>OX465296.1:157251442-158534728 GCA_949987735.1 Leucophora obtusa
AAAATAAAGCCTTTTACTATTAAAAATAAAAACTTTACAGATATAGATAAATTTGGAAAAAAATATAACTATTAATTTTTCAAACTAGTTATATAGTTATATAATTAATATAAATAAAAATAATAACTAATTTGTTCATTTTTACTAGCACACGCTGTAAAATTGCTTATTTAAAAATTTTATTTGTACATTATTGTTTTCTTCTACTGAACGGCAGAAAACAGGCTTTGAATTCAGTGAACTTATTTTATTTTTTTTTCAATTCAGTGAACTTATTATTTTTTTTCTGATTTACTGAACGTAATTTTATTTTTTTTAATTCACTAAACGAAAATGAAATTGAACGAATTCAGTAGTGAATTAATTCAGTAAGGAATTAATTCACTTTTTTCCGTTCGATTTATAAAATTGAACGCATTTACCGGTGAATTAATTCATTTGATTTAATAAAAAGAACTATTGCAATTGAATTAATTCTTTAAATTTGTTGTTTGATGAACGCGTTCAGTTGAACGAATGCAGTGAATTACTTAAGAAAAGGAATTCATTCAATTCTAGAGAAAATTTAATTCGATTGGTAGTGAATTCATTCCAAAAAGGAATTAATTCTATTAATTATGGGTCCAAAAACAAAATCTATTGATAATTTAAAAGACGTTTCTGCATTTCTATTACGATTAAGGGTCATTTTCGGTTCTAGGTTAAAGTGTGTTATCTGAATAATTTTAATTATATAAACAAATTAAATAAAAAATTTTGCAAAATTTCGAATTTTGTAAATTTTTAGTAGAGATGCTATATTTCCCAAAAATTCGGCATTTTTGCCACATTTTTTTCATTATTTCTTTTGATATATTATTTTCACTGTACACTAATTTTTTCGATTTTAATGATTTTTAAATAAATTTTTCTATTTGAAAAACCATATTTTTGACATTTACTTATAGTTGAATGCAGAAACTATTAATTATAGAGTAAGGAAATCAAAACTGACACCACTCACAGGTAGAGGGCGCTGAAATTTAGTATTACTTAAGCAACTATTTAGTATCAGCTGAGCCTATGTTTAAGAACTCAAAAACTGTTGAAATTAAAGGAAAAACAATCGTGGAATATATTCAAATAATAAAATTTGAGATATCCGTTTGTTTTTTTTTTTTTGCTTTTTTGTGTGTTATTATTTAAATTTAAATAAAAAAAAGAAAATTGTCAATTTTTTTAACAAAGTGCCATCCATCTAGTGATAACGAAGTTTTTATAATTTATGTTTTTTTGGTGATGCCATACCCCTGGTTTAATGCATTCGTCATATTTTATATCTATCGTTATGTAAAGTTACACATTTTCTTTAAACATTTTTAGACTCTTACCAGCTTAAGTCCAAAACTAGGCTATATACTGTCCAAAACGATATCTGTAATATTAACTGCTGCAAAATTCAAACCATTTATAAATGTAACGGCGGATCAGCTGGTGTTTGGTTACGATGATCCATTAGTATCGTTAGCGCATAAATTTTATCCAAAGCATTTAAGACCGGGTGAACGAATGGGTTTACTTTTGGCAGTAAGTATAATGCTTTTGTTCAAATAAATTTGTTTAATATATTAATTTGATATTTTATTTATTAGCGAAATGGTACTTTATCGGAAATATCAACCATAAAAACTGGTCAGAATGGCATGGATGATTTTGGTTATATCGATCGTTTAAATGGTTTAGATCATTTGCCACATTGGCAGCAGCCGCCGTGCACAAGTATTACTGGATCCGAGGGATCATTTTTTCCACCCAGGGATATAACCAAAGCCGATATATTGTATGTTTATGATAAGGATCTATGTCGTGTTATACCATTAAAATATGAAAAGGGAGTTACTAAAGATGGTGAGTAAAGAAAATTGTTTAATCTAAAATTTCTCAGAAGGGCATATGTACACAAGGGTGGATCGAATTTGGCTTTTGGATGCATTTTACTTAGGATAGTTGTGGATAAATGTATAAAATATTTTTAGAAAATTTCAACCATATCGGAATATTTGTTATACTTACTGCTCTCAACTGAAGTTTTCTAACAAAGTACATTTTTTTCTAAATCAAACTTTTTACAAAAAACATTTCTTTATTCTCTCTTATTAACTAAAAAAATAAAATTTCGACCGCACAAAATCCGTAGTGAATTGTGCTGGAAAAAATAAAAGCTTAAATTTTTTAAATGATTTTGAATCTTTAATTCTGCAAAATTTTGTATACAGACCGCATCATTTTTTACATCTACCCACAACCTGGGATCCTTACCCCAGATGAAATTCCAAATGCCGTCTATGCCAATGTACATTTCCAACTCAAATTTTTCTGTCCTGAATTAAACCTGCTAACCCCACGGCGATCAAGCTTAAACCGCTGCAGATATTTTTGTTTAACTTTTTGGAGAAATAATCTTATGGCTCCAAACTCTTACTGTGCAGTTTTTTTAAATATAGAATTAAACTTAAAATATTAATGGACTCTCGATTCTGAATGGTTGAAGGTTTTTTAATAATTTGAATTTTGTGTTGCTTTTTTTATTATACCCCATTTAAAAATAATAACCATTTTAGTATGCATTCCAAATTAAATTTTTTACCCACGCACAGTGGGCCAGCATCATCGAATTTTGGCCAAAACTAGAATATTGAATATATGAGACTAAAAGATATCACAAAGGGTGGTTTGGTTGTTGCTGATCACGAATCGGAAATAAAAAATATAAAATTCAAAATGGTGGATCCAAGATGGCGGCCATTAATTTTTAGTTTTTATTATATTGGGCTTAAAATAATCAATTATATAGGATCCGCTGATTAAAAATCTGAAATTAAAATTTTGAAATGGCGGATCCAATATGGCGCCGAACGATTTTTTCATTAAATTTCTTATGTCGCCTGATTTAATCCAAATTTCCATCAGGGGAAGTTTTTGGGTAGCAGATTACGAATCTGAAATCAAATTTTAAAAATTCAACATGGCGGATCCAATATGGCGGCCATAAATTTAAAATTGTTATGTGTTGGAAAATAAATTACACTGTACAAAAAAAAGGTTCTGATGACAACTCATTCTGGCAAAAGGACCAAAGAAAAATATAAGTGTATCGGCGTTTTAAAAGTTTTCGTCTGGTCCTATGATTTTGGGGGGTTAAAATTTCCCTTTTTTTGAAAATGTTTATTGTGAATCAGCATGGGAAACCATGTGAATCTTCCATTTTAGGTATAGGATGCGCTCAGCGAACTTATGTTAAACACTACGAGAGACATTTTTGTGGAACATTTTAACCCTCTAACTCTGCAATTAAAGGGTCTTTTTTGACCCCTTTTTAAAAAGGGCCAAAAAAAAACCCGTAAGTTGCAGAGTGAGAGGGTTAAAATGTTCCGCAAATATATTTGTCAAGAAATTCTACAATAAGTCTCTGAAGATATTAAAGTTGAAACTTTAACTTCAATGCCAGAAATAAGTCAAAACTTAAAATGGGTTTAGGGGTTAATTTTGTACTTATTCAGAATTGGCGCTCAAATGTCCCACAAACCTGGATTTTAGGGGGTTAGTCTGTAAGAAAACAAGAACCTTCATTTAAGGCAATCTTTAATCCTATTTTTTTAGTTTTTACTAAAACTCTTGAATGTTGGAAATCAGTGAGAGGTACTTTTTCAGTTAAAGGGAAAAAATCTCCAAAATTTATGAACGGTCGCAAACAGTCGCAAAAATCTAGGTAGAAGACATCTTAGGGAACACATTGGCATTCAAGTTTTTCAAATATTTCATGGAACATTTTGTAGCTTTTTTTTTGAAAATTTAGGATTTTCAAACAAAACCCATATTTTTTAAGGTAAAACTAATAATTTCGTTATTTGTTTCGTAAATATTTAACAGATTCCAATTTTTTTTGCCTCTTTTCAACAAGAATAAATTTCTTGCACATCGGTTTATAAAAGTGGGGATAGTCGAACTACTCTTACTATCCCAAGGAACAGAAAGAACTTTAGTACGAAATCATCTCGCTCATTTTCAGCAACGATTTTGCTGACATTATCAATTATTCTTTTTTACTGACTTTTTTTTTGAGTGTACGTAAAGTCTTTGTTTTTTTTTTAATTTACTGTAAAATTACAAAAAGTCAGCAAGTCAGCAAAAAATGTTGCTGTGTCAGCAAATTTTTAGTCAGAGGCGTGTTTAAAAAAAAGGTGGTAATTTAAGATCTAAAAATAATATTCTTCATTTAATTTCAGAAAATTAACCCTTAAGCGCTGTTGGGGCCTATATGTCCACTGAAAAAATATTAGTCTATTTTCAGCATTGGGTCAAAATAGCCCCAACAGCACTTAAGGGTTAATTTTATAAAATAAATTAAGAATATTATTTTTAGACTTAGAAAAATAATATATAAAAATAATTTCATCAATATCCGCTCAGGAATATCTGTTATAATAATATGTTAAACAAAAATCTCAGAAAATTTGACATTTGACCACAGGGGTATTTTTATTTTGCCCTAATATAATAATTTTTAAATTTCGTATATACTAGCAGCACCGTTTAAATTTTTATGCAATATTAAATGTTTTTATTTCTACAGGCATTAATGCTGATTTGTATAAATTACCAGAGAATTCATATGGTGATGCTGAACACAATCCCGAAAATCAATGTTTCGATACCAGAGATTATGATGCTGTCAAGGGTTTGCAAAATATTAGCCCCTGTCAATATGGAGCACCGGTTTACTTATCAAATCCACATTTTTATCAAGCTGATCCCAGTTTATTAGATACGGTCGAGGGTTTAAAACCAGATCAAAATAAACATGAAACCTATTTTAAAATACAACCGGTAAGTTACACTTAAATGGTCACAACATTTTTCAAAAGAATAACAAAAATCTCTATAAATTTTTAGAAACTTGGTGTACCTGTGGAGGGAAAAGTTCGTATACAGCTGAATCTAAAGGTTACCCAGGCACGCGATGTTTACCCGGTGAAAAATTTTCGTAGTTTCATGTTTCCCGTTATGTGGTTAGAAGAGGGCATTTCCGATTTGACACCTGCCATTAGAAGATGGATGTATTTGGCCACCGTCTTTGCACCTACAATTATACCCATTTGCTCTTTTTTCATGATTGTGGGAGGAGCTTTTGCCATAGTATTCATATTCCTGCGTGCCTATCAAAATTATGTCTTTGCCCGAGATCCCACACTGGAGATACTCGAAATGGGCAGACGTTCTCTAAGACGTGGCAGTAGTTTCATAGCACATCATCAGCATAAATTTATGCACCGTGAGTCCTATACGCTGCTAAGGACAGTGCCATCATCTTATGCGGACGACAGGGATGATGTCCTGCCCATAATGATCGGTAATGATGATACATCATAGTATTGTTAAATTAAATTACGTAATTACTATTTAAGTTACACATTTTAAGTACAATTTTTGTTAGAAGCCAAGCAACAAGACAACAACAAATTGTGATTTAATTTTAATTGTATGAAGTTTGAATGGAAATTAAGTAAATGTTTGTATATTTCGTGTGCGTGTGTTACTTTGTGTTAATTTATAATTTTTTTTTTTTATTTTTTTAATATCAATTTTAATTACAATATTTAAGCCTTTGTACTCATTAAATTTATTTTAGTTTTTAGATTAAGCACAAAAAAAAACAGAAATATTTTCATTCCATATTTATGCCAAAAAACAACAATACATTTTACTCAAACAAACCTCTTTTTCTAGTTTTAAGAAATACTTTCTTTAAAAACTTTTGACCAAATTTTAACTATTTAGGCCCGATTACTGAATGTTCAGTTAAAATTTAGCCGACAGTTAAATTAAAATTTTATATGAAAAACAACAACAAATGTCATAGTTAAAGTTCCAGTTAGTAGCTAACTGAACATTTAGTAATCAGGCCTTAGTTCATTTTGTAATACGCGATTCACTTTTATACTGTATTTAGACTGAGCAAAAACTAACTAGTTTTTGGCTCTTGTTAGTTTTTAATTGTCAAAACGCATATACATATAAAAAACAAGCAAAAACTAGGTAGTTTTTGCTCAGTCTAAATTCAGTATTACACTAAAAACAATTTCATTTACTGATAAACAATTTCTTTAGATTTAAAATAGAAAAATTTTATTTGATATATTTAGTTAGATTATTTTGAATAATTTTGAATTTCATTTGATTTTAAAACTATATTTTAATTTGTTATCCCATTTTTAAAGTCACTTTAAGCTGAAAAAAAACAAATCCAAATATTCGAATACTTAAATCCAAAATTACATCTCCTTGTTTACTGGGCGCCATTCAATGACACAAATATACTAATAAAAGATAGGTTTTTCAAGTTAAACTCTCCAAATCTTGGTTTTTGAGTGGATCCAAAATGTCGACTGTGAATTTTAAAAAGTTATGCAAACTTTTTAAAATGTAAATGTTTATCGTTACACTGAATCTTGTATTTTTGGTTTCAGATTGGCGAACAGTGATCCTAAGTCATTTACAAATGTGCTTCATGACAAATATTTTTGCAGAACATTTTAACCCTCAAATTCTTCAACTTACGGAGCTTTTTGTACCTTTCTAATAAATATTTGTCATGAAATTCAAAACCTAAAATGTATTTAAAGGTTAATCTCATACTTATTCAGAATTGGCGCTCAAATGTCCAACAAATCTGGATTTTAGGGGGAAACCATGTGAATCTTCCATTTTAGGTATAGGATATGTACAGTGAACTTATGTAAATCACTACGAGGAACATTTTTGTGGAATATTTTAACCCTCTAATTCTTTAACTTACACTATCAGAACAATTCCGTTGTGGCAACGTAATTTTTTACCTACCGAATTCAGTTGTGGCAACCGAATTACGAGGTTGCAGCAACCGAACCAATTCGGTTGTCACAACGGAATTGTTTTGAGAGTGTACGCGCCTTTTTTGTCCCTTTTTAAAAAGTTGATAATTTCAGCAAAAGCGGTTTACTGAAAATCAGCGAACTGATTTTTTTCAAAAAATTGTAATCTCAGCAAAAGTTTTGCTAACACTTAAAGGTTGAGATAACCAAACTCGAACAACTTTGTCTTTTTAAAAAAATGAATATCAAACAAAGCTTTTGAATTTCTTTTTTATTTTTTTATTACTTCCCAGCAAAATTGTCGGATGCAAAGAACCGGTTGTAGAACAACTTGTTCTTGCATGCAACCTGTTCTAATTTATGTTCTATCATCGGTGATTTTTTTTGAGTTTGTCCCAAAAGCAACAGGTTATGTTACTTCAAACTAGAACAGGTTGCTTTGGAACCGGTTCTAGAACCAGTTATAGAACCGGTTCTGCGACAGTGAGGCCTTCCATTTTGACTTCCAGGAATCAGTTCTAGAACCTGTTCCACGGAACCAGTGATAAAAACACCTATTCTAGAACAGATTCAAAGGCAACCAGTTCATAAAAATTTTGCTGGGTTAAAATAAGTCAGCAGTCGAGATGATATAATGTGGATTTTTAAGATGAGGTGTGATCTAATAAAACTAAATGCCACCAGATATCAGAATAATCAGGATGATATATCGATTTTATGCTCAATTTGCAATATGTTCGAAAAAGAGAATTTAGTACATTTTTTGGGCCGTTGTTCAGCTTTTAGGGAATTTAGAATGTTTTATTTCGGAAAAGTTTTACTTGAAGAGGAAGAAGTTTTGAAAACACTTGATGGTAAAATAATAGAATGGAAGGCGTTGGCTAATTTTATAAAACACTGTATAAATTATTGGAATATGCTTATACATGAATATAATTATTAAAAATTTGTAATATTTTTGCACAGCACGTAATTTATTTAAGATTTGCCGACCGACGACATCAAGTCATGGTCGAATGTTTGAACACCAATTATTGATTTTTGTAATATATATATTGCTGCATTATGAAAATAAAGAACACTACTACTACTACTATATCTATAGTAATTATAAAAATGCAAAAGAAAAAAATAATCAGAAGTTGATTGAAATGCAAAACATCTCACTTTTTCGAATTCGTCCCATTAGTTTTCTGGCTGCCACATTCCACTTAGTTCTGAACCCGTCTATATTCTTCTATTGGTCGTAATTCTTAACAATTTTCGTATGGAAGGAAACACTTTTAGTTTTATTATATTCGTGCAAAATGAGTTTTCTTCGTTGAAGCTCCGAAGCCATTTTTCACAAAACTATTTAAAATATTAAAAATCTATGTATCGAAAATGATGGGATAATAGCCTACTTAAATCATAAATCTTTTTTAATTAGTCAAGTAGTTTTTAAGATAGCTAATATTAGCAAAAGTTCGATTTTGGTTATCTCAATCTTTAGTCGATTGCAAATGAAAATAATCTTTGCTAAAAACAATAAAAATTTTTGCTAAATATTAGTAGACTGAAAAAACATAAAAAATTTGTAGAAAAATCATACATTAGTTAATTTAAAGTTAAATCTAGAAAATCGTTACAAACACAAAAAAAGTACGTAAAGTAAGCTAAACATGTTGCTGTGTCAGCAAATTTTTAGTCGGGAGTGTGCTTGCAAAATGTAGCTAATTTCAGCGAAAGAGGTTCGCTGAAAATCTGCGAGCTGACTTTTACCAAACAAATAGTAATCTTAGCAAAATTTTGCCAACACCTTGTCGATTGCAAATGAAAGAAATCCTTGCTAAACTCAACAAAACTTTTTACTGAATGTTAGTAGACTAAAAAACATGCAAACAATTTTTAGAGAAATTATACTTTAGTTGATTTATTTGCTGAAAATTTAAATCTAGAAATTGTGTAGAGTTGTTTTCACAATTTCAGAAAAAAAATTGCTCAAAACAAGTACACTGGATATACAAGACGTTTTACTAACTTATTTTTTGAGTGTACTTAAAGGAGAACTTCTTAGCGATATAAAGAAAATTTTTCTCATTAAGTTAATGTTCCATTTCATTTTTTCTGGGATACTGTTAAGGAGCATTCTTTATTCTTCCTTCATTCAGTTTGTTTTATAAAAACCGCATTTAAATTGAAGTTTGATTCCCTTTAGCTATACCTCTATACAACACAATTTCAGTTTAAAAGTGACTTTACTATAATTGTAAAAATATTCCTATTTTTTTTTTTTTGTTTTTTTATCTGTGCAATTTATATTTCATACAACACCTAAACTGTCATCCAAATCAATCTCTTTAGTTTTTAAGTACCTAGCAATTTCTTTTTAAAATCTATCTTGTATTATTTTCACATTTTGTACTGGGAGTTTTAGGTCTATTTCTTTATATATAAATATTTTTTAATTTATCTTTTTTTTTATAGAAATAAATATTATTTCACTAGTCGTTTTTTTAAAACAAAAATGAGAGTTAATTATTAATTTAAGTTTAATTTTATAAACCAAACAACAAATTTAAGTTATAAGCACAAACCAGATAATGGAAGTGCCAGTGAACAGTGGCAGTGTTGTTAAAATATATTCTTGAATTTCGCGAAAACTATTCAATGAGGGTATTCACAGTTTAAGTGTTAACATACTCTCGTTGTAAACTAGCATGATTTTTAAAGTTTAACCCACAGAAAATTATCAAATTTACGACAAATGTTAATTAAGTACCTAATATAGTAAGAACTGTGAATTCTGTCAATATTTTTAAAAATTTTTTATTGTATTTTGTTTAAAGACGTCTATAAAAAAACGCTTTATCGACAAAAGCGGGCAAAACACTGTCAATACCGCGTTTATCTGGTTTATGCTATACTCTTAAGGGCATACCAGTAATTGTAAAACTATTTTAAGCCTTTCCATAGACAAGTTGTTTAAAAAATGTGTAAATTTTCCATTAAACTATTAAAAATTAGACTTAAAAAATTATATTTCTCTTGCTGGTATCCCTTGAAATATTTAGTCAATTTAGGCCTTTAATAATTTTGTAAAAACGTTGATATTTTCTTTATTAATTATTAAGTAATCGAAATGTATTTTCGGTGTATTTTATATAAATGTTATATACAATTTTAGAATTTTTTAATAAATAAAAAAAATATATTATTACTTTTTGTTTTATTTAACAAAAATACAATTCCTTGTGGGTAGTAAGTAAGACAAAGAATCTAACAACAAAAATTGTTTTTTCCCTTTTGTGTTCATATTGCTTGTTAACAGCCACCTTAAAGCTTTCAAATTTAGTAAATGTCAGTAACAGAAATTGAAATTGTATATTTTTCTTAAAAAAGTAATATTTTATTAAAAAATTTTATAACTTTTAACCAGAATTTAATAAGTTGTATTTTTACAAAATCTTATTATTATTTTGTATAAGAGAAACTAACTGCCGTTTTTATAAAAAGAATCAGACGAATTCGTTAAAACATTTGTGTGAAAAACACAAACTTGAAAAGCTTTTTCCTTAAAATTTTTTAGCCGCGTTTATTCTACATAGAAGTCCTAACAATTTTCTATAAAAATTTTGCAAGAAAACATTTTTAAATTAGAGTTTTTTACACAAATCTGTTAACGAATTCGTCTGGTTCTTTTTATAAAAACACCCAGTAAATTATATCTATGTATGTGGCTTCTATATGAAAAAGAACAATTTGACTGACAGACTGAACTCACACACTCAATGTTGCCCAAACTACACTGCTGGAACTATGAATTTGGAATGCAGGCTCTACCTGCTAATATAGAAGTTGTGGAAATTCCCTCGTGCAGGGGTAAATCGGGCAAATATCTCATTCGTTGACCGCCACTTTAACATGAAGCCTAAAATTTAAAACCTGTATATTAAGGTGTTTCAATGCTAACACCCCTAGTTTTGTACCATTTACGCCCATATTTCAAGCAATATATAAATAACAGTGCAAAGATACCTACACGCAGAAAAAAGACATTAAGCTTGTTCGTCTACTTACTACAGCTAGAAAAATGCAATATAAAAAGTAAAGAAAAATTTCCAATTGGAAGAAATTTAGGAAGAAATTTGAGTAAGCCAACAATATGTTTGCAGGCAATTAAATATATGCTTATAAATTACTATATTTATGTATGAAGAATTCTTCCAATCAATTTATTTTTATCGTTATTATACATATGTTTCCAATCAAAATGTTTGTATGAAAGTCATATTTTCAATATTAAACGAAGATATATTTATTAAAGCAAGTTACTATTTTAACTATAGCTGGAAAAATTCTATACAAAAAGTAAACCAAAAATTTTCATTTATATTAAAAGTAGTAAGAATCTCGAGTAAACGAATTCACTGAATATAAAATATGACGTCAGGGAAAAGGGGGAAACATTAAAATTTCACTAAAGTGTTCTTACAAATGGGCTTTGCAAGATACAATATATTTATTTGGTTTCCTTTTAAAAATTAAGGAATAACCTGTAAAATTATATGGGTCATTCCATCTCAAATCGACCAATGGTTGGACTCGACCCCTTCGATTTGGATGAATTTTGGTGAGAACTTTTCTTTCATCATATAACAAAGTTTTGCCAAAGTAAAAAAATTACAAATTTTTTTTTCAAAAGTTATGCAATATTTAAAATTTCAAAAAATGTCATAATTTTTCTAATTTTCTGCTTTGTTACGAGGTTATTTTTTGAATATCTCGAAAACTATAATAGCTAAAAAAATGGTTCTTAGCTCGTTTTAAAGAGGATATTTAGCCGTATTAAAAAAATATCTAAAAAATAAAATTTTTCAATTTTAAAATTTTAAAAATCCAAAAACTCACAAACATATTTTTTTTTTGCTCAATTTTTTTTTTTTTTTAAATAAAACCTCTAACTCATCTCAAAATATCCTGAAAATTTCAAGAGGGCGTTTAAAAAAAAAAAAAGATATGAATTTTTTAATTTTTTATTCTCTTTTTTTAAGTTGAATCTTAGTACAATAAAATTAAACAAATATCCAATTTTGAAATTTTGAGCAATAAACAACAAATTGAAGGCTTCAGAAGCACAGAAAAATGTTTAAATCGAAATTACGCTTTTATTTTTTTGGTAATAGTTGAAAAACAAAAAAGTTCTCACCAAAATTCATCCAAATCGAAGGGGTCGAGTCCAACCATTGGTCGATTTGAGATGGAATGACCCATATACATATCAATTTTTTTCGTTGAAAAGGTCAAAGGTCATTTTTTATGGTATTGAGTCTAAAAGTCCATATCTGGGAAAACCATTTTTTTGAAAATTCTTTTTAAAAAATATATGACAATTAGTAAAGCGTGTTCTACATTTGTAGAAAATTTTAAGATGGAACTTGGATTGGTTCCTGCGTTTGGGCCTTAGTAAGTTTTGTATTCATTGAAGACAAAAAAAAATTGTACATATTAATGTTCAAAGATATATGTATGTTTTTTCCTTTAATGAATGTAAAACATACTTAGGGCCACGTTTTGACCCATAGCTGAAAAAACAATCGAGGTTCCACCTTTAAATTTTCTACAAGCGCCGAAAACAGTTTACGGATTAACATAATTTTTTAAAAGATTTTTCAGAAATAAATCTATCCCTGATATGGGTTTTTGAACCAAAGACCCCAAAAAATTACCTTTGACATCGATATGCATATAATTTTAATGGGTGCACTTTCAACATTAAAAGGAAACCAAAAACGAAATAGTAGTTTGCCCAGATCAAAACTATTATTTCGTTTTTTCCAATTAAAAATGTCAAAACATTTATTACTATTATAAGTTAGTACGAGTATATTTATCATCTTTGTGCGTAAAAATTTTATTTAACAAAAAAAAAAGGTAATGTTAGGCACAATGCGTTTATTTGCAAATACATAATGTCTAAAAATACTTTGTGCGTGTATTATTCCATATGGAAGTATGTACAAAAAAAGTTTACGCATTTTTTTTATATTTACTGAATTTTTGTAAAATTAAACAAAACTTTACCCATTTTATAGTAGTAAATTTACAAACATTTTTTAGAGTGTAGAAAAACTGATTATTTTGTCAAAAAATAATAATATTTTGATAAAAAAAAAAATTGGTGAAAAAGAAAAACATGCCCCTTAATCTCCTAGGAAAAGCCGTGAGAGTTCCTAGAAATTTGGCGTGAAGGTTTCTCTTCGATGTAAACATCGTCAAGGAAGGAATTTTTTGAAATTTTAATGGCGAGGGGAAAACTGGGAAAAGTCTCCCCTTTACGTCCCGCCAAAACTCCTCCGTCTAAAAATCTGAAATTTAATATATGCTTTCCCTGAGATATGGGCTAATTCGCTGATGAAAACCTTATAAAGTTTCCAATAACAGCAGAGTTCAGAAGGGAAAAATGACCCACTAATCGCTTAGTTATAACTGAGGGAGCAAGAAACTTGAAATTTAGCTGATGGTTCCCGTATCAGTGTAGAAATTCCCTAAGGCGGGATTTTTGGAAATTTTAAGGGGCTAAATCGGTGGAAAAGGGGGCACTTTCATGACCTGTACAAACACAAGAAAACAAATTTCCCTTGATTCAACAAAAATAGCGTTGCACTCAGTGAATTATGTAGGTAAAATTACTGTGCTTGCAGTTAACAGAGTGTACACTGCTATTGCATTTGAAATTAATTAATATTGCTATTATTTTAAGTACATTTGGAGTTAAAAGAAATGCAATTGCAGTGTACCTACACTTTTTAACTGAAATTGGATTTAATTTTACCTACATAATTCTATTAGTGTGCAACAACCAAATTGAAGTAGAACAAACAAATTTTCGATTGAAGCAACCGAACGATTCGATTGCATCTAAATCGGTTGGGACAAACTATTTTTTTTTTTTATGTGAAGTTCTAAGCTAGAAAACTTTGAGTTGAAACATCCACTAAAAAGTCTTAAACAAATTTATTAAATCCTTAGAAAAAAAATTAGTTTTTTTCTTAATATATGTATACCAATATATAAAACTACCGGTAACGAAGTAGAGGGCTATTAAGCTAGTGTTCTTATAAATAATAACTTACTAGCACTAAATCATAAGAATAAGTAATTTATTGTCCACTTTTGGTTGAAGAAGAAGAAACCATAAATAACTGTTTTAAACTATGACTACTTTAAAAAAAAAACCAGAAAAACGTCAATCAAGTCATTTCAAAACATTTCACTATTTTCCGTTTCAACTTTTCATTCTTAAGATTTATTTTCTTTTAAGTTGGAATTTCTTTTTTTGCGGAATTGAGTTAAAAAATATATACACTAACTCCTCATTTTACACGATTTTACCTCTTCAATATATTTTTTATCTGAGTCAGTCGAGGAAAACCTACTCGCATTTTTCTTAAATAATATGATTTTCAAATTAATTTTACAAGATTTCTTTCATCTATTGTATTAAACTAGGGATAGGTGTACTCTCAACATTATTATGTGATTCCAGTACTCATGTACATATGAATGATAGGGTGATACTTAATTTTTTTTTTTATGAAATATGAAGAATATTTAGAAAATAATTTAATTGAGCATGTCTTTGCGACATGCGAATTACATCAAATTAGTTGAAAGTTTCTAGAAAATTTTAACTTGTAAGTTCTACATGGGGTGCCTAACAATTTGCTAAATAGAAATATGTCTTAGAGGCCATAGATATCTTACACTTCTTCTTCTTTTGTCAACAAACACATTTTTTCACACATATTCAAATATTTTTGTATAGGTATAGGATGTATGTCCTATACCTATAGAAATAAAGTTCTAAAAATAATAAAATTTTTAGAGTTTTTGGATGGAAAATGTCCTTGAAGAAAAAAACTGCTGAATATAGCAGATTTTATTGCTAAATACTACACCTTTTGCAACTGTAATTCAGAAAATATCAATTGAAATTCAGAATTTCCATTTGAAATTTAGAAAATATCAATTGAAATTCAGAATTTCCATTGGAAATTCAGAAAAGATCAATTTAAATTCAGAAAATATCATTTGAAATTCAGAAAATATCAATTGAAATTCAGAAAATATCATTTGAAATTCAGAAAATATTATTTGAAATTCAGAAAATATCAGTTGAAATTCTGAAAATATCAATTGAAATTCAGAACATATCAATTGAAATTCAGAAATCGTCATTTGAAATTCAAAAAATGTCAATTGAAATTCAGAAATTGTCATTTGAAATTAAGAAAATATCAATTGAAATTCAGAAAATATCATTTGAAATTTATAAAATATCAATTGAAATTCAGAAAATATCATTTGAAATTCAGAAACCGTCCTTTGAAATTCAGAAAATATCAATTGAAATTCAGAAATTATCATTTTAAATTCAGAAAATGTCAATTGAAATTCAGAAAATATCATTTGAAATTCAGAAAATATCATTTGAAATTCATAAAATATCAATTGATATTCAGAAAACATCAATTGAAATTCAGAAAATATCAATTGAAATTCTATTGATATTTTCTGAATTTCAAATGACGATTTCTATTGATATTTTCTGAATTTCAATTGATATTTTCTGAATAACAATTGCAAAAGGTGTAGTAAAATAACAACAGCAAAAATAAAACTGTAAAATTTACAGAATTTTGGTTATATTTAAGTTAACTTTTAGTTAATTTAAAATGACAAATTATGCAGTAAAATCTGCAGAAAATTTTGCTAAATATTAGTAAACTACAGATAGAAAAATCAAACTGTTATTCTATAATTCTCGCATTTGTTATTATACCCTACACCACTACGTGGAGAGGGTATTATAAGTTTGTGCTGATGTTTGTAACACCAAAAAATAATGGTCGAAGACTCACCTTATAGTATACCGATCGGCTCAGATTTTTTTTTTTTTTTTATTTCGATTTAACGATGTCCGTCTGTCTGTCCATGCATTCTTGTTCGCACTCTACAGGTCGGAAATATTAAGATATTTTGCTGAAATTTGGTACACCGACCTATGTCTGCCCAAGGATTGATTTTGGTTAACACCGGTCCATGTTCAGACCTAGTGCCCATATAAGGGTCCCCTAAAATTGGCTTGGTTACACGCTGCAGGTCGCAAATATTAAGATATTTTAACGAAATTTGGTTTGCTGACTCACATGGTCCAGAGAAAAAAGCCGATAGATTCTAGATAGAATCGGTCCATATTTAGACCTATCGCTCATATGGGCTATATTTACGATTTTCTCTTCTTTTATAATTTTATAGAAAATTTTGACACAAGTCCCATTTTAACCCATTCGAATTTCGGATACAAACATTAGTTGGCTCTTAACCAGACTGGTGTAGGGTATTGTATAGTCGGCATGCCCGACTTTAACCTTTTTACTCGTTTTTAAGTTATATTTATTAGAATGCAGAAAGCAGTCTATCCTCCTAAAAAAAAAGGATTTAGTAAACTGCTGTTTTCAGAAGGTCCGACTTTTATTCGCAAAATTCTACATAATTAAAAATTTTATGCTTTTGTTTTTTCTTTGATATTTTAAATGTTTAATAAAGCTCCTATACAAGACCAAGAAATTCTCATTAAGTTTGTAATTTAACTTACTAAAATATTTATAGATATTCTAAAAACCTGGAAATTTTACAAACCCACAACTAATAACAAGGAAGGTATCCCAATGCGTTCTCTCAGATTTTAATGCGACTCGCGTTTGTGATAGAGAAGAAAAATATAATATACACGTATTTTTTATCGGCCAAATCTCATGTTTAGGGGTTGAAAAATTATCGAATTTTTAGTTTTTTAAATTTATTTCTTACAATTTCAAATAAAAATAGACAAATAGTATATCAAATGAAAGCTTTGTTGTTGGGTTTAGTTCAGATTTACATATAATAATACCTATTTAATAAATGGGATGTCTGAGCTTTTTCGATCGTTCGGCTTTAGAAAGACTTTTCCCATAGGACCTTCTTCACCACTATTACAATATTTCAAATAAGTGGCAATTGTGTTTCCATGACGTCGCACAGTCGGCCAGCATCATCGAATTTTGGGCAAAACTAGAATATTGAGTATATGAGACTAAAAGATATCACAAAGGGGGTTTGGTTGTTGCTGATCACGAATCTGAAACAAAATATAAAATTCAAAATGGCGGATCCAAGATGGCGGCTATTAATTTTTAGTTTTTATTATATTGGACTCAAAATAATCAATTATATACATAGGTCTAGGATCCGCTGATTAAAAATCTGAAATTAAAATTTTGAAATTCAAAATGTCGCCTGATTTACTTCAAATTTCCACTAGGGGAAGTTTTTGGGTAGCAAATTACGAATCTGAAATCAAATTTTAAAAATTCAACATGGCGGATCCAATATGGCGGTCATAAATTTTAAATAGTTATGTGTTGGAAAATAAATTACATTGTACAAAAAAAAAAAAGGTTCTGATGACAATTAATTCTGGCAGAGGGAACAAAGAAAAATATAAGTGTATCGGCGTTTTAAAAGTTTTCGTCTGGCCCTATGTTTTTGGGGAGTTAAAATTTCCCCTCTTTTGAAAATATTTATTGTGAATCGGTATAGGAAACCATGTGAATCTTACACTTTAGGTATAGGATATGTTCAACGAACTAATGTAAAGGGTCTCTTTTGGCCCTTTTTAAAAAGTGTCAAAAAAAACCCATAAGTTGAAGAGTTAGAGGGTTAAAATGTTTTGCAAAAATATTTGTCATGAAATTCTTCTATAAGTCTCTGAAGACATCAAAGTTGAAAATTTAACTTCAATTCCAGAAATGAGGCAAAACTTAAAATGTGTTTAAGGGTTAATTTCGTACTTATTCAGAATTGGCACTCAAATGTCCCACAAACCTGAACTTTAGGGGGCTAGTCTGTGTAAGGAAACCAGAACCTTCATTAAGAGTAATTTTTAGTGCTATTTTTTAGTTTTTACTAAAACTCTGGAATGCTGAAAATCAGCAAGATCTAAAGGTACTTTTTCAGTTAAAGGGCAAAATCTCGAAAGTTTATGAACAGTCGCAAAAACCTAGGTAGAAGACATCTTAGGGAACACATTGGCATTCAAGTTTTTCAAATATCTCTTTTTTTTAAATTTAGGATTTTCAAAAAAACCCAAATTTTTGAGGTAAAATTATTAATTTTGTTACTTTTTTCGTAAATACTTAACAGGTTTCTATTTTTGTTTTTGATAACTAGTTTCAGTTTTATAATTTCAGATTGTTTTTGGAAGAACTTGTTGTTTATTTATTATTTTTTTATTGTATCATTATAAAATAAAAAATGTCACAAAATTAAAAAACTTTGACTTTGAACTCTCGCCAACTAACAACGAGTAACCACAATGATACAATATTTCACTCACGAAATATTCAACAATCCTAGATTTTGTATAAACATATTTTCTCTTTACCTGAATTGTACTTTTGGCCAAAAAACTGCGATGCTGGCCCACAGTGCGTCGGCAATACTTTAGAGCTGCGTAAAAATAAATCTAAATTTCGAACATCTGGAACATGTTTCCATTGAAAAATATATTTGTTTTGAGCTCACTTTTTAACCCTAAAACGCACAATTGGGCCACTGAAAAAATACATGTCTCTAACTTTTTCTCTGCTCTATCACACACAGATAAAAATATCACCAAGTTTTAAGTGACAAACATAATTGTTAATATTCAGTTTCCATATCAACGACATTTTTATTTGAATTAATTAAATATTTTGTTGATATGACAAGTGTCCAACTTTTTTTTTCAATCAAATTTGTTGGTTAAAAATCAGCAAACGTATTTGTTGAAATTCGACAATTTCTTTGCTGACTCAATCGTTATCGTCAATTCAAGCCAGTGAACTAGTTGGTTCAAATCGTTCTTTTTGTTTTGAATTAAAAATAAAAAAATTGAGTTTTGGTAAAATTTTTGTTCTTTTTATGAACTTTCGACTGGTTATTCTTAACTTTGAGCAGAAATATTATTATTTTCCAAAAAACCATTTCAATTTCAAAAAATTTATTAGAAATATACACAAACAACTGTTTCAAGATCGAACGATGATGATCAGTTCATATCAATTAAACTAGTTTGTTCATGAACACCACAACTCTATTATATACACGCGTAAATAATAATAAAGTTTCTTGATCAAAATATCTTCGAGAAATATGTCAGGTTGCAATATTCAAGTGGTTTATTAGTTTACAATGGAGAATCAAAAACAAAAAATCGATTGTGGACTTACTAAAACTGCAATATAAGTACGCGTGACCAGGCAATATGTTTGCAGAGTGGTTAAAAAGTTCAACAAGTACGTAACAATTAAAAGAAAGCCTGGAACGGGTAAAGCAATAGGTCCCAAAAAAAAAACAAAGCCAAAAAGGTGGAGGCGCTATTGAAGGCGACTCCAAACATTTCTGGCCGCGAAGTCGCACGGTGGGTTCAATTTTCGGAAACTTTTGTGCGCAGAGTTAAAGCTAAAGTTGGACTTAGTACATCTCAAGTTCCCGACAGAAATGCTAAGAAGAACGTTGATGCCAAAAAACGAGCAGATGTCTGTGTTACATTTTTAGTTGCGCACTTTTATTAAATAAACAATATAATTATAAAACAAATATGTATTTTTTATTCTACGCTTGTTTTTTAATTAAAAAATAAACTAAAATCAACAAATTCGATTTCTAAATTTTAATTGAAATAAATTAAACAATTAAGTAACAAACATGTTGTTTGCATTTACAAAATCAATTGTAGGCGCAATTTCAATAGAAAGATTAATTGTATTTACAATCTATTTTTATCTGAGCATATACAAATTTCATTAAAATCGGAGAGAACCCATTCGCTACCTTTTGTGTAGGTGTAAAAATTTGCTCTTGCAAAAGTGTAACTTTTAAGGCCCGATTAAGTCCGTATAACACTTGCTTTTTCCTTCACTCCCCAGCAAAACCTTTCATTACCATGTAATGAGTTTTAGGTATTGAAATCTTAAGTGTTCACTAGTTACCTTTTAATTACTAAACTACTTATTTTAACATGGTGATGTCATTGGAGGAAAGTCATTACACTGATGTTACCTGTAAGTAGTTTATCAGCTGTTCTATAAATAGATGTTGAATATAGATTTAAAAAAATATAAAAATTTAAAAACCAATAGGAGCTGACACGTATTGATCAGCGTACCCCACGACTGTCAGGCAAACACTCTAACCATTAGACCACGACATCACTATGATTTTTATTGCATGTACACATTTATTGTGGCAACTGTTATACATGTTTATTTTTCACAAAACTTGTTGTTATTAAATACTGCTTAATGAACATCAACATTTCTATAAATAGATGTTTAATATAAATTACAAAAAAAAACAACAACAATGGAAGCTAACACGAGTTGAGCAGCGATCCTCATGTCTGTCAGGCAAAAACGATAACCACTAGGCTACGCCATAGTTATGGTTTTTAATGATTTAGAACATATATTATTGGTTTCAGCTATTGTGAAATAGTAATGTGTGGGGTATAATTATCGGTAACTCATTACATTCAGTTTAAAAGTAATTCAACGGGTAATGAGATATGAGATCTAAGTAATGCATGTAGTAATGACCAGTCATTACCAAGGTTTTGCTGGGTCTTTCTTGACTTTATTTAGGGCTTTTATTTTAATTTTTTTTCCTTTTTAACTTTTTCGTAAATAAGCAAAGAGTTTAACAAAAATCCTAAACAAAAAGTCAAGAAAAAATCTAGTGTCATACGGGCTCTACTGAATGTTTAGTAGAGCACCCATGAAGTATATGGAATGTGCAAGTGTTATTTTTTAACCTCCCCACGTATTTTCCGCTAAATTGGGCATAAAAAATAATATCCCAACAAAAATTGGTTCTCTCGGACTAAAACAGACCAGTCAACCTCCGCTTTTAGCTCTAAAAATGGACTAAAATTAGTTCAAAGTCTCTTTGTGCACGAAATTAACTCTTAAACACATTTTTAGTTTTGACATATTTCTGGCATTGAACTTAAATTTGCAACTTTGATATCTTCAGAGACTTATAGTAGAATTTCATGACAAATATTTTTGCGTTAACCATCTAATATTTCAACTTACGGGTCGTTTATGTCCCTTTTAAAAAGGGGCCAAAAATTCCCTTTAATTGAAGAGTTAGAGGGTCAAAATGTTTCACAAAAATATTTGCCATAAAATTCTACTATAAGTCTCTGAAGATATCAAGTTACAAATTTAAGTTCAATGCCAGAAATAGGTCAAAACTTAGAATTTGTTTAAGTGTTAATTTCGTACTTATTCAGAATTGACGCTCAAATGTCCCACAAACCTGCATTGTAGGAAGAAACCATGTGAATCTTCCATTTTAGGTATAGGATGTCTTCAAAGAATTTATGTAAAACCCTACGAGAAACATTTCTGTGGAACATTTTAACCCTCTAACTCTTCAGCTTACGGGTCTTTTTTTCCTTTTTAAAACGGGGCCTAAACAGTTCCTTTAATTGAATAGTTAGAGGGTTAAATAGTTCCACAAAAAGTACCTCGTAGTGTGTTACATAAGTTCGCTATACACGTCCTATACCTAAAATGAAAGATTCATATAGTTTCCTAGTGCACATTAGACCGTACCACCTTACAGGCAAAAAACAAGAGGCGCGGTACACCTTCAAATATAAAGTTTTTTGCAAGGCAAATCCAAAAGTTTTTTTTTTGCCGAACGTAGGGGTCGCCTTTTTTGATTTTAGTTATAGCTTCGGCATTTACAATCGGATTTTGAAGTGTGATATATCGATTTTTTCGACTCGTGGAGACCAGTGTTTTGCTATAAAGGAAAAAGTCAATGAAAAAAATATTTAAAAAGGCGACCCCTACGTTCGGCAACAAAAAAATTAAAAAAATGTCTGCTGGATTTATCGAAAAACTTCCTTAGCAAAAGTTTAAAGAGTTTTTACGAGCTTTAATTTTATGACATTAGGGTATCACATTAGGGGGTAGTAACTGAGATCTGGTGGGTAAATAGTAGAACGGGTTACTTGAGGTCAATGCACTGTGGGCCAGCATCGCCGTTTTTTGGCCAAAAGTACTATTCCGGTAAAGGGAAAATACGTTTATATATTCAAAATCTGGGATTGTTGAATATGTTGTGAGTGAAATATTGTATCATTGTGGTTACTCGTTGTTAGTTGGCGAGAGTTCAAAGTATTACGAAAAAAGTATTTACGAAAAAAGTAACACAATTATTAATTTTACCTCAAAAATATGGGTTTTTTTAAAAATCCTAAATTTTCAAAAAAAAAGCTCCAAAATGTTCCAAGAGATATTTGAAAAACTTGAATGCCAATGTGTTCCCTAAGATGTCTTCTACCTAGGTTTTTTCGACCGTTCATAAACTTTCAAGATTTTGCCCTTTAACTGAAAAAGTACCTTCAGATCTCGCTGATTTCCAGCATTCCAGAGCTTTAGTAAAAACTAAAAAAATAGCACTAAAAATTACCTAAATGTAGATTCTGGTTTTCTGACATAGACTAACCCCCTAAAGTCCAGGTTTGTGAGAAATTTGAGTGCCAATTCTGAATAAGTACGAAATTAACACTTAAACACATTTTAAGTTTTGACTTATTTCTGGCATTGAAGTTAAATTTTCAACTTTGATGTCTTCAGAGACTTATAGTAGAATTTCATGACAAATATTTTTGCGGAACATTTTAACCCTCTAACTCTTCAACTTATGGGTCTTTTCTGACACTTTTAAAAAAGGGCCAAAAAAAGGCCCTTTAATTGCAGAGTTAGAGGGTTAAAATGTTCCATAAAAATTCCCATCGTAGTGTTTTACATAAGTTCGCTGAACATATCCTAAACCTAAAATGGAAGATTCACATGGTTTCCTATGCCGATTCACAATAAACATTTTCAAAAGATGGGAAATTTTAACCCCCCAAAAACGTTGGTCCCTCTGCGTGAATCAGTTGTCATCAGAACCTTTTTTTTTTGAACAGTGTAATTTATTTTCCAAAACATAACAATTTTAAATTTATGGCCGCCATATTGGATCCGCCTTGTTGAATTTTTTAAATTTGATTTCAGATTCGTAATCTGCTACCCAAAACTTCCCCTGGTGGAAATTTGAAGTAAATCAGACGACATAAGAAATTTAATGAAAAAATTGTTTGTCGCCTAATTGGATCCGCCATTTTGAATTTTATATTTTTTATTTCAGATTCGTGATCAGCAACAAGCAAACCCCCTTTGTGATATCTTTTAGTTTCATATACTCAATATTATAGTTTTGGCCAAAATTCGATGTTGCTGGCCCACTGTGCAATGGCCCTTAGAGCAAAAGATTGGTCTTAGAGCAAAACATCGATGTGTCATACTTTAAGATCCGACTGTAAATGCCAAAGATATAATGAAAAATGTTAAATGGCGACCCCTTCGGGAAAAAAAAATTGTGTTTTTAAACCTCCTTGCAAAAATAATTTAGATTGGATGGTGTACGC
Organism: Leucophora obtusa; assembly: GCA_949987735.1. NCBI lineage: Eukaryota > Metazoa > Arthropoda > Insecta > Diptera > Anthomyiidae > Leucophora > Leucophora obtusa. The sequence goes on from OX465296.1 coordinate 157,274,888, forward strand.
AGAACTTTTTTTTTTTTTTTTTGAGGTACGGTCTAGTGCACATATATAATAAATCTATAACTCAAAATCAGTTTTTGACCTTTCTGTAATGGAATAGACCAAATATTTAAAAAAATCTTATTTTGCTTTTAATCTACGCTGGGCGCTGTGGTGTAATGGTTACCGCGTTGGACTGTTACACATAAGGTTGCGGGTTCGATACTGTACGGGTCGATACTCTGACCCGTAGAAATGGTCGACCGTGCTTAGGGCAAAATGGGGGGCGATCTTGGTCAGGTCGTTACACATTTTAAAAGAGAGATAGTTAAAGTAAAGAAGGAGGAATTATAGATACATTTTGTCGAAGTGTAGTTGTCCCGTTTGTGTCATTATCTGCACCCTAAGTTTCGTCAAGGCCAGGAAAACATTAAGCAGTCATGTTAAAGATTTTTTGTTAATTAATGAACATAGTTAAAATAAAAGTTATTTAATATTAGAAAACGATCGAATTTAAAAGAACAAAAAATATATGAGACTAGATTTATATATCTAATGGTCAATTGTAATTGTGTTTAGATAAAAATTAATTTATGGTTAAATAAACTTTATCAGATTTTTCCATGGCTGTGATCACGGAGATGAAGTTGAGCTGGCGCTTTAAATTTCAAAATCAATCAATACCAGTGAGGTGTTTTTTTTTTTAAAGAGAAGCAACACTCAGGAAATTCTTCCTATTAATTGAAGTGTTTCTTCCTTTGGAAAGGGGATAGGGAAGAAGTGAAAGGTGGTGAAAGATGAAGGGCTTCAAATATGGCATTAGATATACCCAGCAAAACCTTGGTAATGACTGGTCATTACTACATGCATTACTTAGATCTCATATCTCATTACCCGTTGACTTACTTTTAAACTGAATGTAATGAGTTACCGATAATTATACCCCACACATTACTATTTCACAATAGCTGAAACCAATAATATATGTTCTAAATCATTAAAAACCATAACTATGGCGTAGCCTAATGGTTATCGTTTTTGCCTGACAGACATGAGGATCGCTGCTCAACTCGTGTTAGCTTCCATTGTTGTTTTTTTTTTTTTTTGTAATTTATATTAAACATCTATTTATAGAAATGTTGATGTTCATTAAGCAGTATTTAATAACAACAAGTTTTGTGCAAAATAGAAATGTATAACAGTTGCCACAATAAATGTGTACATAAGTTAAAGCAATAAAAATCATAGTGATGTCGTGGTCTAATGGTTAGAGTGTTTGCCTGACAATCGTGGGGTACGCTGATCAATACGTGTCAGCTCTTATTGGTTTTTGAATTTTTATATTTTTTTAAATCTATATTCAACATCTATTTATAGAACAACTACTTACAGGTAACATCAGTGTAATGACTTTCCCCCAATGACATCACCATGTTAAAATAAGTAGTTTAGTAATTAAAAGGTAACTAGTGAACACTTAAGATTTCAATACCTAAAACTCATTACATGCCCAGCAAAACCTTGGTAATGACTGGTCATTACTACATGCATTACTTAGATCTCATATCTCATTACCCGTTGAATTACTTTTAAACTGAATGTAATGAGTTACCGATAATTATACCCCACACATTACTATTTCACAATAGCTGAAACCAATAATATATGTTCTATATCATTAAAAACCATAACTATGGCGTAGCCTAGTGGTTATCGTTTTTGCCTGACAGACATGAGGATCGCTGCTCAACTCGTGTTAGCTTCCATTGTTTTTTTTTTTTGTAATTTATATTAAACATCTTTTTATAGAAATGTTGATGTTCATTAAGCAGTATTTAATAACAACAAGTTTTGTGAAAAATAGACATGTATAACAGTTGCCACAATAAATGTGTATATAAGTTAAAGCATTAAAAATCATAGTGATGTCGTGGTCTAATGGTTAGAGTGTTTGCCTGACAATCGTGGGGTACGCTGATCAATACGTGTCAGCTCCTATTGGTTTTTAAATTTTTATATTTTTTTAAATCTATATTCAACATCTATTTATAGAACAGCTGATAAACTACTTACAGGTAACATCAGTGTAATGACTTTCCTCCAATGACATCACCATGTTAAAATAAGTAGTTTAGTAATTAAAAGGTAACTAGTGAACACTTAAGATTTCAATACCTAAAACTCATTACATGGTAATGAAAGGTTTTGCTGGGTGGTAATGAAAGGTTTTGCTGGGATGGTAATGAAAGGTTTTGCTGGGTATAAATGAATTTTACAGCATTAAAATTGATCTATCAATATTAATAACACTGTGAGACAAATGGTAGGGGTCAGTGATCGGGAAGGGTTCAAACTACCGGGGAAAGTTATATCGGTAAAAAAGAAGTTATACGTGTCCCGGCGTTTCGCTGGGTCACCCCTAGGAATCGAGATATGTCGATTTGACCTTTGGTGGTCTTACATAACTCGAGAACCAATAGTCCGATTCTGCTCAAACAATTTTAAAAAAATTAAAAATTACAATTCCTTTAATCTGTTCATATAACGTTTTTCTATATACTCAACAGTTTTACCGGTAAAAATTTTATTAAAGGAATTGTAATTTTAAATATTTTTAAAATAGTTTGAGCAAAATCGGACTAGTGGTTCTCGAGTTATGTCAAAATAAAGATATATATCGATTCCTAGGGGTGACCCAGCGAAACGCCGGGACACGTATAACTTGTTTTTGACCGATATAACATTTCCCGTTGGTTTCATCCCTCCCGATTTTGACTGTCGAATAGTGTAATTAACGATATTAAATTTAAGGGAATCACCAATTATCGCGGGTGAATAAAGTTTAAATGAAATTTAACAATAAAAACAAAATAAAAGGAATTAAATATCTAATGTAATTAAAGTTGCGTTATTGAAGTTCAAATAAAATTATATAAACTAAAGCGAAGTGAAAGAGTTTAGATAAAAAAATTGATTTAAAAGATTAATTTGAAATTCTTTAACTAAACTCTGGACGCGATTTAATAAGCAGCAAACGTTAGGAAACTAATTAAAGATAAATTACTAATTGAAATGTATATGAATAAAAAAGTGAATATAATGAGTAAATCCGGCAAAATCGATTAGTATCGATATAGCGACTAAATCAATGTAATAAAACGATATATTATCGCGGCTATAACAGAGATTAAGAGATTAATTAACCTAAGTTAGATATTCACAATCACGTTAATGATAATAAATAAGTTAATGGTTAAGAAGAACCATAATTAGATTAGCTTCACTTGACTTGACTGCGTTTACAAATTGTTTTAAATTTTAAGATGTATTTTTTTTCTTTCCAGTTATTTACGGAATTATATATTCATTGTGAAATATTGAAGTAGATCCAGGATTTTTTTGATGTAATCAGGGCAGAAATGCACGATGATCTAATCGGCTAAAGATGAAATTGATGCGATTATTGCAGGATAAGATAACTTTATTCCAGAGTAACGACAAATAGCCCCCGTGGGGGAAAAGATTTTGAACCACTTGCAGTTTTATTAACACGCACAGAACTCCGTTTCTTTCGTAAGAATCTGAGAATAGCCAATGCTAACATATAATCTTTCTGCAAATTAAATCTTTCTAAAACTTTCAAATGAATTTCAAATGAAATAAATTTCTAAACTTTTTTCAAATTCACCCTTAACCCTTTTATAGCTATAAAATTTCCAGTGAAGTCCGCTATAATCCCCATGCAAGGCATCATCAATTTATGAAAAATAATAATATATATGAGTTTTTTCTATCCGTCATACATCTCGCAGCGTCCTCCTTCAGTGTTCCCATACCACTTAACCCCACTGAAATAAAATAATAAAACAGGGCTATGAACTAAAAAGCTTCAAGAACGTTCGCCAACTCTTCATAAGATGGCGCGCAATATCTGTTCCATGATTTAACATCTCGCGCAATTACAGTGTTGCCATATTTGAAGCCCTTTCTTTTTTTCTTTTCTATATTGTTCAAACTTACACGTTTTCTTATCAATAACCCTAAATGGTGCTTCGTCGTAAGTAAAAACTATTAAATCAAAACAATTCTCAAAAAAATAATAATCTTTATCTGCAAAAATCAATTTCAATAACACAGCAATATTTACGATACCAATAAAAGACCATTAGAACAATTTAATAAGAATAAAATAATCATAAAATTAACTTTTTTCTTTTCTTTTGTTTTTCATATAAAAATAATATTAAGCAAATACTAATCGTTCATTGGCAACATATCAAATAACCATCATCAGCAAATGTACAATAGCAATAACGACAACGTCTAAACGATGCTAAAGTAATAGGAGCAGTAATAAGAAACAACAATTTAAAGCAGTTTAGCGCCCAATTTCAAAATATGGAATCAATAAAACGCAGCTATTTACAGATGCCAATAACAATTTAGAACAATTTTCGGAGTTGGGGTGAATTTGGAATGGGCAAATGTGCTTATAAATAGAAAAAGAACAAAAAAAACCCCTAATGGAGTGGGAGTGGGATAAGTTAGCGGCAACATATGCTACACATCCATAAGTAGACATCTTAATTCAGGATACACAAAAATAAGGAAAAATATATAAAAATATTTTTATTATTATTTCACGCACTTCATGTTTAGGTAGCAAGTGGTTGATTTTCTATTAGAGTATAACTTTGGGTTAGTTTTTTTTTCAAAATAATTCATAAGTTATTCTATCAACGCATTTATAATGCGTTAACATAATCTAAGTGGCCAACAAGCTGACGCCAAATATTCGAATTTTTTATATTGAACTATCTTATGAGAAAAGGAAAAATAATACGAGTACTACATAGCACCATACTGTCAGCCACCCTTTGTGTAACAAATACCATAACTGCCATTTTAACTATGGTGGGTGGAAAAGATAACACTCTATTAGTTGCCAAAAATAAATAGAAAATAAAGTTTTGATTGATATTTGTTTATTTGCATGTATAATTTATTTCTTAAACTTTATGATTATTATAAATTCAAAACTTATACAAAACAATTTTATTTAAAATAGCAATTATTTTTAGAGATATTCAAAAGCTCTTATGGTTTACTATTTGGGGGGCGAATCCATAGATTGCGCAGGAGACTGAACTTAGGAACGTGTTTAAAAACACAATTCCTTAATTCTGTTTTTAAAATCTAATAGCGAATTTACACTATGATCGAATTCGAGTTAAAAGTAGATTTCGATAGATTTCGATGGAAATCCAATAAAAATTTGGGATTTCAAACAGATTTCCCATACGAAATAAGATCTCAATTTAATTTGGATTTCAGCGAAATCTCATCGAAATTTAAATTTAAATCCAATTTTTCTCCCATATTTGCAGAAAAGTAAGGAAGTTTGCAGAAAAAGTGGCAACATTTAACAAATGTTTATGTCATAAAAAATTATTAAATAATACATAATAATAATTTTAACAACTTAAAAAAATTAAGGAATAACATAAAAAAAATTTATTTTTAATTGAAATAAATATTAAAAGCTAATTTTTGATATCCAACGAAGATAAAAGCCTAAACCAGATAAACGCAGTGTTAACCGCAGTGCGACGTATTATCGATAAAGCAGTTTTTGTATCTTTTCCATTTGTCACTTGCGAAAAATTAGATAAGTTTCTAAATAAACAAGAGCTGTTTTCAAACAAATCGAAATAAGAAGTTTTTAAAAATATTAAATCGTTTTCGCGAAATAATTTAATTTTGAACGAATTGACTCGCAAAACTCATTTCAATGATTAGATTATTGCCTACTTTATTCATTCAATATCTTTGCCTAAGAATCAATTTGATTTATTTTGATTCTTTTCATAGAATTAAACGAACATTTTGTCTTTTAAAATTAGTTTTTCTTTACATTTGTTACAAAATACATTGGGTACAAAATTTGCGAATTAAAATTTATTTAATTTGAAAACACGACCACAAACATTTCATTAAATTCAAATTACATTTTAATTCTGACTGCAGAAGTTACCTGAGTGTAGATTTAAAATATTGAATTCAGTTAGAGTTCATTTAAAATAGAATTAAGTCATAAAATTCCAAGCTTTTGTAAATTAAACTAAATAATTCCATAAAAATGCTATTACGGAATGAAATTAAAGTCAAATTACATTCATTTTTTAAAACTGAATTAAGGAATTAATTATTTTTTAAAAATTGATTTAGCTTGAAGCTAAATATATATCATACTCCACTCGTTTATTTCAAAACAATATTTCAAAATTGAATTTTTTTCCATTTTGCTAAGTTTTAATGGAATAAAATTTAGGGGGTAATTTTGTAAAACACCTCCGTGAAGTGTTGCGTTATTTCTATAGAAATTGTTTTTGTTACAAAATTAATTTACATTGAAAGTTCCCTTCACTTCACCCAAGTGTTTTACGAAATTAGGTACTTAATAAAATCCCTGGAACTTGAAAAAATGCTGGCATTGAACATGAATACCGGCGATATTTTTTTAAGGAAATATTTGGACTTATTTTTATTTTATCTTAAAATTTTTTCAACAATTATTTTAATTTTTGCATTAAAAAATACAAAAATTGTTTTTTCGGACTTTCTATATTTTCATATATTTAGTTAGAATATTCTTCCACCTCAAGTCCAAATTCTAATATGATATTGTCATATTAGATTTTTATTTGTTGTTTCAAAAAGGGTTGATCATTTTCATGATAGACAATACAATTGTTTCGTAGACATCACTCTACTCTTCAGTTGTCCGCAATAAGAAAATGATAACTTTCCTACTCAAACCGAGACATTACATAAGGTACAAAAAACCAACGGGATGAGAATTTTGTACTTTCGTATATGAACTGTCTGATTTGGTAAAACCAGTTATAAATCAACTCCTTTTTTCATTCAATAGTTTTCTGTTTTTGGCCGGAAATCATTTTTTAAATTAACATCTGAGTACAATTGAAGCATTTTTCACACTTTTTGAAAATTGGAAACAGAAAGCAACTCTAGTAAAAAAGACCTTTAGTTTTTACTATTTTTTCATTAGAAAAGATTTTGATTTTAAAATATTTTTCCTTATAAAAATTTTTATAGATTTTTCGCTAATAAATAACTTTAATCTGTGAACAAAGAGAGTTTTTTCTGGGAAAAATCAAAAACAAATTTGATATTTTCTTGGTCAGGGTGAAAATTTTGTTTTGCCACAGTGAACGCCCATTTGGAAGCACATAGTAGTCACACATTTTGCACAAGAAAGAAATTTTTAAATCCCATCACTGTATCACATACATCAACCATAGTTAACCATTCACAATAGCTAAATAATAAAACAACTTGTCATTACCGACAGAATGTGAATGTTGCCGTATCTAGACACAGCACTCCGAAATACAAAAGCAGTGTAACCAGAAAAATTTTAGCTCTTATCCCCATTTCGCAAGTTAAAAGCCCCAAAATTTACCCAAATATATATTGAATCCAGAGCTTCTTAATGCCTTTATGACACTTGCTAGTTTCAGTATTAATAAACCAAAAAAGAAGAGAGCACAAATTTCCTTATGTGAGAAATAATGTGTGTGAAGAGAACAACTATATCGAAAAACTATCAAACTGGCAAATTGATGTTGGTAATGCAGTACCCTTCATATGATTTGCATTGATGGTGCAAAAAACTAGAATCTATAAACTAGCAAGTGTCATATGGGTTTAAGATTTGGTATGTTTGGATACTCAAACTGTAACTTTACACATGCGGTGAAGTCTTACTTGTTCTCATTTGATTTAATTTAAAGACTTCATTCATTTTTCATCATTCGATTTGTTCAATCACTGAATTCAATTGGTACACACAAAAACATTTTTACAAATTAATTAGAAGCATTTCAACTAATAAAGTTTTTCTGGATATATTATCCGAAAACTAGGATTATTTTATAAAGCTAACAATTTGTTCTACTTCAATTTTGAATAATTTACGTGAAAAAACGTTATTAGTTGAAATGCTTTTAGTTACTTGGCAATGATTTTTTTGTCTGTAGGGATTCATTAGATTTTTGCTTAATGGAGTTAAAAGTTTGGAAATTCAATTGATTTCTAGTTCATTTGATGAATGAAATTAAATTTTCTTCATTCGATTTTTTAAGTAATTTAGCATTTTTTTTTTTTTGCAAAAACCAGAAATCCAAAAAAAGATAATAAAGGTTTTCATATAAACTCGTAAATGCCTTGTAAAACTTGTATAAATATAAACCATATTTTTTATGTATGGAGTTGGACATTAAACTCATAAACATACCAGGTTTACATCGTTTACGAGTAGAATACGAGTTTATATGAAAACCCCTAATATTTTAATTAATTAATTAAAAAAGTAATATAGGAACAAAAAAAACAACCTTAAAACATTTCCATACAGTGGCAAATCACTGGAATATTTAAAATAGAAAAATAAATAGAATTTCAACATATAAATTTCAATAAAGGGTATGATTTTAGACAATAACTTATCGATGAAAGTCATAGTTCAAACTATTTCAAGAAATCAATATTTTGCATAACTTTAAGGCACATCTACACAAGAGAGAAAACTACTAGAGATAGAACCAAAAACACCTCTAAATAGCTTAAATCATTCACAATAGAGCTAATTAGAGGTGTTTTTTGCTCTATCTCTAGCAGTTTTCTCTCTCGTGTAGATGTGCCTTTAGAAATTTAACTTTTTGCTTCTTATTAATTGTTTAAACTAAAAAATCATATAAATTTATAATTTACTCGTGATTTAAAATTTTATTGCTTTTTTCCTTTCCTTTTAGGAAATAGTTAATTTTATTGTCATAAAATAAGATAATTGTTAATGTTGCAAGTTTTTTAAATCAAAATCGAAATGTCATTCCCAAAAAAAATCGAATGTCATTCCCAAATTGTTTAATCAAGTGATACGAAATCGAATGATAGACTGAATTCCTAAATTGCCAATCAAATAAACTTCTAATGATTGATAAAATCGAATGACGTAGATCAATTAAATTCATTGTATTTTAATTCGATCGAATTCGTTCGATTATTTAAATATGAATTTATTTGATTTCAAGGGAAATTGAATGGTGTGTTTAAGGAATTCATTCAGAATAGAATTCATTCTTCGAAGCTTCGGCTGAATTCCCAAATTTGTCCCCAATTCAGTTTATAACAAAATTTAAACAAAACCCTGCTTTTAAAGAAGAAATATCTTACACAGCAAACAAATTCAATGCGTTCTACAATTATGATTTTTAACAGACTTTGAAATTCATATAAAGCCTGTTTGTTTACATGCTAGTTTTCACTATTTTTACTAGTTTTTTCTACTTAATTCGTTTTTGACGTTAAATTTGCACAACTTTTAATTCTGCTGTTCCTGTTTACTACTTTTTGTATCATTTTCCATCATTCCATTTGAAAATAAATTATTTTTTGGCAATTCTTCCGTACTTTCTAGATTTACTATATTTGATGGTTTTTACATTCAAAATAAAACGTGTGCAGTTTAGTAGAAATTTCTTCTCATTTTCAGTCGAATATAAAATCTAAAAAAATTTGCAATTTTTCAGTTAAAAATTAGTAATTAACCACATCAAGGAAAAATAAGAAATCCCCAAAAAGCCTCAAATTGGGGTTAAAGTCCCAAATGCCTTAAAAAATCTGTCTTCAAACTAGAGATGAGCGATATTTTCATACCGGTGATTTAATCACAGTTATTGATAAATCACTGGTAACGGCAGTGATCCAATATTTCAAGTCGCAGTTACTCGGAATGTCGTTCTTTTAATATTTTTGTACTATTCTTTCTTGCAAACTTCATTGTGCACAGGAATACATGTTTTTTTTCAATAACAGTGACTTGCTTTCACACTCTTCTGAATAAAATGTCTCCTTCTATCATGTCTTTGTTACCGGTCGCAACTATTCTTCTTTTAAGGCCCAGTTTTTAGGAAGTCGATTATCTTAAAACTTAGTTTAACGCAGTTTGTAACTGGAATACTGCTTTTAAAATGTGGTTTATTTTATTTTATTTCAATAAAGAAATAAATTATACTCGATAAAAAGTTTTTCCGGCAAATTTTTGTTAATAAACTTTGAAATGGCTGACAAAATTCGTTTTCGGTTTAACTAAACCAAGTTTAACTGACATCTTAAAAACTCGCCATAAATATTATTTCGTTTATTTATCATAAAATCGCAGTCTTTTCCATAAAAAAAAACCGTGATCACGATCACAGTTTAAAAGAACAACGATTTGCACATTTCACGATTTCACTGAGAACAATGTTACTGAAAAATCGCCGGATTATATATTACAAACCCGTGATCACGGTCACTGTTTAAAAGAACGGTGATTTGAAAATCACGATCACTGGTAGCAGCGTTATTCAAAAATCACCGGATCGCTCATCTCTACTTCAAACCCTTGGGACCACATCTCCTGACCTGGCAACACTGAACAATCTTGCAAAACAAACCTTCATTACCGACGTAATATGAGCGTTGCCATATCTACATAATTAATGTACACTTCACGATAATAGTTATTACAACACTAAAGCCTAAAGGGCGGATTATGGGACCGTAAACGTAAATGTGATGTAACTGTACCGTGCCGTAGTTAAAAAGTACACTTATAGATTATCGTAAACGACATTACTATTTAGCATCTATTTCATGTGGTTTTATATTTTATTCTAAATTTTTCCATTTATTTGTTAATTTTTATTCCTTATTTGTTGTTTGAATCAATTTTCTTTATTCATTTCATATTTTTTCCGACTAAAATCATTCAGCTGTTTCGATACCGGATAGAAAATTCTGATTTCAACAGAATGATCCGGCAAGTTCGTTTACATTTATGTGTTAGTAACCATTCGTATATATTTCTTCTTGTGGTATCGGAACAGCTGATTCGTTACAGATACGTTTACGGTTGGGTAACTCAGCCTTAAACCACATAAACGCAGTGTCGACCGCAGTGCGACGTTTTGTCGATAAAGCAATTTTTGTATTTTCTTTATTTGTCACTGCCGAGAAATTAGTAAAGTTTCTAAATAAACAAAAGCAGTTTTTAAACAAAACGCAATAAGAATTTTTTAAAAATATTAAATCGTTGTCGCGAAATTCAAGAACAAAGTTTGACAGCACTGCCACTGTCCACTGGCACTTTCATTATGTGGTTTGGACTTTACATTCATAAAAAAAGCCCGTACAAATAGTTAAGAATTCTGCCAAAATAACAGGATATAGTACCTGTATTTATGCCAACAGAATTTTCAATGAAGTTGAGAATTATGGTCAGCTAAATTAATGTAGCTAAATTTTACACACAGACAATTTCAGTCAACTTAGCTAAGAAATTTAAGCTAAATTCAACAAAACTTTTAACTGATTTAACTGAAAGTTTATACCAAAATGTCGTTTAAAATCTGGATTTCTAGACTCTCCGGAGCTGTCCCAAGACAAGCCCATATTTATTATTGCGAGTATAGGTGGCTGATAAGGATTACTAAGTACTAGGGCAAGGAATTTCATGCACTTAAAAATGGAAAATATGCGCCTAAAATATGCAGCTAAAAAAGAAAAATATGCATTAAAAATATAGGAAATATGCACTAAAAACTATTATTTTTGCAAAAATAATGGAATTTAAAACTTAAAAATATATTTAAGTTAGTTAGTTTCCAAACAGACACAGAACTCCAAGAATTTCCATAGGTCAATAAGGTTTTTAAGAATGTTTATTTTGATTGAATCAAAATATAAAAAATTTGAATTTTTTATATTTTTTTACAAAATAAAAAATGCTCCTAAAAATTAAAAATATGCAGAAATATGCATTAAAAATGCACCAAATATACATTTAAAGTCAAAATATGCAAAAACATGCATTTATGACAAAATATGCAACTACAAATCGATCCCATTTTGTTCTAAATTTGATGATTCGGATAAATATTTAGTCCATATTAGTTTTGGACTATCGACAAAAAACATGCATTTGCATGGAATTCCTTGCCCTACTAAGTACATATTAGGGTATTCAATTAATCGACTTTTTATTTTAATCGATTAATCGTGCAAATAATTATTTGGGTTTTTTTCTTAACCGATTAATAGAATTAAAAATTAATCGATTAATGGAAAAAAATTTTATGTAGAGTAATATAAATAAATTTGTTGTATTTTTAATACAATAATTTTATTAAAAAAAAGAAGAAAAATAATTTCGGAAACTCTTCTAAAATTCATAAAAATAAAAAAATAATAATTAAGGCACGGTAAGTTGTTTGAATTTCACGTAAAAAGACTGTTATACTCCATATAAAAAAAAAATTTCACGGCAATGAATTTCACGTAAAAATTGTGTAGACTTTCTGCCTTACTATCAATATTTTCCAAATGTATGTATATTTTAGTTAAAGTCGACTTTAGTTAAAACATTGGGTGGCAGTATGCCTTGACTTTATTTATTTCTGGAGCATTCTGATTGGTTAATTTATTTTCAACCAATCAAAGTGTTTGAAAATACAAATATTTTTGTAGGGTTTTCATACACAAAATAAACAAAACCGTATGATTAAAAATAAAGTTGACTTTAATTTTAAAATACTCTTTTATAGTAAGGGATTTTTTTTTTCACGCAAATTTAATGTACAAGACTATTATTTTTCTTGGGAAAAAGTAACATTTTATGTTTATTGTGATCGTGTCTTTGTTATAAAATTAAAAAATTGTCTCTTTTTATAAATTAAATTGCAATTTAAAGCCTTTAAAGTTCGAGTGAAAAATTTCCACGTGAAAAACAACTTACGGTGCTTAAGGTCATATGTGAAAATTTAATTTGTCTATCCCCTCTGTCACATATTAAAAATTTTTTTTTCTCAAATCAGGGAGAATACACCCTTGATTTTTGTGATAAATTTTAAATTTTATAAAGTTAAGCCTGAATTAGCCAGACGTAAAAGTAGCGCTCTATAATATGTTCAATGAGTTGAAGAAGTACAGAACAATTCTTACATTAATTTCTATCTCTTTCATATTCATGAATTTAGAGAGAAATTTTATTGAGAAGTGGTTTTCTCTTTATTTGTACGTCCCTCCATCCTTTTTGTGTTATTTTAGTAACTGTTTCGCAGGGAATTCAAAGAGCTTACAATTAATTTTATCAAAATTGTTTCGGGAGTTAGGTTTTTAATTCACCCTTTATTAATTCCAATCTTATGACTTTCGATAATATCGTTTGCTAAAGCCCGTATGACACTAGCTTAATTTTGTATTGGATTGATATTGACAGCAATGTAAATCAAATGGGAGCACTGAATTACCGATATTCATTTGACAGATACTGATTTATTCTATATAGCTGAACTCTTCTTACACAATATTTTCCCATAAGGAAATTCATAAATTTTTCGCCTCTGTTGCTAGTAATCTTGTTTTTTTTACCTTATTAGTTACAATAATTGTATTATGTAATTAATTAATAATAAATAAATAATAATAACCTGGAATCACTGCATTTTGAACTTCAAAACACCTCATTTGATATTCACTGTTTCAGGCTTGCCAATTTGTGCCTTTCCAAAAAGGATCGCTCACCGGGGTCCGATTGCAGTAATTATTTACATACGCAACATATAACATAGTTCTAAGTAGCACAGAACGTTTTATGTTTAATATAGTTATAATTGTTTCAATTGAATTTTCATTTCTTTTTACTACTTTTACTGGTTGTTTGGACAACATTTGCAAACAACTAATAAAAAATGATTGGTAAACGTATTTTCAGTTGTTCCAATGTGCATTTCGGTTATTTTTAACAAAAAAAGTTGTGTATGTAAAGTCGATAAAATACTGTGAATAAAAATAATTGATGAGTAAAAATATTTATATGTAATTAAAATAATTTATTTTATCCACTTACAAACTAATTGTAATCGTAAGTAGTTAAGCTAAATAAAAGTTATTACATTACAATACAAATTTTACACTTTACATAAAATACAATACAAATACATACAATACAATATCTAAATAAAACTTAATAACAGTCCAAAAAGTTACATATTCCTAAATTGTAACAATTGATTTTCATTTTAGTTTAATTGCAAGATTAAAGGCAGTTTGATTAAACATAGCTAAATCAAAAAACTATAAATAATAGTTACATATATTAATAAACTACTAGAATTGATGCATCGAATTATGATAATCTGGCCTATTATATCGATGGTTTGGTGTTCGACTTGAGAACTGAGAAATTGTATCATCACCAGGTGGGGCCACCAATAAAATCGGTTGTAAATTGAGATTTTTTCTTGAACCTGCTAAACTGACAGCATCTGTTATATAACTGTTATTTATTTCACCTGGAATAAAAACAAAAATTAATATTGTTATTTTTCTTTGTTTGAATTTAATCTCAGAAAGTCGTATGAAAACATACCTTTAAATAATGAATTTTGATACAATGGATCTGGCTGTAGACGTACATGTCTTGTGGCTAGTATAAATGCTAATGTAGCTAATACCACACCATCTATGCAACCAATTATTGCCAAAGGATAAGCCCATCTAATGCCACATAAACCCAATTCAAAACGATTTGCATCTGGTCCACATATTTTACGAAAATCGTCAGAATTCCATCCGAAGGGAAAAGCGCCACAGGCTATAATCATGCAAATAGCTAAAAAACATAATAATAATAGAAAATTTCATGAGACAAAGGCAATTACTAAAATTCGCTTTAGACCGACCATCTGATATCATGCTCCACTTGTTTCTTATTCCGGGAATTAAATAAACCTTATTGAATACACCGTATTACAAAAACTTTTTAGAGTTTTTATCATTGGCGGACTTAGGCCGGTCTGGGGTAGGCAAAGCCCACCCTAGACTGCTTTTTGCCCATCCCAGAATTTAAAAAATTCTACCTATAATTCTAATATGTATCTGTGATTTTGATGGCAAAAATTATCACAATATTATTTTTTTATTATGAATGAATCCTGTGTTTTTGGTTGGAAAAATGTCTACTGGTTTCCTAGAAAGGTAATTTGTTGAAATCTAAGGGCCAGTTTTTTGTTTGAAAAATTCTTATTTACGAAATATGAAAATAGCCCTAAGAGGTTTTCTTTAAGAAAGATTATTAGAATCACAGTGTTGTTCAATAAGCATCTGAAGGCATTTGATATGAAAATGGAAAAGGATTCTTAATAGAAAAATATTGCAGAATCTTGTTTGGTAAGATAAATATCTTAGATTTAATTGTTTTCTAAACGAATAATTAGTTAATACCTAACAAAGAAGTTATTTCAACCTAAACACTGATATTTTGATGAAGTTTAGGGTTTTTCTTTTCCCGGGACAGCGGGATTTTTTTCTGAATTTCCCGGGATCCCGGGAATTCCCGCTCATTCGAAAATAAATAAATCCTACATACGTTGTATTGGAAAAACTCGATTTCTAATACCACACCGTCCGATAAAGTTAATTTTTTGGTTGTACCCATGAGAAAATCTACTTAATATATTCTGAAAGCAGGGCTAAATATAAAATATCCATGTCTTCCACTTTTTCTAGATCAATTCGTCTAACAGTTTAAATCGCGAATTAATATTGAGGTAATATATTTATATGGAAGGCCGTCTTAATTTTAAAAAAACTCTTAGAAATACTTGAATATTAATTCGCGTTTTAAACGGTTAAACGAATTAATAAAGACAAAGTGGTATTTTATTTCCATCTCTTCTTTTAGGACATATTGGAATTGTTCATGGGTGCAAACTTGTGTCTGATCAGTTTTATAGTCAGAACCAAGATCGATTTTTTACTTAAGCATTTCTTAAGTATGGAATCCAAAAATTTCTATTTCCAGATATTTTGTTTCTATGGAGATTTTCAGAAGAATTCGTCTAGAATTATTTTTTTAAAAAAGTTTAAAAGGGAGTATTTTTCACACAAATTTTTATGTAAATTGGCTTAAATCTTTTTATAAAAATAGAATATTAAATAATTTTTTAACTTTAATTGGTATTTTTTGATTAGAAATTTTTAAAAATAAATTCCCAGCCAGCAATTTCAGAGCGCTCATAAATAAAAAAGTATCTGGTGCATTATTTAAAACATAAATAATTTTTAAAAAATACAATTAAAATAAAGGAGTAGCAATTGAAATTTAAATGAAATTATTTGAAGTAAAAAACACTCAAATTACTTATATCAGCTGAAAATACGAAAATATTTTTAATTTTTTATGCACAGGCTTTTTGGAGATATTTGAAACTGAAATAATGATGTTGAAATGTTGTATATATTGCTTTACTTGAACAAAGATCAGAAGTACGAGTATTTTTATTGGTAACTAAACCAAATTCAGCTGACATTCAAAAACAATTTGGCCTAAATAATATTTTTTTTATATTGTACTAATTCAGTTTATTAAATTTTAAATCGTATTTTTTATTTTAAATATTTTCATTGAAATTGATTTCAAAAAAATTAATGCTTTAAATTTAAATAAAGCTTCCAAAATTGCAATATATACTAGCTAGAACTTCTATAAAAGAATATAAAAAATCCCGGGAAATCCCGCATGAAATTCCCGGGATTGCGGGATTGGAAAAAAGGCGGGATTCCCGGGAATCACGTCCCGGGAATTCCCGGGAGTTAAACTATTATGAAATTTCAATATATTGTAGAAACAAAAATTCGAACGTCGTTCGAATTCCCGGGACGGGATTCCCGGGACATAAACCCTAATGAAATTTCAATATATTGTAGAAACAAAAATTCGAACGTCGGGGAGTCATTTAAAATTTTTTTTTTTCGTATGAAAAAAATTTTAAGCATAATTTTGAAAGTGTTTTTTTAAGATTAAAGAGTCTAAGAATGGAGAAGTAAACAGTCGAACCTTTATGGGTCCCTTGCCCACCCCAGAAAAATGGTCTAGGTACGCCAATGGTTTTTATTATCTTTTTACGAGTGTATATTAATGTGGTGCAACTTCCCAGGAACAAAGAGGGCAGTTTCATAGGAGGGCAGTACTTCCATTTCAATATTTTTTCAGTACTTGTTGAACGAGTGCAGAAGGTGCACTGCAATTCAATATTTTTTCAGTACATTTCTTACGAAACGATTTTCCATTCATTTTTTATTTATTTTTAAAAAAAAAGTTAGCGCGTTGGAATGTTACATGTAAGGTTGCGGGTTCGAGCCCCAACCAAGGCAACATCAATTTATGAAAAATAATAATATATATGAGTTTTTTCTATCCCTCATACATATCGCAGCGTCCTCCTTCGGTTATCCCATAGCACTTAATCCCACCGAAGTAAAAATAATATAACAGGGCTGAACTAAACAGGTTCAACAAAGTTCGCCAACTCTTAATCAGATGGCGCGCAACAACTGTTCTAAGATTCATCATCTCGCGCAATTACAGTGTTGCCATATTTGGAGCCCTTTATCTTTCACCACCTTTTACTTCTTCTCTATCCCCTTTCCAAAGGAAGCAAAACGTTAATTAATAGGAAGAATTTCTCTTTAAAAAAAAAGGAATGAAAAATTAGAAAAGTTTCTAAATAAACAGGAGCTGTTTTTAAACGAAACGCAATAAGAATTTTTTAAAAATAGAAAATCGTTTTCGCGAAATTCAAGAACAAAGTTTGACAGCATTGCCACTGTCCACTGGCACTTTCACTATGTGGTTTTGGACAAAATTGAATTTAAACGTTTGATAGTGTTGAGCATATTATGGGAAAAATAATTTTAAAAATTCCATAAATGTTTTTTTTTTTTGGTTTATACACTTGAATTAGTTTGTCGGTAGAAAATCTATTTACCGACAAAATAACTAAAAATGAAGAAAGTATTCATATAGAGACAATCTGACAATAAAAATATAAACAATAATACAATTTAATGGAAAATCACTGATGAAGCCTGTCCATAGAAAAAGCCAGAAACTGGATCTAGTCTGATTTGCAAATTTAATGTGTTTATAACTTTTGAAGAAAATGTTTATTCTTCTTCTTAACCTCAAACCTACTGAAGTTATTTTTAGCTGTTGAAAAATAACTAACAAATACACTAAAACAACTAACCATGTCATAATGTTAACAGACAAATTTTTACTACAAAAATTTGAAAACAACTGACAAAGTAGGTAAAAACTACAGTTTTTCTACTATAAAATTTTTGATATTCTAAAAGCAAGTTTTAGTAAAAAAACAAGTTTTTCAATCGATTATAAAAAAGAAATATAAAATCGTAACTGAGATTTATGTATTGAAGATAAAAATACAATTTGCTGATTTTTATTTGCAAACTAAGAATATATCAATAAAACAAATATAAACTAAACGAGAATTAAAAAAATCAACGAAATTTTTCCTTTCTAAATAACTGCATTAAAAATACTGTTTTGAAAGTTATTTATTATGATATAAAAAATAATTGCTTTAATTAAATGTTCCAAAATTTCCGAACTTTCCGTTGGTTGCCATAGTAGTTGTTTTGTATTTTTTCATAGCAAAATAACTGTCATTAAAAGTTAGTTAAAAACATGTAATAACTGTCATGTAAGAATTATCAAACTTTTTTGAGTGCGTGAAAGTAAACAACTAGAAGCAAAACTGGTACTAATGAGATACTTACGAAACTAGTTCAGGAATGACTCTTTGGTACCATCACTGTACCAGTTTATTTGCCCAAAACTCAATTAACAATAAAAAATTAAATGTTTATTTTCAAACTCGAATTTTTTATTAAAAAGAATTTTAAACCAAATGATAATTTCAAAACTTATCTCTACGTAGTGCCACTGAACTGCTGCAAAATGTTTGTTTAGTGAACTAGTTTTGTATTTTCTAGTCTGAAAACAATAAATACTTTTTTAAACTAGTTCAACTTTTTTCTACTTGGTTCTTTTATAAAAGAGTGTCTTATCCAAATTTGTACATTGACCTTATTTATATTTGTAAATTCTACCAACTATTTCCAAGAAACTTTTTAACAACCTTTAATTTCATTAAATAAAATAAGCTTTATAAACAAATTTTGAAAAATGTTTAGTATATGTAAGTAAAACGCTACGTATTTGTAACTGTTACAAAATGATGATAAAACTGTGACATTTGAGTTTTTTTCCTCATTCAACAATAAATATAAATTTTAACTTCCGTAATTCACACTCTTCAAAAATACTGCCAGTCTTGCATTAACCCTTCTAAGGCCATGCATTTTTAGCCGAAGCAATAATGGTGGTTAGGTTGTAATATTTAATAGCTAGTCACAAAAATACCAACTAGAAAGAGCTGACTGTTTAAAAAGCATCGAAAAAGCATTGAGGAACTTCCAATACATAACACTGGCAAAACCCAAAAATGGATTTTCCAAAATAAATTTAAAAAAAGTTCAGATTAACTTTGTGAAGCCGTCATTGTAAATTGTTTTTTCAGAAATTACTAACTTCTTCAAAAATACTATTTTGAAGAAGTCAATTATATTTTGAAAAATCTCAATTATATTTCAGAAACCACTAATTGTATGCCTGTTTGTTTACATGCTACTTTTTACTATTTTTACTAGTTTTTTCTCTTAAATTCGTTTTCAACGGAAAATTTTCAAATTTTTTAAATTCGGTTGTTTCTGCTTTGCACACGAACATCAATTAAAATATCCTTTAACAATTCGCGAAATGATTATATTCAAATCAAAGGTAATTTTATAAGGAATTTGAATTCATAAAACTATAACAAACTAACTACTTCTCCACAATATTGACACGTAAATTATTTTTCCCTGGGTCAAAGTTATAAAAAAAATACCCACAACTCAGAAAGACGATTCGGTGGAACTTTTTCGAGTTCATATTCGAGTTTAGGAGGTCAAAATACTTTAAAAAAAAATTTTAGAAGAGGGCCGCGAAAAAAGTAAATTTTTGTTGCGTATTGTTGTCAAGGATTTATGTCAGCATCTTTGCGCAAACATGCTTGCCCGTGGTCGTCAAAGGGTTAACAATTTTAAAATCAATCAAACGAAACATGAATATTCACAGTAATATCAAATCATAATGGCTTGGGAAGGGGAGGTAGGGGGATTAATATGTAGATTAGTATTTGCCAATATATTTATGAACATACCTGATATGATTTGCAACCAACCACAAATATGAAAGACTCGTGTTGATTTCATAAATATTACAAATATTAGAAAACATATTGTCAATAAGGCCAAAATAACGGACGCGGCCATAAAGAGTGTGGCTAACTGAAATGTAATTGAAAAAATTTATTATGATTAATGTTTCATTGGCGGTTTATTTGATAACACAAATACTTACTTGAAATGAAAATGTTGGCACTGTTAATATATTTTCCCATCTTCTTTTACAATTATCGAAAATTTCTTCTTTTTGACACACTTGCCAGAGACCTAAGCGAGCAGCACTTTCATTGTCAGGATCGCCAACCCATTCTAAAAAAAAGAAGTGGAAAAATTAATATTTGAAGGAATGTTTAAATGGGAATTAGGTACAAATATGTTCGAGATCATCATTTACCAAAGGATTTCCATAAATAATAGTCTCTGTTAAAAGTAAATGAATTGTGCTCCGTATTTTCTTTGATGATGTCAAAATTTATTTTCATGTTGTCAAAAATGATACACCTTACCCCCATGCTTACAAAAATAACACAAAGTAATGTGTCTAAAAATATATTTTCAAAAATGTGTTAATCATTACTTTGCATTTATAAATCATACAATACGTAATCAGTGATCGGTAAGTCATTACGTTTTGCTTTAAAATAATGCAGAAGGTAACGAGTTATCATTACAAGCCCAGTGTAGAAACGGTAATGACATATCATTATTTTTTGGAGTACCAGTAATGACACCCACTTACCTTCCGCATTATTTTAAAACATATAATAATGAGTTACTGATAATGACTTATTTTTATCATTATTTCAAATAGAAAATAATTTTTTAGATTTTTTTGAAAATTTTTTGAAATCTATTTTTAGACTCAATATTTTTTAAACACTGGTAAGGATATATGTAACCACATATTTTTTGATTTTTTGTATGTTGGCGAGTAAGCTTACTTGTGTGCAGCAGGTCAATTATGTTTTTATCTATTAAATATTACATGTCGATATAGCTCAGATGGTAGAGCTATTGACTGGCAATCTGTAGACCCAGGTTCGATGCCCGCACCAGCAAATTTTATTTAAAAAAAAAACAATAAAAAATATTTTTTTTTATATAATTTATTTTTTTGAAAATCTATTTTTAGACTCATTATTTTTGTCAGTACTGGTAAGCACATATGTAACGATATATTTTTTGGTTTTTCGTATGCTGGTGTGTAACGACAACTCATTATTTTTCGCGACATCGCCATATAAAGGTAATAAGAAATGTAATAACAAAAGTAAGTAGTTACCATTACCAAGTATGTAGTTACATAACCACATATCCGGTAATGATTTTCTACACTGGGAGGTAATTAGGGTTGCCACATGGCCTTGAATGGCCTTGATTGTCAAGTTAATTCAGGTCTTGTCAAGTGCCAAGGTCAAATTTATTTTGTCAAGTTAAATTGAATTTTTGTCGTATCAGTAGTTAAAAAAAAACATGCAAAATTACAAAACTGATGAAATTTATTAGTGTTTAAATTTTCTTGAGTAGCATTTATTTCTAAACAATAAGAAAAGAAAGATGAAGTCTGCAGGAAGTCGTTGAAATTTTCAAACTTTAGGCCCAAAAAAATATATAAATTTTTCATAATTCTCGCAACGCCATTTTAAAATTTTAGCATATTTTCTTTTCTGAAACGTAAAAACCAACACTTTTTTTCATAAATTTATTAAATTGTTGATATATTATCAAAATAAAATGGCAGTTAAGGTATATCTTTGGTTTTGGGAGTGTTGCAAAACCCTTGACCTAATGCTTCCCAGAATGACCCATACTGACCGCCTAGCTCAGGGACGTCAGGGGGGGATCGACCGATCATCTGGGAAGAGGGCAGAACAATAAAATTTCTAAAAAATCTAACAAAACTCAAAAAAAAACCATAATAAAAAAAACTCAAAAACCTTTGTATATAAATTTTATACACAAAAAAAAACAATAAAAAAAAACTAACGATGGGCACTTATCACAAGTCCCACAAAACAAAAAAAAACCCACAAATGTACAAGTTACTTTAACCTACGAAACCGACAGACAAAAAAGACAAGCAATATTTAACAAACAATAGATTTTATAGGGACAACAGATGGTATATGTCCCGCTAGTCGCCCTCCCCTCCATGATAACCTAATCCTAACTCTACTAGGCTATCCCACAAATAACACGGTCACTGGTCACCCTACATACTTACATTAACACACTCACTGAAATTATTAACCAGACATTATCTTATCAATGTCAGCTAAATAAAAACATTTGAAATTTAAATTTAAAATACAAAAAAGGAATCTTGTTTTATTTACCAAAAAAAAACTTTAGGATTTTAAAAATGGAATAAAGAAAACCGTAAGTATTTATAAAGATGGATACCAAAAAAATGGCTGATAAAAATTTAATAAGATATTAAATTAAACAAGTAAGTACTACAAAAAAACTTTAAACTTAAGTATTAATTAAAAAAGATGTTATCTTATTCTCTAAACGATTAACAAACAAAAATAAAATCCTAATCTATCTCCCAAAAATAATTTTCTGAATACCCTAACCAAATTTTGGTATATTCCCTAAAAATAAAACTAACGCGTTCCTATATGAGAGAGCTCTCTAATATATATTTTTCCTCACGGCTAAATTGACCGTATACGCGGGTTATTTAAAAAATAAAGGGTATTTTCTCACAACAATTTCTGGGCTCACAAAAAAAACACTTAACACTAGACACTAAAACTTTCTGACAATTACTGCTTTTTCTTTTTTATATAACCTTTAGATTTTTTTTTCTTTTAATTAATTCTTTTTCTTCTAACTTTTTAAATATTTTTTTTCTTTTTTATTAAAATTTTCCACAATTTTCTTAAATTTCTCTTTTTTTTTCAAACTAACACCGCTTAATGAGATATTTAACACTGCCGGATTTTTCACGTTTTCATATAAATTCGCTTATAAAACTTAATTTTCAATTTATTTTCATGGACTCACCAAACCAAATTTATTCTTTACTTCGGTATCTTGCCACTAGTTACCCCAATTCGTTGGTTGGTTTTTAAACGGCCATCACGGCAAAAATGTTGAGAACCAAAAACATACCCAACCGTTGACCCAAACAAAAAAAAATGTTGACCAAGGAGTACAGAGCAGGTTGACCAAAAATATGTCCTCCAGAAAATAGAATAGGAATGTTGGATAGCAAAATAATACCAGAATGTTGTATCGGGAAAATAACGATCGCAATGTTGTACCGTAAAATAAATTTGTGGACTACAACCCGTTCTTGCTTCCTCGGCAGTTGATGGGTTGTAGCCCTTCTTTCGCACTTACACAAAAAAGAATGGCGTTACCTTTTCCCTTTCCACGGCAGTAGCTACTTAAGCGGTGTACAGCGGCTTGGCATAAAAAAACACGGTTGGCAGCCAGAAGCTCCGAAGTTATTTCCAAAAAAAAACTCCTGGTTATCCCTCTACTTCGAGTCCCAATACTTTTCACCAAAAATAAAGGCAAACCTCTACCGCAGCCAGCGACTCTATCCAATATTCAAGCAGTAATCAATTTACCGCGACAATTAACTTTGTGCCAAGCCGCAAACAAATTCAGCTAAACTTGTTTAGCACCGCCCCTAATTCTTAAAGTTAGCTGCCTATATCTATCTTTTTCTGTGTATCTTCTATTCTACTCTCCATATCTTGTAATACCATTTTTTTTAATCCTCCATCTTTTCTGTCAATATTTTCCTTCATAATTGAAGCAAAACCTTATCCATAAACAAAAAGATGGCCTCCTCAGGTCAATAACCGCCGAAATATTTGACCATGAATCGCATTCGGCCATTCAACCCTTAGATTCCTGGCCAAATATTCATGTTCTTCTGGCTCTGATACCAGGCGAACAGAAAAATCAGCACTTGGCGGTTATTTTAAAAAAACCAATCTCCTTGTCCTTCATTACATTTTAATTTATTTTCATTCACCCCATTCTACCCTCATTTATTTTATGTTTATTCACCCACTTTCTAAACAATAACAATCAACAGCTGATTGCTATTGGAAAGTTGAAGTGTCAACCTGGTACAGCAGACGTGCACTTCTGTGCAACTCTGGCACCGCTACAGGAGCGTGAGTAGAGATTTAAGAAAGACGGTTTTCCTTAAAAATCGGTAAACAATAATTTTACTGGGACAAGAATTATTTTGATTATATATCATCCATTTAATAAATTTATAAAAAAAAAAAGTTTTGGTTTTTTACGTTTCAGAAAAAAAATATGTTAAAATTTCAAATTGACGATTCGAAACATATGGAAAGTTTATATATTTTTTGGCCTAAAGTTTAAAAAAGTCAACGACTTCTTGCAGACTTCATCTTTTTCTTCTTATTATACAGAAATAAATGCTACAAAAAAAAAAAAATAAAACACTAACCAATTTCGTCAGTTTTTTTAATATTTGGTCTATTTAACCCATATGTCCAAACTTCAATGGCTGGTAGCACTATCGAATTTGTCCCCAAAAATTCCAAAAAAAACTGAAATTTTTTTTATGAATCTTAATAAAATGGCGAGTGTATTCAAAAATTATAAATTTTTGTATTAGGAATGACCCTACTCCACACATATGCACATTAATTTTTTTTTATTGTCAAGTTTTTTTTTTTAAATCAAGTTATTTTTTGCGAAGTGTCAAGTTATTAGACTTTTGCGATATGGCAACCCTAGAGGTAATGCGTGAGAATATCGCACACATTACCAAAGTTTCGCAGGGATTTATCAATTTTCGCTTCTGGTCAACATGCTTTAGTTTTTTACCTATTCCATTTTCACGCACTGCAAAACACGTTGCGTTGCCTAAGTTTTTTCTTTTGTAAATTATCTTAGAAAATATTGAGGGTATTCACAGTTCATGCATTTATCGTAAATTTGACAACCTTCTATGGATTAAACTTCAAAAATCATGTTATTTTACAACGATAGCACTTAAAATGTGAAGTCCTTCATTATATTTTAATTAAGGAATTTTGTAACTTAACAGAAAACTTTTGAAGTTGTGTTTTACCGAAGTATTTCGTCAATTATGCACTTTTTAGTTTTTGCGTGAAATCAGAGAGAATTTTCCGGGACGAGTTTTAATGAAATTTTTCACTAAACTAATGAAGATTCCTTCAGAAAGTGAATGAACATTTTTTTTAAATAAATAAATAACATGCAGATAATTCTCTCAGTGTACATATAGTTAAAAAAAAAAACATCATATGATCTCCAAAAAATTAAAATCACTTTTGGAATCCTTAGGCCTAAATTACATAATCGAATATAATTTTTAATGGGCAAGGTCACAGTACGAAAATTTACCCACGTGCTGGGTAAATTTTTTTATTTAAGCTCGGAATACATGGGGAGTATATCTAATGTTAACTTTATGAAAAGGATGTTATTCCTTTCAATGTGTTTACTGTAAAATCGTAGGAAAATATTGAAATTTGAAAATTGATTTCGATTTGTTTTGAATAAAAATAATATAGTACTTAAAAGATTTATTTTCATAATAGCTAAAAAAAAAAATCTTGATAAGTTCGTGATAAAATGTATTTTGAAATTCAAATTTCTAAAAATCACAAACACTTTGCCAAAAACACCGAAACGTGACACTTTAAATAATTGCAACTTCAACAAAATCAAATATTTCTTTAAACAGTTATAATAAAAATAAAGTGTTAGTAATTATTTGAATTTTTTGCAAATTAAATAGAAAAGAAGAAATAATAATTACCTGGTGTTACAAATGCTACAATTCCAATAATGGCATAACAAATTGTAAATATGGCCCACAGTACCGCAATGGCTTTTGAATTGCGTATATATTTGGTAGCATACAGATGTGTTGTATCGACATATTCAATTTTTGTACCCATTTTACATTCGTACGTATGTGATGTGATCTAGTGATCTAAAAAGATGAAAAATGAATGAAAAGAGAAGTTAGAAATAAAAAAAAAACAAATTCAAAGAAAGTTGACAACATTGTTTAAAAATTATGATTGTATTTATAACAACTTAGTGAACTTTATGCGGTTTAGATTTTTAATCATTTTTTAATAATTTTAATGTATTTAATTTCTTTTATTAAATTAATTAATAATTAGTTGTCTTTAAAAAACCTGTTATTTATTTACCATTATAAATCATTATTAATTAAATTTATTTCTTGCTGCTTATTACTATTTATTATTTTTTGGTTTTGTTCATTATTTTAATAATAGTTAATGATTCACACTATACGAGTCAAAGATATTTACATAAATTATTAAAAAGACTAAATCAAATTAAATATTACCCTGCAAACATTACAATACGAAAATGTTCGAAATCGGAAGATACTTCTGAATGATTAATCGGCGATATCCCTAGATAATCGTTGATCGCTAATTTATCACCTGGAAGATAAAAAGTTGATATCGCTAAATTACATCCTCGAAACAAACTAAACGATTTATATTTTTCATTATGAAATTTAACTCTGAAAAAGAATATCTGCATACATAATCCATTGATAAAAACATTATTTTGTTGCCATCATACCCGGTTTTTTCCGCCCACTAAATCTAAATTTTTAACGAATTTGTTTCGCATATTTCTTATAATTGTTTTTCGTACAAATTTTGTATTATTTTTCTTAATATTATTATTATGATTTTGTCCATCTCAGCATAGGTCCGCACATGCCGGAGATTACTTATCCCGGGTAACGTTACCAAGGGATTAAGCTCAGATGGGGTGCATTCCAGGTTCTACACCCTATAGATTTCTGGTATACATATCATATACATATCATAATACAAACTCTATTGCTCAGCACTCTTCATAGATATTTCCCAAGCCTTCGACAAAGTCTGGCATGATGGGTTATTATATAAAATAAGCTCTTTGTTACCCCTAAATACCCACAAGTTACTGCGAAATTATTTAATGGAACGTTCATTTGTAGTAAAGTATAAAGACCACATCTCAGACTCAAGAAAAATCACAGCAGGAGTTCCCCAAGGCAGTATACTTGCTCCTCTCATGTATATAATCTTTACTTCAGACATGCCTATTAGTAACCTGATACACACGTCAACTTTTGCAGACGATACAGCGTTTATAAGCGTACATAAAAATCCAGTAATTGCTTCTAGTTGTCTGCAGGCTCATATTAAGGAACTCGAAAAATGGCTTCACAAGTGGAAAATAAAAGTAAATCCAACAAAGTGCGCACATGTTACTTTCACCTTGAGAAAGGGAAACTGTCCCAAACTGAAGATAAATAACATCGATATCCCTGAGCAAAATCACATAAAATATCTTGGTATACACCTTGATCGTCGCCTTACCTGGTCTCAACATATTGAATCCAAATCCACACAACTTAAACTTAAAACTTTACAGCTTCAGTGGCTCCTTTGTCCCCATTCTGCTCTCAACCTAAACTACAAGGTTCTACTCTACAAAGCTATTATTAAGCCAATATGGACCTATGGAATCCAACTATGGGGAACAGCTTCTGCTTCTAATATAGAAAAATTACAAAGACGACAAAATAAAATATTGCGGCTAATCACTGGTGACCCGTGGTATATTAATAACGTGATTATTCATAAGGACCTTAATATTCCATTTGTTCGCGACGAAATAAAAACCTTCTGCTCTAAATATGTACGAAAACTGGCAACTCATCCAAACCCTCTTGCACAGGATCTACTATGTTATAATGGACATATTCGCCTCAAGAGGGTCGACACATTGGCCCTCGCGGAACCACATGAAAGATGAACATTTTACGCAACGAAAAATGGATTTTCTATTGCAATGGCAATAGACCCAGAAATTATTAGTTGATTTAAGATTTTAATACTTATTGTTATTTTCTGAAGTAAGAAAGATCCAATAAATAAAGAAATAAAGTTAAAAAAAAAAAAAAAAAATATCATGTGCATACTACATAATACATAATAAATTACAATCTATTCCCTAACACCCATGAAACACCGAACAGCTCTTGTTGTCCCCAATATCACTGCGCGCTGCATGATCTTATATAAATCAACTGCTAATTCTAATTCTTCCAAGGCATTTAGCAAACTTTTCGGTATAACGCTATTTGCAGATATTATTATCGGAATTATTTTTACAGCTTAAACATCCCATTGTCGTTTTATCGGCTCTACTAAGGTTGCATATTTCGCAATTTTCTCCCCATATTTGCAGCTATGTTAGCATCATTCGGGATTGCCACATCAATTAAAAACCCCATTTTATTTCTCTTATCCACCACCACTATATCTGGCCTATTGTGATGAACCCTTTGATCCGTCAAAATCGTTCTATCCCAGTATATTTTTACTACGTCATTGTCGATTACCGTGTCTGGTTTATATATATAGTATGGGAGCTTCTGGTTATTTATTATTATTATTATTATTATTATTATTATTATCTTTATTAAGTCCATGGAAATACAAAAAATCCTTACAGACTAATCGCAGCTAAAGTTTACGTAATATTGCCTGAATAATATACTTAAAACTATCTTTAGGTAAAGCAAAATTGAACATGTATCTAACATCATCTTCTACATAAAGTTTATTAAAAAAATTTTATTAAAAATTTTTAAAAATTTTATACGAATTGTCTTTATCTTCCAGATGACAGAAACAGTGATATTGCCGCAATATTATCATAAAAAAATTATGACAAAAAATACAATTTTTGAATTGTTTTTTCCAAATATCTCCAAAAGATCTTCCAAATGATAAAAGGAAGACAAATTCAAAATACTACTTGATTATTTTCATTCAAATGAAAAATAGAAGATATCGTCTTATTATCTTCTTGGAAGATGTCTTCCAAATGTTTGCAGGGTAGTGTCATGAAAACGGATTTCCGATTATTCGAAAATATTTAAATTTTGAATATGCCTTGATTGACAGTTAACTGTATTTACAGTTGGTTTTCAATGGAAAAATACAAAACTATTATGACAGTTATTTAAAAGAACAGCTAACGAAAAGTAATGTATTTCGTAACAGTTGTTTAAAGCAGTTATTTTTGATATCATAATAAACAACTAACAAGTTTTTTTTGCCATGAACAGTAATTTTTGTTAGTTATTTAAAAAATAAAAAATTTCGTTGAGTTTTTGAAAATGCTTGTTTAGTTTATATTTTTTTTATTAATTGTATATAACTGATGAATCTCCAATCAAATAAAAGCTTAAAACTGGAAAACCGTTTGAAATTTTTACTTCAAGTTTCAAGTACGATGAAATAACTACACATTTTTTCATACTCGAAAAAATAATAGTCTTTTTTTCTTATTAAAATATACTTTAACAATATCAACAAAATTAACTGTAGGAAAAGTGGTTTTATCAATTTTACCAGTTGTTTAAAATATTTTGTAGTGAAAATTTGTCAGTTAATTTTACGATATTTTTAGTTATTGTTAGTTATTTTACAACAGTAAAAAATAACACATTTTTAGTTATTTAAAAGATAAATACCGTTGTCGCATTTTTAACTGCATATACATACATTTGTTTTAACTGTAATTTTCCGTAGATTCTACAGAAAAACTTTGGTGTTTACTTTAAGATCCATGGTATATTTATATTTTTTATACTTAAGATATTACCTAAGATTAACGAGTTTTGGTTTTTTTTTGTATAGAAATGGACTAATTTGGATGAAACTTTTTCATTGGGTTTATGAAATTTTAAATAATGTAAAATTTTACCGAAAATTTTATGAAAAACTGCATTAATTTAATGGAAAGTTTCAATGGACGAATTCCAGCGAAACTTACTAAAATAATTGTAATGAAAATATAATAGTAATGATTTTGGTTTATCTCTGTAAATGACACAATTTAAATAACAAGCAAAGCATTGTAGTTGGGTGTAGGTAAAAGTTATAATGAGCAATCATGAGGTACCAAGTAAGCAAATCAAGAGCAGGACTCCTGGATACCTTTGGGTTTAAAAAACCGATACGCGTTACTCTTAGACAATTTCTTAAGTATAAATAATAAATATACCATGGATCTCATAGTAAACCCAATTAAAAATCGTACAGAAATGCCCTTTATCAATAAAATGCACTGATTTTTAGACCTAGAAAGAGCCATAGATCAGACTGAAACTTACACTCAAAAAAGTTTGTCTGTAGAGTCAACTGAAAATGACAGTTAAAACAGTTAAAAAGGCGACGAGGATTTACCTATGAAATAACTAAAAATATAGTTATTTTAACTGATGAAAAATAACCAACAAATTCATTATCATAAGCTAACAATATCGTAAAATTAACTGACAAATTTTTACTACAAAAAATTTAAAACAACTGGCAAAATTGATAAAAACTACTATTTATTACAGTTAATTTTGTTGATGTAATGAAATTTTCATTAACTTTGTTGAGAAAACTTCATTAGTTTAATGAAAAATTTCATTAAAAATCGTCCAAGAAAGTTCTATCTACCGTACCACCATACAGGCAAAAAAAGTGCGCTGTACGCCCTCCAATATGAAGTATTTTTGCAAGGAGGTTTAAAAAAAAATTTTTTTTTTTGCCGAACGTAGGGGTCGCCATTTTACATTTTTCGTTATATCTTTGGCATTTACAGTCGGATCTTAAAGTATGATACATCGATGTTTTTCTCGCGAGGAGACCAGTATTTTGCTCTAAGTAAGGGCCATTGACCTCAAGTACCCTTTCTAGTATTTACCCACCAGATCTCAGTTGCTACCACCCTAATGTCAGAAAATTAAAGCTAGCAAAAAATCAAAAAATGGCGACCACTACGTTCAGCAAAATAATTTTTTTTTTAAATTGCCTTGCAAAAATACTTCATATTGGAGGGTGTACGGCGCACTTTTTTTTTTTTGCCTGTAAGGTGGTACGGTCTAGTGTACATGTTACTTTTAACCTTATGCAAAAGTATAACTAATTTCTTTTTTTATTTATTGTTTTATATTTTTAGCTGAAAACATGGATAAATTAACAAATTTAAATATTGTTAAAAAAATAATCATTACAATACTATACCAATCCCAGCGAAAAAAGAGTTGCCGAAATAGTAGAAAAAGCACTACAATTGATGATCTAGATGTACTTCTTTTTTAACATAACCACTAATGATTTTAACATTGAGTTGTCATAGGAGAGGAATACTCTGACTTTAACATTTTTTCAGTACTTTTTGAACGAGTGCAAAAGAAGCTCTTTTTCACCAATTAAAAGTTAAAAAAAATTCTTCACAAAAAAAAATTATATTTTTTTTTTATTTTACAAAAGTTTTTTTATTTCCGCTACCGGGTATCGAACTTGCGACGAACGAACTCACGATTGCTAGTCGCTGAGCTCTACCGCTGAGCTATTCTTTGATATAAAAGTTGACTGGCATAAAAACGCCACTTTATTAATGCGGGATATTGTTCCTTATTCTCTTCAATAAAAATACTTATTAAACAAGTGTAAAAGGTGCACTCCAATTCAATATTGGTTTCAGTACTATTTTTACAGGTACATAAAAATCAATTTCTCACCATTTTTTTATATATACATATTTTTAAAAATTTAAAAATTAAAAAAATATTGAATTTAAACAAATTAATTATAAATATTAAAAAAATAAATTAATAGAATAAAAAAAATTTAAAAAAAAATAAAAAAATATTGGTCCCGCCAGGAATCGAACCCGGGACCCTCTGTTTGGTAATGCCAAATGATACCAACATTACTTTTGACGATCACTTTTAGAGCAATTACTCTTTAGAAGCAATACTTAAGTGATTTTTTGGATGTGGTTCAGAAGTAATTCTAAAAAAGCTGTAAAAATGTAATAACGGATACTTGGGAAGCAATGAAAGAAATGATTTTTTGAAGTTGTTCAGAAGTAATTCTAAAAAAGTTGTAAAAATGTAATAACGGATACTTGGGAAGCAATGAAAGAAGTGATTTTTTGAAGTTGTTCAGAATAACTTCTAAAAAAGCAGTAAAAATACACTAACGGATACTTGTGAAGCATTAAAAGAAGTAGATTGTAAAGCACTACTTGCAATTTTTTTTGCTGGGAATATGAATGAAAATATATATCAATCATTGAAAGGCAAAGATTAGAATTGTGCATGATGTCCAACAAACATTTTGAATAAATTCACTATACACCAATTCCTCGCAGAACAGCATTGCGATGATCTGCTATTACAACATCAGTAAATTATGAAACCAAATAAAAAAATCCAAAATTTTACCATACGCTCTATAAAAAAATTAATATTTCATTAAAAGGCCGTTAAAAGAGTGAGTGATATATTTGATTTATTTGGAATTAATATCGAGTGTTTGGTAAAAATATTGTTAGCATTTAATATACGTTAGCTATCTATTTATCTATATCTTTCGTTACATTATATGTTATAAAAATTATGTATTTATGTGAAAGTTAAAATGCATTAACACTATATTTAATAACACAGTACAACACATGATTTTGGGACTCAATTCTGAGAATTGCACGTGAAAGTAGCCCTAAAAATAATAACTTCTGCATCATTCGTTTTGTCAAGTTGGCTGCATTAAAAATTTAATGACCATACGAAAATCTCATATTTTCTGTGTAAGAATAGCTGTAATATGAATCGGAATTTTTATTTTCATGCAAAATAAAGTTTATAAAGAATCCATATTTGTGGATTTGTAATCCAGCTATTGAGCAAGAAAGATGAAAAATGGGGACAAAATGGTAAAAATTTTGCGATTTTTAAGGAACTGGATGGACTTTTTTCGGGTAGGTTTGTTCAGATTTTTTCTCCTATTCCATATCTACCACTTTGCTTCAGACACAAAAGAGATATTCCGTACGGTATACCGAGATATAACCGTGTTAAGATATAGAAAAAGTGCTAAAATTCCGCCTTGAGCCAAAAAATTCGTATGGCCATTAAATTTTTAATGCAGCCAACTTTACAAAACGAATGATGCAGAAGTTCTTTTTTTTTGTGCTACTTTCACGTGCTATTCTCAGAATTGAGTCCCACATCAATGAGCTGAAAAATGTTGTACTGTGTAATTAAACTGTTAAAACGACCTTGATGTGACAGATTTAAATGCAAACTCTAATAAATAACCTGTTAGATTTAATATTTAAAGTATCAGCCATACCAAAAATATTCGACTTGGGCTTCGGATATCGTTTAAAGTTTGCATACATACACACATTTCTATGCTGAATTTCGATATTCCAAATTAATTATATTTTTGCTGTATCGCTGTGCAAAATTCGATACTGCTAAATTATTAGTAGGAAAAGAACAGCAAAAATTAAACTCTTAATTATAAAAAAAACAAAATTTAGTTAAATCTGACAACATTAAAGCAAAAGATTTTGATTTATAGTTAGTAGACTAAAAATTTACAAAAAAAATTTAAATTTGTAATTTTTTTTTTTTGATTTTCACAATGCGAATTAAAATCTAGCCTTCTGAAATCAGCACTATACTATGTTTTTAGCAAATATTGCTGCAGATTTCAGCAGGATAATCTGCTACTTGCATTCAACTAATTTGACAAAAATATATGTATAATGGATATAACGGATATTTTTGTATTTTTAATGCAAAAATTAAAATAATTGTCGCTTTTTTATGTTATCTTTTTTGTCTAATTTTATGTAATTTGTTATTTTCAATTAACAAGAAGTTACTGAATTTTAACATTTTTATTTTTGCTGTTTTTATCTAACAAAAAAAAAACAAAAAAATCTGAATCTGCTAATTTCAGCCGTTTTTCGTGAAAGGTAATTTTTAACAAATTTTTGGGAGCTTTTTAGGTAAAAGTGTTATTTATTTATATTTTTCTTTCTATCTTGGGCTAAGGGGCCGGAACTTTGATGCCCTCTAGTTCCTAAAAACCTACACCCAGAAAACAGATTCGGTGCTGACAACCCCATTTGTTGCCAATCGAATGTTTCAGTTACGTCAAAGGAATTTTTCGTTTGTGACTACCGAATTATTCTTGATACAACTGAAATTCCGTTGTCACAGTCAAATTAGTCCTGTTTCAATTGGTTTTCTGTTGCAACAACTGAAAAATTCTGCTACCACAACCGAACCATGCGATTACACTATGGAACATTTTTGGGATTATTGTCTGGGGGGTGAGAAATTCCAAGTCAGGGTGATGGTACTAGGTCAGTATAGTAAAACCCTCAAAGGGTTTGGCGTTCGTATGTGTCATTTTTTTTATGACCTTTTAAATTTTTTCCTTATCTTGATGTTTTTTCGCTTAGTTGTAACTCGAGAACCACTTGTCCGATTTCGATGAAACAAATTTAGAAAAATTTAGAATTACAATTTCTTTAATCCGTTCATATAACATTTTTCTTTATAATCAACAGTTTTGCCGGTAAAAATAAATTTGTGGAGAAAAAAAAATATTTTTTTGCCTAAAAATTAAAATTTTTTATGAATTTAAAAAAAAAAATTTTTAATTTTTAGGCAAAAAAATATTTTTTTTTCTCCACAAATTTATTTTTACCGGCAAAACTGTTGATTATAAAGAAAAATGTTATATGAACGGATTAAAGAAATTGTAATTCTAAATTTTTCTAAATTTGTTTCATCGAAATCGGACAAGTGGTTCTCGAGTTACAACTAAGCGAAAAAACATCAAGATAAGGAAAAAATTTAAAAGGTCATAAAAAAAATGACACATGCGAACGCCAAACCCTTTGAGGGTTTTACTATACTGACCTAGTACCATCACCCTGACTTGGAATTTCTCACCCCCCAGATTGGCTGTTGTACTGTGTTATCAGAACTGAATCTGTTTTCTGGGTGTATCAAAATATAAGCTCGAATGTAAGGAAATTTCCTAAGGATTTAAAATATTATTTTTATTTTATCTAAAGCTGATTTATAGGAAGAAGAAGAAAACATTTGTATTGAAAAACTTAACCAGACTGCCGCAGTTTAATAGATTTGGGCATTCTAGTTCTTTTTGGTGACCGCTCTTCTAGTTCAATTTGTTGTAAAGAACTAGTTCGCTCTTCTAGTTCAATTGCTCTGACAATTTTGTTCAATCGTTCTCAAAACAATTTTTATCATTCGTTTTGCAATTTTGAATAGGTAGATAATTCATTTAGCTCGTCTTTTAGGTAACAAAGATATAAAATATCAGACAAATTACAAATTTTAAGCAAAAAGAAAAATCTTTAAAAAATATTTTTAATTAACAAAAAGAAACCAAAATGATCCCCGGCCAAAGGTAATAAAATGAACGATTGAACTAAAAGAGCGATTAGAAGTGAACTAGGTATTTCGATCAATTAAGTTACATCGAACTTGTTCGTTCACGAACGACACAAGTGTATAGTTTAGTCTCCCCCAAAGACTAAACTATTGATCAAAGTAATTTTTTAATTGTTGATTTGTATCTATATTGTGTACTTCCATGACCAGGGATCGAACCGGCAGCCCTCTGCAGTGGCTATGACTCGTAGTATCACCTTTTAACAAGATACACCACGGTCGGCGTAGCGCTGAGTGTGGCTAATTGAAGTTTTTTCAGTCAGCCTATATAATGTTTGCTTTTGTAATCAGAAGAGCCAGAATTAACTAATATTTGAGCAATTCATTTTTCAATTAGAATGTTTCCTCTCTTAATCCTATTGTTTTTTCTCCTTTTTCACAAGTAATTATCACATTATGATGCGCTTTATTCACATTCAATAGTTGGATACCAAGTGTTCGGTGGAGAGGTTGTTGCTGCTGTGCAAATTTTTTCAAATTTATTATTTTTTTTAGTTAAGTATTTGTAAACGTCGCATAGGACAAATTTTAATTAATATTAGAATTAATTACTAAAGAATATTTTCTAAAGCTGATTTATAGGCAAAAGAAGAAAACATTTTTATTTTATTATTCATAGAATGTGGTTCCATCTACATCAATATTTGTTAAAAATGATGTTGCTGAAAAAACTGCTGAAATTAGCAGATTTTTTGCTAAATACTAATAACATAAGAACAGCAAAAATAAAACTGTTAACTTTACAAAATTTTCGTTATATTTAAATTAACTTTTAATTTAAATCCAAAAAAAATCCAAAAAAAATTTTGAAAATTTAAATTTTTTTGTGATATTTTAGGCTACTAATTATTTAGCAAAACTTTTTGCTGATTTTAGCAGATTTTAACAAAAATTTAACCTAAATATAACTTAAATTCTGTATATTTAAAAGTGTAAATTTTGCTGTTCCTATTTTTCTAATATATAGCAAAAATAATCGGCTAATTTTAGCAGTTTTTTTCTGCAACATCATTTTTAACTAACTTTTAGTAGTTTTAACTAAATTTTTTACAGACTTTTAACCATTAATGTATATTAAGATTGTGCTGATGTTTGGAGTATCAAAAAAATAAATAAAAATAATAATAATTGGACCTAGATCCACCTACAGTATACCGATCGACTCAGAATTACTTTTTGTCACGATTTAATGATGTCCGTCCGTGTGTCTGTCCATGTATTCTTATACGCCCGATTTAGGTCTCAAATATTAAACCTTAAATGCATGATCTCTTCAATTTTAACCATTTTTTATATATGATTTCTAAAGGCATATACACTTCAAGAAAAATACCAAAAAAAAATTATTTAAAAAAGGTGATTTTTATTGAAAAATATGTTTTTTTTCCAAATACCTAAATTGTGATTATTTTAAAAAATCTGCGCCAAACTATAAGAACACTGTATATAGAAGGGGCCCCAATATGCAGTTTTGTGCATCAAGTGGGTTTTTTTTATCAATAAACTGGTACGTTCCACACCTACAAAAAAAATTTGTTTGTTGTTTTGTACAAAAAAAGTTGAGCATGGCAACGACTCCTTCATCAAAAAAAGTCATTTGGCACCTTAACTATCGTAAATTGTAGAAAAAATTTTAGTTAAGAATTGCACACTTATGACAATCGATACGAGTACCCAGTGTAGAAAATCATTACCAGATATGTGGTTATGTAACTACATACTTGGTAATGGTAACTAGTTACTTTTGTTATTACATTTCTTATTACCTTTATATGGCGATGTCGCGAAAAATAATGAGTTATGGTTACACACCAGCATACGAAAAATCAAAAAATTTATCGTTACCTATGTGCTTACCAGTACTGACAAAAATAATGAGTCTAAAAATAGATTTTCAAAAAAATAAATTATATAAAAAATAATATTTTTTATTGTATTTTTTTTTTTTAATAAAATGGTGCTGTTGCGGGAATCGAACCTGGGTCTACATATTGCCAGTCAATAGCTCTACCATCTGAGCTATATCGACATGTAATATTTAATAGATAAAAACATAATTGACCTGCTGCACACAAGTAAGCTTACTCGCCAACATACAAAAAATCAAAAAATATGTGGTTACATATATCCTTACCAGTGTTTAAAAAATATTGAGTCTAAAAATAGATTTCAAAAAATTTTAAAAAAAATCTAGAAAATTATTTTCTATTTGAAATAATGATAAAAATCAGTCATTATCAGTTACTCATTATTATATGTTTTGAAATAAGGCAGAAGGTAAGTGGGTGTCATTACTGGTAGTCCAAAAAATAATGATATGTCATTACCGTTTCTACACTGGGTAGTTTTGAAAATTCTGTTCAAATGGGTTACCTTTTGAGAATTCCAGGTTTATAATCATGGGTAAACTTAATTACTGAACTTTTAAAGAACATAAGCCCCTCTTCGGATATTTGTATTTGTATTCACTATTTAAACAGGTTTAAACTTTAGTTAATAGTTAACCCAAAAATTTGTTGTTGTTTTGTGTATATTTTTTTGACATTTTCTTTTGTTTATAGTTAAGTTAAAGTTAAACCTACAGTATGAGACCCACCGTAACAAGTAGTTTTCGATTTTTTTAAGTTTTCGGTATAAAATTTGTATGGAAGTTAATAATTGAAAACTAAATCAATTTAAAAAGTAATAAATAGTTTCTGGTGCGATGTGGTGTAATGGTTAGCGGGTTGGACTGTTACACATAAGGTTGCGGGTTCGATCCCCAACCAAGGCAACATCAATTTATGAAAAATAATAATATGAATGTATGAGTTTTTTTCGATCCTACATATCGCAGCGTCCTTCTTCGGTGTTGCCATAGCACTTAACCCCACCGAAGTAAAATAACATAACAGGGGTATGAACTAAAAAGCTTCAACAAAGTTCGCCAACTCTTCATCAGAAGGGTCGCAACAACTGTTCTAAGATTCAACATCTCACGCAATTACAGTGTTGCCATATTTGAAGCCTTTCATCTTTCACAACCTTTCACTTCCTCTCTACTCCTTTTCAAAGAAAGGAACACATTAATTAATAGGAAGAATTTCCTGAGTGTTGCTTCTCCTAAAAAAACAAAGTGTGATTGAGTTATAGGAGAATTATTCAATTATAGTTTAATTTAAAAAGAGTTTCATACAAATTATGAAGCGTTTTATTAAATTTAAGAAATTGTTCATTCACAGTAAAGAAAATTTTCATTAAAATTTATATTTATAATGGCAATGAAAGTGAGATTAAATATGTATATCATAAATGCTTATAATAATCAATTTAAATCAATTATATAAATAATTTTACTTTTAATTGCAGGATATGAAGCATTGTTGTTTAATGCGAAAGAAGAAATCATAAAAATTAAATCTGTTAACGACAGTACTTTCACATTGTATAATTTTCTAATTATTTTGGACATATGCGAACGTATTAGTAAGTAATATTTTTAATGTATTTTTTTTCCTAAAATATATTTTGCACATTTCTTTTCTTTATGGCCACATTTTGTCTTCAAGCTCATAAGAATTGTTGTTAACACATTTTTTTTACCAAACATAGAAATCTTAGCCCTTTTACTATGAAAACATTTCACACAAAAAAAAAAAAAAAAGTCAAATGTCAAATGTCTGGTTTCGTTGAAATGGGACATGTTTCTGAAGACATATTGGTAAAATGTGTTAACTATTTTTTACAATCCTAAGAAAAATTTAAATTTAAAAAAGGCGATTTTAATAAAAATTTGGAGCAAAATTACATATTTTGTAACAAACAACAAGAATATGATTAATGTAAATAATAAACATTTTAACTGAGAAATAAATTGCTTATATGTGACCTTCTCCGAGAAAAGGGACCTAGTGTGTGAAAATGAAGTTTTGAGAAGAACGCATTTAAAGTTTAAAATTTTAATGTTTTTCTCATTTTTATCGATTTTCCCAAGTTCCCGTTTTTTGACACACTAGGTCCCTTTTCTCGGAGAAGGTCATATATATTCGTTTATTCTGGCTCTTCTGATTACAAAACATACATCGTGTAGGCTGTGATTGACAAAACTCCAATTAACCACACTCATCGCTGTGCCGAACGTGGTGTAGCTCGTCAAGAGCTAATGCTACAAGTCATAGAGAGGCTATGTAGAGGCTTTCCGGTTCGATTCCCGGTCATGACATACACAAAAAGTGTTTTATATAGACACAATTTAACAATTGAAAATACTTTGATCAATTGACAAATAAACTACTTA
Source organism: Leucophora obtusa (assembly GCA_949987735.1). Classification (NCBI taxonomy): domain Eukaryota; kingdom Metazoa; phylum Arthropoda; class Insecta; order Diptera; family Anthomyiidae; genus Leucophora; species Leucophora obtusa. The sequence continues at coordinate 157,314,730 of OX465296.1, forward strand.
CCACAGACGAGTCTTTGAGTGAAACAAAACTGCGACAGTCTGATTAGGGTCCCAAGACCCTAAATTTGAACAAATTTTACGACTCAATATAATTACAAATAAAACTGTAGTTTTACAAATTTTTGAATTACATTTAGATTTGTTAAATTTTACAAAAAATGGTTTAGAATCAAAAAATTTAATTTTAAGCCAAAAAACAGGAATAAATTTTGTTAAAGTAACAAATTTTTATGTTCAGCCAACAGACTTGTTATTTTGAGTGTAGTGACATTTATTATTGTAGGTTCTCATTTGGATTTTTGCCAGTTCTTTCAAGTTAACGGTCTTTAAAGAGACGTTGGTAAAAAATGAGTTAATTTGTTTCCATGCCATTTTTTATAAAAACAATTATTCACACCCTGATGTTCCTAAATCGCAATTCAATTATTAACACACGATTTGACTTCAATTAACACACAAGAAGAATTAGAAACTCTCATAATCGAATTGCAACTTTTTTTCTGTTTACTGAGTATTTGTGTTAACGAACACCACCCAGTAAAAATTCGTACAAATTTGTACAAATTATCTAGTTGGCGAACGCAACTTATATGTTGTAATTTTTCGGATCAAATTTGATATCTCCGCACATTTAATTTATACACAATTTAATATAATTGCATATTGCCCATATAAATTTTTTTACTCGGGACTTTAAATTTGTTTCAAATGTTTATTTCTACACACGTATTAAAATTACACTCACAGAAATAAATCTGTAAAAACATACTAAAAATTAGTTACAAACGATGCTGCAGATTTTTTTGCTAAATACTAGTAAAATAAGAACACCAAAATTAGAACTGTTAAATTTACAGAATTTTAGTTATATGTATTTGAGTTAACTTTTAGTTAATTTAAAATAACAAATTGTACTGTAAAATCTGCAGAAAATTTTGTTAAATATAGGTAGAATAAAAATAGCAAAAATAAACTATTATATCTACAAAATTTTTTCTATTTTTAAGCTAAATTTAGTTGAATGCAAATAGCAGTCTATTCTGCTAAAATCACTAAAAATATTTGCTGAAAAAAATTGTAAACTGCTGTTTTTAAAACGCTCGATTTTTAGAAAATTTTTAATTTTTTTGTGATTTTTTAGGCTACTAATTATAATTACTACTAAATAATTATTTAGCAAATTTTTTTCATGATTTTAATAGGTTTATTTGCTATTTTGCATTAACAAAAATTTAACTCAAATATAACTAAAATTTTGTGTATTTAACAGTTTTATTTTTGTTGTGCCTATGTTACTAATATATAGCAAAAATAATCTGCTAATTTTAGCTGTTGTTTTCAGCACCATTTTTAACTAATTTTTTGTAACTTTTTCTGCTATTTTTACAGATTTATTTCTATGAGTGTAGTTTATGGGTTTGCTTTTTTCGAATTTTATATCTAAGTATATCTACCCAGTGTAGAAACGGTAATGACATATCATTATTTTTTGGAGTACCAGTAATGACACCCACTTACCTTCTGCATTATTTTAAAACATATAATAATGAGTTACTGATAATGACTTATTTTTATCATTATTTCAAATAGAAAATGATTGTTTAGATTTTTTTGAAAATTTTTTGAAATCTATTTTTAGACTCTATATTTTTTAAACACTGGTAAGGATATATGTAACCACATATTTTTTGATTTTTTGTATGTTGGCGAGTAAGCTTACTTGTGTGCAGCAGGTCAATTATGTTTTTATCTATTAAATATTACATGTCGATATAGCTCAGATGGTAGAGCTGTTGACTGGCAATCTGTAGACCCAGGTTCGATTCCCGCTCCAGCATATTTTATTTAAAAAATTTTTTTTATATAATTTATTTTTTTGAAAATCTATTTTTAGACTCATTATTTTGTCAGTACTGGTAAGCACATAGGTAATGATATATTTTTTGATTTTTCGTATGCTGGTGTGTAACGACAACTCATTATTTTTCGCGACATCGCCATATAAAGGTAATAAGAAATGTAATAACAAAAGTAACTAGTTACCATTACCAAGTATGTAGTTACATAACCACATATCTGGTAATGATTTTCTGCACTGGGTATTGGTATAACTACACTCATAGAAATAAATCTGTAAAAATAGCAGAAAAAGTTACTAAATATTAGTTAAAAATGATGCTGCAGAAAAACTGCTAAAATTAGCAGATTTTTTTTGCTAAATACTAATAAAACAAAAACAGCAAAATTAAAACTGTTAAATTTACAGAATTTTAGTTATATTTAAGTAAACTTTAAGTTCATTGAAAATAGCAAATTGTTATTTAAAATCTGCAGAACATTTTGCTAAATATTAGTAGACTAAAAATACCAAAAATAAACTGTTATATCTACAACATTTTTGCTATTTTTAAACTAAATTTAGTTGAATGCAAATAGCAGTCTATTCTGCTAAAATCAGCAGAAATATTTGCTAAAAAATTTTAAACTGCAGTTTTCAAAAACCTCGATTTTTATGTGAATTAAAAAAAATCGAAAATAACTTCGAAAATTTTAATTTTTTTGGTGATTTTTTTAGACTATTAATTATTTAGCAAAATTTTTTTAATTTGTTATTTTCCATTAACAAAAATTTAGCTTGAATATAACTAAAATTCTGTATTTTTAACAGTTTTGTTTTTGCTGTTCCTATATTACTAATATTTAGCAAAAAAATCTGCTAATTTTTGCAGTGTTTTTTTGCAGCATTTTTTGTAACTTTTTCTACTATTTTCACAGATTTATTTCTATGAGTGGCAAACGACTATCCCTACTTAACTCACTTTTTTTTTACATTTTAAAAACAAATGAAATTTAAACATTTGGACAGCACTTGTACGAAAGTTCTTTTCGTATATGATCTTACGCCCAACGCTAAATACTGCTCTTATATTGTGTTCCCTTCTCTCCCTTTGCTGATAAACACATAATTCATTTGTTAGAATTTGTTGTTTTTGATATTTTATGAAATTAAAAATACCAAAATTTCAAATATTTTTATGTGCAATATTTTTGTTTACAATAAAAAGAGAAAAGACAATAATTTTCCAGACTTGGTAGCATTTTTATAACTACTTAGTTTTTAAGAAGCTAAATTTATACCTATTTCAAAATTTAATAAATACTTAAATTTGTATGGAATATTTGAATAAAATTTAAAAAAACTTTGTGTCGATTGTTTAAAAAAATATTTCCTAAACATTCTTTCAAAGGCCGCTCCCCCATAATTGGTAAAAGGAGTGGGATTTCACATCATTAAAAAAATTAACAAAACTACATGAAATCAATACAATTGTGTCTCCGTTTCTAAATATAGAATTACTAAACAACAGGTTTATTAAAATATCAAACATAATAAAAAGCGAAACATAAACTACATACAATCTATTTACTAGAGTGGAGATACAATTACAATCAAATTGCAAAATAATTTACAATTTCTGCCAAATGCTAAAATTTTATGACTCATAGTTTGTTTTGAGAAAATTTTCCCAGAAAAACTAGAAATATTCATATCTGTTACTCGCATTATAAAATAGGGGTACCTACAATCAATAATAGGAAAACGTCTTTTGTCTGGAGATACAATATACAATTAGGTAGTTCACAAGGGGTGTGCTATTTGTTGTATCGTTGTATCGTCCTAACAAAAAACAGAGGTGTTAGAATTCAAATTGAAAAAATAAAACATTTAAGAATAGCACGATACAACATTTTTAAGTATGTTTAGTGTCCTATGTTTGAGTGTGCTAACAGATGGAAAACCGAATAGAAAATCGTTGTTAAACTCAAATAAAAATTTTAACAACTCTGTTTTTTGTTAGGACGATACAACGATACAACAGATAGCACACCCCTTGTGAACTACCTAAATATCTTAAAGCTATCATAAAGATATTATGAAAAATTGTGTTTCGTTACAGTGTTGTTCACAAAATGCGTACACCTAATATAAAAATTCAGTGAACGCAAAACGTATTTTAAATCGATTTATGTAAGGTAATTTTTAGCAAATTTTTTACTAAAAAATAGATTAAAGGCAAGCATATACGTGCAATATTATTGATTAATGTTTTTAAAATCAACCAATCAGAACAAAATATAAATAAAATGTTCTGATTGGTTGAATTGATCAATAATATTGAACGTGTATGCCCTACTTAAGGCCGAGTTTTTAGGATGTAGATTATTTTTAAACTTAGTTTAACGCTGTTTGTAACTGAAATACTGCTTTTAAAATTTGGTTTATTTATCATTAAAGGAATTAAATATGCTAAAATCCCAAACGTATTTAACAAATTTTGAAAAATAATCCGTTGTAGGCATGTCCCTATCCGGATTTCATTCTTGCCTAAGGAAATCGTCAGGGGACGACATTTTTAGAATTTCTGGAAATATTTGTTAAGTTAAATTACAAACTCAATGAGAATTTCTTGTTCTCGTCTAGGAGCGTTATTAAACATTTAAAATATCAAAGAAAAAACAAACAAAATAAAAACAAAAAATTTATTTTTAGTTAAGTGTTTGTAACAGTCGCATAGGACAATCATAATTAATATTAGAATTAATTACTAAAGAATTTTTTTATAGAGTTGATTTATAGGAAGAAGAAGAAGAAAACATTTTTATTTAAAATTTAACTGGCTCTTCTGATTACAAAACAAACATTGTATAGGCTGTGATTGAAAAAACTTCAATTAGCCACACTCAGCGCTATGCCGACCGTGGTGTAACTTGTTAAGAGGTGATGCTACGAGTCATAGCCTGTGCAGAGGGCTGCCGGTTCAATCCCCGGTCATGGCAATACACAAAAAAGTTTTTTATATAGAGACAAATTAACAATTAAAAATTACTTTGATCAGTTGACACATAAACTAACCACTGACGAGTCTTTGGGTGAGACGAAACTGCGGCAGTCTGGTGATTCCCTTGAGAATTTCATGTGTTCAAGTAGGAGCGTTAACAAATCCCAAAGAAAAAACAGAAACAATATAAAATTATCACAGTTTGCTATGTCATCTTTCAAATTATTACCCTGTTGTTGTAACTTGTCTAGTAAAGTAGTGGTATCTATTTACGTATAATAAATTTTTAATTATTTTTTACGACTTTTTAAACGTTGATATTAAATGAAAGCATTAATAATTATTGTAATTAATGATTATTAAAATTATTAATTATAATTAATGCTCAATGTAATAAAGCCTGTTTAGTGAGAACTCTGAATTAATAAAATAAAATAAAAGGTTGGAGGTACGGAAACGTAAAGGGAAAACAATTTCTCAACGGAATTCCTATCTACATTTACGTTTTTTATGTATTCAATGCAGACGAAAGAGATACAGATTAATGTACGGGGTTTTATATTCTTCTTTTGGGTGTGTTTCTCCCCGATTTCGATAAAATTTTAATATGTGAAAGAGGAGACAGAAGAAATAAAAATATTGACAAAATCTGATCTCAATTATTACACTTTTTTTTATTTTTATGAATTTCAGAAGAGTTACTGAATTTATTTTTGTTCCTTTTTTTAAATAAAATTAATAAAAACACAACAAGTATGTATATTATTTTACAGAAAATTTTTTCGATTAATCGATTAATTTAAAAATTTATATTACTTCGGAGGGGTTAAGTGCTATGGGAACACCGAAGGAGGCCGCTGCGATATGTATGAGGGATAGAAAACTCATACATATTATTTTTCTAAATTGATGTTGCCGGAGCTGGGGATCGAACTCGAAACCTTATTTGTAACAGTCCAATGCTCTAAAAATTAAACCACATTTTTTGGTAATAGGCCATATTGTTTTGTATAACAAATCAAAAATTCAGAGTGAGTTTGCCATGAAATCGTATTCATATTTTAATACGAGGTTCCTAGTATTTCAAAATTGTTTAACCGAAAAACCCGGGCTTTAAGTTAAATTACGGATTATTTCTGTCGGTTAACTGGTTTAAAAAAATTTGCTAATACTACAAAAAATTAGTTAAAAATTATCTTACAGAAAAAACTGCTGAAATTACCAGATTAATTTTGTTAAATTCTAGTAAGATAGGAACAGCAAAAAAATCTTCAATTTACAAAATTTCGTTTATACCCAGTGTAGAAAATTATTACCAGATATGTGGTTATGTAACTACATACTAGGTAGTGGTAACTAGTTACTTTTCTTATTACATTTTTATGGCGATGTTGCGAAAAATGAGCTATGCTTACACACCAGCATACGAAAAATCTAAAAATATGTCATTACCTATGTGCTTACCAGTACTGATAAAAATAATGAGTATAAAAATAGATTTCAAAAAAATAAGTTTAATAAAAAAAATTTTTTTTATTGTAAAATTTTTTTTAATAAAATTTTCTAGAGCGGGAATCGAACCTGGGACTCCAGGTTGCCACTACCATCTGAGCTATATCGACATCTAATGTTTGATAGATAAAAACATAATTGACCTGTTCCACACAAGGCTTACTCGCCAACATATAAAAAATCACAAAATATTTGGTTACATATATCTTTAGTGTTGAAAAAATATTGAGTCTAAATATAGATTTCAAAAAATTTTCAAGAAAATTACTTTCTATTTAAAAAAATGATAAAAATAAGTCATTATCAGTAACTCATTATTATATGTTTTAAAATAATGCAGAAGGTAAGTGGGTGTCATTACTGGTAGTCCAAAAAATAATGATATGTCATTACCGTTTCTACACCGGGTAATTAATTTACATTTCTTCTACAAATGAATGTTTTTCACTTGAAATATCAAAACTGAAATATAACTCAAACAACTAACAAATCTTGGCAGCAAAAGTTTCCTGAGTGAGGTATTCATTCCAAAAAAGTAATTAAAAGTCTAATTTTCTGCATTTATGGAATACAATTGTGTTAACTTTTTGGAGTATTTTACGAAATAGCTCAATTTTCCACGTTATATCATGCTTCCCTTTAGTAATAACCCTGATAAAAATTTCGGCAATGGTAAGCGCTTCTTCTCGCAGTTTGGCTTCTTTATATTTATTTAGGATTCCAATGAGTGGATTAGGTCTGAATACGATTTGGCGTTCGCAAAATGATTAACAAGAGAAATGCATCTTCAGATTCAAAAAATATATCTCTGTAGTAAATTTCAAACTCTCTTTGCCAACTGCTATTATTACGCCCACAACTTACTAATGTTTATACACTTAAAATATTTTGTTCGTAAAGACCGCTGTAAATGTAATTTAAAACAAATAAAATTTCACTTGAAAACAAGACTACTAACATTTCATTAAATTCAACTTACATTTTCTTTTGTTTTTGACTATTAATAAAATTAACCACAAATAACAAAATTTACTTACATACATTTTATTTGGTTTGATTTTAAAAAAAAACAAAACGACTGCATAGAATGAATGTTAAGAATTTTCAGTATTTTATGTTGTTTGTTGTTTTTTTAATAACTTACGAATGTAGTTAAAATTTACATTTCTTCTACAAATGAATGTTATTTTCATTGCAAATAACTTCACTCAAATACTACTTGAATAACTAACAAATTTTGACTGCAGAAGTTCCCTGAGTGTGCGCTAAAAATAACTTTGTGATCTAAAACTTAGTTTACATCTTACTAAAACAAAGTATATAAGTTGTACCTTAAAATAATTAAAATTGCTTTAAAAAATGCAAATTTTACATGCAAAGAAAAAAGTGGTTAGGATGACTATATCCGAAGAGCATCATATATTTTAGGCTTTATTATTGCGACAATTATATTATGAAATTATGTGACAATCATATTATTATTCATTATGATTCCAAAATGATTCCAATATTATCATATTATTCTCCCATATATCATATTATTATCCCCATTTAGTGCTGGTAAAAATATGAGTAGTGGTTATCGAGTATCGAGTATTTGTCTTTTTTTTGGGTACTCGATACTCAAAACTACTACTCGATATGTTCAGAGTTGCATTTTGGACAGACAAAATATATAAAAATGTACCTCCGCTAAAATATTTACCACATAAGTGTGACTCCGCTAAAATATTTATCACAAAACTACAACTCTGCTAAAAGAAAAATCAGAAGTCAAATATTTAAAAGTATATGTTAAAAACTATGAAAAATGTAATAAATAGTTGGTGAAAAAGTTTGAAAATATGTTTATAAATTTAAATATTTTCAAAGAATTTTACTAAAACATTTTAAAAAATTTTAAATTTAAAAACCGTTAAAAGTATCGAGTAGTATCGAGTATCCAAATTAAAAATATCGAGTAGTATTGAGTATTGAAAAGTAACCGAATTTACCAGCACTATCCCCATCGTTTTTGCAGCATTCTGTTGAAGCTGAATTAAGAAGCTATGTATGTTTTGTTTTATTTAAAATATTGCATATATTTATTCATTGATTAATTAATGCACCCAAAATCATCATAATATATTTCTAATGATCGGAATATTTTCCTAATTATCACAATATTTTCCTAGTTATCATAATATTGTCATTTAGAAAACTTTGTGATCATTTAGGATAATATTATAATCATAAAAGCAGGTTTACACTATAAGATTTTCGGTATGAATTTGTTTTAGTACACATTGCAAAATCTTTCCGAAAATCTTATAGTGTAAACCAACTTAAAGGAACATATTATGATTTTTTCGTGCACTTTTTACTCAGAACTCCTAAAATCCAACACCTAAACACCTCTAGTGTACTTCATAAACAAAAAATAAGTTTATCCACCATTACCACAAGTTCAAAAATTTAAGAACAGTTTACTTGTTTTTAAGATATTTTTTACTAAAATTAATAAAAAAAAAATTTACACTAAATTTATGTAAAAAATATATTAAATTTTACAAAAATACCAAAAAACTGAAGACAAAATTTACTAAATTTAAGTAAAAATTATCTAAATTTATATAGAATTTATTAAATTTGAGTAAAAATTATATAAATTTGAGTAAAAATTTACTAAAATTAAAAAAAATGTTCTTACTTGTTTTACAGAAATTTGTATACTTGATTTAAGTTAAAATTTCCCTAGAGCCAAATCATTCTGAAATTTCTTAAAATTTAGTTTAATTACTTAACTATTGGTAAACATTTTTTGAGTGTAAGTATTTGTATGAATATTAATATATTATAAACTTCGAGTACAGACAAATGATTTTACCTAAGTCTATGGAAGTTTATCTGTTTTTCTTTTCAATTTACAACTGTGCCACATTCTCAGGCTGTATGACGTACAAAAAATGATCGATTATGGCGAAAGAAAACTGGACATACTACTCTGTATGTATGAATACAATACAATTAACAAAAGAGTTTTCCATGAATAGAGTAAATAAAAAAAAATTGTGTATCTCCTTATAAAATTAACTTCAAAGTAAAGTTGGCAATTTGCACCAGAAGGTGGAAACAGTGAATGGGGCAACTTAATGACATGTGCTGTCTGTTAGAGAAAAATAAGCCGGTAATAAAGAGATTGCATGTTTACAAAATTAATTTCACTACATTTTTCTTGCATTTATCTTCAACTCAGTCAGATGTACATACATGGAGATCCAGTCGGTAGACGACTTTATGCATCTTCTTTTAACAAAACTATATCATGAACATGTATGACACGTAGTGAAAAATTGAAATTGTTATTATCTGCAAATGTTAATTGATATTTTTTTTTTCATTACCAGGTAAAACTTAATGGAAACAAATATACTAATGAAACTATATTCAACTATATGCCATCCAGCTAGAATTTGTTTTCTTGAGTGCATAGCAAGTGAATATATATGTATAGTCTTGATGAATGAAAGTCATCGGTTCGATTCTCAGCAACGGTTGAGATATGTATATTAAATTACAACGAACACACATCTTACTGAATAAAAACAATTTTTTTTTTAATTTTTAGCTATTAAAATATACTTACGGGAAACCCTAAACAGCATCTAAAACCACAAAGTAAATGAAATTAATTGTACCTATCGTAAGTACCTACTTTACAAATAGAAAGTAAAAAAATAAACCACCAGACAGACAGCAAGTCAGATATTTACGTTCATATCGTAGACAAATAAACCCAAAGAATAATTTGTGTTGGTATGAATGACTCTGCAGAAAAAAAGTGTTAAATACCAAAAAAAAAAAAAAAGTAAAAAGAAAATCAATTTATGTATAGAAAATATCACAAAATGGTATAAAGCATCCGTCTCTATATTGACTGACCATTCATTGGTTTTAATTTCTCCCAAAGCAGCCAGACAAATAAAAGAAAAATACTATGTTGGAGTTTCAACTTACCGTATTCATACAAACTACATTCATTTATTACTTGTTGAAGACATTTCATCATTTTACACTTAATTGCAATATTTTACACAACAACAATCAATTGTAAAATATGAATTTTGATTTGTTACATTGTATTGTTGTTTTTACAACAATTTCTTTGATGTTGTTCAAAAAAGGCCTGAAAAAGTTGTAAAGGGTTTTTCAATAAGAGCGCTACAAAAGTAAAAAGTTTAAATAAAACAAAAACGGTTTTGGATATCAATGAAATTCTTTATTCCTGTGAAAGTACGTTCGATGCCATTATGTATGGAAATCGATCTCTTTTGCATGGCCACCACGGGCACGCTTGCAGAATTTCAGACGCTGAACCCAATTTTCGACGGTTTTCAAGCATAAATCGGCCGATACTGCTGCAATTTCACGTTCGATATTCGTACGAAGTTCATCAATCGTCGCTGGCTTGTTGCCATAGACCATAGATTTGACGTAGCCCCACGCTCAATTGTTGATCTGCTAGGAAGATTATGACGACCACAAATTGGACGTAGCGCTCTTAACGTTGAGGCCACTGACTCCGAATTTCGGTAGTAAATTTTAATAATTTCGACTCGTTGTTAGCTCGTATATCTTTCCATCATGAAATGGCAAACCTTACTGAAGAGAAATGTCAAAAGAGCGGCAAGAAATATGGCGTCGTTTGCTGTCCCTGTCTTTCTACTTTTGTAGCGTCCCTGTTGAACAACCCTTTATAACTTAAAATGGTTATATCATGTTTTTTTTGGAACATATACTTGCATTCGGTGATAAATCATTTATGGGTGAAATGAAAGTACATATGATGCATTCGGTGATAACTTATAACTCCCACGGACGATATCCCCATTTTTATTTTGGGGATTGTGACCGTAATATTTGGGACATAAATCCTAAATAAAAACGGACTATCGTATACATAGTTTATAAAACTGTAATATTCTGCATGGATTTGTTGTAGGTATTCTCACCAAACGTTATTGGTCATCATACCTTTTTTCCAGTCAAAGGCCGCTACGCGAAACAGCCACATGCCGGCGGCACAGAAAAGATTTACGAGTAAAAAACGCCCAAGCCCGGACTTGGACCTGATACCCAGAAAAACTTTTCTGGAATAATGACTAATAAGGAAAGTATCTCATGTGATAGTCTCCGATATTTCTGAATTTCTGATATGTGATAGAGAATGGACATTTAAGAACAACCTCTTTCATTATTTTGGCCATCTCGGGGATTTAGGAGGCAAAATAAGTTAATTTAAATCGACAAATTTTTGGTACTTTTGATTAGGCAGCAAAAAAGATTTCTTACAAAAAATATTTTTTTTTTTTTTTTATTTTTTATCACGCCTCCAAGAACATCAGTCAAAATGCTGCCAGAAATCTTAGGTAGCACATAAGGAAAAAATATAAAAGGATTGGATCAAGCAATAATTCAGACATTTTATAAACGTAAAACTATTATTAGCTCTATATTTAGCTCTATAATAATAAATAAAAACGAGCAAAAAAATAAAAGTCGGGCATGTCGAATATGTGATACCCTACACTAGTCTAGTTGAAAGCCAACTAATGTTTTGATCTGAAATTCGAATGGGTTGAAATGGACTTGTCTCAAGATATGTCTATAAAATGAGAAAAAGTTTGAAAAATGGTAAAAAATTTTCATTTAACCTTAATGCTAGGTGTATTTAAGAGAACATTAGAAATATAGTCCAACTATGGACCGATCCTATCTAGAATCAATAGGCTTTGTTCTTGGCGTCATGTGTAAAATGTCTTCGTATTTGCGACCTGTAAGGTACCAAAAAAACAATTTTTGGGTGAACTTTATATGACCACTAACCATGGACCGATTTTAGCCGAAGTCAATAGGTTTCATCCTTGGACCGATATAAGTGGTGTACCAAATTTTATCACAATACCTTAATATCTGCGAACTGTAGTGTGTGAATATGCAAATTTTTAGAGGGACCTTTATACAGGCACTAGGTCTAATCATGGACCAATTCTAAAAAATCATTAGGCTTTGTTCCTGGGTCCATGTGAATCAGTGTACCAAATTTCATTAAAATAAGTATATTCGTATTTGAGACCTGTAATGTACAAAAAAGCCAATTTTGGGAGGACCTTTATACGGGCACTAGATCTAACTATGAACCGATTTTAACCAAAATCAATTCTGACCCAAGTCAGAATACCAAATTTCATCAAAATATCTTAATATTTACGATCTGTAGCGTGCGCACAAAAATACATGAACAGACAGACCGACGGCCATACGGACGGACAGATGGACAGACGGGCTCGTTAAATCGAAACAAAAAGTGATGCTTTTCACAGCATTGTCAAAATTGAAAAACGGTGGTCTAAAAATAGATTTTCAATTTTTTTTTTCAAAAAAATTAAAAAACATTGTTTTTAGTATTTTTTAAAAACACATGGTTCTGATGAGAATTGAACCCAGGCCCAGGCCGCACAGTGCTTTGTCTCGTAGCCAAAATTAAAAGAAAAAAAATGTGTGCGGAACGTTAGTGACTTATACATTTTTGAGGAGGTGACATAATACCATAAATAAATATGAAAGAGGAATTCAGTACATTCTCTTTTTGTTAACAACAGAGGGCGCTAAAGTCAAAAAAATTTTGAGCTAAAATAGTTAAACGAAAATCAAATTTTAAATGCTTTACAAAAAAAAAAATTGGCAAAAATTCATTTTTAAAGATAATTCTTTGAAACACGGTGGTTTTGTTATTTACTATATTCGCAATAAGCAAAAATTATTTTAAGTGAAAATTTTTTATGGAATAATATTTCGTGGCATCGAAAACTTTAGACATTTTTTGACTGGAAATCGCAAAGTTGCTTAAGTTTGGTAGACTAAAAAAAAAAAATATGGAAAAACGTGTTTTTTTATTTATGATTTTAGGACACCTTGAAGCCCTTTAATAGAATTTGGAAAAAAAAAATTTTTTTTTAAACCGCAAATTTAAAAATTTTATATATTTTCCAAACAAAGTTAGAAAGAGTTAAATTTTAAAGTACCACCAAAAATTAAAATAATAACGTTAAAAAAAAGAACTTGAAAATTAAAACAGAAGCTTCGGTTTTATGTGGTGTAAAAATAAAAAAAAAAATCAAGAAACTTTAAAAAAAAAATTTTTAAGTAATAACACTTTTTTTGCGGAAAACCTAAAATTTTATAAAGTTTAGAGAAATTTAAAAAATATATAAAAAAACAAGAATTTTTTTATGATTTAGATAGTCCATTAGGATGTATAGTTTTCTGTAAAAAAAAAATAAATTTTGAACCGAAAATTTAAAATTTTTAACTTTTCCTACATATCCCCAATTTTTCAATTTTATGTAGATATTTATATCTATACAGTAGGGTGGGTCGATTTAGCAATCGATATTGGGTACTCGATTTTTCGAAAGCTTTTAGCATGGGGAAAAAAAGTTCCACTACGACATATCAAAAAAATCATTTTCGAGGCTCCCAAATTTAAATTTTTTGCAATTTTCTAATAAATGCTAGATTAGCGACATCTTGAGGTGGCTTTTTAAAACAACTAATAAAGTTGTAAACAATATAACATTACAACCTTTCCAGAAAGGTATTACTTATGAAAATCGGATAAAAAATGTGGCAACTAGAGGTAAAAGTATATAAGTGAAATTATTTTCTGCTTGATGATGAAATGATGAGAAATGATGATAATGATGTTGATGAAAACAAGGAGAAAATAATTTTACTTATATACTTTTACCTCTAGTTGCCACATTTTTTATCCGATTTTCATAAGTAATACCTTTCTGGAAAGGTAGTAATGTTATATTGTTTACAACTTTATTAGTTGTTTCAAAAAGCCACCTCAAGATGGCGCTAATCTAGATTTATTAGAAAATTGCAAAAAATTTAAATTTGGGAGCCTCGAAAATGATTTTTTTGATATGTCGTAGTGGAAGTGACAAAATAAAAATACAGACATCACGTTAAAATTCTACACAATTTTCTAAACTATCTCCTCGGATTTTGGGGCGAATCTATCCACTATTTTAATCTTTAAAAATAAAGACAACGAGAATAAAATTAGAAAAAAACTTTAATGCCCCTATTATATTGCACATGACTGTATGTATGTAGATATATATGCTGTCCCTTAAAATACGATTTGTCGATTTTCATTCATTACACTGCCAAGTTTTCATCTAGTACTACGGTTCCCAAATGGGGGTCCGCGGAACTCCAGGGGTCCGTAGCAGAATTCCAGGTGGTCCGCGAAGAGATCCGACAAAAACATAAAACAAGTTATTTAAAAAAAAAACAACTTTTTTTATAATTTTTAAATTATTTAACAAAATATTGATTTGAAAAATTTTTTTCTTCCTTATTCTTGCTTAAAATTGGCCGTCATTTAAAATAAGCAGGTGCTTTTATTAATTTTGCCCCAACACTGGTTTGGGGGTCCGTGAAGCAAAACTTAGTGGGAACTGCTGATCTAGTAGGTTCAAAATTGAAGAATTTAATTTTTTTTAGAAAACTTTAACCCTTGCTGAATTGCGGCCGAAAATGGCCCATTTTTGAAAAAGAAAATAGCCTATCAATTAAAAATTCACAAAATTCGAAATTTTTGCAAACACTAGTTTTTTATTTAACTTGTTCATTAAATATGATTAAAATTATTCAGATACGGAATTTTGGTTTCACTGGATATCATTAACCCACTTTAACCTAGAACCGAAATGCCCATAAATTTAATAGAAATGAAAAACGGCTTTTTTTATTTATTTGTGAAATTTTTCTTTAAATACATAATTTGGAAATGTCAAATGCTATTTTTGTAACATAATAGTTATTATTAAAGAAAAATAATAAATGGAAAAAATTATAATTCGGGTTTTGTGTTGGGAGCAACTCCTTTCCAGGACATTTTATGAAAATTGATTATTTTGTCAAAAATTGTCTTCACTAAATTTAGCAAGTTCCCAATATTTTTGAACATGTGTGTGTCATATTGAAAGTTTTGCTA
This sequence comes from Leucophora obtusa, assembly GCA_949987735.1. Lineage (NCBI taxonomy): Eukaryota > Metazoa > Arthropoda > Insecta > Diptera > Anthomyiidae > Leucophora > Leucophora obtusa. Next base: position 157,330,135 of record OX465296.1, read on the forward strand.
AAATTAAATAATATTGCAACATAAAAAAACTTGTAAAAATTGAGCAATAATACTGCTCGTCTGTGGCGCCCTTAAAATTGATAATGAATGAGAAAAAGGATATACGGGAAATAGTCATATCCTTGCACCGAATGAAACAAAATTTGCCACAGAGATAAAAAGTATAATTTTATAAACTATTGTAAGTTCCTAGTGCATTCTGATCTTAAATCTGGTCAAAATATAGTTTTTGAGAAAAAGGATATATGGGAGGTAGTATGTCCTTACACCGAATGAAACAAAATTTGTCAAAGCGCTAAAAAGTATTATTTTAGGAACTATTTTAAGTTTTTGGTGTATTCTGATCATAAATGTAGCCAAAATATAGTTTTTTAGAAAAAGGATATATGGGAGGTTGTCATGTCCTTACACCGAATGAAACAAAATTTGCCAAAGAGCTAAAAAGTATTATTTTATAAACTATTTTAAGCTTTTAGTGCATTCTGATCATAAATTAAGCCATAATATTGTTTTTTAGAAAAAGGATATATGGGAGGCAGTCATGTGCTTGCCCCGAATGAAACAAAATTAACCACTGAGTTAAAGGACATAATTTGACCGGCAGTAACAAATTTTCGCTTTATTATATTTATAATTGTAGCTAAACTTAAAAATTTTAGATTAAGGATGTATGGGAGGTAACCATGTCCTTGCACCGATTTTGCTGAAACTTCGAATTTTTCTTAATTTACAAGTTCTGAACCAGCATACCGAATTGCATTCTTCTACGGTAAGTCCTCTAATTTTGCCGATTTGCTATATGGGGACGAAGCACTGTGGGCCGTTAGCCGCGATCTCTACTCACTAAGCTAACAAGACTTGTAATATCTAAGAGATAAAAAATAAGATTAAAGATAACTGCAGTTGTAGCTAACTTACAAGCGTCGGCAAAAGGTTGGTTGACACTAAGCGGCCAACATTGCCATGATGCTGGAAAAACCCAAAAAATGTATGGTCTAAAAATCTTAAAAAAATTTTTTTTGCGAAAAAAAATTTATTTAAAATAAAAATGTTAATTATAATTTTTTTAAATAAAACATGGTCGGGCTGTGACTCGAACCCGGGCCGTCAAATTGCACAGACAATCGCCCTACACACTAAACTACTGTAGTACTAAACGAGACTGTAGTACAACAAAGCTTAAATAATAAATGAATGTTAACAATGACTAGTATGCAAACATTGGCATAACGTCTGCTAGAACTCAGTTGCCAACGTTGGCATAACGTCAGGAAAACCAAAATATATATGGTAAAAAAATATTAATAAAAATTATTTTATAAAAAACAATTAAATTTAATAAAAAAAATTTAATTTTATAAAAGAAAATATAAAAAAATAAAAACAAGAAAAAAAAAATTTAAGTAAAAAAATTGTATGTTCGTGACCGGAATCGAACTCGAGACCTTCTGACTTTACCTTATTTTAACAAAACGTAGTAATTTTTATAAAATCAGTGCTCTGCAAGTGTTTTGTTTTTGGTACAGTTGACAATTTCTGTCTGGGTAGTTACTTTTAATATTACATTTCTTATTACCTTTGTATGGCGATGTCGGGAAAAATAATGAGTTATGGTACACACCAGCATAGAAAAATCAAAATATATGTCGTTGCCTATGTGCTTACCAGTATTGACAAAAATAATGGTTCTAAAATAAAATTACCGTTTCTATACTGGGTATATTAGTTGTTTTTTTTTCAAATAGAATTTTTCAAATATAACTAGATACAGTCTTTAGTACCCATTTTACTTTGGTAGTTACCCAGCCAAAAAAGAGATGCCGAAGCAGTAGAAAAAGCACTACAATTGATGATCTAGATGTACTTCTTTTTTAACATAAACACTAATGATTTTAACATTGAGTTGTCATAGAAGAGGAGTACTCCGACTTTAACATTTTTTCAGTACTTTTTGAACGAGTGCAAAAGAAGCAAAAATTAAAAAAAAAATTCTTCACAAAAAAAATTATATTTTTTTATTTTACAAAAGTTTTTTTATTGCCGCCACCGGGTAACGAACTTGCGACCTCACGATTGCTAGTCGCTGAGCTATTCTTTGATATGAAAGTTGACTGGCATAAAAACACCACTTTGTTAATGCGAGATATTGTTTCTTATTCTCTTCAATAAAAGTACTTATTTAACAAGTGTAAAAGGTGCACTCCAATTCAATATTGGTATCAGTACTATTTTTACAGGTACATAAAAATCAATTTCCCACCATTTCTTTTATATATACATATTTTTAAAAATTTTTAAATTAAAAAAATATTGAATTTAAACAAATTAATTATAAATATTTAAAAAAAAATTACTAGAATAAAAAAAAAATAAAAAAAATATTGGTCCCGCCGGGAATCGAACCCGGGACCCTCTGTTTGAAAATGCCAAATGATACCAAAATCACTTTTTACGATCACTTTTAGAGCAATTACTCTTTAGAAGCAATACTTAAGTGATTTTTTGGATGTGGTTCAGAAGTAATTCTAAAAAAGCTGTAAAAATGTAATATCGGATACTTGGGAAGCAATGAAAGAAGTAATTTTTTGAAGTTGTTCAGAAGTAATTCTAAAAAAGCTGTAAAAATGTACTAACCCAGGTAGAAATTGCCGACGTTACAACAAAAGTTGTACTGGGAGAGCACTGTTTTTACGAAATGCCGGTACTACTTAAAACGTGCTTTGCCAGTACTGTTTTCTGAAAATTAACGAGCTTTTTTTAATTTATTAAAATTAACAATTTTATAAATTTTACGTATTTTTACATCTATTACACAATTATTTATGTAAGAGAGACATCGCCATTCTTTTCTTGTGAAGTTTCGAAAGAATACATTTGAAGAAATTCCATCAAGTCTCAAGACATTGCCAAAAAAAAATAAAAATAAAAAAAATCTGTGATGTACACTAAGAGGACAATAAAGTTCTAGCAAACTACTAAATTTGTTATTAAATGTACTGGAATAATACCCAAAAAATAAAATCTCAAGCCTGCGCCAACGTTGGGAAATAACTACGGCCAAGCGTTTATTGGTGTTATCATTTCGACAACATGGCAGTACAGTGAAAGTTAAAAATCCGACGCATTGCCAGTACATGTACTACCGCCTCCAATACCGGGCCAACATTGTGCCGTTTGTATTTTTCTACCTGGGAACGGATACTTGGGAAGCAATGAAAGAAGTGATTTTTTCAAGTTGTTCAGAACAAATTCTAAAAAAAGCAGTAAAAATACACTAACGTATACTTTTGAAGCATGAAAAGAAGTAGTTTGTAAAGCACTACTTGCAATGTTTTTGCTGGATATGACCGAAAAATGTTTGGCAATTCCTAAATCAAAAATATGGATAATGTCTGTTGGGGTTAAGAGATGTAACCAGTTCACTCAATTACTCAACTTGCAATAGACTAATTAGATCATTACAAACGATTTTCCACGAATTTTATGGTATCATAAAAGAATAAAATTTAATGTTGGCAACCGATACATTTATAATAGAGTTAACCGATTCAAACCCCTTTCAAAGGGATTACCCTAATCGATACTCTTGATTTCAGAATTGCAGTTATTCCAAAATATTTTTCCTTAATACCATTATCGTACCGTTTTTAGCGAAAATATTAATTTTTTTAATACAAAATATCCGCAGTTCTAAACTAATTTAACTTTATCATTTGTCGCACAGAGAAAACAAATCCGTGAGGGCAATAGGATTGGTACCCTCCCGAATGATTCGGTTGTAGTAACCGAATTTTTCTGTTATGACAACAACAAAGTAATTGAGACACGAGTAATTTTACCGTTATAACAGAATTTCGGTTGCATTAATAACAATTTGGCATACATAAATTAACCTGCAAAAATAGCAGAAAAATCTACTTTTAGCTACTTTAGCTACTATTAGTTAAAAATTACCTTGCAGAAAACACTGCTGATATTAGCTTATTTGTTTGCTAAATATTAGTAAGATAAGAAAAGTAAAAATAAAACTGTTAAATTTACAAAATTTTAGTTATATTTGAGTTAACTGTTAGTTAATTGAAAATGACAAATTATACTTATAATTAGCCAAAATTATAATTAGCAAAAACAAACTGTTATATTCAAGTTTAATTTAGTTGTATGCAAATAGCAGTCTTTCATGTTTAATTCTACAGAAATATTTCATAAAAAAAAATAGTAAACTGCTAATTTTAGAAGGCTAGATTTTTATTCGCATTAAAGGAAAATCGAAAAACTTTGAAAATATTAAATTTTTAAAGCCAAAAAGATGGAGAGGCTATTGATGGCGATTCCAAAATATTTCGTTGGGCTTAAGACATTTAAAGTTCAGAAAATTCCGAACAGAAGAGCGTTGATGCCAAAAATCAAGCAAAACTTCTCAAAAAAAAAGATTTTTTTCAAAACTTTGAATGTTGTGTAATGGACGACGAAACTTACGTTTTAGCAGCCTTTTCGCAGCTTCTTGTTCAGGAATTTTATGTGGCAGATATTCTACCCAAGTAAAAAAAATGATATGGAGCCATATAAAGTTATATTTAATTATATATAATCTTTTATGTAATTAGATATAATTATATCCGAAAAATGAGAACGTCTTATTGCATCATATTGTATCGAATTGTATACAATTGTATACAATTTGGTACAATTTGATACAATTTTATGCAATTTGATACAATTGTATCCGAATTTTGTCCTCATCCAATTACATAAAACTATATCTTTTTGTATAAAATTATATAAAATGTTATAAAAGTGGACATAGTTTGATACAATTATACCTAAATATTGACCCTATATTTTTACCATAATATATATGACCATATCAAACAATATACAAAATTATATTTTTAAATAAAAAAAGATATACAATATCTGGAGATCAGACCTGAGTGATTTCAATTACAATTACTTGTAATTTGTAATTGAAATTACAAGTAAAAAGTGTTTTTTGTTAAAATTTTGTAGAAAAATCTGACTGGGATAGGTTGCATAGGCATGGATGCGTATAAAAAGAATACGTCATGTTGGGCTTACCCCTAACTTGTGCTTTTTGTCATTATTTATTTTCCCAAAAAATGTAATTGACATTTTTCAAATTACAAATTACTTGTAATTGTTCTTTTAATTTGTAATTGTAATTGAGATTTTTTCAATTACAATTACATGTAATTGTGTAAATGCATGTGTAATTAATTACAAAATGTAATGATTAACCCCCAGGTCTACTGGATATCCTATAATTTCGATAAATCTTCCATTACTTTTATCCAGATTTACCATGGCAGTGCATGAAACATGAACAAATTTTTATTTGTTTTTAGTAATTTTAAAATAAGGTTAACAACACTGAAATTTTTAACTTAATAGGATTGTGATATACAACCAAGATATAAGAGATCAGTCAAGTGTGCGTTATAGTATAGAGAATTCCATATTAAAGCTTCAGTATTGTTAATTTTATGGGCGCGTTAGCCATTTTGACTCACGCTCCTAAACAAAAACAAATTACTCACGCACGAGCATTTCGTGTCTTACTCACGCAGACATGAGTATATTAAAAACTTACAATCAGAAAATTCTCACGCAAAACAGTAAAAATTTCTAAAAACATATGATGCAAAAAATAAACTCACACACGAATCATGCACGGGTTATACATTCTTACTCACGCTCACGTACGAATTATATATTCTCACGCTCACGCGCGAATTACTTTGGTATAGTAATTATTACTCATGATCACTTGTGAATAACTTCACTCACGATCGTGTCATGCGCCAATCGCTAGTAATTACTAAATCTTAAACTAGTTCAAAATCATTTTTAATATGGAACCACATTTAATACAATACGGTTTTAAAAGGACCTTATATATTTTTATATAAAATCACTTTGAAAAAATTGCTAATGTGGGATGATATATAATTATAGATGATTTTATAAAGAACGTTATATCGTTATATATAAAAGAAAGCATAAAATATTGTAGATATGAAGCCATACTAAGTTGTATATGGGTTCATATCCGTCAATATATAATCATATATAACACCTATTATATAATATTTCTTAAATGGCTCCATATATAGTTTTATATTATTATGTGTAGTGTCATACTAAATTATATATAAACGTATATGTAATTATATCTTTTATATGTTACTTTATGTACTTATATATAGCACATACACTTATATGTAGGCCAGTATGTAATAATATAAAATCACATATGTCTCAATATTAAAACCTTTGAGGAAAAAATATTTAATAAATGACTATATAAAAGTATATATGCTTCAATTTAAAAGCATATGTGGCCATATGTAACTATAAGTTACTATATGTAATTACATAAAATAATATATGATTATATCAAAACTTTTTTACTCGGGTAGGCAACGTTCCTGAAGCGTATCGAATAGAGTATTCAATCGATTAATCGTTATTCGATTAATTGAACAATTTTTACCAAAAATTGTTGGAATAATTTAAAATGTCCAAATTTCGAATAACGAATAATTAGAATAATTTAATACAATTAATCGATTAATCGAAATTGGTAAGAAATTATAAAAATGTTTAGAAAATATATATTTTTTATTAAAGTAAATATGCTAAGCTCCCAAAACTTATTTAACGAATTGTGAAAAATAATGTACACCCAAGTAAAAAAGTGTTGATATATTCATATATTATCATATAAAATTTTGTATAATTATATATTGGAACATATATACCAAGATATAATTATATAAAATTTTGCGAAATTATATCCTAAATATATAACTATATCTTGTTATATATTGCACAATATATAGTGCAACATATTATAATATCCAATTATATGTAGACCTATACATAGTTACATATGCCTCATATAATTATGTATAATTGTATTGAATTATATACCATTATATCCAGTTGGATATGATTATATTATATTTGATACATTTGGATGAGGACAAAATCCGGATAAAATTGTATCAAGCCATATCTTATTCCATCAAATTAGATCTAATTGTGTCAAATTAGGTATAATATGATCATAATACGATCTAATTTGATACAATTAGATGTTCTCATTTTTCGGATGTAATTATATATAATATCAAAAGTCATATAATTTTTTTTACTAGGGCAGTAGGCTTGCACCAGAATTCATTCTTGCATGAGGAAATCAGCAGGGGACGACTTCTTGGAATTCTACACTCATAGAAATAAATCTGTAAAAATAGTAGAAAAAGTTACTAAAAATTAGTTAAAAATTATGCTGCAGAAAAAACTGCTAAAATTAACAGATTTTTTACTAAATACTAGTAAAATGAGAACAGCAAAATTAAAACTTTTAAATTTGCAGAATTCTAGTTATATTTAGGCTAACTTTTAGTTTATTGAAAATAGCAAATTGTACTGTAAAATCTGCAAAAAATTTTGCTAAATATTTGTAGACTAAAAATAGCAAAAATAAACTGTTAAATCTACAAAATTTGTGCTATTTTTAAGCTTATTTTAGTTGAATGCAAATAGCAGTATATTTTGTTAAATTAACAGAAATATTTGCTAAAGGAATTGTAAACTGCTGTTTTCAAAGGGCTCGATTTTTATTTGCATTTAAAAAAATTCGAAAATTTTAAATGTTTCGTGATTTTTTAGGCTACTAATTATTTATCAAATTTTTTGCAGATTTTAGCAGGTTAATTGGCTATTTTCTGTTAAGAAAAATTTAACTTAATTATAACTAAAATTTCGTATATTTAACAGTTTTATTTTTGCTGTTCCTATCGTATGTATAGCAAAACTAATCTGCTAATTTAATATTTTTTTCTGCAGCATCATTTTTAACTAATTTTTAATAGTTTTAACTAAATTTTTTACAGACTTTTTTCTATTAGTGTAGCTGATACCGAAGGCACTGTAAAAATTTATATCATTTGATTAAAATATTATGTAAAATGAGACAGAATACAAATATATTAAAAAACGAGTAAAAAGGTTAAAGTCGGGCATGCCGACTATACAATACCCTACACCATTCTGGTTAAAAGTCAACTAATGTTTGGATCCGAAATTCGAATGGGTTAAAATGGTGCTTGCGTCAAAATTTTCTGTACTGTGAGTCAGCGCACCAAATTTCATTAAAATATCTTAATATTTTCCACCTGCAGTTTGTAACCAAGCCAATTTTGGGGGGACCCTTATATGGGCACTAAGTCTAAACATGGACCGATGTTCACCAAAATCAATAGGCTTCGTCCTTGGGCCAAAATAGGTCTGTGTGCCAAATTTCATCAAAATATCCTAATATTTGCGACCTGCAGCGTATAAACAATATAATTTTGGGGGGGCCCTTATATGGGCACTAGGTCTAAACATAGACCGATGTTCACCAAAATCAATAGGCTTCGTCCTTAGGCCAAAATAGGTCTGTGTACCAAATTTCACCAAAATATCTTAATATTTGCGACCTGCAGCGTATAAACAATATCATTTTGGGGGACCCTTATATGGGCACTAGGTCTAAACATGGACCGACTTTAACCAAAATCAATAGGCGTCGTCCTTGGGCCGACATAAGTCGGTGTACCAAGTTTCATCAAAATATCTTAATATTTGCGACCTGTAGAGTGCGCACAAGAATGCATGGACAGACAGACGAACGGACGGACGGACAGACGGACATCGTTAAATCGAAATAAAAAAAAATTCTGAGCCGATCGGTATACTATAAGGTGGGTCTAGCACCAATATTTTTTGGTGTTACAAACATCAGCACAAACTTATAATACCCTGACCACATAGTGGTGTAGGGTATAAAAATGCAACTAACTTATATAAATAATTTTTTATTCAGCTTTTACATTTTTTAATGGCCCACTCCTTAACAGGTGAGCAAACTTTTTTCAGTTTTCTTAAGTAAAATATTTAAATTCGTGATAGTTATATTTGTTAATTTCTTAATAATTTAAAAGCAAACACCTAGAAAAAATACTGTCTTTAAAACAATGAAAAAATGTTTTTTTTTATCAAGAAACAAAACAAATGTTTGTTTTAATTTTCTTCTTAATTACATAAACTTTACAGTTCGTTGATTTTTGTACATAGTTTCTTTTTATCAACATATTGTAGTATAAAAAAATATAAAAACACTTTAAATATTCGTTGTTAAGACAACATTTAACCTCTGTTTAAAAAATATATACCAGTACAAAGCGTGTGAATTAAACTGTTTTGAAAAACAACAAACTTCCGTTAAACTTCAACAAAATAAAAAGATATTTAATGTAAAGTATACGTAAAATGATGGAACATTAAAATAATAAGTTTTAAAAAAAATATGCTACAACATTTAAAAAACAACATCATTAACAATAGCTAATGAAGAAAAAGCACAAATCATTTAATGACGAGAAGAAAATTATAATAAAAAGTTTAAATGGATTTAAAAACACAAAGAAATTAATGCTAATAACAATTAATATAAAAGAAATTTTATAAAATATAATAAATTGTCTTTTAGAAAGGTTTAACCCTCTGTTTACAGCATTACATTAACTAATGCCGTTTATTAGTGTAGCTGCCATATTTGTTTATATAGCAGTTTAAATGTATATTATAACAGTAATGAATATGGAATAAATTAGATTAGATATGACGGCACTACGCACCGCGACCAATATAGAGCTTTTGTGCTCAATATAGAGTACTCCAAACAAATCTCGAGTGTATTAAAAAAAAATTATTTAGATCAAACTTAGAGTTTTAAAACATTTGTTTTGGCTTACGTTCCCGCCAAAAAAAGAATTTTAACAACCATTTAAGGGTTAAATCATGTAACCATTTGGTTTACTTACCTTATTGTACTTGTTTTGAAGCAGATGAACAGAAAAGGCAAAAACAGAGAAGCGGAAAAAGAATGAATATTCGAAATTCGTTTTTTTTTTGTAAAAACAAGTCTTGCAATTTTTAAACTTCTGGTTTTTTACTTCAATATGTTGTTTTTTTATAAATATGTTTTTATGGGATGATTTAACTTTTTTTTTTGTTGATATTATGAATTTTTAATAAAACTTTCTTTTTGTTTCTGGGTATTTTTTTTTTTTTTGATAACTTCCTTTAGTTGCGAATTCTTTTTTTTTTTTTTTGGAAAGATTTTCTCTTTTTTTATATGGTTGTTATATTTGTTTTAGTTAAAATATTTTTAAATATTTTACATTTTTCTTTATTGTTGTTAAAACTTGATCAATTTTATAAATGGATATTTGTTATAATTTAATGTAGGTATTGATATTTATAAAAAATTCATTCAGATTTAAAAATGTATTAAATTCATGTTTATTAGATCACGATTCTCATGTTTGCAAACATTTAAGTTTAAAAGAAATACTTGCAGACATAGATACTGAAAACACACATACACACACAGTTATTATATTAATACTGTCTAGTCTACAGAACTTTTAAAGAAAACATTCATGATTTTCTTTATATACTTGTATTCACATTAAACAAAAACAAAACTCTCATAACAATTCGGCTTTCCCGAATTGATTCCCGTTGATTGATAATCCCGTTCAGTACAATATGATACGAAATATAGAATTATTTTTCAGGAACCCAGTTGAGAACTTCAGAACATAATCACAAGTCACAAAAAAAAATTTGACTAATTTCCCAAAAAAACGGAAAATGATAAAAAAAATCAGAAAATTTTCACTTTCCATTTTCCATCATAAACTTGTAAAAAATTACATTTTGGATTATTTCTAAAGAAATTTTAAACCCTTCCGACAATTTATATTCAGTTTAGAACATGGCCTAATTACTCACAAGTCTGTTTGTGTTATGAAAGCAATAATAGATGTACTTTCGCTCTTAAGCACCATAAGTTGTTTCGATTTCACGTGAAAAAACTGTTATACTCCATATAAAAAAACAAATTTTTCACGACAATGAGTTTCACATGAAAATTGTGTAGACTTTGTTTTCAGGCAAATTTAATATCCTAGACTATTATTTTTCTTGTGAAAAAGTGACACTTTGTGTTTATTTTGATTGTTGCTTGCTAATTGCATTAAAACAAATTTCATTTTCAGAATTTTAATTATTATTTAAGGCCTTTAAAGTTTGAGTGAAAAATTCTCACGTGAAAAATAACTTACGGTGCTTTACCTAGCAACGATAAGTATTTAAAACAAATGTACGATAAAACGATTTAAGTTAAGACAATTTTTAACAGTGAATTTATATAATATTTGCGAATATAAGCGAACGTATGTTAGTAAAACTTTTTGGGAAATAATGCGAAGAAGCTACACTAGAAGTAAAATGTTTACGTCCACGTTGAATGTTTACGTGCATACGGAAAGTAATGTCTCAGTTTTCGCCTAAAACCTATTTTTATATTTTTATTTCCTTATTTTATTTTTTTTTTATTTCTATAGCATTTTTTCTCTTAAAGTCAATAAATTAGCAGTTCAAAACGTTGCAAAAAGTGACTATTTTGATACTATGTATTTTTTTTATTGTTGTCGGTTATGAGGAATTTTAATTCTAAGTTGCAGGCAACCAATGATCATAAGAACACTACACTAACAGAAAAAAATTAGCTAAAACTACTAAAAATTAGTTCAGAATTATGTTGTATAAAAAACTGCTAAAATTAGCATATTATTTTTGCTTTATATTAGTAAGATACGAACAGCAAAAATAAAACTGTTAAACATACAGAATTTAGTTATATTTGAATCAAATTTTTGTTAATAGAAAATAACAAATTAACCTGCTAAAATCAGCCAAACTTTCGCTAAATTATTAGTAGCTTAAAAAATCCAAAAAATTTTCGAAGTTTTTTTAATTCTATTTTTTTATAATGTAAATACTTCTGCTGATTTTAGCAGGATAGACTGCTATTTGCATTCAACTAAATTTGGCTTAAAAATAACAAAATTTTTGTAGATATAGCAGTTCGTTCTGCTGCTTTAGTCTAATAATATTTAGCAAGATTTTCTGCAGATTTTGCAGTAGAGTTCGTCATTTTCAATTAACTAAAAGTTATCTTAAATATAACTATAATCTTGTAGATTTAACAGTTTTATTTTTGCTGTTCTTATTTTACTAGTATTTAGCAAAAAAATTTGCTACTTTTAACAGTTTTTTCTGCAATAGCATTTTTGACTAATTTTTAGTTGCTTTTGTTGCTATTTTTACAGATTTATTTCTATGAGTTTGGTTTTAATTTAAAAAACCGTTTTATATTTTTATGCATAGAAAATTTCCCGGGAATGCCGGGATTCCCTAGAAAATCATTTGTTCAGTTCCATTTCCCGGAAGATAAAAAAAGGCTGGGAAATCCCAAACCATACCACATAATGTGAGGTATAATTCTACAAAAATACGTTTAAGAAGTTCAAATTCCGATTTCTTCAATTTTGGAACGGATCGGGGGTCCGAACTATATAATTTTAGTTTAAACCAAATAATAAATTAAACGAATAGTTTTAGTTTAGGCTGCGTTTACATCTGCATCGAAACCTCAAGAATTTGATATTCAAAAAACAATGAAGGGAAGCTTATAGAAACCAAATTTTAAATAAAACACATATACATACTTAAGTTTTTTGAATATATTGTCTTAAAATTTCATGGTTTTTTCACTGGATTTCGATTCAGATTTATTTAGCTGCGCTTCGAAATCCCGAGATTTACATATTCAGCACTGAAAAAATAGTGAAGATAAACGTATAAAAATTTAATTTTTAGGGGACATATTTATTAAAACTGCTTTATTCTTTTTTCAGAGTACTGAATATCGAAATCTCGAGATTTTGGTGCAAATCTAAAGCTTCTAATTTTTTAAATTTTATCTTATCGGGATATACATTAATTGCATTAAAGGTCATTTTTAACTAGTTCTAGCTAAAAGTTTTATAGACTTTTTTCTATTAGTGAAGTTATTCGAAAACTATCAGAAATCTGAAAAATACAATTAAGACCAACATTTTTTCTCGGGAAAAATACAAATACATGGCGTACTATAAAATTTCCATTGCAATATTAAAACTGCCTAAAATATATTGATTTTAATTAGCGGGATTGTTGGAAAATTCACGGACAATTTTCTATAAATCCTCATTATATGAATATATCCTCCAATTATTCGTCATTCTTTCATTTACACCTTTAAATTACACAGTGCAACAATAAATTTTAACCTCATTTCATGCAATGTGGTACATATTAGTACTTTTTTAATATGTATGTATAAGTATTTTGAGTGAAGGCTTTAGAGTTATTCCCAAATTTTCACCCACAACTTTGAATCGGCTCAGCAGCATAACAAACAATCTGGGTTAAAACCATGTCTTTTTGCGCCGTGCCGTGATTGCCATTAAAACAGGTATTAATAGAAATACTTGCCAACTTTGGGAAATTGTTTTTTTTTTTTATATGATTGATTTATATATTGATGCAAAATGACACAAAATTTGTTGCACAGTGTTATTCGACATGATAGTATTAAAGCGGCATTTACAATATCTGATTTCTTTCTAATTTTACGTCTAAAAAATTAGATTAAAAACCCTAAGAAATGATGTGATTGCCAAAAAATCTTGTAAGAGTTTAAACCAAGGTTGGTTACCGTTTCAGTTTTAATATAACGGTAATTGTCATTTATGCCGAAACCAAACCCCATATGAACGTTTTAAAATGCTGATACCATTAAGAGTAATTGTCTTTATATTTACCCGTTTTTATTTCGATATTTTATTGGTTCAATTACGTAATATATGCATATTACCGTTATAATACCGCTAAAATACCAAAACAGCAAATTATAACGGTAATTTGGGAATAATAAGAAATTGAACCGGCAAACCAAGAAAATAAAAACGCTTAAATATGAAGACAATTGCCCTAACTGATATTGAGGATATAAAATATTCAAATCAATTTTAGTATCGGCGTGGTGGTTAATTACCGTTATTTTAAAAATGAAACGGTAACCAACCCTGGTTTAAACCATCAAATGCAATCAGATGAAAACATTTATTACCATCAAATTCTCATAATTTTATGAAATATTTCAAAAGTAATCTACAGGATTTTAGATATGTGACTCACATTTTTGACAGATCCTGTGGCATATGGTATAATGTAAAGAAAAATAAAAGGGATTTTACTGCTTATTCGTTTTTTAATTTGTATTGAATGAATTCCTTTAAAGTCCTTGAAGACACTATGTTGTATTAACTATGAAGCAGTAGTATTACTATTAAACCGTACGAATCATAAAATAGACATCGCAAAAAAACAGCAACAAAAAAGAAGTGGTTTAAGATGTGAGATTCTGCGAAGGTTGATGGGTTTGTTTTGGAATCGTCGCTTTTATGTTGTTGATGTTACACAGGGCCTCTTCTTGTATTATTTTTCTTCCATTTTTCAAGATACAAGACAGGTTTTCTTTTTTTGTATTGAAAAATTTTTATTATAGATTTCTACTTTTTAGCACACATACAAAATAAGATAGATTTTTGTTCAATAATTATTTTTAGCAATATTATTCAATTTATTTTGTTGAATTTTTTTTTTTTCGTTAAACGGTTAAAGCAAGTGACCTTTAATGAAAATAATACAGGTTTCAAATTTTAATTATTAAAAAGCACAATTTAGAATTAGATTTTAATATTTTACATTTCAAACTTGTTTCATGTTTATATTATTAGCACTATTAAATTGTTAAAAATTAATATTTATTAACAATTTACTTTTTAGGCTAACCATAGGTTACTTCAAGCCACGATTTATATGTTTACCAAACAAGCACGTCTTTCTCTCAGGTAGTCTCTTCTTAAACTAAACTCACACATAATGAAATATATTGAGTTTATCTTACGGCAAGCCGAATTTTATACTAAAGTATTAAAGCAGATATTAAGCTACTAGCGATGGCGTCAAAATAGATTTGTGAAGTATTAACGAAAGCAGCATCCCGTTCCTGTATTTTTCGGATCGAAAAAGTTTTGCAAAAATATGTTAACCCTTTGCTATCAGCTATTAGAAAATATAAAAAAATATTTATTTTTCTTTTCTAATATATAGAAATATAACAAAGGAAATTTCGTTGTTTGTCAAAAAATTGGTGACTCATTGGAAAGCTTATTGGTTAGAGAAAAGGTCCTCAGGCAGACCGACAGCTCCCGCACTTTTATAGTCCATATATTTTTTGCCAAAAATTGTGGTACTTATAGGGTGTTTTTTTTTTAGACGTATAGATCTTCCGATATGGATAACTGTAAAACTAGCTGTCATACTAATGAAGCGTGTTTGACTTTTTTTTAGTATACTTTGGCAAATTACCATGCATAGACTTACAACAAAACAACGTTTACAAATCGTATAAATTTATTTCCAAAATTTGCGCTCTGTTCACCAAACTTATAGAACACTTCGTCAAGTTTAAGGAGCGCATAATCGTCCATCTGAGCAGGTAATACGCAATACTATGGATCGATTCATGACCAGATCTACTCTTTTGGATAATATTCATCTAAATCGAGCCCGTACCGTGCGTACAAGAAGCCATCGCCGCTGTAGACGTGAGTGTGACAGAGGACTCGAATTTATCGATCCGAAGCCGTTCTCAGAGACTCGGTCGTGATTTATTCCTCATAGTATTGCAACATGCCATAAAGCGCGTGTTGAGCCAAACATTTGGTGACCGAATTATCTCAAGAAATAGACCTGTGAATTGGCCACCTCGTTCGTGTGATTTGACACTTTTGGACTACTTTTGTGGGGGTACGTTAAATCTCTGGTCTATGCTGATAAACCAGCAACGATTGATCATTTAGAATTCTACTTTTTCGTAAAAGTGGAGCAAAATTGGACCGACAGGATGGCGTTCATAAGTCGCGGAGGCCAAATGCCAGAAATTATTTTTAAATTAAATGCCATGAAATTTGTGAGCTAATAAAGCCAAAATGTTGGTCATTCCATTGAATTTGTTATGTTTTATTTTTAAAAAAAAAGTTATATGCCTCTAAAAAACACCCTATATAAGTTATAAGTAGGCCAACCAAAAAGAAGCCACGGCATGTTTTTTATTTGAAGAGATAGAACAGCTTAGATTAAATACAAGTTCTGATCTTAAAAATATAAGAATTTTAAGCTATATTTGTTAGAGCTTTTTTTGCTTATTTTATCTAATTTTGCTTGTTTTTGCTTATTTTGTAAATATTGGCTTATTTTTGCTATTTTCTATGAAAAATAAACTTATTTTAGCTTTTTTATGCGAAAATAGAGCATATTTTAGCTTTTTTTTTATAAAATCAATCATTTTTTAAATTATTTTAAGTCGACATAAATTTTTTTATTTAAATTTATTTTAAATTAAAAAATCTCTTGTTAAAATAAACTTTTTATTTTTCCAACCTGAATTCTAATAGTAAAAATATGACAATGACGATTTCCTTAGGCAAGAATGATTTTAGCATATTTAATTCTTTAATGCATTTCCCGATGAAAATAAATTTAAGAATGTCACAACTTTGTCTGATTCCTGAAGTTCCAAGGAATGTAGCATTGTATTAAATAAAAAATTTAAATTTTATGAGGATTTTAATGAAGAAGTGATGAAGCTTAAGGGCTTATTTTTGCATTTTAACTGCCTATTTTACTGTTTTTTCGAGCTTTTTTTAAGAGCTTAAAATTGCTTTTAGAGCTTTTTTTGGTTGCCCTAGTTATAAGTATAAGTAGGAATGGGTTAAAACAAATAAGCCAATATATACTACACTCCATGCAACGTTTCTCCTTTATCTAATTATTTATTTTACAAAATATAATTCATCATCTGGTGTTGGCCTGCTGCTTTGAAGCCTATTATGCCGTTATAAGTTGGAAACCATATCCAGATAGAATAATCTCAGTAAGGCTGCGCACCCGTGTACGTAATATGACCTGTATAACACATCGACTGAAAAGTCCGTAGGATAACTAATAAAACAACAATTTTTTTTTTTTTATCAAAATTCGACTTTATTCATCAATATAGTCTTCTTCAAGAGCGATACAATCACTCCTTTTTATATAATGATTTATCTTTGGCCTCAAAATATCAAAATAGGCCTCTGTTTCGGCAATCACCTCTTCATTCGAACCAAATCTCTTTCCAAAGAGCATTTTTTTTAAGCCTGAACATAAGTAAAAATCGCTGGAAGCCAAATCTGGCGAATACGTTGGGTGCGGAAAATGAAAAAATAATTCGTGCAATTTGGCAGATCCAAGTTTTGTCCATTGTTACATACCGACGCAAAAAGTCGTTTTTATCTCGCCGAAATAGCTCCAAACAGCTCGTTGTTATTTTTGGTGCATTGTGAGCAAATACGGCACCCATTTCGAAAACAGCTATTTAAGGTATCAGCTATCTCCTGAAACTTCACTTTACGGTCTACCAAAACGATTTAGTGAACTTTTTTAATGTTTTCCGGTATCACCACGTCTTTTGGGCGGCCAGAGCGTTCGACGTCATCGGTGTTTGTACGATCAGATTTAAAATAAGCAAACCACTTTTCTACCATTTGTTTCGATGGAGCAGAGTCCGAATAACACTTATCAAGACAAGCTTTGGATTGAACGTTGTTTTTTACCATTAAAAAGCAATGATAAATCAACACACGAAATTACTTTGAAACCATCGTTTTCAAAATCGCAAAAGTAGCGTCACTAAAACAGCTGTAACTTGTTTATTAATAAACGAATTATCAATAAATTTGGACATATATCATCTGAAGGTTGGTAGTTCCAAAAGTCATATGGATTTTTCATTATTGGCACCAACTTTGTGTCATCCCATGGATTTTTCAGCCGATGTATTACATTGCTAGGCACCTACGGACGTCTCAGACTATGCTGTCCTCAAACAATGGCGATATAACCTTGGTTATGGGTGATTTTAATGCCCAAATTGGTCCTGAAAACAGTAGCTTGGAGAATATAATGGGCACTCATACACTGGGAAGGAGAACCGAAAGCGGCAAGCTCTTTGTAAATATGTATGCGACAAACAACCTCGTTATTGGTGCATCCTTGTTCCCTCACAAACATGCCAACAAAGTCACATGTGTGTCACCAGATCAGATTACTGAGAACCAGATTGATCACATTAACATACATTCAGCCGAAAATGACGAGGGCCCCTTCTGGAGGTATGATGCAAAAGAGGAGGATAGCAAGCGACAACAATCTAGTTGTGGTAAGTGTGAGAATTAAATTAGGGGCAGTCATCAAGATCGTAGAAACAGCCCAGAGAAAATTCGGCATAAGCTGGCTTAGAAATCCCACAGTAGCCTCAACATACAATCATGCTTTACAGCAAGCCCTATCATCAACTTCATATGAACAGCGGAAAAACTGGCAAAGATCTGAAAGCTGCCCTCAACCCTGCCGAAACGTAAAAGCAAATCTTCGCTCACAGCATACTGCTTTAGATCGACTAGTGAAACGCAGCGTAAGCAGCGATAAACGTTCTTGGGTAAACAAAATAGCCAAAGAAACTCAAGCGGCAGCCGACTGATGATAACTGCCCTCTTTCTCATCGGTACTCCGATATGTCCCTGAAATTGCAACGTCTGACAGAGTTCGCTAAGAATGAGCAAAACTAAAGTGATGTGAATTAACACGGGAAACGCAAACATCTTTATAATTGATAATGAGATTCTGGAAGAGGTTAATTCATTCTGCTACCTTGGTGCTATCATCACAACATCTGGCAGTTCGAGTGAAGATATTGCCAATCGAATAAAAAGGGCGACGCAAGCCTACGGTCAACTTAATAAGATATGCAACTCTTCAACTCTCTCTCTCCATTAAAATACAAAGGCGAAAATGGAACTGGAAAGGTCAAACTATACGGAAACCGATCATAGATATTGCCATAACCGCTATTAAGTGGAATTTCCAAGGCAGCTGAAGAAATTCGGAAAATACTAACAAGGAGATTTTATTTCTATGTTCCTGTAGATTACGATGAAATTTGGATATGTGAGAGGGGGGACTTTTACTTTTATATGTTTTAATTTCGCCATATAATATATCTTTAATATACCTTTCATTTAATACCCAAATTGTATACATTTCTTTGGAACAAACTTGAAAAAAAATACAAAAAGCGAATAACGGGGACATTTTCGTCCCCACTTTTTAAACCTCAAATATGAGATTTGGCCGCTAATCCCTAATCCCTAATTCTCTTACCCTATGTTAACAGATTATGCCTGCAAGCAGGAAACGGGATAGTTTTAAAAAATATCAAAGATCAATGGATAAATTTTATGCTTAAATTGTATTAAGTATGATGAAATCTTTCAGCAGCAAAATGAGAAAATATCATTTTATCATTCAAAATGCGCGAAAAAAAGTTAAATTTCCTATTTACAGCCACATTTTATATATTTTTTTCTCCCTAAGTGAGAGAACTGCATGCTCCTTATTTTCTTAACTTTTTGGTAGAAAGGATATTTATATACTAAAGACGCCTTAAACCAAGAATTGATACCGTAACCGCTAAAATAACGATTTAGCTTAAAAAATGCAATCGTTTGAAATACCGTAACTTTTTTTAACCTCCACCATAACCGAAATAAAAAACAATATTATACCTCTTTTTAAAGATATTTAAAAAGAAAAATTGATGACAGAATTTCCAAATAAGTAGGAAACACTGTTAGCAAATTTTTTTTCTAAAAATATTGCTAAATCAAACTAAAAAATTGTAAGAAAATAGCTGCATTATAAAAAACCTAAAAGCTTAGCGATAATCGCAAAATGTCATGATCTTGTAAAATTAGAGTTTCACTATAATGTACAGAATTTGTTAAAGTACGTTTATTTAGTCATTTAAAAACTAATTTCGAACAAATTCACTTATTTACGAATGCAATTTGGCCCTAGATTTTTTTAGATGGCATGTTTGTTTTCGCTGCTAATTCGAATAATGTTTTCTTCTTGAGTGTTAGCGAATTTTTTTATTATATGGGGAATTTAAAAGAATTATCGCTCACCGCCTTAATTGTGTTTAGGTAATCTCCAGCTCTCTATTTAACTGAAAATGTTCTCTCTGTTATATTTACATGTTTATTGTCTTCGTTAGAATTGTTAGCCACATTTTTTTTTTTGGTTTTTTCATAACGTTCTTTTCTAGATTTTTTTTATGATCGTTATAATATTCGTTTAGCACCTGTCTTAATAAATTTTATGATTTTGTTTCTGTTTGTTTTGCTTTAATCTCAATATCAAGCTATGAGATTTTATTTTACCCTGAGTTTAGTTTGATCATTATGAATTGACTTTTAAACATAATTTAATTGGTTAATAACAAAAAACAGCTATATAAGCTTTTATGTAACCTTAAGATATTAAATGATTTTGATATTTAAACCAGCAGGTTAAAGACGCTGTTTGACATTAAGATTTATTCATACGTATTAAATAACGAGAATTTCAAATTAGAACTTAAGTTTTTTGTAAAGGGAAAGAAAAACAAAAATAGACAAACTTTGGAATCACTTACAAATTTTATACTTAAAAAATAAAATAATCTTTTTTAATGCAAATCACTAAAACATTTAAATAACATTTTTTTCGATAACTGAAGAATTTAGGTAAAATTTATCAAAAATTTGGAATCACCTATGGATTACTAAAGAATATACTAAAATTTATAATCTTTCATAAATGTATTCTATAAAATTTGTAATCAATAGCACTATACGTTAGGTTCATACATGGGACTAATTAATTAGGTGGACTAATTAATTGATGATTTCATTACCATTACATTGATATCAATTGTAATGAAATTATTTTCATTACCATTTTTTTAATTAATGGTAATGATTTTAAAAATTAATTTCATTGATTAATGACAATGATTCTAAATTTCATTACCATTGATAATGAATAAATTAAAAAAAATAATTGCCATTGACAGAAAAACGTAAAGTAAGTAGCTGAAATCGAAGATGGAATATGCTCATTCAGGCTCATGCTCATTTGAAATTAAATATTACTTTCCATTCCCTTGTTATTTGTATCCAGGTAAAGTTTAACGGAATTAAATGGATCATCCTTAATAAATTATGTTTTATAACTTCCCTGGCCAAACCAGTTGTATGTTTTCATTTGTCTGAATTTTTTTGTAAACAAATGGTTTTTAGTCAATTGTAATTAGTTTTTTTATACATTAGTGTAATTTCATTACCATTAGTAATGATTTTTCTAATGAAAAATATTTCATTACCATTAAATGGTAATGAAATTTTTTTCATTGTCATTAGTATGAACTAATGGTAATGAAAATTCAATGGTAATGAAAAATTCCCATGTATGGTTAGGTTGAACCTTCGTTATATGGGCGAGAGAAATTGTGTACCTGTGACCCGTTTCCCCAATAGAAATTTTCTTTTGGGTATAAAATTACATGATGGAAAAAATTAAGATGATCGTATAACGGGAACACGTGCCGCATCGGCCCTGAAGTTTGAAATACGATTTACAAGGAAAAAAAATTACTTTTTTGGCTTTTTTTAAATACTATCACTTAAATAACTATTTTTCTGTAAAATCTCAATAAAATCGTAATCTAGACTGAATTACCTTTCTATTGTAACAAGGCATAAAAATGCAAAATCGGTTGGAAAATATTTAAGTAATTGCAATTCGCCCAGACCATTGCAGGGTTGAAATGGGATAAATTATGAAAATCGTAAACAAATTAAAGATTTTTTTCAAAAACTTACAATGCCATACTCTAGTTTTATTACTAAGATTTATAAATATTCAGATATAATTGAATTCCGACAATGTTTACCCTTTCTTTACCAAAATCAAAGGCGAAATTTTTGACAATTTTCGATTCTTCCTGAAAGCATATCAAAACATTGTGTTGTTTCTTACGGTATTTGGTGAAGGTTGTCCAAATAACCATATTTTATATATATGGGGTGAATAACTTGAAAATGAGGGATTTTTGGCAAATTTTGGGCGTTTATTTTGAAATGCTGGTACAATATAAATTTATTTAAGGTATTGTCCATCGTTAGCTATGACCTTTTTCCATCTTTCTGGCAACATATGTATTCCGCGAAAAAAAGAACTGCTCAATTTTGAGGCCACGAATGAATCAAGCCCATTTGGTATACGCTGTTCTGAAGTGAAGCGTATTACAGTGAGAGCGTTCTGTATCGATCGAAACAACTTGTAGTCGGACGTGGCAAGTTCTGGACTATAAGGTGGGTGAGGCAAAACTTCCCAGCCACTATTTTCTAAATAGTTTTTAACCGCATACAGAAAACAGATTCGGAGTTCCAACCGAATTTTTGTAGTTCCAGGTACAATCACTTTTATTTATTTTTAATACCGTTGTAATTACCGAAATTTATTTACAATTTTTGAATTTTTATTGTGTTAATAGATTACTTTAAGGTTTGTGGATTATAAATTCTATAAATAGAATAACACGTTCCACAAAATTTATTTAAAAATTTAAATTTTTTATGTAGCTAACTGGGATAGAACCGGCGACCTTCCGATTGTTAGCCCATTGCTTTTCTTCTAAGCTAAGCTCTATTTAAATTTTTTTAGAAAATTCAATTTCTTCAGGTTTGAATATTTTCTCCTAAATTCATAAACGCTTTGTAAAATTGTAGGAGGTTTATTGAACAAATTTTGTACGGAAATTTCGTATTGTAAACCTCCTATAACTTTACAAAGCGTTTATAAATTGAGGGGTTTGTCTATAAATAAAATTATAGCAACAACATAAAGTCAATTATGTCTTTTAATTTGATTAAAAAAAAATAAATAAAAACAATTTAAAAAAAATGTATGTCGCGAACCGGGATAGAAGCGGCGACCTCCATTTGTCAGCTAATTGCTTTTCCTCTAGGCTAAACTCGATATAATTTTTTTTGTCAAATTTCAAATTTGAATTTCTTCAGGTTGAAAATTTGAATATTTTGTTTTTGAATAAAATTATATTAACAACAGAAAATCAACTGTGTCTTTTAATGTTAATCAATAAAAAAAATATTTAAAAAAAATATAATAGCTTGGTTGAGGTTTGAACTCAGATCTATAAGGCTATAAGGCTGTGTCTCTACACCATGCGCCACAGATACTTACATTTAGTTGTTGTCTAACTTCGAATTTAAATATGCATATGTATAAAACGAAAAAAATATCATACATTCCAAAATTTTATTATGATAAATAAAATATCTGTTCCTACACTCAAAAAAAAATTTACTTCGGATTAAAGAAAATTTCCTTAAACTAAGTAAAATAAGGGAATGTTTAAGCTCCAAGAAAAAATTTACACAGCAGAAGTATAAATTTTTCCTTAAATTTAGGAAATACAATTTTTTTTATTTGTATTAAAAATAAGTACAAATATACTTTGGATTAGTAAATATGTCAGGAAAACGAAGTTTCTTATTTCGTTAGGTTAAGTAAATTTGTCTTTAATATATTTTAGAATCTTGTAAAAACTTTCCCCTATTTAAGGAATATTTCCTTAAATTGAAAACTTTTTGAACGTGAAGTAAATAAAAATTTACTTATTTTAAACACAAAGCTCATATTTATTTCCTTAAACTTATTAGTTTTTACCTCAAATTAAAGAAAATTCCTTTAAAAAAATTACATAATTAAGCCTAGTTTTACTACATAAGAATAAAAAACTTCTTGTAGATAGGTAAGTGCTTCCCAGTTTTAAGTAAATAATTTACTCAAATTGAGAATATTTTTACTACGCAAGAGTAAATAACTTTCTTAAAATATGCAAACATTTACTAGTTTCAAGGAAGTAATATACTCAAATTTGGTATATTTTTGCTAAATTATAGTAAAATTGGCTTAATTTTAAGAAAATAATATTCTTAAACTTAGTATATTTTTACTATATAAAAGTTAAAAATTTCCTATAAATATGAAAATGTTTCCTAGCTTTAAGGAAATAGTATACTCAAATGTAGTATATTTTTACTACAAAGGAGTAAATAACTTCTTTAAAATATGCAAACGTTTACTAGTTTTAAGGAAATAATATACCCAAATTTTGTATATTTTTACTAAATAACAGTAAAATATTTCCTCTAAGCATGTAAATTAGGCCTAGTTTTAAGAAAATAATATACTTCAGCTGAGTATATTTTTACTATATGAGAGTATAAAATTTCCTATAAATATGAAAATGTTTCCTAGGATTAAGGAAATATTATACTCAAATTTTGTAAATTTTTACTACGCAAGAGTAAATAGCTTTCTTAAAATACGCAAACGTTTACTAGTTTTAAGGAAATAATATACCCAAATTTTGTATATTTTTACTAAATAACAGTAAAATATTTCCTCTAAGCATGTAAATTTGGCCTAGTTTTAAGAAAATAATATACTTAAACTGAGTATATTTTTACTATATAAGAGTATAAAATGAAAATGTTTCCTAGGATTAAGGAAATATTATACTCAAATTTTGTATATTTTTACTATGCAAGAGTAAATAGCTTTCTTAAAATATGCAAACGTTTACTAGTTTTAAGGAAATAATATACCCAAATTTTGTATATTTTTACTAATTAACAGTAAAATATTTCCTCTATGCATGTAAATTTCGCCTAGTTTTAAGAAAATAATATACTTAAGCTTAGTATATTTTTACTATATAAGAGTAAAAAATTTCCTATAAATATGGAAATGTTTCCTAGGTATAAGGAAATGATATAATCAAATTTTGAATATTTTTTCTATATTAAAGTAAACGATTTCCTCAGCGTAAGTAAATGTTTTACTTAAATTGAGTATGAAATATCAAGAATTTTAAGATGTTATCCTCAACTTGAGTAAATTGTTTTACTTATGTTGAGTAAATTATGTCTTTATTTTTTATAAAAGTGTGCTGTATGTAAAGAAATCTGTGAATAAAATAAGTATATTTTTGTTGAAAATGGCTTTATTTTGGTAAATATATTTACTTTAAATATGTATATAAGTATTAAAAGGACAGTATAATTTAGACGCTTTAAAGAATTTTTTTTCATAAATCAATACTATTTCTCCACAAAAGTACCATACTAACATTTCAGTATTTCCGAAGTTACAGCCTATTGAAATCATAATCTTCAGTCGCATCTATGTATGTTTCTTTAACTTCAGTTAAATTCTTATTAAAATTTTGAACTAAAAAAAGTTTTTTCACTGCTCACACCGTACAGAGCGCATTTTTAATCCAACTAAAGAATTATTTTTCATAAAATTCATTTCAAAAAAACTATTTCGATATATTTTTTATGAGACATTAAATTTGAAAATTCAAAAATTTTCTATTAAAATATAGTTTGTTATTAAAAAAAATATATTAAAATTAAAGTCTTTACAGATTTCTTTATTCCTTCTAGAAGAAAATTTTATGGAGAATAAGAAATTTTTGTTTTCTTATTTATTTGAATACAATTTTTCAAAAACAAAAGATTTCAGAAAAATTTAATTGAAGTTTAAGAAACAAATACAATGTGACTGAAGTTTTTAAGTTCAATAGGCTTTAACCCTGGAAATATTTAGAACTTCGTTTTGAAAATTTAGTATTATATTATTGTAGAGAAGTGCTATCGATTTATGAAAAAATCAATCTAATTCAGGCTGGATCCTTAATGCTTATACACATATGTATGTATTTTAAGAAAATATATTTACCATAATAAAGCCATGTAAAACAAAAAATATACTTATTTCAATCATTACTTTCTTTAGTTACAGGACACCTATAAAAAATAAACTCATAATTTACTTACCATAAGTATAGCAATTTACTCAAATTTTAAAAAGCTAAAAACTTTATTTAATAACCAGGGCAACGACTTTCATGCACATGCATGTTTGTAGTCATTAATACAAAAGTGATTTAAACCAAATACTTTTCCGAATCAAAGAATTTGCAACGAAATGGCATCGATTTGTTATTGCATATTTTTGCATATTTTGTTATAAATGAATATTTTTGCATATTTTACTTTTAAGTGCATATTTTTGGCATATTTTATGATTATTATTGCGTATTTTTGCATGTTATTCATTAAATTGCATATTTTCTTCATATATTTTTTTTTAACTAAGGGTGAATAAAATAAAAATAAATAAATAAAAAAATAAGATTTAGTGAAAAATAAAGAAAAAGAAGAATTTAAAAACCTTAACGCAGCACTTAACTAGAAGGAAAACATCAAGTTTTCATCTACTTACGACATTTATATTGGATTTAATTTTTAATTAAATGCTCGAATAAAAAATATGATTTTAAAAATCGATAAATTTAGAGTGTATTTTTTTGGTTTTAAGCGTTTATTTTTGGATTTTAAGTGCATATTTTTGGGTTTTTACTGCATATTTTGAGCGCAAATTTTCGATTTTTAAGTGCATGAAAGTCGCTGCCCTGTTATAACATTAGAAAATTTTGAAATAAATATAAATATATAAAAATAAAGATTACGGAATTTTTTTAGATTTTTTTCTATTTTATGTTTTATTAATAATATTTACTTCAGTTTTCTTAAAAAAATTTTATGTATCAGGTTTCTAAATAATATAATATAGATAAAAATAAATATATGAATAAAAAATGTTGCTTTTATCGCATTACAATACTATGTGGCTCTGAAAGATAAAATAATTAAATTGAGTTTTAATGAAAAATTATTTTTGAAATATGTATAAACTTACATCTTTAAAACAATTCAAACGACCCACTGAAACCTGACAAAATCACAGCTGCCCAAGAAGGGAATAAGCGGCAAAGATTGAATCCTGTAAATATTTTGTTAACTTAAGTATGTATGTATTTATCTATAATAAAAATAATTTTGCTCTTTACCTGCCAATGTTGCAATTTAAACGTAAAAGTTCTCGGGACCCATACATGTGCGTCATAAAACATAAAAAGATAAATAGGCATCAGAAAACACAGTTTTTAAAATAGTTCAATAAATTACCTTATATTTAATAAAAACCTTATATATTAATAAAACAGTTTATTATGTGCTGATGCTCGCACAAATATAACTATGATTACCACTAAAATATTTTGAGTATGACTTAAATTGTTAAAAAAAAAAAAACTATAAAATTTAAATGAAATAAATGCATTTAACAGTTGTTTTTCAAATATATTATAAGATACAAAAATAATTGAAAAAAATCAAACACAAATCCTTGAGAAAGTACATATAGTGTTCACAATAAAAAAAGTCACCTAGTACAATAACATAATTCTGAGTCCGTATTGTCGGCGAATTGAAGCAAAAGTTTATGAATATAAATTATCAAATTGAACCAATTATAAGAATAAACAACTTATTGCGCCGATGCTCAACAATTATATTTCTTAAACTTGTGTAAATTAAAAAAATTTACTAATATATTTAAATATGACAAAATACATTTAAAAATGTTCAAATATTAAATATAAGCCCAAATTAGTTTGGAAGTATCGTAAAAAAAGTAACGTATCATTCTCATAATGAATAAAAAAGAGTATAAAAAATAAAAATATTGTATTTTTTATCCTTTTCTTGTGCATAGAATTAAATGTCAAGCAATAAAATATAAAATTCCTATTTTCAACAGAACTTTTTTACGATTATACTTGACAACAGTTTCAATGCATAGAAAAAAGATAAAAATGTATTTCTATATTATTTTAACACATTGAATTGACTACAGACACGTTTTTTTACTTTACGATTAGACTAATGAAGCCTTAAAACACAATATAAACTTACTAACGAATGTTATCCTGACCAAGCACATGATTAACTTTTAGTTTATAAATTTAATAAGTATGTTTTCATAATTCTACCATTTAAAGTATTTTTTTTTGCTCAATTATGTACAAGTTTAAAAATTAAAACGATGTACGTTAGGTTTCCCTACAACTCAATAAGTTGGGATAAAATCCAATCTTATTTTGGTCAATGAGAAATTCGAAATTTTGCTCAACTAATGAACCAACGTTTCTAAGCTGGGTACATGTGTAACCGTCATTGTACCAAAAGTGCAACTCCTTACAAATCTACGCTGGCGCAGACTAACGCGCTGGGACACTATGTCATTAAGGGCTGGGAGTTGGTAGTCACCTAGTACAATAACATAATTCTGAGTCCGTATTTACGGCGAGTTGAAGCAAAAGTTTATGAATAAAAATTAGCAAATTGAACCAATCATAAGAACAAACAACTTATTGCGCTGATGCTCAACAATTATATTTCTTAAACTTGTGTAAATTAAAAAAATTTGCGAATATATTTAGATATGATAAAATACATTTAAAAATGTTCAAATATTAAATATAAAACACAATATAAACTTACTAACGAATGTTATCCTATCCAAGCACATGCCTAACTTTAAGTTTATAAATTTAATGAGTACGTTTTTATAAATCTGCTAAAAATCGAAACTTTTTAAAGTATTTTTTTTTTGCTCAATTTTCTACAAGTTTAAAAATTAAAACGATGTACGTTAGGTTTCCCTACAACTCAATAAGTTGGGATAAAATCCAGTCTTATTTTGGTCAATTAAAGGCTGCCATATATTTACCAGTCACATTTGTGACCTTGGCTCATTGACACGGGCAGATTACATTAGATCTTAAAGAATACTTTCACACGCCAGGCTGAACTTTCGACTTATTTAAAAAAAACTGATTTAAGAAATAATTTTGTGTCAAAAGTCAACTTGGCGGATGAAAACATTCTGCAGAAATGAATGCTGAATCCACACATGCTCATGCAAGATTCAGGGCTAGCCATGGTTATTGCCGCGAATGTTTCTTTGAACCGCTAGCTGGACTAACCGAAAACTCAATGGCCGAATATAAATTACTGAAAATTATAGCAAATTGAACCAATTATAAGAACAAACAACTTATTGCGCTGATGCTCAACAATTATATTTCTTAAACTTGTGTAAATTAAAAAAATTTACGAATATATTTAGATATGATAAAATACATTTAAAAATGTTCAAATATTAAATATAAAACACAATATAAACTTACTAACGAATGTTATCCTATCCAAGCACATGCCTAACTTTTAGTTTATAAATTTAATGAGTACGTTTTTATAAATCTGCTAAAAATCGAAGCTTTTTAAAGTATTTTTTTTTGCTCAATTTTCTACAAGTTTAAAAATTAAAACGATGTACGTTAGGTTTCCCTACAACTCAATAAGTTGGGATAAAATCCAGTCTTATTTTGGTCAATTAAAGGCTGCCATATATTTACCAGTCACATTTGTGACCTTGGCTCATTGACATGGGCAGATTACATTAGGTCTTAAAGAATACTTTCACACGCCAGGCTGAACTTTCGACTTATTTAAAAAAAACTGATTTAAGAAATAATTTTGTGTCAAAAGTCAACTTGGCGGATGAAAACATTCTGCAGAAATGAATGCTGAATCCACACATGCTCATGCAAGATTCAGGGCTAGCCATGGTTATTGCCGCGAATGTTTCTTTGAACCGCTAGCTGGACTAACCGAAAACTCAATGGCCGAATATAAATTACTGAAAATTATAGCAAATTGAACCAATTATAAGAACAAACAACTTATTGCGCTGATGCTCAACAATTATATTTCTTAAACTTGTGTAAATTAAAAAAATTTGCGAATATATTTAGGTATGATAAAATACATTTAAAAATGTTCAAATATTAAATATAAAACACAATATAAACTTACTAACGAATGTTATCCTATCCAAGCACATGCCTAACTTTAAGTTTATAAATTTAATGAGTACGTTTTTATAAATCTGCTAAAAATCGAAACTTTTTAAAGTATTTTTTTTTTTTGCTCAATTTTCTACAAGTTTAAAAATTAAAACGATGTACGTTAGGTTTCCCTACAACTCAATAAGTTGGGATAAAATCCAGTCTTATTTTGGTCAATTAAAGGCTGCCATATATTTACCAGTCACATTTGTGACCTTGGCTCATTGACATGGGCAGATTACATTAGGTCTTAAAGAATACTTTCACACGCCAGGCTGAACTTTCGACTTATTTAAAAAAAACTGATTTAAGAAATAATTTTGTGTCAAAAGTCAACTTGGCGGATGAAAACATTCTGCAGAAATGAATGCTGAATCCACACATGCTCATGCAAGATTCAGGGCTAGCCATGGTTATTGCCGCGAATGTTTCTTTGAACCGCTAGCTGGACTAACCGAAAACTCAATGGCCGAATATAAATTACTGAAAATTATAGCAAATTGAACCAATTATAAGAACAAACAACTTATTGCGCTGATGCTCAACAATTATATTTCTTAAACTTGTGTAAATTAAAAAAATTTGCGAATATATTTAGATATGATAAAAACATTTAAAAACGTTCAAATATTAAATATAAAACACAATATAAACTTACTAACGAATGTTATCCTATCCAAGCACATGCCTAACTTTAAGTTTATAAATTTAATGAGTACGTTTTTATAAATCTGCTAAAAATCGAAACTTTTTAAAGTATTTTTTTTTTGCTCAATTTTCTACAAGTTTAAAAATTAAAACGATGTACGTTAGGTTTCCCTACAACTCAATAAGTTGGGATAAAATCCAGTCTTATTTTGGTCAATTAAAGGCTGCCATATATTTACCAGTCACATTTGTGACCTTGGCTCATTGACATGGGCAGATTACATTAGGTCTTAAAGAATACTTTCACACGCCAGGCTGAACTTTCGACTTATTTAAAAAAAACTGATTTAAGAAATAATTTTGTGTCAAAAGTCAACTTGGCGGATGAAAACATTCTGCAGAAATGAATGCTGAATCCACACATGCTCATGCAAGATTCAGGGCTAGCCATGGTTATTGCCGCGAATGTTTCTTTGAACCGCTAGCTGGACTAACCGAAAACTCAATGGCCGAATATAAATTACTGAAAATTATAGCAAATTGAACCAATTATAAGAACAAACAACTTATTGCGCTGATGCTCAACAATTATATTTCTTAAACTTGTGTAAATTAAAAAAATTTGCGAATATATTTAGATATGATAAAATACATTTAAAAATGTTCAAATATTAAATATAAAACACAATATAAACTTACTAACGAATGTTATCCTATCCAAGCACATGCCTAACTTTTAGTTTATAAATTTAATGAGTACGTTTTTATAAATCTGCTAAAAATCGAAGCTTTTTAAAGTATTTTTTTTTGCTCAATTTTCTACAAGTTTAAAAATTAAAACGATGTACGTTAGGTTTCCCTACAACTCAATAAGTTGGGATAAAATCCAGTCTTATATTGGTCAATTAAAGGCTGCCATATATTTACCAGTCACATTTGTGACCTTGGCTCATTGACATGGGCAGATTACATTAGGTCTTAAAGAATACTTTCACACGCCAGGCTGAACTTTCGACTTATTTAAAAAAAACTGATTTAAGAAATAATTTTGTGTCAAAAGTCAACTTGGCGGATGAAAACATTCTGCAGAAATGAATGCTGAATCCACACATGCTCATGCAAGATTCAGGGCTAGCCATGGTTATTGCCGCGAATGTTTCTTTGAACCGCTAGCTGGACTAACCGAAAACTCAATGGCCGAATATAAATTACTGAAAATTATAGCAAATTGAACCAATTATAAGAACAAACAACTTATTGCGCTGATGCTCAACAATTATATTTCTTAAACTTGTGTAAATTAAAAAAATTTGCGAATATATTTAGATATGATAAAATACATTTAAAAATGTTCAAATATTAAATATAAAACACAATATAAACTTACTAACGAATGTTATCCTATCCAAGCACATGCCTAACTTTTAGTTTATAAATTTAATGAGTACGTTTTTATAAATCTGCTAAAAATCGAAGCTTTTTAAAGTATTTTTTTTGCTCAATTTTCTACAAGTTTAAAAATTAAAACGATGTACGTTAGGTTTCCCTACAACTCAATAAGTTGGGATAAAATCCAGTCTTATATTGGTCAATTAAAGGCTGCCATATATTTACCAGTCACATTTGTGACCTTGGCTCATTGACATGGGCAGATTACATTAGGTCTTAAAGAATACTTTCACACGCCAGGCTGAACTTTCGACTTATTTAAAAAAAACTGATTTAAGAAATAATTTTGTGTCAAAAGTCAACTTGGCGGATGAAAACATTCTGCAGAAATGAATGCTGAATCCACACATGCTCATGCAAGATTCAGGGCTAGCCATGGTTATTGCCGCGAATGTTTCTTTGAACCGCTAGCTGGACTAACCGAAAACTCAATGGCCGAATATAAATTACTGAAAATTATAGCAAATTGAACCAATTATAAGAACAAACAACTTATTGCGCTGATGCTCAACAATTATATTTCTTAAACTTGTGTAAATTAAAAAAATTTGCGAATATATTTAGATATGATAAAATACATTTAAAAATGTTCAAATATTAAATATAAAACACAATATAAACTTACTAACGAATGTTATCCTATCCAAGCACATGCCTAACTTTTAGTTTATAAATTTAATGAGTACGTTTTTATAAATCTGCTAAAAATCGAAGCTTTTTAAAGTATTTTTTTTTGCTCAATTTTCTACAAGTTTAAAAATTAAAACGATGTACGTTAGGTTTCCCTACAACTCAATAAGTTGGGATAAAATCCAGTCTTATATTGGTCAATTAAAGGCTGCCATATATTTACCAGTCACATTTGTGACCTTGGCTCATTGACATGGGCAGATTACATTAGGTCTTAAAGAATACTTTCACACGCCAGGCTGAACTTTCGACTTATTTAAAAAAAACTGATTTAAGAAATAATTTTGTGTCAAAAGTCAACTTGGCGGATGAAAACATTCTGCAGAAATGAATGCTGAATCCACACATGCTCATGCAAGATTCAGGGCTAGCCATGGTTATTGCCGCGAATGTTTCTTTGAACCGCTAGCTGGACTAACCGAAAACTCAATGGCCGAATATAAATTACTGAAAATTATAGCAAATTGAACCAATTATAAGAACAAACAACTTATTGCGCTGATGCTCAACAATTATATTTCTTAAACTTGTGTAAATTAAAAAAATTTGCGAATATATTTAGATATGATAAAATACATTTAAAAATGTTCAAATATTAAATATAAAACACAATATAAACTTACTAACGAATGTTATCCTATCCAAGCACATGCCTAACTTTTAGTTTATAAATTTAATGAGTACGTTTTTATAAATCTGCTAAAAATCGAAGCTTTTTAAAGTATTTTTTTTGCTCAATTTTCTACAAGTTTAAAAATTAAAACGATGTACGTTAGGTTTCCCTACAACTCAATAAGTTGGGATAAAATCCAGTCTTATATTGGTCAATTAAAGGCTGCCATATATTTACCAGTCACATTTGTGACCTTGGCTCATTGACATGGGCAGATTACATTAGGTCTTAAAGAATACTTTCACACGCCAGGCTGAACTTTCGACTTATTTAAAAAAAACTGATTTAAGAAATAATTTTGTGTCAAAAGTCAACTTGGCGGATGAAAACATTCTGCAGAAATGAATGCTGAATCCACACATGCTCATGCAAGATTCAGGGCTAGCCATGGTTATTGCCGCGAATGTTTCTTTGAACCGCTAGCTGGACTAACCGAAAACTCAATGGCCGAATATAAATTACTGAAAATTATAGCAAATTGAACCAATTATAAGAACAAACAACTTATTGCGCTGATGCTCAACAATTATATTTCTTAAACTTGTGTAAATTAAAAAAATTTGCGAATATATTTAGATATGATAAAAACATTTAAAAACGTTCAAATATTAAATATAAAACACAATATAAACTTACTAACGAATGTTATCCTATCCAAGCACATGCCTAACTTTAAGTTTATAAATTTAATGAGTACGTTTTTATAAATCTGCTAAAAATCGAAACTTTTTAAAGTATTTTTTTTTTTTGCTCAATTTTCTACAAGTTTAAAAATTAAAACGATGTACGTTAGGTTTCCCTACAACTCAATAAGTTGGGATAAAATCCAGTCTTATTTTGGTCAATTAAAGGCTGCCATATATTTACCAGTCACATTTGTGACCTTGGCTCATTGACATGGGCAGATTACATTAGGTCTTAAAGAATACTTTCACACGCCAGGCTGAACTTTCGACTTATTTAAAAAAAACTGATTTAAGAAATAATTTTGTGTCAAAAGTCAACTTGGCGGATGAAAACATTCTGCAGAAATGAATGCTGAATCCACACATGCTCATGCAAGATTCAGGGCTAGCCATGGTTATTGCCGCGAATGTTTCTTTGAACCGCTAGCTGGACTAACCGAAAACTCAATGGCCGAATATAAATTACTGAAAATTATAGCAAATTGAACCAATTATAAGAACAAACAACTTATTGCGCTGATGCTCAACAATTATATTTCTTAAACTTGTGTAAATTAAAAAAATTTGCGAATATATTTAGATATGATAAAATACATTTAAAAATGTTCAAATATTAAATATAAAACACAATATAAACTTACTAACGAATGTTATCCTATCCAAGCACATGCCTAACTTTTAGTTTATAAATTTAATGAGTACGTTTTTATAAATCTGCTAAAAATCGAAGCTTTTTAAAGTATTTTTTTTTGCTCAATTTTCTACAAGTTTAAAAATTAAAACGATGTACGTTAGGTTTCCCTACAACTCAATAAGTTGGGATAAAATCCAGTCTTATTTTGGTCAATTAAAGGCTGCCATATATTTACCAGTCACATTTGTGACCTTGGCTCATTGACATGGGCAGATTACATTAGGTCTTAAAGAATACTTTCACATGCCAGGCTGAACTTTCGACTTATTTAAAAAAAACTGATTTAAGAAATAATTTTGTGTCAAAAGTCAACTTGGCGGATGAAAACATTCTGCAGAAATGAATGCTGAATCCACACATGCTCATGCAAGATTCAGGGCTAGCCATGGTTATTGCCGCGAATGTTTCTTTGAACCGCTAGCTGGACTAACCGAAAACTCAATGGCCGAATATAAATTACTGAAAATTATAGCAAATTGAACCAATTATAAGAACAAACAACTTATTGCGCTGATGCTCAACAATTATATTTCTTAAACTTGTGTAAATTAAAAAAATTTACTAATATAATTAGATATGATAAAATACATTTAAAATGTTCAAATATTAAATATAAAACTCCATCTTTTTTATTTTTTAAAGTTTTTGGCAATAATTTGAACTAACACTGATTATATATTACGAAAATTTTAGAATATTTAAAAATTTATATATATTTAAAAAATTTAGAAGCATATGTTATAAAAAAAATGTCGTGTAAATTCATAACTGTTGCTTTTTTATAAAAGGTACTTTGTTATAAAAGGTACTTTTTTATAAAAGGTACTTTTTTATAAAAGGTACTTTTTATAAAATGTACTTTTGAGAAAAGGTTCTTCTGAAAAAAGGTACTTTTGAAAAAAGGTACTTTTGAAAAAAGGTACTTTTTTATAAAATATACTTTTTATAAAAGGCACTTTTTTACAAAGGTACTTTTAAGCAACTTTTTATAAAAGTTTTTTTTTATAAAAGGTATTTTTTATAAAATGTACTTTTAATAACAGTTTTTTTTATAAAAATTACTTTTTAAAAATGCGCTTTTTAGAAAAAGGTACCTTTTTATAAAAGGTACTTTTTTATAAAAGGTACTTTTTATAAAAATTACTTTTTATAAAATGTCCTTTTTTATAAGGTGCTTTTTCTATAAAATGCACTTTTTTATAAAAGGTACTTTTTTATAAAAGGTACTTTTTTATAAAAGGTACTTTTTTATAAAAGGTACTTTTAATAAAATGTACTTTTGAGAAAAGGTACTTTTGAAAAAAGGTACTTTTGAAAAATGGTACTTTTGAAAGAAGGTACTTTTTTATAAAATATACTTTTTATTAAAGGCACTTTTTTATAAAGGTACTTTTAAGCAACTTTTTATAAAAGTTTTTTTTTTATAAAAGGTATTTTTTATAAAATGTACTTTTAATAACAGTTTTTTTTATAAAAATTACTTTTTAAAAATGCGCTTTTTAGAAAAAGGTACCTTTTTATAAAAGGTAGTTTTTTATAAAAGGTAGTTTTTTATAAAAGGTACTTTTTTATAAAAGGTACTTTTTATAAAAATTACTTTTTATAAACTGTCCTTTTTTATAAGGTGCTTTTTATATAAAATGCACTTTTTTATAGAAGGTACTTTTTTATAAAAGGTACTTTTTTATAAAAGGTCTTTTTTATAAAAGGTACTTTTTTATAAAAGGCACTTTTTTATAAAGGTACTTTTAAGCTACTTTTTATAAAAGTTTTTTTTATAAAAGGTATTTTTTATAAAATGTACTTTTAATAAAAGTATTTTTTATAAAAATTACTTTTTAAAAATGCGCTTTTTTATAAAAGGTGCCTTTTTATAAAAGGTACCTTTTTATAAAAGTACCTTTTTATAAAAGTACCTTTTTATAAAAGGTACTTTTTATAAAATGTGCTTTTGAGAAAAGGTCCTTTTTATAAAAGGTACTTTTTTTATAAAAGGTACTTTTTTTATAAAAGGTACTTTTTTATAAAAGGCACTTTTTTATAAAAGGCACTTTTTTAAAAAAGGCGCTTTTTTATAAAGGTACTTTTAAGCAACTTTTTATAAAAGGTATTTTTTATAAAATGTACTTTTAATAAAAGTATTTTTTATAAAAATTACTTTTTAAAAATGCGCTTTTTAGAAAAGGGTACTTTTTATAAAAAGTACTTTTTATAAAAGGTGCTTTTTATAAAAGGTACTTTTTATAAAAATTACTTTTTACAAAATGTCCTATTTTATAAAAGATACTTTTTTATAAGGTACTTTTTCTATAAAACGCACTTTTTTATAGAAGGTACTTTTTTATAGAAGGTACTTTTTTATAAAAGGTACTTTTTTATAAAAGGTACTTTTTTATAAAAGGTACTTTTTTATAAAAGGTACTTTTTTATAAAAGGTACTTTTTTATAAAAAGTACTTTTTTAGAAAAGGTACTTTTTATAAAAGGTACTTTTCTATAAAAGGTACTTTTTTATAAAAGGTACTTTTTATAAAATGTACTTTTTAGAAAAGGTACTATAAAAATAAAAGTTACTTTTAAGCTACTTTTCATAAAGGTTATTTTTTTATAAAAGGTATTTTTTTATAAAATGTACTTTTAATAAAAGTATTTTTTATAAAAATTATTTTTTAAAAATGCGCATTTTATAAAAAGGTACTTTTTTATAAAAGGTACTTTTTTATAAAAGGTACTTTTTTATAAAAGGTACTTTTTTTAAAATGTACTTTTGAGAAAAGGTACTTTTTATAAAAGGTACTTTTTTATAAAAGGTACTTTTTATAAAAGGCACTTTTTTATAAAGGTTCTTTTTTAAGCTACTTTTTATAAAAGTTTTTTTTTTATAAAAGGTATTTTTTATAAAATGTACTTTTAATAAGTGTTTTATATAAAAATTACTTTTTAAAAATGCGCTTTTAAGAAAAAGGTACTTTTTTATAAAAGGTACCTTTTTATAAAAGGTACTTTTTTATAAAAGGTACTTTTTATAAAAGGTACTTTTTTATAAAAGGTACTTTTTTAGAAAAGGTACTTTTTATAAAAGGTACTTTTTTATAAAAGGTACTTTTTTATAAAAGGTACTTTTTATAAAATGTACTTTTTAGAAAAAGTACTTTTTATAAAAGGTACTTTTCATAAAAGGTACTTTTCATAAAAGGTACTTTTCATAAAAGGTACTTTTTTATAAAAGGTACTTTTTATAAAAGGTACTTTTTTATAAAAGGTACTTTTTTTAAAATGTACTTTTGAGAAAAGGTACTTTTTATAAAAGGTACTTTTTTATAAAAGGTACTTTTTATAAAAGGCACTTTTTTATAAAGGTTCTTTTTTAAGCTACTTTTTATAAAAGTTTTTTTTTTATAAAAGGTATTTTTTATAAAATGTACTTTTAATAAGTGTTTTATATAAAAATTACTTTTTAAAAATGCGCTTTTAAGAAAAAGGTACTTTTTTATAAAAGGTACCTTTTTATAAAAGGTACTTTTTTATAAAAGGTACTTTTTATAAAAGGTACTTTTTTATAAAAGGTACTTTTTTAGAAAAGGTACTTTTTATAAAAGGTACTTTTTTATAAAAGGTACTTTTTTATAAAAGGTACTTTTTATAAAATGTACTTTTTAGAAAAAGTACTTTTTATAAAAGGTACTTTTCATAAAAGGTACTTTTCATAAAAGGTACTTTTCATAAAAGGTACTTTTTTATAAAAGGTACTTTTTATAAAAGGTACTTTTTATAAAAGGTACTTTTTATAAAAGGTACTTTTTATAAAAGGTACTTTTTATAAAATGTCCTTTTTTATAAAAGGTACTTTTTTATAAGGTAGTTTTTCTATAAAAGGCACTTTTTTATAGAAGGTACTTTTTTATAAAAGGTACTTTTTTATAAAAGGTACTTTTTTATAAAAGGTACTTTTTTATAAAAGGAACTTTTTTATAAAAGGTACTTTTTTATAAAAGGTACTTTTTTAGAAAAGGTACTTTTTTAGAAAAGGTACTTTTTTAGAAAAGGTACTTTTTTAGAAAAGGTACTTTTTATAAAAGGTACTTTTTTATAAGATACTTTTTATAAAATGTACTTTTTAGAAAGGGTACTTTTTATAAAAGGTAGTTTTTATAAAAGGTACTTTTTTTTTAAAAGGTACTTTTTTATAAAAGGTACTTTTTATAAAAGGAACTTTTTATAAAAGGTACTTTTTATAAAAGGTACTATTTTATAAAACTTACTTTTTTATTAAACATACTTTTTTATAAAAGGTACTTTTTAAAAATGCGCTTTTTATAAAAGGGTACTTTTTTATAAAAGGTACTTTTTTTATAAAAAGCACTTTTTAATAAAAGGTACTTTTTATAAAACGTACTTGTTTATAAAAGGTGCTATTTTATAAAAGGTACTTTTTTATAAAAGGTACTTTTTTATAAAAGGTACTTTTTATAAAAGGTACTTTTTATAAAAGGTACTTTTTATAAAAGGTACTATTTTATAAAACGTACTTTTTTATTAAACATACTTTTTTATAAAAGGTACTTTTTTATAAAAATTACTTTTTAAAAATGCGCTTTATATAAAAGGGTACTTTTTTATAAAAGGTACTTTTTTATAAAAAGCACTTTTTTATAAAAGGTACTTTTTTTAAAACGTACTTTTTTATAAAAGGTACTTTTTTATAAAACGTACTTTTTTATAAAAGGTACTTTTTTATAAAAGGTACTTTTTTATAAAAGGTACTTTTTTATAAAAGGTACTTTTTTATAAAAGGTACTTTTTTTAAAAGGTACTTTTTTATAAAAGGTACTTTTTTATAAAAGGTGCTTTTTTATAAAAGGTACTTTTTTATAAAAGGTACTTTTTTATAAAAGGTACTTTTTTGTAAAAGGCTCTTTTTTATAAAAGGATTTTTTTTTAATAAAATATACTTTTTATAAAAGGTACTTTTTTATATAAGGTACTTTTTTATATAAGGTACTTTTTTATAAAACGTACTTTTTTATAAGGCACTTTTTTATAAAAGTTACTTTTTATAAAAGGTACTTTTTATAAAAGGTACTTTTTCACAAAACGTACTTTTTTATAAAACGTACTTTTTTATAAAAGGTACTTTTTCATAAAAACACTTTTTATTAAAGCTAAGTATATTATAAAATGTACTTTTTATAAAAGGTACTTTTTATTAAAAGGTACAAGTTAATTAGACGGCTAACAAATATTAGCCGTAATCAGCCGCTAAAATCGGAGGCGGCTCGAAATCACAAATAATCGCGCAGATTGGACCTCTGCTTCAAATGCAATAAAAAAATGGCATTAAATTTGCAAATTACAGACAAAGTAAAAACAAGATTGTTTTCCTTGCTGTTGCTTTGTGTGTTATTTAAAATTTTTTTAATTATAACTTTTTTTTATGACTTTTATTTTAACACTTTTATTTTAACACTTTTATTTATTAACTAAATATAAATAGTACTTACCGACAGACACAACCAAGTTCGTCAAGTGATAAACGAAAACTAAAAGATTTCAGATCTGCATTTTGCAACGCCAACTCAGCGGTGCCAGATGTGACGGTTTTACGTCATTTAGACGATTTATTTGGTGAAAAATTATTAAATGAAGATTGAAAATTTTTTGCTAAAATTTTAATTAATTTTGACGATTTCTGAAAATTACAGATTTGTTTAACAAATTTAAAGCAAAACACTGAAAGAAATAATTTTATAACCTTTTGAACTCTCTCTTTGAAAACTCTCCTTAATTCACCATTCATACTGAAGACGAAAACTCGTTAAATGAGTTTGCATTCCAAAGCATTTAAAAATACACGTTTTCGCATATTAAATAAGAACTCTTTGACATTGCATTTTTATCAATAACTTAAAGCCTATACTGTGAGCATGAAAACGCGTTCTCTTTTTAAAACTAAAACTCGATAGTAATGTGTTTTCGGCGAAAGAATTTTTGAATACTCCTGCATTTAAAATACAAATCTGAGGGATAAATACGGTATGTTTATGCGATAAATAGATATGATAGAACCTCTTCTTATTCAAAGTCCTTGCATGGTATTAGTTTTGACGATTTGCTTAATATTGAATTTATATTGTTAAAATGTTCACTAGATTTCATTTGAAATCCAATTCGAAATCTATATCGTTTACATTCGAATATTTGACAGATGAATGGGATTTCGATTATCCAACAACAATTTTTTTGTAAACAATCAAACTAACCTTACAAAATAACCAAAATTAAAAGATTTTCTAAAAACCACTTTATTAAATGGCGGAACTTAAAAATCATTTATATTATGAAAGATACAATGTTATATTTGCTAAAAAATGTGTTTTAGTATAGGGATGATTAGTTAAAAGCTGAAATATTC
The DNA here is from genome assembly GCA_949987735.1 of Leucophora obtusa. Classification (NCBI taxonomy): domain Eukaryota; kingdom Metazoa; phylum Arthropoda; class Insecta; order Diptera; family Anthomyiidae; genus Leucophora; species Leucophora obtusa. The sequence goes on from OX465296.1 coordinate 157,371,255, forward strand.
AATGTTTTGTCAGTGGTCTTGCCGGCGCCATCAAATGATTTTGCATAGTTTCTCTTCTTCGGATACAAAAAATAGCCGTTTTCAATTTTAAATATTTCTTTCAATTAAAAATAACAGACTTTAGTATGTTATTCTTTAAGTTTTTTAAGTTACTAAAATTTATTATTTATTAATTTTTTATGACATAAACACCTGCTAAATGTTGCCGTTTTTTGTGCAAACTTCCCTACTTTTCTGTAAATATGGGAGAAAAATTGGATTTCAATTTGGATTTCGATGAGATTTTTATGAAATCCAAATTAAATTGGGATTTCATTTCCTATGGGAAATCTGTTTGAAATCCCAAATTTTTGTTAGATTTCCATCGAAAATAGTGATTAATTCGCTATAAGATTAAACCATTAATTCTCCTGCATAAAATTATATATACAAAAGAACCAAATAAACTTTATAGATATCTTCATTTTGCTTTATCCGGAAGAACCAGGACAATAATTTTCTCTTTTCGTTGTACTTTAAATTCTGATTGGCACTTTCTGATAAATGTTGAACATCTTTGGAACTCTCTACCCCTTAGTATACAATTAATAGGCAACGATGTACGATTTAAAAAAATACTCTTCAAGTTTTTAAATAATCAGTACGTAGTAACTTGTAATCGTTTGTTCCCTATTTTTAAATCAAATTTAATGTATTTCAATGTCACTATATGTATTTAATTTTATTGCACCTAATATTATTAAAGTGAAATTTTATCATTTAATTTTAGTTAAAAATCATTTGTTACAAAATAATATAAACATTATAAGATCACATACTGTAATTAAAAAGATTTTTATCTTGTTGTATGTGATATACTAAATTTTTCAATAAATAAAAATAAAATAACAAAATTTCCTAGGAAGTTGTGGTAAAAATAATGGTTTTAAAGTTTTTTACATCTCTGATTGAAAATATTAAAAGAAAATGAAGGAATGTCAAAAACAATAATAATTTCATTTTATTTTAAATTTTTATTAAATATATTTATGTTGTTAAACAATTAAGGACAAATAAATATTTAAACTCTTTTTTACATTGTTGAAGTGTTCCATGATTTTTTCGCCATTTTCATTGCATTCATATTTGCCAAATAACTTCCCAAAATACAATAACTATCAACAATTGTAGTGAGAACAGGTGAGTTTCAAAATATTTTCAATTAACGAAAACTGAAAATTTTCCGCAGTGAGAACGTAGTTTATCTCTATTTTGAAATCTGATCAAATTTTAAACGAATAAATTCACATAACTCGTTTCATTGATTGAATTATTTTCTACTTAAATCAATTAATAACTTATTCAAAGGTGCAATTTGAATTTTGTGGCGTTTTTCACAGTATCAAACAGCAAATCACACTTTCTACAAATCAATTTAATTAAAAATACCTGCCTTGATTTATATTTATATCTATCAATTATCCTTTAAAAAAATAATTCCATAGAATCAAAATTGAATCAATATAAGTTTTAATAATTGAATCCCAAAATTGTGGACAAATGTTGGATCTGGCGCACCAAATACAATCAGATCCAATTTTATTTTGACTTTAAACTAGAATAAAAGAACTTATGCCCTAAAATTTGATCTTCTTACCGAGAAATGCTTCAAACAAAATTTGTTTGTACTACATTTTTTGTACCAGTCATGAAAATCACCAAATTTTTCAGATCACTTTACAATTCTAGTAAAAATAGTAAACTGCGAAAGTACTAATTGCCAAAAAGGAATTGCTCTTCATATGGAACGTAAGAAAATTATAACAAAAGTAGTAAATCGAAACAACTGAATTAAAAAATTTGCAAATATCTCTTTGAAAACGATATAAAAATGAAAAAAATTAATAAAAATAGTAAAAACTAGCATGTAAATAAAGGGACATATTATTGATATTCTTTTTTATTATTAAAAAGAACTTCTAAAACGATTTTCATAAAAACTTTCTAAAAATCCACATTTCGATAATAAATGTCTGGTATTAATTCATTTCAAATCGATATTGATTATTTGAAGTTAAATCGTAATTTGTTGCTGTTATATTTTAAGTTGACTACAACTATTTTCATGAACATATTTATTATACTTTTTAGAACAAATAACCCTTATTACTGGCTAGAAGAACAATTTTTGATAATCTACCAATACAATCGTTCATTTTTTGCACTGTTTATAAATCTGGAGATTTTCTAGCGATTATTGGGTCTGATGTAGGTAACCATTTTTTTCAAATTAATTTATATCAGTAGTGCAGTCAACAAATATTCAGAATTAGAAAACTTTTTAGGAATCTTATACTGCATTTAGACTGAGGAAAAACCACCCAGTTTTTGGGTCTTCCTAGTTTTTAATTGTCATAACGTATATATAAAAAATAAGCAAAAACTAGTTTTGTACGAAAACTACCTAGTTTTTAGACGTTGCTAGTTTTTACTTGTCAAAACGCATACATAAAAAACGAACAAAAACTAGTTTTGTACAAAAACTAGGTAGTTTCTGATCAGTCTAAATTCAGTACTAATTTTGGCAAGCAGGTCAAATGAACTGTTACTCAGTTTTATAAAACAATTTTGATTGAAAAATAAGTATAACTTCTGTTTTTATGATATATTACCGCTGTCGATTTTTTGATGATTTGTTACAAAATTCTTGACGACTTTTGTTTTGCATTTTTGACGATTTTTTGCCAAAAAAGTCTGGCACCACTGCACCAACTTTAGAATGGTTAGTGATGAGTGATGCCATGTAATTTTTTAGAATTCACCTAAACTATTTAAAAATTCTCTTAGATTTAGGAGTTTTCAAAAAAATATTTTTTCTTGGAATACAAAATAAAAATTTCAAGAATTAGTTACTTAATTTAATTATTCTGAATTAAAAATTCAGTAAATTAATTCACAAAAGACCATTTATCGTAAATTTGACAACTTTCTATGGGTTAAACTTCAAAAATTATGCTATATTACAACGAAAGCACATTAGCACTCAAACTTTAAACTTCATTGAGTGGAATTTATATTTATTTTCGCTCAATTTAAATCAAATAATTTAATTCAGGTTGTAATAGCGAATACCCATATATTGATATGTTTCCATATGATGTTTTGGTTATTTACCACTATCTTAGGAGTTCAAATTGTAAAAAAATCTGTTAAAGTCATGGGTAATTTTATAAATTTGGGAAAGTTTGTCTACACTTCTGGGTAATTGCTAATTTCGCTTGTGGCAACGCTGCTTAGCTTTGCTCTTTGATTGCTGTTATTCTCACAGCTCTTATTTCTTTGTTATTCACCGTATATCTTTTTTATATCTTTACATGCTTATTTATAAAAAACTTTTTGTCTTATTAGAGGCTTAGTGAAGAATTTTTGTTATTGTTTTACATGTTGATTTGTTTTATTAAACTGTAAAATAATTCAAAACATTTTTGTGAATACAAGCCTTAAAATATAAAAAGTTGGTATTTTACTGAAAAAAATTAACGACTTTAACATAGAAAAAGTATGTTAAAATCGCTAATTAAATGTTTTTTGTGATTTAGCGCTAACCTTTAATGTGTTTTGTTATTTGTTTTAAAATATTATAAGCTTAACATATTGATATTTTTTTTATAATTTTTTTTTTTTTTTTATAAAAAATATAAATTGTCTAAAAATCCATATTTTCATTAGAAATTATCATGTATTTTTCCAACGTACAACGGTCTTTATTGAGTATTTTGACCATATTATTAATTTAATGAAAGTCGATATTGATAATTTGAAGGTAAATCGTAAAATTTGTATGAACATATTCAATATGTGAGAAAAAATACATAAGTTTTTGTACCACTTTTCGATGATATTAATTTTTGCATTATTTATAAATCTAGTAATTTGGTAGCGATTTTTTGGTTCTGGTCTATAAATTATTTGAGAAATTGTTGGCATTACTGGTCAGAGAAATACTAAAATAGAAGAGCAAAAATAACTGTTCATTGACGAGCACCAATGCATCTACCATACTAGGTAGATGCATTAGGGAGAGTTTGGCAGTTCAGGGTTTTATTATGACAGTTCAGGGATTTTTTCGTATGCTTTCGCTATGTATCAAAAGTAGCCGATTACATTTTTTGTTGTTGTTTGTTGTTCTAATGCATCTACCTAGTATGGTTGTATCATGGACGATCACATTCGTTATACGAACAATATAGGGTTGTTCTTTTATAATACAGCTCAGGGATGGAAAATGCTGTACTTTAGTACTTTTTTAATTTGAAAAAGCAAATCTGAAATTTTAGAAAATGTTTTTAATTTTTTAATGGGAATAATTAATAATTTATTAATCAAAGAATCGTAAGAATATAATATTTCAACGGAAAAATTCATTACAATCTCTTTTTTCAAAAAACAATTATAAAGGGGAGCATGAGGTCAGTTGGGAACAGGTTTGCTCTCAAAAGCTGCCCACACACTAGGGAACATGAGTGACGGAACATGTGTTTCTACTTTTTTCATTTTTTTATACAGACGATGCACACACGACAACAAAATCTCAAACGAAACATCAATTTTGTTTGTTTGTAGAACTGATCACATGAAATATGGGCGGAAGAAAATCAAATTAATGAATTTGTTAATTGTTAGTTTTCCATATGCTGCTGTTTTTTTAGTTTTATTTTTTTAGTTATCACATTTTATGTCCAATAATTCTCGTAAATATATTCATTTATAAAATTATAGCAGTTTTCATTATTTATAATTGTCGTCATTTTCATTTTCTCAAATGCGTAATTACAAAAGCTCTTAATAGCGTGACTGCTCTCAATGACCTAAATACAGCAAAAACAGTAACATCGATACACACGATGAAAAATTGAGTTTGGAAACAAAAAATATCAAAAAATTTTGTAAACACGAAGGTCAACATGACACAATGCTATACACATTTCAACATTCGTAAAAAAATGGCCATGTGGAATGGAATGTTCGCTAGTGTGTAGGCAGCTAAAAAAGTATCTATGAATTTTAGTTTTAATTTTTTTAAATAATATATTCTAGAATGATTCGTCGTCTTACTTTCTGCATTATTACCGAAATTAATTGGATTTTTTGGTGGTTTTTCGGAGCGAATTACTTAAACTGAAAGTAGTTTGTTTTTTCCAAAATGTATTAAAAAACCATTGTGTGTTTTTTTCCTAGTTCTTAAATTGCAACGAACAATGTTGTGCCAATTAAGATATCCCTAGCAGTTATTAAATTTTCTAAGCATGACAAAAACATATGCGAAAATTGTGATTTTCTACATTCAGAATTTAAAGGCAAATCTACACGGGATAGAAAAGTCTCGAGATTTTATGAAATTGCAGCTCTGTATAAGTCTACGTAATGTAATCTCTAGACCATTGACAATTGCTGTCATACACAAGTTTTTTTTAATTAGTAACAATTTTTAAAATGTCTTGTAACATTATTGAACATTTCAGTTGCACATTTTGTTATTTAGAGAAAAAATTATTCTTTGAAATACAAAAATTTTAATAAAAACAAATCCTTGACAACTAGAGATAGTACTTTTATGATAAAAATTAGTGCCAACAATATTAGAGATGACAAATTTAACACAAACTCTACGAGAAATGTAGAAAATCACAATTATTTTTAAAAAGCCTTTAGTTTTTGAGTTTTTTATAATTCTTTTTTTATTGATTTTGGTTTGGCGCTGAAGCTTTATTTAAAAAGGTACCGTCGGTTTCGGAAAAGTACTATTCTGATTAAGCTTCAGTACCATTTCAATAATCTAATTTTTCATCCCTGATGTAATTTATGAACATATATATTTACTAAAATTAGTAATATTGCTATTAACATGTTACTTTGCCATTAACATAAGTATGTATTTAATGAAAATATTGCCTTAACAGAAATAACTAAGGTTGTTTTTTCAGCATAAATTTTATGTGATATTTTAACAAAATATTTAAAATTATTTTATAATATTAAGACTACCGTTAAGGAGAAATTGCCTTAACTGAATGGTAACATTCATTAATCCATAATATAACATTATTCTTTCAACTTCAAAAATGTAGCGATAAATACAATTTAAATGTTTCTTAAACAATAAATCGTTAAATTTTTCAAACTTTTCAAGTGTTGTTTAAAAATTTTGCGATAAATCGCTAAATAATAATATATATATCAACAATTCTGATAAACAAATAATTTTATAAAACGCGCAAAGAAAACGTCAGGATTGACTTTAAAAAAACGCTAGTTTTCCCACTAATAGTTAAAGTCATATTTAATCCCGCGAAATCTGTTGAAATATCGCTAGGTTAGACAAGAAAATAGCTGAATTGGCAACAGTGTTACTCAAAGAAATGCTAAAATTAAAAAACGAAAATAACAGTTCATGGAAGAGAACATTCGTCACAGAAACCACATTGGGGTTGTTTTTTTTTACCTAGTGTCTACAAATGCAATAAAATGTGTAATGAAATTCGAAAATTAAGCAGAGTATACACGAAGGAACATTGAGTTTGGAAACAAAAAATATCTAAAGCTGCCCATACATTAAGGAACATTAAGTAGAGAACAGAAAATATCAAAAAATTTTGTAAATACGAATTGCACGATGTCAACACGCACACAAACACACACATTCACAAAAAAATGGGAATGGGAATGGCTAAAAAATTTTGATACGACACTAGGTTAATGGAATATACTTCCTAGTGTCTTGACATGCAATAAAATGATAGCAAGCAATTGTCAAAATGATTTCATCACAATTTCAATTTTATTCCAATATAATGATATCGCTGACATGCAAGCGGCTCTGGCAATGATGCCTGCCATCATATGTCACTTTTCCTTTTAATTTTATAAAAAAAAATAACAGAAAATTTGATAAAAAGGAATGGGAAAAGTTAAATTATTTATTATTTGTAGATAAAAATTAGTGGCTGAAAAAATGTTGTGTTTTTCGAAGAAAAATTTACGATATTCTTAGCCATGAAATGGTCAAGTGTTTTCCATCACTTTGCAATTGATATCATCTTGATGTTTCTCTGCAATGGTTTTGACATTTCATATCATATAATTTATCGCATTTGAAGACACCAGGTTATATGTATGTATTTACTAAAATCAACGAATCAAGGAATTTTACCTTGTACTTGGAAATAGTAAATTTTTCTTTATAGTAAAGATTTTTTCTTTATTTTAAAGGAATTTTTCTTAAATTAGGGAAAATGGTGTATACTTAATTTAAAGACATTTTGTCTTCAATAAAAAGAAAAAGTTCTCCTATTTTAAAAAAAGATAATTTTACCTTGTACTTAAAAATAGTAAATTTGTCTTTATATTAAAGATCTTTTCTTTATTTTAAAGAAATTTTCCTTAAATTAAGGAAAATTTCATATTTTTAATTTAAATAAATTTTGTCTTCAATCAAAAGTTATGTTTTTTTTTTGAGTGAACATTTAAGGAAAAATTGCCTTAACTCAATGCTAACATTCATTAATGCAATTATATTTTTCTTTAGTTTGAGGAAATAATTTCTGAGACTCTGCTTAAATTTTCAAGTTGTAATTTAAAGAAACTATCCTTAAAATTATATCTTTTATAGCATTAAAAAATATAAAATTATATTCTTGAGTTAATACTAGTATATGTTTTCTTATCTTGTGTAAAATATGTAACTGATTTAAATAAAACTCTCTACTTAATTTAAGTAAATCCAAAATTATGGACATAAATTAAAGAAGTTATGTCTTTAATACTATTTTTTCGACAACATTTTTTGCTTGCTTGGTTTAAGTATATAAAATCATTACAATAAGAAATTTTTCTTTAAATTTAATAATTTCGTACACATACAAAGGAATTTCTTACACAATTTAAAAACGAATCAAAAGGGTTCAAATAAGGAAAAAATTTCCCTATTTTAATAAAAAAGGATTTTACGTTGTACTCAGATATAGTAAATTTTTCTTTATATTAAAGATTTTTTTCTTTATTTTAAAGAAATCTTTCATAAATTGAGGAAAAGTCCGTATCCTTAATTTAAAGACATTTTGTCTTCAATAAAAAGTAAATTTTTCTTTATATTAAAGATTTTTTTCTTTATTTTAAAGAAATCTTTCTTAAATTAAGGAAAATTCCGTATCTTTAATTTAAAGATATTTTGTCTTCAGTAAAAAGTTATCCCTTTTTTTGAATGTACATTTAAGGAAAAATTGCCTTAACTCAATGCTAACATTCATTAAACCAATTATATTTTTCTTTAGTTTGAGGAAATAATTTCTGAGACTCTGCTCAAATTTTTAAGTTGTAATTTAAAGAAACTATCTTTAAAATTATATCTTTTATAGCATTAAAAAATATAAAATTATATTCTTGAGTTAATACGAGTATATGTTTCCTTATCTTGTGCAAAAAAATGTAACTGATTTAAATAAAACTCTATACTTAATTTAAGTAAATCCAAAATTATGGACATAAATTAAAGAAGTTATGTCTTTTTATGTCTTTAAAACCATTTTTTCGACAACATTATTTGCTTGCTTGGTTCAAGTATAGAAAATCTTTATAATAAGAAATTTATCATTAAATTTAATAATTTCGTACACATGCAAAGGAATTTCTTACAAAAATTAATGACAAATCATGAGTGTCAAAATAAGGAAAAAAATTTCTTTATTTTAAGAAAGGAGGATTTTACGTTGTACTTAGAAATAGTAAATTTTTCTTTATACTAAGGATTTTTTCTTTATTTTAAAGAAATTTTTCTTAAGTTAAGGAAAATTCCGTATCCTTAATTTAAAGACATTTTGTCTTTAATAAAAAGTTATACTTTTTTTTGAGTGTAGTCTCAATATATTATTATAATTACCAAAATAATGAAAATAAATGGTTAAAGCTACTAAAGTTGAAAAAAAAAAATTTAATTGATTAGAAAAACTAAAAACTAATACTTTGGATAGAGTGATCGATTTTATTGAAACACAACTGATACTAGATTTTTGCTGCCCATATTTTATTCAAATGACTAAATTTTCGATAAATTGGTGGTTGTTGGTATTGAAGGTAATGTTTTTTTAATACTGGTTAGAAAAGACAATATTGTGGATAACGTGACAGTGTTTTGGTTCATCGTACGAGTATATATTTTCTGTTCACAAATAAATTTAACTTTCCTGATGATGAATTTTAAATAACTGCAATTAAAATTATTGAATAACGAAAAAATTTCGTTGGTTCCGATAGAACTCCAACCAATTTATTTTCTGTGTGCGGTCTTGTAACATGTGGCCGAGCTTTTCATGATGGAATATTACGCCTTCGTGTCTGGGCGCATATTCCGGACGTTTTTCGGTCAATTGGTGCTTTATACTAATCAACTGTGTTCGGTACTTATCCCCCGCAATCGTCTGACCTGACATCAGCAGCTCACAATTGATGGGACCCTTCTGGTCCCATCGAATGCTGAACATTACCTTAGCGCCATGGATATTCGGCTATGGCGCTGATTTGGCTGGTTGGACGGGTTCAGTGTTGCCATAGCAGCGATTTTCTCGTCACATCTAGCGATTCTATTTCGCCTCTAGCGGGAAAAATTGTCCTGTAGCTATTAGCCAAAAATCTACCGATTTGTTATCAGCCGTAATATAATTTTTAAAACTCGGTTTTATGTTGAAAAATATTATTAAAGTCGCACATTGATATTCCCTTCTTATAAAACACAACTTCTTAAACGATTTTTAAAACTAATATTAATTCAATTAAAATTGGGATTCATTATTTGAAGCTTAATCGTAAAATTTTTCATTATTTAAAAGTTTATAACACTTCTTATTAACATATTAAATAAATTTTTTAATAAAAACCGCTCTAAAATAAATATTTGCACTGTTTATAATCTAGTGATCTTCTAGCGATTTTTGGGTTTGCTCTAGCCATTTATTTTGAAAATTTGTTGGCAACACTGGCCGTGGTTCACATATGATTTCTTGCGCTTTCGGCTGTCGTAATGGATTCATTTTTCATCGCCAGTAATGATTCGATGCAAAAATTACTGCTTTTTATGATGGTTAACCCTTAAATGCATGATCTCCTCGATTTTAACCATTTTTTATATATGATTTCTAAGGCGTGTACATTTCCAAAAAAATAGTGTAAACAAAAAAATTTATTTAAAAAAAAAGGTGATTTTCATTAAAAATATGGTTTTTTGCCAAATAGCTAAATTGTGATTATTTTAACGTGTATGAAAAAAAAAACAAAACAAAAATATATAAACTTAAATTTATACATTTATTATCCCCAAAATGAATTTTAGCGAGAATACCACTCTAAATATTTGAACAAATATTTTTGAATATTACACTTTTTGTAAAAAAACGCGTGTTTTACATTTTTCGCAAATATACAGAGCAAAACCAAGATTTTTACTCTAACTGTTTAAAAGTTCTGGGCTAAAATATAGGAACACTATGTATAGAAGGGGACCTAATGCCCAAAAATGCAGTTTTGTGCATCAAGTGGTTTTTTTTATTAAAAAACCGGTATGTTGCCAAATGGCTACACCATGCATTTTAGAGTTAAGCAGCATTTTGGACATGCAAAATCGTCTATCAACACCTCTCGGCTTCAATTCGCGTGGTACCCAATTTCCTTGCTTTTAGATGGATGCTGCTGCTTGCAAACATTTTTAAATTGCTGCTTGAGTGACTCTTAACATTCTGAAAGTTCTTCTTGAGTTTGACATTAACCTTCATCGAGTAATGCCTCCAATTCATCATCTTCGAACCTTTTTGGCAGACCTGGGCAGTCGCTGTCTGCCGTGTCAAAATCACCACAACAGAAAATCAATTGTGTCTTTTAATTTTAATCAATAAAAAAAATATTTAAAAAAAATATAAGGTTTGAACTCAGATCTATAAGGCTATGTCTCTACACCATGCGCCACAGATACTTACATTTAGTTGTTGTCTAACTTCGAATTTAAATATGCATATGTATAAAACGAAAAAATATCATACATTCCAAAATTTTATTATGATAAATAAAATATCTGTTCCTAGTCTCAATATATTATTATAATTACCAAAATAATGAAAATAAATGGTTAAAGCTACTAAAGTTGAAAAAAAAATTTTAATTGATTGGAAAAACTAAAAACTAATACTTTGGATAGAGTGATCGATTTTATTGAAACACAACTGATACTAGATTTTTGCTGCCGATATTTTATTCAAATGACTAAATTTTCGATAAATTGGTGGTTGTTGGTATTGAAGGTAGTGTTTTTTTTAATACTGGTTAGAAAAGCCAATATTGTGGATAACGTGGCAAAAATAAATTTAACATTCCTGATGATGAATTTTAAATAACTGCAATTAAAATTATTGAATAACGAAAAAATTTCGTTGGTTCCGATAGAACTGCAACCAATTTATTTTCTGTGTGCGGTCTTGTAACATGTGGCCGAGCTTTTCATGATGGAATATTACGCCTTCGTGTCTGGTCGCATATTCCGGACGTTTCTCGGTCAATTGGTGCTTTATACTAATCAACTGTGTTCGGTACATATCCCCCGTAATCGTCTGACCTGATATCAGCAGCTCACAATTGATGCACGCTGAAAAAAAACGGCCTGTCCCAAACATATTTTTGCTGGTAATATATATATATTTGGAGAAATTGTTAAACATATTCGCCGTGTTTTTACTAGAAACAAATATGCATGCAAATATATTATGTTTGCAAGCAAATATATTATGTTTGCCTGTAAATATATGTTTGGATGAAATGAAATGACGCTATCGACAATCTCTTCATTTATTTTTTATTTATTTTTATTAACAAATATTAATTAAAAACTCTTATAATAAGTTAATACTTTAATATACACAATTAAATATTTTTTTTCTTTTTAACACAATTTTATGTTTTATTTATACCAATTTATTTTATTTTTTCACATCTTTCACAATAAAATTAATAAATAAAGGAAAGATATCACTAAACTTTCTGACTAGATGCAGTCTAGCTAAAATAAACGATTATTACCAACTACAAAAGTTATAATGGCTACATACAACTTTATATGTATCAAGAATGGAAATTCGCCGTTTTTCCAAATATATGCTAATTGTATCTACAAATATAATTATTACCGGGAAATATATGTATAGTAACTATAAAAATAATAAAATTGGAAGCACACTGCAAATACATATATGGTAGTTTGTAAATATACATTGTTTACCTCCAAACATATACAAAAATGTCTTTTTCCTCCGTGTGGGACCCTTCTGGTCCCATCGAATGCAGAACATTACCTTAGCGCCATGGATATTCGACTATGGCGCTGATTTGGCTGGTTGGCCGGGTTCAGTGTTGCCATAGCGGCGATTTTCTCGTCACATCTAGCGATTTTATTTCGCCTCTAGCGGGAAAAATTGTCATGTAGCTATTAGCCAAAAATCTACCGATTTGTTATCAGCCGTAATATAATTTTTAAAACTCGGTTTTATGTTGAAAAATATTATTAAAGTCGCACATTGATATTCCCTTCTTATAAAACACAACTTCTTAAACGATTTTTAAAACTAATATTAATTCAATTAAAATTGGGATTCATTATTTGAAGCTTAATCGTAAAATTTTTCATTATTTAAAAGTTTATAACACTTCTTATTAACATATTTAATAAATTTTTTAATAAAAACTGCTCTAAAATAAATATTTGCACTGTTTATAATCTAGTGATCTTCTAGCGATTTTTGGGTTTGATCTAGCTATTTATTTTGAAAATTTGTTGGCAACACTGGCCGGGGTTCACATATGATTTCTTGCGCTTTCGGCTGTCGTAATGGATTCATTTCTCATCGCCAGTAATGATTCGATGCAAAAATGACTGCTTTTTATGATGTTTAACCCTTAAATGCATGATCTCCTCGATTTTAACCATTTTTTTTATATATGATTTCTAAGGCGTGTACATTTCCAAAAAAATAGTGTAAACAAAAAAATTTATTTAAAAAAAGAGGTGATTTTTATTAAAAATATGGTTTTTTGCCAAATAGCTAAATTGTGATTATTTTAACGTGTATGAAAAAAAAAACAAAAAAAAAAATCTATAAACTTAAATTTATACATTTATTATCCCCAAAATGAATTTTATTGCGAGAATACCACTTTAAATATTTGAACAAATATTTTTGAATATTACACTTTTTGTAAAAAAATCGCGTGTTTTACACTTTTCGCAAATATACAGAGCAAAACCAAGATTTTTACTCTAACTGTTTAAAAGTTCTGGGCTAAAATATAGGAACACTATGTATAGAAGGGGACCTAATGCCCAAAAATGCAGTTTTGTGCATCAAGTGGTTTTTTTTTTATTAAAAAACCGGTATATTGCCAAATGGCTACACCATGCATTTTAGGGTTAAGCAGCATTTTGAACATGCAAAATCGTCTATCAACACCTCTCGGCTTCAACTCGCGTGGTACCCAATTTCCTTGCTTTTAGATGGATGCTGCTGCTTGCAAACATTTTTAAATTGCTGCTTGAGTGACTCTTAACATTCTGAAAGTTCTTCTTGAGTTTGACATTAACCTTCATCGAGTAATGCCTCCAATTCATCATCTTCGAACCTTTTTGGCAGACCTGGGCGGTCTTTGTTTGCCGTGTCAAAATCACCACTTCTGAACCGCACAAACCATCTCTCGCACGTTAAAATTGATGGAATATATTCCGGATAAACTTCGGTGAGCAATCGATGTGCTTCAGCTGCACTTTTTACAAATTGAAGAAGTAAAGCAAAACTTCCCGCAAATGATGTTTTGTTGGCACAAAACTCGATATTTTCGAAACTTTGTTGTTTACACTATTTCGTTCAATGACTAAGTGAGAATAAATGACAGATGTTTACCCTCCTCCAAAATGACATATAAGTTATTAAAGGCACAAACCATATGTAAAAGACACGCCATCTGTTGTGAACCCTGCATTTTTAAGTAATACAATAGTAATAAAAAATTACCCAATAAGCACATACCCAGCAAAAATATGATAATGACAGGTCATTACCATACGGATTACAGAGACGTTATTCTGAAAATTTCCACGTGGGTATTTTTTGCCGAAAAGTGAAAACATTAACCCTATATGGATCAAGTTACACAAAATAATAATATTTATCAAGTGGGAAAAAGATTTTTTTGATCCATTGGAAATGATATTTTTCCGAAAATTATGAAAGGTGTTATTATGTAAATTTCCTAGTTTGTCGTTTTTGGCCAAAAGTATAAAAATTAACCCCATATGAATCACTTGACATAAAATAATTATTTTTATCCAGTTGAGATTTTTTATCAATTTAATGGCTTTACAATCTCGTAGTCATAATTAATATTAATTTTCATGGGTCTTTTCTGACCCCAGGCCACTAAGGGTTAAAGATTTTTTCAAACAAATGTAAAGATAATTATAGTCTAACCAAATTGAAGTGATGTTCTTCCGAAAACTGTGTAAAATTTGATGAAATCTTCAAATTTTATTAAATTTTTGATAAAATGAGCATTTATTGTAAAATATCCTAGAAAGCCGTCGCTCCAAACACAAACTCAAATTATCATTTTTCCAATTTATCTTTTTTGTTTAATACCAACTATTGCATGGTACAAATATCAATCGACATCTCCAAATTAGGCATTTTAAAAAATCTTTAAAATTAATTTTAAAAAAACACGTTTTTGCATTTTTATCAAATTCGTGGGTCATTTTTGATTCCATGCAAAAGTGGGTTAATGACATCCGATGAAGTCACAATTCCATATCTAAATAATTTTGACTATATTAAATGAATTAGTGAAATAAAAAATTAATTTTTTCGAAATTTAAAATTTTGGGAATTTTTAATAGTCCCAGTGTACAATTGGAGGCCGAAAAGACGCATAAAAGAACCCTTAGACCTTCTGAAATCTTAGATATATGAGGGTGTTTCTCTTCACCGATAAAGCCTCTTTCTGAGCGCACTTTTATGACTCATAAAAGACTCGGAATTATGAGCATTACTGGAAAATTTCGAATTTTCTGAGCCATTTATGAGTCATTTATGATTAATTTTTGAGTCATTTATGAGTTTTGAAAAATTTAAAAAAAATTTTTAATACACTCATAAATAAGAGTCTGTTATGTTTAGGGTTTGGGGTTCGGGAATTCCCGGGCGGGAATTCCTGGGAAATCCCGGGAAAAGTTTGCCGGGAATTCCCGGGAAAATAATATATTTTTCCAGGGAAAACGGGAAATTTGAAAAATATTAAATTATTTAGAATAGGATTTTTTAATTTTAGTCATAAAAAACATTTTAAATTCGAGCCCCAACCAAGGCAACATCAATTTATGAAAAATAATAATATGCATGAGTTTTTTCTATCCCTCATACATATCGCAGCGTCCTCCTTTGGTGTTCCCATAGCACTTAACCCCACCGAAGTAAAATAATATAACAGGGCTATGAACTAAAAAGCTTCAACAAAGTCCGCCAACTCTTCATCAGATGGCGCGCAACAACTGTTCTAAGATTCAACATCTCGCGCAATTGCAGTTTTGCCATATTTGAGGCCCTTCATCTTTCACCACTTTGCACTTCTCCTCTATCCCTTTTCCAAAGGAAGCAACACGTTAATTAATAGGAAGAATTTCCTGAGTGTTGCTTTTCTTTAACAAAAAAAAAATGTATATTTTAGTTAAAGACGACTTTAGTTAACATATTGGATGGTTTATATTTGGAGCATTCTGATTGGTTAATTTATTTTCAACCAATCAAAATATTTGAAAATAGCTGTGTTTGTGCGGCATTCCTATCAATGATATCTCGAACAATTTTGACAGTATAAAGCCGGAATACGTTGAAAAACTGTCAAAATCGTTCTAGATAACACTGATAGAGAGTCACAAAAATACAGCTAGTATAAATATTTTTGTAGGGCTTTCATACACAAAATGAACAAAACCGTATGATTAAAAATAAAGTCGACTTTAAATTTAAAATAATCCTTTATATTAAGGGCCAATAATTTTATAAGTAACGTTTCCATTAATAAAATATTTCCAAGTAAATTTACTTTATTTAATTACACCTGCTTTAAAACTAATATATTATTTTATATTAAATAATAAAATGTCAGGAATATGGAAATACTTTACAAAAAAGGACAATACAGCGCAGTGCAATATTTGCCCTAAAAGACTAATGGTTAACGGAGGTAGTTTATCCGACATCTAAATTTGATTTACAAAAAAAATTGATATTCATTAGGGTTTTTCTTTTCCCGGACTTTTTTATTTCCCGGGACAGCGGGATTTTGTTCTGAATTTCCCGGGATCCCGGGAATTCCCGCTCGTTAGAAAATGAATATATCCGACGTTTGTTTACTTGAAAAACTCGATATCTATTAAAAAAAACTTACGACAAAGTTCATCTTTTGGTTGCAGTCATGAGAAAATCTATTTAATATACATATTCTGAAATAAGGGCTTAATATAAAATATCCATATCTTCCACTTTTTCGAGATCAATTCGTTTAACAGTTTAAATAGCAAACTAATATATATTTGTTCCTTTTACTCCTGCAAGGAGCATATGCAGGTAATATATTTGTATGGAAGGCCGTCTTAATTTTAAAACAACTCTTAGAAATACATTAATTAAATATTAATTCGCGGTTTGAACGGTTAAACAAATTGAATCATAAATTCTTTCAGGATATAATGGAATTGTTAATGGGTGCAAATTTGTATCGGACCAGCTTTAGAATCAGAACTAAGATCGATTTTTTGATTAAATGTGGAATCCAAAAATTTCTATTTCTATATATTTTGTTTCTATGCAGATTTTCAGAAGTATTCGTCTATTTTTATTAAAAAGTTTAAAAGTGAGTATTTTTCACACAAATTTTTAGGCAAATCGTCTAAATCTTTTTATAAAAATAGACACTAAAATATTATTAAATAGTTTTATAACTTTAATTGGTATTTTTTGAATAGAAATTTTAAATGGCACAACTACTTAAAAAAAATTATTTAATTTTCATTGTTGCATTTTTTTAAATTAACATATAAAAAATCCAAAATAATTTGAAAAAGCATCTGATGCATTATTTTAAAAATAATAGTAAGCTTTAAGTGCAGCGAGAAGTTTTCAACTCAGTCCCGTTCAAAAATATATTTTTAATTATATATATTGTATTTTTTAAATATCCCAGAGGATGATTTGCGATGCAAATCGAAATATCGGAAGAAAATTAAAAAATAAAATATTGAAAAATAAAATACAAAATATTTGGATTTTTATTCTTTAAAAATTTATGACCTAAATCCAAACAATACTAACCCCTCAATTCATAAATGCTTTGTAAATTTATAGCAGTTTTACAAAACTTCATTTTCATACAAAATTTGTTCAGTAAACCTCCTGTAATTTTACAAAGCGTTTATGAATTTAGGGATAAAAATATAACAATACCAAAGGTCAACAATATTTAATCTAACAAAAACATAAGATTTGAAAAATACAACTGAAATAAAGGAATAGCAATTGAAATTTAAAGGAAATTATTTGAAGTAATAAAAACACGAAAATACGAAAATATTATCATTTTTTTTTTTTAATTTTAATGCCGAGTTTTTTTTTGGAGGTATTTGGAGCAGAAATACTGATTTTGAAATGTTATGTATGAATATTGTTTTATTTGAACAAAGACCATCATTAAAAAATATAAAATTTCTGAGGTACGAGTATTTCGATCGATTTGATTAAAAGTCAAAAATTAAATGGTGAATATAAAAGGCAAAGGGGTTGAAATTGCTTTTAACCGCTATAGTTGTACCAGGTATATCGATTTACGGCTTCTTATCGCTTTTAAATTAAAAATAATAAGAAATATTCAGGATTGAAATTTCAGAAACGATCGATTTGAAACCGATCGATTTTCATCACATGCCAGAATGTCTAATAAAATTTGTTTTCAGTTTAACTAAACCCAAGAAATTCGCCCTAAATAATATTTTTTATATTATATATTATATTATTAAAATATAATAATATAAATATTTTTTATTTAAATTATTTTTAAAACAATCAATGTTTTTAATTGAAATAAAGCTTCCAAAATTTTAATATACAAGCTAAAACTTCTGTAAAAGAATAAAAAAAAATCCCGGGAAATCCCGCACTAAATTCCCGGGATTGCGGGATTGAAAAAAGGGCGGGATTCCCGGGAATCCCGTCCCGGGAATTCCCGGGACATAAACCCTAATATTCATGCAACTTTTCTTGAAGAAAATGAGCCAAATGTGATAAAGCGGGTTGTTTCCGATAGTCCAGTAGTGGGTGCTTTCTGCTGGAATCATGCAATTTGTTTGGCAGTGCTTAGAGTAATTTATGTGAAATCAAATGTTCAATATTCTGATATTTTTACTTTGAATTCTCACTATACAGACTGCATTTGTACTGAAATAGTGTTTTTTTTAACAAAAATTATTTATATAGGTGGTTTTCATTAACAATTTTGTTAAAAAATATTTCCCGGGATTCCCGGTATTCCCGGGAATCAAATTTTTTTATTCCCGTTTCCCGGGAAATAAAAAAGTCCGGGAAATCCCAAACCCTAGTTATGTTTCATTTCTGACTCTAAAATTTGAGCACTCTGAAAATGCTAGTATTTTAGAGTCTTTTATGAGTCATAATTTCTGAGCGCTCAGAAAATTGTTGGTTGGGTAATATACTTTTTTTTCCAAAATGGGCCATTTTCGTCCATCTTTCGGCACAAGTTAACGCTTTCGAAAAAAATCCATTTCTTCCATTTGGGACCATTTCCAATAAAACTGGGGGGTGTAATGAACGAAAATCGACAAATCTCTATTTTAAGGGACAGTCTAATGACCACCCATGAATTTTTGGACATTCCGAATAAACCATGGATGGTAACAGAAACGATGCGGTTATCGGTAAGGGTAACGCTATTTCAGATAATTTCGGTAACGGTATTTTAAGGGTAACGCTATTTCATTTATTTCGATATCGGTATTTTAAGGATAACGGTTTTTTGATTATTTCGGTAACGGTATTTTAAGGTTAGCGATATTTCAGTTATTTCGGTAACGGTATTTTAAGAATAACGGTAGTCAGTTATTTCGATTAATCCCGCAATTTTTTTTTACAAAAACAAACGAGATGAAAAACAACCAAAAAACAACTTAAAGTAGGAAAAATACTCAGTAACCACGTGCAATTACCAAAATCATAAAATTAAAAATAACGATAACGGTATTTTAGGGGTAACGGTATTTCATTTATTTCGGTAACGGTATTTTAAGGGTATCGACATTTCATTTATTTCGGTATCGGTATTTTAAGGATAACGGTATTTCAGTTATTTCCGTAACGGTATTTTAAGGATAACGGTATTTCGGTTATTTAGGTAACGGTATTTTAGGGGTAACGGTAGTCAGTTGAAAGGGTTTTGAATCGATAACGGTATTTTAGCGGTATTGCCTGCCAACCCTGGAATAAACTTAATGTTGCTAGTAAATAGCCTGGTAAGTAGTGAAACCCTTTGCCTGCTACTTACTCGCTTAATTACTCGGTAATGTATGTTTTTGCTGGGATAGGTTTTAAAAATTCAAAAATTTAATTTAGCTTGAAGTAAAGTAGATTTCAAATTCTAGCACTTGTTTATTGAACAAAAATATTTCAAACTTGAATTTTTCTTTCCTTTTGCTGGAGTATGCTATTGAAATAAAATGTAATGAAAGTTGTATGCAAGCCTTGAAACTGGAAGACAGGGCTGGAATTGAACTTTATTTCAACTTGAATTCCAGTGAAATTGTTTAAAGCTTAGAAGTTAACCCACATGAGGTCAAAATAATGCCGAATTTTTGAAATGTAAAAAAATGCCATTTGACCTGAAAACCGACATAAAAACCTTTAATTAAGCATTTTATAGAAAAAAAATCTAAATTAGCCTATTTGCGATTGCGAGCATGGTGCCAAAATAACCTAATTATTTTTTAATTTTAAATAACTCTAGTTGGGTCAAAAACATATTGTCACTGCGCCTAAGAAATTAGCTATTTGTTTTCAAAAATTATTTGTGGGGCAGCTAAATTATGTTTTCGCTTTGTTTTTTGGAAATAATGATTTTATAAATGGAAAGTCTGGAGTTTCGTTTATATATATGTAAAAAAATGATTTATAAAAAGTATCGCGAAAGGCTGAAATAAAGCCTTTTTGCAGGTCTCCTCACAAAAAAGTTTTTCGACAAATAGCTAGATTCTTAGGCGCAGCAACGATATGTAGAAACCATAAATTATTGTTAAAAAAACAAAATCGAAATTAACCTCTTTCTTCACATTAAATGAAAATTGCCTGTAATTTTGAATATGTAACATATGCTAATATTAAAAAAATTGCGTCATTTTGGCACCATGTGCTCAAATAGGTTAATTTCGATTTATTTTTTTTAGAAAATGATTACATGAAGGTTTTTATATCGATTTTCATGCCAAATGGCACCTTTTTACATTTTAAAAATTTGGGATCATTTTGACCACATGTGCCTATAAGGGTTTGATTTTAAAATGCGAGTTGAAAAATAAGTTTCACCCTACATATGGATATTCTCGTATAAAACATTGATTGTGAATGCGGCATAAATTAAGCGACAAAATTAAATTTTTGAAAAGATTTCGGTAGGTCGATGTTGTTCCCGGGGGTACCCGCCCACAATTTAAAGAATAAAGCTAGTGTTTATTTTTTGTGGCAAACACATAGTTTGAATTTCACTGCAACATTTATGATAATATTATAATTGAAAATTAAAATTGCTGGAGAAATATGGGTTAATTAACCATAAATAAAACTTACCAAGAAATGTATCTCACATAGCAAAAAGTTATCGATAAAAGCTTTCTACCACAAAAGCTTATATCATCATAACAGCTGTGTTTTAAGTAGCATGGTTAAATCGAAACAGCTGTTTATAAAATGTCAAATTGTCTGCTATATTCACATCATACTATCAGTAGAAACATTAAATTACCAATAAATCTTACTCTTCCTCCTCTCTTAACAATAAACACATTTTCCCACACACTTAAATATTTTTTATATAAGTATAGCAGGTGTGCCCAACACATTCTCGTGAGTTATGTCCCCTGACAACGACCGGCAAAAAGTTCTAGATCTATATAATCTATGATAGAAACACATGTACATATTGACAGCATGTATAGATTGTACATAATATTGAAATAAATAGTTATATTTTTATAAATAATAAAAAAATATTATCTCATAAGTACTTATATACTTTCTCTAACTTACCAGAAAAAAAAACTCAATAATATACGTATAAGTAAATCGTTATAACAAAATCATTATCAATAAATCACTAGCACCAAAAAGAAGACGACGGAGATTTCGACAACTGAAATACAAAAAATATATCTTAACATAATGAATAATGAACAAAAACTAGAATATATCAATAAACATATTGGAGTTTATCCCGATTTTCCTAAAAAAGATATATTATTTAGGTAAGTTTTAAAATTATTAAAGATTTAAGACACTAAAAACAAATAAAAAATCGTTAAATATTAGAGACATTTTCGGAGCTTTAACCGATGGTCAATCCTGTAAATATCTCAAAGAAGTTTTATTGGATCATATTCGTTCAACATATCCAGATATTGATGTTATTGTTGGTTTAGAATCTCGTGGTTTTCTTTTTAATCTGATGTTGGCTTCAGAATTGGAAATTGGTTGTGCTCCCATACGTAAAAAAGGCAAATTACCTGGAGAATGTGTTTCTGTGGAATATACTTTAGAATATGGTTCGGTAAGTGGTGTTGTTATCAAAAATTTTTAAAAAGAAATCATTTTTGCAATACTTGACATATACTCGTATTATGGTTGATTTATTGTATAGATTTGGGTACACTCAAAATAATGAAGCAGTAATTCTTCACAAATTTTTAGTAGAAATTTGGGCTTCAACAAAAATAAATCATCAAAAAACTACTCATTTTCAGTTAAAAATTGACATATGTGTATCAATTCATGGACATGTGTGAACTCATACATGATAATATATGAAGTCATATAAGTTCATATATGTCCAAATACTACCGTGTAGGATTCATATATGTTCACACACTCATAGAAATAAATCTGCAAAAATAGCGGAAAAAGCTACTAAAAATTAGTTAAAAATTACCTTCCAGAAAAAACTGCTGAAATTAGCAGATATTTTTAGCTAAATACTAGTAAAATAAGAACAGCAAAAATAAAATTGTTTAATTTGCAAAATTTTAGTTATATTTGAGTTAACTTTTAGTTAATTGAAAATGGCAAATTATACCGTAAAATCTGCGGAAAATTTTTGCTTCATAATAGTACACTAAAAATAGCAAAAATAAACTATTATATATACTAAATTTATGTTATTTTTAAGTTAAATTTAGTTGAATGCAAATAGCAGTCTTCCCTGTTTAATTCAGCAGATATATTTGCTAAAAACAAATAGTAAACTTCGGATTTCAGAAGGCTCAATTTTTATTTGCATCAAAAAAATCTAATAAAAAACTTTGAAAACTCGAAATTTTTTTTTGATTTTTTAGCCCACTAATTATTTATCGAATTTTTTTTGCTGATTTTAGGTTAAATTGTGATTTATCATTTACTAAAATTTAAGTCAAATGTAACTAAAATTCTGTATATTAAACCGTTTTATGTTTGCTGTTCCTATCTTACTAATATTTAGAAAAATAATCTGCTAATTTCAGCAGTTTTGTTTTTTGCAATTTAATTTTTAACTAATTTTTAGTAGTTGTAACTAAAATTTTTACAGACAAATTTTCAACCTAATGTTGGATATTTCAACAAAAATCTCATGTAAGATCTCGAGATTCGGCTAAATTAAATTAAATATAAAACAAATAAAAAACTCATTAAAAATAAAATAAATGGTGGGTTTCTACAAAACATTCGTCGTTCTTCGAATGAGTGACTACATGTATTTTCTTTTTGCATTGCGTGTATTTTGTTGCAGTATTTTCGCTGGTGTGAAGAAAAACGTCATCTAGAAACAGCACCAAAGATAAATTTTTAATGTACATTCTAATTATTAAAACGAGTAAAAAGGTTAAAGTCGGGCATGCCGACTATACAATACCCTACACCAGTCTGGTTAAAAGTCAACTAATGTTTGGATCCGAAATTCGAATGGGTTAAAATGGGACTTGTGTCACAATTTTCTATAATGTGAGTCAGCGAACCAAATTTCATTAAAATATCTTAATATTTGGGACCTGCAGTTTGTAACCAAGCCAATTTTGGAGGGACCCTTATATGGGCACTAGGTCTAAACATGGACCGGTGTTAACCAAAATCAATAGGCTTTGTCCTAGGGCCAACATAAGTCGGTGTATTAAGTTTCATCAAAATATCTTCATATTTGCGACCTGTAGAGTGCGCACAAGAATGCATGGACAGACAGACGGACATCGTTAAATCGAAATAAAAAAAAATTCTGAGCCTATCGGTATACTATAAGGTGGGTCTATGACCAATATTTTTTGGTGTTACAAACATCAGCACAAACTTATAATACCCTGACCACGTAGTGGTGTAGGGTATAATAAGCCAGTGTTCAACTAGAGTTCGAAAAGACTCATAAAAGAGCCCTTAGACCTTCTGACATCATCATTATATGAGGATAAAGCCTCTTTTTGAGCCGTCTTTTATGAGTCATAAAAGACTTTTATGCTCACAAAAGTTTGTCAGTAGAATCTACTCAAAATGACAGTTAAAAAGGCGACAAAGGTATTTACCTCTAAAATAACTAAAACTTTTGTTATTAACTGATAAATTTTTACCACAAAAATTTCAAAACAACTGAGAAAATCGGTGAAAACTACTGTTTTTTACAGTCAATTCTTTTTGTTTATAAAATTATATTTTAACAAAATAAAAATTTTTTTTCTTTTGACTACAAAAATATGTGTTAATACTTCAGCATATTTAAAATTCGAAGTAAAAATTCCAAACCGTTCTCCAGTTATTATGCTTTTATGCATTGGAGATACAATACAAGTTTCTGGTTTTTATTTGCAAACTAGAAATATATCAATAAAATATAAACTAAACAAGAATTTTTAAAATTCAAAAAAATTCAATGAAATTTTTTATTTTTTAAATAACTGCCACAAATAACTGTTTACTGTAAAATTACTGTTTTGGTAGTTGTTTATTATGATATTAAAAATAACTGATTTAAACAAATGTTACGAAAATACAGTACTTTTCGTTAGTTGTTTTCTTAAATAACAGTCATAAAAGTTGTTTTGCATTTTTCTATAGAAAAACAACTGTAATTTCTGTTAAAAACAACAACTACTGATTACTACACAAACAACTGTCATGTAGTAACTATCATTTTGTTGTACTACAGATCAGCCGACGTGTGTTGCTAAAATTAGCAAAAAAAATACCGAAGGGCCCAAAACAGTTAATTTTCTCGTAATAACAGCAAAATTTTCAGTAGCCATTACAGGCTTTAGATTTTATAATTTTTTTTTTTAATTTTTAAATCCATTTTAAGTCTTAAATCACATTTTAGGGAATTAAGATCCATTTGTCGAATAGTATTTACCAAATATATTAACCGGCAAACAATAAAATTAGTTTTAAATCTTTCCAAGCGGAAAAATGCGATCGGCATAATATTGGCAAACCGTTGGTGATGGTCGGTTATGCGTTGCCAGAACGTGGGATTAACAATCTTGACAGTATTGTCCTGTTACCCGATTGATAACAGCGGCCAACCGTTGGTTGGCGCTAACTTGCCGACGCTTCCACAACATTGTCAAAATCAAAAAATAGGTGTTCTGAAAATAGGGTTTGAGAATTTTGCTTTTAAATATTTAAGAAAAATAGTTTTTAATACTGTCTATAAACCTTATTTTAACAAAGGGTAGTAATTTTTATAAAATCAGTACATTGCCAGTGTATTATTTTTGGTACAGTTGGCAATTTCTGTTTGGGTTGTATGAAAAAACTTCATTGCAAAGGTCGTTTTTCTGAAATTTCTATAAAAAGCCTTCTAAAATTATAATTTTTCGTACTTCAGATGTATATTATGACCAATTTTATAGTCAGAACGAGCTTTGTCTCAAATATTACTTAAGTAAAAGATTTTGTTTGAAATTTCTTGGGTAAGCAAAATTAAAGAAAAACAAATCGTACTTAGTTCTGACTATTAAACTGGCCCTTAGTTATTCAATTGAAAAATTATTGACATTTCATCAGTGTTGCCACCAGTAAAAGAAAAAATTACACAGCTGTAGGTCAAAAATTATCCGAAACCGTATGAAATTACACAAAAAATTATAATTTCTTATATAATTTCAAAATAAACTCTCCTGAGCACATTGGGGAAGAATAAAAATATTTTGTAAAAAATTTCGCCATTTCTTACCAAAGTTTTGCATTTTTTCTATTTATAAACCGATTTTTAAAGACTTAGCATTTCATCATCTGCAATGTGCAAAAGTTATTTGCATTTTAAAACTAAAATTTTGCATTTTTGCAATAACCTGGTCTGAGTTTTTGCCTTCTGCAAAAGCAAATCCAGGGCAATTTCCCTGAAAAATATAACAAATTAGTCTATTAACTAAATTCAATTCAATTTCAATTCAATATCTTTTTCAGTCTTAAAACGGCGTGCTTTTAAATTTGAATATTAATAAAATGGTATTTTATCCACATTAAAAGTTTCTTTCAGAAAAAAGTATTTATGTTTTTTTCAGAAAGGGTACTTCATTCAGATGCGTTGCATGCAAAAATATTACCTACACCCACAAAAAAAATTTGTTGTAGCAACCGAATTTAATTCCAACCGAATCGTTTGGTTGTTGCAACCGATAATTCGGTTGTCACAACCCTATTTCTGTTGCTCCAACTGAAATAGGGTTGTGGCAACCGAAATAGGGTTGTGACAACCGAAATAGGGTTGAAACAACCGAACGACTCGGTTGGAACCAAATTCGGTTGGGACAACAAATTTTTTTTGTAGGTGTACTTGCTAATTATTCTCTCCCATACCCCTCAAATTTTAACCATAAATAAAAATATAAAAATTTCACAAAAAATTACCGATATTTTTTTTCAAAAATTTTATACGATACTGTTGAAATCTGGAACATGTACCGAATTCTAAAATATTTTGATTCTGCTCCACCTTGCTGCGTTCACAACATTTTCGTCTGGTCAAGGCCTAGTGTCATGTTAACTTTAGCCAACAAATTTTCAGAGATTAGAAATCAACAATCATAACAAATCCAAATTTTACAAAATCATTCACCAGAAACTGGAGATTTGTGGTAAATGGTTCACTGATAATCTCGTTTCGTCTATATATCGACTAATTTTTATTAACTATTAAAAATTTACGGAACTTTTAAAAATTTGAGGAAATTTCTGTAAAAAGTGAAATTACACAAAAAGTACACAAAAATGTCATTATTCAAAAATTATCCAACGAATGTGTAAACAGTCCCGTTTTTGAATAATTATTCAAACACTGCATTTCATGAAAAATTGTTGAGAAAAATATTCCATATTATTAATTTTCTCTTTGTTTAAAAAAATTTTTAATTTTTCATCAACCGAAAAATTCATCGAATAAACCTATTATGTGCAATTCGACAGACTTGAGTTTAAAAAAAATGTGAAAATTTTATACTGGATTTTTATTTTTCACACAGACGTGTGAAATTAGTATTACTTCGACATGTGTTTTGCATTTTTGTATGAAAAAAGCTGTGTTTGTGCGGCAAGCTATTAGTGTTTGCTTATGTCATTCCCATACAAATTTGATGTTACTAACGTTAACAGTTAACGCTAAACGTTGGCTTATGTCAAACATGTATGGAAATGACATAAGCCAACACAGATAGCATGCCGCACAAACACAGCTAATGTTAGTTTTTTTTAAATTTGCCCACATTTGCTCGAGAATAAAAAATATGTTCTTTTTCCCCTACACGTAAAATTTAGGGGGGGGGGGGGGGGGGAAATCCATACAAAAAAGGGAGTTTTCCCTGTAAATGCATCACTCAGCTCAACTCTGAAGAAAGCTTTGAAGAATGCCCATCTTCCTTCCATGAAGTTATTGCTCCTATCTTGTCGTCCTCACAGAAAAATTATAAAGGATTCGTTATCAATATGCCGCTATTTTTGACAGAGATTATATTTTTGTTGAGATAAGGCGTCAAAATGCGATATAAATTTTTGTAAAATGATAGGACTTGATTTTTATCCATATGATTTTTTCATTTAATATATATTTTTAAACATTTTGATTGGTTGAAAATTAATTAACCAATCAGAATGCTCCAAAAATACACCAAGTCAAGGCATACTGCCATGGCATAGTTAAAATATTGGGTGCAGCCCAATATTTACTTTTTTGATATTTTATAATAGTTTTTGATTTTTTATTTAATTGCTTACGGTGGGTCTCATACTGTAGGCTTAACTTTAACTTAACTATAAACAAAAGAAAATGTCAAAACAATTTACACAAAACAACAACAAATTTTTGGGTTAACTATTAACTAAAGTTTAAACCTGCAGTATGATACCCACCGTTAGTTAATAATAAAAACAAAAGCAAAACAAAAATTTTAGTACTATTGACATCAAAAAAGTACTCTCCAATAATTTTTCTGATACCGTAATAAAAAACCTATTTTCCATCTCTGTTAGTTTTTTAATAAGCGAAAATATAGATCTAAAGAAGTGATTTAAATGCAATGAATTATGAACGCTTTTAACCGCTCTTTAGCTTAAAAATATTGTGAAATAATTATTTTCGAGTCAACTGAAAAGAAAGAAATCTTTATCTAAAAGTACGTTCAATTTAAGGTTATCCAGAGTCATTTTCATGTCAATTTTACTCGTGGTTAAGGTTAAGGTTAAGGATCGACTTAATTCACAGAGAGAGAATTTAGGTGGACGGGATTTAGTGAATTTTTTCTATAAACTTATGAAGTTTTCTTCACAAAGTAAAGGCAAAACTTTTTAATTTTGGTGAAGAAGGTTCATATATTTTATAAATCTGGTTTTAAAGAAACTTTTTCATTGAGTGTATGATACTTTTAATAAATAAAATGAGTTTTTTCACAACACTTTATAAAATTTTTCATTCATTTAGTAAAAAATTTCCAATGGACGAGTTGAAGTGAAACTTCATTGGTTTTATGAAAAAATTCATTAATATCATGCAGATTATTCTCTGTGCAGTTTTTAGAAAAAAAATAATTTTAGAGGTTATTCCTTTACACAAATTTACATGTCATGTTGTAGTAAACTTAAATTCAAAGACGCGATCTTCAGAATTATTTGTCTTGATTATGTATTTGGGACTTCTCAGAACAATATTGCTAATTTGGACTTGGTCCACATAAGAACCCATCTCTCCGGTGTTTACTTAAGTGAACTTTTTCGTTAATTTCGTTCAGATTTTTCACTATATTTTTATCACAATTCATTTTTCCGGTCCTTCCCCGGAATTTGGTCCGCTCCCCGGAATATGACAAAAATCATACTGTAATGTAGGTTATCACATGGTTGGGATTCACTGACTTTTGCTTCAATTTAAGGCCGTTATATTGGATTTTAAATTCTGTTAATTTAAACCTTTTTGGTTTAAATCACTACTTCTTTTGTTAAATTAACTAATTTTCCCTGTTATTTTGAGATTTTTGATTATCGCTTGATTTGATTATTTTTACTTAATTTTTAGGACATTTTCGAGATCCAAACATCCGCTATAAAACCGGGACAAAAGGTTTTAATCATTGATGATTTATTGGCAACTGGTGGTTCCTTAGAAGCTGCTGTAAAATTGGTACGCAAGGCCGGTGGTGAAGTTGTTGAGTGTCTGGTAATTATGGAATTGGAATTTTTGCAAGGTCGTAAAAAATTAGACACCAAAGTACATTCCTTATTGAAATATTAAAGCACAAAATGAGTTATTTAAGACAATTTTACCTGATATAAAATGCATTTAAAACTTTTGTAAAAAATATATTTTTTATTAAATAAATAAGATTTTTTTTAAATGTTTTGTTTTTCCTATTTGCTTTACAATTAGATATAAATATATATGTATGTGGTGCGCATAGTTCGGAGACATAGCCAAAAATGTGTCCAAACTATGCTATATATAAGTCAAAATTGTCTAGATCTAGGAAGAGGTTGAGGACAATCCCCAAACTAACCAAATGTCTCCATACTAAACTATAGATCGAAAAAAATGTCCCCGTAGCATGCGCTATGCATACATATAGTTATATGTAAAGGGTGTCTCAGTAAGAATGCACTTTTTCATTTTAAAATTAAAACACTTATTTTTTGAGATCGTTGTGATTTTTTTATTGAATTGTAAAGAAGACATGTTCCGATTAAGTATGGAATAAAATATGCGTCAAATGGCCCCAAGGCTCTGATGACAGGCCATTACTTTTTTCATGAAATTTTCCATGACTTTTTCACAGATATGTGGCTGTAACGCATAAACCCGAGATTTCACAAAACCCCAAAGAAAAAAATAGCACGGCGTTAAATCGCTGATCTTGATGGCCAGTTGACATCAGAATTTTTTGAGATAATTTGTTCTGGATATCGTTGCTGCATTAAATCGATTGTTTCATGCGCGGTGTGGCAGGTGGCGCCGTCTTGCTGAAACCACATGTCTTCCAGACCCATGCCGTCCAGTTGAGGCCACAAGAACTCGGTTATCATGTTCCTGTAACGAATGCCGTTCACAGTCACTGCAATTTCGGCCTCATCTTCAAAAAAGTAAGGCCCAGTCACGCCGCCTGACCAAAATCCGCACCAGATAGTTGCTCGTTGTGGGTGCATTTTTTTCTCATGGATTTCATGAGGATTTTCGACAATTTTGTGTATTCACGAAACCATTCAGATGGAAATGCGCTTCATCGGAGAAGATGACTTTTTTTTCGAAAAATTGGTATTGACTTCACTTTGCTCCATTACCTATTGAACGAATTGACGGCGCTTTTCATGGTCTGCTGGCTTGAGCTCCTGAGTAAGCTGAATTTTGTACTCATGAAGATGGAGGTCTTTTGTCAAAATTCGCTGCGTAATGCTTCGAAAATTTTGAAGTCGTTGAGAACGATGTTTTCGGGTTTTCGGCGACACTCTCGTTTACAGCAGCAATATTTTCAAGAGACCGACCGGTACGTTGACGCACAGAATAAGTTTGTATGAGTTTGTTTTGATTAACCCTCTAATACTCTTTCTTCTGATTACAATAATATTTAAACCATATATTTGGCGTTGAAAATCTACTATGGAACAAATATTAAAATTTTAATTTATCGCTTTATTTAGAAGATATCGCGTAATAAAGGTTGAAGACGAATCAAGAAATCCAGTAGTCAAATTTCGGTTTTTGCTATAAATAACACTATCAATAAAATAAAATCACGTACTGAAAATTCCTCATCTAGTGTCATTCTTTCAGAAGTTATGGCGATTTTCGCCATAAGAAGGAGATATTTGAAGAACGTATCCTGGCGTTATCCTGTGAGTCCTGGAGATAAATTTTCAACTGATTTTACAATTAGAGACTCTAAACTAGCTTAGTTATTATCGGTAATGTACGCCAGATCGTAAATGTATTTTTGGCAATTTTTCAAATATTTTTTTCTGTTTTAAAAAGTTAATTTTTTCAAATTTTCTAAATTTTCACTTTACATGCTTCTCGCTTGAAACCCGTTCCTTATACAAGAAAAAGTTTGAAGGCAAAAAAAGTAGGCAGTTAAGTTCTCTATGCATATAATACAACTTGTTTAATAAAATATTAACTGTATTTTCGACTTAACTATATCCCTTAACTTTTAAAAAAGCACAAAGTACATAAAAACGTTTTTTAGACGAAAACTAATATATTACGTTTCGTATGCACGTTAACTTAAAACATGGATAATTATCAACGTTGAAAACTCAACGTTTATACATTTTCACACCTAGCGTAACTTCTTCGCGTTTCTACCTAAAAAGTTTTGCTGACGTACTTTCGATTATACCGGAACTATCATAAATACTCACTATTTAAAAAAATACTTAACGTTGATAGGTATGAACGAAAATACAGCTATTGTTATTTAGCCAAACACTATTTAAAATCTAAAGACCGCCAAAAGGCGACCTTGGGCCTTGTAGAAATTTCTACAGCCAGGGGCAAAAAGGGAAAAGTCTTCCCCTTAACCGCCTCCTCCTCTATAGTAGACATCCACTAATACGGGATTTTGAAATTCTTATGGGGAGGTGCAAAAAGAGGAAAAATTCCATGACGGCCTGCCCAAACGCTTTTTGCTGGAAACCTGAAATTTTAAATCTATTTTCCCTGGAGTATATACTAAGGTACCTTTTGGAATTTTTAAAAGGAACATGGTAAAAATCATGTGGGGAAAAGTAAAAGTTTTCCCCTCAACGGCCTGCCACTTTGGCCAGAATCCTGAAATTTAATAAATCAGAAATCAAAATTCTGTGTAAAACTAACGGCATTTTAAGCTATATATTGACAAAATGGTAGAAGGAAATCATATATAAAAAAATGGTTAAAATTTAAGAGATCATGCATTTAAGTATTAAACAATCAGTCTTAAAATAGATTTGGAAAAAATATGACTTAAAAAAATTTACGTTACGAATAGTTTTTTAATTTTTTTTGCGAATTTTTGACGAAATTTTTATCTGTAGCATTTCTTATTATTAATCAGCAAAAGGTTTTTTTTTATTTGTTTGTGACCCCCTAATAATTTGGAAATCCTATCTCTGAATGTACTCATTGTCACTAAATTTATTTGTTATTTTTGCATTGCAATTACAACAATAATTGTATTGTATAAAAAATATACAGAGAAATGCCAAAAAAAAAGAGAGAACAATATGATATAAGGAGCAAAGAACATTCACGAGGGTGGGGAAAACTCAACATCAGTGTTGCCAGATAAGGGGATTTGTCCCTCAAATTAAGGATTTCAACTTTGGTTTGAAAAATTTTTATTTTTAATTAAAATTTCTTTTAAAATCGTGACGGTATTGATTACACTGATCCTCTGAATAACGGTCTTTTTGGTTCCTAAAAATATTAAGACAATACCTTTTTGCTATACATGGACATTAGGGTTTGGGGTTCGGGAATTCCCGGGAAAAGTTTACCGGGAATTCCCGGGAAAATAATATAAATTTCCCGGGAAAACGGTAAATTTTAAAAATATTAAATTTTTTAAATTGTTTTTGTTTGGAATAGGATTTTTTAATTTTAGTCATAAAAAACATTTTAAATACCAAAACAAAAATGTCATTATTAAAATCTTTTAAAATGGAATACATTTATTTGACACACAAATAAAATCTTTGCCAAGTAATTAGGAGCATTTCAACTAATAAAGATTTTTCGCATAACTTATTCAAAATTTAAGTAGTGAAACCTAAGAACTTGGTAAAATGTTTAAAAGAAATATGAAAAAAAGCTTTGTTTCTTACAAAACTTACTTACTTACTATCTAAATTTTTCAAATGAATAATTTAGGTAAAGTCGACTTTAGTTAAAATATTGGGTGGCAGTATACCTTGACTTGGTTTATTTTTGGAGCATTCTGATTGGTTAATTTATTTTCAACCAATCAAAATATTTGAAAATATAAATATTTTTGTAAGGTTTTCATACACAAAATGAACAAAACCGTTTGATTAAAAATAAAGTCACCTTTAAATTTAAAATACTCCTTCACTAATGGTTAACGGTGGTATCTAAATTTGATTATCCGACATCTAAATATGGTTCACAAGAAATAAAATTGATGGTCATGCAACTTCTCTTGAAGGAAACAACAACAAGAATAACATTTCAGCTAAAATTAGCAAAGTACCCGAAGAAAAAAGTTTAAGCTGAATAGGCATTAAAGGTTTTATGGTAGGGCAAACATTTCCTTAAATGGTATCCAAATTAGCTGCAGTCAATCCGCACCATAACTAGACCTTCGTTTATTCGAGAAAGTTTTTATAATAAAAACCTTGCATTACAAAAAAATTAAACCCATGTAAAGAACATTATATTAAATTACTACAATCATGTAAAAGATATCATAATAAAAGAAATATCGAGCAATATTTCTAACAATAGGAGATTTACTATAATCTTAGATGAATGGACAAGAATATCACAAAAGAGATATTTGAACATATGTATAAACGGAAATAATTCATTTTATAACCTGGGGTTGGTTTATATATCAGGAAGATGTAATGCTGATGAAATAAGAAGAATTGTAGAAATAAGACTAGAAGAGTTTTATTTGTCTTTGGAAAATAACATTGTGGCCACTATATCTAATGGGCCAAGTGTGATGAAACGGTTTGTTTCCGACAGTCCAATAGTAGGTGCTTTCTGCTGGAATCATGCAATTCATTTGGCAGTGCTGCGAGTAATTTATGTGAAATCAAATGTTTAACATTCTGATATTTTTTACTTTGAATTCTCACTACACAGACTGCATTTGTACTGAAATAGTGTTTTTTTTTAACAAAAATTACTTCTATAGGTGGTTTTCATTAACAATTTTGTTCAAAAATATTTCCCGGGATTCAAATTTTTTCATACCCGTTTCCCGGGAAATAAAAAAGTCCGGGAAATCCCAAACCCTAATGGACATATAAAACATGGTTCTCAAAAACTAACCCTTAAATACCAACAAGGTATGTATTCAAAATACATACCCACGACTACCCTTAATCTTAAAATACCAATAACAAAATAACTTAAAATGCAGTTAAGACCAAAATAATCAAACGAAATAGCTTTAAATACCGTTAATTCAAAAATAACTTAACGAAATAATTTAAAATACCGATAATCCTAACATACCCCAACAAAATAATTTTGAAATATCCATTACCAATATGTGCAAAAGTGTTATTTTTCCAGCTCCCCACTCATTTTCGGATAGGTTGAGAGTAAAAAATAATATCTGTGCAAAAATTGGGTTTCTGCGATGTAAACCGGCCAGGCCGTTTTACATTGCTCAAAATTACCATAATAGAGGTTCATGGATTTATCCATCTATAACTCTTAAATTAGAAGCTTCTGGTGATTAAGTTACATAGCTGTTGTTTACACAATGAAAAGGCAAACATTTTCTTTATACAAACTATTAACCCTCTCATGACCGTTGGTGGTGTTTTAAGCGGTAAACTTCAAAATTTGCGTCAAAACTAAACTCTGAATTTCTCTCATTTAATTTTGGAAATCTGTAAATACGTATACTCTTTATCATATAATAGGAAATTTAGCGCAGATTAGTAAAATAAGTTTTTTTTTAATATTTCGTCCATTCCATGAAAGAAGCCCATAAACTGATCCTCAATTATAGATTTATTACATATGTCCACCATGTGAATCTTCCATTTTGGGTATAGGATGTGCTCAGCGAACTTATGTAAAGCACTAAGAGATACAGTTTTGTGGAACTATTTAACCCTCTAACTCTTCAATTAAAGGGGCTTTTTTGGGCCCCGTTTTAAATGCGGACAAAAAGACCCGTAATTTGCAGAGTTGGAGAGTTAAAATGTTTCACAGAAATGTTTTTCATAGTGTTTTAAATAAGTTCGCTGAACACATCCTACACCCAGAATTAAAGATTCACATGGTTTCCTAGCGCAGTGATTTATGTAATTAAAAACAAATTTTGACTTTAATCACTTAAATCACCATGACGCGTCATTGATACATCAAAAGTGTGTATGCGAAAAATGCTAGCCACTTCATTGCCTGTAGTTATGCCCATGTAGTATTTTTCTGTAAAACTTTTACTTTAAGCTTCGAATTAATTTTAGTCCATTTTTAGGGCTAAAAGCCGCGGGTGACTGGCCTGTTTTAATCCGAAAGCACCAATTTTTGCGGGGGCATTATTTTTTACGCCCAAATCTGCTGAAACATGCATAGGGAGGTGAAAAAAATAACACTTTTGCAAATTCCATATACTTCATGGGTGCTCTAATTGCCACTAACCGTATGAATCGGTTGACAACCCTGATATTTTTGAATCAAAAATATCGGTATAGTATATCAGAGATGACAATTTTTTCCTACGCACAGCTTAAAATAAAAAAAATTGTTTCTAAAAATAAACATTAAATAAAAACAATTGTGTCTACACTTAAACTTAGTAAAAAATTTCTTTAAAACGTGTTTTAAATCGATTTGGCTAATTTTTAACAAATTTTTAGTTTAACCCTCTAACCGGCAAGCCCGCCTCCAGGCGGGGTATATTAAATTATAATAAGAAAATATACTTTTTCAACAGAAAACAAAATTTGTTAAATTTTTTGTGAAGAATTGTTTTGTATACAATGCACGGTTTGGAAGCGAGAAAGTGTCAAAGATAAAATTTCGTAAAATTTCAAAAATTAAATATTTTAAAACAACCAAAATTTTAAAAAATCTAAAAAACATATTTAAATTGACTAAAACAAATGATAGTGACCATGAAGTAAGATTGGAGCTTAAGCTATTCAAAAAGTTCCTTACTTTGGTCCAAGGACGCACAGGATTTCATAACGATATAACAATTTTTTCCTACGCACAGCTTAAAATAAAAAAAATTGTGTGTATATTTAAACAAAAAGTTAGTAAAAAATTTATTTAAAACGTGTTTTAAATCGAGTTGGCTAATTTTTAACAAATTTTTCGTTTAAACACCGATTTAAACAAAGATTTTAGTTATCTTTCTTTAACACAATACTTCTTATCCTCAGTACATTAGCTAAGTTTGCGTTTTAATATTCAAAGTTACTTTTAACACATTCTTAAGAATTACTAGTTAATTAGAACAGAATTTCTTTTTTTAAATATATTTTCGAATATTTTATATTATACGGCAAATAGACTATGCAAGTCCCTTGCACAATAACGAGTTTATTCAAGTCACCTTACTCGTCACACACCATTCAAGTAAACTGTGCAATATTCATTTTAATTTACACGTAGCAGCAGAAACGTGTGGCGGATTGTTATTGCTATGAGGCAATATTAGTCTTTAAAAGCTTTATTTTACACTTTGTGCAGGCCAGCATACCTGAAATTCGTTGGTGATGTTAATAAATTTATATTAACATTTTTAACTTTACGTTTATTCATATTTTGAATTTCTTTTATCCGTATTACTTCTGGAAATTACTTCTGAACTGTGCTAATTTCAGCATACACTGCGCAAACGACTTGCACAAGTTCTAAAATATTGCGTAAAAATCAAAATCGTTTGGATTTTTACTGAAGTCAAAAAATATACTTGTACAAGTACACCAACCAGGCCATACACTATTCAAATGACTTGCACAATCTCGTTATTGGGCAAGTTACTGGAGTAGTCTAGGCCGCATTACTCGGTACTAGGGATGCCAAACGGGAAATACCGAAATCCCGGGATTTTCGGGATTGGCAAAATCCCGAATCCCGGGATTATTTCTCAAAAATCCCGGGATTTTCTTATTTTTTAATATTAATATAAACGCAAATAAACAAAGTGAGCAATTTTAGATTACCTACGTTTTTTCTTGAATTTGCTCATATTGACAAGAAATTGATGCCAAGATATTGGTAAAATTATAAATTAAGTAGATTATTCGAGTAAACTATGCAAAGACTTTGCAGAAAAATTTGAAATTTTGGTAAACAATATTAAGTTTTTGAGTAATTCATGCGAAAAATCAAGTTTGTTTCTTATTTTATTGATTTATTCTTCCAAGCGAAATTCGATTTCTGAAACCTAATTTTTGCTGGGACTGTAAGTTTGAATTCTTCCATGAAAACATTTGATAAAGATAACCAAATAACTTTGTTGCTGTAATTACACGATTCAGTGGGTAAGGTTATCGCAACGAATCTGTTTTAAAATCTGCTTAAAAAATACTGGGCGCAAGTGTACTTAATGACAGGTTTCATATATTATCCCAGCCAGAAAAATACAAACGGGAAAGCGATGGCAAGGTATTTTAACAGGTGGTACAGGTACTGACAAAAATTTCTTTCCCATTTCCAATATGATAACGTCAATAGACAAGAGGACCGGCAGTTCAAAAAGCGCCGGAAAAGTACTGGAGAAACAAAATTTTTAACTTTGGAAAAACGCTGCCAAAACCAATAAATAGGTGGTTTGGAATTATATTTTCCAAAATAAAATTTAAAAAAAGTTCATATGTATCTTTTTTTGGCCCTGCCGTGATATTTTGTAAAACAAATATTGGCAAAACGATTTTTGCAAACGCTGGCAAAGCGTCCCAAATGAGTGTTCTGCCAGTCATTTATTTTCAACATCGCGGTTACCCAGTGGTATGCAGGTACTTGATTTTTTGTACCACTGTCAATTTCTGACTGAGATGTTTGAATATTCATAAAATGTACCACATTATTAATTAACAACTATTAAATAATTATAAAACGCTTTATTCTCTAAAAAAATTAGTTACATAACATACAAATTTTTACAAATAAAGGAAAATTTAAATCCCGAAATCCCGAAAAATCCCAAAATCCCGTAAAATCCCTTGATCCCGAAAAATCTTGTAGTCCCGAAAATCCCGAATCCCGGGATTTTCAAATATCAATCCCGATTGGCATCCCTACTCGGTACCCATTATAAAATGGAAAATAACAAATATTAAATTTTATAAAACGGCTCATATCTCGAAAACTAGAGCACATCTGTGTTTTCGCTTAACTATAGTTAACGATAGCTATCGTACTTATATCCGTCAACTCAGAAAAAACTCAAAGTACGCGAAACCGTGTCTGAGACGGAAATTAACACATTAACTACTCGAAAACTCGACGTTTATATATTTTCGCATCTAATCTACCTGACATCCTTAAATTTGATTAATGTAAATAAATTTTAACCCGTTTTTTGCCGCTACCAGTCCCATCGACAGATTATGATAGAAATTTATTTCAAAGCTATACTGGGCCTAATTAAAAAAATTCTATATTTTTAAGTTCCAATTTTCCGCAAAATTTGTGGAGATTTTAATCACCACTGACGGAATATGCATACACGGCTGATATTTTTGAAGTGCAAATAAAAAGCGTTTTTATACTGAGTAAATCATAAAAAAAAACAGAACCCATAATAATTGATACAAAAAATAAATTAAATAAAAAAACATTTCATTAGCAAGTTATGAATAGTAAAACTGCTGGTGATTATAATCACCAGTCGGCGAAAAATGGGTTAAACCTTGCTAAAGTACAAATAAAAATTTATTTACTTTTTTCTTCAATTTAGGTTTGGTTAACTTAGTTCATACTTGGGATTTTTTCATTGGCATTGAAATTTCATTATCATTAGTTGACTAATGCTAATGGCAAAAAATTTCATTACCATTTAATGGTACTGAAATTTTCTGGCATTAGAATTTGTAATACTAATGCTAATGAAATCGCACTAATGCCTTAAAAACTATGAACAATTGAGTAAAAAAAAAGCATTTGTTTACAAAAAAAAGGGGGATGGATAGATTGCTTTTTTTTCAACTAGCCACCGAACTTTGTTCCATGAAATGGGTGTTATAGTCCCTAGATTATAAATTTTAAAAAACCACACTTAAAAAATTGCAAAATAACCGCGGAACGCGAAAAAAGACTTTATGGTACAAAAGTTGAATTAAAAAACTAAATCAGCGATTTTTATCCTGCAAGCAAACATACTGATGTAAAAATTTTCCTTTTTATAAATTTTTTTCCGCGACTTTTTTCGCGATTTCTTTTTTCAATTAATCACAGAACTTTGTTCTATGAATTGGGTATTATAGTCCCTGGATTATAAATTTTAAAAAACCACACTTAAAAAATTGCAAAATAACCGCGGAACGCGATAAAAACTTTATGGTACAAAAGTTGAATTAAAAAACTAAATCAGCAATTTTTATTCTGCAAACAAACATACTGATGTAAGAATTTTCCTTTTTGGAAATTTTTTTTCCGCGACATTTTTCGCGATTTCTTTTTTCAATTAATCACAGAACTTTGTTCTATGAATTGGGTATTATAGTCCCTAGATTATAAATTTAAAAAAACCACATTTAAAAAATTGCAAAATAATCGCGGAACGCGAAAAAAGACCTTATGGTACAAAAGTTACATTTTGGTTTGCAGATTGTTAATCGCTGATTATGTTTTTTATATATTTTTGTGCCATAAAGCCTTTTTTCGCGTTTCGCGATTATTTTGCAATTTGTTACTTGTGGTTGTTTAGAATCATAACCTAAGGTCTATAAGCCCAATTCATACAACAAAGTTCTGTGATTAATTGAAAAAAGAAATCGCGAAAAAATTCGCGGTAAAAAAATTTACAAAAAGGAAAATTCTTACATCAGTATGTTTATTTGCAGGATAAAAATCGCTATATATAAAGTCTTTTTTCGCGTTCCGCGATTATTTTGCAATTTTTTAAGTGCGGGTTTTTTAAATTTATAATCTAGGGACTATAACACCCATTTCATAGAACAAAGTTCGGTGGCTAGTTGAAAAAAAATCGCGAAAAAATGTCGCGGAAAAAGAATTTGCAAAAAGGAAAATTCTTACATCAGTATAAATATTTATTTGCAGAATGAAAATCGCGGATAAAGTTTTTGTACCATAAAGCTTTTTTTCGCGTTCCGCCATTATTTTGCAATTTCTTAAGTGTGGTTTTTGTAAAATTAGAATCTGGTTACTATAATACCCATACCTCATACCAAAGACTGGTGGTTAGTTTGAAAAAAAGCTTGGGAAAATAATTTTGCAGAAATAAAAATTCTTGCATCAATATATTCCTTTGCACAATGTAAATCGCTGATTAAGTATTTTCATTAATTTTTTTATACCACAAAACCCTTTTCGCATTCCGCATTTGCAAGCTCAGAAATAAATTTGAAATCTATAAAATGACGTTTACAAATGCCAATTCTTAATTGAGGCATTAGTAATCGTAATTAATTTACTATACAATTGGCATTAGTAATGAAATCGATGTATTTTAAAGCATTACCATTAGTCCAAGTAATAATAATGACAAAATTTCATTAGCATTAGTTTCAATTTAATGGTAATGAAATCACCAATTAATTTGTCCAAATAATTAATTAGTCTCATGTATGACTTAGTTAACAAATATTGTTAAAATTATCAAATCGGTTTTAAGAAAAGAAATATATTTTGTTAAATTCGACCAATTTTTCTATAGCTCCAACAGACATTTTATTTTGAGTGTGAACAGACCTTGATAGATATGCAGACAAAGCATTTTGTGTTTATTATACCGA
Organism: Leucophora obtusa; assembly: GCA_949987735.1. Lineage (NCBI taxonomy): Eukaryota > Metazoa > Arthropoda > Insecta > Diptera > Anthomyiidae > Leucophora > Leucophora obtusa. The sequence goes on from OX465296.1 coordinate 157,411,751, forward strand.
TTTGGGTTACAAAATTTAGTAGTTAATTAAATAGTTTTAAGTTTTTCGAAATATTCATTAAAAATTGCACTTGCATATGAACTGCATTTTTTAATAAATTTAATAAACACTCGTAATAATATGCTTGACGGCTTAACAGAATAATAAATTAAATTTTACAAAATGTATTCCTATTGTATTAATTTGCACAATATGTGTATTTCTTAAATTTAACAAACCTAAATTAAAAAACAAAATTAATAGAACTAAATATAGTTTCATTTGTACTTTTACAAACTTTTTAAAAAATGTTCTTGTAGACCTTTTACGAGATGAAACATTTTGACGGCATTATAGAGATTTCGGAATTTAATTATTTTCCAACGATGAAAGTAGGTTTTATTATTAATTTTGGCTGTTAGTGGTTAAAAATTTATCCTCTTATTAACTTCGTTTGGGTCCACTAACACCACACGTACCCATATGTGGACGTTTGGTTTTTAGAAAAACTAGATAGAAACTCTATTGGAAAGTTAAAACGTTTCGAATTTTTTTGTCTTTAATAAATTTCTAATTGTAATTATGATTTCAATTGCGCACGCATCGAATAAAATTTTGAAAGCATTAGGTACTTCTAAAACTTTTTGAACGAAAACAAAAATACCCGAAATTGCATTTTCAAAGTGGTATTCAAATTACTTTCATTTACTTCAATGGCAATACTTTTAATTTTCTTGACAGCAAATTTTATACAGATTCATATCTGATTTTATATTGCTTCTGGGCCCAAAAATGTTTTTTGTTTAGCTCGAAAACAAAACGTCCATATATGTGGACAAGGGTGACGCCCTTTTATTATTTTTATGTTTCTTTTAATAAAGATAAATAAATATATATGCAAAATTTAAAAAAAAATCCATTAAATAAATGTTGAAATTAGATTGAACTTTGTTATTGTCTGTAGACTTTTGTGGTATAGTGTATTTCATAAACGTCATTTAGCGAAAATTTTATTTTGTGGTTTTAGAAAATTTGCGATGGTTTTAAATGATAAATTTTTTTAAGTCCATAAATGAAATGTATTATTTTCTTAAAAAAAAGTAATATTTATATTTAAAATTTATTATTTAATCACCAAAGTGTGGAAATATTTGGTGATTAAATAATTATTTTGGGAATTTTCAATTGTGAAATGGGAACTTTGTCTGGCAACACTACTACACACTAAAATTTTTTGGGGGGTAGCAAGAGAAAATATTTCAGCAAAGAAATTACAAAAAAAAAACTTGAGAAACTCACTATACAAAAGATACCTATTGATTAAAAAGTTCATTGTGAGTGAAAACGCGAACATAGTCAGACATAACATAAGGGTATGTTTTACGAAAAATAAAAAAAATAAAAATAATAAATAAAATAAGAAAATACATATGTGTGAAAATATAAAAATAATATATTCAAAAAAAAAATAAGAATTAAATCTAATTTAACAAAAAATTTCAACTTTAAAGAAGTGTTTTGAAAAATCTATGTAATACAAAGTCAAATGTTAAACAAAAAAGTTTTGTTAAAGCAGCTGTTTGTATTTTAAATAATTTGTTAATGCAAAACAAATAAAACTTTTCATTAATATAATTTCTAACACCGAATTCGGTTTATTATCAAATAAAAAAAATAGTTCCAAATACCCTTAATAAACAAACAACAAATGGCCTTAAGTATTCAATTGAAATAATTAATAATTTTTTTATATAAACAAATATAAAATAATAGAAAAAAAAATAATTTTAAAATACAAAGTGCTTTTTATTGGAAACTGTAAAAGTTTTTAAATTTTGATACTAAAATCAACCAAAAAATTTAGTTAATATATAAAATTTTCATTTTGATTACAAAAAAAAATCAATACTAGAGCCTTACACAATTGTTTGCATTGTTATTACACAAAATTATAATTCTTATTCGTGTTTTGGATGGATAATATCTGACTTTAAGCTCCACCATACATTGACTCCTTTTTTCTACAATAGTGCAGCATAATGTAGAAATATCTAACTTTAAAGGAGAGCACTGCCCCCATTGCCACCTCAACCACTTTCTTTTTTTCCTATTTACTCTGTTTGTTCAACCTAAGTATTTTCTTTACAAAAAAAAAATACATTTCTGTGAATTCATTCATATACTCTTCCGTTTCCGTTGTTAACGTTATTTTTTACAATACAAAAGCCGTGATTCAAAGAAACAATTAAAACTTACAAGGAATGTATACTAACTAATACATTCCAAATAAGAGGATAGAAAAGAAATCTGTAAAATGTTTGTTAACTCAATTTAACAAATTTTTTGTTAAATACATGGGTTGTTTCCAAGGGGTGTGCTAAATGTTGTCTGTATTGCAGTGTGCTCTTAAAAACAGAGTTGTTAAATTTTTTTTAAATATATCACAATGTATTATAGTACCATTCGTTAAATTTTACAATTTACAATTGATTGTTAAAATGTAAAATTTTCATGTTTCTGTTATTACTCGTTAGATGGCGCCACCAGTATATCCGAAGTTTTAAAGATGGCGCTATTTCTTTCCCTGCAGATTTTTTAAAATTGCCCATATCTCGAAAACTAAGAGAGATAGAGCAAAATTGACGGAAATTTCAACTACCCCTAACTCTACAATACGCCCGTAAAAAGCTTATCTTCTCGAAAACTAAGAGAGATAGAGCAAAATTGACGGAAATTTCAACTACCCCTAACTCTACAATACGCCCGTAAAAAGCTTATCTCTATCCAAAAATGGACCTTGGTGGGGACTTGAACCCTCGGAAATTTTTAATAAAAATTTCCACTACATAAAATGGCGCATATCTCGAAAACTAAGCCTCCCTTAGATAATATCGACTAGGCCCGGGGAGGGTCCAGAGACCTTAAATTTGAACACATTTTACGACTCAATATAATTACAAATAAAACTGTAGTTTTAATAATTTTTTACTTAAATTTGGATTTGTTACATTTAACAAAAAATGTTTTAAAATCAACAAATTTTATTTTAAGCCAAAAAACTGGAATAAATTTTGTTAAAGTAACAAATGTTTCCGTTCAGCCAACAGACTTATTATTTTGAGTGTGGTGAAACAAAATGTTCTACATTGGAAAAACGCTGTCAAATCCAATAAATAAGTGGTCTCGAAACAGATTTTCCAAAATAATGCACATAAATGTTTTTTTTGGAACTAACATTGGCAAAAAAAAGTAAAGTTGGCCCTAGAGGAGTTTTTTTACAAGCAAAAAAATGTTATGAAAGAAAATTTTTTTCAATTAAAAAAAAATAAAAAAATAATTTGCTACAACCAAATTTGAACCCGGAACCTTCTCACTACAAACATTTTTTAATAAAAAGTCATAATTTTTATAAAAACAGTGGTCTACGAGTGCTTTGAGTGCGTACCGTTTGCAATTTCTGACTGACTGTGTAGCACTGGATAAGCGCTTTTTTCAAACGTTGACATAGCACTTTTATTTGTAAACCACTGAAATTTTTGTAAAACAAATATTGGAAAAACGGCTTTTGAAAACGCTGTCAAAGCGTCTTAAATGAGTGCTCTGCCACCACGGTTACCCAGTGGTATGCCACTTCTTGTTTTTTACCAATGGCAATCTCTGACTGGGACACTGCGTATTTATTCAAAATTTGAAAGACCGCACTTTGTCTTCTTTTTCATCTTTTTGAAAATGGACCATGTCTTGAAATCTTAAGCAGATAAAGTGAAATGTCCACAATTTTGGACTACACAGTAAAAAATAACTAAGTAATGTATAATTGAATTAACGTCTTATTTTTAAATCAAGTATGAATCTTATTAAAGTAAATACGATTCGAGGTAAAATAACACGGTTAAAAATTGTCCGCGTTACACTCAAATAAAAGTCAGCTAAAAAGTTTGCTAACTCAGCAAAATTTTAGTTAGGTGTGTGCTGGCAGAGATCTTGCTAATACCAGTAAGATTTGTTGAAAATCAGCGAGCTGATTTTTTGCAAAAAAATTAGTAAATTCAGCAAAAGTTGTGCTAACACTTAGAAGGAAGATATTTTTCTTAGCAGGCCAATCTCACGTTTAAGGGTTAAAAAATGAGATCTAAAATTAACCTATTTTTCTATAAAAACATGTCTCAAAATTTACGAAATTTGGATTTATTTTTAGCAAAAGGGGTTTACTGAAAATCAGTGAGCTGATTTTTACAAAAAAGAAATATTAATCTCAGCAAAAGTTTTTCTCACACTTAGTCGATTGCAAATGAAAAAAATCCTTGCTAAAATCAATAAAACTTTTGCTGAATATTAGTATACTGAAAATAACTCAAAAAATTTGTAGACAAATTACACTCTAGTTAATTTATTTGCTGAAAATTTAAGTCTAAAATGTTTGTTTTTGTGATTTTTTTCCAATATATTTGAAACTTCGTTAATTATAAAAATGTCCAGACTGCCACATTAATAGACAATTCTAAATAACAAAAAAGAAAATAAACTATGGCTTCTATATTATAAAAATCCTTTTCTTAAAAACCGAAAGGGAACACAAAAAATTCCCCAGAACAAAAATGCCTGTCCGTGTATTTTACATAATCACTATTTATTAACATTTTGTTTATACTGGGTGACCCAAAATTACCGAGGGGGTTGAGTTAAAAGAGTCATCGTGTCCCTCGCAGTGTGCGCTGTGGCTCCATCCTGTTGGAACCATACTTGCGGATGGTTTTCTACGGCTGGCCTTAAATTTTTTCCAACATTGTCCGATATCGAACACCGTGTTCATTATAAAAAAATATGGGTCAATTATCCTTTCCGAAGAAACATCGCACCAAACAGTACACTTAAGTGGGTGTAATTGTAGCTGTTAAACTACTCTTGGATTTTCCGTAGCCCATATCCTGCAGATTTGCCTATTAACGAACCCATTTAATTGGAAATGGGCTTCGTCGCTCATAATTAAATTATGAATAAAATCATGATTTTCTTCTGCTCTTTGCCGGAAACGATTTGGGAACGTTGTTCAATTGTGTACTGTTCCATTTTAAATTCCCCAAGTCTTCTTTACAAAATACTGAAAAAACAAAATTATAATAAAAAGTTATAGGGAATTCAAACCCCTTAGGTAGTTTTGAGCCACCCTGTATATTACCATTTCAAATATTTTTATCTTCATTAAATTAATACACCCAGAAAACAGTCTCAGTTGTGGCCACCGAATTTGTTGCCAATCGAATTCGTGCGGTTACGACAACTATCTTTATATTAAATTATATTTTTCGTCGTGAAAGCCAATATTCGGTTGTCCAATTCAATATTATGTTCCACATAAATATTATTATGTTCCACAAAATTTTATTAAAATTAAAAAACTTTTTTTGAATTTTCTGATATTGAATGGTCAGGTTAATAATTCACACTCTTACCCACTGCACCACAACCACTTTTAATTTTCTTAGCCATATTTACTGTTCATACATATGAATATTTTATTTTAATTTAAAACAAACATATAAATTCTTGTCTTTTCCGGGATTTGAACACGGAAATCCGGCGTACTAAGCAAACTCTCTACCGACTACACCACAAATACTTATTAATTTTGAAGTCTAATTTTGAATTTATATGTTTTCCTTGGAAAACAAATATAGTAAAAAATTCGTTTACCAATACCAATTAATAGTTGTGTGTGTTATCAATACAATCCACAATTCGGTTGGTTCTACAGAAACTCGACTTTAAGGTCATATTTGATTAGGATACCCGTATTTGTAGTTACCTCTTTCGAATATTGAAATTTTTTTAATAAAGGTTATAGGTAACACCAATTTTCTTGTATATACACTAAATAAATGGCTGCTTCTACTGCATAGAATTACTAAACTGATACTAATTTTAAAATTGATTGGAGATACCAATAGTTTGTTAAAAGGATTATTTTTTAGTTCATTTTCCCTATTTTTAATACATAGCAAAATATTTTTGGTGTAGTATTCAATTATAGGCAACTGCAAATAAAATAACTTAATGGCAAATTCAATTTAATGGTTTTGATCGAATTCCAACCAATCTTTTTCCTGGGTGTATATTTTATTTTGTTTATATTTACATCATATTTTATCTTATTGTATTATATTTTTATGTATATGCATCTTTTGGCGTCCTTTTGTTTTATGTATAAAAGACAGATACAAAAACCTTTTATGGTTGTATTTTTTATGTCTCAGAAGAGTTGTGTTTTTAGTTTTATTTTTTTTGTTCGCAATTGTAGTGCGGACATCTACATCTTTTCTGTCTGGTTGATGTCCGCACTATAAATGTGTTAATCAGCACAATTTTGGTAGCAAATAAATTAGTAAAACATTAGTTCAAAAGTAGTTTATTGCTTAAAAAAATATGACTAAAACTTTTGCTAAAAACACAATTTCAGCAAAAAAGTTGCTGAAAACTAGTATACTTGATATACAAGACATTTTACTAATTCTTCTACTCCCTTGTGATAATCGAAATATATGTACATGAATATACATTAGAGCGTACCACCGTACAGGCAAAAGGCAAAAAAAAAAGTGCGCCGTACACCCTCCAATATGAAGTATTTTTGCAACGAGGTTTCAAAAAAAAAAAATTTTTTTTTGCCGAATGTAGGGGTCGCCATTTTACATTTTTCGTTATATCATTGGCATTTACAGTCGGATCTTAAAGTATGATGCATCGATGTTTTTCTCTCGAGGAGACCAGTGTTTTGTTCTAAGGGCCATTGACCTCAAGTATCCCGTTCTAGTAGTTACCCACCACATCTCAGTTGCTACCACCCTAATGTCAGAAAATTAAAGCTCGCAAAAAATCATTAAACTTTTGCAAAGGAAGTTTTTCGATAAACCCAGTAGAAATTTTTTTTATATATTGGTTGCCAAACGTAGGAGTCGCCTTTTTAAATTTTGTTTCATTAGATTTTTCCTTTATAGCAAAACACTGGTCTCCTCGAGGCAAAAAATTGATATATCACACTTTAAAATCCAACTTTAAATGCCGAATCTATAACGAAAAATCGAAAAAGGCGACCCCTACGTTCGACAAAAAAAAATTCTTTTTTTGAATTTGCCTTGAAAAAATACTTCATATTGGAGGGTGTACGGCGAACTTTTTTTTTGAGGTACGGTCTAATATACATACATGATCATACAATGACTTGTATATGATCATGCATGGTCATACATGACCATATACGCCAATGCATAGTTCAATGTATGACGATACATCATCTCATATATTTTCGGATCCGAAATTTGAGAGTGTCTGGAGGTATATGGACATACATATTTGATCATATATGAGCATACATGAATCATATGTGAGCTTATATGGCTGATATATGGCCATATACCCTAAAATTTCGGATCCGAAGATATATGGAAATATATGAGATGATGTATGGTCATACATTAAACTATGGATTGGCGTATATGATCATGTATGCCCATGCATGATGATATACTAGTCAATGTATGACCATGTATGTTCATATTTATTTTGCTTTTCACATGGACTAATTTATTTTATTGAGTGTAGAATTAAACCAACAACAATTTCACAAAAGTTCTATTCGACAAAAACAATAATTGAATGACAAAAAAAGTTTGATGGAACCAAACTGAGGGGTATCAGCATTGAAATTCGACAATCGGTTATCCAGGGACACCCTAGTACACCCCTTTAATTGTTTTCAATATGCCCTTGATAGATCTTTAAACTACCTTTTATTTGACACCGATTTTTTGCGACAAACGCGAAAAATTCGTATAGAAAAGAAAACTAGGGTATTTTTGACTCACACTTTTAACCCTAAAAAGTAAGATTGGGCCGATTCAGTATAGAGCATGTCATATCATATACCCCAAATTAATCAAAGTCTGAAAGTTCACCTAAAAGGCGTTGTCCTACAAGCTTTCTAGTACCGTTTTGTTTCTTTTTTTCACCACAAGTTAAAATATTAACTCTATGTTGATCAAGTTACATAAAATAGTAATTTTTATCAAGTGGAACACATGTTGCGGACAATTTCCAAATTTTAGAAACATGGAGTCAGAAATTAAATAAGCTTCATGGGTCTTTTTTGTCGTCGGGACATTAGTGGTTAAAGATTTTTGAAATAAAAATAAAGATAATTATAATCTAATAATTACACTGCATGACAAAATTCTGACTTTTAAAAATTAATAGAGTTCTGACCATCAATTCTATATATTTCGGACATACTGATTACAATGCTGTACTTTATATTTCGATCAGTGGTACAGATTTTTCGCTAAATGTCTTTAAAGTTTGGCGGTTGTCCATTCAGTTTTTTATATAAAAAATTTTTCAAATTCAATTAATATGAACTTTTTTGTATTAAAATGGAAGCACAGGACCTGTGGCCATATTTACGATATACATGCGATGTGCTAATCTTGATATTTAAACCACTACTTAGCGTTTTATAAAGATTTTTGTGGTTTTTTACTATTTCAGCGACTTTAGTCGCCGAATGTACAATCGACCTCAATAAATGTAATGCCTTAGTAAGGAAGCAATTAAAAGGAAAATATTTTAATAAACGTTAAAATCTCAATTTTTCAATAATTTTATATGGCAGCATAGCTTTCCAAGATGTCTCCAAAATCCAACTTTTAGTATAATATGGGATCACCTCTAAAAACTATTGTTGCAAAATTTCAAGCAAAAAGGTTTCCAGTTGCAAAAGTTATGACAATAACTACATTTTTTATTAAGGTTAGTATCGTACTAAAGACACTTTAGTATCTTAAAATGTTTTCTACTAATTGTAACTATGTATAAGAAAGTACTGAAATTATTAATAAAAATTAAGGAAAAATGTGTAATGAATGAAAATCGACAATTCGTATTTTAAGGGCCAGCCTAATATATACCTTTGTCGCCTTTTTAACTGCATACACCTTTATTTTAACTGTAATTTTCAGTAGATTCTTTTAGATCCAAACTTTTTTGAGTGTAAAATCTTATTACCAAGGTTTTTGCTGGGAAATGTGAAAATATCTGCTTATATTGCATTGAACTAAAAGTTAAGCTTAATAGTGTCAAAATTATGATGATGCTTTGTTTTTCTTAAAACTATAATTAGAGTCCACTCTACGAAGTAGTCAGTGTATAATGTGAATGGTCTCATTTAAAAAAAATGTGAAAAAAAAATATATTTTTATTTAGATTTTGTTTTCACTTGTTCTATTCTGAATCACATAAATACATTCAAATGACATAAAGATGACACAATTTTTGTTGTTGTATTTTTTGTGGACAAACTAATTTTGTATATTTTACTAAATATTTAAATGTTTGTATTATTTTTATTTCGGTTTTTTCAGCTAAATAAAAAACGCAAACAAATTGTAAAAGATCTTGGCGGTAATTATTTATTTTATTTTTTTTTGCAACAATAAAACTCAAAAATTTTACAAAGCTCAAAACTAAAAATGTCTTTTGTATGAATAAATCTGTAACAAAAAGAAACGAAACAAATTGCATTCAATTCATATGTAAATGCGTTTAAATAAGACATATTGGCGCGCCATAAGGCGATATTTTTTAGTTTTTACTGCAATCGCATTTCTGCCACTGGCTCTTGTCTTTTTGGTGCGTAATGAACAGTTTTACAAACTCAAAGGTTATGAGGTAAGTGTATAAAATAACTTGTTAATTTTACATAAGTACTTATTAATCTAATGCTAAATCTATAATCATACCAACTCTTTTCCAAAATATTTTCTTTTTAAATTAATTTATTTACGAAATACTTATATCATATATATTTATCTATAACTATTAGTAAATAACAAATGTTTTTTTTTTTTAGCAAATTAACACTTTAATAGATTTTAAGTTTTCTTAAATACTTAGCTTTGCTCTGTTTGTAAAATTTTGTAGGCTTTTTGTAGTGCTAAATAATTGTTTTGTTTATTTTATTTCTATTTTTAATATTTATAACCCTACACCACCATTTAGTGGGTGATAAACATTGTTACATAGGCTTTGAACTTCATAGATCAGTATTTTATTTAAATGTAGAAGAAGTCATATTGAATTCGCCATTTTAAAATAGTTTTTTTCAAATCCTCAATCATAAAACATGTCGAACTTTCTTTTTTTAACTCATTAAGGATAAGTCATAGATCTGCAGCATATTTTGCAACAAAACTTTGCAGATATATATTGTATACCTCATTGAGAATTCTGTTTGAATTTTTTTGCATTAAAGAACCCTCTAGTGAAAATATTGGTAGCCAAAGTTGAAAGTTGAAAATTTAATTTTGTAAATTTTTATGAATAAATCTTTATTCCAAAAATATAAAAAAACATTTTTTTGATTTAACCAAGTTTTAAATTTTTTTGGGGAAATATGGGGATTTTTGCCTATTTTAAAAAATTGTCATGTGGTTACCCTGTAATAATTCATAACCCGATTAGAAAAACCTAATGAGATACAAATACAATCATATCTTTTTTTTATGTTGCCCAAAACAAAATTTGATCGGAAAAATGGTGGATCGTGCTGTATTCCTTTAGATCCACCGTGGATCTAATATTTATCAAACAATATATTTTAACTAACAAGGGAAGTACTTGATCCTAAACACTCCTATTTGGATGAAATTTGGATATGTGATAGAGAAGAAAATCTATGATCGACCTGTCTCAGCTTATCGGCCACCTCGGAATTTTAAGGGTCCAAAAAGGAGTTCAAAAATGGGTCCTTTTTAGGACTTTTTGCTTTTTAAGATATTTCGACCAAAGGAACCATGTGCAAATGTGGTATTGCTGGAAAAGCATTTTTGAGGGCTTTTCACTGGTACCTGTTTTTGGTACTTTTTTGCTCTTTCGAATTTGCTTTCGAATAGAAAACTGTTTTTCCCAAAAAATAGTAATGTGGAGAAATTCCGGAAATATCCTGGGCTAAAAACGAATCTGAAGAGATCGGTTTTCAAACGTTTCGCATCACTTTTAATAGAGTGACGCATTTTGACTCCCAGGAATCAGTTTCAGAACCTGGGTTCGAATTGCGGTATTCGTGATCGAAATTTTTTATTCGAAATTAGTTTTTATTTCAGAAACTGATGAAAAAGTAAAACATGGGGTTCTCATTGTTCGATTTTACGTATTTACCTATCATGAAAACCGTCTTCGAACAATTTCACTCGTTTACGAATACCACAATTCGGCTCCTGATCCATGGAATCGGCTATAAAATACCTGTTTAGAATATTTATGTATATATATTTTAAATTATTATATGAGCTGTGTTTTCGACTTAACTCCATCCGTTAACTCAGAAAAAACTCAAAGTACACAAAAATGCATTTGAGACGAAAACTAACACATTACTTTTCGCATGCACGTTAACTTGCAACGTGGATAATTATCAGCGTTGAAAACTCAACGTTTATACATTTTCACATCTAATATAACTTCTTCGCGTAACTTCCTATAAAGTTTTGCTGGTATACGTTCGATTATACCGCAACTGAGCAGGTCCATAACAAAACGTAATATTTCCACTTTTTAAGTTTTTAGCTTTTATGACTGAATCCAATTCTACATATTAAAATCTATATAATAATATATTTATATCTAAATTAATTAATTTATGATTTGTATTGTTCTTGGAAAGCTATTATACCACAACCACTGTTTTAAAAAAATATATATCCTACTGACATTAATTTAATTTATTCGTTTATCCAAAAAATTGTTCATGTGGAATTATTGCGTTTTGTTATGGACCTCCTCAACTATTATAAACATTAGGTGTTCATAACGTTTTATACTTTAATCGGTTAAACGTAGATTTGCCTTAAATTCTTAACGTTGATAATTGTGAGCGAAAATACAGCTATGGTAATACGGGAACAATAATTTTTGAAAATTATTTTTAGAGTCAACCTAGCATATGCTTTGTTATCGCTTTAATTTATTTGTACCTACTAGGGTATTCAATTAACCGTCTTTTTATTTTAATCGATTAATTGTGTAAAAAAATTTTCGGTTTTTTGTTTAGCCGATTAATCGAATAAAATTTTGAAATTAAACGATTAATCTGAAAAAAATTGATATAAAATAATATGCGATATATTTATATTTTCAATCCCTTTATATAAAATGTAGGAAGAAATTCTTTTGAGAACCGATTTTTCGTCTACGTTCTTCCCTCCCTTAGTTTGATTTTGGTAAAAATTCAACAGAGAATTTTGATGTTTTATTATGAAAAACTAAAAAAAGGCAGTTGTAATGAAAAAACTGGAAAACTTTATAAAGTTTCAAAAACCTGTTTTTATCACGAAAAAACTGGAAAACTGTTAAGCATTCCAAAAACTGGTAAAAACAGTTAAAACTGGCTATATGGCAACACTGTGCACTAGACCGTACACTCAACCAAAAAAGTCTGTAATGGCTACTGAAAATTTTGCTATTATTATGGGAAATTTAACTGTTTTGAGGCTAGCGGTATTTTTTGCTAATTTTAGCAACACATGTCTGCTGATCTGTAGTACAATAAAATTAGTAGAAGAAATTAGTAGCCGCTACTAAATTTTAATAAAATTTATGTAAAATGCAATTCAAAATCGATTTGCTAAAATCAGTTAAAAAACTTACTAAATATCATAATTTTAGTACAATGAAATAAGTATAAATAATTAGTTGCCGCTACTAAATTTCAGTAAATTGCTGCAAACTGTAATTTAATATCAATCTGCTGAAATTAGCAAAAAATTGTACTAAAAAATAAAAAAAAACTGTAAAATCTAAGAAAAAATTTTTTTTTCTTTCGATTGTAACAAGCGTATAATTACTTCATCGTACTTGAAATTTGGAGTCAAAATTGCAAACGGTTCTCCAGTTATTGCCGTTTTATGCATTGGAGATGCAATAAAATTTTCTGGGTGTTATTTTTAAACTAAGAATATATCAATAGTAACAAATATAAACTAAACAAGAATTGTAAAAAATCAAAAATAAAAATATTTTTAAATTAGTATATTTTTCTGCTAAATTTAGCACTCTGTTTTGAAAAATTAGTAAAATGTTTTTCTGAAATCAGCAGCGAAAATTAGTAAAAAAAATCCGTAATTTGTAATAAGAGAATAGCAAAAATGATTACTAAAAATAAAAATTGTATTAATAATCAGTATAAAAATAGTATAGTGCGATTGGAAACTGTTTACAAATTTTTTTACAAACTTTTTTATCAGAGTGTACCTCAAAAAAAAGTTCGCCGTACACCCTCCAATATGATGTATTTTTGGAAGGCGATTTCAAAAAATTTTGCCGACCGTAGGGGTCGCCTTTTTCAATTTTTCGTTATAGCTTCGGCATTTAAAATCGGATTTTAAAGTGTGATATATCGATTTTTTTGCCTCGAGGATACCAGTGTTTTGCTGTAAAGGAAAAATCCAATTTAAAAAAATTTAAAGAGGCGAACCCTACGTTCGGCAACCAATATATAAAAAAAAATTCTACTGGGTTTAGCGAAAAACTTCCTCAGCAAAAGTTTAATGATTTTTTGCGAGCTTTAATTTTCTGACGTTAGGGTGGTACCTTAGGGTTGTAGCAACTGAGATCTGGTGGGTAACTACTAGAACGGGATACTTGAGGTCAAAATGTCCTTAGAGCAAAACACTGGTCTCCTCGAGGGAAAAACATCGATGTGTCATACTTTAAGATCCGACTGTAAATACCAAAGATATAACGAAAAATGTAAAATGGCGACCGCTACGTTCGGCAAAAAAAATAAAAAAATTTTTTTTTGAAACCTCCTTACAAAAATACTTCATATTGGAGGGTGTACGGCGCACTTTTTTTTTTGGCCTGTAAGGTGGTACGCTCTACTCTGCACTATGCATTATGCATGGTGCACTTTATGCGATAGGTAAACTATATCTCTAAATATCAACCGATTTCCTCCAAATTTTGAACATTTCAATGAAATTACCTCCAAATACTATGTAAATAGTTTCAAACTAATCGGATAAAATTCTCGGATATCCGAAAAACCCATGTTTGGTAATTTTTTGTGAATATTTCAGAGTAGAAAATCATTACCAGCAATATGGTTATGTAACATAACTAAGTACATACTTTGTAAAGATAACTAGTTACTTTTATGTCGTACAACATAATGAGTTACGGTTACACACTAGCATACGAAAAATCGAAAAATATATCGTTACCTATGTGCCTACCAGTATTAAAAAAAATAATGAGTCTAAAAATAGATTTTCAAAAAAATAAATTTTATAAAAAAAAATTTTTTATTATAAAATTCTTTTAAATAAAATTTACTCGTGCGGGAAAAGAACCTGGGACTCCAGATTGCCAGTCAATAGCTCTACCATCTGAGTTATTTCGACATGTAATATTTCCCAGTGTATCATTATTTTTTGCACTACCAGTAATGACACCCACTTACCTTCTGCATTATTTTAAAACATATAATAATGAGTTACTGATAATAACTTATTTTGATCATTATTTCAAATAGAAAATAATTTTGTAGATTTTTTTGAAAATTTTTTGAAATCTATTTTTAGACTCAATATTTTTTAAGCACTGGTAAGGATATATGTAACCACATATTTTTTGATTTTTTGTATGTTGGCGAGTTAACTTACTTGTGTGCAGCAGGTCAATTATGTTTTTATCTATTAAATATTACGTGTCGATATAGCTCAGATGGTAGAGCTATTGACTGGCAATTTGTAGACCCAGGTTCGATTCCCGCACCAGCAAATTTTATTTAAAAAAAAATACAATAAAAAATATTTTTTTTATATAATTTATTTTTTTGAAAATCCATTTTTAGACTCATTATTTTTGTCAGTACTGGTAAGCACATAGGTAACGATATATTTTTTGATTTTTCGTATGCTGGTGTGTAACCATAACTCATTATTTTTCGCAATATCGCCATATAAAGGTAATAAGAAATGTAATAACAAAAGTAACTAGTTACCATTACCAAGTATGTAGTTACATATCTGGTAATGATTTTCTACACTGGGTTGATAGATAAAAACATAATTGACCTGCTGCGCACACGCCAACATAAAAAAATCAAAAAATATGTAATTACATATATCCTTACCACCCAGCAAAACCTTGGTAATATGTTGGTATTACAGAACACATTACCTGGTAATACCATACCCCTTACCATTGCATTATTTCATAACTAAAATGTAATGTCTTACGTATAATGTGCTGCATAACTACTGGGTAGTAATAGCAACTTATTACCAATGATATATTTAAACACCTCAAAGAAAAGAGTTACTTGTAATACACAACATGAGTTCTAAATAATAGCAGCGACTTATTACAGATGGGATATTTTAAAACCTTAAAATAAGGAGTTACTGAGCACTTAATAGAAATAGCCACTTATTACCGATGGTGTATTCAAATACCTCAAAATAAGGAGTTATTTGTAATGCGATACATGAGTGTTATTTTCTATTTAAAATATTCGATACAAATAATTTATATGTTTTATACATATTGACTGAAATATTTTTTATGTTTTTTGTTAACTTTATATTAATCTGAGTAAATATTAATTAAATATGAATATGCTTCGTTTTAGCATTTATAAAAAACCAACACGATAACATCTTATTTTAATTTTTTTTGTAAGAAGTAAGTATATATTTTTATACAGTAAGTAAGCGCATAATTTTAATGTGTTATTTCAGACCTGTTTGTAACACAATTTTTTGGCCTTACTTTAAGCTGTTATGTAAGTAGTATTGTGCTCAGTATCGGTTATGTAAGTGGTTACGTAACTCCTAACATGTAACATTAATGTAACATGTTCTTATGTTGTTACCTAGCCCTCTTTTGGAAAGTACATACCTCCAATGACATGCCCTTGTTAAAATAATAGCTGTTGGAATAGCAAAGTAAGAGGTTACATACCTTAATTTCTTCTTACAAACCTTATTACCAGGTAATAGAAAGTTTTGCTGGGCAGTGTTAAAAAAATATTTATTCTAAAAATAGATTTCAAAAAATTTACATTTATGTTTGAAATAATGATAAATATAAGTCGTTATTGGGAACGTATTAACTTTTATGTATTTTGAAATAATGGAACAAGTAACTAGGTATTAGTATCTCAATATTATATGTTTAAAAATAATGCAGAAAGTAATTCTGTGTCATTACTGGTAGTCCAAAAAATAATGATATGTCATTACCATTTCTACACTGGGATGTTAAGCTTTTATTTTTCAATAGAATATTTGTCAATGATCGTATAGCAATGAAATTTTAGGCTAAGCTGCTGTTGCTATTTCTTATATTAACCTAAAAAAATAATTTTCAGATAAGATGAAACAAATACCACAATTCCCAAAAAAATTTTAAAAATTTCCAAAAATGGGATTTTTTACTGTTTTTGTTCATACTTAAAGCGATGTTAAAAATTGACAAATACAGTCATATTAGAACAATATTGGGTATCTTTGCCCGCTTTTAGTTTTTAACCCTCTAACCGGCAAGCCCACCTCCAGGCGGGGTATATTTAATTGACCAGAAATGCGCCAAAGGAGTATTTTATAATAAGAAATTATGCTTTTTCAACAGAAAACAAAATTTATTAAAATTTTTGTGAAGAATTTTTTTGTATACAAAGCACGGTTTGGAAGCGAGAAAGTGTCAAAGACAAAATTTCGTAAAATTTCAAAAATTAAATATTTTAAAACAACCAAAATTTTCAAAGATCTTAAAAATATATTTAAATTGACTAAAACAATTGATAGTGTCCATGAAGTAAGATTGGAGCTTAAGCTATTCAAAAAGTTCCTTACTTTGGTCCAAGGACGCACAGGATTACATAAGGATACCTTTAAAGGACATCGCCTTAACTTCAAAACGAATGGAAATTTGGTAAAACGATTATATTTGGTATAGGTAGCAAAGTTTATAAGTTTGAATAATATATATTGAAGTTTTGGTGCGTTTTCGCTCAATTTCGCGTTTTTCGAAAAACGAAAATCGCTACATCCTCCTAAGTAACAGCAATTACATCTTGGAAAGAGAAGTAATTTGTGCCTAAACCTAGTAATTTTTAAGCGCCAATTTTCGAGATTCACCCTTAAACTATCTTGGCCCATATCGCCTAAAGTAGGCAACGAAAAAAAGTTTTGTAGAAGAACTTATTGTTTATTTTTCGTGAGGAACACATGGTATAAATTTCATTGCAAAAAAGCTTAGGCCGGTTAAAGGGTTAAATTGCTTTGGTGCACTAAGAGAAAAAGAGTGTTAAATTTGAAAATGTAATAAAAAAATGCTCGAATTTTGAATGGTCTCGGGGAAGAAAAATTATTTTTGCGATTATACACATCTAAAGTAAATATGCTTTCAGAAAAATCTAAATACTATATGTGTTCTTAAAAAAACTTTTAATCTGGAAACAAATGAGTCTTGCTACCTTTTTGACCAAAAAAATATTTAATTTACTTTTTTTTAATTTTAAAGATGTGGCATTTTAAACGTGAAAATTTTTTGATATGGTAATTTTCTTTGTAAAATAAAGCATTTAGTTGCAAATATAACTGCATTTTTTAAGATTATTGGATTTGATTTGTCTTTGGCACTGGCAAAAAGCCAGACTAGGTTATTGCAAAAATGCAAAAATTTTCAAATGCGAATAACTTTAATTTTAAGAGATATCCCACATGTGTGATCATGTTTATTGTAGGGCTTTACTAGCAGATTGTAAAAATATTTTTTTTTTTAATTGGTTCATAAATCAAAAAATGGCGAGCTCTATTTTGAAGTCCAGTAGGGTAACTCCTGGTGGGTTTGGGGGATGGGTTGTCAAAAAATTATGTTTGCTATAGGCGTGTGAAATTTCATCTGAATCCGCTCAGCCGATAAAAAAAATGGCTGAATTATTTCCAAAATATTTCGAAAACGCCCCACTGTGTAATGCACAAAAGGTTTACCCCTAAATTCATAAACGCTTTGTAAAATTATAGGAGGTTTATTGAACAAATTTTGTATGAAAATGACGTTTAGTAAACCTGCTATAACTGTACAAAGCATTTATGAATTGAGGGGTTAGTGTATATTACGTATGGATTTCAGTGTAATTAAAAAATCTTGTGGGCGCTGTGGTGTAATGGTTAGCGCGTTGGACTGTTACACGTGAGGTTGCGGATTCGAGCCCCAACCAAGGCAACATCAATTTATGAAAAATAGTAATATGTATGAGTTTTTTCTATCCCTCATACATATCGCAGCATCCTCCTTCGGTGTTCCCATAGCACTTAACCCCACCGAAATAAAATAATATAACAGGGCTATTAACTAAAAAGCTTCAACAAAGTTCGCCAACTCACCATCAGATGGCGCCCAACAACTGTTCTAAAATTCAACATCTCGCGCAATTACAGTGTTGCCATATTTGAAGCTCTTCATCTTTCACCACCTTTCACTTCTTCTCTATCCCCTTTCCAAAGGAAGCAACACGTTAATTAATAGGAAGAATTTCCTGAGTGTTGCTTCTATTTATAAAAAAAAAAAACAAATATAGTGTAGGGTATCATACGGTCATTCCAAATTGATTATAATTTCCTTTTTTTCTAGTAATATTGCTTTTAATCTTTCAAATACATATCTTCAACACTTTATATCTCATAAATCACTTAAGTATTATTATAAAATAAAAAAAATCTCAACGAAAAGAAATATTTAAAAATTTTATCATTACATATTTACCTCGATCGCCCACCTTCTAGCCGTAGTTTTTTGTGTGGTATATTTTCAGTAAAATTTTATTGTTTGAGAGATTATAAAAACATAAATTACTATGTTTAATTAATTAATTTCATTTATGTTAGATAAAATAAAGAAATGTTATAATTTTCTGTGGATCACTGTATGACGAATTTTCCCCTAATTAGAATGAGGAAAAAATATCTATAATATTTTTGAAGCGGTTGCCTTGGAATAAATATGGACCGTTTTCAGACTTAAACCGGGTAGGTCTAAGCAGTTGCGAAAACTTAAGCAAAACGTTTGTCTAAATTTAAAAACATATATGTCCTGCATTAAATTTATCATCTCAAATATAGGTGGCACTAATTTTTATCGTAAAAGTGTCATCTCTAGTTGTCAAATATTTGTTTTTATTAAAATTGTTTTATTTTAATGAATAATTTTTTCTCCAACTACCAAAGTATTTAATAAACTGAAATGTTCAATAATGTTACAAGACATCTTAAAAAATGTTACTAATTTAAGAAATTATGTATGAGAGCAATTGTCAATGGCATAGAGATTACATTTTGTAGACTTATACAGAGCTGCGTTTTCATAAAGGATAAAAAAGTTAGTAAACAAATTTGTAAACACTAATTTTTAGTATAATTTTTCTTTTCAGTAATAATTCTTGCTATCTTCTTACTAGAAATTACAGATTTTTTTACTAAATTTCGTTGCTGATTTCAGCAAAACATTTTACTTATTTTTCAAAACCGAGTGCTAAACTTAGCAAAAAAAACTATACTAATTTAACAACAAGTGGATATTTTAAGGAAAATTTATTTACAAGAATTCGTTGATTTTTTAGAATTCCTGTTTAGTTTATATTTGTTATTATTAGTTTGGTAATAAAACTCAGAAAATGTTAATGTATCTCTAATGTATAAAAAGGTAATAACTGGAGAACCGTTTCCAATTTTTACTCCAAATTTCAAGTATTTTGAATAATTATACATTTTTTACAATCAAAAGAAAGAAAAAAAAAAGAATTTTTTTTATTAAATTTGACTTTATTTCTTTTTTGGATTTTACAGTTTGTTTGTTTTAAGTACACTTTTTTGCTAATTTCAGCAGATTGATTTTAAATTGCAGTTTACACAATTTACTGAAATTTAGTAGGGTCTACTAATTATTTATACTTATTTCATTGTACTAAAATTATTTATATTTAGTAAATTTTTTAATTGATTTTAGCAAATCGATTTTGAATTGCAGTTTACAAAAATTTTGCTAAATTTTAAAAAATCAAAAAAAAAAATTTTTTAAATTAGTATATTTTTCTGCTAAATTTAGCACTCGGTTTTGAAAAATTAGTAAATTGTTTTGCTGAAATCAGCAATTTAATTAGAATTAAAAAAATTCGTAATTTGTAATAAGAGGATAGCAATTGTACTAAAAATCAGTATAAAAATAGTAAAGAGCGATTGGGAACTGTTTACAAATTTTTTTACTAACTTTTTATCTGAGTGTAGTAAATTATAATTTATCGTAAATTTGATAACTTTCTTTTCGTTAAACTTCAAAAATCATGCTATTTTACAACATTATTTTTATGCAGTTCTTATATCCAGGGGTATGGCATCACCAAAAAATAAGTAATAACGCAGCCGTTATCACTAGGGCAAGGAATTCCATGCAAATGCATGTTTTTTGTCGATAGTCCAAAACTAATATGGACTAAATACTTATCCGAATCATCATATTTAGAACAAAATGGCATCGATTTGTAGTTGCATATTTTTGCATATTTTGTCATAAATGCATGTTTTGCATATTTTGACTTTAAATGCATATGTGGTGCCTTTTTAATGCATATTTTGTGCTTTTTAATGCACATTTGTGCATATTTTAAATTTTTAGGAGCATTTTTTATTTTGTAAAAAACTTTAAAAAATTCAAATTTTTATATTTTGATTCAATCATAATAAACATTCTTAAAAACCTTATTGACCTATGGAAAATCTTCGAGTTCCGTGTCTGTTTGCAAAATAACTAACTTAAATATATTTTTAAGTTTTAAATTGCATTATTTTTGCAAAAATAATGGTTTTTAGTGCATATTTCTTATATTTTTAATGCATATTTTTCTTTTTTAGCCGCATATTTTAGGCGCATATTTTCCATTTTTAAGTGCATCAAATTCCTTGCCCTAGTTATCACTAGGTGGCACATTGTTCAGTAAACTGACACTTTTGTTTTTTATTTAAATTTAAATGAAAACAAAGAAACTGAAAAAACTAAAGCATATCTCAAATTTTGTTATTTGAACATATTTAGCGCTTTTGTTTTTCAAGTAAGTTTTCTGATATCCAATATAAGCTCAGCTGATACTAAACTGATACTTAATAGTTGCTCAAATAATATTAGCCCCACTATCGGAGAGTATTGTGTTTTGATATCTTATCTCTATAAAGAGTAGTTTACATTATAGGATTGAGTGCTAGGATCTGTCAAAAAAAACCATTATTTTGGCAGTCATAAGATTTTTTGTCGGATTTCTCATTTTTTAGACTTTTTTCAAAAATAATTCTCGCTCATAGGATTTGCACACACAAAGTAATCTCTTTTTAGTTAGCTCTCTCACATTTAATGTCTTTAAGATTTTAATTAGTTTTATATTGCCAGTGTTATGATTTCTCTTATTTAAAATCATGTGACTCAATACTATAATGTAAACGGCTCTTAACTAATATTGCAGGGGTATTGCATCACAAATAAAAAGTAATAATGTACTCGTTATCACTAGGTGGCACTTTGTTCAGAAAATTGACGCTTCTTTTTATTTATTTAAACTTAAATAAAAACAAACACTAATGACAATATGATATTAGAATTTGGACTTGAGGTGGAAGAATATTCTAACTAAATATATGAAAATATAGAAAGTCCGAAAAAACAATTTTTGTATTTTTTAATGCAAAAATTAAAATAATTGTTACAAACACAAGAGCTTAGAAAACGAAAAGAATGTCTCAAATTTTGTTATTCGAACGTACTCAGCTCTTGTTTTTTTCATTTTGTGCAGTTTTCAAAAATTTATTTTCAAATATAAGCTCAGCTGATACTAAATAATAGAGATGAGCGATCCGGTGATTTTTGAATAACGCTGCTACCAGTGATCGTGATTTTCAAATCACCGTTCTTTTAAACAGTGACCGTGATCACGGGTTTGTAATAGATAATCCGGCGATTTTTCAGTAACATTGTTCTCAGTGAAATCGTGAAATGTGCAAATCGTTGTTCTTTTAAACTGTGATCGTGATCACGGTTTTTCTATGGAAAAGACTGCGATTTTCTGATAAATAAACGAAATAATATTTATGGCGAGTTTTTAAGATGTCAGTTAAACTTGGTTTAGTTAAACCAAAAATAAATTTTGTCAGCCATTTCAAAGTTTATTAACAAAAATTTGCCGGAAAAACTTTTTCTCGAGTATAATTTATATCTTTATTGAAATAAAACAAAATAAACCTCATTTTAAAAGCAGTATTCCAGTTACAAACTGCGTTAAACTAAGTTTAAAGATAATCCACTTCCTAAAAACTGGGCCTTAAAAGAAGAATAGTTGCGACCGGTAACAAAGACATGATAGAAGAAGACATTTTATTCAGAAGAGTGTGAAAGCAAGTCACTGTTATTGAAAGAAAAAACATGTATTACTGTGCACAATGAAGTTTGCAAGAAAGAATAGCACAGAAATATTAAAAGAACGACATTCCGAGTAACTGCGACTTGAAATATTTGATCACTGCCGTTACCAGTGATTTATTAATAACTGTGATTAAATCACCGGTATGAAAATATCGCTCATCTCTACTAAATAACTGCTCAGGTAATATTAAATTTCAGCGTCCACTACAGGTCGGTAGTGCAGGTTCTGATATCTTATTTCTATAATTAATAGTCTCCGCCATAAATTGTTGATTTTCTTTTGCCTCTTTTATCTTAAATCCCGCAGTTGGCATTACAACCTGTACCAAAAATTGTAATCTCTATTACATATCCGAGTTTTATAAAAATCGGAGACTATCACATGATATACTTGCCTTGTTAGTTTCCTTATGAGCGCAACAATGCTAAGCAAATCATTCTCTGTAATTCCATCACTCATTGTAAAGCAATTCATAACAATTGATTTTTTCCAATCAATCATTTTTTTACTTGATAAATACACAATACGAACTTTAGAAAATGCGATTTTTCACTTAAACACTTAATAAATTATTAAGCAAACGTAATTGCACATCAATAGACCCGTAACGATGTCAAAAGCAGAATGGCAATTTTCTTTTTAAATGTTACATCCCAACAAACAATTGGCTTTTCAAAATGACCATAAAGGATTCTTATCTTGAAGATTTCTTAATAAAATATTATATATTTTTTCACCAGATACCTGGAGATGAATAATATTTTATATTCACATAAAAATTTTTTAACCACAAAGTTTTTTTAGCGGGAAAATTTTTTTTTCAGCTCAATAAATTTTATTTTTGCAAAAACTGTTTTTACAGTAAAAAAAAGTTTTCACCTCAGAAAATTTGTTTTTTCTCATTTGATCTTTTTTTACATTATTTAGAAAAAAGATACTGGGGAGGGTACAAAATACCTGGTAAAACCTAATTTAATGTTTTTACTTATTAAATTTGGGTAGCTTATACTGTAAAGCACTCTTAAGACGAAATGCGGGGGACCAGTACTGGTGATATGTGAGAAGTTTTTAACATAAAAAAATGCAACTCTACAATACTTAAAACAAGGAGTGAGTCGAGTAATGACAAATTTAGCTAGATTTACTTATACTACACTCAAAATAGTTTGTAGCAGAGACATATAATATAGAGATGCAACATCGATAATTTTGTAAACAAACTGTAGATGTCGCTAGCATGTGGGATTTTATTTTGGGAAATTTTCTCAAGGGAGGATTTTTTTATGTCAAATGAGGTTTTACAGAGTTATTAGGTAAGGGGATTTGGGCCCAAATTAGGGATTTCGACTTCGTTTTGGGGACAGATTAAAAAATTTGTAAATTTTAAAAGATTTAGTTTTAGGCCCAAAATAAGAAGAATTTTGGTGCAAATTTTATGCGTATTATTTCAAATTAAAGTCGATCAAATTAGCTCTCTTAAAGAATTTCAAAATTTCTACAAAATATTTGAGTTATTAAAGAAATGTTCTCCAAATATTTATAAATCTTAAAAAAACGAAAAGCAACCAGGCTCAATAATTAATCAAAAATTTTTCTATTTTCTAAATACTAAAATTGTTACATGCAAAGGACTCAGAAAAAATAAATTTTGTTTAGGCTCAAAAAGTATCAAGGGTTTTCATATAACCTCTTATGTTTCTTCTAAATCGTGTAAACTCGAGTTATGCAAACTTAAGGTTCAAAAGAGTTTACGAGCCCTAGAACTTACACCTTACTAGATTTACAAATTTTTTACAAAAAAAAAGACTTTTCACCATAATGAACTTTGTGTGAAAATTGTGTACAATTTTTTTTATCTAAAATTTAATATACGACTTTTACTTTGAAACGGTGACATTTCAGTTTAAAGCCCAGTATTTTGTTCAAAAGAGCGAAAAATTTTCCCTCTATGTTTGGAACTCAAAAACTATAATAAAAACATTAAAACAAACTTTTAATGGTGTATAAAAAGTTACAATCATAATTTGGGTTATGTCACTTTTTCGCTACATTTTCAAATGGTCCTGTCTATTAAAATTCCACCTCAATTTCGCAACAATTCCACGCAAGTGAAAAATAATTTTTTTTATATAGAGTTTGACAACTTTTTCGCAAAAGTACGAACAAAATACCAGGCTTAATTGTGATTTGCCTTTCGTATAATAAAATTTTTTTAGATTCACAATTTTAACAAAGATTTGAGGCCTTTAAAGTTCGGGTGAAAACGTAAATATTTCTTCGTAAAATTTTTATTAAGAGCGATGCTAACTTAGGGTGCGTACAGAGTGGCCGCTTGTTGCCGAGCCGAGCCGACTGACGCTTATTGCGAGAACCAATGCGAGAAAACTGGTACTATACAAATTAGTACAAATAAGCACGAACAGGTCATAGTGGGCGCCGAGCTGGTCAGAGCGCAAAGCTGATTGAATGCGAGAAAACAGTTCCAAAGCGTATTTCACCGCCGAAAACATTGTTTATGTTATGTTAATAAAATAAAAATTAAACAAAAAAATAAAAATTCAAATAAATAATAAAAATTAAATAAAATTATAACAATTATAAAAAAATTAAAAAAAAACTTATAAACAAAATTTAAAAAAAAAAATGTAATAAAAATTTAAAGAATAATTGAAGAAAAAAGCGTATTTCACCGCCGAAAACATTCTTTATGTTATGTTAATAAAATAAAAATTAAACAAAAAAATAAAAATTCAAATAAATAATAAAAATTAAATAAAATTATAACAATTATAAAAAAATTAAAAAAAACTTATAAACCAAATTTAAAAAAAAATGTAATAAAAATTTCAAGAATAATTGAAGAAATGCGTTAATAAGTAAAATTTTAAAACTCAATGTCAGTTTGAACAACAAAACCAAATGCATACAAACATACATAAAACACAAATAATAGATAAAATATCAGCGTTGATTCTCGCATCCACTATGCACCCCCAAACTTGTTTCTCGCATGAACAAGTTCTCGCGATAAGCGTCAGTCGGCTCGGCTCGGCAACAAGCGGCCACTCTGTACGCACCCTTAGCTCCTTTTTTTGAGTTTTTATTTAAATTAAAATGAATTGGGTATAACATTGGGGATTTAAACATTTAAAATGGGTATAAGCTAAAACTTTTTGGGCAACAACTCCCCAATAAAATGAAACAGTATTGCCAGAAAAAACAAAACAGCAGTCAGCGCCATGGGAACCCCTGGTCTAAACTAAAAGTTATGAGTAATTTGAATTCAATTTTATTTTCACGAAACTAATTATTCTACATTGGAAAACTGTTCGTATTCGATTTTCATCACACTCCTGTCAAACACCGATTTGAGACATTTGGCTCATAGAAAATGAATCATCAAAAAATTATCCAAATTTTGCTAAGTTGCTAAATTTTGTAAAATTTGGAAGATGATATGAAATTTTGTTTGTGCAAGCATCAGAAACAGTTCGTTTTAACCGAGCCCGTATTAGCTGAGAATTCGTTTTATCTGATTTCATTTTAAACGAGTTTTACTTTAGCAAGTTAATATTTAATACTACTGCAAATATGGACACGTGGCGAATACATGATATTATTTTCATAGAAAAGATCTCATTAATCATACGTCAAGTTTGATTGAACATTTAGAACAGAAAGTTACAAATCATTTTAAAGAAAAATTTCATGTTATAAATTTTGAAATTATAGATAATTAGTGTAATTATTTTAGTATCAGTGTAAAAAAACAACAACACATTTCTTTTAAAAAATACAAAAAAAAAATAATTTTTTACCCTTGCATGTGTGTGTATGACATAAATACGAATGAGAGTTTAATTAAAAGGAGGTACCAAAATCAGACAAACATTTTTGGGGACTTTTGACAAAAGCACTTAAGTCTACTTAAGAAAATTTTCCAATATTTTTGTATTCAATAAAACTTTTAGATACGCAGATTACTATCTCATCCTTACATTTCTATACATTATACACTAAAAGAAATCAGACCTCCTGAAATCAACTTATTTCAAAATGTTATTAATTTCTGTTTGAAAAAAGAATATTTCATTTGCAAAACCTTGCGTTTTTATTTCAGCGATTTTTTCTAAGCAAAAAAAAACTAAATTTGAAAAATAAATTAATAAATTCTAAAGTTTTTGTACAAATATTTCTATAGAACGGTAAATGTAAATGTGTTTCCTAGCTCTCCTGAAAAATTTGTGTTTTTAAAATATATGATTTTGTTAAAAGTTCACAGATTTCATAACGTCATTTATATTTGACCTATAGAAATAATAAAAAACAGAAATAAAACTACAATAAAATTAGTACCTACAATTTAGTAATTTTTATAGTAATATTTATTAAATCATTAAAAATATATATAGAAATTATAAATATACATTTAATCGTGTTATAGTTATTTAATTGATTTTAAGCACGCATATAATTTAAAGGAATGTAATAACTTGAAGGTTGTCACTCTAATAAGGGTTTATAACCTAGTTTCAAACCATCGCTGGAGACGAAAAATTGTAGGAAACTTTTATAAATTAATATATCTGATTATTTTTTACTATAATTCTGTAGTAAGTGTAATTTTAGTTGGTTGGATTTGAATTTGAATTGAAAACATATATTTTAATCCCAGTTAACACATTTCTTCGAAATTATAACTCATACACCTATAGACCTGTAAAAATAGCAGAAAAAGTTAATAATATTGAAATTAGTATTATTTTTTTTTTTTTGTTTGCTAAATACTAGTAAGATAAGAACAGCAAAAATAAAACTGTTAAATTAAGAATTTTAGTTATAATTGAGTTAACTTTTAGTTAATTTAAAATGATAAATTATACTACAAAATCTGCAGAAAGTTTTGAAAAATATTAGTAGACTAAAAATAGCAAAAACAAACTGTTATATCTGCAAAATTTTGGTTATTTTTTAGCTAAATTAAATTGGATAAAAATGACAGTATATCTTGCTAAAATTAGCAAAAATATTTGCTAAATAAATACTGCTGATTTCTGAAGGCTATATTTTTATTTGCATTAAAAGAACTCGAAAGACTTTGAAAAGAAAGTTAAATTTTTTGTAATTTTTTAGTCTACCAATTATTTAGCGAAAGTTTTTGCTGATTTTAGCAGGTTAAATTGTTATTTTATATTCAACTACAGTTTGACTTAAATATAACTAAAATTCTGTATATTTAACAGTTTTAATTTTGCAAATATTTAGCAAAAATAATCTGCTATTTTCAAAAGTTTTTTCTATCAAATCATTCTAAACTAATTTTTAGTAGTTTTAACTAAATTTTTTTGCAGACTTTTTTCTATTATTATTCTTTGAAATGAGTGTTAACAACTTTTAAGACAACAACATTAACATAATTGAGTACACAATTTATACAAAGCTTTATAAAATCCACGAATTTTAATGAACAAATTTTTACCAAGTATGCTTTCATTATTTTCCAATTTTTTTATAAATTTCTCTAAGCGATTGATTTTTGAAGGTAATTGATAAAAAAAAAATATTAAACTTAATGTCTGGTGGAGACACCGAATTACTTTAAAATTTAATTGAATATTTTATTTTACTTGGGATTTTTTCATTGGCATTGAAATTTCTTTAGCAATGCTAATGCCAAAAAAATTCATTACCATTTTTCTGGCATTAGAATTTGTCGTACTAATGCTAATGACATCGCAATAATGCCTTTAAAACTCCCCGAGTAAAAAAGTATATATCAAATTATATGTGAATGGATATATTTGCAATATGTAACTGGATATAATTTCATCCGAAAAATGGTTATATTAAATTGTATCAAATCGGATATAATTGTATTTACAAGGATACAAAGTTATATCAAATGATAAACTTATATCCGAATTTTGTCCCGATCAAATTGGATATAAGTATTACGATATGATTAAATTTAAATGATAAAAAAAATTCGTATTGGAGGTCAGCAAGATTTCACGTTCTGCACACTAGCAGCCGCAGGCTACTGTCGATAATTTGCGACTTTCATGCAAATGCATGTTTGTAGTCATTAATTCAAAAATGATTTTGACCGAATACCATTTATATTGGATTTAATTTTTAACTAAACACTCTCGAGTAATAAATATGATTTTTATAAATCGATAAATGTAAAGTGCATTTTTTAATTTTAAGCATTTATTTTTGGATCTTTAGTGCATATTTTTTGGTTTTTATTTCATATTTCCATTTAAGTGCATATTTTGCATTTAAATGGATATTTTAAGCGTATATTTTCCATTTTTAAGTGCATGAAAGTCGCTGCCCTGATAATAAGTAACTATTAAAGACGTTATTGTATAAATCCGTTATTGTTGAATTCTTTAACCCTAGAAGTCCATTGTTAGTCGATTCGACTAACATCAACCGTGCTTTACAAATAGCGATGCACTTCTAGGGTTAAAGATTAGCCCCCGTATTCAAAATGAAAAAGCATATGCTAGCTAACAAGCTGCCAGCTTTCTCTTATGGGAATATGTGTGCAAAATAGTTAGCAGCAAGTTAGTTAGCATACACTTTGTCATTTTTAATACGGGTGTAGATCATTTTTTCTCAAATATGGGAATTTTCTTTGGACTTAGAAAATTTTTCAAATACATATATTGTTTTTTTTTATTTTAAATAAACTTTTAATGATTAGCCCGGCAATGCACTTCTTTTTTGTTAGAGGCTCCTAATTCCCGATTTAAGGAGCTGAAAATGATCTATAACAATATTCAATGGTTATTTCTCCACTCAAAACTTATCGGACCAGAACAAAATATATATGGCGTTGGAAAGGTACTTGAAATACCTTACCAATGGTATGCAACATGCCTAAACTTATTAACCCATTACGAGCCGGGTCATGATTTTAAATGTTAATTTTATTAAATTGGAGTTTTTAAATTAAATTAAAAAAAAAAAAAACTTAAAAATAAAAAAAATCAGAAAATATTAATTTAATGAAAAAATTTAATAAAACATATAAAAATTTTTTTTCATGCAATGAGTTTCGAACTTGTGTCTGAGATTAACTAATATATTGTAATATATAAAATACAATCAAAAATATTCTTCGTATGTATTTATATATACAATTTTTAACGGTTTTATCAATTATATATTCCTATATAAATAATTTGCAATAACGCAAATTCTGATATATGATTCAATATGATTACATATGACAAAATTTTTAAACATTTTTCTAATATATCATCATATAAAAACATATAAAGTCGCATACAATATTTTATATTATCATATATTTTAATATTAAAAAATATATGTTATATATACTCTTTTTTACTCGGGTCATTACAATTTAGCAAAAAAAAGCATTTTTTAATAAATTATATCGACCTTTTTCGATTAATCAATTAGTGGTTTTAGATATGACTAAAATAGGCCTTCAAGGTAAAAAGTTTTTTAAATGTAAATAAAAGACTATTTATTCCATTTATTTTTTATCCGACGTTTTGCTGGGGATTTTCCAGCATCTTCAGGGATAATTTTTCTTCGAAAAAGGGGTTGATTAGATCGCTTTACATTGGCTGTTTAAAAAAATGGATCCCTCGGGATCAAACACAGCTTAGTCTATGGGCCATTTTAAAAATCGCCAATTTAAAAAATGCCATTTTACAAAATTTCCTGTATCTGGAAAACTAAGCGAGATAGAACAAAACGGACAAATTTTTTTCAGGCTTCAATGCAACTTTCATGCTTCTATTTATTATTCACATGAGGTAGGTGCGAGAGCGATCCCCAGGAATCAATTTTTATAAAACAGCCACAGGGTGACCCATTTTTCTTCTTTTTTTTAATTTATAGGATAATAGAAATTAATACACTAAGATAATAAGAACTTCGTTCCCCGTTTCATTTCATTTCGTTCCCTGCGGCAAGTGTTCCAAATTCCCTTGTGCCGCGTTCCATTTCATATCGTTCCGAATTACAGCGATTTTTCCAGTCCATTGTCGGAGGATGTTAATTTGTATTATCAAGTAAATTGTTCAAAAAATAAAAACTCAAATTGTCACCCTTTTAGAAATGGATCAATCGGAAGCTCTGCAAGACCTGGCCTATTTGTATTATTGGAGTGTGTTAATACTCCAAAGGAACAAAAATTTTATCCGTTTTGCGCTTTCTTGCTTAGTTTTCGCGATATGGCCCATTTTCAATAAATCGCGATTTTACAAAATGTCTGTATCTCGAAAACTAAGCAAGATAGGGCAAAACGGACAAAATTTTTGCAAGTTTCAAGTAATGCTCACACTCCTGTTATTCACATGAGCTAGGTCCGAGGGCAATTCCTAGGAATCTATTTTTTTGAAACACCCACAGTGTGACCCATTTTTTCCATTTATAACATCCCAGCGAAATTGTCGGATGCAAAGAACTGGTTGTAGAACAACTTCTACTTGCATGCAACCTGTTCTAATTTATGTTCTAACATCGGTGATTTTTGTTTGGGTTTGTCCCAAAAGCAACAGGTTCTTTTCCTCCAAACTAGAACAGGTTGCTTTGCACTCGTTCCCCATTTAATTCCAATTGTTCCGATTTCCACCGATGATCCAATCCTTTGTCGGAGTGTGTTAATTTGTATTATCACGTTAATTGTCAAAAAACACACCCAGAAAACGGATTCAGTTCTGATAACCGCATTTGCCACTAATATTCAGCAATATTTTTTGCTGATTTCAAGAGTGTAAAATTTCATATGCAATTAACCAAAATTTAAATTTTCATCCGATTGTATCCGATGTTGAAAAATAAAATAGATTTGCGACAAGTTTGTTTGTTCTTGTTTCATTTATCAGACGTAAAATCAGATCAAAAATCACATAATGCAAAGCCCAATTAAACTCCAGTTAAAGTAAGTTTATAGTATCCGACGAAGTCAAATTTTCGTATCTGAATAGTTTTAAGTATAGTTACCCGAGTAAAAAAAATTATATATAATCATATGTGGCATATATTACAATATATAATTAGACATGTGGTTATGTATATCCATATATAATTATATATGACGTTTTTTCCGAAAAATTTTCCTTATATTATGCCATATATAATTTCATCTAATTAGATATCGGCCTTCGTAATATTAGATATGGCATATATAATTATATATTACATAACATGGTTGATCTTATTGCATATATAGTTATATATAGAACTATATCTTAATAGATATGGTGGCATTTTAGCAATATATAATTATATATGGTATCATTTAAACAATATATAATTATATATGGTGAAAGTTAAACTAGATATTATCATATATGGTGCCATTTAAACAATATATGGTCATATATGGTACCCCATAAACCAAATCTTTAATTCAGTTCCAGATATGATAATATATGGTACTATATATAGTGCGATATATATTTATATATGGTGTTATTTAAGCTATATATTATCATATATGGTGCCATTCAAACCATATATTATTATATATGGTGCCATTCAAACCATATATTATCATATATGGTACCATTTAAACCATATATTATCATATATGGTGCAATTTCAACAATATATGCCCATATATGGTACCTCATCAACAATATTTTTAATACAGTTCCACATATGATAATATATGCTACCATATATAGTGCCATATATATTTATATATGGTGTTATTTAAGCAATATATTACCATATATGGTGCCATTTAAACCATATATTTTCTTATATGGTGCCATTTCAACAATATATGCTCATATATGGTACCTCATGAACAACATTTTTAATACAGTTCCAGATATGATAATATATGCTACTATATAGTGTCATATATGTTTATATATGCTGTTATTTAAGAAATACATTAACATATTTGGTGCCATTTAAACCATATATTGTCATATATGGTGCCTGATGAACGACATTTTTAATACAGATGCAGATATGATAATATATGCTACCATATATAGTCCCATATATATTGATATATGGTGTCATTTAAACAATATTAATATATAGACATATATGGTATCATTTAAACAATATATTGTCATATATGGCACAATTTAAACAATATATGGTCAAATTTGGTACCACATCAACATTTTGAATACAATTCCATATACAAATTGGTGCCATTATCTAAAATTTAATTTAATGTTAACTTATAATAAAATAAAAATGTATTTCCTAAAAATAAAAATATAGTGTTAATTAATGTTAATATACAATAGGTTTAAGTTTAACATCCCAGACAGAAAAATATAATCGGCACAATGCTGGCAAACCGTTGGCGATGGTCGGTTATGCGTTGGCAGAACGCTGCATTAACTATCTTGGCAAAAAAATAGATTTCAAAAAACATTTTTGAAAAAATTGAGAAAACTTTTTTTAATATTTGCTTTTAAAAACATGAAATTTAACCCAGTCCACCAGATTGTCAGCCAAGACCTCTACACTCTAATCTAACGAGACTTGTTATAGATGTGTGATAGCTACAAATTAAATGAATGATAAAAGCATTTCGAGCTAACTTATAAGCATCGAAAAAAGGTATTCCAGAAATTATTAAATGTATTTTAGAAAATTTTAATTGTATATCACAAAATATTATTTGCACTTCAGAAACTACAATATTACGCAAATTTAATTATTTATTTATTTAGTTGTGTCCAGAAATAATGAAATCTATTTCAGAATTTCATAGCTAATAGAGAAAAATTTCTCAAATACATTTCATAATTTCGGAAATACGATTGATAATTTCTGAAATACAGTTTGATAATTTCTGAAACACAGTTGTGAATTTCGGAAATACAATTAATAATTTCTGAAACACAATTGATAAAACTGAACTTCAATTGACTAGTTCTGATATACAATTCATAAATGTGAAAAATAATTGATGAGTTCTGAAACACAATTGATAAAACTGAAATTCAATTGATTATTTCTGAAATACAATTGATGAATTTTAAAACAATTAATACAATTGGAAATGGTGTAGAGCGTCAAAAAGATGTAAATAAAATTATTTTATTCAAAGATTTCAATTTAATAAAAAAATAAATATATAATTTTATAAAAAAATTTATAGAAAAAAAAATTTTAATTTTATAAAAAGAAATTCATTTTGTAAAAGAAATGCATATTGAACTCGAGCCCTTCTGAGTTTAAACCTTATTTTAACAAAATATTGTAATTTTTATACAATCAGTGCTCTGCCAGTCTATTATTTTTGAACAGTTGGCAATATATGTCTGGGATCTTATTTAATCCCAAATAAATGGAGATCTTACGTAGTACCCAAATATAATGCGGCATCTAATTTTATCTGTCATTTTTATGGATACTTTTAGATGTCAATCCCCAAATATATTGCTGTTTCTAATTCGATCTGCCATTTTAATACCGAAATAAATTGCTGGATCTAATTCGATCTGCCATTTTTATGATAAATTTAGATCCAAGTTTATCCCCAAATATATTGCTGGATCTAATTTCATCTGCCATTTTTCGGTTAAATTTAGATCCAAGTTTATCCCCATATATATTGCTGGATCTAATTCGATTAGGAATTTTTCGGATAAATTTAGATCTAAGTTTATCCACATATATATTGCTGGATCTAATTCGATGTGCCATTTTTCGGATCAAATTAGATCTAAGTTTATCCCCAAATATATAGTTAGATCTAATTCGATCTGCCACTTTTTCGGATCAAATTAGATATACGTTTATCCACAAATATATTGCGGGATCTAATTTGATCTGCCAAAATTGAGATCAAATTAGATCTAAAAATATCCGCAAATATATAGCTCGATCCGCCAATTTTCGGATCAAAATAGATCTAGGTTTATCCCCAAAGATATCACTGGACCTCCCAATTTTGAGATATAACTTGATCTTAGTTTATCCCCATATATACAATGGGATCTAATACGATATGATTGGATAGACCCAATTTTGAGATCTAATTGGATCAGCTAGATATTACAGCAGATCTTAAACAATATCAAATTGGATATAATTAGATATTGCGCGAGATCAATTGTTTTTACTCGGGTAATGAATAAATAAAAAAAAAATTACAAAAATTTCGAATTTTGACAATTTTTAATATGCTAATAGAAAAAAGTCTCTAAAAATTTTTGCTAAAATTACTAAGCATTATTTCAAAATGGCCCTGCGGAAAAAAACTCTGTTGGCTAAACACCACTAAGATAACAACAGCAACAAGAAATCTGTTAAATTTATAAAACTTTAGCTATTAACTAAAATAATTGTAAATAACTATTTATCCCGCTGAAATAAGCAAAAAAAAAATTTGTTAAATATTATTGGACTAAAAATATGACAAAAAATTTCTTTTTATAATTAATTAATACAAATAAAAATCTACAGTTTTCATATCAACAGTCTAATATTTTTCATCAAATAGTTATGCTGATTTTAGCAGAATAATTGTTATTTGCATTTAATTAAATTTAACCTTAATATATGTGTATAACTAAAATTTTGTGTATATAATATTTGTCCCTGCTTTTTTTTTGTCCGTTAATATTCAGCAAAATTTTTTATTAATTTCAGCAGGGTAAATAACCTAAAAGATGACTCAAATATTACTAAAGTTTTATAGATTTTAGATTTATTCTTCCTGCATTTATCTAATTTATATTTAGCAAACAGATTATGCTGATATCAGCAGCTTTTTCTCCAGGGCCCTTTTTAACTAATTTATATCAGGTTTTTCTACAGGTTTATTTCTAAGAACATATAAATGTTATTTTTGGCCATTTTCGGCTACGATTCGACACAGGTTAACGTTTTCTAAAAAAATCGCATTCTTCCATTTGAATCATCTAAAACAAAACTGGAGCAATGAATAAAAATCGCAATTAAAGGGATATCCTGGAACCTACTTTTTTTATTTTTTAAGCATGTTCGAAAAATTATAATTTGTGGTGGTTTTTGTTATACGGTTTTGATGAAGACCCCACCGGTAACAGAAGACCCCAACTTATGGACTTAATCCTCATAGAAATAATTGAGGTTATGACAGTTTTAAGAATTTCTTAATGCAGGAAATTCTTAATTTTTTTTTCACATATAAAATTTCATACAAATCTCAAAGTTTTACTTGGAATACTTATCAGTAGGTGTTGCCTTATTTGTATTTATATTTTTTAATAGTAAGATCTTTAACCTAAAATGAACTTATGCCACTTTCCATATAAACGCTCATACATTCACAAAAGTTTGTCGGTAGAATCTACTGAAAATGACAGTTAAAACAAAGGTATATGCAGTTAAAAAGGCGACAAAGGTATTTACCTTTAAAATAACTAAAACTTTTGTTATTTTTAACTGTTGAAAAATAACTAACAAATGCATTAAAAATAACTACCAATGTCGTAAAATTAACTGATAAATTTTTACTACAAAAATTTAAAAACAACTGACAAAATCGGTAAAAACTACTGTTTTTACAGTCAATTGTTTTTTTTTTCTATAAAAGTATATTTTAATAAAAAACAATATTTTTTTTTCTTTCGATTTCAAAAATATGTGGTATTACTTCAGCCTATTTAAAATTTGAAGTAAAAATTTCAAATCGATCTCCAGTTATTATGCTTTTATGCATTGGGGATACAATACATGTTTCTGATTTGTATTTGCAAACTATGTAGAAATATATCAATAATAGCAAATATAAACTAAAATTTTTAAAACTCAAAAAAAGTCAACGAAATTTTTTATTTTTTAAATAACTAACAAAAACTACTGTTTACTGTAAAAATACTGTTTTGGTAGTTGTTTATTATGATATTAAAAATAACTGATTTAAACAACTGTTACGAAATTACAGTACTTTTCGTTAGTTGTTTTCTTAAATAACCGTCATAAAAGTTGTTTTGCTTTTTTCTATAGAAAAACAACTGTACTTACTGTTCAACAACTACTGATTACTACATAAACAACTGTCATGTAGTAACTGTCAAACTTTTTTGAGTGTATGACACAAAAGTATTCTTAAGTTTTGTAAGCTTCGAAAACAATTTAAAGCAAGATATGATGTTTATAGATTCATCTCAGTATATTATTCAATTTTATGTGCATGTAAATAGAAAACATCAAAACCATTTCACCACATATCAAAACCAAAATAAATTAATATCATACCTTTCAATATGAATATTGAGCCGGAGCGCCGAATGCCAATTTAAAATTTCGATATCGGCCATAGTCAAGATCGACACAATTTCAGTCCGATCGGAGGACACCCTTTTCTGTTCCCCGAGTTTCCGAAAATCAGAAGTTTTTGCACAATGAAGCCATTTAAACCCTTTCAAAACTTAGGTCGGACATGTCCCATACATTTTGTAAATAACCAAAAGTCCACTAAATATTTGAAATAATTAAGGATTTAAATTATACGGAATGCAGCATATTGAAATTTGTTTTGGTATTTCGAAAATATAGGGGAAGTGCGACACACTTGATCCCGAAAAATTTTAAGCCGAATATCTTCTAAACACACTTGATCCCTGGGATCAAGTGCGTTTAATAAGACATTTGATCCCCGGGATTTTTCTGTTTTTGGTTTCCTTCAGATTTCGATGAAATTTGTACCACAAACTACAAAAAAAAGTTTGTCCCAAATGAATTTAGTTTCAACCGAATCATTCGATTGCAGCAACCGAAAACTCGGTTACTTCAATCATATCTCGGTTGTCACAACCCCATTTCAGTTGCAGCAATCGAACGATTCGGTTGGAACCCAATTCAACTTTGTTAGAAAATATTTCTGCTGATTTTAGCAAGCTAGACTGCTATTTGCATTCAACTAAATTTAGCTTAAAAATAACAAAAATTTTGAAAATATAACAGTTTGTTTTCGCTATTTTTAGTCTACTAATATTTAACGAAATTTACTCCCAATTTACAGTACAATTTGTTGTTTTCAATTAACTAAAAGTTAACTTAATAAAACTAAAATTCTCTAAATTTAACAGTTTTATTTTTCTGTTCTTATTTTACTACTATTCAGCATAAAAATCTGTATATTTCAGCAGCTTTTATGTAAGGTGATTTTTAAGATTTAAGATTAATTTTAAACAACTAAAAATTTTTTTAAAATGATGCAAAAACTGTTAAATTAGCAAATGTTTTTGCTAAATACTAGTAAAATAAGAACAGCAAAAATAAAACTGCCTTTTTTTTTTTTTTTTGAAAGAGAAGCAACACTTAGGAAATTCTTCGTATTAATTAACGTGTTGCTTCCTTTGGAAAGGGGATAGAGAAGAAGCGAATGGTGGTGAAAGATGAAGGGGTTCAAATATGGCAACACTGTAATAGCGCGAGATGTTGAATTTTAGAACAGTTGTTGCGCGCCGTCTGTTGGTGAGTTGGCGAACTTTGTTGAAGCTTTTTAGTTCATAGCCCTGTTGTATTATTTGACTTCGGTGGGGTTCAGTGCTATGGGAAAACCGAAGGAGGACGCTGCGATATGTATGAGGGATAGAAAAAACTCATACATATTATTATTTTTCATAAATTGATGTTGCCTTGGTTGGGGCTCGAACCCGCAACCTCACGTGTAACAGTCCAATGCGCTAACCATTACACCACAGAATTTTGGTTATATTTGAGTTAACTTTTAGTTCATTGAAAATGACAAATTGTAATGTTAAATCTGCAAAAAAAATTTGGTAAATATTATTGTAGTAGAATAAAAATAGCAAAATCAACAAAATTTTTGTTATTTTTAAGCAAAATTTAGTTGAGTGCAAATAGCAGTCTATTCTGTTAAATTAGTAGAAATATTTGTAAACTGTTATTTTCAAAAAGCTCGATTTTTAGTTGCAAAAAATCGAAAAAAAGGACTTCGAAAATTTTAATTTTTTGTGATTTTTTGGTCTACTAATTATTTAGTAAAATTTTTTTGTAGATTTTAGCAGGTTAATTTATTATATTCTATTAACAAAGATCTAACTCAAATATAACTAAAATTCTGTATATTTAACTGTTTTATTTTGTCTATTCCTTATCTTACTAAAATATAGCAAAAATAATCCGCTAATTTAGCAGCATTTTTTTCTGCAGCATCAGTTTAAACTAATTTTTATTAGTTTTAACTAAATTTTTTACAGACTTTTTTCAATTGGTGTAGATCAAAAGACAGGAATTCATTTTGCTAAATTTAATTAATTTTTCTATT
Organism: Leucophora obtusa; assembly: GCA_949987735.1. Lineage (NCBI taxonomy): Eukaryota > Metazoa > Arthropoda > Insecta > Diptera > Anthomyiidae > Leucophora > Leucophora obtusa. The sequence goes on from OX465296.1 coordinate 157,450,504, forward strand.
GACCCAACAAACTTATTATTTTGAGTGTAATATAAATCTTCAATTATTGCAAATAGCCGGTTTTCGTTAATTTGGACAACTACAGCTAAGAAGAGTAGAATACGGAAAAAATTATTAGTTTAGAAAGGACTTCGAAAATTTTAATTTTTTGTGATTTTTTGGTCTACTAATTATTTAGTAAAATTTTTTTGTAGATTTTAGCAGGTTAATTTATTATATTCTATTAACAAAGATCTAACTCAAATATAACTAAAATTCTGTATATTTAACTGTTTTATTTTGTCTATTCCTTATCTTACTAAAATATAGCAAAAATAATCCGCTAATTTAGCAGCATTTTTTTCTGCAGCATCAGTTTAAACTAATTTTTATTAGTTTTAACTAAATTTTTTACAGACTTTTTTCAATTGGTGTAGATCAAAAGACAGGAATTCATTTTGCTAAATTTAATTAAATTTTCTATTGACCCAACAAACTTATTATTTTGAGTGTAATATAAATCTTCAATTATTGCAAATAGCCGGTTTTCGTTAATTTGGACAACTACAGCTAAGAAGAGTAGAATACGGAAAAAATTATTAGTTTAGAAAAATTCTGCCTGATCTCCGTTTGGGCTGGAATTTCACCTCGATACTATCCACAGCCTATGACGAAATCGAAAATTCGCTTACGACGCTCCGTCCTAATGCATACATTTGGTAAATATGTATATAACTCAAGTTATTTGAGCATATTTTATCAAACACAAAATAATCCCTAACATTAAAAATTCCGTTTTTATTAAAAATTGTAATGCTTAGCTTAGTAACAATACACAAACATTAATCAGTCACATCAAAAGAATAAAATCTTTAAAGAACCCCACTTAAGACAAATACGTAAATCCTTTATTTATTAAAAAAAAAAGAGCTTATAAATCCTTTTGTAGGTAAATATTTTCTGTAATTTTATTATTTTCTTTTACAAAAAACTGCGCTTATATAAATACTTAGAAATTTTGCTGCAATACTTAATTGTTAAGTGGTCCTTACGTAATCAATATTATTGATTATAATTTTTTTAAACACATAAATAAAAAATTAAATATTTAAAAAAGGAAACCTTCTCTTTGTTAGGTTTTCAAAAACATTATCAATAATATTGATCGCCTGTGGCTGCTTGTAAAACAAATAAAAACTTTAATTTGAAAATTTAATCAAAAAAAGCCTTTTTGAAATTTTTAGGCTTCAAAAGTCAAGGATACTTTTGCCGAACAAACTTTTCGTTATCCTGTCATGTTGCTCGGCAAAAATAAGGATCTTACCATAGCGGCAACAGGAAATTCTAGAAAAAGATTTTCCAAATATGATAAAGTAAATACTCTAAATAAAAAAAAATAAAATACCTTTTAAGTTTTCTTCAGTTTATGTTTTTGTTTATAAACAATCCAACACTATTGAATTTAATAAATTTTTATGTAAAAGCACCTAATGTATAATTTTTAATAATTTATTTTTTATTTCATAACATTGAATGTTGTTAATATATAAATGTTGTATTAAATTAATTGTAATTATTGCATATTATTTTTATAATAACTGATAAGGATACATGTGCAGGAAGTCTTATTAATATCATATTTTAGAACACATTATCATCAGCAGATTGATAATGCAGTTAATTTTGAGATCTTCGAGGTTCACAAGGTGTACTAAGTGCTGTATGTGTTGTATTGTCATATTAAAAAACAGAGTTGTTAAAATTTTCATATCGTTTTAATGACGATTTTTGTTGGGTTTTCTCTTTATTAGCACACCTAAACATAGTACACCAAACATAGATATAAATGTTGTGTCGTCCTATCGAATATTGTTGTATATTTTAAAATTAAATCTTAAAAACTCTGTTTCAATAAAACAGTATAACACATACAACATTTAGCACACCCTATGTGAAAATCCTCATATCCTCTCAAAGTTATTGTATATTCCCATAATTGTCGCCAATCCTTTTCAATCCTTTTCAATAAAAAATAATTACTTATGGCGTCACGATGTATACGTATACGTATTTTAAAAACATGTATTTGAAAAGTTGTGCAAAAAGCCAACATCACAATAGCCTTATTCAAATTAGTTTCTTTTCAAACAATTTCTATGAAAAAACTTCCATATCGACGTTATTGTTTTAATTTATGCTATTACACGATTTACTGCAAGTATCCTAAATGTTTAAATTACTTCAAAATCCATAAATTTTATGTTTAAAAGTTTAAATAAATATTTAAAATCCTTTCTTTTCTATCATTATTAGTACATCAATGAAACTCATTTACCTCTTATACCTGATGAAGCCATACAGTCTTTGTCAGAAAGTGATATGCTCAAAGTAGAAAAACGTATGGAAAGAAGACGTAAACTGCTATCGGAGAAATGTTCCGAATTGGGCTTAGATGTAGTGGGTAAGTAAATTTTAATTTTTCCCATACATAGTTTTAGAAGCATAGACCGGCATGGAAAACATGCAAAAACTAGCAGACCCAAAAGAAAAATTTTCATATCGCGCAAAAACTCTGTGTATACATTTTTTTTTAATTTTTCGGGGCAATATATTTTTTTTAATTCAAAAAAAAATTTCACTCGAACTTTAAAGGCTTCAAACTGTAATTTAAATTATAAAAAAAATTAACAATTTTTTAATTTTATAACGAAGGCACATCACAATATCAGAGACTATTATTTATAGAGATAGGAAATCAAATATAGGCTGGGCCTATATTTAAAAACTCAAAAACTGTTGAAAACTGCTTAAAAATCAGGAAAAACAAACGCGGAATGTATTCAAATATTAAAATTTAATATATCTGCAGATTTTTTATTATCTTTATTTCGCAATGTCGGAAAATTAGAAAACTTCTTAAACCAATAAGAAATTCTAGCAAATATTGAATAGTTTTCACGAAATCCAAAACCAAAGTTTGGCAGAACTGCCATAGCGACTTTTTAATATCTGATTTACGCTTAATAGTAAAATGTGAACGGCTTCATCGTCTCGTGTCTTTGAGAATTGGCCCATTTAAGAAATTATCATATAGCCCAAATAAATCTTTAGACATTACGGCATTGCATTTTGGCAATATGTATATCCACAATCTGGGCTTGGGCTTTATATTTTCGCACGTTATTGCATTACATGGAAATTCAATTATGGAAGATTCGAAATATTCTCGCTGTTTTGTTATTCACAAAGACTGTTCTAAGTTTTGAATCCATACGTAAAATTCCAAAGTTAAAGAATATTTTCGCTGTACTGTGATCCAGATCCAAAAATTTTTTTCGTTACTATTTTTACGGCTTCTATTTCTTTTGCTATTTTACTATTTACATTAAAAAAATAGTAGATGTTTTAATGAATTTAAGAGAGTATTCTTATCTTAATAAAATATTTTCTCATTGGCGCATATAGGCCCCAACAACACTTAAGGGTTGGTTGGTTTAAGTGGCAGCTCACGCACTTGTAAGCATGAAGTAGAATCAAGAGCGACTCCGTTTTGAAAATACCATACTACCCGTAAGGAATTAATATCCGGAGAACTGTTAATTTTCTGAAATTAAAGTAGGAATATTATTTTAGGACCTACACTAATAGGAAAAAGTCTGTAAAAAATTCAGTTAAAACTAGTAAAAATTTGTTAAAAATGATACTGCAGAAAAAACTGCTAAATTTGCAGATTACTTTTGCTATATATTAGTCAGATAGGAACAGCAAAAATAAAACTGGTAAATATACAGAATTTTAATCACATTTAGGTTAAAGTTTTGTTAATAGAAAATAACAAATTAACCTGTTAAATCAGCAGAAAATTTTGCTAAATATTTAGTAGCCTAAAAAATCACAAAAGATTCAAAATTTTCCACATTTTTTTCGGTTTTGTTTTTAAATGCAAATAAAAATCGAGCCTTTTGAAAACAGCAGTTTACCATTTTTTTACCAAATAATTCTGCTAATTTGCATTCAACTAAATTTAGCTTAAAAATAACAAAAATTTTGTACATATAACAGTTTGTGTTTGCGATTTTTAGTCTACTAATATTTAGCAAAATTTTCTCCAGATTTCACAGTACAATTTATCATTTTCAATTAACTAAAAGTTAACTTAAATATAACTAAAATTGTGTAAATTTAACAGTTTTATTTTTGCTGTTCTTATTTTACCAGTATTTAGAAAAAAAATTCTGCTAATTTAACAGTTTTTTCTACAACATAATTTTTAACAAATTTTTAGTTGCTTTTTTCTGCTGTTTTTACAGATTTATTTCTATGAGTGTAGAAAAATATTATCAGGAAGTTTCTTTAATATCCGCTCAGGAATATATGTTATATTAATAAGATTAACAAAAATTAAAATCTCCTGATGTTTTCCCTTTGACCTCAAACATGAGCTATTTATTGGATTTGCATTTTGCCCTAATTTAGAGGATTGAAGGACTTGATCCTATGCTGTAATATGCCGGTCAAAACAAATATGGGATTTAAAAGAAAAGCAGAAAAACCTTGCCTAAATGCTTAAATAAATGACAAAAATCGTCATTTTCTCGAAATCCGCTAAAATAAAATCGCTGATCTAGGCAAATGCAAAAAGGAATTCATACAATTTTTGGAGTCTATATTCCCCAATATATCCTTAATAGTACCTTATAGTCTAGTCGTTGATGTTTTGAAATTTCTCTAATTCTACATTTATACCTGAGCAAAAACTACCTGGTTTTTGGCTCTTGTAGTTTTTAACCCTTAAATGCATGATCTCCTCAATTTTAACCATTTTTGAATATTACAACAAACATTTTTGAATATTACACTTTTTGTAAAATAAAACGCGTGTTTTAGATTTTTCACAAACATATGAAGCAAAACCAAGATTTTTCCTATAACTGTTTACAAAATCTGAGCTAAAATATACGGACACTTTTTACAGAAGGGGCCTCAATCAGTGTTGCCATAAGCATTAAACACATAGACGACTGCAGCTACACGACTACAGCCTGTCAAAAATAAAATACACACGTTTATATGAAAACGATTATTTTGACACCAACACAGCTACACGGCTATACGACTACTTTTGCCGCTGTAGTCAACTTAGGATAATTTCTATTTTTGTTGGCTACAAAACAAAAATAGTGTTGACAATATAACAAAATATGTAAAACAGGACAATTTTTATCGCTAGAGGCGAAATAAAATCGCTAGTTCTGACTAAAAAATCACCGTTATGGGAACACTAAAGAAACAGCTGTTTATATTTTACAATTGTTTGAAGGTTTCATTAATTTATATTTGGAATTGTGATGTTTTGTAATTGTAATTTTATTGTGATGTTTTGTAAAAAAAAATGGATCTTACAAAATTAACAAAATATTCCTCAGCCATTATTTTAGAAGCACAAAACCAAAAAAGATTAACATTATCAAAACGTCAAATTTTTTGCATCATCTGTTTACTATGTTGCTGTCGTTTTCAAAAAAATTAAGTAGCTGACTACACGACTACAATTGCAGCCAGCAGCATTTGTAGTCGTGTAGTCATGTAGCCGCAGTCGTCTATGTGTTTAATGCAATATATTTTTTTAGAAAAACTGTAAAACAACTGTTTCTTTATAGAAAAACTGTTTTTCTACTAACTAAAATATTATCCTAGGGTCTCAATTTTCAAAATATCGAGATTTGAATAATTTAATTGCTTTTGGCATTTATATAGTAGTGGACTTTTGTATAGCCTTCTAATAAAACTTTTTTTAAGAATTTTGGTCTCCTAGAACCGAATCTGAAGTTAAAAAAGTTCATCGAATCACTCGTTCGCGATGTGTACCTTTTTTTATTATTATTATTATTATTATTATTATTATTATTATTATTATTATTATTATTATTATTATTATTATCATTATCATTATCATTATTATTATTATTATTATTATTATTATTATTATTATTATTATTATTATTATTATTATTATTATTATTATTATTATCATTATTATTATTATTATTATTATTATTATTATTATTATTATTATTATTATTATGATAGAACACTTTACTTGTCAATTTTGTACTTCAAAATATTTTTTATTGATTTGTATTCCACATGAAATTACCTTTCATTTGATTGAGTATTATTATGTCGGGAATTGTCTGACGGTGTGTAAAATCCCCGTAAAAATCTCGAAAACTAGGTTTTTTGGAATTTTCCCTGATCATAATTGAAAAAATAGTAGTAAATTATTATCCAGAATTGGCAAATATTTATTTAAAAAAATAAAAAATCAAATTCGGTAATTTTTGATGAGACATTGTTTTAAAAAATTAAAAAAAAATATATAGAAATTTCTAAATCATTCTTCATTTAGAAATGATCAGAAAAGTTCAGCAAAAAAATATCCGTCGGATCTACGACGTGTCAGATATGGTTTAGCCAATTTTATTCCGAGCTAATTTTAGATGAAATTTGTTAAAAAAAATGTTTCGTTTTTCCAGTAATCATATTTTGTAGTATTATATTGCTATTTTTAAATTTATTTATGTTTGGATTTGTACCTAATTTTTTAACACAATATGAAGGTTTTTGTAATTTTAGGGTCATATGCATAATCCCTTTCTATGTTTATAATGGGCTTATAAAACAAATATTTATTGCGAAATTCATTTTATAAACACTTTTATATTTTAACTATTAAATTTTAGTTAAAAAAAATTGTAAATGAAACAAATGTGCCGATTTAATATGAAAAAACTGTAAAAAAAAATCCATGAATTACAAAAAAACTGTTTTGGCATCCCAAAAAACTGTAAAAAGCAGTTAAAACTGGCTATATGGCAACACTGGCCCCAATGCCCAAAAATGTAGTTTTGTGCATCAAGTGGGTTTTATTATTAAAAAACTGATATGTTGCCAATTGACTACACCATGCATTTAAGGGTTAACTTGTCAAAACGTATGAAAAAAAAAGCAAAAACTGGTTTTGTACAAAAACTATGTGTAGTATAAAAAATTTTTTTGAAAACTAAAAACTGGAGATTTTAAATCAGTGTTTTAAAATTCCCACCTTGTTGGCATTACTTTTAACCGAATTGCAAGACACAATATAAAAAATATTTCTTATCGGACTTTCTTGGAAATCAATAGAATAAAAAGATGTTTCTGTAAATTAATTCAATAAGTTTTAAAATTTGAACACGAATTTCTTGATTTCTCGGCTGCTTTTTAACCGTTATTAAAGTAATAACTTTAAATCATAAATAACAGTGATTTTATTATTTTTTACTAGCTTTATTATTTTTACCAGTTTTACTGAAAAATCCGTTCGAGTACAAAAAAAAATAGTAAAACGTAATAAAAAATTTAAGGGGAAAATTTACTAGTTTTTACTTGAAAAATTTCTTCCAACAAAAACTAGTAATATGTTTTTTTTTTTGTTTAACAGATGAAAAATTGAACATATTTTTATTAAGTTAATTAACTCTTATGATGCTCATTAAAGTTTGCACTCCGCGGACGATTTTTTGCGATTTTCGTAAATTTGTTTTGTGTGTTTACTATTTTTACAATTATTTTGTTCGAGTACTTCTGAATATTTTGACAATTTTTTCAATATTTTTCCCCTTTTACTAGTTTTAATAGAAATGTACTCGTACAAACCTAATAATTAGTTTGGACTGTTCCGATTTAAAAAAACCTATTTTTGTGAAAATTTAAAAGTATTTTTATGTTTTGAAAAGGTATGCAAAAAGTCGACTTTTTAGCGAATCCTAAAAAATTAAAGAAATACTTTTTAAAGAACTTTTAAATTTTTTTTTACAGAAAAAATTTAACGTTTTTTGATTTTTGTATTTATGACAGTTCTTTAAAGGCGGTCAAAATTGGGTTAATATATTGTGAAGCAGAAATATCACAGTTGCAAATATCGTGAATTGATTTGCTGTTTATATAAAAATAGATGCTGCTAAAATGCTGCTTTAATTTGCATTTATGTTTGCTTTTTACCCATACTACTGCAATCAATAACAGAATTGAATATGTCACAGTGTTGCGACTTTTTGTTAAAAGCATCGCCTTTTGTTTATTTCTCTTGGTTTGCAAGAACATTTAAAAATTCAGCGAAAGAGTGGTAAAGTTTGAGTTTGTTATGATTGTGACTTTCTAATGTCTGAAAATTTTGTTCCTGTAGTTATCATAAACTGGGCTTTGTTGACCAGTCAAAAATATTGTTAACGCAGCACGGTGGAGCAGAATCAGAATATTTTAGAATTCTGTAAATTCAACATATTTCAGATTTCAACAGAATAATATGAATTTTTTTTTTAATGTTATATTAAAGGAATTAAATATGCTATGGGAATGTTATATTTTTATGGTCTAATTCATAAACTTTTACAACAGTCTTATTGCAGGATTTTAAGCTAATTTGTGAAAAACAGTATTCATATTTACTTAATAATGAAGAAAATAATAAAGGTTTATAGTTGGTACTCACTAACTTTAAACCTTTTAGAAAGTTTGGAGTGAGGAAGCCACCATTTAATTGCTAATTATTTCATTTTCAGGCATGAAATGATTTATTAAAGCCATCCCATCCCTAGAATGTGTGGCTTCCAACAACTTGCATCCATCAAACTGAAAAAAACTACAACAATTGCGTAGCCAATGACCTTTTTCGAAAAAATTTCCAAAAAAATGTAAAAATAAAATTAAAAAGAAAAACAAAACAATAGTGATGTGTAGACTGTCAAAGCATTATTCGAAATTCGATTACTTTTGTATGCTTTGAATAATATGTTCTAAAAAATTACTTTTTTACACACATTTCCATTGATTTGCTTTATAAATAAAAAAAAATATTTTTAATGGCTTTTAAATTTATCTTAGCACATCATTAGTTCTCTAATTTAAGGAAATAAAGTTTTCACTTCCGATTACCGAGTCAATCGTTTACTAAATTTGTAAATCACTTACGACTTATTTGGGAGAAGAGAGAAAATAAACAATAGTGTTGCCAGTATCAAATCGAAAAATTAATTTATAGTTAAAATACGATTATGAATCAAGATTTCTAATAACTCCTTATTAAGCGAAATATGTACTTTAACTATAGCAAGCTTCAAATACCAAATAAATTTTGTTTATGAATTAGCACATTATTTTTTAAAAGAAAATTTGTTGATACACATACTGCAAAGAAATTTCATGTTAAGGTCTGCCTTGCTACCATTAACATAAAAATTAAAGAAAACAGGCAAAATTTTACAAATACGGTGTTTTTGAAATTTTTCCTGTCTTGCCGACATTTAAAGCTAGGGTTGAACAGGGCTTATGCCATCACAATACGGATGCCTTGGAGGATCTACTCCATCTTTTTCTTTTAAATTCCAGCTTTGTACTCAGAGAAAAATTGGTTTAATTTAAATATAAACGGTTCAATTTTGAGGAGTATGGGAGAGAATAATTAGCAAGTAAGTAATATTTTTGCATGCAATGCATCTGAATGAAGTAGCGTTTAATATGGATAAAATACCATTTTTTTAATATTCAAATTTAAAAACACGCTATTTTAATCCTAAAAAAGATATTGCATTGAAATTCCCTTTAGTTAATAGAATAATTTGTTATAATATTTTCTGAGAAATTGGCCTGGATTTTCTTTTGAAGCAGGCAAAAACACGGAGCAGGTTATAGCAAAAATGATAAATTTTAATTTTAAACTGCAAATAACTTTTGCACTTTGTAGATGATAGAAATTATACGTCTTTTAAAATCGGTTTGTAAATAGAAAAATGGCAAAACTTTGGAGTCGAATGGCATAGCTCCCGAAGTTTCGGCCATCCAAAACTTACAGTGTGAAACTTCATATCAGTCGGTAAGAAATGGCGAAATTCTTCCCAAAATATTTGTATTCTTCTCCATTGTGTCCAGGAGAGTTTATTTTGAAATAATATGAAAAATATATTTTTTGTGTAATTTCATACGGTTTTGGATAATTTTTGACCTAAAGCTGTGTAATTTTTTGTTTTACTGGTGGCAACGCTGATATGTCAACAATAAAGGATGTAATATCCATCAGAGAAATTTCTTATTTGCTCTTGTCACAATCATAAATCCGTCATTTTATTTTTTTTTTTATAACAAAAAATAACTCAAACAAGTATGTCCCTTTCAATGTAAAAATACCCTGTTAAATAAACACCGGATGCATTAAGTATAAATCATACAATATGCTATGGTTAATACACCCAAAAAATTTGGATAATTCGATTCGATTCGAGAAAACTATTTGCAACTGAATTTTTCACACTGAAAATAAAGCAACAAGAAATATATTTTTCTTGAGTAGATATATTTTATACTGAATTTAGATTGAGCAAAAACTATCTTTTTTTTAAAGAGAAGAAACACTCAGGAAATTCTTCCTATTAAATACCGTAAGGCGATAGAGAAGAGATGAAATGGGTTGAAAAATGAAGGGTCTCAAATATGGCAACACTGTAATTGCGCGAGTTGTTGAATTTTAAAACAGTCGTTGCGCGTCTTCTGATATTGAGTTGGCGAATTTTGTTGAAGCTTTTTGGTTCATAGCCCTGTTATGTTGTTTTACTTCGGTGTGGTTAAGTGCGAGAACACCGAAGGAGGACGCTGCGGTATGTATGAGGGATAGAAAAATATACATATTATTTTTCACCAGGATGTATCGAAAATTAATTACAAACGACACCGTCTGTATCAAAAGTGCACATTTCATATATTTTTATTTAGTTTTTGGCAAAAACCAGGTAGAATCCGGTTTAAAGTTTGTATGAAAATTACTGAAAATAATAAATTAAATGTGTAGTTTGCGGCTGATAAACTATTACTTTTTATCCAGTCAATAAATATACTATTAAACATGTATCGTCAACTTGTCTGGTTTAACAGGTTTTCAAGAGAGCGGAAAAACTGATTAGAGATTAACCAGAACTGGATCAACAACGACAACGACATGTGCTTTTTAATATATTTTGTATGGGAAGCAAAATGTCGCCATGTCGTCCGGCGATTTGTCGTCGTAATAGAATCTATTCTATGTTCGTGACGACACACTAATACACACTCAAAATATTTGTAAAATAGTTGCCATATTTTTAACTAATTAAGGGAACAGAGTTGCAGAAATTCGTATTAGAGTTGCAAAAATTCGTACTTTGTTACAAAAAAATTATTTTTTTTACAGAAGAAATGTAATTGAAAATAAAAATGCATAATTTACCGCAAAACGGCGAAATTAAATAGAAAAAAATGTAAAACACCAAGAATTAATGGAAGACCAATTGAATTGGTGAAGAATTGTGACGAAAAAAATACAACCATACTCTGGTTTTGCTTTAATTTTTTTCTAAATGTCAAAAAATGTCGACAATCGATTGTCGCTGAATTTAAATTATTCGCGACGACTTTTGCTATAGTCGGTCGACAATCGACCCAGTTGTGATTAATCTCTAACCCTTAAATGCATGATCTCTTCGATTTTAACTGTGTTTTTATATATGATTTCTAAAGGCGTGTACATTTCAAGAAAAACACCAAAAAAAATTTAATTTTTAAATAAGGTGATTTTTACTGAAAAATATTGTTGTTTACCAAATAGCTAAATTGTGATTATTTTAACGTGTATGAAAAAAAACAAAAAAAAATCTATAAACTATAATTTATACATTTATTGCCGCCAAAATAAATTTTATTGCGAGAATACCACTAATAATTACACTTTTGTTAAAAAAAACGCGTGTTTTAGATTTTTCATAAATATACAGAGCAAAGCCAAGATTTTTACCCAACTGTTTAAAAATTCTGCGCTAAACTACTATTTTGTTCTATTTTATTTCTATATTCTAATTGCACATAAATAAGTATGAGAAAATTATACAGAAATTTCTTTCAGTGCATTGAATGAAGGAAAGTTATATCTCACTCATACAAGCACAAAAATAAGGTTGTATGCGTTTGCCGATCCCTGTTATAGAATAAAGTTAAAAGTATTTACATAAATTTGTTTTTATTAAATTAATATTTTTATAATAATTTTTATTTATGTTATTTTAACTACATTTGCAGTTGTTTGTACAGTTTTAAAATAATTTGCATGTATGTTGTTTTAATTCCATTTGTAGTTGTTTTTACTACATTTGTTAAAAATAACTTCACATTGCAGTTGATTTAAATGTAAATGTAGTCTACACCTCTTTAAATGCAAATGCAGTTATTTTAACTGTCATTTGCAGTTGATTTTACCTACATAGTTCCCTGTACATATATGGTTCTATAAGTTTATAGCAGACCTGTATAAAAGTTTATTTGAAATATTTTTTTGAAATAACCATTTATTAATATTTGTAAATTTGAAATAGGAGTATTGTTTTATTTACTAAAATACGCACATAAGAAAATATTAATATTTCCCACATAGCATTTGGAAGACTGTTTTGTCAAAAATCACCTAAGAGAGTCTTCTTCGAGTACTTTTGATGACCAAATACTGATTAATCACTTGCGCGCTTGAAAAAAGAATCGAAAATGATTCTCGCTTATGCTTAAAAGAGATTTATTGAAAATTATATTGCGCATTTAAAAAATGCTTGTTATGTTGTTTTTGTTTAAAAAGTGATTTATTAAAAATACAATAACAAAGCCTACAGCAATCACAAATTGATCATACAGGTGCTTGAAATGTGACTGTTTTCAATGTTATTTTAGAATAATATTTTGCGCAGCTGAAAAAGTGCTTATTATGTTATTGTTTTTGCTTATAACGGGACAATATTTTACTTGCTTTGAAGCAGATGTCCAATATTTGAATATTGTAAATTTTTGTTTATTTATCTCAGTGGATTCGTGGTATAAAGTTGTGTAATTTTATAAAAGTAAATATAAGTAATGTAATATTATAATATTTATATATTTTAATTTTAGTGAAAAGTGATTTTTAAATTAAAAAAGATGATGATCAGCCAAACAATTAAAAAGCAAAAAAAAAAGAAGCCGAAAAATTAATAGAACCAAAAAATAAGTTCTCAGGAAATTTTCATTAACAAAAATTTATTATATTTTATTATAATTTTGTTTATATTATTGTATATAATTTTAATAAACTTAATTAAATAACAATTTACATCAAATAAATATTTTGTTTTTTTAATGTAAATAATTAGAAATGCGGCTAAAAAATGACACGAAAAAGACTGCCAAACGATCGTAATCACGACCAAAAATGACTCGAAAAAGATTCGCAAAAGATTAGAAAACGACTTAAAAAATGACTCGAAGAAGACTTACAAATACTTATAAATACGAGTCAGAAATGAGTCGAAACTGATTAGAAAAGCGAGTCATAAAAGACTCATCAAGAAGAGTCGCGGGTAGGGTACCATTTTCTCCCGACAAAACAGTCATTTATAATCAGAAAATGAGCTCAAATATTTTAATCGTCCAGAGGAGTCATAAATGACTCGAATATGATCAAAAATTTCATAAAATGCTATGTGGTTTTCACACAAAAAAATAATTTTCATATTTGAATACGAAAATTGCAGATTCAATAAAAAAAATTTGAATTTCCTGTGATGACGATTTTTGCAGAATTGATAATGAAAATTGTAAGCACGTTGTTGAAATTATTTTGTTTTTCTGTCAATAAATAAAGTTGTCGATTTGATAAAACACAATTATTGAATTTTTGTGATTTTTTAATGAAAAATGTGTTGATTCAACACAAAGTTTTAATAATTTCCCGATCAAAAAAATTCATATATAGTCATATGTAGTAATATCTTGTTTTCTCTTATAATATGTGAATATATATGTTGTCATGAATAGCCATATATAATTATATGTTTCTTATGTTGTACCTTATATAACCATGTATTTTTGTATATTGTCTTTAGATACCAACCATATATGCTATACATAATGAGATATGACAGATCTATTGTCATATATAATAATAAATTATCATATATAACATAATATATGATCACATATGGTGGCATATAAGCCATATATTTTGAGATATAATGATATATGTCCTCCTATAAAAATTTTGTGGTTGTATGATATAAGATATTTTTATATATGATTATATATTATATTAAGTTAGTTATATATTATTCCATATATGGTGCAAGATTAACAATATAATTTGAGATATGATTATATATGGTCCCACATCAATAATATTTTCTATGTGTTTAATATATAATTACTAGTGTTTCCAATTCGGTTAATCGATTAACCGATTCCTCGATTAATCGCCTCTATTTCGGGTAATGTCGAAACAAATAATTTAAAACTCAAATAATTATTCGACCCGAATAATCGGTTAAAATAGGTCGATTAACCGGTTACATTTTTAATATGGAATTTTTCCTTTATTTTTTCCCAAAACTTCATAATTTTCTTAGCCTTCGCTAAAAAATTGCAAAAAAAGCTTAGAAAAACAAATACTAACTAACTAACTAACTAAAAAACAAATACTACCACCAAATTCTTTAAAAATCGAGAGAAAGAGGTAATTAAGCCTTTAGATACCTTTTTTGGAGGAACTCCAAGCAAGTCGGCATTGCACCAGCGAGACACGTCATCTGTTTTAAGAGAGTGATAAATTTTAATAAAATTTGTTTGCAAATATTTTAACAAAATATCAAAGTTTCTATTTGTAAAAAAGAGCTTTAAAAAACATCGCGAAAGGCCCAAATAATACAATACAATAGACAATGCTTCATTTCTGTTTTAATTCTTTTAAAAATTAAAATGAAAGTTAAAAAATTTAAATTTAAATGCAATTTGACATCTATAACCGCACACTGAGGAAATTGTGTACATGATATTTATGAATTTTTACACTGATTCAATTAAGTTTTGCTGGAATTCGTCCATTGAAAGTTTTCATTGAACTGATGCAGTTTTTGATAAAATTTTATGAAAAATTTCATATTATTTATCAAAAATTGTATACACCCAAAAAAAGTTTTATTAAAAAGAGCTTCATAAAAATAATGAAGCTTTGTCATTCACTTTGGGAAGAAAACTTCATTAGTTTACTGAAAATTTTCATTAAAACTTGTCTGACGAAATGCTATCTGCGTAAGTTCGCTCAAACTTTAGGTTATTTTTTATTATTAATGGCCCTTAGAAAACGGTAAATCGACTGAGAAAATCAGAAAACTCTTTTTTATTGATTTTTGCAGCGTAAATTAGTATTTTGACAATTGTTCTTAAATTACTAATATTTGCCAAACCAAAAATCTTTCAGCAGTTCTTTCTGCCATTTTCAATGATATTTTAGTAGCTTTAGCAAAATTTTTGTAGACAATACTAAGAAAATTTTTAATTAAAATTTTCTCGATTAACCGACCCGAATAACCGCTTAATCAATTTTAGACATTTTTCGAATAAAGCATTAACCGATTAACCGCCTACGTCGAATAATTGGAAACACTAATAATTACATATAGTCACATATAACCTGAGAGACCCTACTATCGAATCCCAGCTCGGGCACAAAATTTTTTTTAAATATTTCAAATATTTCAAAAATTTAAAATATTTCAAAAATGTAGCTAAGTATTTTACTTAACTACATATTTCATTTATTTCAAAATATTTATATTTCAGCTTTGAAATATTAATATTTATTTACTTAATCCAAATTATTTGAAATAAATAAAAAAATATTAATATTTCAAAACTCAAATATAAATATGTATTTACTTACTTAAAAACTTTTTTAAGTAAGTAATAAAATACTTATACTTGAACTTTCAAATATAATTACGAAAAATATTTCAAATGGTTAATTTAAGTAAATATTTTTAAGTAACTATACAGCTTTGGTTTATAGTGAATGTTCCTGTTGCAGCAAAAATACAGCATATGTTAATTTTATCATTTTAAATTTGATTTTTTAAAATATGCAAATTCTTTGAGTGCAAAACTTTCCATATGATAGAAAAAATATTTGAAATAATTCTCTTTTTTATTTACAGGCACTGATTTATGGCATAAGCCAAATCCTTGGGAATTCTTAGTCAATAAAAAACATCATATCATATGGTAAATTTAATTACTACACAACAGATTTGTGTTAGTTAACTTTAACTAAATAATCCCACTTGTATATAATTAAAATGTTTGTATTTGTAGGTGTAATGTTTTTAAAGCTGCCTCTTCATCATGGATGTTTAATTTTAATGTTTTAGCTGGCTATTCAGCAGATTTTTTGCACAAAACAAAAGAAATTTTATTACATTTAGCACGCGAACGTTATCCTAGAGTTACATTAGATGAGGTATGTATGAATATAATTTTATTCAACGAAAGTTTTATTTAAATTCCTAGTAAATTAACATGGAAACTTATCCCAATGGATGAATAAAAAAACTTAAAGAATTGTTGTGCCCTAGAGGCCTATTTCTGAGACGAGACAATAAGTCAATTGCACAATTTTAACCCTCTAACCGGCTTAAGCTTTTTTGCAATGAAATTTATACCATGTGTTCCTCATGAAAAATAAACAATAAGTTCTTCTACAAAAATTTTTTTCGTTGCCTACTTTAGGCGATATGGGCCAAAATAGTTTAAGGGTGAATCTCGAAAACTAGCGCATAAAAATTACTAGGTTTAGGCACAAATTATTTCTCTTACCAAGATGTAATTGCAATAAAAAAATTACATTTTTTGTGCTGTTACGTAAGAGGATGTAGCGATTTTCGTTTTTCGAAAAATGCGAAATTGAGCGAAAATGCACCAAAATTTCAATATATATTATTAAAACTTATAAGCTTTGCTGTCTATACCAAATATACTCTTTTTACCAAATTTCAGAAGAATTCGTCCATTCATTTTGAAGTTAAGGCGATGTCCTTTAAAAGTATCCTTATGGAATCCTGTGCGTCCTTGGACCATAGTAAGGAACTTTTTGAATATCTTAAGCTCCAATCTTACTTCATGGTCACTATCAATTGTTTTAGTCAATTTAAATATGTTTTCAAGATTTTTGAAAATTTTGGTTGTTTTAAAATATTTAATTTCTGAAATTTTACGAAATTTTATCTTTGACACTTTCTCGCTTCCAAACCGTGCATTGTATACAAAAAAATTCTTCACAAAAAATTTAATAAATTTTGTTTTCTGTTGAAAAAGCATAATTTCTTATTATAAAATACTCCTTTGGCGTATTTCTGGTCAATTTAATATACCCCGCCTGGAGGCGGGCTTGCCGGTTAGAGGGTTAAACAATGAATATAACACATGGATGGTAACCGAAACGATGCGGTTCTCGGTAAGGGTAACGCTATTTTAGATTATTTCGGTAACGGTATTTTAAGGGTAACGCTATTTAATTTATTTCGGTATCGGTATTTTAAGGGTAACGGTTTTTTAATTATTTCGGTAACGGTATTTTAAGGTTAGCAATATTTCAACTATTTCGGTAACGGTATTTTAAAGATAACGGTAGTTAATTATTTCGATGTATCCCGAAATTTTTTTACAAAAAACAGACGAGATTAAAAATAGAACCAATTTGCAATTGCAATTACAAAAACCGGAAAATTAAAAATAACCGTAACGGTATTTTAGGGGTAACAGTATTTCATTTATTTCGGTAACGGTATTTCGGTTATTTCGGTAACGGTATTTTAGGGGTAACGGTAGTCAGTTGAAAGGGTTTTGAATCGATAACGGTATTTTAGCGGTATTGCCCGCCAACCCTGATATAACACGCTTTTAAATTTGCATACTGATTTTGGGAAAAACTTATGACTAGTTTTATAATCAGAATTAAGAAGACCAACTTTTGTCCTAAATATTTTTTAAGTTAGAAATTTTGTTTAAAAATTTCTCACTTAAGTTAAATTTTAGAAAAACTTCGTTCTTAGTACCGACCAAAACATTGGCACTTATACTTCGTTTTACAAGTTAAACGGACATTTTTCAGCTCAAAGCTACTTCCATACACATAAACACTTTTATAAGAAAAAAAATCCAAACAAGGAATCCCAGCAAGCATGGCAATACGAAGAAGATTCCCCGATCATATTGCCAGGAAGAAAACATTTATTGCCGGCAATATCAATTTCGTATTGCGGAAGTTTCTTCCGTCGAGAATAACTGTTACCCGAAAGCAATACTTTCAGGCAACACGAAAGCAATACCCCAGAAAGATAAATCGGCGATATAACTAAGTTATCATCTGGAAGATAAAAAGGTGATATCGCCAAATAAACTCCCCGGTACAATATAAAGGTTTTAATTTTTAATTATTAAATTTAAGCCAGAAAAAGAAGATCTGCATACATAATCCATTGACCACCACATTAAATATCTTTATTTCAACGTAGCCGATTTTTTCCTCGCATTAGATCTTGATTTTTTCAAGGAATTTCTTTCCTATGTGTTTGTTGATTGTTTTTATACAAATTTTGTTTTAATTTTTTCCAAAATGACAAAGAATTTCAAACAAATTTTCTTTATCTTCCGGATGATAGGAAGGTAATATTGCCGCAATATCATCATAAAAACCTATGACAAAAAATTAAATTTTTTAATTATTTTTTTCCAAATATCACCAAATTATCTTCCAAATAAAATACTACTTGATTATTTTCATTCAAATGATAAATAGAAGATATCGCTTTAATATCTTCTTGGAAGATATCTTCCAAATGCTTGCAGGGAATGTATCTATTTCATAAATGGGACTAATGAATTAAGTGTACTAATTAAATGATGACTTTATTACCACTACATTGATATGAATGGTAATGAAATTATTATTATTAAATTATTTTCGTTACAACTTTTTTAATTAATGATAATTATTTAAGGATTTGATTTCATTGATTAATGACAATGTTTTTAAATTACATTACCATTGAAAATGAATCAGTTAAAAAAACCAATTACCAAATTTAAAAAAAAAACACCCAAAAATGTTTGTCGGTAAAATCAGCAGGAAATGACAGTTAAAACAAATGTAATTATATCGATTTTCATGCCAAATGGCACTTTTATACATTTTAAAAATTTGGGGTCATTTCGACCCCATGTACCTATAAGGGTTAATTTCTAATTTTTTATTACTATGTATAAAATTTGGTGTTAACAGAGTTATTTGGACAACTTTCACCAAATTCCGCAAGAAACAACACATAGTTTTGGTATATATGTATATATATTTGTTCCTTTTACTCCTGGAAGGGGCATAGGGCCGCCTATGTTTTGGTATACTTTCAGAAAAAATCTAAAAATTTCTAAAATTTTACTTTTGACCTTGGTAAAGATAGGGTTAACGTTGTCGGAGTTTTACAAAATTTTCGGAAAACAATCTCTCGTATCAGAATTAAAGGAAATCTGAAGTGATTTTGTTACAGCTAGCTAAAAACTCAAAAATTAATACTATCATCTAAATTATTGGCCAAAATCACACTTTTCTCTAAAATTTTGAACTTTAAAACTCCGTCACTGTTAAGTTAAAACAGGGATATGTGTAATTTTCAGTATAATTATTCTCTAAGGTGTATTTAATAAACCCCTATGTGTTGACCACTTTTTGTTTATATTTTGTTGAACAAAATTTTAAAAAACTCAAAACTAGAGTTTTGCAAATTTATAAAAAAAAAAACAAATCCCATCTTTATCATAAACCAAGAGAGTCAAAAATTTATAACTGAATATTTGTGGATTTTAGAAATGAAACTAGGGTATAACATTGGAAATTTTTGAAAGAAATATTTTATTTTTTACGATTTTCATAATTTATCTCATTTTAACCCTACAATGGCCTGAGGAAATTACAATTACTAAAATATTTTCCAACCGATTTTGGATTTTTATACATTACCATAAAGGGAATTCAGCCTAGATTATGATTCTGTTTACAGTTTCTAAAAATACAGTTATTTAAGAGCCAGTATTTAAAAAAAATTGATTTTTCGCCTTGTAAATCGTAGTTCAAACTTCAGGGCCGATGCGGCACGTGTTGCCGTTATCCGATCACCTTAATTTTTTGCATGGTGTATTTTTATACCCAAACGCACATTTCTAGGGGAGGGGGGGGGGGGGCCGACGGCCTAGTGTGCATGCATCTCATCCTCTATTAACTGCCTCTGTCTGACATTTCAAGAAGTTTTAATAGGGGATGATGGGTTAAGATTTATGGCAAAATTTTAATAAACCCAGCCAGCAATTTCGGAGCGCTCATAAATAAGATTCTCAAATGGCTCACAGAAATGATTATTGTTTTTTTGAAAACACTCTTTTTTTGGTAAAAAATATGAACCCTCAGAAAACAACCCAAAAAGTTGTCTCTACAATCAAAAAAGCTGTCTCAAAATGAGGGTTCATTTTTTTGACTCAAAAAAGATTACAAAATTATTTAAATTTATGAGGAAAATTTCGATTTTATACGTTCTTTTTTCTGAGTCATTTTTGAGTACACACGGGGCTCTTTTGAACGGACCACTTTCATAGGAAAAAGTGGAAAAATGTTTATGTTTTTGGAGCTCATTTGTGAGTCATTAATGATCATCTTTGTTTGCTGGGAATATTAAAAATTGTTCCAATGAATATACAAAATATGAAAAAACATAAAAAAAAACTAAACTTATTAACTTCAATTTAACTTCTTGAAGTGACAGATAGAGCCAGTGAGAGAACCGTTAACAATAACTGAGCGACTTGCATAGAGCCTGGTTATGCCAAGCAATTATTTGGGATTTTCTTTTTGTTTTCTTTTAGCAAAATAATCCTTATCAATGATTATAATTACTACTTATAACCATATGCTCATTATTCACTGCATTGTTCTATTTTTTCATCACTCTTCTTTACAGCTACATGCAGCTCAAAATCATTCAATAACTTTTTTAATAGCACGCCATCCATTTGAGAGACTGTTAAGTGCTTATCGTGATAAATTTGTCTATGCAATACCCCACTCGTTTCATGATAAACTTGGACGTAAAATTGTGCGTACTTATAGAAAAAAGGTGAGTTAATAGCACATACTACATAATGATGGTCATGGCTTGAATACTCGTACTGAAAATTTTTATGAATTAAAATAATTAAGCCAAAACAAATTCTCCAGTAGATTTTTTGAAGTGTAAAGAAAATTTAATTTATTAATAGCTATACAGATTTTGGTATCTACACTCATAGAAATAAATCTGTAAAAATAGCAGAAAAAGTTACTAAAAATCAGTTAAAAATTATGCTGCAGAAAAAACTGCTAAAATTAGCAGATTACTTTTGCTACGTATTAGTAATATAGGAGCAGCAAAAGTAAAACTGTTAATATACAGAATTATAGTCAATTAGTTAAATTTTTGTTAATGGAAAATAGCAAATTAATCTGCTAAAATCAACCAAAAATTTTGCTAAAAAATTAGTAGCCTAAAAAATCGCCAAAAAATTAAAAATTTTCGAAGTTTTTTTTCGATTTTTTTTAAATGCAAATAAAAATTGAGCCTATTGAAAGCTTCAATTTATAACTGTCTTTAGCAAATACTGTGTTAGCAGTATTGAAAAATTATTAGAAAAATTTCCTAATTTCAGGAGTTTTTTCTGCAGCATAATTTTTAACTAATTTTTAGTAACTTTTTCCTCTATTTACAGATTTATTTCTGTGAGTGTACATCATGATTTGACTCTCTTTCGAGTGATCTTCAGTACAATTTCCATATCTTTAGTTGTTTAGTTATTGATCAAATTGATTTGTTTACATAAATATATTCCGTTTGCCAAATAACAATCATTTAAATCTAATCATACCATTAACTAACTTATCCATCATATAAATTATATAATTTCAGTTCGGTATTATCAACTTATGAACATCGTTATATGTTTTCATTTTCTATTTCATTCATTTTTTTCCCTTCTCTCTTATTTAGAGTCAACAACTTAAACCTCCAAAATATCCAACATTTTCGGAATTTGTACGTTGGCTATTGGATCAAATAAAACATGGAAATCACTTGGATATGCATTTCGTGGCATCCACACAATTTTGTACGCCTTGTTTAATAAATTTCGATATTATTTTAAAATTTGAAACTCTAGAGGAGGATCAACTTTATCTAATTGAAAAGACTGGTCTAAAACGCATCATTGCACCGGAATGGCGTAATATGGGTAAAGGAAAAAATACATTAGAATTGTTGCAACAATTTTATTCGAAATTATCGAGAGCTGAATTAGATGGTTTATATGACTATTATCGGTAAATATTCAAGAATTTTATTTAATAATATGCATTAACTAACATCCACTTTGAAATCCAATTTTGTATTTAATGGCATATATTGACGAAATAAATCATATATTTTTTTTGAAAGATTTCCAGTATTTTAGATATAATTTTAATTCAGTTTTTTTTTTTTTTTCTATTTTAGTCCAAATTTCTGGCACTTTTTTGTTATTCCGATTCTTAATATTTTTTCTAACAAAAATTTTATTATGTGAATTTTCTAATAAAATTTAAGATTTAAGATTCTCAGCCAGCAATTTCGGAGCGCTCATAAATAAGATTTTTAAATAGCTCATAGAAATGATTATTGTTTTTTTGAAAACACTCTTTTTTTGGTAGAAAATATGAACCCTCAGAAAACAATCCAAAAAGTTGTCTCTACAATCTAAAAAGCTGTCTCAAAATGAGAGTTCATTTTTCGGACTCAAAGAAGATTCCAAAATTATTTAAATTTATGAGGAAAATTTCGATTTTATACGTTCTTTTTTCTGAGTCATTTCTGAGTACACAGGGGGCTCTTTTGGTCGGACCACTTTCAGAAAAAGTGGAAAAATGTTTATGTTTTTGGAGCTCATTTCTGAGTCATTAATGATCATCTTTGTTTGCTGGGTTGTTCAAAATTAAACCAACCTCATAACTTCCTAAACTGAATTAGTTAATTCTTAAACATTTTGCTTATTTTTGCAAAAAAATTTTGGTTTCTATATTTTTATTTTATTTTTTTTACCCTACACAACTCTGTGGAACCAAGAGTATACATAATAAAGAGATTGGGGGACTCTCTATCACTGAGAAAGCATTTGTTCTATTATGTGCCTTGGAACAGGAACATACTCAAACCAATATCACCCAGCAAACATGGCAATACGAAGAAGATTCTCCGAACATTTCGCCAGGAAGAAAACATTTATTGCCGGCAATATCAATTTCGTATTCCAGAAGTCTCCTCCGTCGGAAACAACTGTTACACTAAAACAATACTTCCAGGCAATATGAAAGCAATAACTCATATGGAAGATAAAAGGGATATGGCTAAATAAACTCCCGGTACAATAAAAAACGATGTAATTTTTTCATTATTAAATTTAAGCCTGAAAAACAATATCTGCATACATAATTCATTGACCAACTTATAAATTATTTTGATTTCATCTTAGCCGATTTTTCCAGCGCAATTAATCTTAATATTTCACGAGTTTATTTCCTATATATCTTTTGATTGTTTTTGTATAAATTTAGTTTTAATTTTTACCAAATTGATAAAGGATTTCAAACAAATTTTCTTTATCTTCCAAATGATACAAAGATGATATTGCCGAAATATTGTCATAAAAAGTTATGACAAAATATAAAATTTTTGAATTATATTTTTCCAAATATCGTCGAATTATCTTCCAAGTGATAAAAGGAAGACAATTTCAAAGTAAATACTACTTGATTATTTTCATTCAAATGACAAATAGAAGATATCGCTTTAATATCTTCTTGGAAGGTATCTTTTAAATGTTTGCAGGGTCATTATGTGCGCTCTTTGTATGACTCAAAACATCGATTGTAACCACCCTACGGGAAATTTTAACAAACTGTCACCGAACTGGCCCCTTTATATGAAATAGACTGGTCACTTTTACATGGCGTTGTCATTGGAGGGGGAAATTGACATGTCACAAGACAAATCCTAGGACAGGTTACTGAACTCTCATAAAAAACAAAGTTCAGGGACCTGTCCTGGGATTAGTCTTGTGACATGTCACAAGGGGTCAATTTCCCCCTCCTATGACAACGCCATGTAAAAGTGACCAGTCTATTTCATATAAAGGGGCCAGTTCGGTGACAGTTTGTTAAAATTTCCCGTAGGGCAGGTATGGAAAATAATAATTTAGTTATAAAAATCAAGAATGGAACTATACTATGGAATTATACTATTCCAACAGTATTATGAGTTTTAAACAACCCATACGTAAAAAATTGCAAAATAATATCGGAATGCGAAAAAAGGCCTTGGGGTTCAAAAAATTAATTAAAAGATTTACATTCTGCAAACGATGCCAAATTTTTTTTTTTTTTTTGCAACTAACCACCAAACTTTGTTTTATGAAATGGGCATTATACTCCGTAGATTATAAATTTAAAAAACCGCATTAAAAAATTGCAAAATAATAGAGGAACGCGAAAAAAGACTTTGTGGTAGAAAAAAATAATTAAAAAACCCAATCAGCGATTAGCAGTCTGCAAATGAATACAAGACGCAAACATTTTCCTTTTTGCAAATATTTTTTTGGCGATTTATTTATTTTTTTTTTTTTTTTGTAAACTAAGCACCAAACTTTTGTGTATAAAATTGGTACTATAGACCCTAGATTATAAATTTAAAAAAACCACACTTAAGAAATTGCAAAATAATCGCGGAAAGCGAAAAAAGGCTTTATGGTATAAAAAAATTAATTAAAAAACTTAATCAGCGATTTACATTCTGCAAAACAAATATATTGATGAAAAAATTATCCTTTTTGCAAATTTTATTTTTCGCGATTTTTTTTTTGCAACTAGCCACCAAACTTTGTTGTCTGAAATGTGTATTATGGCCCCTAAATTAAAAAAAAAACGCACGTAAAGAATTGCAAAATAATAGCGGAATTTGAAAAAAGACTTTATGGTACAAAAATTTAATCCCTAGGTTATATATTTAAAAAAACCGCACTTAAAAATTCCAAAATGACGGCGGAATTCGAAAAAGGCTTTAGGTACAGAAAATGAATTAAAAGAGGTAATCAGCGATCGACATTCTGCAAGCGAATATATTGTTGCAAAATTTTCGCTTTTTGCAAATGTTTTTTTTCACAATTTGTGCTAATATTTGCTAATATTTAATTTGTATGTTTTTTAACGAACCAAAGAGCTATTTTTTAGTTACTTACATTTTTAAATATGTAAGAGCGATCCAACATTTTTTGGTATAAGAGCCCGATTAAGTGAGCCTTTTCCATCCCTGATTAACCAGTCGGAGTTCGTTCCTGTTCCAAGCCGCCTAATATTTTTTCAAATAAAAAATATTGAGAGAGTTGCAAGGCCATTGGTGGAACAGAGTATATTGAGTTTGTGCTGATGTTTATAAATGCCGGTAGTGAAAGGGTTAACCAGCTTAAAAGTTCGATCAAAAAGATTAAGATATGGTTTAAGGCCGTTTGCTGATGTCCAGTTAAAATTTTGCCAATAGTTAAATTCAAATTGTATATGGGAAACAACAACAAATGTGTTCGTTAAAGTCCCAGTTAGTAGCTAGCTGGACATCAGTAATCGTTTCTTAATCGACTTGTATAATGCTCGCTTAAATTTATACAGACAATTTAAAACTTAAACACTTATTTTAGGCGGTCGAATGAACTTTATTTGAATGTAATTTGTTTTTTTTTTATTATCTTATGTAATAATTCTAATATTTTATTTCTATTTCAGATATGATTTTGAATTATTTAACTACAGCGCGACTTCATATTTTAATATTGCAAAAGCAAATGAATTACAAATTCCCGAAGAGGCTGCCATTTTATTAGGAAAATCGCATACATAAAACTTTTCAAAAAACCGATAATGGTAAAAAAAAAAGCTTCATAAGTCGGCGCTAGGAGGTGAACATGAAGCTAAACTAATGCACATCCGCCTACATCAACACCAAGAATTTAGATAATGTTTAAATAGTAAATTTATCAATTATTAAGATTCAACAAAATGTTTGCAAAGTTGATATCTTGATAGCGTAATAACCGATTATTCGCCATTACATATTTATTTTGTTTGTAGTGATTCGCGAGTTCCGAATTTAGTGCGTTATTTGCAACAAAAATGCAAAGTTAATTTCAAGAAGCAAGAAGCTAAACAACACATAAAAGACAACTAATTTGTACAATAATTTTAATATGCGTCAATAAATTGAAATATTTGTAGAAAAATTAGATATTAAGAAATTTATAATTATAATTAAATATCACACGCATAGCGCTTTTTACTTTAAATTAATTAATAGCGTATTTACATTGCATTTGTAATCCACCAGATTATGATTTTAATCTCTTTTTTTATAATCCTGATAGTTTACACTGGCTCTTTTTATATCTTATGTTACGTTAACACTTGCATCGAAATCCCGAGATTTCGATATCCACCACTGTGAAAAAACAATGAAGAAAGAATAACGAAAACTCGAAATTAACGCAACTTTAGCATTAAGTTATATATGACTTAAATTTCCAAATCTAGTTTAAACTAAATTTCCAGCGTAATGTAAACGCAACTTTAAAAGATTTTGATCAGAGTAGGAAAATAAACTGTGCACAACATGTAGGGTAGGGTACGGCTAAGGAACACATACCGTATTTATCGTTTTAGCGGTTGTGTGTTTGTACACAAACCGAATGCGGTACACTACGATTGTCTGATGAACGCAAACGACACGATTATATACTGTACTTTCAACACATATTCACACCCCGTTGCGTACTGAATTCGGGTTGTGTGTATAAACCCAAACACTAATTGGAGAGAATAGCGTATGTGTTTTCTGCGCAACCAATATGCTTATGTACTGTGTTCGCGATGTACGGTACGCAATCTTAAAAGTACGGTTCGTTAGAGTTTTTTCCTACTCTGATTTTGATTGCTTGACAAGATTTTCTTCGACAACTACCCAGGTAGAAAATTACAAAGGGGCCAGCACTGGCAAAGCACCGAAATGGGTGGTATGAGTGCTTGTTAACAGCGCTTTCCCAACGCCCAAATGATAACACCGTTCCACGGTGGTGCCAATGCTTTACCAAGCCCTGGGAAAGCACCCACAAACATAAAAATCAAATGCTTTGCCAACGCTCAAATAAAAAAATTAAAGTGCTTTCCTGACACCCAAACGATAACACCGATCTATTTAATGCTTTGCAAAGTATTGAGATAACACCAAGAAACATAAAAATCAAGTGTTTTCCCTGGCACCAAATTATGAGCCCTCATCACTGAAGAATTTTAAATTACTCTAAAAATAGGCGATTCTTGGAGTTATTGTATTGTGGAGTCAAAAATTATTTAAATATTCACTCTTTTGGAGTTTCTTTTTCAAAAACAAAATAATGTTATAGGAAAACAAGTGCTGGGAATTCACCCTTTTAAAGCGTTGGGAAAGCGTCCAAATTTAGTGCTTTGCCAGTACTTCTTTTTGTAAGACCGTGGTCTACTTGCCCTTTGCCAGTGCTTCTTTTTTGTTACCACACATAATTTCCACCTGGGTAAGTATAAAAATAATTTAGCGCCGTTTTGTTTAAAAGGCGTTAACTTAAGTTGGTCAAAAGTGAACAAGAGACAAAAAAACAGTGTTGCTTACAGGTAGTAGTAGTATAAACACAAATTTGTATGAAAATAGTATGCATACATTTAAAAGATTATGCGTGGTTCTGCTGTATTATAAAATTTAATTTTATATGGATAATCGCGCAAATTTTACCAAAGTATGATCATAATCTTGTTTCAAAAACATTACTTCTGCAATGCAAATACGATATAATAAGGGTACTCACGATGGGTATTGCAAACGATGCAAACATTGCAAATGATTGCAAAAAAAACAACGATTGCATCAACACAACAACAAAATGTATGTATTTGCAATTTGTTTTATTTTTCTTCATTTGCAATTAAAAAACCTTTAGCAAAAATCACTTTGCATATAAGATAAGTTGCAAATAAAACAAAACATCTGTTTTTAACATATCAGCCGCCATATTATGATTTATAAAATAAGAAATTAAATAAAAAAATTGGTTGTGATTTTTTATTAACATAAAATTTTTTTTTTATTTATTATTTTATTATTATTTTTATGATTCACAAATTTTCTCAAAAATACGATTTATTTTTACTTTTGACGTAAAGAAAATCACTGTTGCCAATTTAGCTATTTTCTTGTCAAATCTAGTGATATTTTCAGCTATTTTCTAGTGATTTTTTAGTTTGATTTAGCGATATTTTTAGGAAAAAAGTTAGCAGCAGTGAACAAAATAACTCATAAAGCAAATATGCAATTGATCTTAAAAAAGACGCTCACGATATGTTACAATTTGCATAGCAAATTAGCAAATTGCAAATATGCACATGTACCATCGTGAATACCCTTAATATAACAAACAAAACGATACTACAAAATAAAAAAAAAATAAATTGAATTGTATGTGAAAAATAAACGAATTGTAAATTAATACATATTAAGAGTATTTTTAGTAATATTTTATAATTATTTTAGAAATATTATATTTTGTTAATAGCTAATTTATTATTGACTCTCTATTAAAGTTTTTAGGGTGGGTGCGAACTGGCTAAACTAATTCTAAACTAAATTCAAGTTTACAAGTTCCTTTGAATTTATAAAATTTTTTTAAACAATTTTTAAAGAAATTTTAAACCCTATTGTCAATTTGTATTTAGTTTAGAACAAATTTAGCCACCTCGCACAGGGCCTTAATACAGTTCGAAGTATTTTCCAATTATTTTTATGTATGGATCATATTGACAATAAGGACTTCGCTTATGGGAAGTTTCAAAATAAGTATTTACTTGCTTGTTTATTTATATCTTCATTTTATGGGGGCAGCATGTGAAAATCAAGCTATATCGAATAATCCCCTAAAGATTAAGTTTAAAGTAAAAATTATTGAAATTGTAGTTATTTCAATTGCAATTGCAGTGTACATTTTTTAACTGCAAATGCAGTTAATTTTACAGATATAATTATCTGAGTGAGTACTGTTAACGCAGAAATTTAGACGACACCACAATGAATCTCAAATTTTCTTATGCATGTAAAAAATATGTGAAAGTATACTACACTCAAAAAAAAATAAGTTAGTAGAAAAATTAGTAAAACGTCTTGTATATCAAGTGTACTACCCAACAAACAATTCGTTCCGTTTACGCACCGTTTTCGGTCCGTCATAAACGGAATCCAACTCCGTATACGTACCGGTTTCTGGATTCGTATACGGACCAGAAAACGGCACATAAGGAACATCGAAACTGATTCGAATCCGTTGAAAATCCGTCAATGACGGACCGTTTACGGACCGGTATGTCGTGTTAAAAACGGACAAGTCCGTTTAAAGTCCGTCAATGACGGACCGTTTACGGACCGTTATGTCATGTAAAAAACGGACTAGTCCGCTGAAAGTCCGTCAATGCCGGACCGTTTCCGGACCGTTATGTCGTTTAATAATGGAGTATTTCCTTGTCCGTATCCTAGCGATTTTTTTAACAAAAATAGACCATATGTTTATTATTTTCAATACAAAGTACTTTTTTTTCTTTTTTATAAATTCATTAGTAATTATTATTTATAATTACAATATTTAGCACATCCAGCTCGGTTTACCTATCTATCCAGCGCTTAGGGACCCGGAGTAAAATCCAACATCTATATGGAAAAGAGACAATAAATTAGTTATGGTTTAATTGACTGTGTATACGATGCAAATTCTCACATGTTATACACAAAACATTGTGAAACATTAAGTTTCATAAATCTTACCTTGTTACTTGATGTTGTTTGATTAATGGTGTGATAGAAAGAATTCCCTCTATTGCATATTCTCCATATATTCCCATTATAATAATATTTTCACCGACTTTACAAAAATATAATTTTTTATTTTGTAAACAAACCGATGAAATCCGTATTTAAAGGTACGGAAACGGATACACCAATACGGAGTTAAAATGTATTGTGTTTGAAAATCCATTTATACGGTCCGTTAATGTTCCGAATACGTACAGCAATTGACGGATACGTACATTACGGACAGTTAACGTGCCGTAAAAGCCGGATTCATGAGAGTCCGCAAAAATGTTTCTTGGGTAGTTTTCAGCAATTCTTTTGCTGAAATTCTGTTTTCAGCTTTAATTATATCTTTTTAGCACTAAACTAATTTTGAACTAATGTTTTACTTATTTATTTTGCTACAAAAATTGTGCTGATAACCGCATTTATAGCGTGGACGACATACATATAGACAAGATGTAGATGTCGCAGCTTATCTGCACTCATAAAAAAAAGTTAATACAAAAGTCTGTTAAACGAGTTCTGATTAAATTGAACTAATTTTTCTGTTATTTTTTTTATTAGTGTGGATATAGTACAGACAATGGAAATTATAATTAAAAGAAACAACTCTACACAATTTCGATATTTAAATTTTCAGCAAATAAATTAACTAAAGTAAAATTTCTCTACAAATTTTTTGAGTTTTTTTCAGTCTACTAATATTCAGCAAAAAGTTTAGTGATTTTAGCAAGGATTTTTTCATTTTCAATCGACTAAGTGTTAACTAAACTTTTGCTGAGATTACTATTTTTTCAGCAAACACCTTTTGCTGAAATTACCAACTTTTTTGTAAGAACGCTCCTGACTAAAAATTTTCTGACACAGCAACATTTTTTGCTGACTTTACTGACTTTTTTTTGAGTGTAGAATTCTTCAAATTGCAAGACGTTCGAATTTTCCAGGTCTTCAAGGCCCCAGCAATATTATTACCTATTAAAAATTTACCCAATCAAAAAAAAAAAAGTGAAAAAGCTTTCATCTTAGGGACCCTAAATGAGGATAAAGTTACGACTATAGGTTAATAAAATGTAAAATCTTCAAGTCGATAAAAAAAAATTAAATTTATTACCATAGAACGCAATACATCAAATCTTTCCAATGCGAATATTTTTTCTTTTAAAATTTTTTCTCTTTAGCTTTTAGTGCTATAAAACTATTTCACTAGCGAATTTTTATTCTCCAAAAAACATTATATACATATGAAATCTTTCTTCAAATTTTCTTTTAAATTATAAATTTTTACCAATACCTTAAAAGTTGTTAAGAAAAATGTAAAATAAGTCACATTTTAAAAAAATCGCTAGAATGAAACACTCAAAAAAGTTTTTCGGTAGAATCCACTGAAAATGACAGTTAAAATAAAGGTATATGCAGTTAAAAAGGCGACAAAATAAAATAACTAAAACTTTTATTACTTTAAACTGTTGAAAAATAACTAATAAATAACTAACAATATCGTAAAATTAACTGACAAATTTTTGCTACAAAAATTTTAAAACAACCGACGAAATGGGTAAAAGCTACTCTTTTCTAACAGTTAATTCTTTTGGTATTATAAAAGTATATTTTACTAAAAAAAAACAATTTTTTTCTTTCGATTACAAACATATGTGTAATTACTTCAGCCTAATTAAATTTTGAAGAAAAAATTCAGTTTATGTTGTACCAATGTTTTACAAAAATTGCCCAAAATTTCCAAAAATCCCTAATTTTGAAGTTATACACCCAAAACATTTTTGTCAGAAAAACCAATAAAAATTAGGGTCAATTGAGAGCTTGCCCCTATCTCATGTAGTGGTATTAAGAACCATATGTACAAGTAAAATTAAATTAATTAAAATTACAAACACTAATGACAAAAAAAGATTAAATCTACTATATTATGTATATTTACTATGATTTAGAATTTATACAGACATTTTAACAAATTCGACTGAAACTTTTTTTTCAATTTGTATATAAATTTCCATACAAAAGGCTAAAGAAACTTTTAATTTTTAGGAACTTTTAAACGTCATTCAATTTCGATGAAATATGGTACAGAGGTTGCTGTAGTCTGTTGTACACAACGATCCAGCATTAAGGTCAGCGCTGCCAACTTTGACGATTTGTCTCCAATTTAACGACTTTAGAGTGTAACAATTTTTGAAATTTTTTAAAGAATTACATTTTTTTTTTTCTAAAAATGAAAAATCCTGATTTTGTTAAAAACTGATTCAGAACCAGTAATAAATGAGAAGGTTTTGGAATACCGGTATTTTTTAAATCAAGAGTTTCGTTGTTGGTATCGGTTGTCAATTTGAAAAGGTTTTGAAACGGATAACGATATTACAAAGGTATCGGTGTCCAACCTTGATTAAAACTATTAAAAATGCAATTATGGTTTAAAGTATACTTTCCACCAATATAATTCTCATATACATAAAAATATTTTGAAAAACCTTTGCCTTCCTAGAAAATTGTATTGTAACTTTAATGCCGATATGAAGAGTATATGTAGTTTTCAACATCTTTATATGAATTTTTCCTGCTGGTGGTTATTTCTTCAGTGAAAATGATTTTTTCTTTATTTCAAGCTATTAATGGAATTGCTCTAATTTGTATTGTAAATTAAAATATTTGTTAAAGTAATTTTAAGTAGATGCCACATTTTTTTACATTTACATACATTAGGTTGGTTCTTAAAAAAATGTCGAATTTTTAACGGCATCACGCGGTTTTAAATAAAGTTTTCCATGTGAAAATCGAAATCGAAAATCGAAATATATATGATCCTACATGGTCTGCCATATGATTATACATAGGAATGATCATACATCACCATATTCGTACATGCAAAGTGCAATATATTACCAAACATGAGCTCATATAAGACCATATATCTTCGGATATAAATGAAAATATATGATCATATATTGGCATACATAAATCACAAACAAACATATGTGATTATATATTATCACATATGAACATATACCCTCAAATATCGGACCCAAATGAGATTATTATTATCATATATGAGATTATGTATGGTCATATATTGTACACTCCAGAGCTTTAAAGAATTAATTCCTTTTTGGAATGAATTCCCAAAAATTTAATTCAATTCTTTAATTCAAGGAACGAATTTATTAATAAAACATAAGCAGGAATTAATTCCTGTGAATGAATTCAAAGAATTCAAATTTATAGAATGAATTCTCTGACCAAAGCACTAAGCATTCGAATTAAAGAATTCATTCACTAAAGAATTCACTCAACACGAGTTAATTCAATTTTAAGTCAAAGAATTCATTCAATTCTAGCTAATTCAACTTTTGGTCGAGGAATTCATTCAATTCTAGTTAATTCAACTTTTGGTCAAGGAATTCATTCAATTCTATTTAATTCAACTTTTGGTCAATGAATTCCTTCAAATTAATTCAACTTTAGGTCAAGGAATTAAATTTATTTTGTTTAATTCCCTAAAGAATTAAATTTTTTTTATTTTAATATCCTAGGAATTAAATTTTTTTTGTTTAATTCCCTAGGATTTGAAACTTAAATTCAGGGAATTAAACGAAAAAAATTTAATTCCTAGGGAATTAAACGAAAAAAATTTAATTCCTTAGGGAATTAAACGAAATAAATTTAATTCCTTGACTAAAAGTTGAATTAACTAGAATTGAATGAATTCCTTGACCTAAAGTTGAATTAACTTGAATGAATTCATTGACCAAAAGTTGAATTAACTAGAGTTGAATGAATTCCTTGACCAAAAGTTGAATTAACTAGAATTGAATGAATTCCTTGACTAAAAGTTGAATTAACTAGAAGTGAATGAATTCCTTGACCTAAAGTTGAATTAACTTGAATGAATTCATTGACCAAAAGTTGAATTAACTAGAATTGAATGAATTCCTTGACCAAAAGTTGAATTAACTAGAGTTGAATGAATTCCTTGACCAAAAGTTGAATTAACTAGAATTGAATGAATTCCTTTACCAAAAGTTGAATTAACTAGAATTGAATGAATTCCTTGACCAAAAGTTGAATTAACTAGAATTGAATGAATTCCTTGTTGAATGAATTCATTAAATTTTATGAAGGCATTAGAAAAAAATTAATGAATTCCTTTAAGATAAATCGAATGAAAAAAAAAGAAATTCATTCAATTCCTTAAGTTTGGTCAGGGAATTCATTCCCAAAATATAAATTCAGTTCAAAAAAAGGGAATTAGGGAATTAATTCTTCGAAGCTCTGGTACACGCAGATAAAAAAGTTCGCAAACAAATTTGTAAACGTTTCTAAGGCTGCATTCACACCTAATTCTTAAACACGTATTTAGCTAAAACACGTATTTTAGCTCTTTATTCTACTACAACAGTTCTTTATTCTTTTACACTCGATTTAGCTAAACACGTGTTTAAGATTTAGGTGTGAATGCCGTTTAATCGCACTTTACTATTTTTAGTACAATTTTTTTTTTTAGTAATCACTTTTACTATTTTCTTATTACAAACTACGAATTTTTTACTAATTTTCGCAGCTGATTACAGCAAAAAATTTTACTAGTTGTTCAAAACTGAGTGATAAATTTAGCAGAAAAATATACTAATTTAAAAAATTTTATTTACAAGAATTCGTTGATTTTTTACAATTTTTGTTTAGTTTATATTTGTTACTATTGATATATTCTTACCCCTCAATTCATAAATGCCTTGTAAAGTTTTAGCAGGTTTACAAAACGTCAATTTGATACAATTTATGAATTTATTTATGAATTTAGGGGTTAGTTTGGAAATAACACTCAGAAAATTTTATTGTATCTCCAATGCATAAAAAGCTAACCGTTTGCAATTTTCAGTGTTGATAACTTTATTTTAAAATCGCTAAACACAAAGAAAAATGTGTTGATGTCTAAGGCACTGTCATGGTAAGTCTGGGGACCCTTTGTGGACAAAAATAACGCAAGATTTATGAAAATTTTATAGGATTTCCAAAAATATACAGCTTGTATAGATCCGATCAGTGCTCGCTAAAGTTTGCTATGTAATTTGCTAGAAGGTCGATATCGCTTATTTTTTATTAAAAGCCAAGCCACTTAAAACAAGTGACAAAATAAAAAAAAACAGGTATCACGCTAAAATTCAGCACAATTTTCTAAACCTTTTTCTCGCATTTCGGGGCGAATTTTGCCACTATTTTGATATTTGAAAATAAAGGCAGCGAGAATAAAATTAGAAGAAACTTGAATGTCCCTATTATAATTTCCACCACTGTACATAATAATTTTAGCATTTTTTTCATAATGTGGGTAAAAGCTAACAATCTTATGAAAACTACCCGGTTGAAAATGGTTTTAATATTATAGTGTATACTCGTAAGTTTATATAATTACACTCAAAATAATAAGTCCGTTGGCTGATCAAAAATATTTGTTACTTAAACAAAATTCTTTCCTGTTTTTTGGCTCAAAATAAAATTTGTTGATTTCAAAACATTTTTTGTGAAATTTAACAAATCTAAATTTAAGTAAAAAATTAGTAAAACTGCAGTTTTATTTGTAATTATACTGAGTCATAAAATTTGTTCAAATTAAAGGTCTCAGACCCTCCCAGGGTCCCGAGACCGTTTTGCTCTATCCGGCTTGGTTTTCGAGATATGAGCAATTTTATGAAGTCGAAAATTTTTATTCAAAATTTCCGGGGTCCAAGGCCCTACCAAGGTCCATTTTTGGATAGACTTAACCTTTTCACAGCGGTATTATATGATTTGGGTTAGTGGTACGGTAAGTGTGTGCCGACTAGGGATACCGATCCCGAAAATCCCCGCATTTTCGGGATTTACAAATCCCGAAATCCCGGGATTTTGGATCTCATTATTTTCCATATTTTATCACTTTTTGTAGTTGTTTTTATCAAAATCAAATCAAATATCTTATTAAATTTTATTGAAGAACTAATTTTTATAATTTATTTATGAATAGATTAAAATAGATTAGAGATTAATGTGCAAATTCATAAATGCTTTATAAAGGAGGCTTACAAAACAATTTTTTCATACAAAATTTGTTCCATAAGCCTCCTATAACTACACATAAATACTTATATCTGAATAAAAACCTTAATAATTTAAAAACGTTTATTCAGCTTTGAAACTTTAAAAAATCATAATTTAGATTTATTTAATCTTTTAACGGACATGTTTTTATTTATTTTAATAATGATTTGCTGAAATCATAACTTCGTGAAAAATAATTTTGCCGATTATTAGTATACCAAAAACAGCAAATTTTTGTTATAGTATTTAATAAATTCTAACAATTGACCTTTTTGAAATCAGCAGAGGTATGTATGTGCTCAATATTTCATACTAGTAGACTTAAAAAATCTAATATAATCAGAAAATATTTCTGATGATTTCAGCAGAGTAGTTTCAATTAATTTTAGATTAGTAGCTTTTTCTACTATTTTTACATACTTATTTCTATGAGCGTAGTTTTCGTTTAAAGCCAAATTTACACTGCTGTAGTACTCTACTCTGAATGGATTTTTTTCCCTTTCTTTTTGGCACTTACATATTTTTCGTATCATGCCATCTCTATTCTAGTAAACTCCACTCTGCAGCTTTGAACACTCTGCAGCATTGTGAATCCGGCTTAATTTGTTTATTTTTTCATACTACAGGAAATAAATAAGTAGATTTACAATGAATTATTTTAATTTTTAAAGTTTATTTCATCTATTTATTTTTAAAATTAAAAATATAATGAAACAAGAAAATCCCGAAAGCTCGAAAAATCCCGAAATCCCGGGATCCCGGGAATTTAATTATCAAAATCCCGAATCCCGGGATTTGTAAAAACCAGTCCCGTTCGGCATCCTTAGTGCCCACCATGCTAATTATATCTAATTATACAGTATTTTATTAAAACCTTTTTTAATGTTGATTATTTCTGTAAGTTTTCCAAATAAACTATTTCTTAAAAATATTTCCCATTTTGAAATCGGCAACGTCTGGTAGCAACTTCTGAAACTTTTAAAAACTTACATAATTTTTTCATAAATTTTTACCTAAACCCATGTAGTCCCATTTTTTTTAAGAACCATCCTAACATACATACTTAGTGAATTGTTCATTATAAATTTAATTTTAGTATTTCTTTAGAATTACACACTTTGTTAAGTATTGAATGAATAAAATATGAAAAAAATTTGAGAAAAATGTGTTTTATTTACCCAGCAAACAAAGATGATCATTAATGACTCAGAAATGAGCTCCAAAAACATAAATATTTTTCCACTTTTTCATATGAAAGTGGTCCGTCCAAAAGCAAGCAAAGATGATCATTAATGACTCAGAAATGAGCTCCAAAAACATAAACATTTTTCCACTTTTTCCTATGAAAGTGGTCCGTTCACTCAGAAATGACTCAGAAAAAAGAACGTATAAAATCGAAATGTTCCTCATAAATTTAAATAATTTTGGAATCTTCTTTGAGTCCGAAAAATTAACCCTCATTTTGAGACAGCTTTTTAGATTGTAGAGACAACTTTTTGGATTGTTTTCTGAGGGTTCATATTTTCTACCAAAAAAAAGTGTTTTTAAAAAAACAATAATCATTTCTATGAGCTATTTAAGAATCTTATTTATGAGCGCTCCGGAATTGCTGGCTGGGTAGTCAATTTCTTTTTAAAGCGTGCTCAAAACATGTTTGAAACAAATGTCAACGCTTGCTAAAAGTTAAATATAGGTGATGCTTAATTAAACTGGTTTTTGGTCTCTATAGCCCCTAATTTACAACAAAAAAAAATCAATTCAAAGTTATAAAAAAATACATTTCTGGTCAAAATAAAAGTGATCCAAAATTAATCTATTTTTTCGCTATTGACCTTAGATTACAAAGTAAATCATTTTAGAAAAATTCTCATATAAATATCAATTTGTGTCCGAAAATTTAGGTGATCCGAAACTAAGTTAATTTTTGTTCTGTAGGGCCACAGTGGTTCCAATTCCAAAAGTGGTAAGAAATATGCAGCTTTTAAACTACTGGCGTATTAGCAAGGAATTAAAATATTTACAGAGACCTTCAAAAAGTTAAACAGCCTGCAAAAACCGCATTGACTAGACACGTGAAATTTAATATATCGCACTTAAGCTACAAGAGGATATTAACTCAAAATTTTTAAAATTTCACTTTTTGCAAGAAATCAACTAACAACATCAATATCTATCTACTGTAAAAATTTCAACATATTCCGATTACTCTTTCATCTCGAAAACCACATTTGAGACCATTTTCGTAATACTGTAGTGACTAACTTTATATCAACAGAAAGGTATTATTTTGAGTTAACACAAAAGTTGAAATAGAAATGCATCGATTATTTTCATATAAAAGCATGGTTGGCAAACACTAACCGTAAAATACCGTTAACGATTCAAAACCCTTTCAACGAACTCCCAGTGTAGAAACGGTAATGACATATCATTATTTTTTGGACTACCAGTAATGACACCCACTTACCTTCTGAATTATTTTAAAACTTATAATAATGAGTTACTGATAATGACTTATTTTTATCATTATTTCAAATAGAAAATAATTTTCCAAATTTTTTGAAATCTATTTTTAGACTCAATATTTTTTAAACACTGGTAAGGATATATGTAACCACATCTTTTTTGATTTTTTGTATGTTGGCGAGTAAGCTTACTTGTGTGCAGCAGGTCAATTATGTTTTTATCTATTAAATATTACATGTCGATATAGCTCAAATGGTAGAGCTATTGACTGGCAATCTATAGACCCAGGTTTGCTTCCCGCACCAGCAAATTTTATTTAAAAAAATAATACAATAAAAAATATTTTTTTTATACAATTTATTTTTTTGAAAATCTATTTTTAGACTCATTATTTTTGTCAGTACTGGTAAGCACATAGGTAACGATATATTTTTTGATTTTTCGTATGCTGGTGTGTAACCATGACTCATTATTTTTCGCGACATCGCCATATAAAGGTAATAAGAAATGTAATCACAAAAGTAACTAGTTACCATTACCAAGTATGTATTTACATAACCACATATCTGGTAATGATTTTCTAAACTGGGCTATTTTTAACCCTAAAATACCACTAACGAAATAACTTAAAATACCGTTAACCTTAAAATACCCTAACGAAATAAATTAAAATGTCGATAACCTTAAAATACCCTAACGATATAACTTAAAATACCGTTAACCCTAACGAAATAGAATTACGTTAGGTTTTTTTTCTCTAAAAAACCTAAAAATAAAATTAAATAAAAAATAAGTTTGTATGAGTTTGTTTTGATTAATTACAAATGGTATTGTTAACTCAGTAATTTTTACTAAGCTGCACAACCAACTTTTGCAAGAATTTTTGTACCTGTACAGCCAAAAACGCAGCTAAGTCAAATTGTTTACCTGCCTTAATGTGCAGGTATACCAATACAGACTGAAAACAAACAAAACAAATGAAGCTAAGGATGACAACTTTGTGCTTTGCACCAGATCTTACGATTTTTATGGTTAAAAAACGACTAAAGTAGGATATTTTTGTCACAAACAAAGTTGACAACACATTTATTTTGTGTTTTTTTTTTCCTAGAACTGAAAAACAAAGCAAAACACAAGAGGCAGCTAACGGTGATCTTTTTTATGAAAATAATGTAAAACTGCCAAAAATATGAGGCAGTTATCTTAAATGCGCAGGTGCAAAAAGTGCACTTAAAGAAGACAATTGCGTACATAATTTTGTAAAATAGAAACGAAACCAAAATTTTGTGCAGTTATAGCAAATGTGCACTTAAGAAAAAGGCAGTTAAATCAAAACTACTGTATACGTACGGTCGTAATATTAAGTTTGTTCGACGTAATGTTGGGTAAAGTCTGGTAAAATGAGAGTAAACAAAAATTATCTCAAAAAATGGTAAAAATGCTCATAATACCGGGAACGCACAAAACCATATTTCAAGCCCAAAAATTAACGTCAAAGTTATAACGGGAAAAACTTAACTTTTCTTCAAAATATTTCGAATCGTGTTTCCTCAAAAAATATTTTTAATAAGATTCGTAACGGCATCTGAATGTACTACTGCTCTTCTTTTTTAAAATGATTTTTGAACTTTTTTGATAACATATTTTTTACGGATATATGGTTTTTTGAAATTTGGGCCTTCACCGCAATTTCAAAGTAAAATTGTAAAAAAAATTAAAAAGCCCAAATTTCAGAAAGCCGTATATCCGTAAAAAAATATGTTATCAAAAAAATTCAAAAACGATTTTAACGAGGAAGAGCTAAAATATTTTTCTAGGAAACACACGATTCGAAATATTTTGAAGAAAAGTTTAGTTCTTCCCGTTTATATAGCTCGAAATACGGAAGTACTTTTCTGGAGCCAGATTTAGATTAAGCAAACCTTTTTCTTTCAGAAAAGTATACTTTAGTCCCCGTGTCTGATATTTTTATGCCTTAACTTACAAGTTTCCTCAAGTACTGGCATATATCCAATAGTGATCCCCACTGTACATATGTACATTGAATTGAATAAAAGCATAATTTTTTAATTATTCAGTATTTTTTTTTAAGTTCATTAGTTAATTACTAGGTACATCTGATACTACCGATATCTTTAAAATAAACTACGAAATAACGTAAAAAACCGATAACCTTAAAATACCATAACGAAATTATTTAAAATATCGTTAACCTTAAAATACCCTAACGAAATAACTTAAAATACCGTTAATCCTAAAATAACTTAACGATATAACTTAAAATAACGGTAACCTTAAAATAACCTAACGAAATAATGTTGAAATAACGTTATCACTTATCACTAACTTTATGAAACGGTAAAAAATGTATTATTTTTATTTGAGCCTTTATTCAAGTTAGAAATAATCAAATTGTTTTATTTAAATTTGGTTGTATTTTGAGTTGATACTGTTTTGTTGATAAAATTTGTTTTACTTTATGATTTTAATTCGAAATGTGACTCTTTTTATGATAAAATTGCTCACATTTTTTTTGAGTTGTGACCCTTTTCATGAAATAATTCGATCCTTCTTTAGCAACAAACACATTTCTCAGTATTGCCACCATTTTTTGTTTAAAGAAATATGGTTAGTACAGAACTCGCAAATTCGATTATCAGAAAATTCTGGGAAAATTTCTAAAATTATAGATTGAAAGAAGTTTAAATGTTACGATGAGAAAATGCCTCATAATCGGAGAAGTAAAAAGTACCAGAAAATTCGGAAACAAAACTGGAAAACAACTTGTAGTAAAATTGGACCTAAAAAATAAAGCTTAAAAGGGAAAATAGGTGTTACGAAATAACCCTTAATTAAATAAAGGCTGAAAATAAGTTTCATAATGAAATAACCGCCTTTGTTGGAATTTTGAAATTACGTTTTGATCGTGTTTCGCAAAGCCATTTCATCTGAAATAGAAATGTCTCTGTTCAAATCCATAATATTCGCTTTTTATTCATAATTATGATGATAAAAACCGCGTGATTTATTTTAACAAAATCAAATTTTTGCCCGCAGCACATCTTTCAACAAGTTTCTTACGTATGATGGCGCCCAATAATTTAACTTTTCTTAACAACCCAGTGTAGAAAATCATTACCAGATATGTGGTTATGTAACTACATACTTGGTAATGGTAACTAGTTACTTTTGTTATTACATTTCTTATTACCTTTCTATGGCGATGTCGCGAAAAATAATGAGTTGTCGTTACACACCAGCATACGAAAAATCAAAAAATATATCGTTACCTATGTGCTTACCAGTACTGACAAAAATAATGAGTCTAAAAATAGATTTTCAAAAAAATAAATTATATAAAAAAAAATATTTTTTATTGTATTTTTTTTTTTTTATAAAATTTGCTGGTGCGGGAATCGAACCTGGGTCTACAGATTGCCAGTCAACAGCTCTACCATCTGAGCTATATCGACATGTAATATTGAATAGATAAAAACATAATTGACCTGCTGCACACAAGTAAGCTTACTCGCCAACATACAAAAAATCAAAAAATATGTGGTTACATATATCCTTACCAGTGTTTAAAAAATATTGAGTCTAAAAATAGATTTCAAAAAATTTTCAAAAAAATCTAAAAAATTATTTTCTATTTGAAATAATGATAAAAATAAGTCATTATCAGTAACTCATTATTATATGTTTTAAAATAATGCAGAAGGTAAGTGGGTGTCATTACTGGTACTCCAAAAAATAATGATATGTCATTACCGTTTCTACACTGGGAACATGAAATAACCACCAAATATAGAATAATCCCCAAAAAAATGAAAAGGCAATAATGTTCAAACTGTTTTAATTTTATTTCATTGGGGATTTTGTCATAATGAAATAATCTCAATATTTAAAGATTAAATAAACCTCCAAAAATTAAATAATCGTCAAACATTTTTACGTCATTTCTTGGACGTTATTTAACTTTCCCTTTGGTGGTTATTTCATGGGGGTTATCCGTAGCGCTGATAAATATGTAAATCTGCGATGATTTTACTAAAATTAAGGTGGCACGCGAGAAATTTTTCAACAAAAAAAATTGTCCGTTTCTGGCACGCAGCGAAAAAAGTCTTGCCACCCCTGGTATAGGCCGTATGTCCAA
Source organism: Leucophora obtusa (assembly GCA_949987735.1). NCBI lineage: Eukaryota > Metazoa > Arthropoda > Insecta > Diptera > Anthomyiidae > Leucophora > Leucophora obtusa. The sequence goes on from OX465296.1 coordinate 157,493,113, forward strand.
AATACCATATAAAGGTCATGATTTAAAGCATGATAGATTTTATGATCTTAAGAGCTTACAACAAGAGCAATGGGGCCAAAATTGTTAAAAATTATGCCAATTAAAAAGTTAACTGGCATAATAGGCCTTTTTTTTAATCACCGGATTTATTTTTGGATTTATTTTATTTTGTTAAAAAATCCATATTTTGGTTTTTAATTTCCAAAATTTATAATTTTTATTAAAATCTAATACTTATTTGCCAATAAATTGTGCAAGAAAATCATTAAATTTAATAAAAATGTGAACACAGGAATTGAAATAAGCTAAATCCAAAATGGATTTAAAAAATAAATAAATCCGTTTTGGATTTAGCTTAATTTTCTTCCAGAAATTTCATTTTCGCAAAATTTAAATTTTTTCTTTCACATTATATTAGGGAATAAGTGTTAGATTTGGATAAAAATATAAAATTTTAAAAATTAAAAAACAAAATGTGGATTTTTTAACAAAATAAAATAAATCCAAAAATAAATCCAGTGATTAAAAAAAAGGCCAAATATCAAAGTTATGCGTCTAGAATACGAAAATCTCAATTCAAAGATCTCAAAGATTCCTATAACGATAAAGATTTTTCAAAAGTAACTGTCCAGAAAAACAAATTCAAATGCACCAGCTATTGGCAAAATCTTAAGTAAGTCTTTATGTTTTTCTGCTTTTACACTTAGGGGGTTATTTTGTAAAACGCAATACCTTGCGTTGCGTTGTTTTCAATGCAAATTGTTTTTGTAAGAATAATATAGATCCTTACGGAAGGCCTCTTGTAACAGCTAGTGACACAGATTTTTCGGTTTTCAATATGCTCCGTTCTTGGGCCGACGTAGGTCTGTGTACCAAATTTCATTGAAATATCTTCGTATTTGCGACCTGCAGCGTGTAAAAAAGAAAATTTTGGGGGGTACCCTTATATGGGCACTAGGTCTAAACATGGACCGATTTCAACCAAAATCAATAAGTCGGTGTACCAAATTTCGTCAAAATATCTTAATATTTGCGACAGACGGACAGACGGACATCGTTAAATCGAAATAAAAAAAATTCTGTGCCGATGGGTATAATAAGGTGGGTCTAGGACCAATACTTTTTGGTGTTACAAACATCAGCACAAACTTATAATACCCTCTCCACGTAGTGGTGTAGGGTATAAAAAATAAAGAAAAGTAGGTAATAAAAAAGTGATGTGACAAAAAAAAACTGAATAACCAGTGTAAATGACTTGGTTTTTTTTTGTAATTTAGTTTTGTACAAAAACCAGGTTGTTTTTGCTCAGTCTAAATTCAGTATTATATAAATTCTAATATGAAATTAATTCTTTCCCACTACAAAAATTCCAAGAAAAACCACCTGCGCTTTTTCACGATCATGAAAATTTAAGGTCTTTAAGACATTTTATTTATAAAAATTTTTAAATTATTATAAAATATTTTCTAATTTTTTTCTCTTGCGGGATCCCGGGAATTCAAAATAAATTTCCCGCTTTCCCGGGAAATCAAAAAGTGCGGGATTTTGCATTCCCTATTAAGAATAGAAAATATGTAAATAAATTAATTTAGAATTGTACGCTCGATTTTTATTTATTTCTTCCATTTTTATTTATTTTTTATAATTCTCAGTTTATAGTTCTTACAATGACTCAATTTTTATGGTGTTAACAGTAAATTTACAAAAAAATATTATTTATAAATTATAAAAAATATAAAATAAAACAAGTAAGGATAAAAGGAAATTAAAAATATAGTAATTCTGTTTTTTGTTTTTTTTTTTTAATAAACTAATATTAGTATATATATAAATTTCATTTTAGCTCCTTGGGTGATTTAAATTGTTCAAATTTACAATTATTATTGTTGTTTTACTTCTTGTTTAAAAAATACATAATCTATTGCTTGGTTTCATTTGTTATTTTTCAGTTAGTATATTATTTTAATTGTTTAATTTCGTTTTGTATTTTTTTTTATTTAAAATTTTACTAGAAAATTGTTTAACTTTACAAATAGTTTTTTTTTCACATAAATGTAAATGTGTGATTTCCTTAGTCATGTCTGCTATTTTAACAATGATGTTTATTATGTTTTATCAATAAGAAAGGAAGATTTATTATTGTTGGTTTTTAAGGGAGAGGAAATGTACATCTCTGTTTCTGTTTTAAATGATTTTATTACTTTATTTTTTGTTAAACAAATATTGTTTAAAAGAGTTAATTTATTTTTAAATGTATGAAACTTTTTGTTTCATTTTTAACTATCAGTTTTTTACTACATTTTAAGAATTTTATAACTATTTGTTGCTTACAAAATATAACAAAATAATTATTTATTTTTCCAATACATTTTTTATTTATTTTTTTCTTAAAGTCTTACTTAATTATAATTTTTTTTTCCTTTTTTTTATTTTATTTTTAATAGAAAACTATTTGATATTTTCTACAATTACATATTTTATAAATTTAGGATTTTATTTGTATTTTACAAACTAATAGCAATTTAGATTCTTTATTAACGGAAATATATCGAATAACACACAACTCAATAGATTTTGAGCGAATTGACAACAATACACTGAGAGAATTGGCTGCATGATATTAATGAACTTTTGCATAAAACCAACCAAGTTCCACTGAATTAATGGAATTTTTCATAAAATGTGAAGAATTTCATTTTATTTATTAAAAGATTCGCCAAAACTGCAGAAAACTGCGGGTTTCGTCAAAAAAATATGACCACCTCTGGAATCAAAAAACAAAAAACCCAAATTAATTTTGGCGGGTCTGGCGCCCGGAAGGCCCGTGGGGGGCAAAAGACGGGGGGAACATAGTAACATGTAAGTGTGGGTACTCAAATGAAAGGAAATTTTTTCACGATTTCAAAAATGAGGTTTTTTTACTAATCCGTTGGACGTGAATCGAATTAGAGGCATTTTGTTCAATTTTAGACCTTCGAAAAATTAAAAAAGTTCAAAATCACGTTTTTTTTAGTTTTGGTAAAACCCTGTAAATGGCAATTTTTGTTTATTTTGAAAATTTGGAACATAAAAGGCAGTCGGAAACAGAAATCACAAAAGGAATCAAATTTTAATTGATGAAAAATGCAATTTCAGATTGCAAGGTCCAAGCCACTCCCAAAATTAGTTTCGGTTTTTTTTTCTTTTTTAATTCTAGAAGAGATCATATTTTTTATTTAGTTTTTTGACGAAACCACATAAACTGCAGTTTAGCCAAAGATTCATTCACTCAATTAAAAAGTTTCATTAAAACCAGATTCATAAAATATAATATATGAAGCATTATCATAAAATTTAAGAAATTTGTTATTTACTTTTCAAGTTCATTAGGTTGCTGAAAAATTTCATTAAAACTCGTCCAGCAAAATTCTCTCCGTGCAGAATGAAAGTTTTAAAATAGATATGAATGTGCTGATTTTTTAATTATTATATAGAAGGTTTCACTGAATTTCTCAAAATACAAGCAAACGTGTTTATGATTTGATCAAAGAGCATGGAATAATCTCAAGAGTATGCATGTGTCTCTACCTCTGTTGACTGGCTCTGGCCGACATTTGAATAAATTTTATTAGAAGGTTAAGTTTTATGGTTAAATTTTAATAAATATTAAAAATTGTTTCAATAAATATATGCATAATATGAAAAAATATAATAAAAAAAACTAAACCCGTTAACTGCAATTTAACTTCTTCAAATCTCAGACAGAGCCAGTGAGAGAGCGCGCAGCAGTACGTGAGTGACTTGCATAGAGTCTGATTTGATCAACGAACGCTGTTAATAATTCTCTTTAATTTTATATAAATAAATAAAAAAAAATTCTAATTATACGAAAATAATGCAGAGAATATATTATGCATGAAACGCATAGACGACTGCAGCTACACGACTACAGCCTGTCAAAAAAATACACACATTTGTAGGAAAACGATTATTTTGACACCAACACAGCTACACGGCTACGCGACTACTTTTGCTGAAGAAATAGCTGTTTATATTTTACAATTTTTTGAAGGTTTCATTAATTTATATTTGGAAATAATTTTATTGTGAGGTTTTGTAAAAAAAAAATGGATCTTACAAAATTAACAAAATATCCCTCAGCCATTATTTTAGAAGCACAAACCAAAAAAGATTAATATTTATCAAAACGTCAAATTTTTTGGATCAGCTGTTTACTATGTTGCTGTCGTTTTCAAAAAAATTAAGTAGCTGACTACACGATTACAATTGCAGCCAGCAGCATTTGTAGTCGTGTAGTCGAGTAGCCGCAGTCGTCTATGTGTTTAATGCATTAAACTATACAAGTGCACTTTACAATTTAATTGAAATTGTTTAGAATCATTTATTAAAAATACCGCCTTTTAAATGTTTTTTGTAATTTTACACCCAAACTCTCTTAAAACCAATTTAGCTTTTTAAAACAGTGTCGTAGATTGTCGTGTACTTGATAAGCTAACTAGTTGGGAATAATAATATTTCGTAATTGTAACGAAATATTTTTTCATTTCCATTTAATTGTAATAAAATTAATTTTCAATACAAAATTAGACCTATATTTTCATTACCATTAAAACTTTCGTAAAATACACGAAATTATTGTGTTTAATTTACGAAGTACTTTTTTATAATTACGAAAGAATTTCGCACGAAAATCTTTCATAGATATTTAAGTTATGCTCTCTTACAAAAAAGTACCCAATAGTACTTTTGATCGGTTCCTTTGATCGAAATATCTTAAAAAGCAAAAAATAACCTAAAAAGGACCCATTTTTGAACCCCGTTTTGGACCGTTAAGCGGAGACAGGTCGATCTTAGATTTTTTTCTCTATCACATATCTAAATTTTATCAAAATCGGTGTGTTTAGGATGGAGTACTTTCCTTGTTAGTGGCGAAAAACATAAATGAATGAATGATAATAGCTGGACAACTTCGGGATACGCTAAAATGTTACCACTGGCAAAAAGTTATTTGGAACTAATATGCCAGCGTTGGAAAAACAAAACAAAAAATGTTGGTCTTAAGCCGAGCACACGCGGTCAATATAATTTATTTAAATTTTATTGATCTTTTCACACACACTTTCAATGTTATTAGAAAAATATGAGTTAAAATTAAATTGATCAATATTTTCCATCCTATGAAAAATTGCAAAAGTTTGCAGATTTTAAAATAAAACCACGTTTAAAGTGATTACGTTTTTATTTTGCAATAATTTATATGCTTTTTTAATTTTATTTATTTATTTTTCAACAACAAAAAACAAATTTAAAAAAAACTAAACTTTCAATATTGGCCACACACTTTTCAATAATATGAAATTGAAAAACAAAAATCTAAATTAGGGCATACACGTTCAATATTATTGATAAATTTTCCACTCGGAACATTTTATTTTTAAATACTTTTTTCTGATAGGTTAATTTTAAAAACATTGATCAATAATATTGAACGTTTATGTTTGCCTTAAAACATTTTGAATTTTTCAATTTAATTGATAAACATTCAATATAGGGTACAGACCTTCAATTAATTTGTAAACAATCAAAAATTGATCCATAATATTGAACGTGTATGCCCTACTTTAAAGGAGCTTTTTCATAAACAAAAAAATTGATTTTTTAAATCAAATTATAAATAAAAATATAAAAAAAATGTTTTGGCTACAACCGGATTTTTTAACGAAGCGTCATCATTTTTATAAAATCATTGCTCTGTTTATAAAATCAGTGTTCTGTCAGTCCTTTATTTTTAACACCGCGATTATCCAGTGGTATGTAGTGCTTGATTTTTTGTACCACTGACAATTTCTGACTGGGTATTTTGTATTTTATGATAAATATCAAAGAGAAAAAAAAGTTTCTTAAAGAGTTTTTTGCTTCTTTTTAAATTGACAAAACCTACTAACATAATGTCCTGATAGATACAATGCTACTAGGACTTTAACTGACACACTTGTTGTTGTTGTTTCCCATATAAATTCTTTATTAAAAAATATTTGAATTTGAGTATATGTAAAAAAATGTACAAGTAAAAATGCGTGCACTGGTTTAACTGATCTCACTCCCTACATAACGACGGTAAATTAATTTTGGGTAAAAATGCCCCAGCAAGGAAAGGATATCTTTAGGGCAAGAAATTTCATGCATACAGGGTTTTCTCTCTTAACCCTCTAATGGGCAAGGATGCCTCAGGGTAGCTATCATAAAATTACGCACAAATGCTTCAAATCGTCACAGAGCCTAAGAAAATAGCTATTTGCAAGGTTGGTTACCGTTATCGTTAAAATACCGTTATCGCTAAAATACCGTTTCAAATTGAATACCGTTACCGATACCGATACCTCTAAAAAAATTTTACAATACCGTTATCGTTACCGATACCGTTATTTTAATGGGCAGTTACCGGTATTTTACCGGTATTTATTAATTTATATAAAAAATGACAATTTTTTAACTTTTTTATTTTATAATCTTGAGTTATTTTTGCAACAAAATTTATAGAAAATAATTTTAATTACTAAAACTACCAGCATTGAATTTATAGGTTAAAATCTGTATTTTTAAGACTTAAAAGCAAGAATATGCTATGTTTTTACTTGTTTTTATATGTTTTTAACGCCATTTTTAATACCGGTACGTACCGGTATTGCTGTTTCGATAACGGTATACCGTCACCGAATCAATCTTAAATACCGTCACCTTTACCGTTACCGAAACAAACGAAATTCGATACCGTTACCGTTATCCTTACCGTTATTCGTTTCGGTAACCAACCTTGGCTATTTGTCGAAAACTTTTTTGTGAGGAGACCTACAAAATAGCTTTATTTCAGCCTTTCGCGAAACTTTTAAGACATCATTTTCTACACCTATACGAGGGCCGTACGAAATGTTCTTAGCCTGACATAGAGATGGCGGTATAAACAGCAAAAAGCTTTGTATAACGGAAACTTCCATTCGTCATATGAACACATGTTAAATTTCATTTTGATCTGTCAACTCATTCGTATAGTAACAGGTGTTCAAAAAAGGCGCTTCAGTGATTTTTTTGTAATGGAAAAAATAGAAATTCATGGTGTGATTAAATATTTACATAAGAAAGGTTTATCGGGACGAGAAATTCATAATGATATGGTGAATGTGTTAGGTGAAAGCGCTCCTTCATATGCAACAGCAAGTGGAAATGGATGTCCAAAAAATGCAACAACGCCAGAAATCAAAGCAAAGTCCATGATATGGTATTAGACGATCGACGAGTGGAAGTGCGTGGAATACGTAATGCCATAGGCATCTCAAATGATCGAGTACATTTTATTTTGCATCAAGAATTACAGATGAAAAAGCTTTCTGCAAGATGGGTGCCGCATTTATTAACAGTTGACCGTAAAAAATTCCTTGCTGGCAAACGTTTTACATCGAATGAAGATGCAGTGGCAGCTGTAAACGATTATTTTGAAGAGCTTCAGGAAAATTATTTTAATCAACGGATAGAATTGCTAGAAAAACGTTGGACTAAGTGTATTGAAGTTTCAGGAGATTATATTGAAAAATAAAACAATTTTAAAAATCTAGCTCTTGATTTTCATTGTTACACTCAAAATAATAAGTCTGTTAGTTGAACAGAAAAATTTGTTACTTTAACAAAATTTATTTCTGTTTTTTGGCTTAAAATAAAATTTGTTGATTTTATCAAATTCATTTGTTAAATTTAACAAATTTAAATTTAAGTAAGAACATTGGCGGACTTGGGCCGGTCTGGGGTGGGCAAAGCCCACCCTAGAATGCTTTTTGCCCACCCTAGAATTTTAAAACATCTACTTATAATTCTTGTAAATATAATTTTAATGGCAAAAAATATTACAATATTATTTTTTTTAATATCAATTAATCCTGTATTTTTGATTGGAAAAATATCAACTGGTTCCCTAGGAAGATAATTTGTTGGAATCTAAGGTTCGGTTTTATAGTCAGAACTAAGATAGTTTTTTTATATTAAAAATATCCTAAATATTTAAGAAATATTGTTTGAAAAGTTTTTTCTTAAGAATTATTTAAGAAACAAATAGATCTTAGTTCTGATGGCAAAACTAGCTCTAAAGATATATTTTAAGAATCACAGAGTTGGAATCTTTTTTGGTGCGATAAATATCTTAGATTTAATAGTTTTTCAAAGGAATAATTAGTTAATATCTAACAAGGAAATTACTTCAAAATAAACCACCACAATTTTGATGAAATTTCAATATGTTGTAGAAAGAAAAATTCTAAGATGAATATCTCACGGTTTTTGACCATCTCGGTAGGTTAAGAGGTCAAAACATGGGATTAGAATGGGTTCGCCCGGGGTGGACGAAAATATGAGATAGGTTGATCTTAGATTTCTAACTCTATCAAATATCCAAATTTCATACTAATCTGAGAGAATAGCTTGGAATACATTGCTTGTACGAGGTTTTCTTCCAAAAAAGCGCACCTTTCAGAGTTCCCTATAAAAATCTGTAGATAGCATAAGCTACCAGGATTATTAAGTTTAGAAAATTTTATCAGGAGGGAGGGAGTCATTTCTAAAAGTTTTTTTTTATATTAAAAAGTTGTAAGCATAGTGTCGCAGGTGTTTTTTAAGCTAATAAACAACCGAACATATATGGGTCCCTTGCCCACCCCAGAAAAATGGTCTAGGTACGCCTATGAGTAAGAAACTAGTAAAACAACAGCTTTATTTGTAATTATACTGAGTCGTAAATTGTGTTAAAATTTAGGGTCTCGCGACCCTCCCCAGTTCCAGTCCATATCATCTAAAGGCATGTAAGGTCACTCCAAAGGAGCAAGCATTTTGTCCCCACCATGGTCCAATTTTGGATAGAGATAACCCCTTGCAGGGTTAGAGGTAGTCGAGGTCACTTACTTAGGACATATAAGGGCACTCCGAAGGAGCAAACATTTCGTCAATCTCTCATAGTTTTCGAGATACGGGCTATTTAAAATAATTGGGAGGGAAAGAAATAGAGCCATCTTTAAAATTTTGGATACATTTGTGGCGCCATCTACATGAAAACATTACATTTTAATAATAAATTGTGTAAAATTTAACGAATGGGATCTTAAAAATTAGTTATAAATTAACACTCAAAATTACTTAAAGTACTGAGGATTTTTAGTACAGTGTTAAATGAAGATAACTAAAATCTTTAGTTAAATGAGTGCTTCAACTAAAAATTTGTTAAAAATTAGTCAAATATATTTGAAACCCGTTTGACAAATTTTTTTACTGACGTATTTTTTTAAGTGTAGGCTAAGAACATTTCGAACTGCCCTCGTATAAACAAAACTCCAAACTTTTCATTTGTAAAAGAATTACTTCAAAAAAACATAGCCAACACACAAAATAAAGTCCTACTTTAGGTGCCCCACAAATAATTTTTGAAAACAAAAAGCTAATTTCTGAGGCGCAGCTACGAAATGTATATTTTACATGGATGGTAACCGAAACGATGCGTGACAATTATTTGTCTAGTAATGCGGTTGTAGTTATTTTAACTACAATTGCAGTTAATTTACTTAGAGCAAAATTTTATAATGTTTTTGACAGTTATTTTTTTAAACATACTTCAAAAACTACTACATTGTAGTACCATTTATTTTATGCACTTATTTTGAATTTTGTTACAAATACTTCAATTTTCAAGTGTGTATGTGTACGAAGTAAAGAAGAATGTGTGTACGAAGCATTTGTTTAGAAATTTCTAGTGAAAGAATATGAGAAGACCATGTTTTCTTTTGTCTTAAGGGGGGTGAATACTGTAACAACAGCATTTTAAAGAGCATATTTGAACGGTTGTCAAAAATTTAATTAACAATATTTTTAATATTTAATTTTTTTATTTAAAAATCATGCTATTGTTGTATTTTTAAAAAATATCAGTTTTATATTTCCCCAGCCAAAATCGCCAGGGTTGCCACTTCATTACCGGCCTTTTTTAATTTTTAAAATTTTTTTTTAACAAAGTTGCCACACAAACTTAAAAATTCCAAAAAAACACATTTGCTCGGGGATATAAAAAATATTTGACCAACATTCAAAAAAAGCGCCACGATAATGACTAGAGTTTTTTGTTGCCTACGAAAGAAAAAAACCCATATCGAAATCGGTTAACCCGCCTTGGCTGTACAGTGGCAGCCGATTTGAAAACTCAGGGTTGTGGGAAAACGCGTTTAAAGTTTAAAATTAATTTTACGTTAAGAAAACAACAAAATTTCAAAAAACCGTGTATGAATAAAATTTATATCTCACAATTTTCTACATGTGTACCAAATTTGGGACGAATCGATTAAAGTGTAGTTGATATATTAACCCTAATATTCTTAAAAACGGTGGCAGAAAAATTATTATTAAGGCAAGGAATTTCATGCAAATGCATGTTTTTTCTCGATAGTCCAAAACTGATATGGACTAAATATTTATCCGAACCATCGAATTTAGAACAAAATCACATCGATTTGTAGTTGCATATTTTGCATATTTTGTCAAAAATGCATGTTTTTGCATATTTATACTTTAAATGCATATTTGGTGCCTTTTTAATGCATATTTTGTGCTTTTTAATGCATATTTTTCAGTTTTAGGAGCATTTTTTATTTTGTAAAAAAATATAAAAAATTTATATGATTTCATATTTTGATTCAATCAAAATAGACATTCTTAAAAATCTTATTGACCTATAGGAAATCTTCGAGTTCAGTGTCTGTTTGCAAAATAACTAACTTAAATATATTTTTAGGTTTTGAAGTGCATTATTTTTGCAAAAATAATAGTTTTTAGTGCATATTTCTTATATGTTTAATGCATATTTTTCCTTTTTAATCGCATATTTTAGGCGCATTGATATTGATATTTTCTGAGCATGTACTGAAGAGTATGCTCTATCGAAATAAAATATAAAAAAAATTCGAAAACAAAACTTTTCCTAGAGTCGATACCCCCTTAATCATAAAACAACGCTAAAGAGTAAAGACGCGTAATACGGAAAAGGTTATATATTTTATTAAATTATTAAAATAATAAGGTAAGCTTTATAATATAAAATATAAATTTATTTACGGGAATATAAAAATATATTGTATTTATTTTCTTTTATATTTTCATCCCTTTCTACCTGGAGAGAAAAAGGATGAAAAACAATATTTCATCCCTCACAGAGGGACATCTAGAACAATATAGTGAACAATAAAAGTGATATTAAGTGCAAATTTTGATTTCTCAATTTTAAATTTATTATGGAATAAAATTAAGTTAAGAGTATTTCCATAAATTTGGTTTTATTAAATTAATAATTTTTAAAATAATTTTTATTTATGTTATTTTAACTACATTTGCAGTTATTTGTACAGTTTTACAATAATTTGCATGTACGTTGTTTTAATTGCATTTGTAGTTGTTTTTACTACATTTGTCAGTTGAATTTTAACAGTTAAAAATAACTTCACATTGTAGTTGATTTAAATGAAAATGCCAGCACGTTCCTATGCAACCCCCATACAAAATATTAACTTCTTATCACCCAAGAAAAAGAACTTCTGACTAGCATATATTTATTGCAGCATTAGATGTTGTTTAAAACCCATTCCTAAGGGAGTAATTCTTTGTGATGTAATGAAGGAAGTGATTCATTTAGAATTCATTCCATTTATTTTTGCTGGGCTGTTGTTATGTTTTTACTACTTCTTTTTCCTCACTTTTTTTTCCTGGGTATGGCCACCCACGAATTTGTTTACCCATGTTAACGAACGTCTAATAAAAGTGGAACATAAGTAACATTTTAGTAACATCTTTTAAATGACAGTAACACACCATATTTGATTTTTTATTATTTATACGACAAAGATTAATTTGTAAGAAAATTGTGTCACGCGCTCATCTCTATTGCAATTGTTTTTTTGTTTGTTTCGTAAAGAGATGGGAGTAATTAATTACTTTGTAATGACCATTGCGGGTTTTCATTACCATTAAATCTATAAAATGAAAATTAAAAAAAAATTCATTACCATTACAAAATATAATTACAATGAAAAAAATGTTAATTTCATTTGTTTTCTTTACATGTAATGAAACGTTTTTATAATTTTCATTACAATACGCAATGGTAGTAAAAACAAAAAATCATTTTCATTTTTTCTACACTAGGTAGACAAATGAAATTTCATTACCATTACTTAACATAATGATGTAACCCAGGAAAATTTTCTGTTCCAAAGAATCGGTTGTACAATAGCTACTTTTCATTCACAACCCCTTCTACTGTCGATTCTAACACCGATTCTTTTTGTTTGAAATTGTCCCAAAAGCAACCCCTTCTATTGCTCTAAAGTGGAACCGGTTGCTCTAGAATCAGTTCTGGAACTAGTTCTGGAATTGATTCTACGTCACCCACATCTTCCATATAGGATCCCAGGAACTGGTTCCGGAACCAGTTCCATGGAATCGGTTGCAGTGGAACCAGTTGTAGAATGGGTGTGGTTGGCTACCGATTGTAAAAAATTTTCCTGGGAAAGAACGTGTTGTTCTTTGTTCTACACTAAAAAATTTTCCTTTATGGAAATTTTTTATCGCAATTTTTTTTTTGGCAACTAGCCACCAAACTTTGATGTAGGTATGTCTCTAGATTAAAAATTTAAAAAAACGCACTTAAAAAATTGCAAAATAATGGTGGAACGCGAAAAAAGACTTTATGGTAAAAAAATTTAATTAAAACACTTAATCAGCGACTTGCATTCTGCAAACAAATCTATTGATGTAAGAATTTTCCTTTTTGGAAATTTTTTTAACTAGCTCCCAAACGTTCTTATATGAAACGGGTATTATAGTCACTAGAATATATATTTTAAGAAACCGCACTTAAAAAACTCCAAAATAACGGCGGGACGCGAAAAATACTTTATGGTAAAAAAATTTAATTAAAATTCAGCGATTTACATTCCGCAAACAAATCTATTGATGTAAGAATTTTCCTTTTTCGAAATTTTTTTCGCGGTTTTTTAACTAGCTCCCAAACTTTCTTGTATGAAACGGGTATTATAGTCACTAGAATATATATTTTAAGAAACCGCACTTAAAAAACTCCAAAATAACGGCGGGACGCGAAAAAAGACTTTATGGTAAAAAAATTTAATTAAAACACTTAATCAGCGACTTACATTCTGCAAACAATTCTATTGATGTAAGAATTTTCCTTTTTGTAAGTTTTTTTTCGCAATTTTTTTCGCGGTTTTTTTTTAACTAGCTCCCAAACTTTGTTGTATGAAACGGGCATTATAGTCCCTAGATTACAAATATTAATAAACCGCACTTAAAAAACTCCAAAATAATGGCGGGACGCGAAAAAAGACTTTATGGTAAAAGACTTGAATTAAAACACTTAATCACGATTTACATTCTGCAAGCAAATATATTAATGCAAAAATTTTCCTTTTTGGATTTTTTTTTGTTTGCGATTTTTTCGCATTTTTTTTTTTTCAACTAGCCACCAAACTTTGTTGTACGAAATGAGTATTATAGTCCTTACATTATAAATTAAAAAAAAAACGCACTTACAAAATTGCAAAATAATGGCGGATCGCGAAAAAAAAGACTATGGTACTAGAATTGAATTAAAAAACTTAACCAGCTATTTATGTTCTGCAAACAAATATATTGATGCAAGAATTTTTCTTTATGCAATTTCTTTTCGCGATTTTTTTTTGCAAGTAGCCACCAAAACTTGGTATCAAATATGGATACCATAGGACTCGGATTATGAACTAAAAAATGCTTTTAGTAATTTGTAAACCTCATATTTTTAAAATAAAAAACTTCGACAAAAACGGCATGTAATGAAAAACAAATGGGTGTTTCATTACTACCCAGGAAAATTTTCTGTTCCAAATAATCAGTTGTAGAATAGCTACTTTTCATTCACAACCCCTTCTACTGTCGATTCTAACACCGATTCTTTTTGTTTGAAATTGTCCCAAAAGCAACCACTTCTATAGCTCCAAAGTGGAACCGGTTGCCCTAGAATCAGTTCTGGAACTAGTTGTAGAACTGATTCTACGTCAGTCACACCTTCCATATAGGATCCCAGGAACTGGTTCCGGAACCAGTTCCATGGAATCGGTTGCAGTGGAACCAGTTGTAGAATTGGTGTGGTTGGCAACCGATTGTAAAATTTTTTCCTGGGTATGTAAACATTAGGTAAAAGTAATGAAAATCAAAAAAAAGGTTCATTTTAATTTTTAAAACAAATGAAATTTAAAAAAAATATTCATTACCATTTTTTAACGCAATGGTAATGAAAAAAAAACATTACCATTTCTTCAAAAAATGGTAATGATAAAGAAAGCACCATTACCATTACATCAAGTAATGGTAATGAAAATGTAATGGTAATGATTTTAGCCCATCTCTGGTCTCATATTACTGTGATATTAGGGGTATTCATATAAAATGTACGATAGTGTAAGCCTAGTAAAGTTATATCATTTATTTCAAAAACTACTTATACGCACCCTGACAAATTTATTCTACAATTTATTATTTTTGTTTGAACATTTGAAAAATATCAAAATAATCAAATTAAAAAATATTTGTAATTTGTTGTGATTGCTTATTGAATAAATATTAAACTTGTTTAATAATATATTTTCTAAACGAAATTACTGAGGAATTTAGGAAGAACAATATTCCAAATAAGCCAACAATTTTAAAATATATTACGGATATTTATACATTTACACATTGTGTATTTATACACAGTTTACCAAGCAGTAGAATGCGTTACATGAATGCCCTATTGTTTGTTGTTTTAAAATGTGAAGTGTTTTTAAAATGTGTAAAGTATTAAATGAAGTATTTAGTATTCGGTATTTGTTAAATGGGTAAATGATTGAAACTTTCGTTTCTTTTAAAAAAAATATATATACTCTTTTTACTTATAGTCTTGACCAGAGCTTTAAAGAATTAATTCCTTTTTGGAATGAATTCCCAAAAATTTAATTCAATTCTTTAATTCAAGGAATGAATTTATTAATAAAACATAAGCAGGAATTAATTCCTGTGAATGAATTCAAAGAATTCAAATTTATGGAATGAATTCCCTGACCAAAACACTAAGAATTCGATTTAAAGTATTCATTCACTAAAGAATTCATTCAACACTAGTTAATTCAATTTGAAGTCAAGGAATTCATACAATTCTAGTTAATTCAACTTTTGGCTAAGGAATTCATTCAACTGTGCACTTAATTCAACTTTTGATCAAGGAATTCATTCAATTCTAGTTAATTCATCTTCTGGTCAAGGAATTCATTCAATTCTAGTTAATTCAACTATTGGTCAAGGAATTCATTCAATTCTAGTTAATTCAACTTTTAGTCAAGGAATTCATTCAATTCTAGTTAATTCAACTTTTAGTCAAGGATTTAAATTTATTTCGTTTAATTCCCTAAGGAATTAAATTTTTTTCGTTTAATTCCCTAGGAATTAAATTTTTTTTGTTTAATTCCCTAGGAATTGAAAACTTAATTACTACAACTTTTGTAATAGAATAAAGAGCTAAAATACGTGTTTTAGCTAAACACGTGTTTAAGAATTAGGTGCGAATGCAGCCCAACATAGCTTAGTAAACATTGGCATAACGTCTGCTAGACCTCACTTGCCAACGTTGGCGTAACGTCAGGAAAACCAAAATATAGATTGTCAAAAAAAATATGAAAAATTATTTCATTAAAAACAATTAAATTTAATTTCAAAAAATGTAATTTTATAAAAAAAAATATATAAAAAAATAAAAAAAGAAAACAAAAAATTGTATGTTCGTGACCGGAATCGTACCCGAGACCTTCGGACTTTACCTTATTTTAACAAAGCATAGTAATTTTTACAAAATCAGTGCTCTGCCAGTGTTTTGTTTTTGGTAGAGTTTGCAATTTCTGTCTGGGCCCTTACCTAGTAATATGTTATTCTGAACTTACATGTTACGCTAACCTACAATAGGTGTGTTCGGGTACTCAACACTGGGATCCCGCGGGATCCCAATTTTTACCAAAAAGCGTTTTCTTACTCCACAATTGAGTAAATGATAGCTGACATGAGAGAGTAATATTCTTTTTCTTCTTGCACGAAGAAGCCCACACTTTTTTTCGTGTAAATGTGGGTAAATTGTTTTTATCAGCTGTTATATCATCAGTTTGGTTCGGCCTCATTTTTGTAAAAACTACACCAAACCGTTGTTTTGTCTGGATATAATCTTGAATCTCATTGAGTGGCTAAGTTAATAAGAGAAATTTCCGCAGACCTCATTGTACATCGTGGAATACAGATTTTCTTAATACAGCTGAATAAATTGAAAAAAATCCCTGTGCTGGGCTAAGTCTTTCAATGATGAAATGTTAAACAATACCAAAAAATTTTCGAATTCGTAAATCTTGCAAATATTGTTAAAAATATAATTCTGTATAAAAATTCTACTTTTTAATTTATTTTTATCCTTAACCTTGTACAACACTACACATACAAATTCAAAAAGCTTTTGCTAAAACTTTTCTTTTTACGAAAGATATAAAATTTTCGAATTCGAAAATTTTTTTTCGAATCGCGTTACGCGGTGTAACCAGGGGTGTTACTGGTTACACGTTGAATTAGTTTTATTTAAAGTATTTACTGGCAAACTACTGAATCCCTTTGTTTTTTTGCTTTGTTGTTTATTATTTAATATTCTTCCATTGAGTACTACTAGACCATAGTCATTACAAAATTCAATAAACTCTTTACCAGTGCTGTTTGATATTTTGTCTTTAGAATGCCTTTTATGTTTCCCCATTTCAAAAATATCTTCATACATTACGTCTATATCTTG
Source organism: Leucophora obtusa (assembly GCA_949987735.1). Classification (NCBI taxonomy): domain Eukaryota; kingdom Metazoa; phylum Arthropoda; class Insecta; order Diptera; family Anthomyiidae; genus Leucophora; species Leucophora obtusa. The sequence goes on from OX465296.1 coordinate 157,510,040, forward strand.
TTGTAAACATCCAATTCTTACATTCATATATCCTAAAATAATAGGCATATTATCATTATTATTTTTAAAATAATTTTTTACTATAGTGAACTCATTGTGCCAGTTTACACCTCGAATATACAGGGGTATAAGAGTACATGCTATATGGCCCGAATGTATCTTTATCTTGTCAATACCATTTTCACATATAAATAAATGTTTGAAACCTTTAGTTTTTAAATCCTTCTTAACGCCATACGCACAGCCTTCACTCGCTCTTCCATACATACTACATCTTATTGCAGGCTTCCAATAAAGTTCATGCTTGCTGAAGTATTTGTTCATTTTCGTGGTATTTTCAGCAGTTATATGGGTTTCTACTAATATAAATACATCACTATTTCCGAGATAGTCAAAGAATCCAGGGAATATTTTTTTATTTTCTAAACCATTTATATTAAAAGATACTATATTGATAATATGGGTTTGATTTTTGCTTACAGATTCGACATTAACAATATCTAAGGATTTAGAAATACTAACAATTTGACTACATTTGATATATATAGGCCATACTTACTTTTTATCTCTGTTTGCCAATTTACTTCTACAGACGAACTATTTCATATTAAATTCTTTGGAAGTTATTTTGTTAAAAAAATAAATTTAGTTATACAGATTGTCACAGCGTGTTCTTTTCATTTGTCATGTTTATACTTTTTAACAGCTTTATACAGATATGTATAATATAGAGATGTGAATTCGATAACTTTAATTTTGAACGAAACTATTCGCAAAACTCATTTTATTGATTGAATTATTTCCGACTTTATTCAATTAATATTCAAAGAACCAATTTGATTTTTGTTTTCGTCGAATCAAGCGAATAGATTCAATTTTAACAAATCAATTTAACAACAAATCGTTGCCTTGATTTATAGTTCGCGAATCACATCATTAAACAAATTATTCAATCGAATCAACATTAAATCAATTGGAATTTGGATAAATCACATCCTCACTTTATGCAATATCAAATCACTGATTTAAAAAGTGATAATGAATTATTCATAGCTTCTAAAATGAATCAATTTTAATGCGAGTATATTCAAAAAAGAATTATCTTTTTCAAGCTCTGATTGTTATTAAAAAAAATAAAGAGAAATATGAAAATATCGAAAATAAAAAAGAGCTCAAATTAGCACTATGTGATTCATAGATAAAATTATACATTCCCGGGTAAAATGCGTTTAAAATCCCTTTGGTTTGGCAATACCATTTAAGCTCAATACATTTTAACTCAGATAGGACCTTGCTGTGGCAATTAAGTTACAACATGAACCGATTTTCGTCCAATTATCTTTAGAATTACGACTTCTAATTTGAATACAAGGATTCATGGACAGATGAATGGACATCGCAAAATCGATTCAGAATGTGATTCTTTCTGGGTCGATCGATTATATTATCAGTAAAACATCAGCACAAAATTAATGTAACCTGTTTCACCGAGTGGTCTAGGGTATAAAAATAATAATTCTAAGGTGCCTATTCCTACTTGTGAGTCGTTGTGACCGTTATAAACTGTTTTTAAGACGAAAAGTCACTACTTTCTATAAAAAACAAGAATTAAATTCATCAAATTCACATTTTATTTGTCAATATTTGGTTTGTTACACGTAATTCTGGGTAGTCTGGTAAAATGAGAGTAAACAAATAATTATCTCAAAAAATGGTAAAATTGCTCTCAATACCGGGAACGCACAAAACCACATTTCAATCCCCAAAAATTAACGTCAAATTTATTCTACAAACAAAAGCTATTTTTAAGAATAAAATATCGAAGGGAATAAAGAAAGTGTTAGAACGTGGTATTAATTATTGTTTACAGGTTTTGTTAATATTTTAATTATTTTTACAAATTTAAAACAGCTGATTTATAAACAACTAGTGATTTGACAGTTTTACCATTTTACGCGAAAAAAAAAGTACGGGTAACTTCTGGTTAAACGCTCTCATTTACCCAATTTTTAACAATAGAAACTCTTTTTTGGTAAGATTGGGTTCCCGCGGGTACCCGCGGTAACGTACGTGGAACAAACCTATTATGGTTGTGTCGATACAAGGTCTTAAGTGTACCACACACGATCAATATTTGTGGGCGCTGTGGTGTAATGGTTAGCGCGTTGGACTGTTACACGCGAGATTGCGGGTTCGAGCCCCAACCAAGGCAACATCAATTTATGAAAAATAGTAATATGTATGAGTTTTTTCTATCCCTCATACATATAGCAGCGTCCTCCTTCGGTGTTCCCATAGCACTTAACCCCACCGAAGTAAAATAATATAACAGGGCTTATGAACTAAAAAGCTTCAACAAAGTTCGCCAACTTACCATCAGATGGCGCGCAACAACTGTTCTAAAATTCAACATCTCGCGCAATTACAGTGTTGCCATAATTGAAGCCCTTCATATTTCACCACCTTTCACTTCTCTATCCCCTTTCCGAAGGAAGCAACACGTTAATTAATAGGAAGAATTTCCTGAGTGTTGCTTCTCTTTATAAAAAAAAAAAAAAAATATTAGCTGTGTTTGTGCGGCAAGCTATCAACGTTGGCTTACGTCATTCCCATACAAATTTGACATAAGAAACGTTGAGAGTTAACACTAAATGTTTCATAATGTCAAATTTATTTGGGAATGACATAAGCCAACGTTGAGAGCTTGCCGCACAAACATAGCTATTATTGACCAATTTACCCTGTATTGAAAGTTTATCAATTAAATTGAAAAACTCAAAATGATTTGGAGTTTAACCCCTCAATTCATAAATGCTTTGTAAAGTTATAGCAGGTTTACAAAACGTCATTTTCATACAAAATTTGTTCAATAAACCTCCTATAATTTTACAAAGAGTTTATGAATTTAGGGGTTAATTTTCAATTTCATTCAAAAGTGTGTGGGTAATATTGAAATTTAAGTTTTTTGGGCACTGTGGTGTAATGGTTAGCGCGTTGGACTGTTACACGAGAGGTTGCGGGTTCGAGCCCCAACCAAGGCAACATCAATTTATGAAAAATAGTAATATGTATGAGTTTTTTCTATCCCTCATACATATCGCAGCGTCCTCCTTCGGTGTTCCCATAGCACTTAACCCAACCGAAGTAAAATAATATAACAGGGCTATGAACTAAAAAGCTTCCACAAAGTTCGCCAACTCACCATCAAATGGCGCGCAACAACTGTTCTAAAATTCAACATCTCGCGCAATTACAGTGTTGCCATATTTGAAGCCCTTCATCTTTCACCACCTTTCACTTCTTCTCTATCCGCTTTCCAAAGGAAGCAACACGTTAATTAATAAGAAGAATTTCCTGAGTGTTGCTTCTCTTTAAAAAAAAAAAAAAAAAAAAAAAAATCTGCTATTTGTGGTTGAAAAATAATGGAAAAAATAGCTCTGTTTCTTTACTTTTTGGGTAAAGTTCGGTAAAATAAGAGTTAACAAAAAATACTCTCCCGAAATAACAAAAATGCACAAAAGTAAACGAACGCGAAAAACCACATTTGAAGCCCGAAAACAAATGTCAATAGATTTGTGCATTATAGTTCGTTTTGGTGAGCGCTCTTTCTAGTTCCTGTTCAATTTGTTGTAAAAATCTAAATAGCTTTTCTAGTTAAACCCCTTTTTAAATCAAAAATTTAATAAAAATTTCCCTTTTTAGGCATTTCTATTTACAAAAAGAAATACATAGTTTATTAAATTTGGAAAAGATTTTAATATTAAACAAAAGCTACGATTTATTTACATATTTAACTCTTTAACACATTTAAACAAGCGTCTTCAAAAAATTGTCGGTAATTTTATGGAGTTGTAAAATCACCGATAGATAGGCTTTTGCAACTATTATACTAATTTTTGTAAATGATAAACATATTTTCTGAATGAATGAAATGATCGATTGAACTAAAAGAGCTATTAGTTGTGAACTAGGTCTTTGGTTCAAATCAGTGAAGAGTTCAATTGAACTAGTTGCACCCAACTGATGATATAACAGCTGATTAAAACAATTTACCCAAATTTACACGAAAAAAAGTCTGGGCTTTCTCGTGCAAGAAGAACAAGAATATTACTCTCTCATGACAGCTCTCATTTACCCAATTGTGTAGTAAGAAAACGTTTTTTGGTAAAATTGGGATCCCGCGGGATCCCAATGTTGAGTACCCGAACATAGCTAATATAACAAAACATGCTAATTGTTGCAAAATGGAAAATAATCACAATAAAAGTGGTTTCCTACTGAAATTTGATAAATTTTTGATAGATTTTCAATGAATTAAAAATATTGATCAATAAGAATCGAATTCAATATTTTTGGAAAACGAAATCTTTGGCGACCACCTTTCTATTGTCCTGAGTTCTGGGCAGTTTAATGGATTTGCTTCTCGAGGCACCAAAAGCACTTTATTATTTAAATACCACTCCAAAGCCGCTTTGCTGTAATGGCAAGAGGCTAGGTCGCGCCAAAACTGCACACTTCATGCTGTCTAACAAAAAGCTTTAACGCGTCCCCAAGCACTCTTTGATTTAAGTTTATTGTACCTGTGGTCACGAAAGACTTGCTTCTCTCACCATAAGAGCCATAATAGCTTGCTATACCAAGAATTTTCGAGAAAGTTTCGATTGAATCTCCAATGTAGAATTCCTGGCCTGGAAGCTGTGAAAAGTTGGCTAAAACATACGTCTCGTTGTACAATTGAATTTTTCAAAAAACCTTTTTTAAATTTTTTGGCAGCTGTTATGCTTCCGTGTTCTTAGAGCTCTGTCTGGAACTTTTTGTACTTTAAAAGTTTTCAAGCCAAGGACAGTTTGACCTTGCGTACAAAAAAAACCCGAGTTTCCAAGTTTTTTCTCACTGAAATGTTGGGATTCTTCTTCAACATGGCGCTGATTTTGTTCGCCTTATTCTGGTCACATATGCCCTTTTTCTGCCAGAACCTGCGGTTTTTCGAGTGCTCTCCAAATCTTGCTTAAACTTCTTTAGAACTCTAGAGACCGTTTTCGGGCCAATGTTTAGTTCACAACCCGATCAAAAAAAATTAGATATACGTCATATATAGTAATATCTTATTTTATCGTATAATATCTGAATATATATGTTGTCATGAATAGCCATATATAATTATATATTTTTCTTATGTGGTACCTTATATAGCCATATATTTTTATATATTGTCTTTTATAAGATTAGATATCAACCATATATGCTATATATACATAATGAGATATGACAGATATATTGTGATATATAATTATAAATGATCATATATAACATAATATATGATCACCAGAGAAGACAAAATTGCTATTTTTGCTTTTTATGCTTTTTATTACTTGTTTTAGTCATATATGCTTCTTTTTCCTTTTTTTGATTTTCCGTTTTTTAGCTTTAAAATAGCGTTTTCCTTAGATTTTTGAGTTTTGAATTGCTTTTTTTAAGACTTTTTGCCCAAAAATATTTTTTTTTTGCTCACAAAAAAATATTTTTCTATTAACTTTGAAATTTTTTTTTAAAGAACTGTTGTTTTTCCAAGTTTTTTTACTTTTGCTTTTTTTTACAATATTTTTTTTTTTTGCTTTAAACACATCGGAATTTGCTTTTTTCTGTCTTCTCTGATGGTCACATATGGTGGCATATAAGCCATATATTTTGAGATATAATAATAAAATTTTATAAATATAAATTTTTTTTTGTTGTATGATGTAAGATACATATTTTCGTATATTATGGCTGAGTTCCAAAACGTCATTTGCAATGCAACTGAACAAAGTCGTGCATTCGTAAACGCAATTGATGCGCATATAAAAAGCAAACTGTGCATCACAAATGTTGTTGATGCTTTGTTGACATGTTTTTATTACAAAGTAAGCAACAGACTTGTTTGCTTTGTATCGAAACAGTAGTAAAACCGCAAACACTGCAATGTGTTTTGACGTTTAGGAACTCACCCTATATATTATATTAAATGCTATAAGATATAATTATATATGATTCTATATATGGTGCAAGATTAATAATATATATATATAATATATATATATATATATGGTCCCATGTCAATAATATTTTCGATGTGTTTAATATATAATTATATAGTCACATATTACCTGAGAGACCCTACCATCGAATCCCAGCTCGGGCACAAAAAAATTTTTTTTTTTACTTTTTTAACTCAATTTCATTTACTTGTAAATAAATTTTTTTTTTAACTTTTTTTAACTCAATTTGATTTACTTATAAATATTTTTTTTACAGATCTTAAAAAGATTATACCATTTTGTGTCAACAGCATCTGCAAATTATGTTTTCAATTAATAGTATTTTAAATATATAATTAGATATCGTAACATATAATAATTTCGTTAAAGTTCTGAATTTGAGTTCTTCCAGACGAAAATGATTTCTTTTTGTAATATTTCTACATAAAATTTTGACAATATTCTTATTTTTTACTCCTACTTTTAATACCAAAAAAACAACTTGTGAGAAAGTATTGTATAAGAATATTTTTTTCCAAAGGATTGGAAAGGAAGTTTAAACATGTCATACTTATTTAAAAGATCCCGAGTAAAACGGGTTATACATTATTTTATATTATTTAATACAATTATGTCTCGTTATATATTGCTTTGTATGGCACTATATATAATAACACATAAATTTCGTCTTTCGAACAAATTTTATATGACCCAATATCTAAATATATCTTTTTACATATGTTGTCATATTTAATAAGATCTCGCCCATGGAATTGAAATTGTAAGACCAAAAATAGCCCAGTTTCATGTTTAATTTAAGATTTTATCGAAATCAATGGATTTTTAATTGGAAAATATTCTTTTATAAAAACAAATTTTGATATAAAATTCAAGTGATTTAAAAAAAAACATGAACACGAAAACTGGCAAAATACTTTTGTATAAAATTTGAGTGAAATTATCTGACGGTTACCCATACATTATCGACGTTGAAAATATTATGTTAAAAGAGTTAACACTTTATATGGGATTTCGTACCACATATATATAGCAACAAAACAACCCGATAAACAATTTCACTGGAATTCAAGTTGAAAACAAGTCCAATTCCAGCCCTGTTTTCCAGTTTCAAGGCTTGAATACAACTTTAATTACATTTTATTTCAATAGCATACTCCAGCAAAAGGGAAACAAAAATTCAAGTTGAAATATTTTTTTTAAATATACAAATGCTAGAATTTGAAATATACTTTACTTCAAGCAAAATTTAAAGCACTTGAATTTTTTAAACCTATGTGCTTATTGGGAAGTCTATTGATTTAAAAAATAAACATTTATTTCCCCTATATAATTTATGTTATAGTCTTGCTTCAAATAAACTCTTAATATCTTACGGTCGGTCTCATACTGCAGGTTTAACTTTAACTTAACTATAAACAAAAGAAAATGTCAAAAAAATGTACACAAAACAACAACAATTTTTTTGGGTTAACTATTAACTAAAGTTTAAACCTGAAGTATGAGACCCACCGTTAGTAAATTCAAATTGAAAGTTAGCCAATTCTTCGAAGTAATTATTTTGGTTTAGGAATGACGTACCACCAAATTTATCCATAGGCTTGAAGGATATCAAAATATCCTATGAAATTAAAACAAAAAAATTGTCTACCCGCAAGCAGACTAAAATTGTGTAATAAATAACTTAAACACCTAATAAAAATTCCCCCTATTAGTGAAATGTAGTTTTTTATTCATACATACACTATTTACAAATTTAAAACATTTTTAAACGATTATTTCATGACATTATTCTCATTTTTTTTAAGTGAAAGCCCAAAAATAAAAGCTTCATTTGAACTTTTCTCACTTTCAAAATGAAAATCTCACCTTTAGTGAAAAATTCAGTAATGATTTATGGAAATTATTTGAAATTTCATTTTATTTAGAATTTTTTATTTTATGGATTATTCTTAAAGTGTACTATAGCTCGTATAAGTACTGATTAATGTGTAGATACTTTTTATGTATGCAGTTTTACATCAAGACTCGCAAACTTATTAGATTTGCTTAGTTCACACGATACACGAAACCTTACGTGAATTCCCCATTGTTTTTCAGTACAATATTTAATAAAAACAGAAATACGAAAATTTTTATCCAACTGGACCTAATTGCATCAAATTTTAAATATTAAGATATTATTTCATACCATAATGTCTGGTCAAAATTCGGATTAAATTGTATATAATTTAAAGTAATTAAATCCAATTTGATCCACGTAGATACAATTGTATTCACCATTTTTCGGATTAAATTGTATGTGATTAGTTATTGTATTTCATCAAATTAGATATGTCACCATATCATCTTTTTTAATCGGGATATTTATATTACCTTTTCAAAAACATGTATATTGTTCTTATCCCATTATTAATTTCGCAAATACAGACTGTTGATATTTAGACTTTTGACCCATATAAATCGTGGCCTAGACCCTCTAACAAACATTTTTTTTTTATCTCTTCACCAAAAAAATTACGTGAGTGGAAAACATTTAAGATTTTTAATTTTTGTTTTTTTTTGCAAGAATGTTGTTAATTTACTTTTTCAAAGTCATGTATAGTATATATAAATTTATATAACTATATATAACGCAATGATACGAACAATGTTGTCTCATATACTCACCCGAGTAAAAATAGTTATATATTGTCATATATAATGTAATTGGGTTATATCTGACAATGAATGGAGTGACATTATGACACATATCATTATATACAACTACATCTGATATTTTTTTCTCAACTAATTTTTTGTATGGTAAATGATGTTATTACATATCCCCAAATCTGACTCCATATATAACTACATAAGCCATATAAGAGTAATCAAAATATATGTAGTGACTGATATGATTATATATGGTTCGATACTAAGTTATATAACAATGTGTCGTCATAATAAAAATATATTCTTGTTATTTTGTACAACTTTCTATATAATCCCGTAGAAATTAATATATAGTTCAACATCAAATTTAGTAGTCTGCAAATTAAGAGTTAATTACTCCATAGCCAAATAATTTTCACGTGATTTTTTTTCATGTAAAATCATGTTAAAAATGATGCGTACGATTTAGAAGACAAAAGCATTCAACAAACTTTTTATTTTATGTTATAAAATTTGGGCCTTTAAAATTGTTCAAACTATACAAATTTCAATGTCAATTTAATAGCTGTTATGCATAAAAAGTATACCTATCAGACAAAAGTATATAAAATCAGATATTTTTATATCGAATTAGATATAATATGATGTCCTGGTAATGGACAAATCTCGGATCAAACTGTATCAAATTATATCTAATTTTATATAATTAGATACATGTAGATGACCCATTTTTCGGATTAAGCTGTATGTGGTTGTATATGGGGACTTATCAAATAAGATATAATTATATATGACACCATATTAAGATTTTTACCCGGGCAGTCATTTTGTATAGTAGTGTGTTGCTGAGTGAGTTAAGAGACCGACTACAACTTCAGAAATATGGGTTCGAATCCTGCCGACGGCATTTTTTTTATGAAATAAATATTTTTTTTTAATTTTGTGCGTTATTTTTTAAATTTTATTAAAATTTAAATTCCAAATATATCATAGGATAAATTTTGATCTCAAATTATCCAGTTCGATCTTCCAAAATTATGCTATCCATTTGTATCTAATTGGATGTAAATTAATCCCATGGGATATTTTGGGATCTATCAGGATCTCAATTTTATATTATTCGATATTATTGGATATCCCAATTTTGAGATCTATTTGGATCTAATTTAATCCTGTAATATATTTGAGGGATCTTATTGGATATTACTGGATACCCCAATTTTGCGATAAGATTAAATGCCGATCTATATCAAGTGAGATAAGACTACATATGCTAAATATTAGGTTTTTTTATATAGCTTAAGCTATATTTTATATGTCCACTGAGTGTGGTTTTGAAAAGTTTAAGCAATGTTTTTTTTTGCACTTCCAATTCGCTTGCCATTTTGAATCGAATAAAAGCTATCTAAAAACTTTAAAATATGAAATTTTCTTACATTCATTTCAAAGCCTACTAAAAAATTTGAGTGATTTTTAAAAAAGTTATTGCAAAAAATGCGATGGGGAATCTTTTTCAAACGCAGTCTTTATTGACGGCCTGTGCTCGGCCTTAACTTTTTAAAGTTTTAAAACAAAAAGTTGAATAAATATAATTTGTTGTGACTTTGCAACAACAAACACAAGGGGAATACAATCGCAACCAACAGTCACAGACTTTTCGTAAGAATAGACAAGAAAATCTATCTTACAATGAGATAAAATATAAAGTTTCCAAATTCCAAATAAAAAGTCAACGCGACGACAAAGTCTCTTTTATAAATCAAAAGTCGCCAATACTTTAAAAATTCTAACAGGAGCTATTTTAAAATCCAATATAAAATCAGCACATCCAAATAATATAAAATTCTTACAAATATTGTAGGCGCACAAGAATAAATTTTTTGATTTCGTCTAGCGGTGAAATTAAATAAAATATAAAAAAATATATAAAAATTAAAATAAAAGTTGTTGTTTTTTTCTTTAATTTACAAATATATATAAATTTTACAAATCTAACATTATAAGGCCATATTTTACAGAATTAACATTTTAATTTTTTAATAACTTTTGAAGATTTTTGTATGTTTGTTTAAATTGAAGCAATAACAAATACAAATTGAAATCAACGCTACAAGTAAAAATAATAAAAACTAAAAAAACTTGTTCCAAAAAAGAAAAAGAAATGAAAAAAATAAAAAGAAATCCAATAATAAAATAACTGCACCAATTTGAATTGTAATTTAGAAAATAGCAATTAAAAATAAAAAAGTGTGCTAAATTAAAACAAGTTTTTGGGACACTGGTTAAACTTATTTAAACAATATGTTTAAACAAACTTTAAAGAAATGTAAACTGGATTCAAGTGAGCATTTTGTTTATTTTAGTTCTAATTTCTGAAAAGTCAAATCACATGATAAAAAATTATACATTTCTAATAAAAAATGTTTCGGGAAAGTGGCAGCATCGAACATTTTCTTAAAAAAAAAATCGCAAAAAATTGGCAACAAAGTCTTAATATTAAAAAAATAAGTTCCTAAAATTGATTTTCTTAAATTAAATTTTAATTGATATTTTTTAAATTTCAATTAAAATTTTGTGATTATCAATTGATATTTTCCTAAATTAGCAAAAAAATTTTTTATTTAGAAAAATCAATCCGATATATTAATTGATATTTTCCGAATTACAACTGAAAATAGTGTAGTGAAAAGTTTCTAAAAAAAAAGAAAGAAAAAAAGAATAATATTGCCGTAATTATAATTAAAAAAACATTTGTTAACATATATTTAGTGTTTTTTTTTTATAAGAATTAAGATTATTTAAAAAAAAAATACGAAACTTTACATATAAATAGTTTGTTTGTTGTTGTTGTTTCAAGTGGAAGCAGTTTGGTAAAAAATTAAAACTAAAAAATAATAAAAATCTAACAAAGTATTGTATTGTTAATCAATTATTTAAAAAAGGAGCGTTGATCTTCAAGTAATGACAAGAATCAAAAGAAAGTAATCGAAAATCAGTTGTAGTAATTATTAAAAATATAAATAACAGTATTTTTCTTCTTGAGTGAAGTTAAACTAATTAAAGAAGTTAAGGAAGAAAGAATAAGAGGGAGAAGGAAAAGGAAAAGGAAGAGGATATTTTTACAGTGTGTGGGTTGTTTTTTCCTAAAAATAATGCATCACTTAAGATATGCCTTATATAACATTTGGCTTCGACACGTTTCACGTTCTTGTTCCATAAAGAAAAGCATATCACGTAAATTTACACGTTTAATACGTGGTCTTAGGGGTGCTGGTGCCGCCGATGGACCTAAAACACTATTTACACCTGAGCCCTATATAAATTTAAAGATTTACAAAGAAAAGCAAAATTGAATTGAAGTGTTCGGGGTAGTATTCTTAGAAATTATTACTTACCAAACCTGAACTTGCACCATCACTATCTAATTTAAGTTTTTTACGTGGACCAATAGCTTGTAAGGCGGTCATATTAGCATCACGTTGTCGGAGTTCTTCCATTTCAGCTCGTTGCATTTCTTTTGCCTAAACAGATAATAAAACAAGTTGTTAATTTTGGGTTTAAAAATAGTTCAACTACATTCTATTTTTTTCTATATTTATAGGGTAACATGGGGTAAAGTGGCAAACGTTTTGATCTGTCTTTAAAAAAAGGCCTACGAATATTTTGAATTATTTAAATTACTTGATGCAGTTACGGGTTCACTTACTAAGCAATAGAATATTCAATTAATCGACTTTTTATTTTAATCGATTAATCGTGCAAATAATTATTTTTACCGATTAATCGAATAAAATTTTAAAATTAATCGATAAATCGAAAAAACTTTATGTGAAAAGCAGTGAAAGCTCCCATAACCGGACACTCACCGTCCCACTATTTTTGTACGCTTATGAGAAAGGTACACATTTTTTATTTAAAATTTTTTATTTAATGATATATACATTTTATTGAAATAATGGAGAATCAGACTACTGTGGTTGAAAACATTTGTGTATAGTAGACTCCTTCAACATGGATTGGTTGAACTTGAGCTGCTGAGTTTCAAAATGACTCTCTATGTTTTCGATGTGTTGAAATGCTACAAAGTCATATCTTGCAAAATGCTTCAAACGGTCAATCTGTTTCAGTGCTTCATCGTACGAAGTGCAGACTCACTTATATCCACAATAGCGCTTGATTTGAATAGTCAACTTCGGAGTAGATACTTCAATCGACTTTTAAAAATTCGTCAAAGCCCTTTGATTGAGCGAGCACTTTTTGTAAATTTGCATCATCAGCATCAAAATCCGGAAGACTATAATCAGGCGGTATTCGTCGCTCTCTTTCGAAGATTAACATTTGGTATTGAAAAATGTTAGCCTTTGCAGACATGTGCAATTAATTCATATGATAACATTCTTCGATACAAATTAAGAAGAGAGTGATTTAACAGAGAGAGAGTTGCTACCTATTTTAATTATATGCTCGTTGTTATAATCAACTTCTGAGAATCCAGCTTTACGAAAGCAGTTTTTGATATTGTAGCTTCAAATTTGTTCAAGCGGCTTTGAGAAGTATAAAGCTTCAAGAACATTAATAGATTTTGCCAGAGCTGATGCTGAACTTGCTGTAGTACCCAGCAAAAACGTCATTAAAAAAAGTTATTTTAAAAGCACTCCGAATAGCAGTAGTAGTAGAAGTAGTTACAATTTAGCTCTAACACTGATTTATTTTACACGTGGTGTCCCAAGTTGTCAGTAGTTCAACTTGACCATTTTGTTAGTAATTTAAAAGTGATGTACATAATGTTAATAAAATATCTTATTTAGGTATACATTTTCATCACATCAACCCAGTGTAGAAAATCATTACCAGATATGTGGTTATGTAACTACATACTTGGTAATGGTAACTAGTTACTTTTGTTATTACATTTCTTATTACCTTTATATGGCGATGTCGCGAAAAATAATGAGTTGTCGTTTTTTTTTTCTATTTGAAATATTTTCTATTTGAAATAATGATAAAAATAAGTCATTATCAGTAACTCATTATTATATGTTTTAAAATAATGCAGAAGGTAAGTGGGTGTCATTACTGGTACTCCAAAAAATAATGATATGTCATTACCGTTTCTACACTGGGAATACGAGTACATTTTGTTTTCATTTTTAGAGTGATTCAGAAGTACTCTTTATAATATATAATATAATACATTTTTAAGTGATTTAAATGTCCTTTTTATAATGTATGAAATAGCATATTTTAGAGGCAATTTTAATGTTTAGCCTTTGAACCTATTGTGTAACAAAAGCTTCAATTTATTATGTTATTTGTAAGACAATTTTAAGGAAACACTTCTTTTGCAACTGATTCTATTCGATTAAGTCAAAATCAGAGTAAACCAAAATTTTCTTTAATTTTTGTTGAAGACTTTTTTTAATATGTTTACTTTAATATGTTTTTAACATGTTTACTTCAGTCTTTAAATTCAAAAAAGATACGATATGGAATTCCTATGGAAAAGTGTTCAGACTCTGAGGACTTTCCTATAGAATAGACAATTTCTACAGACAATTTAAATTTTTTAAAACTTGTTTCTTCACAGAACTTAAGGTGATTCTAAGAAATTTTGTGGAACAATCTTAATGTATATAATTTTCAAAACATACCCTTGCTTTCATTTTTGCTTGTTCGGGATCTTCAATTTTTGAACGTGATTTCGCTGCACGCAATAACATTTCACGTTCCAATTCTTCATGACGTTTTTGTTCAGCCTTATCGAGTTCTTCTAAAAATTTTATTTGTCCACGCACATCTTTCGTTACTTCATAGCGGGGATCCAACTGTAATTAAGGAATTTGGAATGTTACTTTAGATAAGATGTTAAAATGAATTATCTTCTCACTCTATACCTTTATAACATCTATACGATGTTCCGCTATCACAGCCAATTTTTCAACAATATTTTTTAATCGCTCTTGGCATGCATGAGATATTAGCACAGCTACATCTTGTGAGGGTTCTTCGAGACCACGTTCTGCAACCATAGCACGTATACGGGCCTGCAGTGCTGGTAAATGGAGAAATACTTCATCTTTACACGAACGTATTTGAGTGCCAATATTTTCGGTGCAACCCAAAATACGCTGTGTCTCTTCGGCCAAATTAACACCACCCATAGCGGCTACATCGTTGATGTCATCATCACCATACGATGACATTGATATGGAAGGCTGCTGGAAAAATGAAGCCGCACTGGTGGCCGAAGAAGATGGAGTCTGTTTCAGTTCATCCCGTTCTTTATCAGCCTGTTCTTTTTTCTTTTTCGCTGCTGCTTTACTAGCAGAGGCAGTTGATTTGGCAGGAGCTCTGTTAGCCGTCGTGGTTGTTTGTTGGGGGGTTATTGAAGAAGAATTAAAAGAGGTGGTGATTGTTGAAGCGGCTGCTGCAGCAGCCGCAGCTATTTTCATTTCGTTTTTAATTTCATTAGCTTTTATAGACTCGATCAATGCGGCGTTTGTGCTAATTAACGTGTTGGCTGAGTTTATCATTTGTTGTTGCTGTTGTTGTTGGTGGGCCAGCACTCCCGGTGGTAATTGCACGGTGGGTAATGATGGTATAGGTAGACCAGTCCCGCTCATTGAATTACTAGCTACTGAATTTATTGTGGACATTATGGATGATGATGACGACACATGAGACGAGGACAATGACCCCGTGGGAACATTATTGGAAATGGCAGCCAAAGAGGGAGGTTGTGATGACGAGGAGGCGGGTAAAGACGACGAGGATATCGCTTTTATTTGTGTTTGACCCACTTTAACATGCGTTATTCCAGGACTAGCTGTAGCGGTCGTTGTATTTTTAGCTTTTGCCGTACGAATTTGAACAGTGGCAGGACGATTAAGTTGTGTTGCTGTGGGAGCTCGAATTTGTACAATATTCTAGAAACAGATAAACATAATTTATAAAAAGTTGGCAATTTTTTTTAGACAAAAACAGATTATTTTATAAAGAAAAAACATTCCTTTTTGAGAGAAATCGGCTTTTTATATACAAAATTTATTTAGAAATCAACTCAATTTTCTATAAAAAACATTGTTCAGAAACCAAGAAAGAAAATGGAGAATTCAAAATTTTTCAAGAATTTAACGTATTTTTTTTTAATTATCAACAAAATAGCAAAATTAACACAATTTCTAAAAAAAATATTAAGAACTCAGCACAATTAAAAAAAATTTCTATATAGAAAAACAAACAAAACAAAACTGAATTTTAATACAAATTTTGTTAAAAACTCATAAAATTTTTTTAACAAAATTTGTTGAGGAATCTACTGATTTTTTTAAAAAACTAACCGATTGTTTAAATAAATTTCATTTACGAATTGGCGTATTAAAAAAAATCAGTTAATTCATGAGCATAATTTGTTTAAACATTTTTTGACATTCCAGAAGAGAAATCAATAGAGTTTTTAATTAAAAACTTGTTGAGATGAAGAATTTTTTTTTATATTAAAAATGTGTTGAAAATTAAACTGATTTACTATAGAAAACTCGGTAAGAAATGAACAGATTTTTAAATTAAAATAAGCGTTTGAAAATTAACAAAATGTTGTCTATAAAACATTTGCGTTAATCATGAGATTTTTTTCTCGGTTGTAAATTTATGCTAATAAAAATACTAGATTTTTACACAAAATTTATTTAAAAAATCACAAAAACTTAAACAAAATAAAATTTTGTTTAAAAAGACGAAATACACTGATGATGGCTTTGTAGCGAAAGCCGAAAATACGTATTCTGTATTGCAGGTCTTATCGAATTCTTTCAAATATATTTTTATTCTTTGTAATTTACTTTTAAAAATTGTATCATCTTTCTTTGATTTGAAAACAATTTAAACAGAAAGTGATATTAATTTATGATCTAGAGTCAAACTAAAAGAACATTCATTTACTTAAAAATAAGAGATCAACTAAATATTCCCCCATTCATTAAAAATTTTGTTTAAAAAATTGAAAATTTTCAACAGGAAATTCGTTAAGGCGCACATTGGGTTCAAACGATGCCAAAGTGGCGATTAATTGAAATTTTAGAATCAATTTTTTTTAAATAATTTTTGGTATCATGTAAAATTATATAAAATTCTGCATCACTACCTAGGTGGAAATTGCCCACGGTAGAAAAATATAGTACTGGGAGAGCACTGTTTTCACTAGAGCACTACACCTTTTCCAATTGTATTTCAGAAATTATCATTTTATTTCAGAAATTATCAATTGTATTTCAGATTTATCAATTGTATTTCAGAAATAATCAATTGAATTTCAGTTTTATCAATTGTATTTCAGAACTTATCAATTGTTTTTCAGATTTATCAATTGTTTTTCAGAAATTATCAATTGAATTTCAGTTTTATCAATTGTATTTCAGAAATTATCAATTGTATTTCAGAAATTATCAATTGTATTTCAGAAACTACCAATTGTTTTTTTAGAAATTATCAATTGTATTTCAGAAATCGTCAACTGTATTTCAGAAATTATCAATTGGATTTCAGAAATCGTCAACTGTATTTCAGAAATTTTCAATTGTATTTCAGAAATTATCAATTGTATTTCAGAAATTTTCAATTGTATTTCAGAAATTATCAATTGTATTTCAGAAATTATCAAATGTATTTCAGAAATTACCTATTAAATACAATCAATAAATTCTGAAATACATTTGATTATTTCTGAAATACAATTGATAATTTCTGAAATACAATTGATAATTTCTGAAATACAATTGATAATTTCTGAAATACAATTGATAATTTCTGAAATACAATTGACGATTTCTGAAATAAAATTGATAATTTTTGAAATACAATTGGTAGTTTCTGAAATACAATTGATAATTTCTGAAATACAATTGATAATTTCTGAAATACAATTGATAAAACTGAAATTCAATTGATAATTTCTGAAATACAATTGATAAATCTGAAAAACAATTGATAAGTTCTGAAATACAATTGATAAAACTGAAAATCAATTGATAATTTCTGAAATACAATTGATAAATCTGAAATGCAATTGATAACTTCTGAAATACAATTGGAAAAGGTGTAGATTTTTCTTTCTGACACTTATTTTACCCTAATTTTTAATAGAATTTCAATATAAATTTTTTCATTATATTTTTTATATAAAACAGCGAGAAACCAGAAAATTTAAGAAAAACGTTTTATTTTCTAGTTTTGCAATTATTTAGGCTTGTATTCATAAAAATGATTTAAATTTTATTAGAGCTTAATAAAACAAATTAGCGTGCAAAACAACAACAAAACTCGTTCAATTGGCCTCTAATAAGACAAAAAGTTTTTTGTGAATAAACATGTTAATAGGTGTGTTTCTTTACTTTTTGGGTAAAAGTCGGTAAAATGAGAGTAAGCACAAAATCCTCTCACAAAATGACAAAATTACCCAATAGTACAGGAACGCAAAAAACCACTTTTCTAGCCCAAAAACTTATTTCAAAGAATAATGTTAAACAGTGATGGGACTTGAAAATTTTTGTTTTGTGCCAAGTATGTGACTAAAATGTGCCAAATGGGCCTTTATTGTGCCAAAACTCAATTTTCACTTAGAAACCGTGTTTTCAATGCATTCTTATGGAATTATTTTGAATTCTTATGGAATTAATTATATTTGAATGAATTAAAATTTTCTTTCAATTAAAAGGTGAATGATAAATTAAATTCATCCGATACTTATTAATGATTTGGGAATGCAGCCAATGAATGAATTCTTTAGGAATGGTTGCACGGAATGGTATACATATAAACATTTTCGAAAATTGAATTAATTTTTTTATGAATTAAACTTAAATTAATTCTTTCGAAGTTCTGAGATAAATTTATAGCATTTGAATTTTTAAAATTCTATGGATTAAGCACCGTAAGTTATTCAGTTTTCACGTGAAAAAACTGTTATACTCAATATAAAAAAAAATTATTTTTCACGACAATGAGTTTCACGTGAAAATTGTGCAAACTTAGTTTTCACGCAAATTTAATGTACAAGACTATTATTTTTCTGGTGAAAAATTACATTTTGTGTTAATTGTGATTGTGGCTTTGTTATAAAATTAAAATATTGTTAATTTTTTTAACTTAAATTGCAATTTAAAGCATTTAAAGTATGAGAGAAATTTTTTCACAACTTACGGTGCTTTATTCGGTAATATCTTCGATGCCATTTTTTAGTTTTGCTTTATTCGAAAAGGTATTTTAATACCAATAAATGCTTAGAAACTAAAAATTAAAGAATTGTTATTTTTTAAATTCATTTTCTATTAAATTTTGTAGATAACCAAAATGTGCCAAAATAGTATCGGTTGTGCCATTGTACCAATCAATCTTAGATTGTGCCAAAAATCCCATCACTGATGTGAAAATACGTATAATTTCAGTTTGCAAATCGGCACAAATAGACATATTTATTCGCATTTAAAAGTTGTTTTTGATTTTATTCAATTAATCTTAACAAAAAACCAAGTTTCTTTTGCTTATTTCTTTATTTAATTACAATTTTTAATTTAATTTCACAATTGTTTTTTGTTTATATTTGCATCAGCTGTTTTACCAAAGTTTACCCGAAGAAAAAGTCTGGGTAAATTTTGGTAAAAAGAGAAGCACTAATACACTCTCATTAGCGCTCTCATTTACCCAATTCTCGAGTACGGGAACGCTTTTGGGTAAATTTCGGTAACTTTGGGTAAATTTCGGTAACATTGGGAACGTACGGGAACACACTGAATATTACACAATAAAAAACAACAAAATTAATTTGAAACAAAATTATATATTTTTAAATTAATATTTTTATTTTATTAGAAAGATCCAATCCAATAAACACAAAATGACACTTTTTCACAAGAAAAATAAGTCTTGAACATTAAATTTGCGTGAAAACAAAGTCTACACAATTTTCACGTGAAACTCATTGTCGTGAAAAATTATTTTGTTTATATGGAGTATAACAGTTTTTTTACGTGAAACTCAAACAACTTACGGTGCTTTATACGACAAAGATTAATTTGTAAAAAAAATTGTGTCACGCGCTCATCTCTATTGCAATTGTTTTTTTGTTTGTTTCGTATTACTGTGATATTAGATGTATTCATATAACATGTACGATAGTGTAAGCCTGGCAAAGTTATATCACTTATTTAAAAAACTACTCGTATATTCGCACCCTGATAAATTTATTCTACAATTTATTATTATTTTTGTTTGAACATTTGAAAAATATCAAATAATCAAAATAAAAAATATTTGTAATTTGTTGTGATTGTTTATTAAATAAATATTAAATTTGTTAAATAATATATTTTCCAAAAGAAATTACTGAGGAATTTAGGATGAACCGGAAGAACAATATTCCAAATACGCCAGGAATTTTAAAATATATTACGGATATTTATACATTTACACATTGTTTTTTTATACACAGTTTACCAAGCAGTAGAACGCGTTATATGAATACCAAGCAGTAGAACGCGTTATATGAATACCAAGCAGTAGAACGCGTTATATGAATTCCCCTATTGTTTGTTGTTTTAAAATGTGAAGTGTTTTTAAAATGTGTAAAGTATTAAATGAAGTATTTAGGATTCGGTATTTGGTAAATGGGTAAATGATTGAAACTTTCGTTTCTTTAAAAAAATATATACCCGAGTAAAACGGGTTATACATTATTTTATATTATTTAATACAATTATTCCTCGTTATATATTGCTTTGTATGGCACTATATATAATAAGACATAATTTTCGTCTTTCGAACAAATTTTATATAACCCAATATCTAAATATTTAATCAGATCTCGCCCATGGAATTTAAATTGTAGGACCAAATATAGCTCAGTTTCAAGTTTAAATTTAATAAAGATTTTATTGAAATCAATTACAATCCATTTTTAATTTTAAAATATTTTTTTAGAAAAACAAATTTTGATATAAAGTTCAAGTGATTTAAAAAATAATAACATGAAAACGAAAAACCAGTAAAATATTTTTGTATAGAATATGAGTGAGATTATGTGACAGTTACCCATACATTATCGACGTTGAAAATATTATGTTAAAAGAGTTAATACTTAACATACGCAGTCAGATTTTGCTTGGGATTTCCTACCAGATATGTATAGCAACAAAACAAGTCTATTGATTTAAAAAAGAAACATTTATTTTCCGTATATAATGTATGGTATATTCTTGTTTCAAATGAACTCTTTCTTAATATCTTAGTAAATTTAAAATTATATTAATTTTCATTTAAAATGGTATCAATTTACATCGATACAACAGATTCTTTTATTTTTAAATTGAATATTGGGTCATATTAATAAAAGTTAGCCAATTCTTCGAAGTAATTATTTTAGTTTAGGAATAACGCAGCACCAAATTTATCCATAGGCTTGAAGGATACCATAAAATATAAATGAAAATCAAAACAAAAAAAATTGTCACCCGCAAGCAGACTAAAATTGTGTAATAACTTAAAACCCTAAAAAATAATTCCCCATATTAGTGAAATCTAGTTTTTATTCATACGATACATTATTTACAAATTTAAAATATTTTTAAACGATTATTTCATGTCATTTAATTTTATTAAAAACTGTTTCATGTCAAATTTGTTATCATAATTTTAATGTATTTTTTTCTTTTTAAAATGAATAGCCCAAAAATTAAAGGTTCCTTTGAACTTTTCTCACTTTCAAAATGAAAATCTCACCTTTAAAGAAAAATCCAGTAATGATTTATGGAAAATTATTTGAAATTTCATTTTTAGATTTTTTTATGTTATGGATTATTTTTGATATACTATAGCTCGTATAAGTACTGATTAATGTGTAGATACTTTTTATGTATGCAGTTTCACATAAAGACTCGCAAACTTACTAGATTTACTTAGTATACAAGAAACCTTACGTGAATTCCTCATTGTTTTTCAGTACATTATTTAATAAAAACAGAAATTCGAAATTTTTTATCAAATTGGACCTATTTGCATCAAATTGTAAATATGAAGATATTATTTAATACAATAATGTCTGGTCAAAATTCGGATTAAATTGTATATAATTTAAAGTAATTAAATCCAATTTGATCCACGTAGATACAATTGTATTCACCATTTAAATTGGATTAAATTGTATCTGATTAGTTATTCTATTCTATCAAATTAATCGGGTATAAATACTCTTTTTAGGAACAAGCCCAACACAATTTTTATCCCACGACGAGAACTTTATAATTTCAAAAAAAATGCTGATGTAAATGAATGGAAAGATAAAATCAGTATTTTAAAAATGAAAATCATTAAACGCATTATCCCGTCCAATATAAATGATTTTGAAAAAAGATTTAGCACATTTGTTAGCTAATTTCATTACAATAAAAGTCGGAGGAATAAAGAACGTTTTTTGAGTGTTAATAAGGAATGGCTAGATGCTTCTATATCGTTTGTCCCCCCACCAAAAAATCGAGGACGTAAAGAACTTTAATTTGTAGAAAATAATGAGAAAACCAAAGCAAAGAAGAGTAATAGCATAAGAGATATTCTCCATTAACTTTATAAGCTCATGCCACACAAATGGGTTAAGAGCTTCCGGAAAAATCGAATCGTCAAAACTGGTTAAAGAAATAACAACGTCGACACCAACAAGAGTTTCAAGGTACAAAAAAAAATCTTTAAGCAGGTTAAACCACAACAATTGACTGCAGAAGAAGCTCTAAGCATTTTGATAGAAGCAAAATTATTTAGGAGAATACATTAAAAAAAAAACGGTCGAGTCTAAAATTTAGTTTTTGTGCTCATTTTTCTTAGTTTCATTCTATATAGTTCAAGATATGCATATTATTTGAAAGATAATATTGTCGTCTTTAAAGTAGAACCAAAATTAAAGTTTTCAGATGTAAAATTTAATAGTTATGAGTGACTTTGTAAAAACACTATAAATTTTTTATGTTTATCCAATTTTCAAAACGTCATATTTTATAAACCGAAATGATTTCGGATCGGAAAGTTTCTGATCTTATGAACTCTGATATCTTGTAATATTAATTGTGAATTTCATTAAAATAGGAATCGATAAATCCAACTGCTGCGCGTTCTTTCATGGATTCTCCTAATACTTAAAAATTTTTTTATCCTTTTTTTTATATAAAAAAAATTCTCAACGAAAAATATAAAAGTTTATTTTTTTAAACTAACCTACACCTAGTTAATCCAAAACAAATAATATCTCGTTAATAAACCTCTTTCTTGAATTAATCGCCAGTTTGGGTGGCATCGAACCCATTGTGAGGCGTCAGAAATGTTGATATCTTAATTTACACAAAATTTGTTTAATTTTCTTATTTTAACTTACCGCATGTGTTGGCGCTGTTTGAAGTTGCGGTACATTTGATAATTGTTGCGGCATTGGTCCCCTTATTTGAGTATTTATCAATCGCGGTCCATTTGCAGGTCCCTGTATACGTATACCACCCGATGGTTGTTTTGTTATCGTAGTATGACCTATAGGTCTTGTTGCTGAGGCAGGTGATATCATACGCACTTGAGTCTGTCCAATGGTAGTTGTCTGATTTTGACTAATAGGACGGATCTGTGCTTGAATTTTCTAAAAAAAAAAGATAAATTTTTAATAATTATTTTACAATGATTTAGAAAATTTGTTTTAAAAATCTTACCGGTAAGTGTTGCTGTATGGTAATACCACCCACAACATGTTGTGGCGGTGGTTTAATACCTTCAATTACCAATTCTTTAGTAAACAAAGCTTGCCTCAACAATGGTAAACTTTTCTGTAATGTAAGAAAGATATTTGTAGTAAAAATTTTGAATGTAACAATATAGGAAGCTGTTTTTAAATTATAATCTCAGAAGAAAAGATTTAATTTGAAAGAAAAGTATAATGGAAAGCTGATATTCGGTTAGACCCAGCAAAACCTTCTATTACCAGGTAAAAGGAAATGGAATAAGAAAAATTTTAAGTACTTACACTTTGGTCAAATAACACTTTATTTTAACATGGGGTGTCATTAAAGATAAGTGAAATAATTGTTACTTGTGGGCGCTGTGGTGTAATGGTTAGCGCGTTGGACTGTTACACGCGAGATTGCGGGTTCGAGCCCCAACCAAGGCAACATCAATTTATGAAAAATAGTAATATGTATGAGTTTTTTCTATCCCTCATACATATCGCAGCGTCCTCCTTCGGTGTTCCCATAGCACTTAACCCCACCGAAGTAAAATAATATAACAGGGCTATAAACTAAAAAGCTTCAACAAAGTTGGCCAACTTACCATCAGATGGCGCGCAACAACTGTTATAAAATTCAACATCTCGCGCAATTACAGTGTTGCCATATTTGAAGCCCTTCATCTTTCACCACCTTTCACTACTACTCTATCCCCTTTCCGAAGGAAGCAACACGTTAATTAATAGGAAGAATTTCCTGAGTGTTGCTTCTCTTTATAAAAAAAAAAAAAAAAAAAAAATATGTTATGTTATGTTATGTTATATAATAAATTCACTAGTTAGCAATAGTAAAATAAGTCGTTACATTTACGTACGTAACTCAGAATGACTTTAAACTCATTACAAATAAGAACAATATAACAATATTATTAATGCATTATTTGAAAGCCTCCAAATAAGTAGTGATATAACCCTATATCGGTAACTCATTATTGCATACCTCCCACATAAGTACTGATATATCAAATTATTAGCAACGTATGACTTTAGTTTTCAAAGTAAAACAAAGGCAAAGGGATACCCATTGCCAGGCAATTCGTGAAAAAGGTCCAACCCATTGCCAAGGTTTTGCTGGGGAGTTACTAAATCTTAGCCTATGAAGAATTTAACCTAATACAAACTTTAAATTTTCTTAGAAAAAGTAAAGTTTTCGTTTTCCCTACTCACCTTTAAAAATCCTATCAGGCATGGTTGTGGACTTGCATTTAATAATCTTTCCAAACGATCACAAAACTCTTCGGGTTCAACATTTGCATTTACCAATTCTTGAATAAGATTTCGTACATTCTTTTCAACGGGTTTGGGTTCTCTTGTTGACAGGTCTATTAGATTTGCCAAAAATTTACGACATTTTTCTTTGGTATTACCCTGTGCAGCGGCACTCTGAGGTGTGGTTGTTGTAGTTGTTACTGTTGTACCGGTACCGCTTACATTATTATTCGTGCTATTGGCATTATTCATGGAGTTGGTAGTTGTGGTATTTGACTGATGATGTTGTTGCTGTTGTTGGTGCTGTTGCTGTTGTTGATGTATTTGATTTGTTTGTTGGGCTGGTATTGTTTGTATTTGCGTTATTTGAGGTTGGGATTGTAAATGTTGAGTCTGCTGATGGAATTGTTGTTGTTGCTGCTGCTGTTGATGATGTTGTTGTTGCTGTTGTTGTTGGTGCTGCTGCTGCTGATGATGTTGCATTGAGGCAACAACATTCGTTGTTGTATGATGTGGCTGCATTGATATGTTAGATTGCGACGTATATACATGTGTCGGTTGAGAATTTGAAGAAGCCACCGAATTTACCACAATATTATTGGCGGTTGAGGTATTTGATATAGACTAGGATTTTTTTATGGAAAAAGAAAAAAAGAAATTAATTTAAAATAAATTCAGTTAAAAAAATTTTAAATATTCTAAGCACAAGTAAAACAACTTGAAATAATTTGTACACAAATTAAAAAATAATTATTTCAAAATGCATAAAATTTAATTTTTAAAAATCATTGCTAATATGATGAAAAAAATTATTTTCGCATTTTCTCTAATAAAAGGCAAAGTATGAATTTGATGAAAATAATATTTACATAAATGAAGCAACCAACATACAGTACTACAGGCAAATTATAAAAAACATACTTCTAATGGCGCTATTTTATTTCAAAAGAATCTTTATAGAGTGAATTTTCAATAAGATTATAATTTGTTAATATTTTTAAACCGCTGTAACATCTATTTTAACTCTCGTTATCGAAATTTCTTATAGAGCAACAGATAATTTTAAATAAAATTTGTTTAAAATTCATTTGACGTTTAAAAATATGTTGAATAGTATTAACGAAAATTATGTTAAAAAAATTGTTTTACAAATTAGTTGAGAAATCAAACCATTTTTGTAAAGAATTTTCTTTGTTAAACAATAAGAAGATTTCTGTAAAGAAAATATATTGATTTATCACTTAAAACAATTATTTAAAGATTCTAAAGAAAATACGTTGAATAATCAACAAATTTTTATAAAAAAGTTTGTTGTAATAGAGAAAATGTTTTATAAATCAACAAAATTTGTTGAAAAATCAACATTTTTCACACAGAAATCTTCTGAGGAATCCACAAGTTTGTTAATTAAATGTTTGTTGCGTAATAAACTGAGTACACCGCAAAAAAAATCTGATAAGTATTAAAACTTTAAGGCAGTAAAATGTTAAATTTCTTGAAATTTTAATATTTTTCATTACATCTTAAACAAAATCCACTAATTTTCCATGAAATAAAATGGCCCTTATACTTTTATAAAAAATAAGCGATATTTTGATGGTCAAATTTTGTGCTAAACAACAATTTAATTATATTTTTTTACTAAACAAAAAGAAACAGTTAAAACAAAATGTAAAAATTAAAAAAAATGTATTTTAAACAATAAAACTGATTCAATTTTTATTTGTTAACCCTTGAACATTTTATTGAATGTGCCACAACAGAAAACTTGTGAGATTTGAAATCGTTAAAAGATTTTTTCAAAATAGAAATACGAAAGAATTAAATCAAATTTTAAAATTATTTTGAAAGTCCAAAAATGCTAATGAACTTTTTCCAATTTAAAAAAAATCACTCTAAAAAATTATATTAATTAGAGTTTGACCGTTATTTTTTCTGAAATTTAAAAACTTTTTTTTTACTATTTCTTCAAAAACATTGTATTGAAAATATAAAAAAAAACTTTTATGTATACGTAATGTAGAATTTTAAAAAATTTTGATCATACGCACCAAAATTTGATTACAGAATAAAAATGGGATCCAAGAGTTGGACAAAAAGTCATCTAAAATTATGACAATATATACCCGGGGTAAATTATAATTTCCGTTTCAATCGAAAAATATTTTTTCAATAATAATATCTCCCAGCAGAAAAAAACCGAATGCATTCTACAAGAATGCCTTTTTCACTGCATATAAAGTAGCTATATATGCTGATTTCTTACATCCAATAAACGTATTTTAAATGACTTCCAAATTGCCATTAACTAAAAACTTTTCTTTACTTCCCAGCAAAAAAATACCTGACCAAGATCCGTAAAAGCACCTGTACTGTTCGGCACAAATGCGTTCAAATTGAGGTGAAAAACGCATTTTTTTAACATTGGCTTGTCATAGGAGAAGAGAAGGTGTTTATGCTCATTTTTGTTACTATCTAAGGAGAGATGAAAAGTAACTTCTTGGGAATGCATTCAAATATATATTTAAGATGTGATATTTATGACTTTTGAATGCATTCCCAAGAAGTTACTTTTCATCTCTCCTTGGATAGTTAAAAAAAAATGAATTGCTTTCCTATATAAAAAACAACAGCCAAGCACTCATTTTTATGACATGCAAAGCAGACTTAAAGTAGCATAAACACCTGCACTTCTATGACAATAAAATGTTAAAAAAATGCGTTTTTCACCTCAATTTGAACGCATTCATGCCGAACAGTATAGGTGCTTTTACGGATCTTGGTCAGGTATTTTTTTTTTGCTGGGCTGTGTTATTTTCACATATATGCTTAACATCGTGTCTACAAATGAAATAAAATGTGCAATAAGATTTTAAAATAACACACAATGCAACAACAACGAAAACAACTTTGTTGTTGCTTTGTAATTAGCAAATTTTATGGCATTTTTTTTTTTTTTTGCATTTTAAGACACTAGGTCAGGCCGAGTTTTTAGGATGTCAGTTAGGATAAGACTTAAGAAATTTTTAAAAAGTTTTCTGTTCAATGGGTTTACTAACTAACAAGTCAAAATTGTTTAGAGTTTTTTGTAAATAAAACACTATTGTACTCCTATTTTAAATTGATTCCACAAAAAGTTCAACAAATATTTATAAAGTTTATAGTATAAACTCATGAAAATTAAATTAAAATATAAACGTATTTAATAAAAAGAAAAATCTACAATTCAAAATAAAATTTTGCTATGCTACTTTAGAAAAAAGCACAACAATTAAAAAAACCTTTGGTTTGATTTGCATTCACATAATTTTATAAATTATTAGGAATATAAAATATAAATTTTTGCATAAAAAATATATTTAAAGAAATGCAATTTTCATTTAGAATAAAAACACAAAAACAAAGGCAACATATTTCGTTTAGAAAACGTACAATAAAGTAAGAAAATCAATCTATAAAAATGAATTAATTATATTATATTTGAAAAAATATAATTCCTTTAGAATATTCTGAATTAAATAACAAATCCATCATTCCTACTAAAGAATGATCATTGGTGTATTTGAAAATATGTAGAAAATATATGGAAAGAGAATCTAGGAGAAACAATTACATTTTGTTTAATCTGTTTCAATGTAGTTGTTGCCTGTTGCTGATGTTGTTTTTTTACTTGTTGTTGTTGCGGTTGCAGTTGCGATTGCTGTTGTTGTTGGTGGTGGTGATGGGTGGTTGTGGTGGTAGTGGAGGTGGAAGTGGATGATCTTACAATCGTTTTACGTAGTGCTAAAGGTGGCCCTGTGAATCTACTTACAGCAGCTGGAACAGTTTGCAAGCGAATTTGTGTTGGGTTTGTGGAATTAGTGCCAATTGTTTGTGTCACCGGACCCGATGTAGCCGTCCCTACTCGTAATAATTGAAATCCATTTTCAGTTTTCAAAATGAGTGCAGGCGTCTGTCCCGGGGTTAGTGTACTTAATGTTATCTACGAATAATCCAGAAAAAAAAACAAAAAAAGAGAAACAAATTTAAAGGAGGAAAATATTAGGTGTATTAAGTACAGAGACACAGTAGTAGATTGTATTAGAAAAATATTAACGAGTTAATGTAATTTGTTGCATTAAAGGATAATTTTTTATTATTTTTAATTTTATATTATAAAAATTCAATACTGCTCACATTTTTCACTTTAATAAGAAATTGTCAAAATCTTCTTGTACTTTTTCTTTTTAATTGTTTATTTTTATTGTAGGATATTTTGAATTTAATTTCAAGTTCCTCATTTTAGTACAAAAATGTCCAGATGCATTTCTTCAATTTTCATTTACAATTTTCAAAATAATATTGAATTATTTTGATATCAAATGAAACAATTTTAAAAATATGGACCTTACATGTAAATTAGTGTTATGCAGTATATTAGTTTTGATAAAGTTTGTAAATTTATGTATTCGTAGGTTATCAAGGTATTTAACGATATTTATAAAATTTTCAAATACTTGTGTATTGAAAATTCAATGCAAATATAAAATGTATCAACTTACCGCTGGACTTTGTGGTCTTGTTCCCACCATATGCGGTCCGCCAATAACCACTCTGCCTTGAACATTCTTTGGTTGTTGTTGGGCAGTTGTAGGACGCATGCCTACAACTACACCAGCTGGTATCATGGAATTAAGTATTGGTTGATTACCCTGTTATTTGTGCAAAAATAAAAATATATTATTTCTATGTTTTTCTTCGAGCTAAATTTAAATAAATTGTAGATTTTTTATTAAATACCATACACTACAGCATGCAATTGCTTTTCTTTTTATTTTGTTCAATTTTTAAGAGATTCCTAATTTTGTTTAAATGATTTTGAAAATATTCTTGATAAAAGTTGAAAGTGCACACAATTTTTGTCGTTTTTCTAGCATCTTTTGCTAAAACAAATGACATTTTTGAAGTTAATATTGTTGTGAATAATTTTGTCAAATCTTATTATTTAAAAGCGAAATCTAAAATAAAGGAATTATTAATAAAAATAGTTTAAAAGTTTTAAAAAGGCGATCAATACAATAGTTTTTCTTTATAACTATAAAATCAATTTTTAGAAGCGTTTTAATCTCAGCTATAAAATAAAGAAAATCAAATAGAGTATGTGAAATATTTTTAATTTGTTGACTAAATTTGGGTAGTTGAAATTCTACGAGCTTGAAAATTGAATGCGTCAAAAATTGACTTACAAGGGATGTACCCCAAGTGCTATACGCCGATTTGAGTGAAACTCGGATATGTGATAGAGAATAAAAATCTCAAGTTGACATATCTTTTTATGTGCAACCGCGAAGATTTAGGGATGAAAAAGTGGGGTCAAAAATTACCAAATTTTTTGTTTTTTGGTTTATTTCATATTAGTTCCAAAGTAACTATGGGAAAATTTTATGTCAAGTGAAAGGTATTTGAGGGGCCTATTTACCGGTATTAAACATGATTAAGCATGCTTATTTGTTTATTGTATAACACAAAACATCAAAATTTTAATTGGTTTTGTATGGGTATCTATACAGGGTTAAGGGTCAAATTCACATATATTAATCCTTATAATATTTAAGTGAGGGGGTGTTTCGGCTTTTTTCGATATGCGGCCTACTTCGGGTTTGAAACTAATTTCCACGAAGGTCTATATTTTTAAAGATTTGGGAAACTCTGACTGCTTTACATATAAATTCTTATTTGAAGGCCAATGAGTGAACACGTTCTAACAAAATTGGTGGACTGTGGACAATGGTGGATGCCAAATTGGACTTTTGGTATTATTCAAAATAGATACACCTTTACTATAAAAAAGAAAAAATTATTTTAATTTTCCTACCACACAAAATATTTAAAATATACCTTAAAATTCTGTTTTTAATTTGAAATTTTCAAATTTTGTTTACATTTGTTTACAATTTTCCTTTTTGTTTTGGTTTTCAATAAAAATACCTTTGCTTTAAAATAAAAGTCGACTTTAACAAAAATATACCTTTGAAAAATATTGATAGCAAGTCTGATAGACTTTACCTAACATTTAATTATTTTATTTTTTACGCAAATTTTACCTTTCTGAAACTGCGTCTATAGTTATGCTAAACAAGTATAAAAATTGCTCTTAACTCTTCTGCTGCGTATGACGTATATACACGTTTTTTCGTAGCTATATTGTTGCGTAAGTCGTATATATCGTCGTCGATCCAAAAGTACGTATCATCAAAAAATCAAAATAGTTTTTGAAGAAAAATGTAATCTTTATTTTCTCAAAGTCACTCGGTCGAATAAAAAGAAAAATTGTCTTTGCTGTTCGGGTTCAAGTTGAACACTAGAATTATTTATTTTCATTTCTACAAACTAAAGCTCAAATAAGTTTGGAAGTAAAGTGCGGCGAAATGAGGTATCGTAAAGTAGAAATCTATTTTCAATAGATTTTCTTACCTAAAATGTACTTCTAAGCTAAGTAGTTATGTATACTGTCATTAACTAAAAGTAAACAGCTTTACGATACTACCAGATTAATGAAGCCTTAATTTACAAAATAACTTAAAACTAAATTAAATAAGTGGGTACGCATGCTTAAATACGACCTTATAATATTTGTGTGTGTGTCCAAATGTTTATTTAGGATTAAGGGCGGATTATGGGACCGAAAACGTAAATGTGATGTAACTGTACCGTGCCGTAGCTAAAAAGTACACTTATATATTACCGTAAACGACATTACTATTTAGCATCTATTTCATGTGGTTTTATATTTTATTCTAAATTTTTCCATTTATTTGTTAATTTCTATTCCTTATTTGTTGTTTGATCAAAAGTAGCAAATATTTTTTACGCTACCAAAATATGACAGCGCTCAGACTGAGCGGTTAGTGATCAGGTCGTTCAGCAGATAGTTGCACAACTGTTGTAGAACTGTTGACTGTCAAATTGTATCTGCCGAACGCACCCAATGTTACTGAAAAATCGCCGGATCGCCCATCTCTATTGCAAACCAGTGATCACGGTCACTGTTTAAAAGAACGGTGATTTGAAAATCACGATCACTGGTAGCAGCGTTATTCAAAAATCACCGGACCGCTCATCTCTAGATCAGACCCAAAAATCGCTAGAAAATCACTAGATTTATACAAGTGCAAAAATTTAGCGATTTTATCTTTATCTTGGTACTTAAAAAAAATTTCTTTAATATGTTCATAAGAAGTGTTATAAACTTTTAAATAATGAAAAGTTTTACATTAAGCTTCAAATAATGAATCCCGATTTTCATTGAATTAATATTAGTATTGAAAATGCTCAATAGAGAGCGTTGTACGATTAAAAACAAATTACAAATTCTAAAATCGTTTAATATTTTTCAGCATAAAACCGAATTTTAGAAATTATATTACGGCTGATAAAAAAAATCGCTAGATTTTTTGCTAAAAGCTACAGGAAAATTTTTCCCGCTAGGGGCGAAATAAATCGCTAGATCTGACGAGAAAATCGCCGTTATGGCAACACTGGTTATCCGTTGCCGTCACTAATCGTTTCCTGATAAGTGCAGGTCATAAAACATGTTGTACATAGATTTATTATTCCATTGTCTTCTAATGTGAAGAACGGACTGTCCGAAACAAGATAACAATTACGCTATGGGAAATTACGCTATGGGAAACCAAATATGGTCATAAAATATTTATGTTCAATTCTGAACAGTTTTTTGATTGATTCTGATCCATTAGGTTAAACTACAGGCCTCTACCAATTTTTAGACTTCTGTGAACAAGTCTAAAAATTGTTGTATTTTAAACCCATATTCGATAATTTGTTTTTATATCTGAAATCTTTTCATTTTATGTTTTTTACTTCTCCTGTACAATTAAAAAAATTATGTTACGTACTTTTGGATTTTCGACGACGTATAGCCTGAAATATTTTTTATACCCTACACCACTACGTGGAGAGGGTATTACAAGTTTGTGCTGATGTTTGTAACACCAAAAATTAATGGTCGTAGACCCACCTTATAGTATACCGATCGGCTCAGAATTTTTTTTATTTCGATTTAACGATGTCCGTCTGTCCGTCCGTCCCTCTGTCTGTCCATGCATTTTGTGCGCACTCTACAGGTTGCAAATATTAACATATTTTGATTAAATATGGTACACCGACTTATGTCGGCCCAAGGACGACGCCTATTGATTTTGGTTGAAATCGGTCCATATTTAGACCTAGTGCCTATATTAGGGTCCCCCCAAAATTATATTGTTTATACGCTGCAGTTCGCAAATATTAAGATATTTTAACGAAATTTGGCTTACTGACTCACATGGTCCAGAGAAAATAGCCGATAGATTCTAGATAGAATCGGTCCATATTTGGACCTATCGCCCATATGGGCTATATTTACGATTTTCTCTTCTTTTATAATTTTATAGAAACTTTTGACACAAGTCCCATTTTAACCCATTCGAAATTCGGATCCAAACATTAGTTGGCTCTTAACCAGACTGGTGTAGGGTATTGTATAGTCGGCATGCCCGACTTTAACCTTTTTACTCGTTTTTATTTAAATTAAAAGAAAAAACGAATACTATTTTGTTTTGTTATAATATTAGAAATAAATTTTTTTTTCACCGTCTGCTCCGGACCAATTGGAATGACTTCTTGCAAACGCCAACCTAGCCTTTACATTTTTTTGTCTAAGCAAAGGGACTCTTCTGGCTATCCGTCCTGGTAAATGAGCTTCTGGTAGTCTACGACGAACCGTTCGCGATGAAATTACATTTCCAACATCTGCTGAAATCGCTCTTTAAGACACAAATGGATCCTTCTTCGCAAGAGTTACAATACGGATATCTGTTGTTTTTGAAGTTTTTTTGGGTCTCCCGAGTTTTCGACGGGATTTTTAGGCTTTAAAACATTTTTTACAAAAAATAGCGACCGATTCATAGTTTCTGCTATAGAACGAAGACTTTGGCCACTTTCTCTCAGTCTTGAAACAATTTTTCTGTCCTCCGGAGAATAATGACTTTTTCGACCCATCGCTGATTTTTTTTACTATATATTTCGTTATAAATAAAGATAAACAACAGTAAAATAACTAGCCTTTCCAAAAAACTAGAGCAGACTGCGAAAATATTAAAGAATTCAGCAATGTATTTATTATTTTGATCAAGTACTGAACTAACACACAATGAAAACAATGGGAAAGCCCCAGTTTTATTTTTACTTTTAAAGGCATTGCCATAATAAAGTTATTTAAATAAAATAAAAAAGAATTGCCATGTTTACTTTCCGTTAAAGTAACAAAAATTAAACATAAAGAAAATATAAGCAGGTACTTATTATTGTGACCATATGTGTACGTCCAGCTCAAATAAGTGCTACAATTCGGTATGAAAAATTTTATTAAAAAAAAGCGAATGAATCAAATACTGTGGACAACTTTCTAAGTGGCTGCATTTAGCATTTATTTATTTATTTATTTATTTACTTATTTATTTATTTATTTATTTATTTATTTATTTATTTATTTATTTATTCATTCATTCATTTATTCATTCATTCATTCATTCATTCATTCATTAATTCATTCATTCACTCATTCATTCATTCACTCATTCATTCACTCACTCATTCATTCATTCATTCATTCATTCATTCAATCACTCACTCACTCACTCACTCATTCATTCATTCATTCATTCATTCATTCATTCATTATTTATTTATTTATTTATTTATTTATTTATTTATTTATTTATTTATTTATTTATTTATTTATTTATTTATTTATTTATTTATTTATTTATTTATTTATTTATTATTTATTTATTTATTTATTTATTTATTTATTTATTTATTTATTTATTTATTTATTTATTTATTTATTTATTCAGTCTATGGAATACAATTTCTCGGAAGTTTATGCATTTATAATACTGGCCGACAAGGTTTTCTAACCAAGACCCAGATTATACTTTCCCCAAAGTTTTAGACGTGCTGAATCCGAATCTGGCATCAGAATAGACCTATCACGTCAGATTTTCGAGAAATTATAACCAAAAAGTGAAAAAACACGTTTTGTAGGTACATTTGAAGTCTTGTAACTTCCAGAAACTTCAAACTTCAAAGAGATCGTTACGGTATATAAAAGTGCTCCACTGAGAAGTCGTCTGTTGAACTTACTGAGTTTAGCAAATTCGTCGACACTCTGAAGCTGAGGAGTATCAGATAAAACTTCGAGAATAGTTAAGAATATAACTATACCTTTGTGTCGAGGTATTTTCTGGTACCACAGGCGGTGAATTTAATAGGTTTACCAAGATTTTCAATAGAATTATTAGATATGTTTTTGGGCTAAGACTTCGCTCTCATGTGACTCCGTACGTAATCCAATTTCTTGGGTGCTCTTTTGTTAATTATGTAGGTATGAGGTTATTGATATTTTTTTACAAAGCAATGGTTAATGGGTTTCCGGACTATATAGTTGACAACTTTCTTTTGTCCAACTCGGAAAGAAACCCCCAACTGGTTTATCCAACACATCATACTACTATGTACGAGCGATCATTTCAGATTAGGCTTTCAAGAATATGGAACGATCTACCTCTATACCTGAGAGGTTTTGCTTTTTCACCCCAGGTCTTTAGGCGAAAGCTTAAGGATTATGTAGCTATTCATGAGTTATAGCTTTTTATTTGTGCTACTATTTTTATCTCTCTCGATCTTTTCTTTTTTTATTATCGCTGCACTTAGGAAAATCTGGTGATTGTATTATTTTTTTTTTAAATATCTATTTATATTATTCAAGATAATGTTTTCAGTATTTTTTTTATATGATAGTTTTACTGTATTTTTTACTTATTTTTTTTATTATTTATTTTTATTATTTATTTTTATTATTATTTATTTTTATTATTATTTATTTTTATTATTATTTATTTTTATTATTATTTATTTTTATTATTATTTATTTTTATTATCTTTATTTAAATTATTTTTTTGTAGTAGCTTTTATTAATCATATATGGCCCCAGGGCTTTGGTTATGTAATTTGAAGTAAATAAATGCTGTATTTATTAAACTCAAATACAAACACTGAAATTTCAAGTGGTTCTTCCGATTGTCGGTGTTCCTGATCGGAATTACAAAGTCGGAAATGGCGGATCCAACATGGCGGACGATATTTAAAAAATGAATTGGATTTGTTTGATTCTTGTTACTCGGAGGTTTTTGCAATTCCTGATTGTGAACTCGATGTCAATTTTAAAAAATTCATAATGGCGGATTCAATATGGCCGCCTATTTATACCATACACCACTATGTGGTCAGGGTATTATAAGTTTGTGCTGATGTTTATAACACCAAAAAATATTGGTCCTAGACCCACCTTATACTATACCGATCGGCTCGGAATTTTTTATTATTTCGATTTAACGATGTCCGTCTGTCCGTCCGTCTGTCTGTCTGTCCATGCATTCTTGTGCGCACTCTACATGATTTTGGTGAACATCGGTCCATGTTTAGAAATAGTGCCCATATAAGGGTCCTACCAAAATTATATTGTTTATACTCCGCAGGTCGCAAATATTAAGATATTTTGGTACACCGACTTACGTCGGCCCAAGGATGAAGCCTATTGATTTTGGTGAACATCGGTCCATGTTTAGACCTAGTGCCCATATAAGGGTCCTACCAAAATTATATTGTTTATACGCTCCAGGTCGCAAATATTAAGATATTTTGATGAAATTTGGTACACCGACCTATGGCAGCCCAAGGACGAAGCCTATTGATTTTGGTTAACACCGGTCCATGTTTAGACCTAGTGCCCATATAAGGGTCCCCCCAAAATTGGCTTGGTTACAAACTGCAGATCGCAAATATTAAGATATTTTAATGAAATTTGGTGCGCTGACTCACATTATAGAAAATTTTGACACAAGCCCCATTTTAACCCATTCGAATTTCGGATCCAAACATTAGTTGGCTTTTACCCAAACTGGTGTAGGGTATTGTATAGTCGGCATGCCCGACTTTAACCTTTTTACTCGTTTTTTAGTAAACTTAACCCATTGCATCCGCAAGACGTGTACACTAGGGTGCTCCAGAAAAAAAATTGTTAGTTATTGTCTGGGCCCCCCCCCCTTCAAAATATGTATTTGGGTGTAAAACAATGTCTCCCAAAAAATTAAGACAATCGGATAAGAGGAACACGTGCCTCAACGGCCCTGAAGTTTGAAATACGATTTACAAGGCCTTCTTTCAAAATACTGGCCCTTTAGTAACCGTATTTTTGGAAAATGTAAATAGAATCATAATCTAGACTGAATTATCTTTCTGGTAATGTATAAAAATCCAAAATCGGTTGGAAAATATTTTAGTAATTGCAATTTCCTCAGACCATTGTAGGGTTAAAATGAGATAAATTATGAAAATCGTAAAAAATAAAATATTTTTTTTTTCAAAAATTTACAATGTTATACTCTAGTTTCATTTCTAAGATCCACAAATATTCATATAAAAATTTTTCTCTCTCTTGGCTTATGATAACCTAGTCCCAGGTATGGCCAAAGATGGGATTTGTTTTTTTATAAATTTGCAAAACTCTATTTTTGAGTTTTTTAAAATTTTGTTCAACAAAATAGTGTAAAAAGTGGTCAACGTATAGGGGTTTATAAAATACACCTTAGAGAATAATTCTACTGAAAATTACACATATCCCTCTTTTAACTTAACAGTGACGGCCTTTTAAATTTGAAAATTTTAGAGAAAAGTGTGATTTTGGCCAATAATTTAGATAATTGTATTAATTTTTGTGTTTTTAGCCAGCTGGAAAAAAATCATTTCCGATTACCTTTAAGCATGATACAAGAGCTTGTTTTCCGAAAATTTTGTAAAACTCCGACAACGTTAACCCTTTCTTTACCAAGGTCAAAGGTGAAATTTTTGAAATTTTTCGATTTTTCCTGGAAGTATACCAAAACAATGTGTTGTTTCTTGCGGAATTTGGTAAAAGTTGTCCAAATAACTCTGTTAACACCAAATTTTATACATAGTAATAAAAAATTAGAAATTAACCCTTATAGGCACATGGGGTCAAAATGACCCCAAATTTTTTAAATGTAAAAAAGTGTCATTTGACATGAAAATCGATATAAAAACTTTTAATTAAGCATTTTCTAGAAAAAAAAATCAAAATTAACCTGTTTGAGAGCATGGCGTCAAAATGACCCATTTTGTATGTTAAATAACGCTGGTTGGCTGAAAAATATATTTAGAAACCCCCTCTTAAAATATTTATTTGGGTGTAAAACAATTTCTCCCAAAAAATTAGGACAATCGGATAAGAGGAACACGTGCCTCATTAAATACAAAATGGGTCATTTTGATGTCATGCTCTCAAACAGGTTAATTTTGATTTTTTTTTCTAGAAAATGCTGAATTAAAAGTTTTTATATCGATTTTCATGTCAAATGACACTTTTTTACATTTCAAAAATTTGGGGTCATTTTGACCCCATGTGCCTATAAGGGTTAATTTCTAATTTTTATTACTATGTATAAAATTTGGTGTTAACAGAGTTATTTGGACATCTTTTATCAAATTCCGCAAGAAACAACACATTGTTTTGATATACTTCCAGGAAAAATCGAAAAATTTCAAAAATTTCACCTTTGACCTTGGTAAAGAAAGGGTAAACGTTGTCGGAGCTCTTGTATCAGGCTTAAAGGTAATCGGAAGTGATTTTGTTCCAGCTGGCTAAAAACACAAAAATTAATACAATTATCTAAATTATTGGCCAAAATCACACTTTTCTCTAATTTTTTCGCCTTGTCAATCGTATTTCAAACTTCAGGGCCGTTGAGGCACGTGTTCCTCTTATCCGATTGTCCTAATTTTTTGGGAGACATTGTTTTACACCCAAATACATATTTGGAGGGGGGGGGGGGGGGGGGTAGACAATAACTGACATTTTTTTTTTTGCTCCATACAAGGTTGGAGAACCCTAGTGTACACATTCAAATAATGAAGTGTTAAGAACTGTGTATCACTGCTTCTTAGTGACAAATGAAGATTTTTAAAAATTCAAAATTGATTTTGTAAGGGAGGAGTAGCACTTTAGATACCGTAACGATCTTTTTGAAAAAAAAAATTCTGGAAGTTACAGGACCTCAGATGTACCCACAAAACGTGTTTTTGCACTTTTAGGTGAGACTATCTCAAAAACCTGACGTGATAGGGCTATTCTGAGGTTATATTCGGATTCAGCACGTCTAAACCTTCGGAAAAGTACATATAGACTGATTTTTTGTTAAAAAATTTCATCAAATTTTTTCGGCCTGTGTAATCGTGTTTTAAGTGTCTATATATATAGGGTCAGCCCAAAAATATTTTCAAAACTATAGAAATAAAACAATTTTGTACACTTTTTTTAAAATATAAAAGACTGCGTTTGAAAAAATTATCCATCACATTTTTTTCCAATAACTTTTTTAAAAATCACTCAAATGGAAAATGAATGTAAGGAAATTTCATATTTTAAATATTTTCGCTAGAGGCTTTTATTCGATTCAAAATTGCAAGCAAATTTGAAGTGCGAAAAAAAACATTGTAAAAAGTTTTTAAAACCACCCTCAGTGGACATATAAAGAAATAACTTGGGAACTAACAGCAGTATTCAAAAAAAAAATGAAAAGTTAGTAGCTTCTTATACATCGCCCACAACGAGCTGTTAACTAGAATGTTTTTTAGGACTAGCAGCTAGTTAGAATAGAGTTTATTCAAAATGATTTCTTAGCACACCGATTAAGACCAACCCTGTGTTTGAAAATACAAGTCTTTTTTATTATTGTGAATGGAATGTTTTGTTTTTTGGCGTTTGATAACAGAACATTAGAAGGAATTTAGCAACAATACTAGAATGACTTTAACAACAGTATTATGAATAAAACTCATGTTAACTCTATGCTAAATTTTCATTTTGAATACCGCTGAGAGTTTGTATAGATCCGATCAGTACTCGCTAAATTTTACTATGTAATTTGATAAAAGGTCGGTATCAGAGATACAAGCCGGTCCATTCTGTCGGCTGGCGGCGGCTAATGGCTAAAATAGTCGGCGGCGATTGATTTTTGGAGATGAGCCGCAAACGCATCGGCGGCGGCTGGCTAAAAAAAATAGTGTCGACTGGCGGCGGCTAATCGGCTAACGTCGGCTAAAATGCAAAATTTCCAAGAATTTCGACAGATACATACACGCAAAAATATCTAATTTATAAAAATTGATCTTAAATTTCACAATGTCGTTGTTAAAATTATAAATACATTTGTTGAATTTTGCACTTATTGTAACAATCTTTGGTATAAAAACACCTTTGAAGAAGAGGAAGACGAGGAAAAAGAGGAAGAGGGGGAAGACAAAGAAGAAACTGAGAAGCATATTATAGATCAAACAGAAAGCAAAAAAGACTTAGTTTTGTGGAAAATATTTTCAAAAAGCATGAAAAAAAAAAAATAATTTTTCCAACATTTTGCTTCATAAGCACCACAAAATTTTTCGGAACAAGTTGAGTTTAGGGACACAGCTCCGATTTTTTTTTTTTCACCCAGGTAGTACTTTTTGGGCTGAATACACCCCTATTTCGGGTGTTATTTCGGGTCAAAGTTGAAACATGGACTTGCCCGTATCTCCGCTATTTATTATCGGATCTGGACAATATGAGCACCATTGGAGAGGTAATTGAAATGGCTTTAATATGACATACAATTTTTTTTAATATTTATTAACCCATTACGAGCCGGTTCAAGTTTTTCATATTTTTAGAGCGAGTTTTGCGGGAAAAACCCTTGAATATCAAAAAAGTGCTTATATAATGGTATGATTTGATTTAACATAATTGTAATAGAGAGTATACGCTTTAATTTGATGTACAAATTTTGCATTTAGCCCTTACACGGGCAAAGTTGTAAGGGGTTAAACTTTTTTTTGTTAAAAAAAATGAAAGAAAATGAAAAAGTGGTTAAATAGGAAAATAATTTTGGG
This sequence comes from Leucophora obtusa, assembly GCA_949987735.1. NCBI lineage: Eukaryota > Metazoa > Arthropoda > Insecta > Diptera > Anthomyiidae > Leucophora > Leucophora obtusa. The sequence continues at coordinate 157,550,790 of OX465296.1, forward strand.
TTTTTGATGACAAAAATAATAGTAATTTTATTGACTTGTCTTTGGAAGAAGAGAAGTCATCATCCGAAGATGAAGAGCAAAGTTTCGAACAAAATAACCACTTTGTGTTTGTGGATTGTGAAAAGGGTCCACCACCCAATGATGAAGATGAAGCTAAAATAGACCCTCTTTATTTTTAAGTTTTAAATTTTAACTAGGTTATAGAAATATGTTTCGCGCGATTTTTTGAAAAATAAATTTGAATTTTTTGGTACATAGCGTACATAAGCTTTATTTTGGTGAAAGTTGGTGTTTTTTTTTTGGAAAAAATTGAAATTTAATGAATTTTGGGGGTTTTTTATGTACTCTGGGACAAGCGCCGCAGGGGAAAAATTTTTCATTTTTTGGTACGTTATAGTCATGTTTGAATTCTTAAGAAAATTTCCGTTTATTTGAGTACCCAATAACTTTGTTGTTTGATGGGTTAAGAGGTCGAGCTATATCTTGAATGAAAGGTGTATGTCTCGACAATAAAGTAATAAGTACAAATTATATTGTTATATACGCAATGTTATGAAATAAAACCCTTTTTTGTTAAAATGAACCTTCTAAAAATTAAAAAAATTGTAACTGGGCCGCAATGGGTTAATTGGTATAAAAATTTTTAATGCCATATGAAAGATTTTTTTAATACCTTTCTAATGGTGCACCTACTGTCCAAATCCGACCACAAATCACGGAGTTATAAGCAAGTCCAACTTCGAACTTTGAACCGAAATAACTCCCGAGATAGGTCCGACCGACAAAAAAAAAAGTTGTGGAATCCCAATAAAAAGTTCTACCTGTGGTAAAAATTTTGACCTGATCGTAGCTGTGTCACTAAACTCAACTTTAACCAAATTTTCTAAATCAATTTTTGTTGCACAGGTCTCTAGCAATAATTTGGCTTTTACAGATTTAAAAAATATCAATTAGAGTTATAGCCAAAAAACCATATAAACAATATGCTGAAAATCGGCATTTGACTGCAAGGTTCGAAGGTCGATTAAAAAAAAAATTCGAACTAACATAAACAAACGCCGCGATACGGGTCTTCTAATTTAGCCTCTATTTTCACCCCTCACTCTCAGAATCGACCTAACTTTTGCTAACCTGAATTTGTTCCACAGTGTTATTTAAAGTACTGAGGATTTTCATTAATAGTACACATCTTTAAAAGAATATATAAAATTTAATAGTGCAAAAAAAAACTTTACACTTTTTGCAAATAAGTTTATTAGGATCTTGGAATTCAAATAAAAATTATTGTATGTATAAGCAGTTCAACGTGGCAATATGGTCGCGATATTTGTTAAAGAAGTCAAATTTTTTTAATATATCATAATCTCCGTGAAAAGGGGGTTTTGGTGTTTCTCCTAAACTAATGAAGATAGACAATTGAAATTTGGCATGTAGCTTCGTTTTATGACGAGAAGAAAACCAACCATAGGATTTTTGGCTACTCGAATGTTTAAGTGGTAAAACGGTGCTCAGAAGTTTGAAAAAATCGATTTTTGAACGTCATTTTTAGTGGGTAGGAGGGGGAGGGGGCAAAATATGTTAAATATTTTTTTTCTAATTTGAGGACTCTTAACAAGAATCTGAAGGCAAAATAACGATACATCCGCAAACAAATAGTCGGTAGTGAAAGTGTTAATGTGTTAAATGAAGATAACTAAAATATTTGTTTAAATGTGTTTTCAATCATGAATGGTAACCGAATCGGTGCGGTAACACTATTTTAGATTATTTCGGTAACGGTATTTTAAGGGTAACGCTATTTAATTTATTTCGGTAACCGCATTTTAAGAATAACGGTAGTCAGTTGGAAGAGTTTTAAATCGATAACGGTATTTTAGAGGCATTACCTGCCAACCCTGATTTTAATCGATTTGAATCCCGTGTCACAGAATTTTTAATTTAAGTGAACTAATAGAGCTTTGAAGAGTTAATTCGTTTTCGAATGAATTTATTAACAATAGAATCGGATTTGTTTTGATTTAAATGAATTTCTTTTTTAAATTCAAATTCATTCAATTTAACACGTTTAACTAAAATAACAAATTCAAAAAATTAATAACAAGGTTGGTTAACGGTTACCATTATCGCTAAAATACCGTTACCAATGCCTCTACCTCTAAAAATTTTCCAATTACAGCTATCGTTACCGATACCGTTATTTTTATTGGTAGTTACCGGTATTTGTTAATTTTTATAAAAATGCCAATTTTTTAACTTTATAATAATAAACTTGGGTTTTTTTCCAAAAAAAAAAATTATAGATAATAATTTTAGTTACTACCAGCATTGAATTTAAAGCTTATAATCTGTATTTTTAACACTTAAATTGACAAATATGCTAATTTTTTATTTGTTTTTATATGTTTTTGAGGCAGTTTATAATTCCGGTACGTACCGGTATTGTTGATTCGATAACGGCATACTGTTACCGAAACAGTCCTAAATACCGTTACCGTTACCGAAACAAACGAAATTCGATACCGTTACCTTAACGTTATTCGTTTCGGTAACCACCCTTGTTTAATAATTAACAAATATTGTAGTCTTTATGAAAACCATACTGGAATGGGATTGAAAAAGGATTAGATTCTATAAACGGGGTTGTGAAACTTAACAGAAATGGCATTACAATATCGTCAAAAAACTTTTCTAAATTTTTGTTTATTTAAAATTAACCCTCTAATGCCCAAGGCCGCCTTTTGGCGGTCTTCAGATTTTAAATAGTTTTTGGCTAAATAACAATATTTTATTAAACAAGTTGTACTATATCCATAGAAAACTTAACTGCCTACTTTTTTGCCTTTAAACTTGTTTTGTATAAGGAACGGGTTTCAAGCGAGAAGCATGTAAAGTGAAAATTTCGAAAATTTTAAAAAATTGACTTTTTAAAACAGAAAAAAATATTTGAAAAATTGCCAAAATATACATTTACGATCTGGCGTACATTACATTACCGATAATAACAAAGCTAGTTTAGAGCTTCTAATTGTAAAATCAGTTAAAAATTTTTCTCGAGGACTCACAGGATAACGACAGGATACGTTTTACAAATATCTCTACAAATCAAAAACTAGCTAACAGATTTTCTTGAAATTAAACACGGATTATATACTCAGAGGTAATAGTAAGCAGAACTAATTTCGTCAAATTTTATTGACGTTTAGTGCCTAAATATTTTTTCATTTTGTTGTCGGCTGTCGGCTCCGCTGGTTGTTGTCGGCGGCTGAATCGGCTTGGCAAAGGTGTCGGCTGGCGGCGGCTAACCGGCTGAGATCGGCTGGCTTGTATCTCTGGTCGGTATCGCTAATTTTTCATTGCAAGCCACGCCCACTTAAAACAAGGGACAAAATAAAAAACAGACATTACGCTAATATTCTGAAAAAAATTCTCCCTTTGGGGCGAATTTAGCCACTGCTTTGACATTTAAAAATAAAGGTAACGAGAATAAAATTAGAAAAAAAATTGAATCGTTCCTATTAAATTTGCCAATACTGTATATTGCTTATATTAAACCATCACCTGCCCCATATGACGTTTCTTCAACATCCATCAAGGAATCGTGATTGGCTTTTCTTTGAAAACTGCGTGCAATTCTTACCTCTTTTGATGTAGTTTTTATCTTTTTATTCTGCCCTGTTATAAGATATACGATTTCTAATAAAAACAAGTTAATAAAAATGCAAACAAAAAGTGTTACACACAAATTTAACACATCGAGTATTACTTTGGGACTAAAACATATTTTACAAAAAAACATGTAGAAATTTAATTTTTTCGAATTTTTATTGAAAATTTATGAGCATATAGAGGAAAGTAAGCTCCATACAAAAAAAAATATAAAAAAAATTCAAAAACAAAACAATCGATACCCCCCTTAAAGTACAAAAAGTTCCAGACAGATATGCTGTAAAGGACACGGAAGCAAAACAGTGAGCCAAAAAATTAAAGTTTTTTTTGAAAAATTCAAATGCTGCATCATGGACGACGGACGTATGTTTTAGTCGTATTTTCATAGCTCCAGGCCAGGAATTCTACATTGCAGACTCACGGGGGAATGTGGACGACAAAAAGGCAATCCAAATTACATCGAAAATTCTTAGTATGGCAAGCTACCTGCACTTGTGGTGAAAGCAGCAAGTCTTTCCTGACCACAGGTACAATAAGCTCGGAAATTTAGATCAAAGAGTGCTTGGAGAAGCGACTAAAGCCTTTTGTTAGCATGAAATGTCTACTTTCTTTTGGCTCTACTTATTCTCTTGCCATTACACCAAAGCGACCTCGGAGTAGTACTTAAATAATAATGTGCTTTTGATACCTCGAGAATCAAATCCACCAAACTATCCTGCACTCATGCCAATTGAAAGCTACAAGGCTTTGGTCAAAAGAAAAATTAAGGCAACAAAAAAGTCGCCAAAGATGTCAAAGATTTCCGCGAAAAGTGGTATTTAGAAGCTTGAAAGATACACTCAAGTTTGAAAGGAACACTCATTTAGGACGCTTTACCAGCGTTTTCAAAAAGCGTTTTGCCAGTATTTGTTTTACGAAAATTTCGGTGGTTTGTATTTTGCTAACTGGGTATGTGAAAAATTAAAAAAATTTCTAAAATAAAAACAATAAATAACAAATAAAAATTTGTATAAGAATCTTTATAAAAACAGGGTTATAAAATAGTATTTATTTTAAAATCGAATTTGTTTTACGAAAATTTCGGTGGTTTGTATTTTGCTAACTGGGTATGTGAAAAATTACAAAAATTCTAAAATAAAAGTAATAAATAACAAATAAAAATTTGTATAAGATTCTTTATAAAAACACGGTTATAAAATAGTATTTATTTTTAAAATTGAAAATTGGTTCAGCAGATTATTTTAATTAGGTCCATTCGATTACTGGATAATTTGTACAAATTTGTACAAATTTTTACTGGATGTCGTTCGTTAACACAAATACTCAGTAAACAGAAAGAAAAAAGAGAGAATAAATTGACATTTCTATGATGAGAGTTTCTAGTCTTCTTCTTTTTCTTGCAAATTTTTACTGTATAAGTTTTTGCCAGTAAGAATTTGCGAGCAGAAAAAAACATGATTCGAAAACACATGTTCGTTTATTGAACAAAAAAAAAATATTTTACAATTATGTTATTTTATGGAAATTCAAAGCAATGAAACTTTCAAAATAAATTATGGGAAATATAAGAAAACCTTCTAAAAAGTTCCTGCTTAAGATTTAACATCAAAAAATATCGTCTTCCATAGCGACCAGCTAAAATTTATTTGTATATTTGGTGTTGTAATCAGCTGTGTCTACAAACTTGCAAATTGTTGCAAATTTTCTGTTCGCGTACATGTTTGGGAAAATTTTATTTTGAGAGTAAATTTAGTCTTACTCTCTGTAAGTTTGTACTGAGTAATTCTTACTGGACTTGACTGAGAAAAGTAATCGAATGGACCTATTATATGATGGACAATTTTTTCAAACGCAGTCTTTATTTTTTTTAACAATTCCATTATGATCTAAACACTTTTGTATTCTTAAAAATTAATTGTCGAAGATTTTTTTTCTATTCCGTATCTCAGAAAACTGAAAACAGAACTGCTTGATTGCTTCTTCGGACGTTTAAAATAGCATTACGCGCAATTTATTTTTAATAAAATATTTAAATAAGGATAAAAATCATTGGGTGCCAGGTATGGACTGAAGGGTAATAATTTCAATATTTTCTTGGTCTAAATAAGCTGTGTTTGTGCGGTAAGCTATCAACGTTGACTTGTGTCATTCCCATATAAATTTGACATTAGCCAACGTTTAATGTTAACTCTTAACGTTACTAATGTCAAATCTGTATGGGAATGACATAAGCCAACGTTGATAGCTTGCCGCACAAACATAGCTAATATCCCCTAAATTCATAAACGCTTTGTAAAATTATAGGAGGTTTATTAAACAAATTTTTTATGAAAATGACGTTTTGTAAACCTGCTTTAACTTTACAAAGCATTTATGAATTGAGTGGTAAATTTTTAAAGCAGCCTCATTTGTAGAAATGCATGATTTGCAAATTTGCGGTTTCTTTTCTTATTTCGCATATGATTTCTGATTCTCTAGAGTGATAGCAACATGACCACTTATACTTAAAAAATGTTTTAGTTTAATTTCAACTTAATACGCACATATTTCAAAAATACATAATAACATCTATAAGCGAAAAAAAAGCAAAAGCGATATTTTTCAAATAATAGACTCACGGAAATAAGTTTAGGGACTAAGTTATTTTGTTAAAATTATGATTGAAAAAATATTTTGGAATCGATTTTTCGGCCATTGATGGATATCTTCAAAGTGCTTACTAAGTGGGAGATATCGAAAAATTCACTTATAGACGATCAGAGTAATATGCGTTTGAAGTGTATTCAAACGAACAAACCAACTTACACGTACTTACAACCCAACAGACGCTAGAGGTGCTTTGGGATTTATGCTCCCATAAACTTGTTATGAAATTAGAAGATTACCAGCAAGTCCGCTGATTTCAAAGCAAACTTTTTCAAACACCGTTAACCTTAAATAACTGTCAACTTCAAATATTTTATTTCTTTCTCTCAAAATCAGCACCCCTGTTATTATTTTTATTTATCCTTATCGGGATTTTTGTTGATAGTGCTTAAAAGCGTACATATTCAGCGAACGCCATCAAAAACGCAATTTTCATCACGCAATTTACATAAAATTTGTAAAAAAAACACGTTTGCACTATATTGAATCGAAGCATTTGATATAAGAATCGAAGCAATTGATAAAAAATAATACATTAAAGTGAAAAGGATTAAATAAGTTATATTTGCGTTTTTATTATACCCTACACCACTATGTGGTCAGGGTATTATAAGTTTGTGCTGATGTTTGTAACACCAAAAAATATTGGTCCTAAACCCACCTTATAGTATACCGATCGGCTCAGAATTTTTTTTTATTTCGATTTAACGATGTCCGTCTGTCCGTCCGTCCGTCTGTCTGTCCATGCATTCTTGTGCGCACTCTACAGGTCGCAAATATCAAGATATTTTGATGAAACTTGGTACACCGACTTATGTCGGCCCAAGGACGACGCCTATTGATTTTGGTTAAAATCGGTCCATGTTTAGACCTAGTGTCCATATAATGGTCCCCCCAAAATTATATTGTTTATACGCTGCAGGTCGCAAATAGTAGGATATTATGATGAAACTTGATACACAGACCTATGTTGCCCAAGGACGAAGCATATTGATTTTGGTGAACATCGGTGTTTAGACCTAGTGCCCATATAAAGGTCCTACCAAAATTATATTGTTTATACGCTGCAGGTCGTAAATATTAAGATATTTTGATGAAATTTGGTACACAGACCTATGTTGGCCCAATAACGCAGCATAGACCTAGTGCCCATATAAGGGTCCTACCAAATTTATATTGGTTATACGCTGCAGGTCGCAAATATTAAGATATTTTGATGAAATTTGGTACACCGACCTATGTCAGCCCAAGCACGAAGCCTATTGATTTTGGTTAACACCGGTCCATGTTTAGACCTAGTGCCCATATAAGGGTCCCCCCAAAATTATATTGTTTATACGCTGCTGGTCGCAAATATTAAGATATTTTGATGAAATTTGGTACACAGACCTATGTTGGCCCAAGGACGAAGCTTATTGATTTTGGTGAACATCGGTCCATGTTTAGACCTAGTGCCCATATAAGGGTCCCCCCAAAATTGGCTTGGTTACAAACTGCAGGTCGCAAATATTAAGATATTTTAATGAAATTTGGTGCGCTGACTCACATTATAGAAAATTTTGACACAAGCCCCATTTTAACCCATTCGAATTTCGGATCCAAACATTAGTTGGCTTTTACCCAGACTGGTGTAGGGTATTGTATAGTCGGCAGGCCCGACTTTAACCTTTTTACTCGTTTTTATATTAAATGCACTTTTATATTATTTTTACGCTGTCGTGAAATTTTTTGTTTTTCAGAAAATTTCAAGATTAATTACAATAAATTTTTTTTTTAATATTTTGGAGGTCTGACGATAACAACTAGAGATTATAAAATTAAAGTATTAATGTCGAGTCCCAGTATTTAGTATATACAATGTATTATCTTTAGTATATACAATGTATTATCTTTACACTTCGTATTCGCAGTTTGTAACTGGAATACTGCTTTTGAAAAGGGCTATATTTTGTTTTATTTTAACTGGCTAAATTATATCTAAACTAAATTCATGTTTCCAAGTTTCTAAGAAATTTAAAAAAGTTTTAAAGCAAATTTCAAAGAAATTTTAAACCCTTTTGTCAATTGGTGTTCAGTTTAGAATTTATTTAGCCACCTCGCACATTAAAAAATTGAGAGCTTGTCCCAATCTCATATAGTTGTAGTGGTATTAAGAACATCCCAAAAACTCGGACTTAGTCATTCTCTAAAATACAATTAACGAACATTGCGATATTTAGAACAAAAAATGCAAGGTTTATTAAATATATTGTGCATTTTGCACGCTGATCCTAGTTTTTGTCTTTCAAATATGGAATATCATTTCATATTATTGCTTTTCTAAATTAAACAACAACGTTTGGGTTGTTTTATAAAATTAAGAGTTTTTGTTGTCCTATAATCCCAAATTTTCTCCCAAAATTGTTGCCTTTTTAAACTTTAAATTTGTTACATGCAAGTAACGCTCTTGTTTTGTTCGTAATTGTATATCCCTCTAAATTGCAATATATTTGCCGTTACAGGTGTATTTATTTTAAAATTTGAAAATAAAAGATAACGATCATCGAAAGCCGCAATTAGGTCCGAATATTTAAGCCCATGTCACTGTAATTGTAATAATCGGTGCCTTTGCCTCTTCTACAGATCTATAAAATATCGCAATGTTATATATAACACATAAATTAAATTTTCTTTATTCAACCAGGAATACTCAGATAAAAATTGACTAGTTTAATAGTACCGCCTATGAATTTTCTTTCCAAATTCGGGTAACCCGGATCCCATGAACTTGCCATAATTTTCCTTTCAGTCATTGGCTTCAGGGAATGAACCACTAATGATTGTAATTAAATTGATTTTTAAAAATTTTATTTATTTCATCGGAAAATTTTATTTAAATTGTTTGGTATTTATGATTTAATTGATTTTTTAATTGTTTTACTGACTCAAAATGTACATTAGACCGTACCGCAAAAAAAAGAGTTCGCCGTACACCCTCCAATATGAAGTATTTTTGCAAGGTAATTTAAATTTTTTTTTTTTTTACCGAACGTAGGGGTCGCCTCTTTTAATTCTTCGCTATAGATTAGTCATTTAAAGTCAGATTTGAAAGTGTGACATATCAATTTTTTGCCTCGAGGAGACCAGTGTTTTGCTATTAAGTTAAAATCCAATGAAAAAAAATTTAAAAAGCTTTATCGAAGAACTTCCTTAGCAAAAATTTTATGATTTTTAGCGAGCTTTAATTTTCTGACATTAGGGTTGTAGCAACTGAGATCTGGTGGGTAACTTCTAGAACGGGATACTTGAGGTCAATGGCTCTTAGAGCAAAACACTGGTCTCCTCGAGAGAAAAACATCGATGTATCATACTTTAAGATCCGACTGTAAATGCCAAAGAAAAAACGAAAAATGTAAAATGGCGACCCCTACGTTCAGCAAACGTGGTACGGTCTAATGTACATGCTTGCAGTCTTTTCCTATCAATGTGTCCAATTTTTGGAAATTTTTTGATTAAATAACAGAATAACAATAATTGAATTGCTTGATATTTCCGACTATGTTCGCACTATAAAGAAATCTTTCAATGGCAGAAATTTTTTTTAAAATGGTTAATGATATTTTTTAATTATTTTCTTCCTATAATTATTTCCGTGAGTGTATAAAGCCAATTAAAGCATGCTTAATAAACTACTTATAATTAAAATTAATTAAAAACAAGCAACAAACCAGCGGCGATTTCTAACACATTCTGATGCACCCTGTTTTGCCAAACGAATATTTATAATTGAAATAGTTTTTTTTTAAATAAACTAAGAAAGTACTTTAAAAAAGAAATATGTATATTTTTTAAGAATTAACAAAAGAAAAAGATAGAGAATATACATCTCTGAAAAGGATAATGCAATGTATTATAATAAACGAAAGAGTAAACGCAAAATTGTACTAGAAATTAAGAGTAAAAATAATAGGATAATAAAATTGATATTAAAGTAAATCTACTCTTTCTTCTAAAGAATGTTAGACATTCTAATGTTTTGAGATAAAAATGATCAATTGAAAATGCTTTTTGATCATTGGAAGACTATAGAAAGCTTGAATTTTGGGCTTTTTTGCTTTGTTTAAATTTCAAAGCAGCCCATCCTCCATACCTGTTGTATGGTTTTGGTCATAGTTACAATTCCGGGTGCACTTGAGACAATACCCGCCGGCAATGATACTGCATGATTAGATTTTATAACTAAAGTTTGGGTTTGTGTGGCACCTACTGATTGTTGCTGTTGGGCGTTTACCGGATTGCCCTGTTGCTGGCTGGCGGCTGCCTGTAAAACCTGATGATGCTGAACTTGTACCTGTTGTGGTAACGTGTGATGTTGTTGTTGTCCTGCCGCACTGGATGTTATTGTCTTGATTGTTGTCGTATTAGGCAATTGTGAAGTCGATATAATGGAACCTCCATGAGTGCCGCCAATACTAATCGTACCATTGGGCAATGTCTGACTTGTAAATGTAATACGATTGCCGGGCGCAGCTTGTGTTGGTTGACTTGAATTCATTGCGTTGGTTGTTGTAAATTAATGGGTAGAATTATGTAGTTATGATATATGATTGTTGGTCTGTTGTTGATGAATTTTTTAATTGTTGATTTGTTTTTTTTTTTTTGTTTTATTTAGTTTTTTTTTTTTATTTAGACGAAGAATAGAGAAAAAGTTAAAACACTTTATTGAGATCTTTATGCTGAATGCTGTGTTAAAGTTCCTAAAGTTTTGTGAACTTTAACGCTTATTCAGCGTAATTTTGGTTTATAATTAGTGTGTTTTTTTGTTTTTGTATTAGTTGTTCATTATTATTCGTTTCATTTTTGTTGATTTGTATTTATTTCCTTTTTACTTATAAAGAATGTTGTAGATTTTTTAATGATGGTCCGTGTTCTCTTGTTTTTGTATTATTTGTGAATTTAGTTGCTGTGTTGCCTAAAAATATATAAAAATAAACAAAATTACTATTAGTAAAAGACGCCGTTTCAAATTTAATGGTAAAAATTCAAAAATTTCATACAACTTTAAAAATATTTCAGACGAAATGCAAAACGAAAAAAGTACAGAATATGGTTTCAAATTCTTATATCTATAAAGAAGACTAAACATTGTTTTTGAGAAACTAGAGCATTTTCTGTCTACTACTGTGTTGCCACCAGTAAACCAAAAATTTACACAGCTGTAGCTAAAAAATTAATGTGTGTGAAGATACATTCGAATTTAACTAGCAAAGACGCAAACCACATTATTTAGCCAAGATCCGTTTAGGGGTTAACAGAGTATAGGAAACAACAGAAAAACACTATTGTGGACATTTGGAGATAGATTGGTTCACCAAACCAAATAAAATATTTATCATCAAGGCTCTGACTTTCATATTCCACAGTGTCTTACTTCAAATAACTTCCAGAATTCCATAATTTTTGAAATTAAGATTCGAGTATATCTGGCCACTGTGGACATTTGGAGAAAGATGGGCCCACAGAACCAAATACATTATACTTCCACAAGGGTTTAGTTTTCATATTCTATAGTGGCTTAGCCCAAATGATTTTCAGAATTCGTCAATTTTTGATTTTTTATTATAAGTATGTGATGAAATCCTGTCGAGGATTTTTGGCCACTGTGGACGTTAGGAGAAAGATGGGCCCACAGAAGCAAATACATTATACTTCCACAAGGGTCTAGTTTTCATATTCTATAGTGGCTTAGCCCAAATGATTTTCAGAATTCGTCAATTTTTGATTTATAATTATAAGTATGTGATGAAATCCTGTCGGGGATTTTTGGCCACTGTGGACATTTGGAGAAAGATGGGCCCACAGAACCAAATACATTATACTTCCACAAGGGTCTAGTTTTCATATTCTATAGTGGCTTAGCCCAAATGATTTTCAGAATTCGTCAATTTTTGATTTTTTATTATAAGTATGTGACGAAATCCTGTCGGGGATTTTTGGCCACTGTGGACATTTGGAGAAAGATGGGCCCACAGAACCAAATACATTATACTTCCACAAGAGTCTAGTTTTCATATTCTATAGTGGCTTAGCCCAAATGATTTTCAGAATTCGTCAATTTTTGATTTTTTATTACAAGTATGTGACGAAATCCTGTCGGGGATTTTTGGCCACTGTGGACATTTGGAGAAAGATGGGCCCACAGAACCAAATACATTATACTTCCACAAGGGTCTAGTTTTCATATTCTATAGTGGCTTAGCCCAAATGATTTTCAGAATTCGTCAATTTTTGATTTTTTATTATAAGTATATGATGAAATCCTGTCGAGTATTTTTGGCCACTGTGGACATTTGGAGAAAGATGGGCCCACAGAACCAAATACATTATACTTCCACAAGGGTCTAGTTTTCATATTCTATAGCGGCCTAGCCCAAATGATTTTCAGAGTTAGTCAATTTCTTTCTCCAAACGTCCAAAGTGGCCAAAAATCCTCGACAGGATTTCATCACATACTTATAATAAAAAATCAAAAATTGACGAATTCTGAAAATCATTTGGGCTAAGCCACTATAGAATATGAAAACTAGACCCTTGTGGAAGTATAATGTATTTGGTTCTGTGGGCCCATCTTTCTCCAAATGTCCACAGTGGCCAAAAATACTCGACAGGATTTCATCATATACTTATAATAAAAAATCAAAAATTGACGAATTCTGAAAATCATTTGGGCTAAGCCACTATAGAATATGAAAACTAGACCCTTGTGGAAGTATAATGTATTTGGTTCTGTGGGCCCATCTTTCTCCAAATGTCCACAGTGGCCAAAAATCCCCGACAGGATTTCATCATATACTTATAATAAAAAATCAAAAATTGACGAATTCTGAAAATCATTTGGGCTAAGCCACTATAGAATATGAAAACTAGACCCTTGTGGAAGTATAATGTATTTGGTTCTGTGGGCCCATCTTTCTCCAAATGTCCACAGTGGCCAAAAATCCCCGACAGGATTTCGTCACATACTTATAATAAAAAATCAAAAATTGACGAATTCTGAAAATCATTTGGGCTAAGCCACTATAGAATATGAAAACTAGACCCTTGTGGAAGTATAATGTATTTGGTTCTGTGGGCCCATCTTTCTCCAAATGTCCACAGTGGCCAAAAATCCCCGACAGGATTTCGTCACATACTTATAATAAAAAATCAAAAATTGACGAATTCTGAAAATCATTTGGGCTAAGCCACTATAGAATATGAAAACTAGACCCTTGTGGAAGTAGAATGTATTTGGTTCTGTGGGCCCATCTTTCTCCAAATGTCCACAGTGGCCAAAAATCCCCGACAGGATTTCGTCACATACTTATAATAAAAAATCAAAAATTGACGAATTCTGAAAATCATTTGGGCTAAGCGACTATAGAATATGAAAACTAGACCGTTGTGGAAGTATAATGTATTTGGTTCTGTGGGCCCATCTTTCTCCAAATGTCCACAGTGGCCAAAAATCCCCGACAGGATTTCGTCACATACTTATAATAAAAAATCAAAAATTGACGAATTCTGAAAATCATTTGGGCTAAGCCACTATAGAATATGAAAACTAGACCCTTGTGGAAGTATAATGTATTTGGTTCTGTGGGCCCATCTTTCTCCAAATGTCCACAGTGGCCAAAAATCCCCGACAGGATTTCATCACATACTTATAATAAAAAATCAAAAATTGAAGAATTCTGAAAATCATTTGGGCTAAGCCACTATAGAATATGAAAACTAGACCCTTGTGGAAGTATAATGTATTTGGTTCTGTGGGCCCATCTTTCTCCAAATGTCCACAGTGGCCAAAAATCCCCGACAGGATTTCATCACATACTTATAATAAAAAATCAAAAATTGAAGAATTCTGAAAATCATTTGGGCTAAGCCACTATAGAATATGAAAACTAGACCCTTGTGGAAGTATAATGTATTTGGTTCTGTGGGCCCATCTTTCTCCAAATGTCCACAGTGGCCAAAAATCCCCGACAGGATTTCATCATATACTTATAATAAAAAATCAAAAATTGACGAATTCTGAAAATCATTTGGGCTAAGCCACTATAGAATATGAAAACTAGACCCTTGTGGAAGTATAATGTATTTGGTTCTGTGGGCCCATCTTTCTCCAAATGTCCACAGTGGCCAAAAATCCCCGACAGGATTTCGTCACATACTTATAATAAAAAATCAAAAATTGACGAATTCTGAAAATCATTTGGGCTAAGCCACTATAGAATATGAAAACTAGACCCTTGTGGAAGTATAATGTATTTGGTTCTGTGGGCCCATCTTTCTCCAAATGTCCACAGTGGCCAAAAATCCCCGACAGGATTTCATCACATACTTATAATAAAAAATCAAAAATTGAAGAATTCTGAAAATCATTTGGGCTAAGCCACTATAGAATATGAAAACTAGACCCTTGTGGAAGTATAATGTATTTGGTTCTGTGGGCCCATCTTTCTCCAAATGTCCACAGTGGCCAAAAATCCCCGACAGGATTTCATCATATACTTATAATAAAAAATCAAAAATTGACGAATTCTGAAAATCATTTGGGCTAAGCCACTATAGAATATGAAAACTAGACCCTTGTGGAAGTATAATGTATTTGGTTCTGTGGGCCCATCTTTCTCCAAATGTCCACAGTGGCCAAAAATCCCCGACAGGATTTCGTCACATACTTATAATAAAAAATCAAAAATTGACGAATTCTGAAAATCATTTGGGCTAAGCCACTATAGAATATGAAAACTAGACCCTTGTGGAAGTATAATGTATTTGGTTCTGTGGGCCCATCTTTCTCCAAATGTCCACAGTGGCCAAAAATCCCCGACAGGATTTCGTCACATACTTATAATAAAAAATCAAAAATTGACGAATTCTGAAAATCATTTGGGCTAAGCGACTATAGAATATGAAAACTAGACCGTTGTGGAAGTATAATGTATTTGGTTCTGTGGGCCCATCTTTCTCCAAATGTCCACAGTGGCCAAAAATCCCCGACAGGATTTCGTCACATACTTATAATAAAAAATCAAAAATTGACGAATTCTGAAAATCATTTGGGCTAAGCGACTATAGAATATGAAAACTAGACCCTTGTGGAAGTATAATGTATTTGGTTCTGTGGGCCCATCTTTCTCCAAATGTCCACAGTGGCCAAAAATCCCCGACAGGATTTCGTCACATACCTACTTATAATAAAAAATCAAAAATTGACGAATTCTAAAAATCATTTGGGCTAAGCCACTATAGAATATGAAAACTAGACCCTTGTGGAAGTATAATGTATTTGGTTCTGTGGGCCCATCTTTCTCCAAATGTCCACAGTGGCCAAAAATACTCGACAGGATTTCATCATATACTTATAATAAAAAATCAAAAATTGACGAATTCTGAAAATCATTTGGGCTAAGCCACTATAGAATATGAAAACTAGACCCTTGTGGAAGTATAATATATTTGGTTGTGTGGGCCCATCTTTCTCCAAATGTCCATAGTGGCCAAAAATCCCCGACAGGATTTCGTCACATACTTATAATAAAAAATCAAAAATTGACGAATTCTGAAAATCATTTGGGCTAAGCCGCTATAGAATATGAAAACTAGACCCTTGTGGAAGTATAATGTATTTGGTTCTGTGGGCCCATCTTTCTCCAAATGTCCACAGTGGCCAAAAATCCACGACAGGATTTCGTCACATACTTATAATAAAAAATCAAAAATTGACGAATTCTGAAAATCATTTGGGCTAAGCCACTATAGAATATGAAAACTAGACCCTTGTGGAAGTATAATGTATTTGGTTCTGTGGGCCCATCTTTCTCCAAATGTCCACAGTGGCCAAAAATACTCGACAGGATTTCATCATATACTTATAATAAAAAATCAAAAATTGACGAATTCTGAAAATCATTTGGGCTAAGCCACTATAGAATATGAAAACTAGACCCTTGTGGAAGTATAATGTATTTGGTTCTGTGGGCCCATCTTTCTCCAAATGTCCACAGTGGCCAAAAATCCCCGACAGGATTTCGTCACATACTTATAATAAAAAATCAAAAATTGACGAATTCTGAAAATCATTTGGGCTAAGCCACTATAGAATATGAAAACTAGACCCTTGTGGAAGTATAATGTATTTGGTTCTGTGGGCCCATCTTTCTCCAAATGTCCACAGTGGCCAGATATACTCGAATCTCAATTTCAAAAATTATGGAATTCTGGAAATCATTTGAAGTAAGACACTGTGGAATATGAAAGTCAGAGCCTTGATGATAAATATTTTATTTGGTTTGGTGAACACATCTATCTCCAAATGTCCACAATAGTGTTTTTCTGTTGTTTCCTATGCTCTGTTAACCCTTAAACGGCTCTTGGCTAAATAATCTGGTTTGCGTCTTTGCTAGTTAAATTCGAATGTATCTTCACACACATAAAAAATTATCCAAAACCGTAAGAAATTACACAAAAAAATGTATAAAATATATTTTACATTATTTGAAAATCATATATGAGGCCATTTAGACCAACTCTCGTGCGCACAGTGGGTCAGAAACAAATTTATTTGTAAATAATTACGCAATTCAGAAATAGTTAACCTAGAAAGGTTTCTTTTAGCTATGAATGACACCCAAATGATCTTGCACACAAGGGAAAAATATGTTTTTAAATAAAGTTTGAAAAAGAATTTCATAAAAAATTAACAACATACGGGGCTTACAAATTAAAGCCCAGTTAATTGTCAGAATTAAAAACGATTTTTTATACATAATAAGTTATTCACGTCATAAAATTTACTCTTGCAAAAATGCGAAATCGGAAAATTGTCGATAATTATAACGATATTTGGGTTATTTCGGTAACGGTATTTTAAGGTTAACTGCATTTCAGTTATATCGGTAAGGCTATTTTAAGGGTAACGGTAGTTAGTTATTTCGATGCATCCCGTAATATTTTTTACAAAAAACAAACGAGATTAAAAACAGGACCAAGTTATCAACTTAATGTACAAAAAATATTCAAAAGTAATTTGAAAGTTCTGTAAATTAATCCATAAATAAAACAATAATAGTAAAATATTGCAAAACAACTGCAGTTAGAGCTTTGCATTTGGGCAGTAGATTTGGTAAGGGGCTCAAAACTAAGAAATTTTAATAACAATAAAGTTTTAAAAATAAAATAATGAAAATAATGTCTTAAAAAGTAATTATCAATCTTGAACAAGAACAAAGACTTACTGGGTATTTTTATAAAAAGAATCAGACGAATTCGTTAACAAATTTGTGTGAAAAACAATAATTTAAAAACGTTTTTCTTTAAAAATTTTTGCACAGATTTGTTAGTACTTCAATGTAGAACAAATGCGGCTAAAAAATTTTAAGGATAAATCTTTTTAAGTTCGTGTTTTTTACACAAATGTTTTAACAAATTCGTCGGATTCTTTTTATAAAAGCAGGCAGTTAAAGTATAAGTTCATAATTAAATGAGGCTGTGTAAGACCGGTTCTGGCTTTTAATGCGCTGGTAAGAAATCACCGATATCTGAGAATAATCATGTTGCATATTTAAATGGCTCTAAAGAACATCAAATATGGTCTAGAAGATTCAGTATATTGTTTTATTTCACGTATCCCAGATCAATTTAAAAATCAATGGAAAATAATAGACACCAAATGAACAATTAAATGAGTTAAGTGGGTCGATGTCTGTCCACATATTAAGCGTGTTCGTTCACTTACTACAAGTTACTACATTTACTACAGCTGGAAAAATTCAATACAAAAAGTAAACAAAACTTTCCAATTGAAGTAAAAGTAGTAAGAAATTCGAGTAAACGAACACACTGATAGATATGGCATGGTTTCCTGGGGCAAGTAAATATGATACAAACACATCCTAACTGAAATACTCAGTGGAAAATGTATGCATATTTGGACGAAATCAAAATTCTGTTCTGGGGACAATGACCAAAAGCACAACTTTTAAGCTATGAACAAGTGTCTACAATCTAATAAAATTGTTTTGAAATCACCTATTTAATCTCCAGATCTCTTTCCTGAAATAAACGCATTAATATTTATATATCGTCAACCTACGGGAAATTTTAACAAACTGTCACCGAACTGGCACCTTTATATGAAATAGACTGGTCACTTTTACATGGCGTTGTCATAGGAGGGGGAAATTGACCCCTTGTGACATGTCGCAAGACAAATCCCAGGACAGGTCCCTGAACTTTGTTTTTTTATGAGAGTTCGGTAACCTGTCCTAGGATTTGTCTTGTGACATGTCACAAGGGGTCAATTTCCCCCTCCTATGACAACGCCATGTAAAAGTGACCAGTCTATTTCATATAAAGGGGCCAGTTCGGTGACAGTTTGTTAAAATTTCCCGTAGGGCAATTACAGTCAAAAAACAGAGCAAACCTTCAAAATCCCATATAGGCTAATTATTTTGAGTGGCAAAAAGTTTTATTTGAATCAGTATCATGGCGTTGTAAAGCAGTTCTGAAAAAATAATAAATATCCAACAAAATACTGAACCTTAAAATTTGAGCTTTGTTTGGAACTTCGCTAAGGTAAAACTTTAAAATTTATAGTGCCAAAAGCATAAAAATTAATACTTACAATTCTTTAAAATTTTTTCCGAAGTGTAGCTTTTTGTTCCAATATTTTATTTTATAAAAAAAAATATACAAATTATCAGATTAATAAAAAAAAAGTTTCCATTTTTACAACCAAAATATTACAACTGACCAATAAAGTTGAAAACAAAAATATTGAATGAGGGGTATATATAGTTGATCTGATCTGAAAATGAATGTTTTCTAGTTTGATTTTAGATCATAAATTAATATCACTTTCTGTTTAATTTAATTTAATTTCTTTATTTATAACAATAACCTACCCTAAAGTCCATTATCTAAGTCCATACTAAAAGTAACAAAACAAGCAAAAAAATTTGTTTAAAATAAAAATAAAAAAAATAAACATTAAGGGTATTCACGATGGTACATGTGCATATTTGCAATTTGCTATGCAAATTGTAACATATCGTTAGCGTCTTTTTTAAGATCAATTGCATATTTGCTTTATGAGCTATTTTGTTCACTGCTGCTAACTTTTTTCCTAAAAATATCGCTAAATCAAACTAAAAAATAAATAGAAAATAGCTGAAAATGGTAAAATATCGCTAGATTTGACGAGAAAATAGCTAAATTGGCAACAGTGATTTTGTTTACGTCAAAAGTAAAAATAAATCGTATTTTTGAGAAAATTTGTGAATCATAAAAATAATAATAAAATAATAAATAAAAAAAAATTTTATGTTAATAAAAAATCACAAACAATTTTTTTATTTAATATCTTATTTTATAAATCATAATATGGCGGCTGATATGTTATAAACAGATGTTTTGTTTTATTTGCAACTTAGCTTATATGCAAAGTGATTTTTGCTAAAGGTTTTTTTATTGCAAATGAAGAAAAGTAAAGCAAATTGCAAATACATACATTTTGTTGTTGTGTTGATGCAATCGTTGTTTTTTTGCAAACGTTTGCATCGTTTGCAATACCCATCGTGAGTACCCTTATTATATGTATAATTAGATAACAATGCAAATATAAAATTATTAAATGCATATAAAAATTAAAAATAAAAGTTATAAAAAAATTAGCGATAAGTTTTTACATTCCCTAAATCTGAAACAAAAAAAAGACATATGTAAGCTTTAATTCGAAAAATAATGACTGAAAATTAAGCATTAAGTAAAATTACTTAAAAAGTTTCTTCAATCGACAAATTAAGTCTTTAAGTTAAGTGTTAATTTGTTGTATTTTCGAGCAACCCTTACAAAAAATAGATCGGCCTAACAATGGTGTAAGCTTTGGAATAACTAATTGTCTATTCCTATTAGATCTACCAAATTCAAATATATCAATCAAGAACAACCGCATTTGCAATTTAAACATTTTATAGAAATGCATAATATTCCTAATTTAAACAAGGTTATCAAATGAACATCCTAAAAATTCCAAAACATACGACGAAATATGATGACGCAATCTAAGAGAGTATATATATCTCAACACGATTGAAAGCCAACTTTATCTTCTTCATTACATAAACCAAAGCCCAAGAATAGACTTCCAAGCCATATGCAAAATTGGCATAATCAAGGCATGGACAACCTTAAACTTTACATTAAATGGAAGCATAACGTCTAAGCTGTATAATTTTCTAAAAGTAAAATTTACTTTAGAAACAACATTATTAACCTGATCCTCAAAACTCAGCTTGGTATCAAAATCACACCAAGACATTTAATTTTATCTAGAAATTCAACTAGATTGCCATCTAAATTAATAGAAAATTTATTAATACCACTATTACCAAACAACATTGCCTTAGTTTTTTCAGAATTAACATGTAGATAATTTGACAACATCCAATTACCTAAGAAACCCACAGTATAATCTATCATACTCTGTATAACATCAGGGAATTCAATATCGCCTTTAAACAAAATCTGAACGTCATCTGCAATCGCAAAAGGAAGGCACATATTATTTGACAAAATATCAAAAAGATCATTTATGAACATAATAGAAAGTAAAGGCCCAAGTACAGACCCCTGGGGTACACCACTGAAAACAGGAAGAATCCCAGAACAAGAGCCATTACTGGATACTAGACCGTACCTCAAAAAAAAAGTTCGCCGTACACCTTCCAATATGATGTATTTTTGGAAGGCGATTTCAAAAAAAAAATTTTTTTTTTGCCGACCGTAGGGGTCGCCTTTTTTAATTTTTTGTTATAGCTTTGGCATTTAAAATCAGATTTTAAAGTGTGATATATCGATTTTTTTGCCTCGAGGAGACCAGTGTTTTGCTATATAGTAAAAATCCAATTAAAAAATTTTAAAAAGGCGACCCCTACGTTCGGCCACCAATATATAAAAAAAATGTCTACTGGGTTTAGCGAAAAACTTCCTTAGCAAAAGTTTAATGATTTTTTGCGAGCTTTAATTTTCTGAAATTAGGGTGGTACATTAGGGTGGTAGCAACTGAGATCTGGTGGGTAACTACTAGAACGGGATACTTGAGGTCAAAATGTCCTTAGAGCAAAACTGGTCTCCTCGAAAGAAAAACATCGATGTATCATACTTTAAGATCCGACTGTAAATACCAAAGATATAACGAAAAATTTAAAATGGATACCCCTACGTTCGGCAAAAAAAAATGAAAAAAAACTTTTTGAAACCTCCTTGCAAAAATACTTCATATTGGAGGGTGTACGGCGCACTTTTTTTTGCCTGTAAGGTGGTACGCTCTACTGGATACATATTGCTTTCTATCTGAAAGATAAGATGAGATTAATTTGCACGCAGCACCAGAAAAATCAAAATATCTGTTTAAATTTCGAATCAAAAGCGAATGGCTAACCCTATCGAAAGCTTTTGCTAAGTCCAAAGACAATAAAACACAAAAACCTCTGTCAGCTATTTTTCGCCTAATATCAGTTAGACCAATAAGCAACGATGTAGTACTACGGTTACATCTAAACCCAGATTGACAATAATGGAGCAAAAGATTATTATTAACATGGAACATCAATTGATCCTTCATAAGGTATTCAACCATTTTCGATAAAATTTGTAAAATACAAATCGGCCTCAAGTTTTCAGCACTACTAACCCCTTCTTTATAGGAACAATTTTAGCAACTTTCCATAACATTGGGAAAGCAGACGTGGTTAATATAGTGTTAACCAGATGTAAAATATAATTTAAGAAAAGAAAAACCATCATCATTCATTCGAGGAATATCCTCAACACTGTTACTATTTAAAATTTAATTAGAAGAAAATAAATTGTTTAAATAATTAGGATCAATTACTTCAACGTCATCAGTATACCAACAACACCTTTTCTAATTAAAATAGACCAAATCTCCTTATTAGTCTTGCCCTGAAAAATCGATCCGTGAGCCTCCCTTTTCTTTTTCCTGATTACATTTTTTGCACGATTTCTGCACCTACAAAAAACTCGGCAGTTTTCATCACTTCTATCATTTAAATAAGTGCGATACGTCAGATCCTTAAGCGACTGATGGTATTGTATTACAGGATCTTTGAACCAACCATCATTCAAATTTCGGATCACGCGCCACCTCAAAGGAACCATAGTATTCAAAAACTGCAAATTATTGTTTAAAATCAACAACTGTTCGTCTACATTATTAGTTAATAACATCCCTACGGGAAATTTTAACAAACTGTCACCGAACTGGCCCCTTTATATGAAATAGACTTGTCACTTTTACATGGCGTTGTCATAGGAGGTGGCAATTGACCCCTTGTGACATGTCACAAGACAAATCGCAGGACAGGTCCCTGAACTTTGTTTTTTATGAGTTCAGTAACCTGTCCTAGGATTTGTCTTGTGACATGTCACAAGGGGTCAATTTCCACCTCCTATGACAACGCCATGTAAAAGTGACCAGTCTATTTCATATAAAGGGGCCAGTTCGGTGACAGTTTGTTAAAATTTCCCGTAGGGATATTACAAAAATTACATTCCAGTATCGCAGTTTCTAAAGAGGAAATATTAACTGTATCATAATCATAAAACTCATAAAATTTTCTAAAAACCGGTTTTAAAATTTAAAGCGACATAAATATAAATGAATGACGAGTAATGCCTGGACATTGAAATTGATTAGAACAATTTACTAATTCAGAGGATGAGACCAAAAAATAGTCCAGCAAGGAGGTAGAATAACTAGCAACATACACAGAAAAAACAGTAGGCACCAACAATTGGAATTTGTAGAAGCAATCACATTTTCTTTTAAATTGAAATTTTATTTCCAACAATTTTTTTGTTTGAAATATTTGTAACTCGTTTGTAAATTGTTATCTTTCATATAAAAATTGTTTAAAAATAAAAATTCAAATTTACAAAAAACAAAAGAATTTTTTTTTTTGGATTTACAAATTTCTTTGTTGGTGCCTTTTTAAACAATTTGTTTTGTATTTACAAATTTAGTATGAGGAAGGTGTTTAAAAATTTAATTAGAATTTTGTTGTTGTTGTTGTTGTAGCAACGCCTCCTACAATAAATATGTAAGCATATATAATATTAATCTTCTTCTTCATCTTCTTCTGCTGACTCAGCTAGATCCAGACCCAGGAACCGGGCCGCCTCCACCGGGTGGGTCCATAGTGACGTGGGATCTAGGTGAGTCGGGTTTGCCGTGCAGCCAAAGAGGTGGTTTACGTCGTGGGGACCTCTCTGGCATGCGGGACATGTGTTCGGGATGGTGGGCTCGATCCGAGACCAATATGAATTAAGGCGTGAACACCATCCCGAACGCAATTGCGCGAGGAGAACTCTCGTAGATCGTGGGAGAGTCCTCTCCTCGTTCTCCGCAATAGGTGGGGGCGACCTCCAAGAACGATATTCATCCGGTAAGAATTGATGGCGTCATTTACCGTGTCCCGATGAATATCGTTTATACCTGCCCTATAGGATGCTTCGTCCAGCGGATCTCTCATATAACGCTGGACCGTGCCCTCAAAGATACGAAGGTCCTTTCTGACATGCCTCGGGGGGGGATCTACCTCCGTAAGATGGTGATTCGGGTGGTTCCTCCGATGACATCCCAGCAGGAACTGCTTCGAGAGCATTTGGCAGTGTTCCTTTACTGTTAGGACCTTCGTTTCCTCGTGAAGATGTTGAACCGAGGACATTTGTAGGCATCCTGTTATTGTCCTGAGGGCAGAGTTTTGGCAGGTTTGGAGCTTTCTCCACTGGGTATCGCTGACTCTAGGCGACCACACTGGCGCAGCATAATTAACCACTGACCGACCAATTGTTTTGTAGGTTGCCAACAAGGTTTCTTTGTCCGTACCCCAAGAGCTGCCGGCTAGCGACTTGAGGACCTTGTTCCTACTCTGCATCTTGTTGCAAATTGCAGTGGTGTGCGCTGAGGACATGAACAGGCTGTCGAATGTAACCCCAAGAATTTTGGGGTGGTTTAGTGTCGGAATTCGTACGCCATCGACTACTACATTCAGTTCCAGCCTTACTTCCTTCGTCCAAGTGGTAAAAAGAGTCGCCGAGGATTTTGCAGGGGAGAGCTGCATATTCCTTCCAGTGAAGAAATTCGTAAGATCATGAAGATAACTGTTCAACCTACCGCATAAGCCATCAATGTCGTGACCCGTCGCCAGTATCGTACAGTCGTCGGCATAAGAAATCAATTCCACCCCTTCTGGTGGTGCCGGGAGTTTCGAAACGTAGAAATTAAACAATATCGGGGAGAGAACTCCACCCTGAGGAACTCCTTGTTTAATCCTACGAGGTTTGGATCTTTTGTTACGAAACTCCACAAACGACTGGCGACCACACAGATAATTCGCTATCCACCTCTTCGTGCCATTTGGGAGACTGGATTCGGCGATGTCTCTGAAGAGGGTCGCGTGGCTGACCGTATCAAATGCCTTCGATAGGTCAAGCGCCACTAGAACCGTCCTTTCGCAAGGGCGGCTCTGATTTAGACCGCTGGTTATCTGTGTGGCAATGGCGGTTAAAGCTGTTTTTGTGCTGTGCTGTTTCCGGAATCCATGCTGGTGCTGGGCAAGCTGAAAATGCCGTGAGACTGGGGAGGAGTAGAGCCTCAAGTATCTTTGCGACCGGTGACAGTAGGGAGATTGGTCTGTACGATACTCCCTGGTTCGCATCCTTTCCCGGCTTCAAAAGTGGTACCACCCTGCCCATCTACCAGACCTCGGGTATTATTAGGGTGGATAGGGAAAGGTTAAAGACCTTTGTCAGGTACTCTACTCCTGGCATCTCCAGTTTTTTGATCATCAGCATGGAAATTCCGTCGGGTCCTAGAGCTCTAGATGGTTTGGCTCTTTTGATGGCTTCGGCAACCTCTGTTGACGTAAAAGCTAATGGCTCGTCATTGACTCGGAGTTCGTGGATTTTCCTCACGACACTCCTTTTCGCGCACCTCTTCGGGTCCGATATCGTCCTGTCGGCAAATGAGATCGATACGCTGTCGTCCCTTTTGGACGGGTTCGAGAGAGCTTTGACCGTTGACCATAGCTTGCTGGCTCCGGTGCTGAGGTTGCATGTTTTCAGATGATCTACCCATTTGTTCCGTTTATGCTCGTTGACCAACTTGCTGATCTCCCGGTTGAGTTCGTTGATCCTGGGGTCGCTGGGGTTGGTCGAACGAAGCTCGTCCCGCTCATCTGCGAGTTCTGCCGCTTCGGCTGGGAAATTTGGTCTGATGTTGGCGATCCTTCCAGCCGGAATAAAGCGAGCAGCCGCTGCGTTGACGATTTCACGGAACTTCCTTTCCGCGGAGCGCATATCGGTTGGGGTGGGTAGGTCACTGAATTTGCGGTTGGTGAACTCTCTGAACGCTAACCAGTCAGCTTTCTTGTGGTTAATGTACGTGCGGCGTTCAGAGACGATGAAGTCATTTGGTCTATCAAGCGTGATAACTATAGGAAGGTGGTCTGCGGCCAACGATATAATCGGCCGCCAGGAGGCGTAATTTATCAGACCTGCACTCGAAATTGTTATGTCTGGCGAGCTAGTGCAACTTCCTACAATTCTGGTGGGGGCGTCCTCATTCAGTGTGCAGAATGTGGAGTCATCGACCTGTTCCGCCAAGGCTATCCCTCTCTGGTCTTCCCCCAGATTGGAGTGCCAGAGCTCATGGTGTGCGTTAAAGTCGCCCATCACCATGCGGTTATCACCCACCAGAAGGAATCTGATGTCCGGGTGATATCCTGCGGGGCAGCTGGCCACTGGCGGAATATACACATTGTACAGCTCGATCTCGGCAGCTCCTGACCTTACTGCTATACATTGATGTTCCATGTATACGTCACGTACGTTAGGGTCAGGCGAGATCATTCTGTACTGCACGGTGTTGTCGATAATGAATGCGAGGCCCCCGCCTCCGCTCCGTGTGCGGTCCTTGCGCAGAATGTTGTAATTACTACAACTCTGGAGTCTACAGGTGGCATTGAGTTTAGTTTCCTGGACCGCAGCGACCATGACTTTGTGGAGCTGCATGAATCGGGTGATCTCCGTGATCTTACCTTGGAGGCCGTTGCAGTTAAACTGCATAAGTGTTATCACCTCAGGTCGGGGGACAGCCACATGTGGTGTTAGTTGTGGTGTCTGCTGTTGGTGTTGTAGCTGGTGTTGTTGCTGTGGTTGTTGCTGTTGGGACGAGATCGGGGTCACCACGACCGGAGATGTCAAGGCCGACGATGTCGCCGACGTTGACAGCTCCGATGACGATGAGCTGTTACGTTGGCCTATACAGCATGGGGCCACGTAATTACCGTCCCAGTCCCTATGGGTTCTTAACCCACTGCAGTTTCTACTGCTGTCCTTCCTGAGGTGAACCCACTGATTGCAGATGTTACACCTGACTGATGTTCCGCCAGAGTGTAACCGGTCCTGGCAAACCGAGCAGAACCATGGTCCTGGATTTTATTCGATTCCAAAAGGATATGGAGCAAGTTCGCCGGATAAAGTTTTTTTTTTTTTTTTTTTATTTATTTAGTAGCATTTAAAATACTTTACAAATTCTTCCTATTAAATTTTTAATACAAATTTAGCTAAAAGCTCTGTGGTATATTATATTTTACAAATTGTGTACTTTCCTTTCTAAAAACATTTATATTTAATTCTCTTTTAACATTGTTAGGTAACATATTATATAAATTTAGACCTTTATAAAACAGGGATCGTTGCATTGCATTCGTTGTTACTCGTTGTATCCTAAAGTTTTGCGCGTTTCTAAGACCATATGGTTGTACTTCCCCAACGTATCTTAATTGTTCACATAAATACTGCGGTGCATTTCCCATCTTCATTTTTTGAATAAAATTTAGCGTGTTTAACTCCAGACGTTGTTGTATATTAAGCCATTTTAGAGTGTTAAGCATATATTGTATTGATGTATACCGATTGCATTTTAAAATAGAACGCATTGCTTTGTTCTGCAGTTTTTGTAATCTTTCTATTTGTTGTCTTGTGCAGCATGAATATATAATTGTGGAACCGAATTCAAAGTGTGGTTTAATCATTACGTTATAAATATTTACAGCCGTAATAATTGAAATTTTATTTCTTATTCGTTTAAAAAATCCTATTTTTTTGCCAATTTTTCTACATATAAATTCGATGTGTTCTTTAAATTTTAAGTCTTTGTCTATAATAAAACCGAGATATTTTATGCTATTTACTTTCTCTATTTCTTCATTATTAATTTTTATTATCAAATTACTGTTCATGTTTATTTCCAATAATTTTGTTTTATTTTCATTTAGTTTTAATTTATTCATTTTAAGCCATTTATTTATACTTGTTATATCGTGCAATATATTATCCTGACATTTTTCTGGCGTATCCGCTTCCGTAAAAATCAATGTATCATCCGCATAAAGAACTATTTCACATTTTTCTAATATATTTGGCATATCATTTATATATATTATAAATAATAATGCCCCCAAAATCGAACCCTGTGGAACTCCAAATTCGTTACTGATTTTATCTGATTTTATATTATTTACTTTTGTCGTTTGACTTCTTTCCATTAAATATGATTCAAACCATTGCAGTTCATTACTTTGGATACCGTACATATATAGTTTTTGTATTAATATCTCTCTATCTATTGTTTCAAAAGCTCTTTTGAAATCTAAGAAAATTGCCATTATTTTGTTGTCTTTCTGCATATTCTTCCATCTACTTATTACATAGTTCACTGCGGTTTCACACGAGAATTTTCTTCGAAACCCAGATTGATATTTTGAAAATAGGTTGTTTTCTTCCATATATTTTTCCAGCTGTATTTTTACCACTTTCTCAAGTATTTTCTCACATGTTTTTAACATATTTATTGGGCGATATTCTTCACATTTTTTCGTTTTTAAGACTTTTTGAATTGGTGTCACCATAGATTCCTTCCAGTTTGTTGGAAAAATTCCAGTTTCTAGAGATTTATTTATTATATACAGTATTGTATTTCCTGTTATGTTCCAATTATCTATAATAATCTTGATTGTTACTTTATTAAAGTCCGGTTTATTTTTCATATTCTTACATATATTATGAAGTTCTTGTATATTTATTGCACGGAATTTAAATTTACAGTTTATCACAGGCACTCGGTTTATATATTGCACATCTTCTATATTATCTCTAATTTCTTTAATACTATTTATAAAGTAATTATTAAATTGACTAGCTATTTGGTAATCTTTTTTATACTCTATTTGGTTAAATATCACAGTTTGTATCACAGTAGGATTTTTTCTAATTACCAAATTTTTTATTTCCTTCCACATTTCTTTTTGATCATTTGCATTGTTTATTTTGTTATTAACGTATTTATTTTTTTCATTAACTATTTTAGCTTTATATATGTTTCGTACCATCTTGTAGTTGTTCCACGCTTCGTTAGTATTTTCGGATTTGGCAGTTTCATATTTCACAATTTTTTCTCGCTTGAGAAACCGTAATTCACCATTAAACCGATTGTTGATCGGATTTATGTCTTTTATTATTTTTTTGTTTGTAAATTTCTTAATTGTCTTCTCAATACATGAGTCGAAAAAGGCCACATTATTATTTATGTCGTTATTTTTATCTATATTTAATAATGTGCTTAGTTCCCCATTAAATAACTGTTTATTGTATTTAAATATTTCTATTTCTTTGTATTGCACATGCTTTTGTTTTTCATCTTCATCATCATATTTGATAATTATATCAATAGATTCATGATCCGATATTTTATTGTTACTGTTGTTTTCAACCGATATTCTCTTATTATTTGTTATAACATAATCTATTAACGTTCTTGAATTTGCTGTCACTCTCGTATGTTCTTTAACTATTTGTTTTAATCCATTATCATTAAGTATGCTTTCCATTCTACTTTTGTAAAATCCACTACTTGACCAATCTATGTTGAAATCGCCCGCTATTATTATATCACAGTTCTTTTCACATATGTCTTCTACAATTCCTTCAAACTGTTCACAAAATTCTGCTTCACTACAGCTAGGCGATCTATATACAGCTGCTAATATGATAATGTTCTTTCTATATTGCATCTTACATACATTTATCCAGTATTTTGATTCAGGTTAGAAAAAAGAAGAGGGCATACATACGTATTGTTGGTTTGTTGAGTTGGCACTCCTTGGTCGAGGCTTGTTGGGCTCCGAGTCGTTCCGGTACGAAGAACCGAGTGCCGCGGGAACGATTAGAATTTTGTAAATTCTTTCTGTGTATGTGGGCATTAGGGTTTTTCTTTTCCCGGGACAGCGGGATTTTTTTTAGAATTTCCCGGGATCCCGGGAATTCCCGCGCGTTAGAAAATGAATATATCCGACATATGTTGTATTTGAAAAACTCGATTTCTATTAAAATAACTTACGACAAAGTTCATCTTTTGGTTGGAAAATCTACTTAGTATGTTCTGAAATAAGGGTTTAATATAAAATATTCATATCTTCCACTTTTTTGAGATCAATTCGTTTAACAGTTTAAATAGCCGTCTCTTAGAACTACATTATTAAAATATTAATTTGCTGTTTAAACTGTTAAACGAATTGAATCATAAATTCTTTCAGGATATATTGGAATTGTTAATGGGTGCAAACTTGTATCGGACCAGCTTTAGAGTCAGAATATGGACTAATTCCCAAGAAGTTACTTTTCATCTCTCCTTAGATAGTAAAAAAATGAATTGCTTTCCTATATAAAAAAGAACATCCAAGCACTCATTTTTATGACGTGCAAAGCAGACTTAAAGTAGCATAAACACCTTCTCTCCTATGACAAGCCAATGTTAAAAAAATGCCTTTTTCACTTCAATTTGAACGCATTCTTGCCGAACAATATAGGTGATTTTACGGATCTTGGTCAGGTATTTTTTTTTTGCTAGGTAAGAAAATATAAATAATAAAAAACGAGAATAAGTTACCAAATGATTAAATAAATCCTTAAAAATTTCATTACAAAAAAGAAAATAACCACAGCAGTGCATAACTGTAACCCAAATCAGCACATTATCATGCCAAACAAAATACAAAAAAAGCAATAAGGAGAAGGGAATTTTCCCAAAAAAAAAGAAAAAAAAAATTAATAAATAAAAAAAATGATGTGAAAATTGTATCATCTTTCTTTAATTTGAAATATAATTTAAACAGAAACTGATATTAATTTATGAACAAAAATCAAACTAAAAAACATTTATTTTAAAAAAATATTTTTAAGTTTCCATTGTATTGTCACCCACTGTATATCGTAGGAAACCCAAAAAATAATTCTACCCAGCAAAAAAAAACCGAATGCATTCTACAAGAATGCATTTTTGACTGCATATAAAGTAGCTATATATGCTAATTTCTTACTTCTAATAAACGTATTTTAAATGACTTCCAAAATGCCATTAATTAAAAAATTTTTTTAACTTCCCAGAAAAAAAATACCTGACCAAGATCCGTAAAACCACCTATACTGTTCGGCACAAATGCGTTCAAATTGAGGTGAAAAACGCATTCTTTTAATATTGGCTTGTCATAGGAGAGAAGGTGTTTATGCTACTTTAAGTCTGCTTTGCACGTCATAAAAATGAGTGCTTGGATGTTCTTTTTTATATAGGAAAGCAATTCATTTTTGTTACTATCAAAGGAGAGATGAAAAGTAACTTCTTGGGAATGCATTCAAATATATATTTAAGAAATGATATTTATGACTTTTGAATGCATTCCCAAGAAGTTACTTTTCATCTCTCCTTAGATAGTAAAAAAATTGAATTGCTTTCCTGTATAAAAAAGAACATCCAAGCACTCATTTTTATGACGTGCAAAGCAGACTTAAAGTAGCATAAACACCTTCTCTCCTATGACAAGCCAATGTTAAAAAAATGCCTTTTTCACCTCAATTTGAACGCATTCGTGCCGAACAATATAGGTGATTTTACGGATCTTGGTCAGGTATTTTTTTGCTGGGTATCAGTGGTAAAAATTTGTAGTCAATAGGTGAGATACCCCTAAACTAGACTTTAGCCATTTATTTTTTTTTAAATGTTTATTTTACAAAACACAACATTGAATGATTTTATTTGTAACAACAAATTAAAAACACAAAATCGATTGTAAATTTGGAAGACATTTTATGTACTGAATGAGCCCCTACAGGCTCAATAATTTGATAAAATATATCATGTGCAAAAAGATCATGATCATTTTGCCCCCAATGAATGGAATTCAAAACATTGTCCTCCACAAACTTTTAACACCCATACATACAAAGAGAGATACACAGAACCATCTACAATAATTTATACGTTGTTAATGAAATACCGTTATATTGTTGACTGGTTATCGTTGTAGTTGGTTAAAGTTGTCAATGGCATAAAAATATTGCTATTGTTTTTGTTATGTTGTTCTTATCATTGTTTACGGTCTTCCCACCAAACACATCAGCAGATTACAAAGATACGAAGGAATCTGTTGCTTGTACAAGATATGCAAAATTTGTTCTATTTTCAGTATAAAACATTACTGATAAATGTTTACCAAGTTGTATTTAAACATAAATTATCCCGTTTATAAATTATACAATTTCCCAAAAGGAAAAACGCCTTCACCTCGTTTTGAACGATCAATGTCAACAATAAAATTTAAGTTGGGAGCTGCACATTGCAGTTATAGCAAAGACACTTTCATTAGAGTTGCTGAAATTGTCTTTGCAAAAATAGTTGCAATTGATAATTTTGCTGCTGCCTTGAAAAATTGTCTCACTGCTTGCCACAGCTGCTGC
Organism: Leucophora obtusa; assembly: GCA_949987735.1. Classification (NCBI taxonomy): domain Eukaryota; kingdom Metazoa; phylum Arthropoda; class Insecta; order Diptera; family Anthomyiidae; genus Leucophora; species Leucophora obtusa. The sequence continues at coordinate 157,583,004 of OX465296.1, forward strand.
TTCTGCTGCTACTTTCTAAGCATATAATCACACAACAACTATGGTGATGGGCTGATATTTTACAGTTTTGTATAATTGTGTATATTTTAATTTTGTTGCAACACTACACTTTTTATTGCCTTGAATATTTATTTGTTATGCAAATAATTTTTCATTAATTGAAAAATTTTACTTTTTTGGGAAAATATTTTAATCGCCTTTGAGTTGCTGCTGTTATTTAGACAAATGATAGTTGACAATGGAAATTCAATGAACTTAACAACGTCACTATTATCAACCACGATTGCAAAAGCAGCACTGGAAGAATTTAAATTTGCTGCTTTATTTTGATTTTGATGTACAAAAAATTTGGCAGAAGACGACGCCGCCATTTTCTCGAAAGACATATCAAAAGAAAAGTGATGTTTGTAATAGATTAAAGAGTTTTCAAAAATACAACACTGTTTAGACTGGAAGTTGTTGCAGTGCTGCCAGATGTGAGAAATTAAGTAATATGGCAAATAGTTTTTTATATTATAGTCAACAGAAATTTAGCCAGATTTTTAATATTAATATTTATATATCGAGCGAATATTCTATGTTTCTGTAAAACTATCTGTCAAACTCCATATGTTGCAAATTGTGATGAACGTTTTTTTCGCAGTAATTTATAGGATAAAAAATATTTAGGCATATAATTCCGAGTGACATTTGTCTTAATTAATGACTTTAAAATTGTTATTTTTTATAGTTTTTGGGATTGTTCGTTCACTAAAAATTATAAACCTTTTTGTTACAACTCGTCGATTGATTATTAAAGGCTCCATTGGCCATAACGTGACGTATTTTCTTATGGAAAATCTAATGAGTTAAAAGAGCATATTTCTTTTTTAGTCATATTAGATTGAATCAGCTGATTCTTGATGTTAAATTAAGTATAACCAATTCTAGCTTTACGCACATACCAATAGCTTTCTTTCGATTGTGTATTTTCTTAAAAAATACGCAATTAATATGTTTTTGTTGTCGCCATTACTTGTGGCATCTTTTTAAAACAAAATCAAAAAATTTCGTATCTTAACGCACAATATTTCAAAATTTATTAAGCTTTAACTACAATATAATTTTGCTCCATTCCAATTTTGCTCAATTTTTTTATTTTTTATTTTGCATTGTCTTTTATGTGAAGCAATATTATAGGTGTTTTTAAAATAACATAATAATGAATTGAAGAGCTTGATCCGTGAACTTGGCCTATATAGCTCTTATAGTAACTGGTTGGTAGTGAAAATAAGGATGATGGGTCAAGAAGCACACGCATCTCCAATACAATTTGAAAAGCTGATATAAAGTAATTTCAAAGGTATAGAAATGATGGTGTTGAAAACTGGTTGGTAGTGAAAATAAGGATGATGGGTCAAGAAGCACACGCATCTCCAATACAATTTGAAAAGCTGATATAAAGTAATTTCAAAGGTATAGAAATTATGGTGTTGAAATTTGGTATGTAAAAAGCACTAATATATAAATTCCTCCTACCAAAAAGGGGTGTGATCCACCCTCGTTATCCATGTGAGTCAAATGAATTTTTGCTAGAGATATAGCAAAAAACTTCTAAATAGATTAAATCATTCACAACAGAGTTATTTATAGGTGTGTTTTGCTCTATCTCTAGCAGTTTTCTCTCGCGTGTAAATGTGCCTTTATGTTTAGGTATAAATATCAACATCAATATGTTTTTTGAAAATTTTGACTAAATCGTTACAAACCGTTACTTAGTTTCTCGTCCCTTGATATAGGTACCTACTTATTTTATTAAATTTGTCAATGTTCATAAGGCTGGGGAGCCACTATTAAGTTGAATATTAAAAGTTGTTTGTATATATTCAATATTTTTTAAGTTATATTATTACGGTACATAATTTATCATCTAACAATACATAAATAATTGGCCATGAAGGCTTTCTTTGTATTGTTATTAATAAAATAAATAAATCGTCAATATGTTACCCCATGTAAAATCAAATTTGCAAATATATAACCATCTGGCAGCATTTTTCACCCCTTTTTTTTTGTAAGTGGCAAAAAGAGACAGCAATATTACAATCTGAACACCGCCATACATGCATTTGTGAATTATTTTAGAGATGCCAGTGATTTAAATTCAATCTCCCAATCTTTTTATTTCAAATGCCAAAATTCCCAATAAATAAATATTTTTTACACGAAAAAACGATTGCCAAATGGTTCTAACCAAGTTTTTTTTGTATAAGTTATTCAAAAACATGAACATCACCATGGCATAATAATAAAGGTGAAGCCATTAGGTAAAATTTAGGGTTCTTATTTGATATTCAGTTCTTTTTTAACTTTTTGTACGCGTTTTCTAAGTTTTTTTGTTGTAATGCAGAAAACGTATGTCTAAACCTGGTCATACACTCGCAATATTATTGTACAACTTCCCGTTTTAGTTCTTCGCTGAGGAAAATTTTGTGTATAACTTAGTGGTTTTCTCCTATGTAATAGATAGTGTAGTGGCTTCGCTGAGTAAAGTTTTCTGTGTTGCAGGCGCCTAGCCGGACTTATTGGTTTGCTCTTATGTGATAGGTAGTTTCTTAGCTGAGAAGTTGTTCTATATAACTCTCCCTCGATCGGGCTTAAGAGTTTTATCCTAAGTAAAGTTTTGCTGAAGAGATTTTTTACTGCCGTTCATCAAAAAAAAAATCGACTAAGCTTAACATAGACTGCGTTTGAAAAAACTGTCCATCCCATAATTCAAAAAATCTGCTGAACCAGCCATTCAATTTTAAAAATATTTTATAACCCCGCTTTTATTAAAGCCCAATTTACACTACAACCAAAAACTAGTAGTTTTTAAAAACTTAGTTTTTGATTCATAATTTTTATTGAATTTGACAAGTAAATACAAGTAGTTTCCCGTTAAGAGTAAATGTAATATAGGATTATTGATTTAGAAAGCTATATACAAATTTTTATTACTTTTATTTTACAAATTTTTTATTTTTCTGGTACTCCTTTCATCAACGCTTTTATGGTATTATGATATACCTTTCGGACTGCTAAATACCACTTTCTGCTAAAGGCCGCTTTGCTGTAATGGCAATATGCTAGGTCGGGAAAAAGGTAAGTACCCAGGTGGAAATTGGAGACGGTACAAAAAACAAAGCGCTGTGAAAGCATTTGTTGTCAATGGTAAAAAAAAAAGAACGGTTTGTGAAATAAAAACACTGTTAAAACATTGCTTTAAAGCGTTTTCCTAACGTTTGCAAAAAGTACTTTAGCAGTAGTATTTCATTTAAGGAATATATAACCGATTATTTAAAAAAACACTGTCAAAAACATTGATTTCAAAATGTTCAAAAAAGTGCATTTCAGCACTTTTTTTTTACAAAATTGTCTACAGTTAAACAAAAAATGCAGGGTGTCAGATGTCAGAGTACACTTTTTAAAGTGTTTGGTCAAAATGTTAAAAAAAATTTTTTTTTTTTTTGATATATAATTTTAATATTTTATTATTTATGTAAAAGAGTTATAGCAATCATTATTTATGCAAAAGATTTATAGCAATTGTCTCATTATGAAACTTTGTAAGAATACCCTTAAATCGCACTAATAGTATACTAATATCAGCATAATTTTGCATTTTTCTTCACAGTAACTATCACTTATAAATCGTTAATAATATCATTGTATAATTTTGAATAAATCGACTTTTCACCAAAAAAAAAAGCCAAAAAAAATTAAAAATTGTTAATTTGTACACAATGAGTTAAAATATGGAGTCATATAGACCTCAATGAAAGGATATTTCAGAGACCTCTCCTTTGGTGCATATTTTTTTTTTTTTGATCCGATAAGTACTTTCCCTATAAACAATTTCACTGGAATTCAAGTTAAATTAAGTTCAATTCCAGCCCTGTTTACCAGTTTCAAGGCTTGAATACAACTTTCATTATATTTGATTTCAATAGCATACTCCAGCAAAAGGGAAACAAAAATTAAATTTTGAAATATTTTTGTTAAATAAACAAGTGCTAGAATTTTAAATATACTTTACTTCAAGCAAAATTTAAAGCACTTGAATTTTTAAAACCTATGTGCTTATTAGGTTCAGACTTATTAAAATTATCATTTACAAACTTTAAAGCCACACCCACTCGAAAGGTGTCGTGCCCAACAAAAAAAAGCCATTATGCAAATTTTAGAGTGATGAGAGTTATGCCCCCAAACTGCACTTTAGCCATTAATTTTTTAAACGTTCGATTTATTAGATTGAATACATTCATCAATTAATTAAATAATTTAAGGAACTACACCGATTTTTAATAAACCCGTTCAATTAAACGAATTCAGTGAATTAAAAAAAGATTTCATTTAAATGAAAAATAAAGTCTTTTAATGAATTTATGATTTATTTTTAATACATTAAGACTTTTTTTCGTTTAATACTGCATTTAGACTGAGCAAAAAGTACCTAGTTTTTGACCGTTGCTAGTTTTTACTTGTCAAAACGCAAACATAAAAAACCATGGTTTAATTACAAGGGTTAGGGTGCGTACAGAGTGGCCGCTTGTTGCCGAGCCGAGCCGACTGACGCTTATTGCGAGAACCAATGCGAGAAAACTGGTACTATACAAATTAGTACAAATAAGCGCGAACAGGTCATAGTGGGCGCCGAGCTGGTCAGAGCGTAAGGGTGCGTACAGAGTGGCCGCTTGTTGCCGAGCCGAGCCGACTGAAGCTTATTGCGAGAACCAATGCGAGAAAACTGGTACTATACAAATTAGTACAAATAAGCGCGAACAGGTCATAGTGGGCGCCGAGCTGGTCAGAGCGCAAAGCTGATTGAATGCGAGAAAACAGTTCCAAAGCGTTTTTCAGCGGCGAAAACATTGTTTATGTTATGTTAATAAAATAAAAATTAAACAGAAAAATAAAAATTCAAATAAATAATAAAAATTAAATAAAATTATAACAATTATAAAAAAATTAAAAAAAACATAAACAAAATTTAAAAAAAAAATGTAATAAACATTTCAAGAATAATTGAAAAAAAGCGTTAATAAGTAAAATTTTAAAACTCAATGTCAGAATGAACAACAAACCCAAATGCACACAAACATACATAAAACACAAATAATAGATAAAATATCAGTGCTGAATCTCGCATCCACTATGCACACTCAAACTTGTTTCTCGCATGACAAGTTCCCGCAATAAGCATCAGTCAGCTCGGCTCGGCAACAAGCGGCCACTCTGTACGCACCCTAAAGCTGATTGAATGCGAGAAAACAGTTCCAAAGCGTTTTTCAGCGCCGAAAACATTGTTTATGTTATGTTAATAAAATAAAAATTAAACAAAAAAATAAAAATTCAAATAAATAATAAAAATTATAACAATTATAAAAAAATTAAAAAAAACTTATAAACAAAATTTAAAAAAAAATTTAATAAAAATTTCAAGAATAATTGAATAAATGCGTTAATAAGTAAAATTTTTTTTCACAAACACGAATGAACAATAAACCCAAATGCATACAAACATACATAAAACACAAATAATAGATAAAATTTCAGTGCTGATTCTCGCATCCACTATGCACACCCAAACTTGTTGCTCGCATGAACAAGTTCTCGCAATAAGCGTCAGTCGGCTCGGCTCGGCAACAAGCGGCCACTCTGTTCGCACCCTTAGCCGATTCAAGACAGTTTGGTGGCCATAACAACTTTTTTGACAACTTTCAGTACAATATTTACGAAAACACAAAAGAGAATAAGAACATTTTGTTCGGCATAAACGACTCAAATTCACACAAAATTTTTGTAGTGCTAATATATTTCAAAATTTGTTAACTTATTAATTTTTTATTGTTAAATCTTTAATGTAATTTCAATTTAAAGATAAATATATTAAAGTTTTTAAAAGTGATTAAATATGCAAATTGATGTAGTAAATGTTGGTCGTTTATGCCGACTTTTCTTTATTTTGAAATGTTATTGTTCTGATAAACGTCGTCCTTGGTAATTGGTCTAAGTAAAAAACAAACAAAAACTAGTTTTGTACAAAAATTAGTTAGTTTTTGATCAGTCTAATATTGCATTTAGACTAAGCAAAAACTACCTAGGTAGTTTTTGCTCAAGAATAAATGTCCTATGATATATTTATACTTGAGCAAAAGCCATATAGATTTTGTACACAACTAGTTTTTGCTTGTTTTTTTTTTTTTGTATGCGTTTTGACAAGTTAAAAACTACAAGAGCCAAAAAAATAGGTATTCTTTGCTCAGGTATAAATGTAGTATAAGTTTATATAAATAATGAATTCCTTTTTTTAGTACAGAAAACTTTGATTTCCCCGACATTTATATATAAAGGTATAAAGATATGGCAACACTAAATTTGACACTTGCTTTAAGTTTTCTTTCTTCTTGGCCTTCGAGGCCAAATTACTAAACAAAAATAACGAGCAAAATTAGGTACAGAAACGTAATAAAATAACTAGACAAAAAGCTATAAACGAACAAACAAATCGGAATGACAAAAAAAAGTAGAGAAAAAAAGTGGATGGAAGAGGATGATAGGAAAAAAAACGAGACTGTTTGGACGGGCAGACGTAGATGATAATAGAGCTTCACATACATTGCTGATGAATCGGCTGAAACAGAACACATACAATTGATTTTGCGGACAGCGAATAAAACCGAAAAACATGATGGAAAAACCGACCGACGGCAAAGAAAAAAAATTAAACGATGGTCTCGTAAGAGCCGCATTTCAATTGAACACATTATTCACTTTTTTCCATAGCATACAAATTATGCATTCATCAATCCAATTTTAACCAAAGTAACCAATCCCTTTTCTTAATTAAAGAATACTTTTTAACCATCCATATGCATTAATCACCTTGTATTTTTATCCCTTTGATGAGTTGTGATTATGTTTAATTTTTATTTTTTTTTTTTTTTAATAAAAATTTATCCACCGTTGTTGCTTGAAAATATTATACATAATTTCAGAGCGGCATATTGGATTAAATGAATAAATTTCACTTTACACACACACACTTTGTGGCACTGTATAATTTTTTTTTATTTTATTTCTTCATACACACTAAAAATTAATACTTCTCATCGGTATCACTTTTTTCACGTATTTCGCAAACACCGTCGTCCGAGGAGGTGTAATTTTTCAATTCAATTTTTTGCACTTTTCATCATATTTTTTCATAAAAATATGATTAGATCCTTAAAATATAATGCTTTTAGATTATTTTTCATATGATTTTTTCTAATTATTTCGTAAAATTACGCGAATTTATGGGAAAAATTGCTTACGATTTCTATGCGACCCGCACTTTTTCATTGCAATCACACAAACTAGAGTTGTGTCGTTCATGGACGAACTAGTTCATTTGAACGGTTCAGTTCATTGAACGAAATGACATCGTTCACTATTAGAGATTAATCACAACTGAGTCGACAACGAGAATTGGTTTAATATATTTTGTATGGGAAGCAAAATGTCGCCGTATCGTCCGGCAATTTGACGTTGTAAAGCGGCCCATACATTAAAGCCCCGTTCACATTATCACAAAAGTGCTTATACTTTTATTCACACAAGTATGACAAAAAGTATGCTGAATTGTCTGGTTGTCAAAAAAGTATAAAAGAAAATCTTTTCAGTGTTCAGACTGTTATCGACAGACACAACAAATAAATTATTTTTATTTTTTCTTCTACTATTACTTTTTTTCACCACTAGTTGTTTTTAATCTTTGTTTAACATTTATTTGTGAATAACACAACACTTGTGTTGAGACAAGTGGTAACTTTATGAAATATTTCAAAAAATAAATCTTGTCAAAAAAGTGTGACCGTATTTTAAAATATGTGCACCGATTTTGACATGTGTATAACGAACAGTGTTCACACTATTATACATTTTCGTTATACAACACATTTCTGACATGTATAACACACTTGTGTGATAATCTAAACGGGGCTTAAGGAACATTGAGTAGGGAACAAAAAATATCAAAAAAATTTGTAAACACGAATTGCACGACGTCAACACGCGCGCACACACGCGCACACACGCGCACACACACACATTCACAAAAAATGGGAATTTTTTCACGAATGTTCCTTAATGTATGAGTCGCTTAATAGAATCAGAGATTAATCACAACTGGGTCGATTTTCGACCGACGACAGCAAAAGTCGTCACGATTAATTTAAATTCAGCGCAAATCGACCGTCGACATTTGTTGACGTTTAGAAAAAAAGGAAAGCAAAACAAGAATATGGTTGTATTTGTTTCACAACAATTCTTCGCCAATTCAATTGGTCTTTCACTAATTCTTGCTGTTTTGTATTTTATTGTATTTAAATTCGCTTTTTTGCGGTAAATTATGTACTTATATTTTCAATTATATTTCTTCTGTCAAAAAAATAAATTTTTTATAAACAAAGTATGAATTTGCAACTATAATACTAACTTTTACAACTCTGTTCTAATGGCAACCATTAAATAGTTAAAAATGTGGCAACAATTTCACAAATATTTTGAGTGTGTATTAGTATAGATTCTATTATGACGACAAATCGCCGGATGACATGGCGACATTTTGCTTCAGAGTATAATCACAACTGTGTAGATTGTCGATCGACGACAGCAAAAGTCGTGGCGAATAATTTAAATTCAGCGACAATCGATTGTCGGCCTTTTTTTGACATTTAGAAAAAAATTAAAGCAAAACAAGAACATGGTTGTATTAGTTTTCCATTAATTCTTGTTGTTTTACATTTTTTTGTATTTAATTTTGTTTTTTTGTGGTAAATTATGCATTTTTATTTTCAATTATATTTCTTCTGTCAAAAAATAATTTTTTTGTAAACAAAGTACGAATTTTTGCAACTGTAATACGAATTTTGCAACTATGTTCCCTTAATTAGTTAAAAATATGGCAACTATTTGACAAATATTTTGAGTGTGCATTAGTGTGTCGTCACGAAAATAGAATAGATTCTAATACTACGACAAATCGCCGGACGACATGGTGACATTTTGCTTCACATACAAAATATATGAAAAAGCACATGTCGTTGTCGTTGTCGACCCAGTTCTGATTAATCTCTCACATACAAAATCAGAGCTTTGAAGAATTAATTCCTTAATTCAATTCTGAATTAAAAATTCGATGAATTAATTCACAAAGCACCATATATTGAATGGAAATAATTCATATTTGCTTTCGTTCGATTTATTTTGTTACGAATTAATTCAATTGCTATAGTTCTTTTTATTAAATCAAATGAATTAATTCACTGGTGAACGCGTTCAATTTTATAAATCGAACGGAAAACAGGTGAATTAATTCCTTACTGAATTAATTCACCACTGAATTCGTTCACTTTCATTTTCGTTCATTGAATTAAAAAAATTAAATTACGTTCAGTGAATTAAAAAAAAATAAAATTTCGTTCGGTGAATTAAAAAAAAATAAAATTACGTTCAGTGAATTAAAAAAAAAAATACGTTCACTGAATTAAAAAAACAAAAAATACGTTCATTGAACTCAAAGCCTGTTTTCTGCCGTTCAGTAGAAGAAAACATTTAATTACAAAGAAAATTTGCAATTAAGCAATTTGATAGCGTTTGCTAGTAAAAATAAACAAATTACGTATATATATTAAGTGTTAGAGAAACCCGATGCACTTTATCATCCTACATGATTAAAAAATAGAGCCTTTTACTATTAAAAATAAAAACTTTACAGATATAGATGAATTTGGAAAAAATATAACTATTAATTTTTTAAACTTATGCTTCCCAGTAAAATGTAGATGCTTGACTATGACGTATTTCATTTATACGTTTTTACAATACAATGTTTTCTTCTACTGAACGGAAGAAAACAGGCTTTGAATTCAGCGAACGTAATTTTTGTTTTTCGATTAAGAGAACGTAATTTTTTTTTTGTCAATTCAGTGAACGTATTTTTTTCTTTTTTAGTTCACTGAACTTAATTTAATTTTTTTAATTCACTGAACGTAATTTTATTTTTTTTAATTCACTGAACGTAATTTTATATTTTTTTTAATTCACTGAACGTAATTTTATTTTTTTTTTTAATTCACAGAACGAAAATGAAATTGAACGAATTCTGTGGTGAATTAATTCAGTAAGGAATTAATTCACTTTTTTCCGTTCGATTTATAAAATTGAACGCGTTCACCAGTGAATTAAATCATTTGATTTAATAAAGAGAACTATTGCAATGGAATTAATTCTTTGAATTTATTGTTTGATGAACGCGTTCATCAAGGAAAGGAAATGAAATGAAAAGGAATTCATTCAATTCTAGAGAAAATTGAGTTCGATTGGTAGTGAATTCATTCAAAAAAGAATTAATTCTTCAAAGCTCTGTACAAAATATATGAAAAAGCAATTCTCGTTATCGTTGTCGACTAAAGGTTCAATTAGACGTGCCATATCGCCATAGCCGTAACCATAACGCCATAGCAGAAAACCAAAATTCAATTGGTTTCTACGGTTACGGTTATGGCGTTATGGCATGTCACCAATAATCGTATACATTGTAGCCCATAAGATTGGTTTGAACAGCTGTTTTATATGGTTATGGTTATGGCACGTCTAATTAAACCTTAAAGACCTGCAAATGTTGAACTATACAACACAGCGACATGTGTCGCATCATGCAAGTGTTATGTCTTGCTATGTGCTCCAGGGGTATGGCATCACCAAAAACAAAAGTTATAACGACATCTTTATCACTAGATGGCACTTTGTTCAAAAAATTGACAATTTTCTTTTTTTATTTAAATTTAAATAATAACAAACAACATCACAAAAAAAAAACAAACGAATATCAAAAATTTTATTATTTAAATATATTCCGCGCTTGTTTTTTGCTTATTTTGAGTGGTTTTCAGCTGTTTTTGAGTTTTTAAATATAGGCTCAGCTGACACTAAACTGATACTAAATAATTGCTCAAGTAATACTAAGTTCAAGTGCCCTCTACCGGTGACTAGTGTAAGTGTCTGATGTGCTCACACATGTTTGACAATGACATATGAAGACACTGTCGAACAAATTCAAATCAAATCTATGCATACTTTTAACAGTGATTTTGCATACATGGACATAGAAAATGAACATGTCAACAAGTGCGGCACATGCGACATATGCAGCATATGTTGTTATTGATGCATTAAAATCATTGGTATATCTCATTATATGCAATAAAACTGCAAGACTTATTATAAAATATGAAAACTTCTTTTAACACAAAAAAAAAGGTTGTAGGTCTAGCTGAGTATATTACACTCACAAAATTTTTGTTAGTTGTTTCTGAAGTTTTTTCGTTGAGTTGTTTTTAAAATTAATAACAGTTGTTCGTAGAAGAAAAATAATTTTTAATTTTTTTCACAAGTTATTTAAAAATTTAACTAAATAAAAATACGGATGTTTTGTAACAGTCAAATTGTCTAGTCAATTTTTATTGTTTTAAAATAAAACTAAAAAAATGAACCAAAAAAGGTATTTTGTAGTAAAAGTTGTTTGAAATAAAAAAACAATAACACAGTTATCCAATTTGTTTTTTTAATTTTTTAGTAAATTCAAATATAAATTTAGTTCTTCACGCCATTTTGCTTGTTATTTTTATAGTAAAAATAAATTAACTTTAAGTTGATTTTACAGTCTCTGATAGTCAAATTATTGATGGTCAAAAACAAATAAAAAAAATTGTTAAATTAAATGAAAATGTGAGTAGACCGGTTTTTAACTGAATTTTATTCGTTTTAAATTGTATTTTTAGTTAATTTTAATTTCAAAATAATTTGTGTGTACAAGAGTTGTATTTTTTGATACTGGCGCATTTAAACATTTGTAACTCAGTAACTTTTAAACCGATTTTGAATTTTAAACTGTATTTAAAAGAAACTTGCCTGGTCTTTCCTAATATTTATGTGTACCTTCTTTGTATTATTAATATAAATATAAATATGTAGAGATTTTTTTATTAATAATTAAAATTTTCAGTTTTTTAAAACTTTTTCAACTTTTACGAGGGCTTTTTTCGAATTTACTTTTAAAACAATAATATTCTTAAATTTAGTGTTTTCCTCAGTATAATGAGCCTTCGCTTGTTAAAATTGGTTAAAAATTGACAGTTTTTTTTTTTAAGCTGTACCACAAACAATATTTTTGCAAGAATCTAAAAAAGTAACGGTGTTATTAACAAATTAATAGGTATATTGTAACTTCTCAAGCCGGTTTTGTAATACATTCAGCTAGACCTGCAACCTATATTATTAGGTCATTTGACGAGTAAATTTTCAGTATATCCCAGTGTTAGTAATCACATTGTATATACGTGAATAGATTTCGAAAGCTCCAATTATAATAAAATCCATTAAACAATTGTCTTAATTAGTTTTTGAGTTTTTAATAAATTGTATCAATTCCGTGAAAATGAGCAGTGCAAGCGAAATAAAATTAAAAATTGAAAGTGGCATATATTCTATATTAAATAACTTCAAAAAGGGAGTTATTTAATATATTTGAAGAAATAAAAAATAACGGTCAGTTTGTTCAAAATTCGCTCTAGATTTTGCGCAATTCGCGATTTTACTTTTTTCCAATTTTCACAGATTTTTTCAATAAAAAATTTATAATTTAGTACACTAATAGAAAAAAGTCTGTAAAAAATTTAGTTAAAACTACTAAAAATTTGTTATAAATGATGCTGCAGAAAAAACTGCTAAAATTAGCAGATAATTTTTGCTATATATTAGTAACATACACTCAAAAAAATAAGTTAGTAGAAAAATTTGTAAAACGTCTTGTATATCAAGTGTACTAGTTTTCAGCAATTTTTTGTTGAAATTCGGTTTTCAGCAAAAGTTTTAGTTATATTTTTTTTTAGCACTAAACTAATTTTGAACTAATGTTTAACTAATTTATTTTGCTACAAAAATTGTGCTGATAACAACATTTAAAGCGTGGACGTCAACCAGATAGACAAGATGTAGATTTCGCAGCTTGTCTGGATATAGATAACGGAAATGATAATTAAAAAAAAAACAACTCTACACAATTTCTGTATTTAAATTTTCAGCAAATAAATTAACTAAAATAAAATTTTGCTACAAGTTTTTTGGGTTTTTTTCAGTCTACTAATATTCAGCAAAAAGTTTAGTGATTTTAGCAAGGATTTTTTTCATTTACAATCGACTAAGTGTTAGCAAAACTTTTGCTGAGATTACTATTTTTTTTGGTAAAAATCAGCTCGTTGATTTTCAGCAAACCTTTTGCTGAAATTACCAACTTTTTGCAAGCACGCTCCTGACTAAAAATGGGCTGACACAGCAACATTTTTTGTTGACTTTACTGACTTTTTTTGAGTGTAGGAAGGGCAAAAATAAAACTGTTAAATATACAGAATTTTAGTTATATTTCAGTAAAATTTTTGTTAATGGAAAATAGCGAATTAGCCTGCTATTTGCATTTAACTAATATTTGATTAAAAATAGCAACAAATTTGTAGATATAACAGTTTATTTTTGCTATTTTTAATCTACTAATATTTAGCAAAATGTTGTGCAGATTCTACAGTACCATTTATTATTTTCAAATAACTATTGTAAAAGTTAAATATTAAAATTCTTTTAATTTTGCTGTTCATATTCTGCTAGTATTTAGCAAAACAATCTGCTAATTTCGGCAGTTTTTTCTGCAGCATCATTTTAGTAACTTTTTCTGCTGTTTTTACAGATTTATTTCTATGAGTGTAACTATAGCCCAAGAAAAAAAACTCATTTTACAGTGTAAGCTTGATTGATTCTATAACTATAGTCGCTCAAAATCAAAATTTCTATATTTTTTTAGGTTTTAAAAAAAATTTTAATATAACACAATGTCCGATGGTAGCCAATTTGGAAAGAAAAAAATTCAAAATTTGTATATACATATGTCATATTGTATAAACTTTGAAACTTACAATAATTTCGCAACAATATCACTAGTGAATGAAATCTGATGTTAAAAAAAAAAGAATTCAGTAATACGAGTAAGTAGTACCTACAGTAATTTTTAGTACAGTAAACAATTGTTTTTTTTTTGGAAGTATAAATTTAATTAGAAAAGGTTCGAAAAGTGCATGTAATTTATTTATGCAATATGACATACATAATATGTATCTTTATTTAAAAAATAATAAAGAATAATTAAATAAAATATTCGAGCTCGAGGCCAGTTGTTATTATAAAAATTAATTTATTTTATTTCTCAATATTTTAATAAATTAGAAGTTTTTATTTATTTAATTAGAAGTTGAAAGGTCGAATAAACACAAATTTAAATTAATAATAAAGAATAATAAATATTTTCATACAAGACATGATTAAACAGTATTAAAAACATGCTGCAGAAAAAACATTAAACGCATGGTATTGAACACAACAACGTACAACAGCTTAGCTAGGTTGCAATGACATGCTATGACAGTATGATTGTGTTGGCACAACATGGCATAACACCTTGTTTGAATTGACATGACATAGCAACGCATGAAATTTTTGATAATGACATTTTTACATAAAATGTTGAATTGTGCAGTACTTTATTGTCGACCCAGTTCTGATTAATCTCTCAATTCTATTTTCATGACGACGCACTGACACACACTCAAAATATTTGTCAAATTGTTGCCATATTTTTAACTAATTAATGGTTGCCATTAGAACAGAGTTGTAGAAATTCGTATTAGAGTTCCAAAAATTGATACCTTGTTTACAAAAAATTTATTTTTTTGACAGAAGAAATATAATTAAAAATAAAAATACATAACCTCGAGCTTAACTATTTACTAATTAAATTACAACAAAAAGGTCGACAAAAAACAAATTAGTTACATAATTTACCGCAAAAAAACTAAATTAATTTTACTATCTAAAATAGCCAAATGACGATTTGGCGATTTTTTTCTTCAAAATGACGATTTTTTTCCAATCTATAATTCTAAATCTCAATTATTTACCCTAGAGTTGGGCTTAATCGTTCTTTTTGGTGACTCGGTCATACCGTTCAATAAAATTCATTGAACTAGTTCGTTTAAATCGTTCAATCGTTTTTCTTTTGTTATCGTTCTTTTTTGTCATGAGCTGTGTCTGAACAGTGATTCGTGAACGGTGTCGTTCATTCGACAATTTATTGGCGCACTACATGTTACATGTTTGTATTAATTTTATTGTGCATAGAGTAATAGTGTCATAAAATTACAATTTTATTAAAAATTTGAAATTATTAAGAAAAACATTTAATTCTGTAATAAAATTAATAAGAAAGGTATACAAACTTTTTATGACTACAAAAAAGAACGAAATGAACGATGAACGAAATGAACGAAAGGAACGAATAATGGTGAACGATGTCATATCGTTCAATGAACTGAACCGTTCAAATGAACTAGTTCGTTCATGAACGACACAACTCTAATTTACCCCTCAATTCATAAATGCTTTGTAAAGTTATAGCAGGTTTACAAAACGTAATTTTCATACAAAATTTGTTTAATAAACCTCCTATAATTTTACAAAGCGTTTATAAATTTAGGGGATAGTTTTTGAATTATGCAGAATTGCAAGCAAATTAATGTGGGAACAAATTAAAAAAACAGCTGCAAAATTAGATAATTTTTATTCAGCAAATCTTTACGATTTTGGAAAAATATTTTAGAATTTTAGATTAAAAGTGTTCATATTGAAATTCTAATTAAAATTATATCCAGAAAAAATTTTAAAATCCGTTCAAGTACATCATAATTTTTTATTTATTGCGAAACTGCCAATTTTTCTTTAAGATACGTATTTTGAAATGTACAAAACTTACAGGAAAAATAATAAAAAGTATGATAATTTTTGTATAAATCTTCTGTCCTAAAAGTGTAACGAATCTCAATTTTTTGGAAGAATGTCTGTGTAATACATAATAAATATTTTAAAATCGCAAATTTTTGTTGGTATTTCATTTTGTTTAAAGCAACCACTTCAGGATATGGCAAATTTCGATTATGTTTATAAATATTTTAGTAAATATGTTAATTTGAAGAAGCGCGAAATGATTAAAAGAGGATAATTTTTAAAATGCTTGACGATTTTTAACTATTTTTTGACGATTTTTCAAAAGGTATGACGATTTTGACATTTTCCAGAATTTTTGACGATTTTATGCCTAAGAAACCTGGCAACACTGCGTGTGTGTCGATGTTATCCCAGGTTTCCACATGCAATTAATGGTTGCAAGTTGAGAATATGTATTATCAGTAGGGGTTGGGATTTCCCGGACTTTTTTATTTCCCGGGAAACGGGAATAAAAAAGTCCGGGAAATATTTTTGATCAAAATTGCTAATGAAAACCACCTATATAAGTAATTTTTGTTAAAAAACACTATTTCAGTACAAATTCAGTCTGTGTAGTGAGAATTCAAAGAAAAATATCAAAATGTTGAACATTTGATTTCACATAAATTACTCTAAGCACTGCCAAATGAATTGCATGATTCCAGCAGAAAGCACCCACTACTGGACTGTAGGAAACAAACCGTTTCATCACATTTGGCCCAATAGATATGGTGGCCACATTGTTATTTTCCAAAGACAAATAAAACTCTTCTAGGCTTATTTCTACAATTCTTCTTATTTCATCAGCATTACATCTTCCTGATATATAAACCAACCCCAGATTATTAAATGAATTATTTCCGTTTATACATATGTTCAAATATCTCTTTTGTGATATTCTTGTCCATTCATCTAAGATTATAGTAAATCTCCTATTGTTAGAAATATTGCTCGATATTTCTTTTATCATGATATCTTTTAGATGATTGTAAAATTTTTTGGCAATGCCAGGTTTTTATTATAAAAACTTTCTCGAATAAACGAAGATCTAGTTATGATGCGGATTGACATTCCGTCGACTGCGGCTAATTTGGATACCACTTCAGGAAATGTTTGCCCTACCATAAAACGTTCAATGCCTATTCAGCTTACACCTTTTTCGGGTACTTTGCTAATTTTAGCTGGAACGTTATTCTTGTTGTTGTTTTCTTCAAGAAAAGTTGCATGACCACCAGTTTTTTTTTTTGTGAACCAAATTTAGATGTCGGATAACCAAATTTAGATACCTCCGTTAATCATTAGTCTTTTAGGGCAAATATTGCACTGCCCTGCATTGTCCTTTTTGTGAAGTATTTCCATACTCCGGACATTTTTCTCTTTAATATAAAAGAATATATTAGTTTGAAAACAGGTGTATTAAAATAAAGTAAACTTACTTGAAAATATCACATTTATTAATGAAAACGTTACTTATAAAATTATTGGCCCTTAATATAGAGTATTTTAAATTTAAAGTCGACTTTATTTATAATCATACGATTTTGTGAATGAAACCCTTACAAAAATATTTATATTTTTAAACATTTTGATTGGTTGAAAATAAATTAACCAATCAGAATCCTCCAAAAATAAACCAAGTCAAGGTATACTGCCACCCAATATTTTAACTAAAGTCGACTTTAACTAAAATATACATTTGAAAAATTTTAAAAATCCTATTCCAAACAAAAACAATTTAAAAAACTTAATATTTTTAAAATTTCCCGTTTTCCCGGGAAAAATATATTATTTTCCCGGGAATTCCCGCCAAACTTTTCCCGGGAATTCTCGCTCGGGAATTCCCGAACCCCAAACCCTAATTAATAGCGAAAATTTCGAAAAATACCGAAAAAACATTAAAATTTTACATGTGTCCACACTACTTGCTGCAAGTTCATTTTTAAAATGTCGTTGAAGGCAGATGTTGTCACTAAATAGCACTCCAGTATTGCCAAGTATTCAATATTCTAACAAAGCTGGGAAAAAATTTGTTCTTAACAATTTTTTTTTTCAAAAACTTTTCAAATTGATATTTTAAATTACCATTAAGATATATCGTTGTGTTCTTTTTTACTTTTTTTACAAATAAATACAAAATGAGTTGCATTACAACTTTTACTTTACCAAATACTAGTAAATTAATAGAAATCAATACTAGGCAACACTGTTTTCTTTATTCTGTCATTTCACTTGCCGCAAGTATCAAAAATCCACTGTCTACAAAATTTACTTGCAAGTTGAGCCGCAAGTCGTATAAGTGTGATAGTATTAGTGAAAAAGTGTGAGTGTATTGAGTTTTTCGAACTTGCACTTGCATGTGGAAACGGGGGGTTAGAGATTAATCAGAACTGGGTCGATAACGACGACGACAATTGCTTTTTCATATATTTTGTATGGGAAGCAAAATGTCGCCATGTCGTCCGGCGAGTTGTCGTCGTAATAGAATCTATTTTATTTTCATGACTACACACTAATATACACTCAAAATATTTGTCAAATTGTTGCCATATTTTTAACTAATTAATGGTTGCCATTAAAACAGAGTTGTCGAAATTCGCATTAGAGTTGCAAAACTTCGTACTTTGTTTACAAAAAATATATTTTTTTGACAGCAGAAATATAATTGAAAATAAAAATATACAATTCACCGCAAAAAAGCAAAATTAAATACAATAAAATGTAAAACAACAAGAATTAAAGTAAAACCAATTAAATTGATGAAGAATAGTGGCGAAACAAATACATCCATATTCTAGTTTTGTTTTCCTTTTTTTCTAAACGTCAACAAATGTCGATTGTCGTTGAATTTAAATTAATTGTGACGACTTTTGCTGTCGTCGGTGGACAATCGACCCAGATGTGATTAATCTCTTACTGTTTTTGATGTGTTCAGTGTTGCCGTTTTGGTTATTTTTAACCAGAATTGATTTTTTTTCCAATGTGGAGATGTGAACTTTTTTTCATTTTGGTAACTTTTTTGGCAATCAAGTATACTTATAAATTTTTTTCGGTGTATTTAGGTTTATGTACTCCCAACAAACAATTCGTTCCGTTTACGCACCGTTTTTGGTCCGTCATAAACGGAATCCAACTCCGTATACGTACTGTTTTCTGGATCCGTATACGGACCAGAAAACGGAACATAAGGAACATCGAAACTGATTCGAATCCGTTGAAAATCCGTCAATGACGGACCGTTTACGGACCGGTATGTCGTGTTAAAAACGGACAAGTCCGTCAATGACGGACCGTTTACGGACCGTTATGTCATGTAAAAAACGGACTAGTCCGCTGAAAGTCCGTCAATGGCGGACCGTTTCCGGACCGATATGTCGTGAAATAACGGAGTATTTCCTTGTCCATATCCTACCGATTTTTTCAAAAAAAATAGACCATATGTTTATTATTTTCAATACAAAGTACTTTTTTTCTTTTTCATAAATTCATTAATAATTATTATTTATAATTACAATATTTAGCACATCTAGCTCGGTTTACCTATCTATCCAGCGCTTAGGGACCTGGAGAAAAATCCAACATCTATATGGAAAAGAGACAATAAATTAGTTATGGTTTAATTGACTGTGTACACGATGCAAATTCTCACATGTTATACACAAAACATTGTGAAACATTAAGTTTCATAAATTTTACCTTGTTACTTGATGTTGTTTGATTAATGGTGTGATAGAAAGAATTCCCTCTATTGCATATTCTCCATATATTCCCATTATAATAATATTTTCACCGACTTTACAAAAATTTTTTATTTTGTAAACAAACCGTATTTAAAGGTACGGAAACGGATACACCAATACGGAGTTAAAACGTATTGTGTTCGAAAATCCATTTATACGGTCCGTTAATGTTCCGTATACGTACAAGCATTGACGGATACGTACCTTACGAACAGTTAACGTGCCGTAAAAGCCGGATTCATGAATCCGTACGTGCCGGAGAGTCCGTTAAAATGTTTCTTGGGCTGCTTATGCTTGTAAGAAGCTTCCCAACAAACAATTCGTTTCGTTTATGTACCGTTATCGGCCCGTCAAAAACGGAATCCAACTCCGTTTACGTACCGTTTTCTGGATCCGTATACGGACCAGAAAACGGATCTTAAGGAACATCGAAACTGATTCGAATCCGTTGAAAGTCCGTCATCGTCGGACCGTTTACGGACCGTTAGGTCGTGTAAAAAACTGTCATGTGTCCGTTGAAAGTCCGTCAGTGACGGACCGATTACGGTCCGGTATGTCGTGTAAAAAACGGAGTGACTCCGTTTTTTAGAATGCAGTTTCTGGTCCGTATCCGCACCGTTATTTAAAAAAAAACGGACTTGTTTATCTAGCTAAATTGACCCTACTTTTATTAATTTTAAGTAGTATTTTTTGGTTTTTTAAAAGTTTATTTACAAAAACTAAAAAAATAACGAAATAACACATATATTATAGAAATAATTTAAAACTTACAATACTTAATTTGTTGGAAGCAATTTCAACATAACAGACATACACCCCTCGACTTTAAATTCCCAACTGCTTCTGAAGAAGCCAGTCTTATGTCCATTAATTATATTAATTGTTATAAATTTATTAAGCTGTAAAGAAAAAATATAATTACCTACCTGCTAAGATTTCATAAGATTTCATGAAATTCAAATACAGTTTTGTGGTAATAATTTTGGGACGTTTTGTTTTCCGCTATGAAGTTCAAAAATATAAACAATATTTACCATTATATTCGCGATAGCGCTCCATGATTACAGTTTACTAAAACATAACCGGTTTTGTTGATTAAAATATTTTTAAGAAATTTAAAAATAAATTTAAATAATGTTTAAGTATTTGGAATTTAATAAATAACAATCTCCAAATGAAATGTATGAAAAGCGGATCCGAATCTGATGGAGTTCTACCGGCACCGAAACGGATACGGAAGAACGGAGTGTAAACGGATTGCTTTCGAAATTCCGATGAAACGGTACGTTGATTGCCCGTTTTCGTATCGGCTTTTATGGATACCTCTTTTACGGACCGTAAATGGTCTGTGAATAACGGATTCATGATTCCGTAAGTAACGGAGAGTCCGTAAAATTGTTTCTTGGGAATCTTCATACAAAATTTGTTCAATAAACCTCCTATAATTTTACAAAGCATTTATGAATTTAGGGGTAAATATTTTAATATATTTAAATAAAAACTAAGAAACTTTAAATTGTGGTTATTTTTTTCTCATTTGGTAACTTTTTTTAAACATTTTGGTTACAAAAAATTTTTGTTTGTGGCAACACTAGCTGTGTTAGTTAATAGAGAGCAGTCATGTTGTCAGGTGCTTTTGTAATTACGCATTTAAGAAAATGAAAATTACGACAATTATAAATAATGAAAACTGTATTAATTTTATAAATGAATATATTTGCGAGAATTATGGGACATAAAATGTGATAACTAAAAAAATAAAATTAAAAAACAGCAGCAAATGAAAAATTAACAAATTAATTTGATTTTCTTCCGCGCATATTTGATGTGATCAGTTCGACAAACAAGCAGAAATGATGTTTCGTTTGAGGTTTTGTTGTTGAGTGGCATTGTCTGTATTATAAAAAATGTAAAAAATAGAAACACATGTTATTTGACGAATGTTCTTCGTGTGTAGGCAGCAAAATATTTGTATCTCTTTTAATTTTATTACAGAATTAAATGTTTTTCTTAATAATTTAAAATTTTAAATAAAATTTCAATTTTCTGATACTATTAGTCTAAACACAGAAAAAACAGGGGGAATATTACCTAAGAGCTATGTAATTATACAACTACATAATTTTCAAGTCAGTTTTACAAAGTTCTAATAAAACATGCACATTTTTTTGTAAAATATATACAATCTTTGCAAAATATATACTAGTGTAGTGGAAAGTATCCGAAAAATTACATATATTTTGCTAGAAAATTGTAAAACTTCGAACTTATGTAGTTGTATAATTACATAGCACTTAGATAAAGTGCCACCTGTTTTTTTTCTGCGTGTATGTACAATAAAATTAATGTAAATATGTAACAATACAATAATTAGAATTTTAAAAATTCTTGTTTAGGTTATATTTGTTATTATTGATAGATTTCTAGTTTGCAAATAAAAATGGGAATCTTGTATTGTATCCCCAATGTATAAAAACATAATAACTGGAGAACAGTTTGGAATTTTTATTTCGAATTTTAAATATTTTTGTAATCGAGAGAAAAAAAGTTATTATTTTTTTTATTAAATATATTTTTATAAACAAGAAGAATTGACTGTAAAAAACAGTAGTTTTTACCGATTTTGTCAGTTGTTTTAAAATTTTTGTAGTAAAAATTTATCAGTAAATTTTACGATATTGGTAGTAAAGCTGGTAAATTCGGTTACTTTTCAATACTCGATATTTTTGATTTGCATACTCGATACTTTTAACGGTTTTTAAATTTGAAATTTTTTTATAATTTTTTAGTAAATTCATTGAAAATGTTTATACACCGAAAAAATTCCTCAGTAGCTAAAGAAAGTAGTTAAAGAAATTATCAGTTGATTTAAAATAAATCAAAATTAACTGAGCAACTAATATTTAGGTAATAAAAACTAATTTTGAGTCAGCATGTGAATTTCAAATTATTCAGTTGACAAGACATTTCTAAACAATAAAAAATAAAACAAATGGAAAATGATGATAAAAATTAAATTTATGGTTCTTGTTTTTTGTGGAAAATAAAATTGATTTTAATTATTTTCAATTGCTTTAGTGATTTACAGGTAACTAATGATTCCAAGAAGTATTGATGTTTTGGGAATCTTTGATGAAAACAGAAGCAGAAGAAAAAATTAAAATTAATTTGCATTTTGTATTTATTTTAAATAAAGAGTAAATTTAGTAAACAAAATGCATTTGTTTCTATATTTACAAGCGTATAAAAATATATGATGTTAATTTAAATTATTGAATTAGTAACTAATAACTACTAATTTTAAATTTTATTTTAACTGAGGGTTCCGTGAAATTAAAATTTTAAAATAGAATTAGTAACTTCTTAATCTTAACTTAATCAATTAACTGAAGCTCAGTAAGGGGTATTTCACCTGAGGCACAGTTGAAATATTAGTAGCCAGTAACTGAAAAATGTTTTCGGTGTGGTAATTCAATATTTAAATTTATACATATATCTAAACTTTTTCGTTAATTATTCATTGCGTTTTTCATAGTTTTTTAATATATAATTTTAAATATTTTACTTCTGATTTTTTCTTTTAGCAGAGTTGTAGTTTTGTGACAAATATTTTTGCAGTCACATTTTTATGGTAAATATTTTAGTGGTCACATTTTTAAGCTGCCCACACACTGGGGAACATTCGTGACAGAACATGTTTTTCTACTTTTTTTCATACAGACGATGCACACACGACAACAAAACGTCAAACGAAACATAATTTTTGTTTGTTTGTAGAACTGATCACATGAAATATGGGCGGATGAAAATCAAATAGTGTTGCGGGAGGTTTGCATAACTCGCTTTTTCATTGCAATTTTTCTAAGTCCCGCTCGCAAAAAAGTTTGCGTGGCGGGTACTCAGAAAAAGCATCTTAGGAGGGTGGCCTAACCCACTGAGTCCCGTTTCTTTTTATTTTTGAAGCCATTGGGGAGGGTATGCGGCCACTGGTGGAACCACCTCCAACCTGAGTCCCGGTTGTGGCGCATATTTAATAAATTCGGGGAGGAGGCTAATTTACCGGAGCGGACCAAACTCCAGCCTCGAGTCCCAGTCACATTTAGTTTCAGGGGTAAACTTTATATGGGAATGTGGCGCGTCATACCACAGTTTACCCCGACTGCTTTTTTTTGTTGAAGGCTGAAAAGAAAAAAACAGAAATTAAATTTTGTGAAGAAATATATACTTTAATACAAACCATTAGATATCTTACTCTTCTTCTTCTTTTGTCAACAAACACATTTTTTCACATACAGTCAAATATTTTTTGTATAGGTATAGGACGTATGTCGAACACATTCTCATGAGATACGTGCACTGACAGCAAATGTCAAAGAGTAAGAGATCTACGTAATACAAACCATGAACCGTGTAGAACGGTTCAAACAATCCTAACTGCTACATCGTCCAGATGATCAATATTCCTGAAAAAGATGAAGAAATGACATTGAATTGAATTTTAATTACAATTGAATAAATTACTTACCCTTGTACGCAGAGGGCGAAGTCGAGCGGCTTCGAGTCGGCTAAGAGCCGCCGCCGACCAATTCTTAGAGTTTAATCAGAACTGGGTCGACAAC
This sequence comes from Leucophora obtusa, assembly GCA_949987735.1. Classification (NCBI taxonomy): domain Eukaryota; kingdom Metazoa; phylum Arthropoda; class Insecta; order Diptera; family Anthomyiidae; genus Leucophora; species Leucophora obtusa. The sequence continues at coordinate 157,607,290 of OX465296.1, forward strand.
GACAACGACATGTGCTTTTTCATATATTTTGTATGGGAAGCAAAATGTCGCCATGTCGTCCGGCGATTTGTCGTCGTAATAGAATCTATTCTATTTTCGTGACGACACACTAATACACACTCAAAATATTTGTCAAATAGTTGCCATATTTTTAACTAATTAAGGGAACAGAGTTGCAGAAATTCGTATTACAGTTGCAAAAATTCGTACTTTGTTTACAAAAAAATTATTTTTTTGACAGAAGAAATATAATTGAAAATAAAAATGCATAATTCACCGCAAAAAAGCAAAATTAAATACAAAAAAATGTAAAACAACAAGAATTAATGGAAGACCAGTTGAATTGGTGAAGAATTGTGCGAAAAAAATACAATCATATTTTTGTTTTGCTTTAATTTTTTTTCTAAATGTCAAAAAATGTCGACAATCGATTGTCGCTGAATTTAAATTATTCGCGACGACTTTTGCTGTCGTCGGTCGAAAATCGACACAGTTGTGATTAATCTCTTAGTTGTAAGAGCCGCCGCCGAAGTATGCGGCTTAGAGATTAATCAGAACTGGGTCGACAACGACAACGAGAGTTGCTTTTTCATATATTTTGTATGGGAAGCAAAATGTCGTCATGTCGTCCGGCGATTTGTCGTCGGAATAGAATCTATTCTATTTTCGTGGCGACACACTAATACACACTTAAAATATTTGTTAAATTGTTGCCATATTTTTAACTAATTAAAGATTGCCATTACCTAGTGTCGTGACATGCAATAAAATGATAGCAAGAATTGTCAAAATGCTCTCATCTCAAGTGAAGACACTCAATTTCAATTTTATTGCAATATCATGATATCGCTGACATGCCATCGGATCATGCAATGATGCCAGAGATCAAATGTCACTTTTAGTTTTTATTTTAATTTTGTAATAGAAAAACAACAAAAAATTTGGTAAAAAGGAATGGAAGTGTTTAGTTTTTTATTATTTGTCGGTAAACATTAATGTTTCATAAAATTTGGTGTTTTTCGAAGAAAAATCTATGATATTTCTTATTCATGAAATGGTCAAGTGTTCTCCACCACTCTGCAATTGATATCATTTTGACGTTTCGCTGTAATGGTTTTGACATTTCATATCATATAATTTATTGCATTTGAAGACACCGGGTTGGAACAGAGTTGTTAGAAATTCGTATTAGAGCTGCAAAAATTCGTACTTTGTTTACAAAAAATTTATTTTTTTGACAGAAGAAATATAATTGAAATTTAAAATACATAATTTACGGCAAAAAAGCAAAATTAAATACAATAAAATATAAAGCAACAAGAATTAGTGAAAGACCAATTGAATTGGTGAAGAATTGTGGTGAAACAAATACAACAATATTCTTGTTTTGCTTTCCTTTTTTTCTAAACGTCAACAAATGTCGACGGTCGACTGTCGCAGAATTTAAATTAATCGTAACGACTTTTGCTGTCGTCGGTCGACAATCGACCCAGTTGTGATTAACCTCTTATATTGGCTAAAATTCTTAGCCAATTTGTCGGCTAAGCTGACTGGTTCATTATTTTTTTTTAGATTATAATTTTTTAATTAAGCACGTTATTTAGAAATCTTGATATATTTACCCCTAAATTCATAAACACTTTGCAAAATTATAGGAGGTTTAATGAACAAATTATATATGAAAATGACGTTTTGTAAACCTGCTATAACTTTACAAAGCATTTATGAATTCAGGGGTTAATATTTTTTGTTATTATTGATGTACGGTAAGTTCTCAATTGCGAAAATTGTAAGTTTACTGAGCACATTTAGAAAGTTTCCGTGCACAGTAGAGTTGTAAAAGTATTGAGTATTCCGGTACTGAGTACTCAATACTGACTGGTTTTTTGAGTACTCAATACTAAAACGGTACTACTCAACAGTGATGGTATTTGAGAATTTTCGTTTGGTGCCTCAATGATGCCAAAAAAAGTGCCAAAAATGTTTTAAAAGTGCCAAAAAAAAATTAAGCAACATTTAATGTTTCAAAAAAATATGTTCAGCTTTTATTTCAAATATTTATACATTTAGTTACTTTAACCTTAAACCTTTAACCCTTAAATGCATTCTGTAGCCATTTGGCAACATACCAGTTTCTTAATAAAAAAACGCCACTTGATGCATAAAACTCAATTTTTGGGCATTGGGTCAATTTCTGCACAAAGTGATCTTATAAACTATAACTCAGATTTTTAAATAGTTATAGGAAAAATCTTGGTTTTGCTTCGTATGTTTGTGAAAAATCTAAAACACGCGTTTTTTTTACAAAAAGTGCAATATTCAAAAATATTTGTTTAAATATTTAAAGTGGTATTCTCGCAATAAAATTAATTTTGGCAACAATAAATGTATAATTAATATTTCATATATTTTTTTTTGTTTCTTTTTTTTCACACACGGTAAAATAATCACAATTTAGCTATTTGGCAATTTTGTTGGTATTTTTCTTGAAATGTACACGCCTTTAGAAATCATATATAAAAAAATGGTTAAAATTGTAGAGATCATGCATTTAAGGGTTAAGTAAAAATACAAAAAAAAAGGCGGGCAACTTATCTAAAAAGTAACCCGAGTTTAACATTACCTACCACAAATATTTTCATATAAAAATGTCATTCTTAACTATAGTAAAGCACTAAACTTACGTTATTTTAAGATAAGTTAGCAGGTCCAAGACTTTCAAAAAATTTTACAATTAAATTTGACAATACAATAGAATCAATTAAAGTTTTTCTAATTTTATCCCCGTTGCTTTTATTTTTAAATATCAAAATAATGATTAAATTGTCCCCGAAGAACTGGAAGGTGGTCCAAAAAATTGTAGATATTTTTAGTGTAGCATTTGTTTTTTAATTTTGCTACCCCTTCTTAATAGGCGTGGCTTTTAATGAAAAACCAGCGATATCGACCTTTTATCAAATTATATAGAAATTTTCGTAAAAAGTGCCAAAATTCTATGGAGAGTGCCAAGGTAGAGTTGTGAAATTTCCGTATTTTTTGAGTACTCAATACTACTCAATGCTTTTCAATTGAGTACTCGATACTACTCAATACTTTTAACGGTTTTTTTAATTTAAAAATAAAAATGTTATGAATTCGTATTTATTAGGAAAAATTATCACAATTCACATACACGTGTTAAATAACTATTGTTATTTACATTTTAATCAATTTAAAACATTTTAACTAAATTAATTAAATAATTTTTCCCAAAAATTCGTTACAAATTTTTTTGCTTCACAAATAGAGTTGTATTTTCAGAGCTGTATTTTTAGAGTACTATTTGTAGAGTTGTATTTTTATACGAAAAATACACATTTCTACGGAAAATTGCATCTTTAAAAGTATTGAGTAGTACCGTTTTAGTATTGAGTACTCAAAAAAACAGTCAGTATTGAGTACTCAGTACCGGAATACTCAATACTTTTACAACTCTATGCCAAGGTGCCATTGAACATTCAATAGTGCCACAAATGGCACTTTTGTGCCACTTTTACCAACAGTGCTACTCAATACTTTTAAAGATGCAATTTTCCGTAGAAATGTCTATTTTTCGTATAAAAATACAACTCTAAAAATAGTACTCTAAAAATACAGCTCTGAAAATACAACTCTATTTATGAAGCAAAGAAATTTGTAACGAATTTTTGGGAAAAATTATTTAATTAATTTATTTAAAATGTTTTAAATTAATTAAAATGTAAATAACAATAGTTATTTAACACGTGTATGTGAATTGTGATAATTTTTCCTAATAAATACGAATTCATAACATTTTTATTTTTAAATTAAAAAAACCGTTAAAAGTATTGAGTAGTATCGAGTACTCAATTGAAAAGTATTGAGTAGAATTGAGTACTCAAAAAATACCGAAATTTCACAACTCTAGTGCACAGAACTTGCATAGAATGTCAAGTTCCCTATATTTTATATTTGTACATTGTTGTAGTTTGACATTAGTTGGAATTAAACGGCGCGAAAATGTAATAGTGTTGATGCTGTTTTCATATATATTTATGGTCTAATTCATAAACTTTTACAACAGTCTTATTGCAGGATTTTAAGCTAATTTGTGAAAAACAGTATTCATATTTGCTTAATAACGAAAAAATTAATATAGGTTTATAGTCGATACTCATTAACTTTAAACCTTTTATAAAGTTTGGAGTGAGGAAGCCACCATTTAGTTGTTAATTATTTCATATTCAGGCATGAAATGATTAATGAAGCCATCCCTAGAATGTGTGGCCTCCAACAACTTGCATCCATCAAACTGAAAAAAGCTACAACAATTGCGTAGCCAATGAGCTTTTTCGAAAAAATTTCCAAAAAAATTTAAAAATAAAATTAAATAGAAAAACAAAACAATAGTGATGTACAGACTGTCAAAACATTATTCGAAATTCGATTACTTTTGTATGCTTCGAATAATATGTTCTAAAAAATTACTTTTTCACACACATTTGCATTGATTTGCTTTATAAATAAAATAAAAAATATTTTTAATTGCTTTTAAATTTATGTTAGCACATCATTAGTTCTCTAATTTAAGAAAATACATTTTCACTTCCGATTACCGAGTCAATCGTTTACTAAATTTGTACATCACTTGCGACTTATTTGATAGAAGAGAGAAAATAAACAATAGTATTGGCAGAATCAAATCGAAAAATTAATTTATAGTTAAAATACGATTATGAATCAAGATTTCTTATAACTCTTTATTATGCGAAATATGTACTTTAACTATAGCAAGCTTTAAATACCAAATAATTTTTTTTTATGAATTAGCACATTAGTAAACATCGAAGGACTTTAGTCCCTCATTCTATGGACAATTCTGATTGAATATGGAATGATTGAATTCTCAAGCTGCAATTTTACACGCCGAATGAAGACTTAATTGGTCTCATTGGATTAAACTTCAATAATTTTTTCTTCATTCAATTTCAGTGATTGAATTCAATCGTTACGGCACATGTACACGCGAGAGAAAACTGCTAGAGATAGAGCAAAAAGCAACCCTAAATAGCTTAAATCAATTACAATTGAGTTATTTAGAGGTGTTTTTTGCTCTATCTCTAGCAGTTTTCTCTCGCGTGTAAATGTGCCTTTAGAAATTCAATCAATTGAAAAGTTTGGGAGTTTAATGGATTTATAGTTTATTCTACTGAATAATTTGGGAATCACATTGGATTATTAGTTTTTATTAAAGGAATTTAATACTTTTTACAAATATGTACAAAAAAAAAACAAAACAAAATAATATTGGAATTATCAGTTATACATATCTCATAGAAGTAGTTAAAGCACGAATAATAAAGAGCACTTCAACAATTTCAATATTTCAATTTCAATAAAGGGTAGATTTTAGACAATAATTTTTTGATGACATTCAAAGTGGAAACTGTTTCCAGTAATTACTATTTTACATAACTTATGAATTTAAGCTTTTTCTGTAGGTTTGGAATTGTTTAAACTCGAAAATCATACAAATTTATGACTTAACTGTGAATTCAATGTTTTCTTTTTTTCCTCTTGTACTTGAAAGTAATCTTCAATTTTACTGTTCAAATAATAAAATCGAGTGTTATTTCCAAACTGCTAAATCAAATGATACAAAATCGAATGGTAAGAAGTTGAATAAATTCTTAACGATTTAATTCAATGATTGACAAAATCGGATAGGGTAAACTGATTAAATTCCTTAAAAGTAAATTCGATCGAATGAATTCCAAAGCCCCTGCGAATGGTTAAAAATTAATTCAATCGATTTAGGAGGAAATCCAATGGTATTTGTAGTGACTTCATTCAAAATATAAAAGTGGTAGAACCAATTTTATCAAAATAGACAAAATCTTACAAATTTAATTAAAATGTATCAATAAATTAGTTTTTGTCAATTTTTTTTTAGTGAATTTAAATTATTTTTAATTTCTTAAAAATAGTCGGCTCTAAGCCGACTTTTAGCCGCCGCCGAGTTATTTTTGCTGGGCCGCCGCCGACCGAAATTTTACATCGGCTTCGCCCTCTGCTTGTACGTCACGTTCTTTTTTTTGTTTACTTTGCTGCAGAGCTTTGAAGAATTAATTCCTTTTTGAATAAATTCACTACCAATCGAATTCAATTTTCTCTAGAATTGAATGAATTCCTTTTCTTAAGTAATTCACTGAATTCGTTCAACTGAAAGCGTTCATCAAACAACAAATTCAAAGAATTTATTCAATTGCAATAGTTCTTTTTATTAAATCAAATGAATTAATTCCTTACTGAATTAATTCACTACTGAATTCGTTCAATTTAATTTTCGTTCAGTGAATTAAAAAAAATAAAATTACGTTCAGTGAATTAAAAAAAAAATAAAATTACGTTCAGTGAATTAAAGAAAATAAGATTACGTTCATTAAATTAAAAAAAAAAATAATAAGTTCACTGAATTGAAAAAAAAATAAAATAAGTTCACTGAATTCAAAGCCTGTTTTCTGCCGTTCAGTAGCAGAAAACAATAATGTACAAATAAAATTTTTAAATAAGCAATTTTGCAGCGTGTGCTAGTAAAAATAAACAAATTAGACACCGGATGCTGTTTATCAACCTACATGATTCAAAAATAAAGCCTTTTACTATTAAAAATAAAAACTTGAATTGAATTAATTCGTAATAAAATAAATCGAACGAAAGCAAATATGAATTAATTCCATTCAATATATGGTGCTTAGTGAATTAATTCATCGAATTTTTAATTCAGAATTGAAAAATTGAATTAAGGAATTAATTCTTCAAAGCTCTGCTTTGCTGTAACCAGCAGATATCCGATTCGGTGTTTCGTTTTGACGGCGGTTACTTAGCAGTTTTTTTTTTGTTGCAATGAATAATCATTCATTACATAAGTTTGAACTTAATTTTTTTAAAGCTTACACCGAAACCCGAATTGCTTTCTTTGTTCGGTAAGATATTTGTCGAAATCAAGAACACGAAAATTAAAGTGCAAGCGGCTCAGAGCCGGTATCGATCGGGCCACACAAATTGGACCTCTAGTAATCAGCTGTTTTTTGTTTACCTCTGTACAGTACTATTACTATGAGTAGAAGTAGAGTTGTAAAAGTATTGAGTATTCCGGTACTGAGTACTCAATACTGACTGTTTTTTTTGAGTACTCAATACTAAAACGGTACTACTCAATACTTTTAAAGATGCAATTTTCCGTAGAAATGTGTATTTTTCGTATAAAAATACAACTCTAAAAATAGTACTCTAAAAATACAGCTCTGAAAATACAACTCTATTTGTGAAGCAAAGAAATTTGTAATGAATTTTTGGGAAAAATTATTTAATTCATTTATTTAAAATGTTTTAAATTAATTAAAATGTAAATAACAATAGTTATTTAACACGTGTATGTGAATTGTGATAATTTTTCCTAATAAATACGAATTCATAACATTTTTATTTTTAAATTAAAAAAACCGTTAAAAGTATTGAGTAGTATCGAGTACTCAATTGAAAAGTATTGAGTAGTATTGAGTACTCAAAAAATACCGAAATTTCACAACTCTAAGTAGAAGGCAACATGGGAAAAATATTTGTAAAAGCCACACGGTTGTATTTTCCATTCAAGAATACAAACTGACAAAAGTGTTTTAAAAAATATTTAAAATTTTGAAATTATGAATGAAAAAATAACATTATTATTTTTCCTGTTCGCCTGGTAGATCAAAAGTTTAGAAAAGTCAATTTGATGGATAGGATCGAAAGGAGAGGACAGGGGAGTATGGTTAAAGGAAAAAATGGAGGAAATAGTCCAATAATATGTATTTATATTAAAAGAAAATTAAATTTGATGATTTTTTGTTGAAAAATATATGAATATATTGGAGGAGGAAAAAACAAATACAGAAAAAGATGGAGAACTAGCGCTAAAAAAAACTAGTTTCTAGAAATATGTATAATGGTTTTGAAAGGAAAAAGATGGAGGCTTGGCGGGAAAATTTCAGGGAAGAAATAGGAAAATTTGGAAACGATTCCCGCAAAGGATTGGAATAAAAACCGAAGGACGAGGTGTTGTAGAGTTCGGCAAACACAAATCAGGATTATTAGTTAGCAAGAATTCAAAGCGAACGGAGATACGTCGCGCTGTCTCGGTGGTCAAAATAAATATTAGTTTGAAGTAATTATAAAAATAAAGTTTGTGTATAAATAAATAAACAATAAAACATATCACTTTAAAAATATTTAAGAAACATTCCCAAGAAACATTTTTACGGACTCTCCGGCACGTACGGATTCATGAATCCGGCTTTTACGGCACGTTAACTGTCCGTAATGTACGTATCCGTCAATGCTTGTACTAAGTTCACTGAATTAAAAAAAATAAATAAAATAAGTTCACTGAATTGAAAAAAAATAAACTAGTTATATAGTTATATTTTTTTTTCCAAATTTATCTATATCTGTAAAGTTTTTATTTTTAATAGTAAAAGGCTTTATTTTTGAATCATGTAGGTTGATAAACAGCATTCGGTTTCTAATTTGTTACTAGCACACGCTGTAAAATTGCTTATTTAAAAATTTTATTTGTACATTATTGTTTTCTTCTACTGAACGGCAGAAAACAGGCTTTGAATTCAGTGAACTTATTTTTTTTTTTTAATTCAGTGAACTTATTTTATTTTTTTTTTCAATTCAGTGAACTTATTATTTTTTTTTAATTCACTGAATGTAATTTTATTTTTTATAATTCACTGAATGAAAATGAAATTGAATGAATTCAGTGGTGAATTAATGCAGTAAGGAATTAATTCACTTTTTTTCCGTTCGATTCATTTGATTTAATAAAAAGAACTATTGAATTAATTCTTCGAATTTGTTGTTTGATGAACGCATTCAGTTGAATGAATTCAGTGAATTACTTAAGAAAAGGAATTCATTCAATTCTAGAGAAAATTGAATTCGATTGGTAGTGAATTCATTCAAAAAGGAATTAATTCTTCAAAGCTCTGCCCTCACCCCATTAAAATGTTACATTTTTCCAATCAGAATAGAACACAATAAAATCACTGTTGCATTTTTCTAAACATATGTATGTGTATAGTATACTCGTATGCAATATTGTTTACGCAAACTATTAGTAATTGTAGCCTAGTCGTTGTGATGCCTGCCTTTGACATGGGGTGGACGGGTTCAAATTCCAGCCAAACCCTACGGGGAAAGGGACTGGTCCCAGATGACACGTAGGATAGGTCCCAAGGGGGCGGAGACCGGTCGCTGATCGGTCTTTTTGTTTGAAAGAGACATATCACTTTAACATGGCGTTGTCATTGGAAATGACCAATTTCCACAGTTTAGACACATTGTGGCAGTAAGGTGGTGTGTCTAAAAATAGCTTTTCAAATAAACTAATAAAAAATTAAGAATTAAAAATAATCTACTTGGCGTTGAAGTAGGGCTCGATAACACAACCTTCTGCTTGTAAGGCAAACGCTCTACCGTCTGAGCTAACGTTGCTTATGCGTGATGCCTGGCTGATGGTTAAGTTATATGTTTTTCGTTTCTGTTCAAATAAAAAAGAGAAAGAAAAACAAACACACACAGCAAATAAAAAAACATGGAAAAGAAAAAAATAGAAAATAAAACAACATTAACACACACACAAATATGGTAAAGTGTCTTGAATATGCCCCCGATTGACCGGTCATGGGATAGGTCCCTTAATGGCAGTTGACTTGTTTTTTGCGTTGGCCATAATTAAATTAAAAAATCAATTAAAAATTAGAAAACTACCTCAAAACCTCTGATAATTAGCGTTTTTTTTAATCACCTGGATTTAGAATTTTTCATACAAAAAGTGGATTTATTAAATCCAAAAAAAAGCTGGATTTAATAAATCCATAATAAAAGCACAAATATATGAAACAGCCTATTAATTTAATGTCAGAAAAAAATACGAATAAAAATTAAAAGAGAAACAAAAAAATTGAAAAACTAACAAATAAAAGGTTTTTATTAAATTTTTTTTTTACGAAATATGTTTAGAAAAGAAAACCACACCTCACCAAATACATATTTTTAATCTTGGACATGGAGAAATACCTGAAATAGAAATGGCAATTTTTCACTCTAGAGTAAGTAATTTAATTAAATCCAAATTGCAATGCAATTTTTCAATTGTGTAAAAATATAAATTACAGTGATAAAACTGAAAAGGCAGACTTTTTATCGCTGTTTTATATAAAATACAATTAAAAATTAAAAGTTAAAGTAAAATCCTTCATCATCGAATTCGGTATTAAAAATTAGGGTGAAAGAAGTGTCGGACACAAAATTCTTTTTAAAATAGAGAGAATCTAACCCCATCTGTTGAGCACTTTTAGAAATACTTTTTGGATTTATTAAATCCAAGTGATTAGAAAAAACGGCTAATATAAATAAAAATTTTAAAAATTCCCCTTAAGTTACAAAGAAAAGTTAAATGAAATACCAATTGTTAAAACTAAAACAGCTTTAACATTAAAAAAAACGTTGAAAATACATAACTTAAAATTTCTTAGCAAAACATTATAGAAATTTAAAATAAGAGTTAAAATAAGCAAATCGTGAAAAAATAAAGTTAAAAATAAATAAAAGAGTAAAATAAATAAAAAATATTTTTAAAAATATGCCGCGAATTTTGTGTTTATTTAGGTATCGGTCAAGCTTTTTTAAAAGCAACAGTGAAAATAACGGATCAGAAAATACTTAGAAAATTAATTTATTTATTATTGTTCATATTTGTACTAATTTAGTAATATGCCTTCGGTTGACCGGTCACGGGATAGGTCCTTGGAGGGCAATTGACACCTCATTCCCCGTAGGGAAGTAAAAAACAATTTTTTTTATGTATTTTCTTTTTTCAATTAAATTTTTTTTTTCATATTTAAAACAAATTGTATAATTTTTTATTTATTTTTAGCCTATAAAATTGTTAAATTCTAAATAACAGCAAAACTATAAAAATCTAATTAAAATTTTATAAAAACAAAAAAAAAACAAAAAAAAATATTTTGCTCCAACCGGGGTTTGAACCTGTGACCTACTGCATCAGAAGCCATGATAGTAACTACCCCCTAGGCCACCAAGTTGCGAGTTAGCTGGCAAAAACATTACATTATATACACATGGCGTTGACATAAAGAAAAAAACAGGGCAACACTCTACCCCGTAAATTTTTTGATGGCGAAAAATGTTGCACTTTTGCCCTTTATTTAGGCAACATTTTTAGAAAAGAACACCTAGCCCTCTTAGAATGTTACCCTTAATTTAGACAAGAACACAAAAAAGGCAATTCAAAAGCAAAGTGCAAAAAAAAGGCAAAATTTTTTTCAGAAAAGAAAACGCCATTAGTGGCATTACTAAAAAATAAAGAAAATGAAAGAAAATGAATAGAATTTTAAGAAAAAGTAAATAATTTGTATTATTATTGAATTTAATGAAATTTTCTTTTTATTATTGGAAAAAAATTAGTGAAAAACACATTGAAAACATGAAAATAAATAGTTTCGTTTTTGACCTACTCCAACAAAAAACAAAAAATAATGAATTGTCTGCCATTACGTATTCTCCACCCAAAACAAATGGACAAATTTTTTCCCGTTATTAGTTTTTGGGCAAACAAATCAATGTCTCGTCAAGACGCTAAGTGATATTTAAAACCGTGTGGCTGTTGTTGAAAGTACTCAGTGAGAAGATATTAATCTGTGAATTATCTGCAATGAGATCCAAATTTGAAAATTTACAAAATAATTCTGTATCCTCAGACTTAATTATAACTGGTATAACTGGTGAAAATTAAAACATTGAATCTCTTTTCTCTAGTATATGTAAATGTATTAAACTGAGCCCTCCTCAGATAAAAAAAGCTTTTCGTTTAAAATAAAACAATAATAAAAAATCCAGCTCTATTATGATAAAACTGCATTCACCACATGATAGAAATCAGCTGTTTCGTTCTATTGTTGGTTTTTGTAAAACGAACAAAAGGTCTTTAAACATGACTGATATTGGTGGCAACAATAGAGACAATAACATTTACGTTCATGAATGTCTGACGGATGGTAACAGGGAATTAAGGGCGGATTATGGGACCGTAAACGTAAATGTGATAGAGTTGTAAAAGTATTGAGTATTCCGGTACTGAGTACTCAATACCGCCTGTTTTTTTGAGTACTCAATACTAAAACGGTACTACTCAATACTTTTAAAGATGCAATTTTCCGTAGAAATGAGTATTTTTCGTATGAAAATACAACTCTAAAAATACTACTTTAAAAATACAACTCTGGAAATACAACTCTATTTGTGAAGCAAAGAAATTTGTAATGAATTTTTGGGAAAAATTATTTAATTAATTTATTTAAAATGTTTTCAATTTATTAAAATGTAAGTAACAATAGTTATTTAACACGTGTATGTGAATTGTTATTATTTTTCTTTATAATAATAAAGAAAAATAATAATCGTAACATTTTTATTTTTAAATTCAAAAAACCGTTAAAAGTATTGAGTAGTATCGAGTACTCAACTGAAAAGTATTGAGTAGTATTGAGTACTCAAAAAGTATCGAAATTTCACAACTCTGAAATGTGATGTAACTGTACCGTGCCGTAGCTAAAAAGTACACTTAGAGATAATCGTAAACGACATTACTATTTAGCATCCATTTCATGTGGTTTTATATTTTATTCTAAAATTTTCCATTTATTTGTTAATTTTTATTCCTTATTTGTTGTTTGAATCAATTTTCTTTATTCATTTCATATTTTTTCCGACTAAAATCATTCAGCTGTTTCGATGCCGGATAGAAAATTCTGATTTCAACAGAATGATCCGGCAAGTTCGTTTACATTTACGTGTTAGTAACCATTCGTATACATTTCTTCTTGTGGTATCGGAACAGCTGATTCGTTACAGATACGTTTACGGTTGGGTAACTCAAGGCCATTCGTATACATTTCTTCTTGTGGTATCGGAACAGCTGATTCGTTACAGATACGTTTACAGTTGGGTAACTCAGCCTAAACGTATCTGTAACGAATCAGCTGTTTCGATACCACAAGAAGAAATGTATACGAATGGTTACTAACACGTAAATGTAAACGAACTTGCCGGATCATTCTGTTGAAATCAGAATTTTCTATCCGGCATCGAAACAGCTGACTGATTTTAGTCGGAAAAAATATGAAATGAATAAAGAAAAATGATTCAAACAACAAATAAGGAATAAAAATTAACAAATAAATGGAAAAATTTAGAATAAAATATAAAACCACATGAAATAGATGCTAAATAGTAATGTCGTTTACGATAATCTATAAGTGTACTTTTTAGGTACGGCACGGTACAGTTACATCACATATACGTTTACGGTCCCATAATCCGCCCTTCAGCCTTTAATGTTTTATTGCTCTGAACTGAAACGTCAGGGTAAATTAACATCATCCTTTTCTATTCGTGGAAAAGTTTTTGTTACACTGAACCAAAAACTGCTGTGAAATCAACTAAAATCCATATTAAATTGATGAATGGGTGATCACTATACAACTAACAAAACCTGTCCATCAATTTAACGCATTGTTTAGTAGATTTTTATTTTGACGTTTAACTATTTTATGTGGTATTATTTTGACAAAATATCGTCAAATGTATTAACAAAAATTAGTTGTCTTAACAATTATATGCATAATGATTTTGTTGTTTTACCAATGCATTTTATTAAATTCAACAATGCATTTTATTTAATTAATTAATTTTTTATCGATTTATTATTAATTTTTAGACTTATATTTCATTATTTTTTATATTTCACTAATTTCAAATTTTTTTAATACCTTGTCTTTTTAATAATGAATTTGATAAAATATAAAAAAATGAAATATAAAATTGAAATTATACACTCACAATAACTTTACCGTAAAAGTTCAACAGTTGTTTGAAAAGTAAATCGGTAAAGTTGTTTCAATTGAATAAGTAGTTAAATTGCAAAGAAATATATTTTTTAACTTTTTCTATCAGTCATTCAATAAACAAAATACACAAAATACGGACTTTCGGTAGAAGTTAAAATATTCAATCAAAATTTTCTGTTAAAAACAATCAGTTGCTATAATACGATTAATTTTAAAATAAACGAGAAATCTATTATTTTTACCGACTCTGCCAGTTAATAAATTAACAATTAAAAATAAACGACAAAATACAATTGTTTTGAACGAAAAGTGGGTAGTCCTTTTTTTTAACTTATTTTCAATTGTTTTAATGTACATATTCGGTTGATTTTAAGGAAAAAATATTGTGAGTGTAATATAGCTTATACTAAAAACTCTTTATTTAAAACACATGTACCATTTTATATACAAAAACATATAACTTTATTTAAATTAATAATTCAAATGCATTATATAACATTCATTAATAGTTTGCCTTAAACAAAATAACAAAAAGATAGATAATATCAAAATTAATGACAGAAATTTTAATGTACAATTTAATTGAGAACGTTCAAAATTATATAAATTTATTTAAATTAAAATTAATAAATCTTCAATTAGCAATTTACTTTAAGTCACTGAATTTGTTAATTATCTATACTGTGAAAAACAAAAACACTTAATGTCAATTTATTGATATTTCAGACAATTACAAATACACATGCTAGCACGAGTAATGACGCGACAAAACTAACCTCACTAAACTTTTTTCCACAGATTTAATACTCTTTTTTTCAAATTGAAGAAAAATTATATCAAATTTACGTTGCAGCCTTTTTACAACATTTTTTAGAGTTAACAAATTAAATTTTGTTAAAAAATTGACAAAAAATTATCAAAACAACAATTGTTTTGTAGAGAATTATTGACGGAAATAAGTATGTATGTTCATTTAAAAAAAAAGTATTTGATTTAAAAAAAACACACATTAATTTGAATAAAAAATATATTGTTTTAACAATTCGTTTCATCAAAAAGTAACAAAATTTTTATGTTGATTTCACTTACGACTTTTGGTTCAGTGTAGAATCAAGAGGAATCAAGAGTCAATATGTGTAATGGATAAAGCGATTGTGAATGCATTGATAATACCTTCAATATAATATGTTTTGCACCTGTCTTTATAATTGTTTTCTTGCTTTAATATTTTTATTTTTATGTCCTATATTTAATTTTTTAAACAAATTATTTACTTTTTTAAATTTAATGATTGTTATATTGTTTTTTCTGCCATTTTTTCCAACAAACATCGTGATAATTAGCCATCATTTTTTAAAACTTAATAATGGCATTTAATACGAATAGTACTACTGACAATTTAAAAACAGTGCTAGGAATTGTGAGCATAGATTACATAGATATCTTTCATAAGGGTTTCCAACTATGTCACATGAATTCACGTAGTCTTAACAGTACCATACTTGGGATTTTTTCATTGGCATTGAAATTTCATTATCATTAGTTGACTAATGCTAATGGCAAAAAAATTTCATTACCATTTAATGGTACTGAAATTTTCTGGCATTAGAATTTGTAATACTAATGCTTAATGAAATCGCACTAATGCATTAAAAACTATGAACAATTGAGTAAAAAAAAGCATTTGTTTACAAAAAAAAAGGGGGTTGGATAGATTGCTTTTTTTTCAACTAGCCACCGAACTTTGTTCTATGAAATGGGTGTTATAGTCCCTAGATTATAAATTTAAAAAAACAGCACTTAAAAAATTGCAAAATAATCGCAGAACGCGAAAAAAGACTTTAGAGTACAAAAGTTGAATTAAAAAACTAAATCAGCGATTTTTATTCTGCAAGCAAACATACTGATGCTAGAATTTTCCTTTTTGGAAATTTTTTTTCCGCGACTTTTTTCGCGATTTCTTTTTTCAATTAATCACAGAACTTTGTTCTATGAAATGGGTATTATAGTCCCTAGATTATAAATTTTAAAAAACCACACTTAAAAAATTGCAAAATAACCGCGGAACGCGAAAAAAGACTTTATGGTACAAAAGTTGAATTAAAAAACTAAATCAGCGATTTTTATTCTGCAAACAAACATACTGATGTAAAAATTTTCCTTTTTGGAAATTTTCTTCCGCGACTTTTTTCGCGATTTCTATTTCAATTAATCACAGAACTTTGTTCTATGAATTGGGTATTATAGTCCCTAGATTATAAATTTAAAAAAACCACACTTAAAAAATTGCAAAATAACCGCGAAACGCGAAAAAAGACTTTATGGTACAAAAGTTGAATTAAAAAACTAAATCAGCGATTTTTATTCTGCAAACAAACATACTGATGTAAGAATTTTCCTTTTTGTAAATTTTTTTTACGCGAATTTTTTCTTACATCAGTATATTTGTTTGCAGAATGAATATCGCTGATTAAGTTTTTTAATTAAAATTTTGTACCATAAAGTCTTTTTTCGCGTTCCGCGATTATTTTGCAATTTTTTAAGTGTGGTTTTTTAAAATTTATAATCTAGGGACTATAATACCCAATTCATAGAACAAAGTTCTGTGATTAATTGAAAAAAGAAATCGCGGAAAAAAAATTTACAAAAAGGAAAATTCTTACATCAGTATGTTTGTTTGCAGAATAAAAATCGCTGATTTAGTTTTTTAATTAAATTTCTGTACCATAAAGACTTTTTTCGCGTTCCGCGATTATTTTGCAATTTTATAAGTGCGGTTTTTTAAAATTTATAATCTAGGGACTATAACACCCATTTCATAAAACAAAGTTCGGTGGCTAGTTGAAAAAAAGCAATATATTCATCCCCTTTTTTTTGTAAACAAATGCTTTTTTTTACTCAATTGTTCATAGTTTTTAAGGCATTAGTGCGATTTCATTACACTCAAAAAAATAAGTTAGTAGAAAAATTAGTAAAACGTCTTGTATATCAAGTGTACTAGTTTTCAGCAATTTTTTTGCTGAAATTCCGTTTTCAGCAAAAATTTTAGTTATAATTTTTTTAGCACTAAACTAATTTTGAACTAATGTTATACTAATTTATTTTTCTACAAAAATTGTGCTGATAACCGCATTCATAGCGTGGACGACAACCACATAGACAAGATGTAGATGTCGCAGCTTGTCTGGAAACGGAAATGACAAAAAAAGAAAAACAACTACACAATTTCTATATTTAAATTTTCAGCAAATAAATTAACTAAAGTAAAATTTCTCTACAAATCTTTTGAGTTTTTTTCAGTCTACTAATATTCAGCAAAAAGTTTAGTGATTTTAACAAGAATTTTTTTAATTTGCAATCGACTAAGTGTTGGCAAAACTTTCGCTGAAATTACTGTTTTTTGTGGTAAAAATCAGCTCGCTGATTTTCAGCAAACACTTTTGCTGAAATTACCAATTTTTTTGCAAGCACGCTCCTGACTAAAAATTTGCTGACACAGCAACATTTTTTGCTGACTTTATTGACTTTTTTTTTTGAGTGTAGCATCAGTATTACAAATTATAATGCCAGAAAATTTCAGTACAATTAAATGGTAATGAAATTTTTTTGCCATTAGCATTAGTCAACTAATGATAATGAAATTTCATTTTTGATTTACAGCAATGTAAATCAAATGGGAGGACTGCACTACGGATATTAATTTGACAGATACTCATTTATTCTATAAAGTTGAACTCTTTTTAAGCATTATTTTTCCATAAACAATTTAATCAGTTTTCCGTCAAGCTAGAAATGAGACTGGGGGTTGAAAAAATTTGCGTATAGAGTAAAAAACACATAACTAGGAGTTTTCATGTAAACTGGTAAATTCCTTGTAAACCTTGTATAAATACAAACGACATTTTTATGTATGGAGTTTGACATTAAACTCATAAACATATCAGGTTTACACCCTTTACGAGTAGAATACGAGTTTATATGAAAACCCCTAATGCATACACACAAAAAAATATTAGAGGGTATATTGCCTTGTTTGGCATAGGTACTCCATTTTAGTAAATTATTAATAAAAGTAGTTTTATTACCTATGCCAAAAGGTAATTATTTTACCTATCCACATTGTAAATTCAACTAATGAAGATAGGCAACCCTTCGAAAATTTGTTTTGTAATTCGAAATGTCACAATTTCAAATTATTTGTTTTTAATTTTCATTTTTTTAAGAACCAATATTAATTTATTTTATAAATTCATTTCTAAATAAAAAAATATTTTTTTTTACTATAAAATAAACCATTAAAAGGATCAGCAAGGTAACGGATTGCTAATTGTAAAAAAAAATAAATAGAGCATATAATTTTATTTTCCAAATGGTACTGTGAAGAGATGCTGAATAGTATTTTAGTGCAAATACCATAGCAACGCTTGTTCTAATCCTGTCAGCAGGTCTCTCACCCTATCCAAAATTTAGATGAACCATCAAACTCAAGATATTATATGATATTTAATTCAAAATTATTTCTCAAGACATGCTGAATGGTACACCGACACAAGAAGAAATAATCGGGCGATCAAAGAATTGGTCCTTTATAATCAAGGAATGACTTAAGCGTTATTCAAATCTGCATTAGTTTATCGTTTTTTTTTTGCCAATTTTTGTCGGTTTTTTAACGTTTTTAATAACTGCTATTGTCTTATGCCGATCGCAAAGCCGATATCAACATTTTAAAATCCCGATGCTATAAGGAGCAAATGTCTTCTTATTTTACCGTTTTTAGTTCTTTCTTTCACCGGAAAAATTTCTTATTATGCTCAAGATATCGTTAAACATTACTTTTAATATACGACACTGAAATGGTTAAATAGAGAAATAAACGGAAATATGAGGACAATGACCACTGAGAGCATCGGCGTTTTAAAATATTCATATCAGATTTGGTTTCAGCATAGTTGACCGTTGCCGTTATTTGTGAACCTAAAAAAATCAGATTCTTATGAACTTTTTAGATAAATCTTTTGATCTTGATTCGGACGTTTTTCTCCAAAAAACCCTAAGATTCTGAGGACTTTTTTTTAACTGCAAAATACTTTAACATAGAAAGTCCCTCAGATTCTTGGGAATGTTTTCTAAAGGAAGACCCTCATATTCAGAGGAATATTTTTTATAAAAAAATCCTCCAACTCTGGGGAGCTTTCGCCGCAGAAAAATCCTCAGACTCTTAGGGCTTTTTCATATAAAAAAATCTTCAGATTATGAGTACATTTTCCTATATAAAATTCTTCAGATTTTCGGACTATTTATTGTAGAAAAATTCCCAAATTCTAAGAACATCATAATAAAAACATTCAGATTCTGAGGACTTTTTTCTATAAATACGCTCAGACTCTGTAGATTTTTATTATAGAAAACCCCTCAGATGCTAAGGACTTTTTCCTACAGAAAATCCCTCAGATAATGAGCACTTTTTTATACAGAAAACCTTTAGACACTGAGGACTTTTTCCTATGGAAAGACCTTTAGTTACTGTGGAATTTTTCATACGGAAAAACCTTCAGGACCTTTTCTATTAGAAAAACCATCAGATTCTCTGGGCTTTTTCCTAAAGAAAAACCATGAGATTTTGAAATTTCAAATTTTTCCTATAGAAAACCGTTAAATATAATATTTTATAGTAGGGTATCTGTAATTTATTGTTGTAAATCCTTCCCAAAATTTGTATGTATAACAAATTATTTTTCAATAAATAAATTCACATTTAATTAAATAAAAAATATATATTACTAGGGGGCTGGTTACAATGAAAAATAACTAATACCAAAGTTATACTACCAATAGCGGTGTATATTTTGCCTACGTTGAAATAGGTAATACACCTTTCTTTGATAGTTAATTTATCAAAAATTATAGGTGATTTTTCTAACATAGCCGTCAAATGGAAATTACCTATTTGTTATGGTAATATTGCCGTAAAACATAGCAAACTCTATGTTACCTTTGAAAATAGGTGAAATCACCCTGTAGTTTTAGGCAATATTACCTATAGTTTTTTTTGTGTGTATGATAAACACACAAAAAATATTGGAGTGTATATTGGCTTCGTTGGCATAGGTAGCCAATTTTTGTATTGAATTAATAAAACACGTCTTATTACCTATTCAAATAGGCAATTGTTTCACCTAATGGCAACGTAAATTCTACTAATCGGAAAAGGTAACACTTCGAAAATTTGATTTTCTTTTATTTGTTTACTTCAATGTCATTAAATATTTTTATTTTCATTTAATAGCATAAATCGAAATATTTTTGATTTATTTTAATTTGATGTTATTTGGACGAACCACTTGCAATAATAGAAGTCCTATCCATAATCAAACTCTTTCCAAAAAGTGATTAAAATGGATTTCGTGAAAATACTATAAACACGGTAGATTTGATTGAAAATGTGTAAAATCATCTAGTTTTATTTTTAAGATAAAGTAATTTGATGCAGACGTGTGTAACCTTAAAATTAATTCTTAAATTATCATGTAGGATGCTGGCATTATGGATAAAATATTAAAACTACCTAGTCAGAAATCGCCAGTGGTACAAAAAATCAAGCACTGGCATACCACTGGGTAACCACGGTGTTAAAAATAAATGACTGGCAGAACACTCATTTGGGACGCTTTGCCAGCGTTTGCAAAAAGCGTTTTGCCAGTATTTGTTTTACAAAAATTTCGGTGGTTTATATAAAAAACCACTGGCAAAGAATTGGCTTAGAGTGATATGCCAAGGTTTGCAACCAGTGGTTATCCAGTACTACCTAGCCAATGCTACCAGGGGTACAAAAATCTATTCACTGGTAGATCAATGATTTTATAAAAATGCTGACGCTTCGTTAAAAAATGTTTGTAGTCAGAAGGTTCCGAGTTTAAATCCGGTTGCAAGCAAAAAATTTTTTTTTGATTTTTTTTAATTTTAAATTTTTTTTGTTTTATAAAATCAATTTTTTTGTTTGTGGGAAAACTCCTTCAAGACCAACTTTTTTATTTGCCCTCCCAACACTGGCATACTAGTTACATAAAATTGTTTGCCAGTACTAGCATTTTTGCTCAGCCAGTAGTTGTCCAGCGATTATCACTCATTTATGTGTTTAGCCATCAGATATTATATGTCTCGTTAGCTCAGTGGGTAGAGCAATCGTCTGTCAATCTGACGGCCTGGGTTCAAATCACGGCAGGACAAAAAAAAAAAATACATATGAACTTTTTTTAAATTTTATTTTGGAAAATATATTTCCAGACCCCCTATTTTTTGGTTTTGCCAGCGTTTTGCCAACGTTCAAAAATTTTGTTTCTCCAGTGCTTTTCCGGAGCTTTTTGAACAGCCGGTCCTTTTGTCTAATGATGTTATCATTTTGAGAATGGGAAAGCACTTTTTGCCAGTACTTGAACCACCTGTTAAAGTGCTTTGCCATCGCTTTCCCGTTTATATTTTTCTGACTGGGTATGTGTTTAGCCATCAAATATTATATGTCTCATTAGCTCAGTGGGTAGAGCAATCGTCTGCCAATCTGATGGCCTGGGTTCAAATCACGGCAGGACCAAAAAAAATACATATGAACTTTTTTTAAATTTTATTTTGGAAAATACCCAGTCAGAAAAATACAAACGGGAAAGCGGTGGCAAAGCACTTTAACAGGTGGTACAAGTACTGGCAAAAAGTGCTTTCCCATTCCCAAAATGATAACATCATTAGACAAAAGGACCGGCTGTTCAAAAAGCCCCGGAAAAGCACTGGAGGAACAAAATTTTTAAACGTTGGCAAAACGCTGGCAAAACCAATAAATAGGTGGTCTGGAAATATATTTTCCAAAATAAAATTCAAAAAAAGTTCATATGTATTTATTTTGGTCCTGCCGTGATTTGAACCCAGGCCGTCAGATTGGCAGACGATTGCTCTACCCACTGAGCTTACGAGACATATAATATTTAATGGCTAAACACATAAATGAGTGATAATAGCTGGACAACTACTGGCTGTGCCAAAATGCTAGTACTGGCAAACAATTTTAAGTAACTAGTATGCCAGTGTTGGGAGGGCAAAAAAAAAGTTGGTCTTGAAGGAGCTTTCTCACAAACAAAAGAATTGATTTTATGAAACAAAAAAAATTTTAAATTAAAAAAAATCCAAAAAAAATTTTTTGCTTGCAACCTGATTTGAACTCGGAACCTTCCGACTACAAGCATTTTTTAACGAAGCATCAGCATTTTTATAAAATCATTGGTTTTCCACTGAATTGATTTTTGTACGCCTGGTAGCATTGGCTAGGTAGCACTGGATAACCACTGGTTGCAAACCTTGGCATATCACTCTAAGCCAATTCTTTGCCAGTGGTTTTTTTATAAACCACCGAAATTTTTGTAAAAAAAATACTGGTAAAACGCTTTTCGCAAACGCTGGCAAAGCGGCCCAAATGAGTGTTCTGCCAGTCATTTATTTTTAATAACGTGGTTACCCAGTGGAATGCCAGTGCTTGATTTTTTGTACCACTGGCGATTTCTGACTGGGTATATTTCCAGACCACCTATTTATTGGTTTTGCCAGCGTTTTGCCAACGTTTAAAAATTTTGTTCCTCAAGTGCTTTTCCGGCGCTTTTTGAACAGCCGGTCCTTTTGTCTAATGATGTTATCATTTTGGGAATAAGAAAGCACTTTTTGCCAGTACTTGTACCACCTGCTAAAGTGCTTTGCCACCGCTTTCCAGTTTGTATTTTTCTGACTGGGTAATGGTTCATGAAAAGATTGAGTTGTGACATCATAAAAACATGTACCTGTATAAAAAAACAAAAGCATTTATTTATCAAAACTTCTCCTCGGCGTGCTTGGTTCCTTTTTTGGTCAAGTACATTTTTAAATATTAGTCAACCAATTGAACCGAATATGACGATTTTTCGGTAAGAAAAAGTATTTTCAATCTGAAGAGATTTTCTCAAAACTCATTTTTTCTGTAAAAAGAGTTCTTAGAATCTAAAGGCACATCTACACGAGAGAGAAAACTGCTAGAGATAGAGCAAAAAACACCTTAATTAGCTCTATTGTGAATGATTTAATCTATTTAGAGGCGTTTTTTGCTCTATCTCTAGCAGTTTTCCCTCTCGTGTAGATGTGCCGTAGGGAAGTTTCTAATGGGAAATATCCTCAAGGTTTGGGAGTATTTCTATATCAAGAATTCATTAGAATGTAGAAACTTCTTCGAATCTATAGGTTTTTCTACAAAAAAATCCCCAGAGTAATTTTTTCATAGAAAATACTTTTTGCACAAAAAACAATTCAGATCCTGAGTATTTTTTCCTATAGAAAAATCCCAAAATTCTGAATTCTTTTAGCTCAATAAAAACCCTCAGATTATGAGTTATTTTTCATATAGAAAAATCCTTACATTTGAGTGCTTTTACTTTATAAAAAATCTCAAATTCTTTATAGTTTTTCTAATAGAGAAGTCCTCAAAATCTGAAGGTTTTTCTATAGGAAAAGCCTGAGAGTTTCCTGTAGGTAAAGTTTTCAAAATCGGAGGACTGTTTTTATGGCACATGTACATTAGACCTGTCGTTAAAAACTTTTTTTTGAAACTTGAATGTGGGAAGCGATAAAAATATGCGATTTGATGCCAAAATTGATGTAGCAAATTTTCAGGCTGATCGGAGGGTACCAACCCGTGTCACATGAGGTCAAAGGTCAAAATTTTGAAAAACCACCCAAATACTTTTTTTTTGCATTTTATAAATTTTTGTAATAAGAAATACTGTAAATATAATGTTTTTTCTTTAATTTTTATTTAATAGGCTTATTATTTTTATTTTAAATCATTGAAGATTTTGTATAGGCTGGGAAGTCCTTACGGTAGCCCTCTACAATGTGTAACACGTACTGTTTATCGTCTTCGTTGTGTGTTAAGCATCTGTTATAGTCAATTATTAGTTTGACTTTTCTTTCGGCGGCATCATTCACAACAGTAATGCATTTTACGATTTGTCCCCCTTTACAAAATGCTTCGCTCTTAGGCCAGTTTGACGGATCAAAGCGTAAGAAATCCGTAGAAATTTCCAGACGAAAAAAAAATTTTTTTGATTTAGGAGTTACAAAAGAGCTTAAATCCTTGGATGTGAATAATTGTAATTCATCAACGCTTGCACACACTTTTTTAGAAGGGAAAATATCACCATCATCACCGATATGATTGTCTTCATCGGAATCTATTTGCAACGCCAAAACCATCTTTTCCTTTATTTTTGAGTCTACATGTGGATCAAAAAAGGCAAGTGCAACTGCTTCCTCTGATAAATACCACAGGTGGTTCCGAATTTTTTCCAAAAGCACTGTAGATATTTTTTTATCAAAATACCCAATAACCCCCTTTATTAGTTGCATATCTCTATTTGGCGCTTCAACTGCATTTGCGGTTCTAAACCAGTATGGGATGTAGAGACTTACTAAGAAAATGCACGTATTCCGAATTCCATTCAACTGACTCGCAGACATTTTAAAGTACTCTTTAAAAATATACATTTTGAGACAATAGATGGCCTTGGACATGAATCTTGCATGAGATGTCGCTCCAGGTGCACGAAATGTGAAATTGGGAATGCTACCACAAAGAAAAATAAATGCAAGTTGTAAGAGTTCTCTATAATCATGCCGAATGTGGACTTTCGCTAAATATTCAAGACAAAAGTGTTTCCTTGTTTCGCGTTCCTCGACAGATATGACACTCAAAACTTGTTCATCCTGCATACAAGTGCTGTATCCCTTTGAATTTAGTGTGCTCTATTCCCGTGCAAAACGTTCAAAAATCGCCACCTCTGGACCACTTGATTTTCCGAAATTGATTTCAAATACAGCTCTTAAGAGAATTTGTGCAATATGGTGGCGATATGGCAACCACAATAAGTTGCGTTCCAGTTTGCGTTCCAATAAAGTTCCAGCACCACTATGAGAGCCAGTATTTGCAGCAGTTGTATCGAAACATATCATTTCTAATGAATTCAGCATATTCATTTTTAACAAATAGTCGTAGACTGATTGAGCGACTACAGCACCAGTTCAATCTTCAATGATGGGGGTAGCTATTCATTTTTCAACGTTCTCCGACGTGAGCACAATAGCCAAGCGATCAACTTTATTTTTTACAGCAATTGCGGGAAGTAGCTTTCCGTCCCAATGCAAAACAAATGTTTCAGGTATCTAAAAAAATCTTAAGCTCAAAGCAAAATTTATAACTTGGTCAAAATAAAAAAACTTACCTTGAAATTTTCAACAATTTCTTTGCCATGACGCCGACGATATTTTTTACGTTGTTCACGCAAACTTGTGCAATTCAGGACAAGATCCTCAATATTGTGACCCAACGCTTTGGCAGTTGCACTGATAAAGTGTATAGCTAATGAAGATGACATATTGCCAGCATCCATACAAGCCAGCATTCTGTCGTCAATAAAATTCTTTTTTCCACGTTTTCGAATTGGCTTACTGGAGCAACTTGGAATGTTGTCAGTCTGTTCTACATCCATCGCCTGCACATCATCTCCCGATTCATCACTGACTTTTGCAGCACATGTTATTTGATCTGGCGTTGGGATTCTAGCTTTTTCCCAAAAAGGCAATATTTCATTTAACACTAATCTTGCACTTTCTTTAACTGTTTTCTTTTCACAACGCACATTATAAAAAAAAACACTGAAGCACTTGCTGCTTTTATGGTAATTTCACATCAACTATTTTAGGTACACATTTACCAATCAAGTACACATTTGTGTCAGCAGATCGAAGCCGTTCCAACGATAAATTTTTCTTCTGAGCCATGGAATTACGTAAAGTTACACAATATTTTATTTTACAATAAACTTCACTTTTCTCAACAATATTTAAATTCGCAATGACAAAATTTTACATATTCATATCAACAGCATTACTATGTGCTCAGTAGCAGAGCGGAAAAAACGGTACTTTTAGACAAAAATGCAGTTGACGACAGCTCATAACTAGGAATATTGAGGATGTTTAAAAAACAGCGACGAAAAAAAAATGTACCGTTTTTTCAATAATAGTTGTTGGTAGAAATACATATCGTTACCTGAAATGCAAAAGGGCGTAACAAACATATTCATTATTTTACAAGAAAAGCAAAAAAAAACATTCCGACATTTTACGAAATTAAGTAATGAAATCAAAACTTTTTATTGTAGAAGGCTATAATTTTGCGGAGAAAGGAAGCTTAATTGTGTGCTTCATAATCAATGAAAAAAAAATTAAAATTTTCTACAGTAAAACCAAATTAAGAAGAAGAGCGAAAAGTTGGTTGTTTAGAATTTCGCTTATAAAATCTTTATTTTTGATATCAGAAAGCAAAAAAATTGTGAGGACACGTAGTTTAATGTCGTGCACCATAATCAGTCAAAAACTTACACCTTCTTCCATTTCAGGTAACGATATATATTGTAAGCATATTTTGAATTCTATAAATATTTTTTTCTTACTATAATAGCAGAAACACCATACATTTTTACAACTGAGAGCTTAAATAAAAACTATAATGCATACATATATTTGTTTTTGCTTCTGGTGCCATTATAAACTTACCCCTCAATTCATAAATGCTTTGTAAAGTTATAGCAGGTTTACAAAACGTCATTTTCATACAAAGTTTGTTCAATAAACCTCCTGTAATTTTACAAAGCGTTTATGAATTTGGGGGTTAAGCATTAATACTACTATTAACTAATTTACAAGTTATAAATGATGTTCTAATTTAAAGAAGTTTTATTTTTGGTATTTCTTAATAAAAAAAATTATAAAATGCAAAAAAAATAGAGTATTTTGGTGGTTTTTTAAAATTTTGACCTTTGACCTCATTGTGGCACGGGTTGGAACTATCCGATCAACCTGAAAATTTGCTACATAAATTTTGGCATCAAATCGCATATTTACATCGCTACCTACGCCAGGTCTAATGTACATGCAAGAGAAAATTGCTAGAGATAGAGCAAAAAACATCTCTAAATTTCTCTATTGTGAATGATTTAAGCTATTTAGGGTTTCTTTTTGCTCTATCTCTAGCAGTTTTCTCTCGCGTGTACATGTGCCTTTAGGAAAAAGTTCTCAGAATCTGAGGGTTTTCTTCAGGAAAAGTCCTAAGATTCTTAGGTCCTTCTCCTACATAAAAACAATCTGATTATGAGGTCTTCTTCCTACAGAAAAATACTCAGATCTGTAGGATTTTTTCCTTTAGTAAAACCTCAGATTCTGAGGTTTTGATTAGAAAACCTCTAGTATAATGCTGTGTAGTGTAGAAATAATATCTATAATTTTTATTTTTAAATCATTTGTTAAATTCATATGTATTTACTAGGTATTTCTTAATAAATGAACTTAAATTTAATAAAATAAAAAATGTCCATTATTATGGGGGCTTTTTACAATAAAAGGATACCTAATATTGATGTTATATTCCCGATATTTTGCCTACGCAGAAATTGGTAATATACCCATTTTTTAGTTAATTTAACAAAAGTTATTTTTCGAACATAAAAAATACATATTTCGAACATAGAAAATACCTATTTCTTATTGTAATAATGCCTTAAAACATAGCAAACTCTATGTTGCCTTTGAAAATATTACCTATAGTTTTTTTTTGTGTGAATAAATATAAAAATTGTGGTGTTATCAGTATTATTTAAAATACAAAAATTATTTAAATTTAAAACAAGTCAAATTAGGCCAAAAATGTTGCGAAACTATGGAGTAAGTACTAAAATACCAAATAAATTTTGAGGTAACTCTAGTCTGTATTCTGAAAAGTTAACATTTTAATCTTTGCAAACACAGCCCGGTTTAGCCTTTATTTTTTATTTTCTATAGTTTTTAGGTTTTTATTAAAAAATTAAACAAATATTTTTCAAAATTTTGTAAAATTTTGTAAAATACACTAAATCACATAATATGTATACATATATTTAATTAAAATCACATTTATAATAATTATAAAAATAACAAAAATATTATTAAACATTTGTGTAAAATTTATATAAAAATAAAAACAATAAGGTATATAACATTATTTTTCTGTTTAAGGAAATCAAGAAATAATTCTACAATTAACAACAAATATAAAATTAAACAAATAATTAATAACAAAAACATATTGTTACTGCTGATTCTTTTGCTGCTGCTGCTGCTGCTGCAGTAGCAGCTTCCGTAGGCAACACCCATATCAAATAAATAATGAATATTTATTTCAAAGGTGCCTCAACAACAGCAGCCGGTTTCTGACGATGTACAACATAATAAATTAAACACATCACAGCCACGCCAATTCCACCCCACAACGTTGCCCAATGCACTACGTTTAATGTTTTCAGTGTATTGATGAGACGCTTCTTAAAGAATGTCACCATTTCATTATTCAACTGTATACCCTGTAATATAAATGATAAGTTATATTGTGGAATTATAAATCGAATTTAAATATTTAATCCCATGCAGTTCTGTACCTCTTCCACCCAGATAGCTGGCATTAAAACTGTTGTTAGATTTTCCGTTAAAGTTATACGATTGATACTTTTTAGAAACATATTGAATTGTACTCGTTTGCCACCCTGTAATGGGGTACCGGTTAGCTGGAAAATATGAGAAACATTAAAATAAACAAGTCAAATAATTAATTGTGTTAATTTACCCCCGTATTCATAATGAAAAATTATTTGCTAACTAACTAGCTGCTAGCTTTTCCTTATGGGAATTTGTGTGTAAAGAGTGAGTAGTAACCCTACGGGAAATTTTAACAAACTGTCACCGAACTGGCCCCTTTACATGAAATAAACTGGTCACTTTTACATGGCGTTGTCATAGGAGGGGGAAATTGACCCCTTGTGACATGTCACAAGACACATCCTAGGACAGGTTACTGAACTCTCATAAAAAACAAAGTTCAGGGACCTGTCCTGGGATTTGTCTTTTGATATGTCACAAGGGGTCAATTTCCCCCTCCTATGACAACGCCATGTAAAAGTGACCAGTCTATTTCATGTAAAGGGGCCAGTTCGGTGACAGTTTGTTAAAATTTCCCGTAGGGAAGTTATATACATATCATACACCTTTTCAATATGAATAAGATGGTTAGTTAATTTTGATTTCATATTAAATAAAATTTTCAGTTTAATTTATTAGTTTAACCCATTTTAAAGTACTAAAAATCAATGACACTTTGTACAAGTGCTATAATATGGTGCTAAAAAAGAAATTAAACGGGCTACCCCCTGGAAATATTTATTTGGGTGTAAAACTACGTCTCCCAAAAAATTAGGACAATCGGACATCGGGAAGACGTGCCGCATGGGCCCTGAAGTTTGGAACACGGTTTACAAGGGGAAAATATGACTTTTTGTGCATTTTTTTGAAAACATTGATATTTTAACACTAATTGGAATTAAAAAAACTAAAGAATCGTGCTTTAGAGTGAATTCTCCTTCTAATAAAGCAATAAAAACTTTTTTTTTTTTTTTTTTTTTTTTTTTTTTTTTTTAAGAGGAGCAACACTCACGAAATTCTTCTTTAATTAACGTGTTGCTTCCTTTGGAAAGGGGGTAGAGAAGAAGTGAAAGGTGGTGAAAGATGAAGGGCTTCAATATGGATGTTGAATTTTAGAACAGTTGTTGCGCGCCATCTGATGGTGAGTTGGCGAACTTTGTTGAAGCTTTTTAGTTCATAGCCCTGTTATATTATTTTACTTCGGTGGGGTTAAGTGCTATGGGAACTCCGAAGGAGGACGCTGCGATATGTATGAGTGATAGAAAAAACTCATACATATTACTAGTTTTCATAAATTGATGTTGCCTTGGTTGGGGCTCGAACCCGCAACCTCACGTGTAACAGTCCAACGCGCTAACCATTACACCACAGCGCCCAGGCAACTCAAAATTTATTTTCCTCCATACAAGCTTGGTGCACTCTAGTGTGCACACACACACAAAGCTAACAGGAGCATGTGTATGAAGCGCTTGTTTAGAAATTTCTAGTGGAAGAATATGAGAAGAACATGTTTTCTCTTGTCTAAGTCATAAAACAACGCCAAAGAGTGAAGACGCGTAATACGGAAAAGGTTATATATTTTTTTAAATTATTAAATTACTATGGTAAGTTTTATAATATAAATTTATTTACGGGAATATTAAAAAATATTGTATTAATTTCCTTTCAGTTCTTTTATATTTTCATCCCTTTCTACCTGGAGAAAAAAAGGAAGCCAAACAACATTTCATCCCTTACAGACGGACAACGAGAACAATATTTTAATAGTGAAAAATAAAAGCGATATTAGGTGTAAATTTTGCTGACTCAATTTTAAATTTATTCGAGAATAAAATTAAGTTAAGAGTATTTAAATAAATTTGTATTTATTAAAAAAATAATTTTTGTTTGTTATTTTAACTACATTTGCAGTTGTTTGTATAGTTTTACAATAATTTGAATATATGTTGTTTTAATTAAATTTGTAGTTGTTTTTACTGCATTTGTCAGTTGATTTTTAACAGTTAAAAATAACTTCACATTCCAGTTGATTTAAATGCAAATGTAGTCTACACCTTTTTAACTGCAAATACAGTTATTTTAGATGTCATTTGCAGTTGATTTTACCTACATTATTCCCTGAGTGTAGGATACCGGGAAGACGTGCCGCATCGGCCCTGAAGTTTAAAAAACGGATTACAATGGGAAAATATGACTTTTTATAAGTTTTCTCAAAAACATTGATATTTTAAAACTACTTCGAATTAGAAACAATAAATAATCGTGATTCGGAGTGAATTTCTTTGTAACAAAGCAATAAAAACTTAAATCGGTTAAAAAACAGCCGAGTTATCCCAATTTCTCCTGGCAACTGATGTGTCACATACCACTTAATCAAGAAATTCGGGTCCAAATTTAAAAATTTATTAAAATAATCTACTACAGGAACATTTTTTATTCCATAACCCTGTCTAGAAAATCATTACCAGATATGTGGTTATGTAACTACATACTTGGTAATGATAACTAGTCACTTTTATTATTACATTTCTTATTACTTTTGTATGGCGATGTCGCGCAAAATATTGAGTTACACACCACCATACGAATAATCAAAAAATATATCGTTACCCATGTGGTTACTAGTATTGACAAAAACATTGAGTCTAAAAATAGATTTTCAAATAAATGATTTAAAAAAATTGTTAGTTTTTAATAATTTTTTTCTAAATAAAAGCCCTCAGATTCCAACAACTTTTTCGAAACAAAAATCCTCAGATTCTGTTGACTTTTTCCTGTAAAATCCATACAATTCCGAGAATCTTTTTAATGGAAAGTCCTCAAATTCCTGAAGCTTTCCTATCGAAATTCCCTTTGACTCTGAGGACTCTCTCCTGTGAGACCCCCTCTGGTTCTGGGAATTTTTTCTTATAGAAAAACCCTAAGTCTGAGAACTTTTTCGGTTTGAAATCCGTTTGACAGATTTTTTACTTTAAGTCTACATTATAAATACCACTATAGCTATTACACTGTTACGTGAATATCGCATCGTATCGCATTTGTCCGTTTCCCAAAATATGGCCAAATCGTACTGTGGTGTAGGGCATCATATAGTCAGCATGCCCGACTTTTGTTGTAGTTAGACTAAGAACAGAAAAAACTAGATGTCTTTCCGAATCAACAAATTTACAACAAAATAACATCGATTTGTTAATGCATATTTTTGAGTATTTTACTTGAAAAGCATATTTTGCAATAAATGCATATTTTTTAATTATTTTGTGGCATATTTTTGAATAGTTTGCTAAAAATGCATATTTTAAGCATATTTCTGATATTCATTAAAAATAAGTTTTTGGCCAATTTATATCTTTTAAAAAAAATTTGTTTTTTTTAAATTTATAAATGTTTTTTGTCGAAGACTTAAAATCAGAAAATAAAATTATGTTATTAAGTTTCCGACGATGAGAAGCGGTATCTTTTCAATGTTTAAATTAGTTTTAAAGTCAAAAAATTATTAGAAATTGTATTTATAATATAAAAAACGCAAATTAATAATAAATGCATATTTTTAAAATTTTACCAATATTTTATTGTAGATTTTAGTTGATCTGAAGATTGTTACAATGAGTGTAATTTTACAAATATCGTAAAATTAACTGACAAATTTTTACTACAAACATTTAAAAACAACTGACAAAAGTAGTAAAAACTATTGTTTTTTCACAGTTAATTTTTTTAATATTATAAAAGTATATTTTAATAAAAGAATTTTTTTTTCTTTCGATTACAAAGAAGTATGTGATTTATTCTCCAATTATTACGTTTTTATGAATTGGGGATACAATTAAACTTTCTGATTTTGTTTTCAAACTGAGAATATATCAATAATAACAAGTATAAACTAAACAAGAATTTTTAAAAATTCAACGAAATATTTTATTTCTTAAATTACTAACAAAAACAATTGTTTACTATAAAATTATTATTTTTGTAGGTGTTTATTGTAGAATTAAAAATAACCGTTTTAAACAAATGTTACGAAATTCAGTACTCTCCTTTAATTGTTTTTTAAATAACTGCTGTCATAATAGTTGATTTGCATTTTTTCATAGAAAAACAACTGACATTACAGTTAAAAATAACAACTACTGTTTACTGCACAAACAACTGTCTACATGACAGTCAAAATTTGTCAAATAGGTTGAGAGTAAAAAATAAGATCTGTGCAAAAATTGGGTTTCTTCGATGTAAACCGGCCAAAAAAGGTTCATGGATTTATCCATCTATAACTCTTAAACTAGAAGCTCCTGGTAATTAAGTTACATAGCTGTTGTTTACACAATGAAAAGGCAAACATTTTCTTTATACAAACTATTAACCCTCTCATGACCGTTAGTGGTGTTTTAAGCGGTATTCTTCCAAATTTGTGCAAAACTAAATTTTGAATGTCTTTCATTTAATTTTGGAGATCGTATACTCTTCATCATATAATAGGAAATTCAGCGTAGATTAAAAGCAAAATAGATTTTTTAAATATTTCGTCCATTCCATGAAAGAAAATCCAAAAACTGATTCTGATTTATAGATTTATTACATATGTGCAGGCGCGGGTACAAGGAGGGCTATGCCATAGCCGCTATGAGCTAAAGCCCCCCTCCTTGAGGAGCAAAACAATTTTTTTTTTTGCAAATAATGCTGTAATGGAAAACATGATTAATTTTTTAAACAGACCTGTTAGAATTTCATATTAAACAAACATTCTTAATTTTGAGATTTTGTGTAGATTTTTGGATTCAAGAATTTCTTTTATTCAGGAAACCTGACAGTTTCTGCATTTTTTAAGAGATAATTCTCAAAAAGTTTTTCTAATGAACTTTTTTTAACAGAATTAATGTGAAACCATTAACCAGATTTTTGCATTTAAACAAATTTTTTGAGGCATTTTACTGAAAAATTAATATTTAGGGCCAGTTTTATTGTCAGAACAAAGATCAATTTCAAACGAAATTACTTAAGATATATTTAAGAAAAGAATTGTGCTTAATTCTAACTATAAAACTGGCCTTTATATTTTAAAGTGAGCACTATAATTTTTTAACTTAAGTGCACTACTATTAAAACCTCTTAATAGTATTTCTTAAACAATTTTGTAAACCTAATATTACTCCATCTCTGATATATGTATATTTTTTTAATGTCTTAGAATTAACAATTTTTTTAATGTAAAATTTTTCTATGGTATGAGGAGTTTCTTCTGTATGAAAATTCTCAAATTCTAAAGCTTTTTCCGAAGAAACTCCTCATACCATAGAAAAATTTTACATTAAAAAAATTGTTAATTCTAAGACGTTAAAAAAAATATACATATATCAGAGATGGAGTAATATTTTTACAAAAAAAAAAATTGTAGACAAATTGAATATCATTGCATATTTTCTAGTGTTTTAAAATTTTTTTAATTCGAAAATAACTGGCGTTTTTAAAAACTTTTAACATAGTTATTGATTAAAAATTTGATATTGAATTTGACAAGTAAATACAAGCAGTTTTCAGAAACTACTAGTTTTTGGTTAAGTGTAAATGTAAGTAGTATAAAAAATTAGTTGATTTTGATTTAATACACAACATAAAAAATATTTAAATGAAAAAAAAAACTCATTGCCGTTAACCTACAATGAGAGAATTATCTGCAGGATATTAATGATTTTTTGCATAAAACCAATGAAGTTTCACTAGAACTAGTCCATTGAAATTTTTCATTATCCCTACACCACTAATGCAGTTTGTAACACCAAAAAATTTTGGTCCTAGACCCACCTTATAGTATACCGATCGGCTCAGAATTATTTCGATTTAGCGATGTCCATCCGCCCGTCTGTCTGTCCGTCCGTCCGTCTGTCCGTCCGCCCGCTTGCCTATTGATTTTGGTTGAAATCGGTCCATGTTTAGACCTAGTGCCTATATAAGGGTCCCCCCAAAATTATATTGTTTATACGCCGCAGGTCGCAAATATTAAGATACATACAAATATTTGGTGCACCAACTTACGTCGGCCCAAGGACGACGCCTATTGATTTTGGTTGAAATCGGTCCATGTTTAGACCTAGTGCCCATATAAGGGTCCCCCCAAAATTATATTGTTTATACGCTGCAGGTCGCAAATATTAAGATATTTTAACGAAATTTGGTACACCGACCTATGTCGGCCCAAGGACGACGCCTATTGATTTTGGTTGAAATCGATCCATGTTTAGACCTAGTGCCTATATAAGGGTCCCCCGAAAATTATATTGATTATACGCTGCAGGTCGCAAATATTAAGATATTTTAATGAAATTTGGTTCGCTGACTCACATGGTCCCAAGAACCAAGCCGATAGATTCTAGATAGAATCGGTCCATATTTGGACCTATCGCCCATATGGGCTATATTTACGATTTTCTCTTCTTTTATTATTTTATAGAAAATTTTGATACAAGTCCCATTTTAACTCATTCGAATTTCGGATCCAAACATTAGTTGGCTTTTAACCAGACTGGTGTAGGGTATTTTATATTCGGCATGGCCGACTTTAACCTTTTTACTCGTTTTATTAATGTAATTTTGCATAAAATGTTATGAAAAATTTTCTATTATTTATTAAAAGTATCATACACTCAATTAAAAAGCTTCATAAAATACATAAAGCTTTTTCTTCAATTTTAAGAATATTTTATTTTGTTAAGAAAATTTCATTAATTTAATGAAAAAATTCATTAAAACTCGTCGAGCAAAGCTCTCTCTGTGTAGCTTTAATGAGTGTTTTGTAGGGAGTTGCCTCAATCGACATGTCCTTGCTAAAATAATACGTTTTATAGTAAAAAATTAGGAGGTTACGTACCTTAACTTCTTTTTACAAAACTCATCACCGGGTAATAATAGAAGGTTTTATTGATATTTGGATATTTAGAAACTTTTGCCGCAGAACTCTATCACATATCCGAATTTAATTAAAATGGGACAGTTTTTGTTTTTAATTTAAAGGTTTTGTTTCCAAATTTTTCGTATTAAAAACCTTTAAAATTTTAGGTTATGCTTCTTGTAAATTGGTTTTTTTTATTCAAAAGTTGTATAATTAGGGCCAGTTTCATAGTAAGAACAAAGGTTGATTTTTTCTTATATATTTTTAAGTAAGAAATTTTGTTTTTCTTAAATATTTCTTAATAAGAAATTTTCAAAGATGCTAGTTCTGACTACAAAACTGCCCGTTAATCACTTCTTCTATATTAACCCTTTTAGATTAGGCACTACAACATTTTTTATATTCAAAGGTTGATATAAAAGTTGTAGGATCTAGAGTAATTTTACTTATTAAAGAATCACAGACACTGCAAAAAAGTTTACAATTTAGCGCATATTTCTATTATCATATTCTGAGAATTTTGTTGGTATCAGAAACTCCATTGTGTTTCCTATGAAAATATTTAAATAATAAATGATTTTACACAGGGATGGAAATGAAGAAATTGTACTTTTTCGACCCTCACGGTACCAAAATTTTTCATATATAGAAAATTTATCCGAATAATGTCAAACTTGCGGAAAATGTTCTTCTACAGAAATTTTACTTTTCAGCCATCAAAAAATTTTTTTTTGATTGAAAAAGTACGTGCGATCGAGGTCAAGCTTGTATGAAATACTATTCTGTACGACACAAAGACCTGCTAAATTAAAATAACCAATAGTTGTGAATATCAAATTTATATGAAAATATATGTTAACGTTTTGTTCTGGTTATTTTTAGGATAAGTTACCCGTCTTAAGAAAACAATGTAATATTTTTTTACTTTTTAAAAAATATACGAAAGAGGCGGGTTAAATTCTCGAATTTTATGTAGTAGCAGCACTCAATCGACGCATATTGATGAGCTGATTACGGGAATATAATAATACTACATTTATACTTGAGCCTAGTTTTTGTACAAAACCAGTTTTTACTTGTTTTTTGTATGCGTTTTGACAAGTTAAAAACTAAAGGAGACAAAAACTAACAATAAGTGGTTTTTGCTCAGGTAAAAATGTAGTAAGTTTTAAGTAAGTTTGAATTCTTCCATGAAAACATTTGATAACGATAACCAAATTACTTTGTTGCTGTAATTACACGATTTAGCGGGCAAGGTTATCGCAGCGAATCTGTTTTAAAATCTGCTTACAAAATAGTGGGCGCAAGTGTACTTAATGACAGGCCTTCATATATTATTCCAGCCAGAAAAATACAAACGGGAAAGCGATGGCAAGGTATTTTAACAGGTGGTACAAGTACTGACAAAAATTGCTTTCCCATTTCCAATATGATAACGTCAATAGACAAAAGGACCGGCAGTTCAAAAAGCGCCGGAAAAGTACTGGAGAAACAAAATTTTTAACTTTGGCAAAACGCTGCCAAAACCAATAAATAGGTGGTCTGGAATTATATTTTCCAAAATAAAATTAAAAAAAAGTTGATATGTATCTTTTTTTTGTCCTGCCGTGAAGTTTTGTAAAACAAATACTGGCAAAACGATTTTTGCAAATGCTGAACTTATTCAGCTTTATTTTTAACATCGTGGTTACCCAGTGGTATGCAAGTACTTGTTTTTTTGTACCACTGTCAATTTCTGACTGAGATGTTTCAATATTCATAAAATGTACCACATTATTAATTAACAACTATTAAATAATTATAAAACGCTTTATTCTATAAAAAAATTAGTTACATAACATAAAAATTTTTACAAATAAAGGAAAATTTAAGTCCCGAAAAATCCCGAAATCCCGTAAAATCCCGGGATCCCGAAAAATCCCGTAGTCCCGAAAATCACGGGATCCCGAGATTGGGATCCCGGGATTTTATACAAAATCCCGAATCCCGGAATTTTCAAATATCAATCCCGATTGGCATCCCTAGTTAACACCCAGGTAGAAATTGCCGACGTTACAACAAAAATTGTACTGGGAGAACACTGTTATTTACGAAATGCCGGTACTACTTAAAACATGCTTTGCCAGTACTCTTTTCTGAAAATTTGCGACCTTTTTCTAATTTATTAAAATTAACAATTTTATAAATTTTAGGTATTTATACACCCAGCAAAATCTCAGTAATGGGTGCTCATTACTAATATCTAAATAATAAGCAGTAGAATTAGGGTCTACTGCTTATAATTCGGTGTCAAAACTCATTATTTTTGTTTGACAAGGTCGTTTTTGTAAGTAGTTGTCCATATTCGCTCCATCAAAAACGCACAAAATTTATGCACCCGCTTACCCGCTGCATTACAAAAGTATATAAAATAAGTAGTTACCAAAATTAGTAGTTATTCGTGTGCTTATACGCAGTTAAAAAATAAGTGGTTACAAGTTGTTAAATAATACGACTTACTTATATACTTACTAGTGGTTAAAAAATAAGTAGTTACCAAATTCACATTATCTTTATAAATAAATAAGTAGTCGCGAGTAAGCTAGACTGCTTATAAAAACGGCTTCGCCTAACAAAAATAACTACACCCAAAAAAATACATAGTTGATCAACGCTATTTTTTCAACTATAACATAGGTGAAATAACCCTCACTATGTCATAGTGGATATGAAGTAGTGAAAGCCAACTATGTTTAATTTGAATATATAAGTCAACTATTGAAGAAGTCACTTGCAACGATTTTGTAGTGGAAATTTAAAAAATTTTGAATATAGTATAAAACCACTATTTCCCATATACAAATGGAAGACAGGGACAAATCTGTTTATATGCATCTCGTTTTCTTAAGTAAATACAAACGTTTACATTTTTGATTTAAGGTATGCACATTTAATACATTGGGTCATATGAATAACACTTAGCAATTACTTCGAAGTAATTACTTTGGGCTTAGGAATGGCTTTTAACTCCAAATTTACCAATTGGCTGGTAGAATAGCATGAAATGTAAACGAAAATCAAAAAATTAAATTTCTAGTCTACTCTCAAGCAGACTAGATTTGTGAAGTAATTGCTTAAAAAACCCTGTATTTCCCCCTATTAGTAATATCTATTTTTTATTCATATGAGCCATTATGTTATGAATTCAGAATTATTATTATTTATTGTCTTCTCCATTGCCCAAATTTAAATTTCCTTTGATCATATTTGGTTTCATTCCACCTTCAATCTAAAAAATTAAAGTTTATTATTTTATACGTTTTTAATTCAAAAGAAAACAGATTAACTTACAAAACAATAATGAAATAAGACTTTTTATTTAATTTATATTATAAATTAATATCACTTTCTGTTTAAATTATTTTCAAATCAAAGAAGGATGATACAATTTCTTTCTTTGATTTGAAAATAATTTAAACAGAAAGTGATATTAATTTATGATCTTGAGTCAAACTAAAATAACATTCATTTACTTAAAATAACAGATCAACTAAAACATTTCCCCCATTCATTTTAGATTCCTTAATTTTTTTATCCAATTTTTGTTTGAAAGTTTATTATTACTTTGAAAATATTTGAAATATCGTATCACAGTGCAACTAGAAATAGAACTTTTTAAATTTTTACGTAGTTGTTTATAATTATGGTAATTGATTTATAAATAATATGAAACGACTGGATTTTGTTAACTATGCCACTATGTAATTTTTGGGTGTAGTACTGACGCTGAATTATAAGTAGTAAAAATTTTAAGTTTCATTATATAACCACTTATTTGGTAATGAAAGATTATGCTGGGCACATATTACACAATTATTTATATAAGAGAGACATCGCCATTCTTTTCTTGTGAAGTTTCGAAAAAATACATTAAAAATCTGTGATGTACACTAAAAGGACAGTAAAGTTCTAGAAAACTACTAAATGTGTTATTAAATGTACTGGGATAATACCAAAAAAATAAAATCCTGAGCCTGCGCAACGTTGGGAAATAACTATGGCCAAGCGGTTATTGGTGCACCCAGAAAACAGTCTCAGTTGTGGACACCGAATTTGTTGCCAATCGAATTCGTACGGTTACGACAACTATCTTTATATTAAATTATATTTTTCGTCGTGAAAGGCAATATTCGGTTGTCTAATTCAATATTATATTCCACATAAATATTATTATGTTCCACAAAATTTTATTGAAATTAAAAAACTTTTTTTCAACTCTCCGGTATTGAACCTGCACAGTCAGAAATCGCCAGTGGTACAAAAAATCAAGCACTGGCATACCACTGGGTAACCACGGTATTAAAAATAAATGACTGGCAGAACACTCATTTGGGACGCTTTGCCAGCGTTTGCGAAAAGCGTTTACCAGTATTTGTTTTACAAAAATTTCGGTGGTTTATAAAAAAAAACACTGGCAAAGAATTGGCTTAGAGTGATATGCCAAGGTTTGCAACCAGTGGTTATCCAATGCTACCTAGCCAATGCTACCAGGCGTACAAAAATCAATTCACTGGAAAACCAATGATTTTATAAAAATGCTGACGCTTCGTTAAAAAATGTTTGTAGTCGGAAAGTTCCGAGTTCAAATCCGGTTGCAAGCAAAAAATTTTTTTTGGAGTTTTTTTAATTTAAAATTTTTTTTGTTTTATAAAATCAATTTTTTTGTTTGTGGGAAAGCTCCTTCAAGACCAACTTTTTTTTTGCCCTCCCAACACTGGCATACTAGTTACAAAAAATTGTTTGCCAGTACTAGCATTTGGCATAGCCAGTAGTTGTCCAGCTATTATCACTCATTTATGTGTTTAGCCATTAAATATTATATGTCTCGTTAGCTCAGCGGGTAGAGCAATCGTCTGCCAATCTGACGGCCTGGGTTCAAATCACGGCAGGTCCAAAAAAATACATATGAACTTTTTTCAAATTTTATTTTGGAAAATATATTTCCAGACCACCTATTTATTGGTTTTGCCAACGTTTAAAAATTTTGTTCCTCCAGTGCTTTTCCGGGGCTTTTTGAACAGCCGGTCCTTTTGTCTAATGATGTTATCATTTTGGGAATGGGAAAGCACTTTTTGCCAGTACTTGTACCACCTGTTAAAGTGCTTTGCCACCGCTTTCCCGTTTGTATTTTTCTGACTGGGTGGTCATTCTGATTAATAATCCACACTCTTACACATTGCACCTAGGGTTTGGGGTTCGGGAATTACCGGGCGGGAATTCCCGGGAAATCCCGGGAAAAGTTTGCCGGGAATTCCCGGGAAAATAATATATTTTTCCCGGGAAAACGGGAATT
Source organism: Leucophora obtusa (assembly GCA_949987735.1). Taxonomy (NCBI): domain Eukaryota; kingdom Metazoa; phylum Arthropoda; class Insecta; order Diptera; family Anthomyiidae; genus Leucophora; species Leucophora obtusa. The sequence goes on from OX465296.1 coordinate 157,648,055, forward strand.
TTTAAAAATATAAAATTTTTTAAATTGTTTTTGTTTGGAATATGATTTTTTAATTTTAGTCATAAAAAGCATTTTAAATACCAAAACAAAAATGTCATTGTTAAAATCTTTTAAAAGCGAATCAATTTATTTGACACACAAAAAAAAACTTTGCCAAGTAATTAGGAGCTTTTCAACTAATAAAGTTTTTTCGCATAACTTATTCAAAATTTAAGTAGTAAAACGTAAAAACTTGTTAAAATGTTTAAAAGAAATATGAAAAAAAAGTTTAGTTTCATACAAATAATCGCCCTTACTATCTTAATTTTTCAAATGTATATTTTATTTCAAGTCGACTTTAGTTAAAATATTGGGTGGCAGTATACCTTGACTTGGTTTATTTTTGGAGCATTCTGATCGGTTAATTTATTTTCAACTAATCAAAATGTTTGAAAATATAAATATTTGTGTAAGGTTTTCATACACAAAATGAACAAAACCGTATGATTAAAAATAAAGTCCACTTTAAATTAAATACTCCTTTATATTAAGGGCCAATAATTTTATAAGTAACGTTTTCATTAATAAATGTGATATTTTCAAGTAAGTTTACTTTATTTTAATACACCTGCTTTCAAACTAATATATTCTTTTATATTAAAGAATAAAATGTCAGGAGTATGGAAATACTTCACAAAAAATGACAATGCAGCGCAGTGCCCTAAAAGACTAATGGTTAACGAAAGTATCTAAATTTGGTTATCCGACATCTAAATTTGGTTCACAAAAAAAAAATTGATGGTCATGCAACTTCTCTTGAAGAAAACAACAACAAGAATAACGTTCCAGCTAAAATTAGCAAGGTACCCGAAGAAAAAAGTGTAAGCTGAATAGGCTTTGAACGTTTTATGGTAGGGCAAACATTTCCTCAAAAAGCTATCCAAATTAGCCGCAGTCGACGGAATATCAATCCGCACCATAATAGATCTTCGTTTATTCGAGAAAGTTTTTATAATAAAAACCTGGCATTGCCAAAAAATGAAACCGATGTAAAGAACATTATATTAATTTACTACAATCATGTAAAAGCTATCATAATAAAAGAAATATTGAGCCATATTTCTAACAATAGGAGATTTAATATAATCTTAGATGAATGGACAAGAATATCACAAAAGAGATATTTGACCATATATATAAACGGAAATAATTAATTTTATAACCTGGGGTTGGTTTATATATCAGGAAGATGTAATGCTGATGAAATAAGAATTGTAGAAATAAGACTAGAAAAGTTTTATTTGTCTTTGGAAAATAACATTGTGGCCACCATATCTAATTGGCCAAGTGTGATGAAACGGTTTGTTTCCGACAGTCCAGTAGTAGGTGCTTTCTGCTGGAATCATGCGATTCATTTGGCAGTGCTGCGAGTAATTTATGTGAAATCAAATGTTCAACATTCTGATATTTTTTACTTTGAATTCTCACTACACAGACTGCATTTGTACTGAAATAGTGTTTCTTGTTAACAAAAATTACTTATATAGGTGGTTTTCATTAACAATGTTGATCAAAAATATTTCCCGGGATTCCCGGGAATCCCGGGAATCAAATTTTTTCATTCCCGTTTCCCGGGAAATAAAAAAGTCCGGGAAATCCCAAACCCTAATTGCACCACAACTACTTTTAATTTTCTTAGCCATATTTACTTTTTATACTTAAGAATATTTTATTTTTATTAAAAAAACAACATCTAATTTTTTGTCTTTTCCGGGATTCGAACCCGGAAATCTGGCCAACTCCTCACCCACTAAACCACAAACACTTATTAATTTTAATGTCTAATTTTGAATTTATATGTTTAGTTTGGAAAACAAATATAGCATAAACTTCGTTTACCAATACCAATTAATAGTTGAGTGTGTTATCAATACAATCCACAATTCGGTTGGTTCTACAGAAACTCGACTTTAAGGTCTTATTTGATTAGGATACCCGTATTTGTAGGTACCACTTTCGAATATTGAAATTTTTTTAATAAAGGTGTATATTTCATCTCAATATATAAAAGAATAACGTGACTGACTGACTGACTGACTCAACATCGCCCAGCCCAAACCGCTGAAGCTAGGAAATTGAAATTTGGTATGTAGGTTCCTCTTTCGGCGTAGACGTCCGCTAAGACGGGATTTTTGGAAATTCCTACCGGAACGGGCAAAAAGGGGAAAAGTCTCCCCCTTGGCGGCCTGCCAAAACCCCTTTGGCTAGAAAGCTGAAATTTAAGATATGTGTTCTTTGGAGTATGGGCTAACTTTTCTGGAAAGTACTTTCTGGAATTTTGGACAGGGACGTTGTAAAAATGGGGGTTAAAAAGGGGAAAAAGGCCCCCCTTGACGGCCTGCCCAAACCGCTGGAGGTAGGAAGTTGAAATTTGGTATAAAGGTTCCTCCACTATCGTAGACATCTACCAAGACGGGAGTTTTGGAAATTTTTACAGGGACGGGCAAAAAGGGGAAAAAGTCTCCCCCTTGACGGCCTGCTCAAACTGCTGGAGCTATGAAGTTGAAATTTGGTATGTAGGTTCCTCGACCGGTGTAGACGTCCGTTGAGACGGCATTTTTGGAAATTCTTATCGGGAGGGGCAAAAAGGGGACAAAAAAAGTACCTTTTTCCAAAAAAGTACCTTTTCCCAAAAAAAGTACCTTTTCCCAAAAAAAGTACCTTTTCCCAAAAAAAGTACCTTTTTCCCAAAAAAGTACCTTTTTCCAAATAAAGTACCTTTTTCCAAAAAAAGTACCTTTTTCCAAAAAAATGTACCTTTTTCCAAAAAAAATACCTTTTTCCAAAAAAAGCACCTTTTTCCAAAAAAAAGTACCTTTTTCCAAAAAAAGTACCTTTTTCAAAAAAAAGTACCTTTTTCCAAAAAAAATTCCTTTTTCCAAAAAAAGTACCTTTTTCCAAAAAAAGTACCTTTTTCCAAAAAAGTACCTTTTTCCAAAAAAAGTACCTTTTTCCAAAAACAAGTACTATCCACGGAATATGAAACTTATGTAGCATTGAAACTTACTCTCCAAAAAGTTAAACAAATTTTCTAAAAGAGAAAAAACCTTAGAAAAGGAATGGAACTTATATATTCCGATATTTAAACTTCATGTAACGAAGCACCGGTGGAAGAAACCGACGCAGTAAATTTTCCAACTGAATTTGTGAATTTACTTGAATTGCCAGGTCTACCTTTACATAAACTGGAATTATAAAAAAAACTTTAAGACACGCTAACAACGTAGAGGGCTTTGCCCGCTATTTTTAATATTATTTTAATATTATAAAATGCTTTCCAACCCTGCTTTACGTTATTTATTTTCATTCAAAACACAAATGAACAAAACTACTTACAGGTCTATCTACCTAAGTTCGCACTTTACCAAATTATCTTAACATACACACGTATATTGCAATTTATTATGGATTCATTACTAACAATCCACTTTCATGAGAAAAAGTGATAAAATATTTATTTATTTTAAACCCATTGTTGTGCAGAATTATTTATTTGTGGTGGCTGGGTGAAGTCTTTAAATAAAAAAACTTTAAATAAAAAAACGAATTTAATAAAAATTGTGGAGGGCGCAGCCCCCCCCCCCCCCCCCTTAACCATTAAGGCACGCTAACAACGTAGCGGGCTGCGCCCGCTAGTATACAATAAGCCCATTCACTTTAAAGTTTCAGTGTTGTTGACTTTATTTTAAAATCGCTAAAAACAAAGAAAAATTTGGTCATGTTTAAGGCACTGTCATTTTAAGTGTGGCGACCATTTCTAGAAAAAAATAATGCAATACTTAAGGAAATTTTATAGGAATTCCAAAAATATACAGTTTTTACAGAACTGATCAGTACTCGCTAAATTTTACTATGCAATTTGATAGAAGGTCGATATCGCTTATTTTTCATTAAAAGCCACGCCTACTTAAAACAAGTGACAAAATAAAAATACAGACATCACGTTAAAATTCTACACAATTTTCTAAACTATCTCCTCGGATTTTGGGGCGAATCTATCCACTATTTTGATCTTTAAAAATAAAGGCAACGAGAATAAAATTAGAAAAACTTTAATGTCCCTATTATATTGCACATGACTGTATCTTAAATCTTACAAAACAACTATAACTCAAATGAATTTTATTGGTTGTTATAAAAAATTACAGAATAAGCCTTTTTTGACTCAACCAACGGTTGTCTTAATCTAGAAGCTATATTCAGATTTTTACTGACAAAATAGAGTCGAAATGGGCTTAAACAGATTTTCCCGAAACCTTGTTTGCTACTTTTTCAAACAACTTGGCAAACCTATGCTAAAACATGTATTAAAACTTCTATTTCCAGTTCATAAAATATCTATAGATATGACTACCGTATAATATATAAAAAAATGTTTATCCCCCCTTGAGCGAATCCTGGATCCGCGCCGGCATATGTGCACTAGGAAACCATGTGAATCTTCCATTTGGGTTATAGAATGTGTTCAGCGAACTTCTGTAAAATACTACGAGGTGCATTTTTGTGGAACTATTTAACACTCTAACTCTTCAATTAAAGGGACTTTTTTAGCCCCGTTCTCAAGAAATACAAAAAGACCAGTAAGTTGAAGAGTTAGAGGGTTAAAATGTTCCACAGAAATGTTTCTCATAGTGTTTTACTTGAAATGGAAGATTTACATGGTTTCCTCCTAAAATCCGGGTTTGTGGGACATTTGAGCGCCAATTCTGAATAAGTACGAAATTAACCCCTAAACACATTTCAAGTTTTGACTTATTTCTGGCATTGAAGGGACTTTTTGCCCCTTTTCAAAAAGGGTCACAAACGAAGAGTTGGAGGGTTAAAATGTTCCCCAAAAATATTTGTCATGAAATTCTACTACAACACTTTCGCAAATTCCACATACTTCATGGATGCTCTACTGAATAATCCATGATGGTATTAAAATCCGTTAGAAACTTTGAAGTTTTTGAGGAAATTCAAAAATTTTATTTCCTTGGAAAAAAACCATGATTTTTGCAAAAACTGTTCAGTCGAAGATTTTGGTTTAAAGTTGATTCAGATAAGGTGTGCTCTTTTTTGTTTTCCGAATTTTTTAAAAGTTTTATCTAAAGCAACTTTTTAGATTATGAAGAATTTTTTTAATAAAAATATAAGAAAATGTTTTCAAAATCTGTTTTTCAAATTTAAAGATATTTTCCTTAAAGATTATTCTCAAGAAACGTAGAATATAGTTTTTTTTAGTGTAAATTTAACAAAAATTTTAGCTCCCGAACCAACTAAATAGGTATTGGTGACAATTATTGCCGAAGTGTTTAATATTTTATATACATACATGTTGAACATCTACATATGTTTGATGTTTTTGGGCATCCGGTTTAAGTCCTCGTATCATTTTTGTGTATTCATTTGAAGCACCCAACATATGAGGTAGTGTTAAAATAACTGGTGCATCTAAAAAATACAAATATAAAACGCAAATAAATACCAGAATATTTATAAAATATCATGTCAAAATATTAAGAGTTCAATATCCGTAATTTCTTTAGCTTAATTTCAATTGATTGCCTTTAATTGTTTTGTTTTTAAAATTAATTTTTACATTTTCAAAAATGCTTTAATTTATATTCTTTTTTTTACAAATATGACGGTAGTCGATTATTAATATTAAAATGTTAGTTGATTTGGCAATTGATTTTTAAACAGTCAAAAAAAAAAAACGCAGTTTTCGTTGAACTAACTTAAGTTTGTACTGAAATTGTACCTTTCACCAAAAGATAAAGATGCACAGTGTAATATTTTACCTTTTTAGGAAGACAAAACTATATATCTTAGAAAATATTAAAGCTAGACTTTTCAAATTTGGTACAAGGTGTTACTAGCAGCTTTGGTGAAAAATGGGCAAAATCGGACAACTTCCACGCCCACTTTCCATATAATTGCAAAAGTTTACTTCTGATACGATTCGCGTTTAAAAATGTTGAGTAATTGAAGAGTAATAAAAACCCCTAATATGCGAAAAAAGGGCGTGTTAACCTAGAAGAAACAATACTCTTAAAATCTTAAATGTGCGTTTACAATGATGAAGTACTCCAATCTGTAGCAAATTTAGTTGTTTTCTCTTTCTTTCTAATACATTTTTGTATTTGGCTATCTTTTTTTATTCCACTCCAGAGTTAAATTTGTTTGACTCTGGAGTACAGATTTGTTGCACTCTAGAGTTAACATCACTCTGTTAACTGTTTAACATGCCAAATAAAGTGTGGTTAAATTTTAAGGGCCGATGTTGAATGTGAACCACACCTAAACTTCAAGCTTTTTTCTGCATTTCATTTGACATTTCTCGATTTCAGACTAACTCAATTTGAACCATGAAAAGATCGAGCAACACGTTAAAGTTATTCAGGCTTATTATGAAAATGGGCGTTCAAATCAAAATGCATTTCGTGCACTTCGTGATTTCTTTGGTCAGCATAATCGACCAAATGTGTCCACAATCGGGAGAATTGTGCACAAATTTCAGCAAATCGGGTCTGTAGGAAATGTGAAAACACCTGTTTTTTGTGTTTGGTGCAGTTTATGGGCTGGCGGCGTCATCGGGCCTTACTTCTTCGAAAATGAGGTTGGCCAAGCAGTTACCGTGAATGGTGTTCGCTATAACGGACTTCTTGTGGCCAGAAATTGAGAATGTGGACCTGGACAATATGTGGTTTCAACAGGATGGTGCCACTTGACACACAGCCAACGAAACAATGGCTCTTTTGCGCGAGAAATTCAATGGCCGTGTTATCTCACGTGGTGACGATGTCAATTGGCCGCCAAGATTATGTGATTTGACACCGTTGGACTTCTTTCTTTGGGATTATTTGAAAGAAAAGGTGTACGTCGATAAGCCAGCAACAATTCAAGAGCTAAAGGATGAGATAATTCGGCACATTAACGGCATAGAACCTCAATTATGCCTCAGCGTCATCGAGAATTTGGACCATCGGATGGAGGTGTGCCGCCGAGGTCGCGGCGGCCATTTGGCCGATATTTTGTTCCATACGTAATTGAACCATACCAATATTATCATATAAAAGGAAATTACAATAATTTCCTAAATAATTTGTGTTTTATTTAAAATCAACATCGGCCCTTAAAATTTAACCACCCTTTATAACTAAAAAAACACATCACTAATTTGTTCACATCTCTAATTGTCAACAAATTATAAAAAAATATTGAAAAATAAAAGCAAATAGTTTAAATTTGTAATAACATATAAAAAAAAAATTATTTTATAATAATTGCAGTGAAAGCCGTGCCAAGATATTCGCCAAAACTGCGTAAGTACTGAAACGTCACATATTTTTTTGTAGTAACTCTACTCTGCATTGTGAACAGTTAACATTTGAATCTGTGCTGCAGAGTTGAGCCACTCCATCATTGTGAAAGCACCTTTAGAATGTTTAAAATAAATATTTAAGGTGCGTTTACAATGATAGAGTACTCCAATCTGTAGCAAATTTAGTTCTTTTCTCTTTCTTACTAATACATTTTTGTATTTTGCTATCTTTTTTATTCCAAGTCAAACAATTTTGACTCTGGAGTACGGATTTGTTGCACTCTAGAGTTAACATTGATCTGTTAGCTATGTAACATGACAAATATACCTTAAAAAACACATCACTAATAAGCTCACATCTCTAATTGTCAAGAAATTAAAAACAAAAATATTACAAAACATAAAACCAGCACAAAATATTTGTGTTTGGGATTTAATAAATAAATAAAAAATTATTTTAAAATTTAGGCAGTGGAAATAAAGCCCAGAAATTCGCGAAACAAAATGTAAGTATTTAAGTGTCAAATATTTTTTGAAGTAACTCTACTCTGCATTGTGAACAGTTAACATTTTAATCTGTGCTGCAGAGTAGAGTCACTCTATCTATAGCGGCCCTAAGCTCCTTGCAGGAGTAAAAGGAACAAATATATATATATCATTGTGAAAGCACCTTTAGAGGTAAAAATAACAGCCACAGCTTAATATAATAATAAAAAATATATAACATAAATATATAGGTACATATGTTTAAATTAAAATTAGGATAAAATATTAAATTTCAAGGCTTTAGTGATATTTCTGTAGTCTCCAATAAATCTAGTACTTCAGACGTCAATGCTGTTTTTTATGCGGGCATAATTTGAGATACAAATGTAGCAAATGTATCCTTACCTAGTGTCTTGACATGCAATAAAATGATAGCAAGCAATTGTCAAAATGATTTCATCTCAAGTGAAGACACTCAATTTCAATTTGACATGCAAGCGGCTCTTGCAATGATGCCATTTTGACGTTTCACTGAAATGGTTCTGACATTTCATATCATATAAATTATTGCATTTGAAGAACCCGGGTTAGCGAGTGATATTTATCTGTCGATGAATTTGTATCGATCATCATTGCTAGTACTTCTGGTGGAGACGAACTTCATACACTTTCATTAGAAATTCTGTTTTTTTTTTACATAAGAACCTCTCTGAGGTGGGAGATCACAAACCTCACTTACCAGTGATGGAATTTATGCATTGGCGGATTAAGGCGAGTCGGAGCTTTTTTAAATTTTTAATTTTTCCCGTGTTGTTTTTTGTATACTGGGAAAACTTTTAAAACTATGTACACAGAAAAAAATTTGGAACCGTTACAAAAAATTAGTTATTTTAAGTTAAGTGTGCTCCTTTACTTTTTGTGTAAATTTTAGTAAAATGAGAGTAAGCCCAAAATCCTCTCTCTAAATGACAAAATTGCCCAGAAGTACGGGAACGCACAAAATCACTTTTCTAGCCGAAAACTTTATTTAAAAGAAAAAATGAAAATGCATAGTCTGAAAAATCGCGCAGGCACACATATTTTTTGCATTTAAAAGTTTTTGCGTATTTCTTTGCTTAATTCAAATTAAATTTTTTTTCACAATGGTGTTATTTGTTTATCATTGCACCATCTGTCCCTTTTACAATTATTTGAAGTTAATAGTAAAAAGAGAAACACAAATATACTCTTTCGAGCGCTCTCATTTACCCAGTTTTCGAGTATGGGAATTCTTTTTGGTAAAAATGCTTCCCGCGGTAACATAAAGAATCAGACGTTTTATGTGATAATTCAGCAGAAAAATTAAAAGATAAATTTCTTTTATTAATTGCCTGATACTGATAAACAACGAAAAAAGAACTCAATACAAAAATATTTTTTTATAAAATAGAGGCAGAAGATTTTATAAAAATATCTCTAAGAGCGCAAAAGGGTAAAGGTTTTTGAAACTTTTTAAATATTTCAATTAAGAATGGGTAATAACTAGTGTCCGACCGAACAGTGCGGCCATAAAATTTATTTGGTTGTTATTTGGTATGTTGGATATATCTTGCTTATAGAAAAATATTTGTTGGGCCAATTAGAGTGCATTTTGAATGTAAAATTTATGGAAAATTCCTAGGTTAAGCAACAAATTCACTGCTCGGCCAAATTGAAAAAAGTTCAGCGCCCAGTAAAAGTAACTTTACGGCTAAACTACCGAGTTTTCCTTAAATCTAATACTCAAAATCGAATTAGATCGGCTCAACAACTATTTTAGCAGTATGAAAGTTTCTCCCTAATGCTTTCAAATAAGAGAAAATCGACCAAATGTCACTTTTTGGCCGAACTGTTCGGCCGGATACTACACTAATAGAAAAAAGTCCGTAAAAAATTTAGTTAAAACTACTAAAAATTAGTTAAAAATGATGCTGCAGAAAAACTGATAAATTAGCAGATTATTTTTGGTATATATTAGTAGATTGGAACAGCAAAAATAAAACTGTTGAATATACAGAACTTTAATTAAGTAGGTTGAGGTTAAGAAGAAGAATAAACATTTTTTCAAAGTTATAGACACATTATTAATTTGCACATCAGACTAGATCTAGTTTCTGCCTTAGTTATATTTGAGTTAAATTTTTATTAATAGAAAATAACAAATTAACCTATTAAATCAGCAAAAAGTTTTGCTAAATAATTAGTAGCCTAAAAAATCACAAAAAATTATAAATCTTCGAAGTTTCTTTTTCGATTTATTTTAAATGCAAATAAAAATCGAGTCTTTTGAAAACAGCAGTTTACAATTTTTTCAGCAAACATTTCTGTTAATTTAACAGGATAGACTGATATTTGCATTCAACTAAATTTAGCTTAAAAATAAAAAACATAAGAAAAAATTCAGGAAAAAACGTCATATATAATTATATATCGATATACATAACGACATGCATAATTATATATTGTAATATATGCCACATATGATTATATGTAATTATTTTTACTTGGGTAACTCTATATACAATAAGATCAGCCATACTATGTAATATATAATCATATATACCATATCTAATATTCTAAAGGCCGATATATAATTAGATGTAGTTATATATGGCATAATATATGAACAAATTCAGGAAGAAAACGTCATATATACAGTGCACAAAGAAAAAAGTTGGACACATTATATATTAAAATGAAACGAGCTGTGATCAATATAAAAGACAAAAAACGAAAGAAGATATTGAAAAGCATAAAATTACTGTTAATTTTACGCAGGGATATGGCATCACCAAAAAAATAAGTTATAAAAACATCGTTATCACTAGATGGCACTTTCTTAAAAAAACTGACAATTTTCTTTTTTATTTAAATTTAAATAAAAACGAGTAAAAAGGTTAAAGTCGGGCATGCCGACTATACAATAACCTACACCAGTCTGGTTAAAAGCCAACTAATGTTTGGATCCGAAATTCGAATGGGTTAAAATGGGGCTTGTGTCAAAATTTTCTATAATGTGAGTCAGCGCACAAAAATTTCATTAAAATATCTTAATATTTGCGACCTGCAGTTTGTAACCAAGCCATGGGCACTAGGTCTAAACATGGACCGATGTTCACCAAAATCAATAGGCTTCGTCCTTGCGCCAACATAGGTCTGTGTACCAAATTTCATCAAAATATCTTAATATTTGCGACCTGCAGCCTATAAACAATATAATTTTGGGGGGACCCTTATATGGGCACTAGGTCTAAACATGGACCGGTGTTAAGCAAAATCAATAGGCTTCATCCTTGAGCTGACATAGATCGGTGTACCAAATTTCATCAAAATATCTTAATATTTGCGACCTGCAGCGTATAAACAGTATAATTTTGTTAGGACCCTTATATGGGCACTAGGTCTAAACATGGACCGATGTTCACCAAAATCAATAGGCTTCATCCTTGGGTCAACATAGATCGGTGTACCAAATTTCATCAAAATATCTTAATATTTGCGACCTGCAGCGTATAAACAGTATAATTTAGGTAGGACCCTTATATGGGCACTAGGTCTAAACATGGACCGATGTTCACCAAAATCAATAGGCGTCGTCCTTGGGCCGATATAAGTCGGTGCCAAGTTTCATCAATCTTAATATTTGCGACCTGTAGAGTGCGCACAAGAATGCATGGACAGACAGACGGACGGACAGACGGACAGACGGACATCGTTAAATCGAAATAAAAAAAAATTCTGAGCCGATCGGTATACTATAATGTGGGTCTAGGACCAATATTTTTTGGTGTTACAAACATCAGCACAAACTTATAATACCCTGACCACATAGTGGTGTAGGGTATAACAAACAACAAAGCAAAGAAACAAACGGATATCTCATCTTTTATTATTTTAATGTATTCCGCGTTGTTTTTTTTTCCTTATTTTGAACAGTTTTCAGCAGTTTTTGAGTTTTTAAATATAGGCTCAACTGATACTCAACTGATACTAATTTCAGCGCCCTCTACCGGTGAGTAGTGTAAGTTTTGATTTTCTATCTCTATAATTAATAATCTCTGATTTTACGTACAATGTGCTTATGTTGTTTTAAAAAGAAATTCAAATAACATGGTTGTTCATTTTATTTTATATAGTGTCCAACTTTTTGCTTTGTTCACTGTAATTATATGTATGCATAGCGCATGCTACGGGACATTTTTTCGATCCACAGTTCAGTATGAAGGCATTTGGTTAGTTTGAGGACTGCCCTCAAACTCTTCCTAGGTCTAGCGCATGGTATCAAGACATTTTTGACTAATATAGGTACAGCATAGTAGTAGTATAGTATCTTTTATTTATGCAATTTTTAATTAAAACTATTACATTTCAATTTTTAAATAAATAATAAATAAATAATAATACAATACGGCTTTGACATAGTCGTCAGCCGGAAAATCGGATTTAAAAATTAATTATATGCGTTGTTTTTTTTTTTTTTAATTATTAATTATATTCATCTATAAGGATTTCACGATATTGCAAAGCGTTGATGATATATTTAACTAGCCGTTCCCAGCTATAGAGTTCCCCAGCTAAAATTTTAATAAAGTTTTCTTCTGATATTGTTATACAGTTAAATTTTTGCAATCTAAAGCTATTAAGAACTGGGCAACTGCAAATAAAGTGTTGAATGGTTTCTTCCTCTCTTAAGGCACATCTACACGGAATAGAAAACTCGCTAGACTTTTTGAAAATGCAGCTCTGTACAGGTCTACGAAATGTAATCTCTAGGGCATTGACAATTGCTGTCATACATAATTTCTTTAATTAGTAACAATTTTTAAGCTGTCTTGTAACATTATTGAACATTTCAGTTTATTAAATACACCTTTTGGTATTTGGAGAAAAAATTATTCTTTAAAATACAACAATTTTATTAAAAACAAATACTTGACAACTAGAGATGATACTTTTACGATAAAAACTAGTGCCAACTATATTAAAGATGACAAATTAGGAGTAAAATCTACGAGATTTCTATCCCGTGTAGATGTGCCTTTATATTGCACAATGAGAATAATTTAGAGTTACTCCCGGAGAACCGTGTTCCATTAAGCCTTATTAAGTCGCATCGAGCATAGCATTAAGTCGAATATACAGCATAGTTTGGGCATATTTTTGGCTATGTCACCGAACTATGTATATTAGGGCGGGTCGATTTGTATTGAGGAAAAAAAAATCGCTCAAGTGACAAGGAAAATCGTATTCTAGGGATCAAAATAAGAAACTTTGCCCGAGGAACCATACCTCTAAAACGAATTCTGATGTCCCAACTTTTGACCCGTAGGGTCAAATTTTGAAAAATCCCACTGTGACCCATTAAGAGTGCCCCAATCGAGTCCAAATGTATGACCGACCCCCACTTACTTTGGAGGGCCGACCCATCCATGCCAGTGGCACGCCCTCTGGACTCCCTGGGGGGTTCGCCATACAAACATTTCAAAAAATCACCATTTCTGGCACTACGTTCCACTGGGAATTAAAGGATTAAATATATAAAGCAAGTATATAAAACTTCTTAAATTCTAGTAAATGTTTCCTTTGCATTATGTAAGTATTTTAGTTTTGTGAATTAAAATTTAAGTAACAAATTTCACATTCAAAATGGTTTGTATGAAAATAATTAAATAATTTTTTTCGTTAAAAATATATTTGTTCCAAATTTAGTTCAAGTGACCTAATACCCAATAAGCATTTGGAAGATATATCACCCAGAAGATATTGCTACAATATCATTATTTTATCTTTTAGACGACAATCAAAGTAGTATTTTTGGTATATCTTCTTTTTATAAACTGGAAGATATATCGGCGATACTAAAAAAAATGTCAAAAATATATTTTTATTCTGTTTTAAAAATTTAACTTTTTATATAAAAAGCAAATAAAAACTAAAAACAGCTAAATTTTGAACACTTTTGCAAATAAAATGAAAACAAGGTAAGTTAAAATTGTATTTTAGTTATTTAATTGTGTATTGCAAATAAAAATTGAATTTCTTTACCTCTTTTAGAAAATGATGAAATACGTGGCAAAATAAATTCGGATAACCGGTAGATGGCATAATTTAAATCAACCAAAAAATAAACATTTAAAGATGATCAATTTTTAATTTAATGTGTTTTTTTTAAATAAAAATTTATGAAATATGTTAAAACAATTTTTTTTTTCTTCAGGGTGGTTATCGGGCTTTATGTTATTTTCAACTTCCAGATGATATATCCGCGATATATGCAATACATTTTTTTTTATCTTCCAGATGAAAATTTAGCAATATCGCCTATTTATCTTCTAGAAGAATTGCCTTCGTATTGATGTGAAGTATTACATTCGGGACACGTTTTCTACCAAATGGGGTATCTTCCGCAATACGAAGACGATTGTTGCCGCAATAAAATTTTTCTTCCAGGCAATACGATTGGGGAATCGTAATCGTATTGCTATGTTTGCTGGGTATGTGGGGGAAAAAAAATTTGAGTAATAATTTAACTAAAATCGTCTGTATAAATTAGAAGTGTGTAACATAAAATTTAGCAGACCACGATTCTCAACTTCATTGGAAATTCTGCAGACGCAAATTTATTTTTCTTATAAAGCTACATTCACAGTGATGGAGTACTCCACTCTACAGAGTGGATTTTGTTCCTTTCTTTTTCGCACTTACATATTTTTTGTATCATGCCATCTCTATTTTAGTACACTCCACTCTGCAGAGTGGACTTAAGCTACTGTGAATGTAGCTTAAGTGTGTGTTTTGATTTAAAAATTTATGATTTTTTTAATTCAACATTTTAATATGCATTATATATTCCTTTTTAAGTGTGTATTTTTTTGTTTTGCATAAATTAATTATTAATTCTTATTAAAAAATCATTTTTAACCACATTTATTTTATTGTCTCAACTTTTTACTTTTTTATGTTATTTTGATAGTTATAGCACAGGGGTGGGTACGCATTTGTCACCAAGGGCCTTATTGTTCTCTTTCACAAATTATAAAAGGTCGTACATTTAGTAAAGAGAAAATACATATCTTTATCCAAAATAGCAAAGGTTTTTATTTTTGTTTAGAAGAAACAAATTTAGAAATTTTCAGGAGTTTTTTGCAATCGGTTGTCAACCCCATCTCTTCATTAAGAAGCTATAGTTTAGTTAATTGCAAATAGCAATTTACCCTGCTAAAATCAGAATAAATTTGTCTTAAAACATCACAAAAAAATTTTATGTTATCACAGATATTTTTTGCTTAAATTTTTTTTAATGTGAGTAACAATAAACCTTCTGAAATCAGCACTCCACTATTTTTCTGCTAGTTTACCAGGTTTATTTCTATCAGTGGAGATTTGTTTTTGTTAATGTTTCTTCTATTTTTTCAGGATTTTTAATGATTTTTAAAAGAAGGGCGCTTATAGAATTATTGAAGAAACCGTGTTTTTCGTGTCGAATAATTAGACATTTTCAAGTATTTTTGGGGTGAGAATTTGAAGTAAAATTTTATTATTTTTTTAAACAATTTTTTGATTCCTTTTCAAGCTTAACCCTCTAATGCTCTTTCTTCTGATTACAATAATATTTAAATCATATATTTGGCGTTGCAAATCTACCATGGAACAAATATTAAAATTTTAATTTATCGCTTTATTTTGGCGATATAGCACAACAAAGGTTGAAGACGTATCTTGAAACCCAGCGGTCAAATAATTTCGGTTTTTGCTGTAAATAATACTATCAATAAAATAAAATTACGTACCGAAAATTTTTGATCAATTGTTGTTATTTTAAAATCTGCTGGCTAGTTTTGGAGTTAGAGAGATATTTGCAAAACGTATCCTGGCGTTATCCTGTGAGTCCTGAAGAAAAATTTTTAACTGATTTTACAATTAGAGACTTTAAACTAGCTTTATTATTATCGGTAATGTACGCCAGATCGCAAATGTATTTTTGACAATTTTTCAAATATTTTTTTCTGTTTTAAAAAGTTAATTTTTTCAAATTTTCTAAATTTTCACTTTACCTGCTTTTTGCTTGCTTACCTTATACAAAAAAAGTTTGAAAGCAAAAAAGTAGACAGTTAAGTTTTCTATGGATATAATACAACTTGTTTAATAAAATATTGTAATTTAGCCAAAAACTATTTAAAATCTGAAGACCGCCTTTAGGCGGCCTTGTGCATTAGAGGGTTAATTTATATTACAACCTACAACTACATAGTAGTTTTTGAAAACTTATTGTATAGAAGAGTTGTCAAATTCCCTACAAATTTTGAACCAAAATCTATAAGTTCTGGAAAACTACTTATTTAGTTTTACACTCAAAATAATAAGTCTGTTGGCTGAACAGAAAAATTTGTTATTTTAACAAAATTTATTACTGTTTTTTGGCTTAAAATAAAATTTGTTGATTTTAACACTTTTTTTTGTTAAATTTAACAAATCTAAATTTAAGTAAAAAATTTGTAAAATTACAGTTTTTTCTATAATTATACTGAGTCGTAGAATTTATTCAAATTCCCCGGGCCTAGTCCATATCATGTGAGGGCATAAAAGATATGGGCCATTTTAATCAAGTAGAAAATTTTTATTAAAAATTTCCGAGGATCCAAGGCCTTTTCGCTGGGGTATTTTACAGTTAGGGGTAGTCGAAATTTTCATCAATTTTGCTCTATCTCTGTTAGTTTTCGAGGTATGAGCCATTTTAAAAAATCGGGACGGAAAAAAAGCGCCATCTTTAAAACTTCGGATACATTGTTGGCGACATCTACCGGGTAATAACAGTAACATGAAAATATTATATTTTAACAATAAATTTTTTAAAATTTAACGAATGGGTAATTAAAAATTAGTTTTTAATAATTTTGAAAATTAACACTCAAAATTAGTTAAAGTACTGAGTAGTTTTAGTATTGTGTTAAATGAAGATATCTAAAATCTTTGCTTAAATCAGTGTTTCAACTAAAATTTTGTTAAAAATTAGTCAAATCGATTTGAAACCGGTTTGACAGATTTTTCTACTGACGTATTATTTTAAGTGTAGTTGTAGCAAGAAGGGTTTAATACTACATTTAGAACTGAGCAAAATCAGACAACGGTAATATAAATTTCGTAATATGTTTCATTCCTTTTCGTTCCCTGACCATTTCATTCCACTTTACCTGCACTTCGTTCCTTATCTAATGCAAAAAATTTCCATGATCACCCAGCTTTTTACCGGGTAAGTTATGAATTGGTCAATCAAAAAGAAGGCAGAGCTTGTTTTTTATTTGAAAAGAAAGAACAATTTAGATTAAATACATGTTCTGACCTTAAAAATATAAGAAATAATTTATGTAATGGTAATGATATTCATTACTAGGCCAAGGAATTTCATGCATTTAAAAAGATTTTTTAGAACATTAAATTTTCGAAATAACAAAAAAAAAAATATTGTTCAAATCAAAATATAAAAATGTAGAGAGCTAGATTAGCGATCATGAGGTCACAAGTTCGATACCCGGTGGCGGCAATAAAAAACTTTTGTAAAATAAAAAATATAATATTTTTTTGCGAAGAATTCTTTTTCAACTTTTAATTGGTGAAAAAGAGCTTCCTTTGCACTCGTTCAAAAGGTACTGAAAAAATGTTGAAGTGGGAGTACTCCTCTCCTATGACAACTCAACGTTAAAATTAGAGTTGTGTCGTTCATGAACGAACAAGTTTATTTGAACGGTTCAGCTCATTGACTCGTTCACAATTATTCGTTCTTTTCGTTCATTTCGTTTAATCGTTCATTTCGTTCTTTTTTTTAGTCATAGAAAATTTGTATCCCTCTCTTATTTATTTTACTTATTACAGAATTAAATGTTTTTCTTAATAATTTCAAATTTTTAATAAAATTGTAATTTTCTGACACTATTAGTCTATGTACATTAAAATTAATGTAAACATGTAACATGTAGTGCGCCAATAAATTGTCGAACGAACGACACCGTTCACGAATCACTGTTCAGACACAGCTCATGACAAAAAAGAACTATAACAAAAAAGAACGATTGAACGATTTGAACGAACTAGTTCAATGAATTTTACTGAACAACACGACCGAGTCACCAAAAAGAACGATTAACCCAAACTCTAGTTAAAATCATTAATTTTTATGTTAAAAAAGAAGTACATCTAGATCATCAATTGTAGTGCTTTTTCTACTGCTTCGGCATCTCTTTTTTTGCTGGGATATTTGCTTTTTGTTATTTAGTAGAGATGGACGCATAACAGGAAATTTGCGTGAATCACGTGAATCACGCGTGAGGGTGAGTTAAAATGATAGCACTCACGTGAGTCGTGCGCGGGCGTGAGTTTAAGACAATGTTCATCCATAAGTAATTTTTTGTGCGTGAGTTTGCGTGATTATATTAAACCAGATTGCGATATTTTACAATTTTGGAAAAATACAAGAAATCTCCCTCTCCTTCAACAACTGCCTACACAAATAATGTGTATTCCAGTCAGTTCAGCTACTAGCGAACAGGTGTGTTCTACATCTGCCACAATACTTGAGGAAAGAAGAAATCGACTTCTTGGACAAAACATTGACAGAATTATGTTCCTCAAAAAAATTTGGAATAACATTCAAAGATTTACAGTGAATTTTTATAAATTACACAGTACAACAGCCAATCTGGGGGGTGAGAAATTCCAAGTCAGGGTGATGGTACTAGGTCAGTATAGTAAAACCCTCAAAGGGTTTGGCGTTCGTATGTGTCATTTTTTTTTATGACCTTTTAAATTTTTTCCTTATCTTGATGTTTTTTCGCTTAGTTGTAACTCGAGAACCACTTGTCCGATTTTGATGAAACAAATTTAGAAAAATTTAGAATTACAATTTCTTTAATCCGTTCGTATAACATTTTTCTTTATAATCAACAGTTTTGCCGGTAAAAATAAATTTGTGGAGAAAAAAAAATATTTTTTTGCCTAAAAATTAAAAAAAATTTTTTTAAATTCATAAAAAATTTTAATTTTTAGGCAAAAAAATATTTTTTTTTCTCCACAAATTTATTTTTACCGGCAAAACTGTTGATTATAAAGAAAAATGTTATATGAACGGATTAAAGAAATTGTAATTCTAAATTTTTCTAAATTTGTTTCATCAAAATCGGACAAGTGGTTCTCGAGTTACAACTAAGCGAAAAAACATCAAGATAAGGAAAAAATTTAAAAGGTCATAAAAAAAAATGACACATACGAACGCCAAACCCTTTGAGGGTTTTACTATACTGACCTAGTACCATCACCCTGACTTGGAATTTCTCACCCCCCAGACAATAATCCCAAAAATGTTCCATAGTGTTATCTAAAAAATTTTATAAAATTAAATTTATAACAAAATTTTTTTTTAGTTCCACTAACTTTATTGGGTATGGCGTATTTTTTACAAAAGGTTTGTGTCTTTAATAACTTATATGGCATTTTGGAGTGTAAACGTCTGTAATTTATTCTCACTTAGTCATTGAACGAAATAGTGTAAACATCAAAGTTTTTTTTTGCTTCGAAAATGTCGAATATTGTGCCAACAAAGCATATTTGCGGGAAGTTTTGCTTTACTTTTTCAATTTGAAAAAAAAATGCTGCTGAAGCACATCGATTGCTCACCGAAGCTTATCCTGAATATGTTCCATTGATTTCAATGTTAGAGAGATGGTTTATGCGGTTCAGAAGTGGTGATTTTGACACGGAAGGCTGCCCAGATCAGCCAAAAAAGTTCGAAGATAATGAATTGGAGGCATTATTCGATAAAAATTGTTGTCAAACTCAAGAAGAACTTGCAAAATTATTGGGAGTTACTCGAGCAGCAATTTCAAATTGTTTTCAAGCAGCAGGATTCATCCAAAAGCAAGAAAATTGGGCACCACACGAATTGAAGCCGAGAGACCTTGAAACACGATTTTGCATGTCCGAAATGCTGCTTGAACGCCATAAAATAAGTAATTTTTGGATGGAATCATTACTGGCGATGAAAAATGGATCCGTTACTATAACCCTAAACGCAAGAAATCGTATGTGAAGCCGCCCAACCAGCCAAAGCCGAATATCTATGGCGCCAAGGTGTATTTGGTGGGTCCAGAAAGGTCTCATCTATTATGAGCTGCTGAAGTCGGGCCAGACGATCACAGGTGCCCTGTACCAAACACAATTGATTTGAAGTGAGCATTGGCCGAAGAACGCCCGAAATATGCGACCAGACATGAAGCATTAATATTCCATCATGACAACGCTCGGCCACATTTTGCAAGACCGGGTAAAAACTATTTAGAAAATAGTGGTTAGGAAGTTTTGTCGCCACCACCTAATAGTCCAGACCTTGACCCGTCCGACTATCAATTGTTTCGATTGATGCAGAACGCTCTCACTGAAATATGCTTGACTTCAGAACAGAGCCTGATTCGTTCTTGGCCTCAGAAAATGAGTGCGGCATCCCTATGTTGCCAGAAAGATGGGGAAAGGTCATAGCTAACGATGGCCAATATTTTGAATAAGTTTACGATGCAACAATGTTATACAATAAACGCCCAGAGTTTGCCCCGCATTTTTAATTTATAGACCCACTAATTCTCTTTAATTATTGGGTGTACAAGTTAATAATGTCGATTTGGACAACATATAGCATAACTGTCACATATGGTTTGTGTGAATAATAAGAAATATGGTATTTTGGTGGGTAAACATCTGTCATTGTAATTCAGTATTCGATAGACGCCAAAGTGTAAACACACAGTTTTTCAATCACTATAATAATGTCGAATTTTGTGCCTAAAAAATATGTTTTGCGGGGATTTCTGATAACCTTCTTTCATTTGAAGAAAACGGCTGCTGAAAGTTATCGATTGTTGGTAGAAGCTTACGGTCAACATGCACCAACTCAAAAAACTTGTGAATGGTGGTTTGCGCCATTCAAAAGTGGTGATTTTGACACAGAAGACATGGAGAGGCCTGGTCAGCCGAAAAAGTTTAAAGATGAGGAATTGGAAGCATTACTCCACTAAGATTGTTGTCAAATGCAAGAATAACTTGAATTATCATTGGGAGTCACACAAAAAGCCATTTCCCTATGTTTAAAAGCATTGGGATTCAATCAAAAGCAAGGAAATTGGGTCCCATATGAAAGAGACGTTGAAAGGCGATTTTGAATGTCGGAAATGCTGCTTGAACGCTACAAAAAGAAGTCATTTTTGCATCGTATTGTTACTGATGATGAAAAATGGTAACTTTTGCATCGTATTGTTACCCCAAGCACAAAAAGTCATATGTAAAGCCCGGCCAACCAGCCAGATCAACGTCGAAGCCGAATATCCATGGCGCAAAGGTATTTGGTGGGAATCAGAAGGGTGTTTTGTATTATGAGCTGTTGAAATCGGGTCAGACGATCACAGGGGACCTGTACCGAACACAATTGGTTCGTTTGAAGAGAGCAATCAACGAAAAACGACCAGAATATGCGACCAAACATGAGTCAACAATCTTCCATCATGACAACGCTCGGCCACATGTTCCAAGACCGGTCAAAACCTTTTTGGAAAACAGTGGATGGGAAGTTTTTGCTCACCCACCTTATAGCCCTGACCTTGCCCCTTCTGACTACCATTTGTTTCGATCGACGCCCTTACTGGAATACGCTTCACTTCAGAACAGGGTATCAGAAATTGGCTTGATTCATTCTTTACCTCAAAACCGGAGCAGTTCTTTTGGTGAGCGTGATTGAAATTAAAATTAATCACGTGAGCGTGATTATAAAAAAAAAATGGTTCGTGCGTGAGTAGCGCGTGATTATTATTTTTCGTTTGTGAGCATGCGTGAGCGTGAGTTAAAATTCACTCACGCACCCATCTCTACTATTTAGGCTTTAAGCGAGAAATCGGCATAAATAATGACAACAAACATATTTTTTCGAGAACTTCCTAGCCCTATTGAGTTTTTGCTGGGTGAACAAATATTTGTTTTATTAATACGTACTAGTAAATTTCAACCGTGGGTCTCACACTGAAGGTTTAAGAGTTAACTAATAGCTAACCCAAAAATTTGTTGTTGTTTTGTATACAATTTTTAGACATTTGCTTTTGTTTAATAGTTAAGTTAAAGTTAACCCTACAGTATGACACATACCCTAAGTCGTTGGCGATTTAACTGTCGTTCTTGTTAATTGATTACAAAAATTAGAATAAAACACTGACCTCTATAAATATTCTATTTAAAAGCTCGTGTAACATATATTGATAACTGAATAGAAAATGATATTAAATATAAAAATTTGATTAAATTTTATTCAATAATATTGGCTATACACTAACAGAAAAAAGTCAGTAAAATTTTTTTGCCTTAGCTACTATAATGAGTTTAAACGCTGATTTTAGGAAAGGCTCCTAAAACACTATGGAACATTTTTGGGATTATTGTCTGGGGGGTGAGAAATTCCAAGTCAGGGTGATGGTACTAGGTCAGTATAGTAAAACCCTCAAAGGGTTTGGCGTTCGTATGTGTCATTTTTTTTATGACCTTTTAAATTTTTTCCTTATCTTGATGTTTTTTCGCTTAGTTGTAACTCGAGAACCACTTGTCCGATTTTGATGAAACAAATTTAGAAAAATTTAGAATTACAATTCAAAAATATTTTTTTGCCTAAAAATTAAATTTTTTTTTTTTTAAATTCATTTTAGGCAAAAAAATATTTTTTTTCTCCACAAATTTATTTTTACCGGCAAAACTGTTGATTATAAAGAAAAATGTTATATGAACGGATTAAAGAAATTGTAATTCTAAATTTTTCTAAATTTGTTTCATCAAAATCGGACAAGTGGTTCTCGAGTTACAACTAAGCGAAAAAACATCAAGATAAGGAAAAAATTTAAAAGGTCATAAAAAAAAAATGACACATACGAACGCCAAACCCTTTGAGGGTTTTACTATACTGACCTAGTACCATCACCCTGACTTGGAATTTCTCACCCCCTAGATTGGCTGTTGTACTGTGAAATCAGCAAAATGCGTACGATATGATAAAAACAGCATGAAAAAAATCCGTTATCTGTTATTATCAAAAGTTTGGCTATAATCCAGTTAATTGCAAATAATAAGTACCCTACTAAAACCCGCAAAAAAAAAATTTTCAATGTTAGTAGAATAAAAAAGTACAAAAAAATTTCATATTTTCAAAGTATTTTTGAAATTTTTCTTTAATATGAATAGCAATTAAACCATCTGAATTCAGCACTGTTCTCTTTTTCAGCAAATATTTGTTTTGTTTTTAGCAGGATAATTGTTTTTGAAATTGAACTAAATTTACTTAAAAATAAGTAAAAAAATTTTTAGGTATCACAGTTTTCTGTTGCTATTTATTTTATAACTACCACTTAATATTCAGCAAAATGTTTTGCCGATTTCAGCAGAGTTAATTGTAATTTGAAATTCAGTAAAATATGACTAAAATTTTATAGATTTAATAGGTTTTTTCTTTCTGTTTTCATACTAATAATTTTTAGCAAATATATTCTACTGATATCAGCAATTTTTTCTCAAGAGCCCGTTTTAACAAATTTTTAGTAGCTTTTTCTCTTATTTGTACTGGTTTATTTTTATGGGTATACATCAAACCCGGTAACTAGACAACAAGACTTTGATTTGAAAACCAGTTAAAATTATTAAAACACATTTTGAATTTATTTAACATTTTTAATCGAATTTTGAGAATTCTTTTATCAATTCTCTTAATTGTTTCTTTACGATTTTTAACAGAAAAAATCCATATGTATGTCGTCATATATATTTCTTTTTAACTTGCATATACATAAATGTATATAAAATCTTTTTTTATTAATAGTTCTAATAATATTAATTTGCTTCAAAGATTTCTGTGATTTTTTATAACAACACAATCTTTAATAATAAAGAAATTATATATATGATTAATAACTAGAATAGAAACAAAGTTTAAGAAATTGAAGTATTGAAAAAATTAGGTTATAAATGAAGAAATTTTAGTTTAAAAAAATAGTTAAAACTAATTTAATTAACCTTGAATTTATAATAAAAAGAAACAAATCTATAGATTTATTTATATACATTTGTATATATTTATGTTAACAAATTAATTTGTTAAAATGCGTGATAATAGTTATTTACACCATTTCCCATTCTTCGTTATACGAGCAGAAGTAGTTTCTTTGTAAAAAGCCAAGAAATTTGTATATTGAAAATGTGACAGATTTTTGAAAATTTTCTATTGAATATTGTAACCACTAAAATACTATAACAGATTCTGTACCGGATATCGGGTAAATACCAGGATATTCTGTCGGAGCTCATGGAGTTCTCACTGAAACTTCTCTCTAAGTGGGGTGAAAGTAGTAGGCTGGGGGTTAATTCGAGCAAAGGGGATCTTGTTTTCTTGACTGGGAATAAGATCAGGGGGCTGAGAGGCTGAGGTTGAACGGTGTTGAGCTTACACTTTCCGATAGTGCCAGCTATTTGGGAATTATCCTTGATAGAGGGTTGCTATGGAATCTAAACACTCCGGCTAGAGTGTCTAAAGTAGCTACTGCCATTTATTGCTGCAGTGGGACGGCTCGGTGCGTGTTGATTATCGCACCCTACAACCCTTGTTCGATTTTGAGTTCATGACTCGGATACTGGACAGATCGAAATGGTCAGAGGGGCTCGACCTACCTGTGGGGGCACTAGAGATTTATACGGATGGCTCCATAAGTGATGAAAGGGCAGGGTGTGGCGTATATGTGAGTCGCTATGATTACCGACTCTCCTTTAGGCTATAAATTTTAAAATAATTATCAACACATGATTGCCATATTTTCTTCTGAAAAAAGCATTTTTAAAAATTTTTTTTTTGGCAATTATGAAAACATATATGAAATGCCCGTCTTCTAAATTTCTTAGGCTGGTTTTATTATGAGAGCTTCAGGGTTTATGGGAATATTCAAAGATTGTTTGCGAACAATATATATTTTTCAAAATTTGACCGATTGGTTTATAAAGATTGCATCTACATATATAAAATGACAATTTACAAATATGCACTTAATATATTTTGTTTGTACACAGAAAAAAGTATCACAAAATTTTAAGTAATTAAAAAAAATTGTTGGCTTTTTACTTAGATATCTAACAATTTTTTTATTAAATGTTTGTAAATTGTATCAAAAATATCAAAAAAATAGCCTTAGAATTTTTTGAAACAAAAAAAAAAAACAAATCATTTATTTTTTGTTTTCAATTGCTCAAATGTTTGTAAATTGTAACAAAAATTTCAAAAAAGTATTTTTTTTTGTCAATACGACAACATAAAGCGAATAATTGTTTTAATATAACAAACTCGTTGTTGAATTTTATTTTTTTATTTTTAACAAATACAAACAAGTTACAAAAAAAAATTATTGTATTTACAAAACACATTGTTAAAAAAAAATTGATTTTATTTTTAACAAATTACAAAAAAGTTACAAAAAGGGATTTGTATATACAAATTCCATTGTTGGTGCCTTTTTAAAAAAATTTTTGTTTGTTTATGCAAAAAAGGTGTTTAACATTACAAACAGAATTTTGTAAATTTTTTCTGTGTAAAGACCGCTGCAAATGTAATTTAAAACAAATGAAATTTCACTTGAAAACAGGACTACTAACATTTCATTAAATTCAACTTACAGTTTATTTTGTTTTTAACTGTTAATAAAATGAACCACAAATTAGTCAAAACAATTAACAAAATTGACTTACATACATTTAATTTGGCTTATTTAAAAAAAAAAAAAAATAAAACGGCTGCATAAAACGAATGTTATGAATTTTCAGTATTTTATGTTGTTTTATTTTTTAATGAATTACGAATGCAGTTAAAATATATATTGCTTCTACAAATGAAAGTTATTTTAATTTAAAATAAATTTACTGAAATACGACTTGAATAATTAACAAATTCTGACTGCAGAAGTTCCCTGAGTGTGTACTGTTAATTTTATATAAAATTTAACATTTTTGATCTAAAACTTAATTAAAAAAAAAAATACGTCAGGGTTGCCATATACAAATTTTAAAAAGTTGTCCAAAATTGTGATTTTTTCGAAAAGTTCTCAAAATTCGCGCTATAATGTTTTCGAAAAATTCTTTTTATCTTGTATAGAGTCCCGTCAAAACCCGTTTGAATTTTTTATGACATAGCTCTAAAAACTAAAAAAATATTTCTAAGGCCGGATAACACAATGTCAAGTTAAAATTTAACCAAAAGTTAAATTTAAAATTTATATGGTAAACAACAACAAATGTGTCAGTTAAAGTCCCAGTTAGTTGCTAACAGGACATTGTGTTAATAGGGGTAACATAGGGGTTACACGATAAATTTTTGCCTTTCAAGTTTCAATACACTCACAGTTTTTTACTAACACACTCACATTTTACAAATTGAACAGCAACTTGATATCAATTTTTGCTTTCAAGTTTTGAGAAAACTTGACGGTCAAGTTTTAAACAGCTGATCAATTTCTTGTAAATTTGTTTTTCTTTTTACAAATATTGTGCCGCAATAAAACACGATTGATAAAATACGGAATGTGAATATTTCGGTATATCGACGAAATGATTTAAAAATTAATAAAAAATCAATTTCTGCTGACATGAAAATGTCTGTGGAATATGTGAAGAAAAAAATAAAGTCTTTTCGAACAGCCTACAGTGCGAAAACAGCCCACAGAGGCGAGCATTTTTAGTTCTTTCCTTGACGACGGCATCTTGAAAGCAAAATTGACTATCAAGTTGCATGCAGCCTACGTCACAGCTTCAAGTTCAACTGAATTTGACAAGCCCCTACGGGGAATGAGGAGTCAATTGCCCTCCAAGGACCTATCCCGTGACCGGTCAACCGAAGGCATATTACTAAATCAGTACAAATATGAACAAAAGAAAATGAATTAATTTTCTAAATATTTTCTGATCCGTTATTTTCACTCTTGCTTTTAAAAAAACTTGACCGGTACCGAAATAAAAAACAAAACTCGCGTCATATTTTTAAAAATATTTTTTATTTATTTTACTCTTTTATTTATTTTTAACTTTATTTTTTTCACGATTTGCTTATTTTAGCTCTTATTTTAAATTTCTATAATGTTTTGCTAAGAAATTTTAAGTTTTGTATTTTCAACGTTTTTTTAATGTTAAAGCTGTTTTAGTTTTAACAATTGGTATTTCATTTAACTTTTCTTTGTAACTTAAGAGGAATTTTTAAAATTTTTATTTATATTATCAGAGGTTTTGAGGTAATTTTCTAATTTTTAATTGATTTTTTAATTTAATTATGGCCAACGCAAAAAACAAGTCAACTGTCATTAAGGGACCTATCCCATGACCGGTCAATCGGTGGCATATTCAAGGCACTTTCACCATATTTGTGTGTGTGTTAATGTTGTTTTCTTTTCTATTTTTGTCTTTTCCATGTTTTTTTTATTTGCTGTGTGTGTGTTTGCTTTTTCTTTTTTATTTGAACAGAAACTTAAAATATATTACTTAACCATCAGCCAGCCATCACGCATAAGTAACATTAGCTCAGACGGTAGAGCGTTTGCCTTACAAGCAGAAGGTTGTGTTATCGAGCCCTACTTCGACGCCAAGTAGATTATTTTTAATTCTTAATTTTTTATTAGTTTATTTGAAAAGCTATTTTTAGACACACCACCTTACTGCCACAATGTGTCTAAACTGTGGCAATTGGTCATTTCCAATGACAACGCCATGTTAAAGTGATATGTCTCTTTCAAACAAAAAGATCGATCAACGACCGGTCTCCGCCCCCTTGGGACCTATCCTGCGTGTCATCTGGGACCGGTCCATTTCCCCGTAGGGGCAGTATGTATTATCAACTTGAAAGCAAAATCTTGCTCGTGTAACCTCACTGTAAGGCATAGACAGAGGGCGAAGCCGATGTAAAATTTCGGTCGGCGGCGGCTCAGCAAAAATAACTCGGCGGCGGCTAAAAGTCGGCTTAAAACCGTCTATTTTTAAGAAATTAAAAATAATTTAAATTCACTAAAAAAAATTGACAAAAACTAATTTATTGATACATTTTAATTAAATTAGTAAGATTTTGTCTATTTTGATAAAATTGGTTCTACCACTTTTATATTTTCAATGAAGTCACTAAAAATACCATTGGATTTCCTCTTAAATCGATTGAATTAATTTTTAACCATTCGCAGGGGCTTTGGAATTCATTTGATCGAATTTACTTTTAAGGAATTTAATCAGTTTACCCTATCCGATTTTGTCAATCATTGAATTCAATCGTTAAGAATTTATTCAACTTCTTACCATTCGATTTTGTATCATTTGATTTAGCAGTTTGGAAATAACATTCGATTTTATTATTTGAACAGTAAAATTGAGGATTACTTTCAAGTACAAGAGTAAAAAAGAAAACATTGAATTCACAGTTAAGTCATAAATTTGTATGATTTTCGAGTTTAATCAATTCCAAACCTACAGAAAAAGCTTAAATTCATAAGTTATGTGATTCCCAAATTATTCAATAGAATAAACTATAAATCCATTAAACTCCCAAAAGTTTCAATTGATTGAATTTCTAAAGGCACATTTACACGCGAGAGAAAACTGCTAGAGATAGAGCAAAAAACACCTCTAAATAACTCAATTGTAATTGATTTAAGCTATTTAGGGTTGCTTTTTGCTCTATCTCTAGCAGTTTTCTCTCGCGTGTACATGTGCCGTAACGATTGAATTCAATCACTGAAATTGAATGAAGAAAAAATTATTGAAGTTTAAATCGAATGAGACCAATTAAGTCTTCATTCGACGTGTAAAATGGCAGCTTGAAAATTCAATCATTCCATATTCAATCACAATTGTCCATAGAATGAGGGATTAAAGTCCTTCGATGTTTACTAAATGTATATGAAAACAGCATTAACACTATTACATTTTCGCGCCGTTTAATTTCAACTAATGTCAAACAACAACAATGTAAAAATATAAAATATAGGGAACTTGACTTTCTATGCAAGTTCTGTGCACGAAAACTTTCTTAATATGCTCAGTAAAACTTACAATTTTCGCAATTGAGAACTTACCGTACATCAATAATAACAAAAAATATTAAATATATCAAGATTTCTAAATAACTTGCTTAATTAAAAAATTATAATCTAAAAAAAATAATGAACCAGTCAGCTTAGCCGACAAATTCGGCTAAGAATTTTAGCCGATATAAGCCGCATACTTCGGCGGCGGCTCTTACAACGAAGAATTGGTCGGCGGCGGCTGTTAGCCGACTCGAAGCCGCTCGACTTCGCCCTCTGGGCATAGATTTATATTGTCACAATGTATGGTCAAAAATTATTTATCTAAACAAAATCTGTAGCGAAAGAGTTTAACGACATTTTTCTATACCAACAAGTATTTAATTGTTAATTCGATTTTCAATTCTGAGTGAAAATATGAAACGAAATCTTGACTTTCCAGGTGCAAAAATAATAATTTCTTGCCAGAAAATATTTAGTTAAAAACGAGTAAAAAATTTAAAGTCGGGCATGCCGACTATATAATAACCCACACCAGTCTGGTTAAGAGCCAACTAATGTTTGGATCCGAAGTTCGAATGAGTTAAAATGGACTTGTGTTAAAATTTTCTATAAAATTGTAAAAGAAGAGAAAATCGAAAATATAGCCCATATGGGCCATAGGTCCAAATATGGACCGATCCTATCTAGAATCAATAGGCATTGTTCTTGGGACAGCGAACCAAATTTCGTTGAAATATCTTCGTATTTGTGACCTGCAGCGTGTAAACAAGCCAATTTTGGGGGGACCTTCTATGGGCAATAGGTCTAAAGATAAACCGGCTTTAACCAAAATCAATAGGCTTCATCCTTGGGCCGACTTAGTTCGGCGCACATCAAAATATCTTAATATTTGCGACCTGTAGAGCGCGCACAAGAATGCATGGACAGACGGACGGACGAACGAACAGACGGAGATCGAGAAATCTAAACATAAAGTGGTTCTGAGTCGATCGGTATACTAAAAGGAGGGTCTAGATCCAATATTTTTTGCTGTTACAAACATCAGCGCAAACTTATTATACCCTGTCCACGTAGTGGTGTAGGGTATAACTAACGAGAAAACTATCTGAATGGGTTCCTTCTGATCTTAATGAAATTCGGATATATGATAGAGCTTTGCTTCCAGTGAAATTTCATTGGTTTTATGCAAAACCTCATCAATATCCTGCAGATAATTCTCCCAGTGTGGGTTAAAAGTAATGAACTTTTTGCTTAGGTGTATGATTTTTATACCCTACACCACTATGTGGTCAGGGTATTATAAGTTTGTGCTGATGTTTGTAACACCAAAAAATATTGGTCCTAGACCCACCTTATAGTATACCGATCGGCTTAGAATTTTTTTTTATTTCTTTTTAACGATGTCCGTCTGTCCGTCCGTCCGTCTGTCTGTCTGTCCATGCATTCTTGTGCGCACTCTACAGGTCGCAAATATTAAGATATTTTGATAAAATATGGTACACCGACTTATGTCGGCCCAAGGACGAAGCCTATTGATTTTGGTGAACATCGGTCTATGTTTAGACCTAGTGCCCATATAAGGGTCCCCCCCAAAATTATATTGTTTATACGCTGCAGGTCGCAAATATTAAGATATTTTGATGAAATTTGGTACACAGACCTATTTTGGCCCAAGGACAAAGCCTATTTATTTTGGTGAACATCGGTCCATGTTTAGACTTAGTACCCATATAAGGGTCCCCCCAAAATTGGTTTGGTTACAAACTGCAGATCGCAAATATTAAGATATTTTAATGAAATTTGGTGCGCTGACTCACATTATAGAAAATTTTGACAGAAGCCCCATTTTAACCCATTCGAATTTCGGATCCAAACATTAGTTGGCTTTTACCCAGACTGGTGTAGGGTATTCTATAGTCGGCATGCCCGACTTTAACCTTTTTACTCGTTTTTTATAACAGTATGACTACAAATCTGATATTTTTTAATGTAAAATTTTTTTACCACAAAAAGTCAAAAAATATGAGGAGTTTTATTGGAAAAAGTTTTAGAATATGAGAATTTTCATATAAAAAAAATATGAGAGCCGATATTGTAGTAAAGACTTAAATAGAACCAAATATTTAAGTGAAATTTTTTTCAGAGATTTTACGATTGTAAGGTATTTCTGAGCATTACCTACGATTGAGATGGTCATTCTAAGACCATTAAATTTAAAAAATTAATTAAGAAGTTTACTTAAGAGATTTTAATAGTAGCGCACTTAACATAAAAAAAACTTTAGTGCTCACTTTAAAATTTAGAGCCAGTTTTATAGTGAGAACTAAGCATAATTGTTTTCTTAAATATTTCTTAAGTAAGTAACTTTGTTTGAAATCCATCCAAGTTCTCACAATAAATAAAACTGGCCCTAAATATTAATTTTTAAGTAAAATGCCAAATTGAAAATGTTCAATTGAAAAAAAAATGGTTAATAGCTTCATAATTAATTCTATAAATACAAGCTCATTATAAAAAAATTCTGAGAATTATCTCTTGAAAAAATGTAGAATCTACACAAAACCTCAAAATGAAAAATGTTTCTTTTTTAGTAGGTTTGAGGTTAAGAAGAAGAATAAACATTTTCTTCAAAAAATACATTAAATTTGCAAATCAGATCAGATCCAGTTTCTGCCCTTTTTATGGACACGCTTCATCAGTGATTTTCCATTAAATTGTATTATTGTTTATATTTTTATTGTCAGATTGTCTCTATATGAATACTTTCAGAAGTGATCAAACAGAAATATACAAACATTCTACTTTCGAATTCCTGTTTATCTTCTTATTTCCTCTGTGTCACCTTTTCGCAAATGTTGCCACACTGACGTATGGTTTTTACGTACAAGTGCAGGCAATTTGTGTATATTGGAGACGGACAGCCAACAGGGCATTTTTATTTTTTTTAGTTAAGTGTTGTTTTTTCAAACGCGTCATATAGACCAAATACATGTTTCTTTAATTGGAGTTCTAAAATATCTGTTTAAAAAATTAATCATGTTGTCTATTATAGGATTTTTTGCAACAAAAAAATTCTTTGGTACTCAAGGAGCCTCCTTGTATCCGCGCCTGCTTGTGGAAGGCTAAACTATTATTTTCTGGCAAGAAACCCCATTTGCATCGACTCAAGCACGCCGTGTCTCTACTTATTGTTACGAAAGTTAAATTTGTATGAGAATATCTGTGGTAACCATTTGACTGACCCTGGTTACTTTTTAAATAAGTTATCCGCTGTTAATTATTTTTTTAATCTATTACAATTGAATTGTTAGTTTATAGAAATACAATTTGGAAATGGTGTAGAAAAATAGCACTAATAAATTTCCTTCTAGTTTAAGCGGTTTTTAGTTAACAAGGCTACTAATATCGATAAATCGTCAAGCATAAAATAAACAAAAATCTTAATAAGATAAAACTTGTTTAGAATTTTTAATTTTCAAATAAAAATGCTTTCATAAAAAATTTTAATTTTGTTTTTTTTAAATTAATTTTATTTTATTGATTAATAAAATTGACTTAATAATAGTTATTCTAAGCATAAAAAACTAAACTTAAATCTAGAAAACAAGATTTAATCACATAATGGCAGTACTTTTTTAAAGAAAAAATACAAAAAAAAAACAGTAATAATTATAGGTATACATAAAAATTTAACAATTTCAAAAAGAATACCTTTATTTAAAAACTTATAAAACAATGAGTATTTGTGTAATTCGTGTTAAAGTCGTGGTCGTTTTGTAGTTGTAGTTTGATTAGATGTTCCACTAAAATTATAGTCTACAATTGTTCTTGTGTTATTGCCCTTGCTATTTTGATAGTCTTGATAGTAGGGGTAATCAGGAAAACTTAGTAATTTTGTCGCTGTAAATGGCGGTAGTTTTGTGGTTGTGGTATTACCTTTTAAACGACGTATTTCTTCATTAACTTTGGCGAAAAATGGATGGCTAAAGGGATCTTTTTTAAATTTTTCATAATCCTTAATAGCTGAAGATTTTGTAGTATTAAAGGGTTTTAAGGTTGTAGTTACATATGATTTTATAGTGGTTGATTTTGTGGTTGATGGTTTTGCGGCAGTAGAATGTTTTGTAGTTTTTGTAGCGGCAGGTTTCAGAGTAGTAGTTTTATGACTCTCTTGGTTTATTGACCTGGTTGTTTGTGGTTTTGTAGTAAATGGTGTAGTTGGCTTGTTGGTTTTTAAGGATTGTTGTATTACTGTTTTGGTAGTTGGCGATTTTGTGGTTGTAGTAGTTTTTTTAGTTGTGGTTAGAGATTTTGTGGTTGTGGGCTTTAAAGTACTACTTAACCAATTCCAAGTAGTTTTCAAAGTTGGCTTTGTAGTTGTTATAGATTTCTTGGTAGTCACAGGTATATGAGTTGATATAATTTTTCCTGCTGACTTTGTTGTAGTAGTTTTGTCGTATACTTGCCAATTTTTTGTAGTTGTTATGGGTTTTTTGGAAGTTGTTATCAAAGATAAAGCCGTTGTAGGAATTTTAGTTGTTTTTGTTTGCTGATGATGTTGCCAATTCCAAGTAGTTTTCTCAGGTCTTAATGTAGTAGTCGTTTGAAGTTTTGCAGTTAAGGAATTCCAATTTGGAGTTGTTTTGGCTAAATCTGTTGGCTTGTTAGTATATTTTTGGCTTAACCAATTCCTGGTTGTAGCTACACGTTTTGTGGTAATTTGGGGAGATTTTGTGGTTGTAGCATTCGAGTATCTTTGATTTTGCCAATTCCATGTGGTGGCAGTTTTGGTAGTTTTTGGGAATTTTGTAGTTGTAATCCAATTTGTTGTTGTAGGCTTTGTGGTGGTTTTAGCATATTGTTGATTTTGCCAACTCCAGGTGCTTGTGGTTCTGGTAGTTGTAGTTCTTGGTATTTTTGTAGTAAATGTACGAATTGTTGTAGGTTTTGTAGTAGGATTCGTATACTTTTGATTTTGCCAACTCCAGGTGGTGGTAGTTTTAGGGGATTTTGTAGTTGATGACTGAATTGCGAAAGGTGTTGTGGTAGGCTTTACATACTTTTGATTTTGCCAACTCCAGGTGGTTGTGGTTTTAGGAGATTTTGTATTAGTTAACTGAGTTGTGTAAGGTTTTATAGTAGAATTTGCATATTTTTGATTTTGCCAATTCCAGGTGGTTGTGGTTTTAGGAAACTTTGTAGTCCATGAAGTGGTTGCTGGCTTTTTCGTTGTAGTTTTTAACGTAGTTGTAGTTTTTCTTGTAGTTGTGGTAATAGGCTTTGTAGTTGTAGTCAATGAAATTGTAGGTTTTTGATTAGTAAATGTAGTTATTGGTTTAAGTGTGGTCGAAATATTTGGTTTCCTAGTTGTTGTAGTTTTAGTTATCACCGTTGTTGTTGTTGCTGATATTGTGGGTTTTCTGGTTGTTATAGTGGTTCTAAATTGATTGCTATTTAAATAGTTTTTGGTAGGGCTGGGTGTAGGTAAATTTTGTAAAAATGGATTATATTGATACGATAAAGATCCATTTGTAGGTTTTTCAGTAGCAGATATTTTAATATTGCCATTAAGGAATGGATTTGAGCTAAAAGAGTTCACTCTAATAGCTTCCGAATACTTTTGTTGGACTTTATTTTGTGATCCAGGCTTATAACTACCATTTAGGAAGGGATTTTTATTATAATTGGGTTTCGATGTTATCTCCTCTGCCTGATCAATTGTTAGCGGTTTATTATCATTAAGAATTTGTGGTTTTGTAGTTTGTCCAACATTTTGTGTAGATGCTAAAGGTTTTAGTTTATTATTTAAAAATGGATTGTTTTTATAATTATGATGATTAATCGAGATATGAGCAGCATCTAATTTGGTTGGCTGTAAAAATGGATTGTTATTATAGTTGGTTATTTGATTTTGGGATTGCGTTGCAAATTTATGAGTTTGATTTTGAGTTATTGAATTTTTTAGAAATGGATTATTTGCATAATTTTGTTTTTCATTATCTAAGGAAATTTTAAAATCTGGTTTGTTAACAACAGGCTTTTGTGTAGAAGATGGTTTCGAGCTTAAACCACTTAAAAATGGATTATGACTGTAGCCATCTTGTTGTTGCCCTGTAATTACTGGTTTACTTTCCACTACTGGTTTTGCTGGAAAAATAAGATTATTTTCGTAGTCAATTATTTCGTTGCCAGTAAAACATGAACGTATATCTTCCATTTTACGACTACGACAATGAGTTTTGTAAACTGTCCAGGCATTAAAACCATTTCCCGAAATTCTGTTATGTTCCTCATAAATAATTTTTATACATTTAACATCATCTGAAATATCAGAATCTAAGAGTTTATCACAGGGTATATTACAAGCTTTACCACCATACTGGTCATGAGAACACCAATAAAGATCACTTATCTGGAAAAGACCATGATCAGCCGAACCATCAGCATTAAAACGTCCTACAGCGGAAGTATTGAAACTTGATTCATATTGAGCTATACAAACCCATGTCGGAATTTGTTCCATTGGCATTTTATGCCTACTTAAGAGTTCTTGCGCTAATTCACATTTTTTATAAATTTTACCGTTTTTAGAAGTTTGTGGATACTGAGGCTGTAGGGAATTGTTGTTAATGGGAGTTAGAATTTTATGGGTTTCTTTAAATTCTTCTTCTGTAAAACATGCTTTTATATGATCCATACCTATATTCTGACAATAAGGTTTATAAACTGTCCAAGCATTAAAACCATCTCCCGAAATTCTGGTGTGTTCTTCGTAGATAATTTTTATACACTTAACATCATCTGAAATATCCGAATCTAATAGTTTATCACAGGGTATATTACAGGCTTTGCCACCATATTGATCATGAGTACACCAATAAAGATCACTGATCTGGAAAAGACCATGATCAGCTGATCCGTCAGTATTTAAACGTCCTATGGCTGCCGTATTAAAACTAGACTCATGCTGAGCTATACAAACCCATTTAGGTATCTGATCCATAGGCATTTGATGTTGCTGATAAAGTTCCTGAGCTAATTCACATTTTTTATAAATTTTACCTGTTTCTTTCGGAGAAGTTTGTGGATAATGAGGCTGCAAGGGATTGTTGTTAATGGGAGTTAGAGTTTTATGGGTTTCTTTAAATTCTTCTTCTGTAAAACATGCTTTTATATGATCCATTCCTGGATTCTGACAATAAGGTTTATAAACTGTCCAAGCAGTAAAGCCATCTCCCGAAATTCTGGTATGTTCCTCATGGATAATTTTTATACATTTAACATCATCTGAAATATCGGAATCTAAAAGTTTATCACAGGGTATATTACAGGCTTTGCCACCATATTGATCATGAGTACACCAATAAAGATCACTAATCTGGAAAAGACCATGATCCGCCGATCCATCCGTATTTAAACGTCCTACCGCAGCGGTATTAAAACTTGACTCATGCTGAGCTATACAAACCCATTTTGGTATCTGATCCATAGGCATTTGATGTTGATGATATAGTTCCTGAGCTAGTTCACATTTTTTATAAATTTTACCTTTTTCTTTGGAAGGTTCAACATCATGGTTGGGATTATGATGTTGCACCTCATTTGTTGCCAAATCTTTTCCATCAAAACATTGTTTTATATGTTCAATATTTTGTTTAGTACAATGAGGTTGATAAGCCGTCCAAGCATTAAAACCATCTCCAGAGATTCTAGTGTGTTCTTCATATATTATCTTGAGACATCTAACATCATCCCGAAGATCCTCGTCCAAGAGTTTGTCACAGGGTATGTTGCAAGCTTTGCCTCCATAATTATTATGTGTACACCAATAACGATCTGATATTTGAAATAATCCATGGTTAGAACTGCCATCTGTATTTAAGCGTCCTATAGCAGCGGTATTAAATTGAGACCCCTGTTCGGCGATGCACACCCAGGTTGAAATGTCCTGCATGGGAAATTTGTATATAAAATAGAGTTCTTGGGCTAATGAGCAACGTGTAAAAACTTTACCCTTATGAGAAGAAATGCTGCTACTTGATGAGTAAGATGAAGCAGATGATTTAAATATATCATTAGGTTTGTTTGGTGTATAGTAAGAAGAAGAAGGCGATTGTTGTCTGAAGAAAGGATTTGATTGATATTGTTGTGCTGCCTGATGATTGGAGAAACCTACTGCATTTGAGTATCCTTTAGCAGAAGATTGAAGTGTATTAGAAAAACATGATGCCACCTTATTATAATATTGATTTTGACAGAAGGGTTGATATACTGTCCAAGCATTGAAACCATCTCCAGATATAGCCGCATGTTCATTATGTATTCTCTTAACACAACGTACATCATCCGTAATATCATCATCTAATAATTTACTACATGATAAACCACAAGCCTTACCACCACTATAACGATCTTGAGAACACCAGTAGAGATCACTTATTTGAAAGAGTCCATGATCAGCCGAACCATCAGTATTTAAACGTCCTACAGCAGCTGTATTAAAACGTGATTCATGTTCAGCTATACAAACCCAGGTCGGTACCTGTTCCATGGGCATTTGATATTTGTGATATAGTTCGCGTGCCAATTCACATTTTCCATAGATTTTACCTTGTTTCTTAGCGACATGTTCTTCTATAGAGTTCCCCGAATATTGAGCATCATAAGAACTATAACCCTTAGAAGCTATTAAATGTGTTGATTCCTTAATTTCTGCTGGAAAACATCCACGTATGTAAGAAGCTGCATTATTTCTACAATATTGCTGATAAGCATTCCAAGCTGTATAACCGTCTCCTGAAATACGCTGATGTTCATCATAAATTTGTTTAACACATGACAAATCATCTGTTAAATTGTCATCTCTTAGCTTATGGCAGGGTATATTACAACCTGACACCCTACCGAGTTGAGAACACCAATAGACATCACTAATTTGAAATAAACCATGAGAACCACCTGCAGAGCTATAAGCCTGGGAGGCGGTATTAAAACCACTCGAATGCTGTGCTATACACACCAATTGTGCAACTTCTTGTACATCTAATCCATGACGTTGTCTTAATATTTTTGCCAATTCACAACGTTCGTAAACTTTAGAATCTACCACTTTGTTTAAAACACAACCGATTATTAATGCTAAAATACCCGGCCATTGTGTTAAGGTTAACATAATTCTTTTGTGATAAACTTTTTGTTATGCTTAAATTAGTTTATCACATTAATGATGATGTTAATTTCTAATTAAATTATTTAGAAAAAAAACTCGAATTATTTTCTTTAACCGACCGTTTGTTGTATTCACTTTAACGTCTACTGCTCAACTAAATGTTTTAAAATGTTGTGCTCATCTCTTCATTGCGTTTCATTTCCGTTTTATACACACCTTCATGGAACAGATACAATCACACTTTTTTTCGAAATCTTTAATATTCTATAAATTTCAGACACACACATGATGATGATGATGATAATATTAGTAGCCAGTTTTTACGCGTGCGCCTTTCAATCAGACATCGATCGCAACATCTAAGGACAGTGTCAAAAAACTTGTTTAATTAAAATGTCCACGAGTCAATCATTCATGTTTTACAAATCAATATTTCAACAGTGTACGGGAGTGAAACAGCTGTTTGCTTTAGACTCTGTATTCTTAACTTCTCTTCACTTCTCCCGTTTTGTCAAATATTTAATATTTAGTTTTTTTTTCTATATTTCTGTTTAATTTTAACGGATTTTATCATCATTTTCATAACGTTTGTTTGTTTAATTTATGGCATTTTAAACGTCGTCTTGTACACACTATATTTTAATTATAATTGAACGTTTTAGCTCTTTGGTGGGCAGTTTTGTATTTGTTATTTTGTTGATAATTAATATTTATATGAATATTTGTTTTAAACTTTGTGTATTTTACTTACTACTGCTTAAAGCTGTTAGGTTAGGTGCAAAAACTATACACAGTTTAAATAATTAAACATTAGCGAATTATATTTTTATGAAATATGAAATTTTAGGAGTTATTATGATTCAGATACGTAGTTGAACTGGAATGGGTGTTAGTGTAACACCCTAAAATGTTCACAGTCTTCCTTCTTCAAGATGTTTAAACTTGATCATAGTGAACAAAGAGGGTGTGATACAATATAATTCAAGTTAATACCGATCTTAACGAGATGGGGAGAAAAAAAAAGTATCTAGTAGGGCAATATCTAGTCAATAAGGGTTCTAAAGGAATTACACTATTAAACAAATTTAAATTTGTGAAGGCATTTCCACTGGAAATAAAATCCTTTTCGATTAATTTCGGCATGCTGCTTACAACCAGGGAGGGAGTTTTGACACATGCTTACAAAAAAATAAAAAATTATCCTACTCATGAGAGAATCACGAAACTCACGAATTTCGTGTTTCGGGCCTATCTCAAATTGCGATATTTAGATTTTTTTGAACCCAGTTTTTTAGCGGGTTTGTCTTATTATTTTAGACTTAAAATGTTAGAAACATTTTTTTATTTAAAATTCTACGAAAGTTAAGTTATTTGAATGTAATATTTTCCTTTTATGTTTACAGATGGTTCCGGGATTCTGCGAGGATTCAGAAATTTCTCATTTTTCAGTTTAGTCTTTACGGTTTTTACTACAGCTAATGGATTTCGGTTTTTATAGTAATACCTTTACCAGACACTTTAATGAACAATATTTTGTGTAAAAAGTGCAAAACCATTGGATGTCATGAAATATTTGAAAAATAAATCGAAATGATTTTTAAATATGAAAAACAATTTTTAACTGTTAAAAATTTATCCAACGAACAGTTTTTATATGTGGATTTTTTAAATATTTCGGTATACTTTTAACAGAGACTATTAATTATAGAGATAGG
This sequence comes from Leucophora obtusa, assembly GCA_949987735.1. Classification (NCBI taxonomy): domain Eukaryota; kingdom Metazoa; phylum Arthropoda; class Insecta; order Diptera; family Anthomyiidae; genus Leucophora; species Leucophora obtusa. The sequence continues at coordinate 157,687,892 of OX465296.1, forward strand.
AAATCAAAACTTACACTACTCACCGGTAGGGGGCACTGAAATATAGTATCACCTGAGCGACTATTTAGTATCACTTTAGTATCAGCTGAGCCTATATTTAAAAACTCAAAATTTGATGAAAACTGCGCAAAATAAGAAAAAATCAAGCTCAAAATATGTTCTTATAATAAAATTTGAGAATTCCTTTTTTTGTTTTGCTTTTTTATTTGTTATTATTTCAATTTAAATAAAAAAAGAAAATTGTCAATTTTTTGAACAAAGTGCCATCTAGTGATAACGATGTTTTCATAACTTATTTTTTTGGTGATACCATAACCCTGACTTTTAATGGTGTTGCCACTAGTGATGCTAAGTTTTTTGAAGTAAAAAGGCCCTTAAAAAGCTCTAGATGATAAATTTGATAAAAATATGTACTTTCTCATCTAAATTAAGCGACCGATCCAAAAGCACTAAAAAACTATATTTTGGGAAAATAGAACTTAATTTTACATTTTTACTGCTTTGACAGTGTACAATATTAAAAGAAATGTTTGATTTTTTAAATTAAAATTTAAAGAAAACATCACTCTTAAAATAATTTTAGAACAGTTTTGAAAAACAAAAATAATGATAAAGTAGTATATTTTTGTTTAAAAATTATTTAAATTGTTTAAAAGTTTATCAAAATAAACGTTTTGCGGAAATGGCGCTAAATAAAAAATCAAGGAGCGTTATCACTGCGCCGTTTTTATTACGATATTTTATGAATAATGTAGTATTCCGAAAATTTTTCGATAAATTTACAATGATGTATGAACTAAGAGAAAAAGTAAAACAAATTTATTTACTTGAAGTAAAGTTAACAATATGATGCGCAATTAAAATTAAAAAATAAACGGTAACGGTATTTTTCGGGTTATGTCTTTTTAATTACGTTGGTAACGGCGTCATATTTTTTTTTGATTAGAAAGGAGTATTTAAGTGGATTTGCCTTTTGTTTTTAACTTAAAATGAAACTAATCAAATGGAATTTCGGTTTTTTTTTACCTATTGACCATTTTTGAAAAAATTGATTTAGAAATGGGTTACATATAATGTATATATTAGACTGTCCCTTAAAATACCGATTTGTCGATTTTCTTTCATTACACCCACCAGTTTTATTGGAAATGGTCCCAAATTGAAGAAATCGATTTTTATTTTTTTGGAAAACGTTAACCCGAGCCGAAAGTTGGACGAAAATGGCCATTTTGTAAAAAATTGTATTACAATTAAAAATTCCCAAAAATTCGATTTATATATTTTTATTCGATTTATTCATTTAATATAATCAAAGTGATTCAGACATGGAATTTTGACTTCATCGGATATCATTAACCCACTTTAGCCTGGAATCCAAAATGGCCCACGAATTTGATAAAGATGCAAAAACGTGTTTTTTTTAAATTAATTTAAAAGATTTTTTAAAATGCCTAATTTGGAGATGTCGATCAGAGAAACAAGCCAGCCGCCGTGAGCCGTTTAAGCCGCCGCCGCCGGTCATTTTTGCTTCAGCCGCCGCCGCCGATTTTTTTCGGCTCATTTCGGCTGGAAGTATCAATTTTCAAATATAAAAAATTTAAAAATAAATATATTTTTTAAAAAGAATTTACTAATTCATTAAACTTGAACAACCAGAGCTAAAAACAATTTTTTTATATGAAAAGAAAAAAGTTAAAATCTTCTAAATATTAAATTTTTATAAATATAATTTTTTTAAGCTATAAAAGCTTATATAAATTTTTACTGTGAAAAAAATTAAAAAAAAAAAGTTCTTAATGGGTTAATATAATACTTCAGAATGCAACTCTTTGCAGATGTGTAAAAAATCAATTAATAAAAAAAACATAGCTGCTTAACTTTGCATTTAAAACTCAATATATGTATTTGGTGTATGCATTTTTATCAAAAATTATGAAGAACGAGTAAAAAGGTTAAAGTCGGGCATGCCGACTATACAATACCCTACACCAGTCTGGTGTATTGTTTGGATCCGAAATTCGAATGGGTTAAAATGGGGCTTATGTCAAAATTTTCTATAATGTGAGTCAGCGCACCAAATTTCATTAAAATATCTTAATATTTGCGACCTGCAGTTTGTAACCAAGCCAATTTTGGGGGGACCCTTATATGGGCACTAGTTCTAAACATGGACCGATGTTCACCAAAATCAATTGGCTTCGTCCTTGGGCCAACATAGGTCTCTGTACCAAATTTCATCAAAATAGCTTAATATTTGCGACCTGCAGCGTATAAACAATATAATTTTGGGGGGACCCTTATATGGGCACTAGTTCTAAACATGGATCGATGTTCACGAAAATCAACAGGCTTCGTCCTTGGGCCAACATAGGTCTATGTACCAAATTTCATCAAAATATCTTAATATTTGCGACCTGCAGCGTATAAACAGTATAATTTTGGTAGGACCCTTATATGGGCACTAGGTCTAAACATAGACCAATGTTCACCAAAATCAATAGGCTGCGTTATTGGGGCAATATAGGTCTGTGTATCAAATTTCATCAAAATATCTTAATATTTGCGACCTGCAGCGTATAAACATTATAATTTTGGTAGGACCCTTATATGGGCACTAGGTCTAAACATGGACCGATGTTCACCAAAATCAATAGGCTGCATTTTTGGGCCAATATAGGTCTGTGTACCAAATTTCGTCAAAATATCCTAATATTTACGACCTGCAGCGTATAAACAGTATAATTTTTGTAGGACCCTTATATGGGCACTAGGTCTAAACATGAACCGATATTCACCAAAATCAATAGGCTGCATTATTGGGCCAATATAGGTCTGTGTACCAAATTTCATCAAAATATCTTAATATTTACGACCTGCAGCATATAAACAGTATAATTTTGGTAAGACCCTTATATGGGCACTAGGTCTAAACATGGACCGATGTTCAAAAAAATCAAACTTGTTCGTCCTTGGGCCAACATAGGTCTGCGTACCAAATTTCATCAAAATATCTTAATAGTTGCGACCTGTAGAGTGCGCACAAGATTGCATGGACAGACAGACGGACGGACGGACGGACGGACAGACGGACATCGTTAAATCGAAATAAAAAAAAATTCTGAACCGATCGGTATACTATAAGGTGGGTCTACGACCAATATTTTTTGGTGTTACAAACATCAGCACAAACTTATAATACCCTGACCACATAGTGGTGTAGGGTATAAAAATCGTTACAGAGTTGAAGTCGTGTTAGCATAGATATACGAAAAAGTTTGTAAAATGTATTAATTTTTGTTAAAAGCGTTACTTCTCCTCTTTATATAAATGCTTACAGTTAGTTTTTAGCTTCATTTGGTTATTAAAATATAAGCTATTAAAGTTAAAAAACCTTATGAGTTACTGGTTACGGAGTTTACATTTGGCCTATAAAATTGGTTACAAATTCTATGTATTAACCAAAAATTGGTCAGATTGTTATAAATTTTGTAAAACAGGTGACAATGCGCTGATATATATCGAAATATATAACTCAAATGTAATCCATGCATTTGAAATTAGCTGGTTACATGGTTTTTATCACATTTTTTTATATCACCCATATATATTTTTTCAATTCTAAAATACATTTTTAAAAATGGTCCAGTTGAATATTTTGGATAAATTAAACATTTTGTAACAAATAAATGAAAAAGTAAAGATAAGAGATATTGTTAAATTCTATAATATTTAGAATAGGACACTTTTACGGATAAAATGCTCAAACCAATGTTCGAATTGATCACATAATTTCATCATTTAAGGACATTATTGATTGGGCATCTAATTAAAATGGGTCCCTATAAGATATGTGCATCCTGCCCAAACTTTCTAACAAAGCCTCCATTCAAAAGTCTTCAAACAAGTTTAATTTCTTAAATCAATCGATATGTATTTTTTCTATACCCGGTTAAAAAAGTTCATATATGATCAAATATGATCATATATGGCTGCATGTATGTACAAATATGGCCATATATGTTTCCTGTATGGACATATTTGGAAATATATGTAATTTCATATATTCAAAAGGCAGTCATATATGGACAAATATAAAAGTATATACGACTCCATACATCCGAAAAGGACTCATGTACGAGCATATATGTATGTATATGACTTCCCATATATGCAAACAGCATTCAAATATGGAAGTATATGTCATTTGATATACACAAAAATGACATATATGGACATATATGGAAGTATATGTGATTCCATATCTGCAAAAATCACTTATGCATGGCCATATATGAAAGTATATCTGATACCATGCTATGCAAAAACCACTCATATGGATCAATTAGGAAGTACATGTAATTTCATATATGCAAAAGGAACTCATGTAGGAAAATATATCGAAAAACATGAGTTTATTTTTTTATTTTCAAAAAACCGCGAATAATTTATAAACTACAAATTTTTTTCATATTTCGATTGCAGATTCATATTCTTTGTTAAAATAAAGATCAAATTTGCGAAATTTGTGCATATCATGCACGACCAGTGGGATTTTCACTTTCATATTTTTAGGAAATTTGGCAATTTTAGCCAAAATATGTTTTTTTTTTTGTACAATTAAAAAAAACGAAAAAAAAACTGCGAATTGCTTAAAAGTTACCTAATTTTTTTAAGTTTTGATTTCATATTCCTTTTCTGCACATCAATTAAGAATATAGAATAAAAAAAGAAAAATAATTCAGAAATAATTCAAAGTCAACCCTACTTTTTGTAAAAATTACTCTAGAGACAAATTAAAATTTATTAAAAGATAAATTTTTCTGGCCAGTATAAAAGCGGATTTGGCTTAAACTTTGCACAGAGAGTTTTTAGACATTAAGCAATAGAGGCAACATTGTAGACACCGCGAATTCCAACGTTCATGTTTTTTTTGGCAACTCTAATGTACATGGAAGTAGATATGAATACTCCTATTTATGACAGCATATTCTGATATGTGTATGCGTTCATATATGATTATAAATTATTTCTATTTTCTACATTCGTTATTTTAAGACGGAGTTTTTGGTATGTAAGCTAAACTTTGTTTAATTAAACCGAAAACGATTTTTTCAGCATATTCTAAGTTGATTATGAAAAATTTGCCTTTATTGAATTAAAACAAAATATTTTTTGTTGCATTTCAAACCAAAATATTTTATTTTCAAAAGCAAGAATGTTAATTATGTAACTGCCTTGTATATATTCATTATTTTATAAATATAATTTCCAACGTGTATAACATGTTTAATTATATTATCTTATATTTTAATTATTTTGAAATCGTACGAAATATTAAAGGGAATTATATATTCTAATATTAATTTAGTTTTGTTGTGAACAAATTTGTTGGCGGTTTCCAAATCAAGACATTGAACAAATAAAATGTATTATTGTGTTTTCAAGTTTTTTAACAAAAATTTGTCACAACAGTTTTCAAAATACGAAATTTCCTAACAAAATAGTTGATAATACATATAAAATATAAACATACTGTATATGGACGACCGTACAAAGTAATATATGAACATGTATGACCATATTTGCCCATATATGGAGATGTAGGTTCATTTTTCTAGTATGTACGAATATGGATGACCATATATGATCATATAAAAAATATATATGATCATATATGAACTTTTTTAACCGGGTAGTCTTTATTTATTCCTTAGTTTGTTAAAATTAAAAAGAATAAATAAAAAAAAATTAATTCCCAGTATGCTTTAATTGTCTGAAAATTCTATAAGAGGCAAAAATTGTTTTGAGTTCCAAGGGGGTTACATTTTCCCAATGTTGGGATTACTTTGGAGCCCTTTACATTGGCAAAAAAAATGTGCTGGCAAAATTAACATTTTGCAAGTTATGTTTCAAAGAAAAGGACTTGGTACTAAAAGGGTATGTTTATAATTTATTAAATAAAACTTGTATGTTATATTAAATATTTAAGACAATTTGTTAGATATAGTCTTGACTAGCCATGGATCTGTGCGAACATGAAACAAATCACACGTGAACCAACAACAAATCTTATATGAATTAATTTTATATATATGTGTGAGTGATTTTCTGACCGTGATAAAGTGCAGACGTTAATTGTGATCTCTTTTCTATAATTCTATTTAAATTTAAAAGCAATAACATTTGTTATTGTTTTAAGAAAAAACTTTTTTTTTAATACATTGTATCAGTGTTGCCATAACGGCGATTTTCTCGTCAGATCTAGCGATTTTATTTCGCCCCTAGCGGGAAAAATTGTCCTGTAGCTATTAGCCAAAAATCTAGCGATTTTTTTTATCAGCCGTAATATAATTTTTAAAACTCGGTTTTATGTTGATAAATATTATAAAACTCGCACATTGATATTCCTTTATTATAAAACACAACATCTTAAACGATTTTAGTAAAAAAAACTCTAAAAATACACATTTCGATAAAATATGGGTATGCACTTATTCATCGTACAACGCCCTCTATTGTGTATTCTCAATACTAAGATTAATTCAATGAAAATCAGGACTCATTATTTGAAGCTTAATTGTAAAATTTTTCATTATTTAAAAGTTTATAACACTTATTAACATATTAAAAACATTTTTGAGTAAAAACTGCTTTAAGTACCATTTTTCAACAATCTAGCGATAAAATCGCTAAATATTTACACTGTTTATAATCTAGAGATTTTCTAGCGATTTTTGTGTCTGATCTAGCCATTTATTTTGAAAATTTGTTGGCAACACTGCATTGTATATTGAAATCAACAACAAATTATTATTGATTATTAGGGCAAGGAATTTCATGCTCTTAAAAATGGAAAATATGCGCCTAAAATATGCGGTTAAAAAGGAAAAATATGCATTAAAAATATAAGAAATATGCACTAAAAACTATTATTTTTACAAAAATAATGCTCTCTAAAACTTAAAAATGTATTTAAGTTAGTTATTTTGCAAACAGACACAGAACTCGATGATTTCCCATAGGTCAATAAGGTTTTAAGAATGTTTATTTTGATTGAATCAAAATATGAAAGTGTATCAATTTTTATATTTTTTTACAAAATAAAAAATGTTCCTCAAAATGAAAAATATGCACAAATATGCATTAAAAAGCACAAAATATGCATTAAAAAGGCACCAAATATACACTTAAAGTCAAAATATGCAAAAACATGCATTTATGACAAAATATGCAAAAATATGCAACTACAAATCGATGCCATTTTGTTCTAAATTTGATGATTCGGATAAATATTTAGTCCATATTAGTTTTAGACTATCGAGAAAAAACATGCATTTGCATGAAATTCCTTGCCCTACTTATTATTAAGTAGTAAACAAAGGGATTATTACTCTGCTATACTAATCCTCTGCTGTTACAGCAGAATGGATAGTAGCAGCGAGTCTACTGAAGAAAGCGATATTGTCTGGTAGACAGTCGCTGAAAACAAAACAACGAAACGACGACAAAATCGATCACCAGAATTAGTTAAGCATGCAATCAAAATAACAAAAACTACCAACAATAATGATTAGGGCAAGGAATTCCATGCAAATGCATGTTATTTCTCGATAGTCCAAAACTAATATGGACTAAACATTTATCCGACTCATCAAATTTAGAACAAACTGGCATCGATTTGTAGTTGTTATATTTTTTGACATAAATGCATATTTTGCATATTTCGAATTTAAATGCATATTTGGTGGCTTTTTAATGCATATTTTGTGCTTTTTAATGCATATTTGTGGATATTTTTAATTTTTAGTAGCATTTTTTTATTTTGTAAAAAAAAATAAAAAATTGATACGTTTTCATATTTTGATTCAATCAAAATAAACATTATTAAAACTTTATTGACCTATGGGAAATCTTCGAGTTCTGTGTCTGTTTGCAAAATAACTCACTTAAATATATTTTTAAGTTTTAAAGTGCCTCGAATAATTATTCCAAATGTTTCAGATATAAGAGCGATGATGAATAACTTTTCAAAAATAGTAAACCTTGAAGATTATTCGAACAAATCTTTGAGAGATGGTCAGGTAAGAGTAATGGCAAAAAACGTAAAGGCATATAGAGTGAGAGTAAAATATCTATCTTTCGTAAAAAAACTTAAACGTTTTCAAATCACATTACAAAATGTTGTTTTCAGCCGATCAAGCCGCCGCCGCCGCCGATTATTTGGTTGCGCCGCCGCCGCCGATTTTTATCCGGCTCAACCTCAATCGCCGCCGCCGCCGCCGATTTTTTGCTTGCGCCGCCGCCGCCGATTATTTTGGTCGGCTTGTTTCTCTGATGTCGATTACTATTTGTACCGCATAATAGTTGATATTAACGAAAAAAAAAAATAAATTGGAAAAATTATAATTCGAGTTTGTGTTTGGAGTGACTGCTTTCCAGGATATTTTACAAAAATTGCTCATTTTGTCAAAAATTAAACAAAATTTGAAAGTTTTCATCAAATTTTACACAGTTTTCGGAAAACCATCACTTAAATTTGATTAGACTATAATTATCTTTACATTTGTTTAAAAAATATTTAACCCTTAGTGGCCTGGGGTCAGAAAAGACTTATGAAACTTAATATTAATTATGACTACGAGATTGTAAAGTCATTAAATTGATAAAAAAAAATTATTTTATATAACGTGATCCATATGGGGTTAATTTTTATACTTTTGGCCAAAAACACCCCACTAGGAAATTTACAGAATAACAGCTTTCATAATTTTCGGAAAAATATCACTTTGAATGATTAAAAACATTTTTTTTCACTTGATAAAAATTATTATTTTGAGTAACTTGATCCATATAAGGTTAATGTTCTCACTTTCCACAAAAAAAGACCCACTAGGAAATTTACAGAATGGGGGGTATAACGACAAATCTATTTTTAAGGGATACTCTAGTATATATCCACACGAATAACTACACGAATAACTACTTATTTTGGTAACTAATTATTTTATATACTTTTGTAATGCAGCGGGTAAGCGGGTGCACAAATTTTGTGCGTTTTTTCATGCAGCGAATATGGACAACAACTTATAAAAACGACTTTGTCGAACAAAAATAATGAGTTTTGACATTAGTAATGCGCACCCATTACTGAGATTTTGCTGGGATCTTATCGGAGATAGGCAATATCGACTTTGATGTACCTGCCAAAATGTAAACCTTTTTTTATAATTTTTCTCGATAACGGATTTTTGGCATATGGGTCAAACTAATAATAATGAGTTAATAAAATACCAACCGGAATTAAAAAAAATAATTTGGAAATCAAAAATGTATTTTGCGGGTTTTTCAATTTCTGTCAAAAGACTACTTCCAAAATTTATTTCAATAAGCTTTTTAATTTATAAAAAAAATTCAATGATTCATCCTCTAATGCCCAAGGACGCTAAAAAGCGGTCTTCAGATCTTAAATAGTTTTTCGCTAAATAACAATTTTGTTATATATCGATAGAAAACATAATTATTGAAAATTAAAAAATCGTCAAATATACATTTACGATCTAGCATATATTATCGATTATAACAAAGCTAGATTAGAGTCTCTAGTTGTAAGGATAACGTCAGGATTCATCTTACAAATATCTCTCTAACACAAAAAGTAGCGCACAGATTTTTTTTTTGAAATTAAACACAGATTATATACTCGGAGTAAGTAGTAAGAAAAACTATTTTCGTGAAAATTTATTGATTTTTAATACAAAATTCGCCAAATTTCGCAAATTTTCAAAAAGCGAAAATCGCTATAACTTCTAAAATAACACTAGATCAACAATTTTCTGTATGTGATATTATTTTACTGATAGTGTTATTTATACCAAAAATCGAAATTTTTTGGCTATGGGATTTCTGGATTCGTTTTCAACCTTTATTGTACTATTATGTATATCGCCAAAATAAAGCGATAAAGTAAAATTTTAACATTTGTTCCGTTGTAGGATTTCAATGTCAGATATATAATTCAAATATTATCGCAATCAGATGAAAGAGCATAAGAGGGTACAAGTAAATTTGTGGTGAATTTCGTTTGGGCGGGAAATCCCGGGATTCCGGGAAACTCAAGTAAAAAATCCCGCTGTCCCGGGAAATTAAAATGTCCGGGAAAAGAAAAACACTAATAATAATGGACCAAATCCGTCCTAGAGGAAAATTTTCCCTCTATTGAAGTAGGCCGAACTCCAAATAACTATCATATTTTCATAAATTTTTAAAAATGTTTTTTTACATTTGGAGCATTTTCTCAATAAATACAAATTTTTATGGTTTTTTACGATTAATTTAATTGATTTTGCTCAAAAAGTTTTGTTAAAATCGGCTTTTCAAAATTAAAATTTTTCTTAAGGTTATAGAAAATAGTTAAACACATTTCACCAATGTGTTTTTAACCCTCTAATACTCTTTTTTTTTGATTATGATAATATTTAAACTATATATTTGGTGTTGAAAATCTACTAACTATGGAACAAATATTAAAATGTTAATTATCGCTTTATTTAGGCGATATAGCACAACAAAGGTTGACGACGTATCTAGAAACCCAGTAGTCAAATAATTTCGGTTTTGCTATAAATAACACTATCAGTAAAATAAAATTACGTACCGAAAATTGTTGATCAATTTTTGTTATTTCAGATTTTCGCTTTTTGAAAATTACGAAATTTGGCGAATTTGGCACTACACATCATTAGATTTTGGCTAAATTAGTTCTGCTTACTACTCTGTGTTTAATTTCAAAAAAATCTGTTGGCTAGTTTTTGAGTTAGAGAGATATTCATTCGTAAGACGTATCCTGCGGTTATCCTGTGAGTCCTGGAGAAAAATTTTTAACTGATGTTTCAATTAGAGACTCTAAACTAGCTTTGCTATTATCGATAATGTACGCCAAATATTTTTTTTCTTTTTTAAAAAGTTAATTTTTTCAAATTCACTAAATTTTCATTTTACAGGCTTCTCGCTTGAAAACCGTTCCTTATACAAAAAAAGTTTGAAGGCAGAAAAGTAGGTAAATAAGTTTTCTATGGATATAATACAACTTGTTTAATAAAATATTGTTAGTTAGCCAAACACTATTTAAAATCTGAAGACCGCTTTTTGGCGGCCTTGGGCATTAGAGGGTTAAAGACACGTCCCATCCCAACGAAACCAGAAATTTTGTTTAATTTCTTTTGTGACATTTTTCTTTCTGAAGGCCTAAATAGCATATATTTAAAATTTGAGAAAATCGGACCAGGAAATCTACGTTCGATAAAAAATAGGTTAGGGGAGTGTCGTGTACCTTGGTACTTTTGAAAATCCTGTGTCAATATCTCTAAGATTAAGATAGATGCGAAAAATTTTCAAATGCATAAATATTAGTGTTGGTGTTGTTATAGATTGTAAATAATAAAAACTTTAATAATTCTTATGTATTTTAAGAAATTACAATTTTTTTAGAAAAGCGAAAAAGTTTCCAAATTACAAATTGGCGTGTACCTTGGAACTCGTAAAAAATGAAAGGAATTTCTTTAAAAACAATTCTGCTCCATAATTAAATTTATTGCATTATTTCCAGTAGAGTTGATATCTACCTGAAATGAGACAATGCAATTTAATATTTGCATAAAAACAACATTTTTAAGAAATGGCGAAAATCTTAAATCAGAGGTTATTTTGTAGCGAATTATATTCAAAAAGTTCAAATAGCCTGTAGAGCTTCAATTAATCATGTATTTAAATTTGTTGGATACACATAACAGGAAATATTCAAAAAGTTCCAAGTTTTTGCAGAAAATGCAATTATTTTCTTATTTGTATATTACATACATGGGACTAATGAATTAGGTGGACTAATTAATTGACGATTTCATTAACATTGATTGATATAAATGGTAATGAAATTATTTTCGTTACCATTGTTTCAAACTAGTGTTAATGATTTTGGAATTTTATTTCATTGAATAATGACAATGGTTTTTAATTTCATTTCCGTTGATAATGTGTCAATTAAAAAAAATAATTACCATTGACAGATAAGATTTCCGAGGAACGTAAAAATGCAGAAAATTCACTGAAATCAGGGTTGGAAATTGTCAAAATTTGAAAAAATTTCCAAAATTGAAAAAAATCACAAAAATTGGAAAATATTGGAAAAAATCGTCAAAATTTGAAAAATCGTCAAAAATTCGAAAAAATCGCCAAAATTGAAAAAAATCTTCAAAATTTGAAAAATCGTCAAAAATTTCAAAAAATCGTTAAAAATTTTAAAAATCGCCAAAATTGAAAAAATTTTCAAAATTTGAAAAAATTTCCAAAATTGAAAAAAATTATAAAAATTGAAAAAAATCGTCAAAATTTGAAAAATCGTCAAAAATTAGAAAAAATCCCCAAAATTTCGGTTTTACAAAATTGAAAAAATCGCCAAAATTCATTTCTCGCAAAAATTGAAAATCGCTTAAATAAAATTTTAATTTTCCATATCTCGAAAACTATAAGAGCTAGAAAAAAAATTACTGCACCAAAGGTCAAAACTCACTACCAATACCCCGATAGCGAAATTAGATTTTAACTTGCATTGCTAGATTTTAAAATCGCGTTTTTCTCGCAAACTAAGCCTCGTAGAGAGAAAAGGGCTTTTATTTGGAATGTCCCCCATATCTCGAAAACCAAATGAGTTAAATGAAAACGGATAACGGTTTTGGAACAAGGAAGTCATAGTGAGTCATCTGCGGAAAAATAATTGCGAAAATCGCTTAAATAAAATTTTACTCATCCATATCTCGAAAACTAGAAGAGCCAGAGGAAAAATAACTGCACCAAAGGTCAAAACCCACCACCAATACCCCGATACCGAAACTAAATTTTGACTTTCGTTGCTAGATTTTAAAATCGCGTTTTTCTCGAAAACTAAGCCTCGTAGACAGAAAAGGCCTTTTATTTGGAATGTCCCCCATATCTCGAAAACTAAATGAGTTAAATGAAAACGGACAACGGTTTTGGAACCAGGAAGTAAATGCGAAAATCGCTTAAATAAAATTTTAATCGTCCATATCTCGAAAACTAGAAGAGCTAGAGGAAAAATGACTGCACCAAAGGTCAAAACCCACCATCAAAACCCCGATACCGAAACTAAATTTTGACTTGCGTTGCTAGATTTTAAAATCGCATTTTTCTCGAAAACTAAGCCTCGTAGAGAGAAATATCTTTTGTCCAAAAGACAATTTTTCAATTATACAATCGGTCTTTGGAATGATTTACCCTCATATGTTCAATTGCTTAGCAACATTTATGTTTTAAAAAGGAACTTTTAAATTTGTTTAAAATTAATTAAATATATTTATTTTATTATGTTTTATGTTTATTTTGAATTTATATTGTTTACTTTTAAATTTTAATTTAATTATAAATGCTATTGAATGACTAATATTAATATGAAAATTTGATTTGCTATCACTAATTTATAAGATTTATTCTTGTTGTGATAGCTATTGAAACAATAAATAAATAAACTAAACTAAGGGCTTTTATTTGGAATGTCCCCCATATCTCGAAAACTAAATGAGTTAAATGAAAACGAACAACGGTTTTGGAACCAGGAAGTCATAGTGAGTCTTCTGCGGAAAAATAAATGCAAAAATCGCTTAAATAAAATTTTAATCGTCCATATCTCGAAAACTAGAAGAGCTAGAGGAAAAATGACTGCACGAAAGGTCAATACCCCGATAGTGAAACTAGATTTTGACTTGCATTGCTAGATTTTAAAATCGCGTTTTTCTCGAAAACTAAGCCTCGTAGAGAGAAAACGGCTTTTATTTGGAATATTCCCCGTATCTCGAAAACTAAATGAGTTAGATGAAAACGGAACAAGGAAAAATAAATGCGAGAAATAAATTTTGGAAATTTCGTTTTTTAAACCTGGACTATTTTTTAAATTTTGGCGATTTTTTCTAATTTTTGTCGATTTTCACAAATTTTTACAAGTTTCTCAATTGTGGCAATTTTTTACAATTTTTGACAACTTTTTGAAATTTTGACGATTTTGGTAATTTTTTTCAAATATTGACAATTTTTTTAAAATTTTTACGATATTTCGCAAGTTTGGCAATTTAGTCTAATTTTTGACGATTTTTTTTTTTTTTTAATTTTGGCTATTTGGGCAATTTTTTCAAATATTGACGATTTTTTCAAGTTATGACGATTTTTTTCAAAATTTTTCAATTTTGTCATTTTTAAAATTTTTTCCAATTTTTTTCGGCTTTTTGAAATTTTGACGATTTTGGTAATTTTTTCAAATATTGAAAATTTTTTAAGGACGATTTTTTCAAAATTTTTACGATATTTTGCAATTTTTGCGATTTTGTCTAATTTTTTTGGGCAAGTTATGACGATTTTTTAAAATTTTTTACAAAATTTTTCAATTTTGGCATTTTTTCAAATTTTGGCGATTTTTTCTAATTTTTGCATTTTTTTTGCGATTTTTTCTGGTATTTGAAACTTTTTTTAATTTCAGCGATTTTTTGCATCCATGTGCGCGCACATGTGCATGTGCGTTCCGCTTTTTAGCTTTTTAGAAAAATGTTTATATTTTTGGCTCGCTTGAGGGCTTTTCCATCCTTGATTGTAGCTTATGTTATATATTAAGATTTTTGTAAACAAATGGTTTTTTAATCAATTGTAATTAGTTTTTTTTTACATTAGTGTGATTTCATTACCATTAGTAATGATTTTTCTAATGAAAAATATTTCATTACCATTAAATGGTAATGAAATTTTTTCATTGTCATTAGTATGAACTAATGGTAATGAAATTTCAATGGTAATGAAAAATTCCCATGTATGATACACATAACAGGAAATATTCAAAAAGTTCCAAGTTTTTGCAGAAAATGCAATTATTTTCTTAATTGTATAATATAGTTAAGGAATTTACTGGTTACTGCATTTAGAAAACGACAAGCGTTATATTTATTTAAGCCCGTAGCTTGAAATATCTTGAATATTTTTAATAAATTAGCTAAAAATATTTTTTACAAAAATTTACTTTTGTCGATCCAAGGTACACGCACCCAATTTTAGGGTCTCCTTTAGACTTATCTAAAACTTTGAATAGTTTAAAATGATCATTAGGCAAAATAAAAACTTCATAGAAGAAGACTTTACAGTAAAACATTAACAAATAGGAGAAAAACGCAAAGTTCCAAGGTACGCGACATTCCCCTAATCAAGCAGATCAGAATGCAGAGAATATTTACTTAATATATTTCCTGTTATGAAATTCTTCTAACAATAAGTAGAATTCAAAGAATTTTGCAAAAAGATACCGCGTATATAACTTTTTATTTATTATTATTTTGTTTTTTTTTTTTAATTTATCTTTTCTCATTACGATTCCAAATTCCTTTGTTAATTTTTAACCCAATTTAATTTTGAAAATGAGCTAATTAAAATATCTGTGAATTTTTAATTGCGTTTTTTGTGATGCACGTGAAATGTTAACCCTTCGACAACCGGATTTAAACTGCTGGAAAATTTGTAAATTTCAACTTTTATTGTCAACTATCAAATAAGTGAAAAAAATACCTTAAACAAGTAAGCAGTATCGAATTTATTTCCTATAATTTTTTATGTCATATCACACACATTTTTTAATGAATTTTTGTATGCTGAATATAGAAAATTTTTAAAATAATTTGAGGCGCTAGTCAAGTTTAGACTGTAGTACCAAAAATTTCGTATTTATATACTTTTTAAAATTTTTAAAAGGCTAGAAAAATTTTGAGATCACATTTGGTATCAGGAGATTAAAATCTATAAAAACTACTTAATGAGGGGAAATTAAAATCGAAAGAAACTGAACAAGAAGCTCCTATTTTTTAAGAACAATGCTACACAGATCTGTAGACTTTTAACAAAAGCACTTAAATTGAATTAAGAAAAATTTCCAATATTATTTTAGTCAATAATACTTTTAATTAAATACGAATAATTCTTTCTAATCCGCACATTTCTGCACCTTCTATATTGAAGAAATGAGGCCACCTCAAATTAATTTATTTACAAATTTTATTATTTTCTGTTTGACAAAAGAACTTAATTCATTTGTAGTATTAGGCATTTTTTCTTCAACGATTTTTTCGCTGAAGAAAAATGTATATTTGACAACGTTGAAGCTAGACTGTCTTTGGCACAAAAGTTAGTTTCTGAGAAAATTAAGATTATATCAGTATGGTATGCCTTTACTTTGCAGACCGCACTAATTCTATAGTGAGATGTTGCGATTTCTCAAGACGGAAAGCGCTGAAGAACAATTACATAAGGTTGCAATGGAGGAATTATGAGTTTTCTATGCCATTGTGTAATAATATAATTTTTGATAAAAATGTCGCTTATCAGTCTGGCTCCGAAGTCGTCATTTGTGAAATAAGTGTTTTTGTTAAAATTCCACAGATATCTATATATCCCATATTGCATCATCGTCCGGTATGAATTTTAATAAATTAATTCCAGATATTTCGATGCTTTTAAAAACTTGAAGGATTGGATCATTTTCTACCAAAAATTTGTTCCCCTACAAATTATGACAAAATATTAATAATATTTTTATTTTAATTTCAACTCCTCCGTATTCGGCTCTGAGATCTAAGTTGATATTCATCTAAGTTATTGGTATGATCAGGAAGCCACAACTCTTCTCTGTTGATGCAAACTAAATTTGGGAAAATCGATTGGAAAGTATAACAAAATTATATAACAAAAATTAGACACGTAGCAAAAATTCGTAGTAAAAGGGTTAATTTGTTTATAATAAAATAAACTCGAACAAATTGTCATATATATTTTTATAAATTTTCGATCAATATTTATTACGTCTAAAATAAATATAAGTTATCATTGAATGCAAAACAACAAAATAATATTTGAATAATTAAACTTGGCCTATAGATTAACATCTTTTAATTTGGATTTATATTGTAATTAATAAAAAAATTACTTGTCATAATTTGTAAATTACACTCTTATCTATAAGATGGCAGATATATAATGTTTATCCAGGGGTATGGCATCACCAAAAGAAAAAAAATAAGTTATAATGAAATCGTTATCACTAGGTGGCACTTTGTTCGAAAAATTGACACTTCTCTTTTTTTATTGAAATTTAAATAATAACAAACAAAACAAGCAAAAAATAAATGGATATCTCAAATTTTAATATACAAATATATTGCGCCCTTGTTTTATTTTTAATTTGCGCAGTTTTCGGCAATTTTTGAGCTTTTAAATATTGGCTCAGCTGTTACTAAAGTGATACTAAATAGTTGCTCAGGTATTACTAAATTTCAGCGCCCACTGCCGGTGAGTAGTGTAAGTTTTGACTTCCAATCTCTATAATTAATAGTTTAGTTTCTCTAAGAAAAATGTAATACTCGTAGCTTAGACATTACTGATAGTACGCAACGTTTCGAATTTTTGAGGAAAATGGCCAGAATAAAAAAATCCTTGTGAAATTGATCTAACTATCTATTGTATATATCGTATATAAATGAGTAATGTGATATACTTATTGACTGACTCAATGACTCACTTACTCAACATCGCCCAGTCTAAACCGCTGTAGCTAGGAAATTGATATGTGGTACATAGGTTCCTCCAGCAGATGTCCGATAAGGGGGAATTTTGGAAATTATGGAACAAGAAGGAACAGGAAACAAGTGGAATTAAAACGCAAAGAATAGGGAACGAAACAGAATGGGGCGAGTCTCGATTTTAGTGATATTTATCGGATGGAACGGGGAACGAGTGGAATTAAAATATTAGACAAGTGCAACGAAATGGAATGGAACTTGAAACGAGTGGAATGTAATGGGGAACGAGTGGAATTAAAAGACTATATACAGGAAACGAAAGCGACGATCGAGCCTAGTTTTTAGTGATGTTTATCGACTTCAACAGATTTTTTTCTGATATAAGGATTTTTCTCAATTTTTACGTTCGGTCAGGGCAGCGACTTTCATGCAAATGCATGTTAGTAGTCATTAATCCAAAAATGATATTAAACCAAATACTTTTCCGAATCAAAGAATTTGCAACAAAATGGCATCGATTTGTTGTTGCATATTTTTGCATATTTTGTTATAAATGCATATTTTGTTATAAATGCATATTTTAAGTCCATATTTTTTCCATATTTTATGATTTTTATTGCATATTTTTGCATGTTATTCATTAAATTGCATATTTTCTTCATATATTTTTTTTTAAACTAAGTATAAGATTTAATGAAAAATAAAGATAAACGCAGCACTTAACTAGAAGGAAAACATCAAGTTGTCATCTATTTATTGGATATATTGGATTTAATTTTTAACCAAACGCTCGAATAATAAATATTCCCAGCAACACCTTGGTAATGGGTTGGACCTTTTTCACGCAGTGCCTGGCAATGGGTACCCCTTTAGCCTTGGTTTTACTTAGCAGCCTAAAGTAATACGTTACTAATATTGTGATACATCAATACTTATATGGGAGGTATGAAATAATGAGATACTGATATAGAGATATATCATTACTTATTTGGAGTAATAATATATTACTGATATTGTTTTATATAATAACTTATTAATAAGGGTCAAAGGCGAAAGTATGATTTAATAAAAATCATGGATGGTAACCGAAAGGAATGCGGTTATCGTTAGGGTAACGATATTTTAGGTTATTTCGGTAACAGTATTTTAAGGGTAACGCTATTTCATTTATTTCGGTATCGGTATTTTAAGGATAACGGTATTTGAGTTATTTCGGTAACGGTATTTTAAGGATAACGGTAGTCAGTTATTTCGGTACATACCGCATTTTTTTTTGCAAAAACCACACTAAAGTAAAAAACGAGTAAAAAGGTTAAAGTCGGGCATGCCGACTATACAATACCCTACACCAGTCTGGTGTATTGTTTGGATCCGAAATTCGAATGGGTTAAAATGGGGCTTATGTCAAAATTTTCTATAATGTGAGTCAGCGCACCAAATTTCATTAAAATATCTTAATATTTGCGACCTGCAGTTTGTAACCAAGCCAATTTTGGGGGGACCCTTATATGGGCACTAGTTCTAAACATGGACCGATGTTCACCAAAATCCATAGACTTCGTCCTTGGGCCAACATAGGTCTATGTACCAAATTTCATCAAAATATCTTAATATTTGCGACCTGCAGCATATAAACAATATAATTTTGGGGGGACCCTTATATGGGCACTAGTTCTAAACATGGACCGATGTTCACCAAAATCAATAGGCTTCGTCCTTGGGCCAACATAAGTCTATGTACCAAATTTCATCAAAATATCTTAATATTTGCGACCTGCAGCGTATAAACAGTATAATTTTGGTAGGACCCTTATATGGGCACTAGGTCTAAACATAGACCGATGTTCACCAAAATCAATAGGCTGCGTTATTGGGCCAATATAGGTCTGTGTACCAAATTTCATCAAAATATCTTAATATTTGCGACCTGCAGCGTATAAACATTATAATTTTGGTAGGACCCTTATATAGGCACTAGGTCTAAACATGGACCGATGTTCACCAAAATCAATAGGCTGCGTTATTGGACCAATGTAGGTCTGTGTACCAAATTTCATCAAAATATCTTAATATTTACGACCTGCAGCGTATAAAGAGTATAATTTTGGTAGGACCCTTATATGGGCACTAGGTCTAAACATGGACCGATGTTCACCAAAATCAATAGGCTGCGTTATTGGGCTAACATAGGTCTGTGTACCAAATTTCATCAAAATATCTTAATATTTACGACCTGCAGCGTATAAACAATATAATTTTGGTAGGACCCTTATATGGGCACTAGGTCTAAACATGGACCGATGTTCACCAAAATCAAACTTGTTCGTCCTTGGGCCAACAAAGGTCTGCGTACCAAATTTCATCAAAATATCTTAATAGTTGCGACCTGGAGAGTGCGCACAAGATTGCATGGACAGACAGACGGACGGACGGACGGACAGACGGACATCGTTAAATCGAAATAAAAAAAAATTCTGAACCGATCGGTATACTATAAGGTGGGTCTACGACCAATATTTTTTGGTGTTACAAACATCAGCACAAACTTATAATACCCTGACCACATAGTGGTGTAGGGTATAAAAACGAATTAATTGACTCAATTTATGTGAATAACCACGTGCAATGACCAAGAGTAGAGAATTAAAAATAACGGTAACGGTATTTTAAGGATAACGCTATTTCATGTATTTCGGTAACGTTATTTTAAGGTTATCGATATTTAATTTATTTCGGTATCGGTATTTTAAGGATAACGTTATTTTTGTTATTTCGGTAAAGGTATTTTAAGGATAACGGTATTCCGGGTATTTCGGTAACGGTATTTTAGGGGTAACGGTAGTCAGTTGAAAGGGTTTTGAATCGATAACGGTATTTTAGCGGTATTGCCTGCCAACCCTGATAAAAATTTATAAATCTAATTACATTCCTCGGATCGGTGTACTTTTAAACAAAGTCATTACTGGCAACGTCTTATTTTATTCCCTTTATGTAACCAATGCAATATGTACTAATGTGTAACGATTTATTTCACTACATACTAGTACGCACTTAATATTACAAGTAACAACTTTTTTCAGTACTTGCTTCGTAATCACTTATTTTAGCATATACCGGTAAGAGTTAGGCAACCATTTACCGCCAATGACACCCCCATGTTAAAATAATGTGTTATGCGCCCAAAGTGTAAGTACCCTACGAGAAATTTTAACAAACTGTCACCGAACTGGCCCCTTTATATGAAATAGACTGGTTACTTTTACATGGCGTTGTCATAGGAGGGGGAAATTGACCCCTTGTGACATATCACAAGACAAATCCCAGGACAGGTCCCTGAACTTTGTGTTTTATGAGAGTTCAGTAACCTGTCCTAGGATTTGTCCTGTGACATGTCGCAAGGGGTCAATTTGCCCCTCCTATGACAACGCCATGTAAAAGTGACCAGTCTATTTCATATAAAGGGGCCAGTTCGGTGACAGTTTGTTAAAATTTCCCGTAGGGTAGTTACAATTTTTGGTTTCTTATTACATTTCCCTTTACCTGGTAATAGAAGGTTTTGCTGGGTTATTTTTAAAAATCAATAAATTTAAAGTGAATTTTTTTGGTTTTTAAGCGTTTATTTTTGGATTTTAAGTGCATATATTTGGGTTTTTAGTGCATATTTCCATTTAACTGCATATTTTACAGCATATTTTAAGCGCATGTTTTCGTTTTTTAAGTGCATGAAAGTCGCTGCCCTGGTCATAGTCAATCAAATCAAATCCTTAAATTACATATTAACATTAAATTAATAGTTAATGATACTTTAAACTACCGGTAATGAATTCAACTTTCTTCTATTTAGTTCTATGTATTAGAGTTGGTTTCAAAAGTACAATTTTTTTTGTGATATCATCACTTTTTAAAATGTTTTTAAATAAAAAAAGAATGTCGTATTTATTTAAAATTCCAACTCCTTCCAATAGCGCTGGGCAGCCATTGGGATATCTTCTTTACAATACACGGTATATGAAATATTTTTAGGTATGGACCAAAAAGAGGAAATCCCCCAGTTAATTACCTGTGCACACCCTTTATATATACTCGTAACACGCTAATTTTTTAAAAATTTTACAATTAAATTAAAAAATGGGTATCTTTGAGTTCAAAATATTTTGAGACGTTTTTATTTTGGAAGTGGGATAAGACCATTTAATATTAAAAACAAAGGTAGATTCTCTCCATAATTCTCTTGATGAAATGTGCATAGAAACATTTCACCAAAAGCTGACATTTATAGTTTCAAAAACATTGAAATGCAAAACCTTTTATATCACATTTAAAAAGCCTGTGGACTAGGGATATGACTCATTTTAAACAAAAATTTTACCTATCATCACGTGATAGGCAATACTAAATTAATAAAAATCGTGTTTGCGGGTCATTTCGGCAGAAAAAACTTCCGCACCAAATGCAATTTCTAAAAACAATTTTTGCTCGGGGATTTTGTTTAATTCACATAACGAATTATTACAAAAATTATTGTAAACGACAAAAAATGTATCCAAAAATCCCTCCAAAAAGGTTTTGTAATTTTTACCATAAATAGCTTTTTATAAGCATCGTTTGAGTCTCATTTGTTTAAATCTTTGGAGAAATATTTCAATTAAACTTAAACCATGTATACCAAATTTCTACCCTTTTGGTGCGGGAACTTTTTTGACAGCAGCGAAAAAGTAAGATTGCGTTTCTTAATATTTTTTATGGCCTTTTTGGCTAGGACATGTAAAATTTGATATTTGCAAAAAAATCAAAAAGTCATAACCCCACTGTGGACTCATACTGCTTTCAAAATAATTGATACTTATTTTTAGAGAACAAATTCCAATTGGATATGATTTCTGAAATTAAAAAAAAAAAATCATTACCGGTAGTTAAATTTGTGTGTGCAACATTGTAGATTAATTTGATGATGATGTTTATAATTACCAAAAATAGTTTTCGTAGACTTATGTAGTAATTGACTCGGAATTACTTTCTGAAGGAAACTACAGGTCACAATTTCAAAGATAATTTGACGAAATTTGGTATTTAAGTTAGTATTGGACCAAGGAATATTGGTACAAAAAATAATATAAGTATGTCCAGAAAAAAGTAAAGTTTTGAATGTTTCAAAAATTACCCCTCGGATACTCGTATGTTTCTTTTGGTGAAAAAAATTAAATTTTATGGATTTTCTTTTAAAATAATTTTTTTTAGGGGTTTTAAAAAAAATCCGACATTGGGATTTTGAAATCAAAGCGGTAACCCTGCAATAATAATCCAAACTTTTTTTATATGTGGATATAGCCAAACTTTTATAATATTTTCGGAATGTTAATATAATGAAGCTTTTAATCATTTTTAATTTCCTCAGAAGTCGTTAAAAAAAATTTAGTTAGCGAAACAAAAAAAAAAATTTTTTTTACGCGATTGCGCGTTGAATAATTTCTTAAAATTATATAATAAGGTTATTCACAAGGGGTGTGCTATTTGTTGTATCGTTGTATGGTCCTAAGAAAAAACAGAGTTGTTTCAATTTAAATTGAAAAAACGCAATATTTGAAACCATTTTTACGTATTTTTAGTGTCCTATATTTGAGTGTGCTAACAAATAGAAAACCCAATAGAAAATCAATGTTAAAGTCAAATAAATATTTTAACAACACTTTACTACAAAAAATGAAAAATGCCCTGTTGGCTGTCCGTCTCCAATATACACAAATTGCCTGCACTTGTACGTACAAACCATACGTCAATGTGGCAATATTTGTGAAAAGGTGACACGGAGGAAATAAGAAGATAAACAGAAAATCTGAAGTAGAATGTTTGTAATATCTGTTTGATCACTTCTGAAATTATTCATATAGAGACAATCTGACAATAAAAATATAAACAATAATACAATTTAATGGAAGATCACTGATGAAGCCTGTCCATAAAAAGGCAGAAACTAGATCTAGTCTGATTTGCAAATTTAATGTGTTTATAACTTTTGAGGAAGGTTTATTTTTCTTCTTAACCTCAAACCTACTAAACTCTGTTTGTTGTTAGAACAATACAACAGATAGCACACCCCTTGTGAACAACCTTAATTATTAGATTAATATTTTAAAACTATTATTAAAATAACAGAAAAAAATGTTTAAAAAAATCCTTGAAACAACTTTTCATACCATACCCATATTATTTATGCATTAGACCGTACCTCAGAAAAAAGTTCGCCGTACACCGTCCAATCTAAATAATTTTTGTAAGGAAGTTTGAAAAAAATTTTTTTTTTCACGATCAATTTCGTTATATTGGCATTTAAAGTCGGATCTTAAAGTATGATACACCGATGTGTTTTTCTCGAGGGGACCAATATTTTGCTCTAATGGCCATTGACCTCAAGTATCCCGTTCTAGTATTTACCATTAGATCTCAGTTGCTACCACCCTAATGTCATAAAATTAAAGCTCGCAAAAAATCATTAAGCTTTTGCTAAAGAAGTTTTTCGATAAACCCAGTAGAATTTTTTTTTATTTTTTGGTTGCCGAACGTAGGGGTCGGATTTTTTATTTTTTTTTCATTGGATTTTTCCTTTGTAGCCAAACACTGGTCTCCTCGAGGCAAAACATTTTTTTTTTCAAATTGCCTTGCAAAAATACTTTTTATTTGAAGGTGTAAGGCGACCCCTACGTTCGGCAACAAAAAAATAAAAAAGTTTTCTGCTGGATTTATCGAAAAACTTCCTTAGCAAAAGCTTAATATGAAGTATTTTTGCAAGGCAATTTCAAAAAAACATTTTTTTTTGCCGAACGTAGGGGATTTTAAAGTATGATACATCGATGTTTTTCTCTCGAGGAGACCAGTGTTTTGCTCTAAGAGCCATTGACTTCAATTATCCCGTTCTAGTAGTTACCCACCAGATCTCAGTTGCTACCACCCTAATGTCAGAAAATTAAAGCTCGCAAACAATCATTAAACTTTTGCTAAGGAGGTTTTTCGATAAACCCAGTAGAATTTTTTTTTTATTTTTTGATTGCCGAACGTAGGGGTCGCCTTTTTTAATTTTTTTTCATTGGATTTTACCTTTATAGCAAAACACTGGTATCCTCGAGGCAAAAATATTGATATATCACATTTTAAAAACTGACTTTAAATGCCGAAGCTATAGTGAAAAATTAAAAAAGGCGACCCCTACGTTCGGCAAAAATTTTTGTTTTTTTTTTTTTGAAATCGCCTTGCAAAAATACTTCATGTTGGAGGGTGTACGGCGAACTTTTTTTGAGGTACGGTCTAATGAATGAAAATTCTTACAAAAATAGATCTTTTTTATAAAGAGATCTTTTTTATAGACTAGAAATATTCTGGGAATCATCGTAAAACAAAGAAAAAGGTATATTTTGCGAAGGGGCATTTTTTAGCTTTTCGTGAGTCGGTCTAATAAATATATATATAAAATTGTCGAATAAATCGTACCAATTCGGAAAGTACAAATAACAGACCAACTTTTGAATATTTGACCCGGCAAGAAAGCCAGAAGTTTGACATTGAAAATTTAAAGTCCCAAAAACTCTGAAACATTCACGATAGCCATTTTTGATTTATAACGAAAACTCACTAGTCAACATTTACGCAACATAAAATATCTGACATAAGGGATTTTTTATAGCCAGCAAAACCAATCCGATTCAATATCTACTGCACTAACAGAAAAAAGTCTCTAAAAATTTTATTTAAAACTACTAACTACTACTGAAATTAGCAGATTATTTTTGCTAAATATTGGTAAATTAGGAACATCAAAAACAAAACTATTAAATATAAAAAATTTTCATTGTATTTGATATAAATTGTAGTTAATAGAAAATAACTATTTAACCTGCTAAAATTATCAAAAAAATATTGCTGAAACACTATTTTTATTTTATTATACCCTATACCACTATGTGGTCATTATACCCTACACCACTATGTGGTCAGGGTATTATAAGTTTGTGCTGATGTTTGTAACACCAAAAAATATTGGTCGTAGACCCACCTTATAGTATACCGATCGGTTCAGAATTTTTTTTTATTTCGATTTAACGATGTCCGTCTGTCCGTCCGTCCGTCTGTCCATGCAATCTTGTGCGCACTCTACAGGTCGCAACTATTAAGATATTTTGATGAAATTTGGTATGCAGACCTATGTTGGCCCAAGGACGAACAAGTTTGATTTTGGTGAACATCGGTCCATGTTTAGACCTAGTGCCCATATAAGGGTCCTACCAAAATTATATTGTTTATACGCTGCAGGTCGTAAATATTAAGATATTTTGACGAAATTTGGTACACAGACCTATGTTAGCCCAATAACGCAGCCTATTGATTTCGTGAACATCGGTCCATGTTTAGACCTAGTGCCCATATAAGGGTCCTACCAAAATTATACTGTTTATACGCTGCAGGTCGCAAATATTAAGATATTTTGATGAAATTTGGTACATAGACCTATGTTGGCCCAAGGACGAAGCCTATTGATTTTGGTGAACATCGGTCCATGTTTAGAACTAGTGCCCATATAAGGGTCCCCCCAAAATTGGCTTGGTTACAAACTGCAGGTCGCAAATATTAAGATATTTTAATGAAATTTGGTGCACTGACTCACATTATAGAAAATTTTGACACAAGCCCCATTTTAACCCATTCGAATTTCGGATCCAAACAATACACCAGACTGGTGTAGGGTATTGTATAGTCGGCATGCCCGACTTTAACCTTTTTACTCGTTTTATAATGTGAATGTGACCCAGGAAAATTTTCTGTTGCAATAGAATAGCTACTTTCCCTTTACAACCCGTTCTACTGTCAATTGTAACACCGATGATTTTTGTTTGAAATTGTGCCAAAAGCAACCACTTCTATAGCTTCAAAGTGGAACCGGTTGCCCTAGAATCAGTTCTGGAACTAGTTCTAGAACTGATTCTACGTCAGTCACGCCTTCCAAATGAGATCCGTGGAAGTGGTTTTGGAAACAGTTCCATGGAATAGGTTGCAGTGTAACCTGTTGTAACCGGAACTTGTGTGGTTGGCTACCGATTGCAAAAAATTTTACTGTGAAATCTAGTCTTCTGGAATTAGCAGTTTTTGGTAACTGCTTCTGTTGATTTTAGCGGCATTTAACTAAAATTAACTTAAATATAACTAAAATTTTGTAGATATAACAGTTTGTGTTTGCTATTTTTAGTTTGCTGGTATTTAGTGAAATTTTCTGCAGATTTTAACAGCACAATTTGTCAATTAACTTATTCGTCAATTAACTAAAATTCCGTAAATTTAACAATTTTATTTTGGCTTTTCTTATCTTATTATTTATACCTTTTTCTTTAATCACCGGATTTATTTTTGGATTTATTTTATTTTGTTAAAAAATTCACATTTTGTTTTTTAATTTTAAAAATTTTATATTCTTATCCAAATCCAACACTTATTCCCTAATATAATGTGAAAGAAACAAATTTAAATTTTGCAAAAATGCATTTTCTGGAATAAAATTAAGCTAAATCCAAAACGAATTTATTTATTTTTTAATTCCATTTTGGATTTAGCTTATTTCAATTCCTGTGTTCATATTTTTACAAAATTTAATGATTTTCTTGCACATTATCATGGAGAATAAGTATTGGATCTTGATAAAAATTATAAAACTTAAAAATTAAAAAAAACAAAATATGGATTTTTTTTAACAAAATAAAATAAATCCAAAAATAAATCCAGTGATTAAAAAAAGGCCTAGTAGTATTTAGCAAATAAATTTGCTAATCTCAGCAATTTTTACTGGGTTGTCATTTTTAACTAATTTTTGCCAGGTGTTTCTGATATTTTTACAGGTTTATTTCTATGTTTCTTGTTATTATACCTATTATTATATATTTTACTACATTTATACTATTAATTGAAATTCCATTACCGGAATATGACGCATAACGTGTTGTGGTGTAGGGCATCATGAAATCGACAAACAAAATTTAAATTTTTTTGCTTGATTTATATTTATTTTGCATGTCAAATATTAATTGATAACTTAAACTTTACCTTCTAATAATGTAAAAATATCGTTTTCTTAACATAGTTTTGATACTTTTCAAAATAGTTTGAAGCATAATCAAAACTAATTTGTCTGTTAAGAGGAAATTATCAAATAACATTATGATAAAAAAAACTACATACGATATATAATGTTTAACGTTTTTAGTTGTTAGACTTGATGGCTGCTAATGAGTTGAGATTTAACTGCGCTAAATAGTGAAAGAAAGAAACCTGATAGTGTTGC
This sequence comes from Leucophora obtusa, assembly GCA_949987735.1. Classification (NCBI taxonomy): domain Eukaryota; kingdom Metazoa; phylum Arthropoda; class Insecta; order Diptera; family Anthomyiidae; genus Leucophora; species Leucophora obtusa. Next base: position 157,715,822 of record OX465296.1, read on the forward strand.
TGATAATGATTCAATTTTACATGGGTATTGAACATTTAAAATTTAGTTAAATCGTACGATTTCTTAAGTAAGAAATATTGTGGTGTAGAAAACAAGTTTCTGTTGTTTATAAATAAATCCATAATAAAATATAAGAATATTTTTTTTTTTTAAGATTATTGTGAATGTGCAGCAAGTGTCAACGAATAATTTACACGCATTGGTGAATTAACATTAAATATTTAAATGTCTACCTTTAATTCAATTTTTTATTCTAAAATAAATTAACATAAACTTTGCGGTTAATTTTATACATAAATTATGAAGATTTTGTAAAGTGTGTTGCTAATAAAATTACTATTCTCAACAGAAAATTTCCTCTGCGTTTTTTTTTTTTGGGTAGGTAACAGCTAAACTGTTTAGTTTTTATGAAATTTAGAGACGTCAGCACCAGTGTTACCATATATTTTTTTAGAAAAACTGTAAAGAAAAACTGTTTCTTTATAGAAAAACTGTTTTTCGAAAAAATTTTAAAAATCAAAAGGAATTCTGGGATTTCGAAGTATCTTCGGACTAAAATATTATCCTAGGGACTCAATTTTCAAAATATCGAGATTTAAATCATTTATGCCTAAATAGTAGGCATTTATAGTAATCGACTTTTTGCACAGCTTCCTAATTAAAATTTTTTTAAAGAATTTTGGTCTCCTAGGCCCGAATCTGAAGTTAAAAAAAGTTCATCGAATCCGAGATGTGAACCTTTTCCAATTTCAGCATTTTTTGATAAGACATTGTTTTAAAAATTTTTTCAAAAAAATATAAATTTCTAAATTATCCTTCATTTAGAAGTGATCTGAAAAATTCGGCTAAAAATGTCCGTCGGTCTATGACGTGTCAGATATGGTTTAGCCAATTTTATTCCGTACTAATTTTTGATGAAATTAGTTATAAAAATTTTTCATTTTTCCATTTATGTTTCGATTTGTAATAAATTTTTTATCATAAAACAAATTCAACAAATTCAGATTATTATGCATAAGCACTTTTATATTTTATTTCTTAAATTTTAGTTAAAAAAATAATAAAAAAAATTGTAAATGAAACAAATGTGCCGATTTAATATGAAAAAACTGTAAAAAATCAATTAATTTAAAAAAAAACTGTTTTTTACATGAAGAAACTGGAAAACTGTTAGGCATCCCAAAAAACTGTAAAAAACAGTTAAAACTGGCTATCTGGCAACACTGGTCAGCACTAATAGTTAAAACCACTAAAAATTAGTTAAAAATTACCCTATAGAAAAAACTGCCGAAATTAGCAAATATATAAAGAATTCTAGTTACATTTGAGTTAAATTTTAGTTAAAAGAAAATAACAACTTACCCTCGAAAAATCAGCAAAAAAATTTTACTAAATAATTAGTGGACTTAAATATCACAAAACAATTTTAAATTTTCATGTTAATTTTAGCAGATTTTAGATAGATTTAAAAATAATAAAAATGCTTTTTTCTAATTTTTAGTCTTGTAAAAATTAGAAAACCTCTATGCGTTGACCACTTTTTTTTTACATTTTGTTTAACAAAATTTTAAAAAACTCAAAACTAAGGAGTGAGATCATAAAAATGTTAACACACATAAAGTTAAATAAAAAACAAAACACTGAATTTTAAGACTTCAAACCAAATTTTTATTAAATGAAATTTAATACATAATCAAAGAAACAAAAACCGCATGGAATTCTAACAACTGCGAACATAGTTATCGACTTTTCCCGGAAACCCTCACCTTTTTAGAGCAGGTGGTTCATCTACGTTTGAAATATTGCATGTCCTGGGAGATCTTTTTGTGCCCTTTAATTCTTTTTTAACAAGAGCCCAATACCTCTCCACTGGCCTGAGCTGTGGGCAGTTTGGTGGATTTGCCTTTCTTGATACAAAAACCACATTATTATTATTATACCAGCGCTTTCTTGCTGTAGTGACAAGATGCTAAATCGGGCCAAAAGTAAGTGGATACATTGTGCTGACTCAAAAATGAAAGAAGTCTCTTCTGCAAACACTCCTTGATAGAAATTTCGCTGTTTTTAGAGCCAGATGTCACAAATGACTGGCTTCTTTGGCCGCAGCTGCACATGGCTTGCCATACTAGGAATTTTTTAGGGAATTTCGTTTGCTTTTTCGATCTAAATTTTTCCGCAACATTTCCTCGAACATCGGAAACATAAAATTCTTGACCAGGGAGCTGCGAAAAATCAGCCAGGACATAAGTTTCGTCGTCCATTACACAAAAGTTGTATTTTTGTATAAAATTTGATTTCAATTTTGGAGCTCTGGTTTTGGCCTCCAAATTTTTAAAAGCGTTTCTATCGGGAACTTTTTGAAATTTGTAGCACTTTAGTCCTGCCTTACGTTTCACTTTATGTAGTCCGAGCATTGGGCTAACCGAGCTGTTTTTCTGCCAGATGTGTTAGGAGCTCTCTTAAGGATGCTTTTAACTTTATATGCCTTACCAATGTTACGATAACCAGTCGTTGTTCCTGTTACCGGCTTCCTTTCAATTGTTAGGTGTTCCAGATACCTTTTTACCAATTTTGAAACTGTTTGGCGGCAAACATTAGTTTCTTTGGCAATTTTTTGTATGTCCATGTTTGGTTTTGTTGAAAATATTTAATTATTTTTGAACGCACTTTTCTTCCATCGTCCATTCTGTAAAAAATTGCTAATTAAAACTCATGATGTAAATCAATTTATTAACTGACATTTTTAAAATGTAAATTGCCGAAAAAAAATATGAGAAGCTTTAAACCAAAGTTAAGGCAAAAATGTGTGTTAACATTTGTATGATCTCACTCCTTAGAGTTTTGCATATACTTAAAATAATACGTTAGTAGATAAATCTGTCAAATCGGTTTCAAATCGTTTTGACTAATTTTTAACAAATTTTTAATTGAAACACTGATTTAAGCAAAGATTTTAGTTATCTTCATATAACACAATACTAAAAATCCTCAGTACTTTAACTAATTTTGAGTGTTAATTTTCAAAATTATTTAAAACTAATTTTTAAGAACCCATTCGTTAAATTTTACAAAATTTGTTGTTAAAGTGTAATATTTTCATGTTACTGTTATTATCCGGTAGATGGCGCCACCAATGTATCCGAAGTTTTAAAGATGGCGCTATTTCGTTTTCTCCCGATTTTTTAAAATGGCCCATATCTCGAAAACTATGAGAGATAGAGAAAAATTGATGAAAACTTCAACGACCCCCAACCGCACAATACTCCAGCGAAAGGGGTTATCTCTATCCAAAAATGGACCGTGGCGGGGCCTTGGACCCTCGGAAGTTTTAAATAAAAATTTTCCACTTCATAAAATGGCCCATATCTGGAAAACTAAGCGAGATAGAGCAAAACGGACAAAATGTTTGCTCCACTGGAGTGCCCTTATATGCCCTCACATGATATGGACTAGGCCCGGAGAGGGTCCCGAGACCCTAAATTTGAATAAATTCTATGACTCAGTATAATTACAGATAAAACTGTAGTTTTACAAATTTTTTACTTAAATTTAGATTTGTTAAATTTAACAAAAGAATTTGTTAAAATCAACAAATTTTATTTTAAGCCAAAAAACAGGAATAAATATTGTTAAAGTAACAAATTTTTCTGTCCAGCCAACAGATGTATTATTTTGAGTGTATTTATAAAAGAAATCCCATTTTTGGCAATACCTGGGTTATCATAACCCAAGAGAGACAAAAATCTATATCTGAATATTTGTGGATCTTAGAAATGAAACTAGAGTATAACGTTGTAAGCTTTTGAAAAAAATATTTTATTTTTTACGATTTTCATAATTTATCTCAATTTAATCCTACAATGGTCTGAGAAAATTGCAATTACTTAAATATTTTCCAACCGATTTTGGTTTTTTATATAATACCAGAAAGGTAATTCAACCTAGAATACGATTCTATTTACATTTTTCAAAAATACAGTTATTTGAGAACCAGTATTTTCAAAAAAACAAAAAACAGTGATTTTTTCGCCTTGTATTTCAAAATTCAGGGCCGATGCGGCACGTGTTGCCGTTAAACGATCATCTTAATTTTTTGCATGGTGTATTTTTATATCCAAAGTCACATTTCTAGGGGAGGGGGAGGGTTGGCCTTAAATCGGAAATTGAAAAACAAGGCCCACCTTAATGAAGACTTATACCATAGTACATACACTCAAAATAATACGATTACAAGTATTGTCCATTTTCCATGGACAGACATCGATAAATCGACTGAGTCCATCGGTTTTTACATATGTAATAAATATATATCCCAGGGACGAATTTGATCCAATTATATGGGCGTAAAAATTACGGAGGCAGAAAATATAGAGAAGTACTTAAATAAAATTGTCGAAAAAAGTAGTCCAGCCTTATAAATTTGGAGGCATGAAGTATAATAATAACCAGATATCAATATATTTGTTTATTTTAATGCCATTTAATCCCAATTTAGATAGGACCAAACAAACTTAAGTACATATATATTAAATTCGTCCGACTATCTGTAGAATTGCGACCTGTAATCAAACACACAAGGTTACAAGTAATCAAACACAAGGTTACCTGGATAGATGGACAGATGGAAATATATCGCTAAATTCACTCAAAAAGCTATTCCTAGTCGATCGATGTACTTGAATGTGGGTCCATTAACTTTGATAGTGACAAATATGAACACAAAATTTGTATACCCTTTTCTCGTGGTGGTGCAGGGTACATTAACTGTCTAATTATTTGTTAAGAACAATTTTTTCAAATTTTTATTATTCTTTAATTGTTTTGCGAAAGAACTTTCTGTATAAATGAATAATTTTAGATATTAGAATGTATTAAAAAAGTTATTTATGTAAATAAAACTGAAATTTAACACTGTATGTAAAATTATTGTTTCCTATCACTAACAAGAAAATTATTCCAAGCTAAACTTTCCGATTTGTATGAAATTTAGAGGAAAAAAATCTAAGAACTAATCTAACACTGTCTCACTTTTGCGGGGATTAAAGAAATTAAATGCGGGATAAAAAATCGGCGACTTTTGTACTATTTTGTTTGGTATCAGGTCATATAATTTTTGGGATCATGTCATGTCATTTCGAAATAAAAACTGCATTATTTATTATGATATATTTGTTTCATTAACGATTTCATCGTTGGAGCTAAATCTATTTCTGCTTACACAGAGAGAATTTTGTTGGACGAATTTTAATGAAATTTTTCAGTAAACGAATGAAGTTTTCTTCACAATGTAAATGAGAAATTTCTTGACTTACATGAAAAAGTTTCATGTATTTTATGAATCTGGTTTTAATGAAACTTTTTAACTAAGTGTATGAAACTTTTACTAAAGAAAATGAAATTTTTCACAACATTTTATGAACAATTCCATTAATTCAATGAAAGTTTCAATGGACGAGTTCCAGTGAAACTTCATTGGTTTTATGCAAAAATTCATTAATATTATGCAGATAATTCTCTCAGAGTAGCCATTTCTTTAGCTTTGGAAATAGAAAATAGTCACTGGGGTTTAAATCCGTAAATCTGGGAGCTTAATCCGCTCATCCGTGTTGCGGTTGAAGAATGTCAAACACTTCTTTGAAGTTGGCACACGATTGCGTTTATAGTCGCTTGTGAGTATACCCAGAAAAGAGGTTTGGTGCTTACAACCGCATCTGTAGCCAATCGAATTGTTCGGTTGTGGTAGCCGAATTTATCAGTTGTGACAACACTACACTGAACCAAAAAAGTCTCTAATGGCTACTGAAAACTTTGCTGTTATTACGGGAAATTTAACTGTTTTAAGGCCAGCGGTATTTTTTGCTAATTTTAGCAACACATGTCTGCTGATCTGTAGTACAATAAAATTAGTAGAAAAAATTAGTAGCCACTACTAAATTTTAGTAAAATTTATGTAAACTGCAATTCAAAATCGATTTGCTAAAATCAGTTAAAAAACTTACTAAATATCACTAATTTTAGTACAATGAAATTAGTATAAATAACACTATGCGACAGTCAAAATCGGGATGGGATGAAACTAACGGGAAATGTTATATCGGTCAAAAACAAGTTATACGTGTCCCGGCGTTTCACTGGGTCACCCCTAGGAATCGAGATATATCTTTTTTTTTGACATAACTCGAGAACCACTAGTCCGATTTTGCTCAAACAATTTTAAAAAAATTAAAAATTACAATTCCTTTAATCTGTTCATATAACGTTTTTCTATATACTCAACAGTTTTGCCGGTAAAAATAAATGTTTGTTACCGCTACCATACAAATCAATAACCTTTTGTTTATTACTTTTTTTTTAATATTTTAGGCAAAAAATATTTTTTTCTTCATACATTTATTTTTACCGGCAAAACTGTTGAGTATATAGAAAAACGTTATATGAACAGATTAAAGGAATTGTAATTTGTAATTTTTTTAAAATTGTTTGAGCAAAATCGGACTAGTGGTTCTCGAGTTATGTCAAAAAAAAGACCACCAAAGGTCAAATCGATATATCTCGATTCCTAGGGTTGACCCAGCGAAACGCCGGGACACGTATAACTTCTTTTTTACCGATATAACTTTTCCCGGTAGTTTGAACCCTTCCCGATCACTGACCCCTACCATTTGTCTCACAGTGTAATTAGTTGCAGCTACACCCAGAAAACAGATTCGGTTGTGACAACCCCATTTGTTGCCAATCGAATGGTTCAGTTGCATCAAACGAATTTTTCGTTTGCGGCTACCGAATTATTCTTAATACAACTGAAATTCCGTTGTCACAGTCAAATTAATCTTGTCTCAATTAGTTTTCTGTTGCCACAACTGAAAAATTCGGCTACCACAACCGAACCATGCGATTGACTACAAATGGGGTTATCAGAACTGAATCTGTTTTCTGGGTGTACTAAATTTCAGTAAATTGTTGTATACTGTAATTTAAAATCAATCTGCTGAAATGAGCAAAAAAGTGTACTAAAAAATAAAAAAAAAACTGTAAAATTAAAAAAAAAAAAATTTATAAAAAAACTTTTTTTCTTTCGATTGTAACAAGCGTATAATTAATTCATCGTATTTGAAATTTTGAATCAAAATTGCAAACGGTTCTCCAGTTATTACCTTTTTATGCATTGGAGATACACTACAATTTTCTGAGTGTTATTTCCAAACTAAGAATATATCAATAAAAACAAATATAAACTAAACAAGAATTGTAAAAAATCAAAAAAAAAATTTTTTATTAGTATATTTTTCTGCTAAATTTAGCACTCGGTTAGAAAAATTAATGAAATGTTTTGCTGAAATCAGCAGCGATAATTAGTAAAAAAAAATCCGTAAGTTGTAATAAGAGAATAGCAAAAATGATTACTAAAAAATAAAATTGTACTAAAAATCAGTATAAAAATAGTAAAGTGCTGTTTAACTGTTTAAACATTTTTTTATTAACTTTTTTATCTGAGTGTTGTATTGGCTAGGTAGCACTGGATAACCCCTGGTTGCAAACCTTGGCATATCACTCTAAGACTATTCTTTGCCAGTGGTATTTTTTTTATAAGCCACCGAAATTTTTGTAAAACAAATAAATACTGGCAAAATGCTTTTTGCAAACGCTGGTAAAGCGTCCCAATTGAGTGTTCTCCCAGTCATTTATTTTCAACACTGTGGTTACCCAGTGGTATGCCAGTGCTTGATTTTTTGTACCACTGGCGATGTCTGATTGGGTAATTTTTTAAAAATAATAAAGATATTTCCAGTTAAGAGCTTAAATCAATATAAAATTTGTGGTGTTCTAAATGCAGTAAATGCAGCTTGCTATGCTGTTAAATCGAATGCTGTTGGTTCTGATAATATCCACCCCAGATTTCTAAAGGCAATTATGTCTCACATTATGCCTCATATTACACACATTTTTAACACCATCATCACAAAAAGTGTTTTCCCCAAAAGTTGGAAATGCGCAAAAATACTACCCATTCCGAAACCAAATAAAGAACATCGTCCCATTGCTATTTTGCCCTATTTGTCCAAAGTACTTGAAAGGTTACTGCATCTACAAATAAGGCAATATTTAAAGGATAATAATTTTCTTACGGACAGGCAATCTGGGTTTCGTCCTAAACATAGTTGTGTAACTACCCTTATTGATGTGTCGGAGGAAATTCGTGAGTATATTGATGATGAGAACATTGCCTTTCTTATACTTTTGGACCAGTCAAAAGCATTCGATACTGTGAATCATGAAATACTCTGTACAGTGTTACCGTTGTGCGACTAAAGTTGTAATTTACAACCTTTTTGACGGCCTTTGACTTTATGTGCGACTTTTTCAAACTAGCTTAATTTTGCCACTTTTCCTAACTTTGTGCGACTTTTTCCCCCTTTTTTGTAAAGTCAGTAATAAAATAATTATATAGAATAATATTTAATTAGATTTAACAGATCAGGTCAAATCTAACATTTTTCACACGTGTAGACTAAATTTTAGCAAGCTGCTAAACATATGGACAATTTAAGTAAAGAATTTAGGCTAAATTCATGAGAAATTTTACTTGGTGTGAAAAATTTCTAGTAAAATATCGCTTAAAATGTGGATTTTTGGACACTCCTGATCCAACCCAAGATATCACCATATTTATTATTGAGAGTTGTAGATTATAAAGACACTTTTGCACGTGAGAAAAAACTACTGGAGATATAGCAAAATACACTTCGAAATATCTCTATTGTGAATGATTTAAGCAAATTATAGGTGTTTTTTGCTCTATCTCTAGCAGTTTTCTCTCGTGTGTAAATGTAGTTTAAGGAGAAATTTATAGTTACGGATGGACGATTTTTTGGCCACTGTGCTGTATCTCGCTTAGCTTCCGAGAAATACGGTATTTTCTGATTATGAAATTAAAAATATGGGAAATAGCGCCACCCATATGTGACCCTGATAGCAGAGACATGAAAATATAATAAAGGCATTCAAAGTTTAAGTGTTAATGTGCTATCGTTTTAAAATACACAGAGAGAATTCCTTGGACGAGTTTTAATGAAATTTTTTCACTAAACTAATGAAGTGTTCTTCACAATAGGAATGAAAAATTTTTTAAACTCTGAAAAAGTTTCATAGTTTTAATGAAAATATTTTTAATGAAACTTTTTCATTAGTCGTATTAAATTTTTAATAAATAATATGAAATTTTTCATTAACTTTTATGAAAAATTGCATTAATTTAATGAAAAGTTTCAATGGACGAATTCCAGTGACAATTCATAGATCTAATGCAAAAATTCATTGATCATAATGCAGTGTAGTAAGATTACTAAAAATTAGCTTTCAAAATTAGTTCAAATACGAATGAAATTAATAGCTATGCAAAATTGGAATTATAAAAAATATTAGTTTAATCCTAAATTTTAAGACAAAATAACATAAAAATTAGTTTAATGGAATAAGAACGCATTTTTAATGAAAATTAATTTAACCAACAATAAGTTAAAAGTCAAAACCTGTGACTCGATGCTATCAACTCCGAATTTGCTAGATACCGAAATAGAAGACTGAGTTCCCATTAATGAACTTCCAAAAAACACAGAAACAAATTTTCAAAATAATAAATTTTTCGGTGGATTTCTTATTTTTTTTTGTTTAAATTGTTATTTCTTTTCGTTGGATGTGTTTTGTTTAAATAGAAACCGTTAAAAAAAGTGTGCTACTTTTTTTTGAAAAATGACTTTTTTGTGCGACTTTATTTTGAAAAAACGACTTTTTGTGCTACTTTTTCAAAATTCTCAGCGGTAACCCTGACTCTGTATGAAGCTGGAGACAATGTTTTATTTTTCTTCTCCTGCAAATCGTCTAATAGCGTCATACTTAACTGATCGTCAACAATATGTGCACGCAAACAATAAAAATTCTAGGGCACTACCGGTGCTTAAAGGCGTTCCACAAGGTTCGATTCTTGGTCCTCTACTGTTTACAATTTATGTAAATGATCTTCCCAATGAACTTTCTTTTTGTAAATCACATATGTATGCTGATGATGTGCAATTATATATATGCAGTCAAAAGGATGAACTTAATAATTGCATAGATAAAATAAATGCTGATCTCTCGAAAATTTATATCTGGGCAACAGCAAATGGTTTATGTCTTAATCCCGCTAAGTCCAAATGCCTTATAATAACCAAAAAATCAATTAAGCCACCTAATGTCTTAGATATAACTCTTAACAATCAAAGAATTGAAATAGTGACGAAAACTAAAAATCTTGGTATAATCTCTATATATAAAAGAATAACGTGACTGACTGACTGACTGACTGACTGACTCAACATCGCCCAGCCCAAACCGCTGAAGCTAGGAAGTTGAAATTTGGTATGTAGGTTCCTCTTTAGGGGTAGACGTCCACTAAGACGGGATTTTTGGAAATTCCTACCGGAACGGGCAAAAAGGGGGAAAGTGTCCCCCTTGACGGCCTGCCAAAACCCCTTTGGCTAGAAAGCTGAAATTTAAGATATGTGTTCCTTGGAGTAGGGGCTAACTTTTCTGGAAAGTACTTTCTAGAATTTTGGACAGGGACGTTGTAAAAATGGGGGTTAAAAAGGGGAAAAAGGCCCCCCTTGACGGCCTGCCCAAACCGCTGGAGGTAGGAAGTTGAAATTTGGTATAAAGGTTCCTCCACTATCGTAGACATCCACCAAGACGGGAGTTTTGGAAATTTTTACAGGGACGGGCAAAACGGGGAAAAAGTCTCCCCCTTGACGGCCTGCTCAAACTGCTGGAGCTATGAAGTTGAAATTTGGTATGTAGGTTCCTCGACCGGTGTAGACGTCCGTTGAGACGGCATTTTTGGAAATTCTTATCGGGAGGGTCAAAAAGGGGACAAAAAAAGTACCTTTTTCCAAAAAAGTACCTTTTTCCAAAAAAGTACCTTTTCCCAAAAAAAGTACCTTTTCCCAAAAAAAGTACCTTTTTCCAAAAAAAGTACCTTTTTCCAAAAAAAGTACCTTTTTCCAAAAAAAGTACCTTTTTCCAAAAAAAGTACCTTTTTCCAAAAAAAGTACCTTTTTCCAAAAAAAAGTACCTTTTTCCAAAAAAAGTACCTTTTTCCAAAAAAGTACCTTTTTCCAAAAAAAGTACCTTATTCCAAAAAAAGTACCTTTTTCCAAAAAAGTACCTTTTTCCAAAAAAAGTACCTTTTTCCAAAAAAAGTACCTTTTTCCAAAAAAAGTACCTTTTTCCAAAAAAAGTACCTTTTTGCAAAAAAAGTACATTTTGCAAAAAAAGTACCCTTTTCCAAAAAAAAGTACCTTTTTCCAAAAAAAGTACCTTTTTCCAAAAAAAGTACCTTTTTCCAAAAAAAGTACCTTTTTCCAAAAAAAGTACCTTTTTCCAAAAAAAGTACCTTTTTCCAAAAAAAGTACCTTTTTCCAAAAAAAGTACCTTTTTCCAAAAAAAGTACCTTTTTCCAAAAAAAATTCATTTTTCAAAAAAAAGTACCTTTTTCCAAAAAAAGTACCTTTTTCCAAAAAAAATTCCTTCTTCCAAAAAAAGTACGTTTTTCCAAAAAAAGTACCTTTTTCCAAAAAAAGTACCTTTTTCCAAAAAATGTACCTTTTTCCAAAAAAAGAACCTTTTTTCAAAAAAGTACCTTTTTCAAAAAAAAAAATCCATTTTTCCAAAAAAAGTACCTTTTTCCAAAAAAAGCACCTATTTCCAAAAAAAAGTACCCTTTTCCAAAAAAAAGTACCTTTTTCCAAAAAAAGTACCTATTTCCAAAAAAAGTACCTTTTTCCAAAAAAAGTACCTTTTTCCAAAAAAAGTACCTTTTCCCAAAAAAAGTACCTTTTTCCAAAAAAGTACCTTTTTTCAAAAAAGTAGCTTTTTTCAAAAAAAAAGTACCTTTTTCCAAAAAAGTACCTTTTTCCAAAAAAAGTACCCGTTTCCAAAAAAAGTACCTTTTTCCAAAAAAAATCCTTTTTCCAAAACAGTACCTTTTTCCAAAAAAAGTACCTATTTCCAAAAAAAAGTACCTTTTTTAAAAAAAGTACCTTTTTCCAAAAAATGTACCTTTTTCTAAAAAAAAATGTACCTTTTCCAAAAAAAAAGTACCTTTTCCAAAAAAAGTACCTTTTTCCAAAAAAAGTACCTTTTTCCAAAAAAAGTACCTTTTTCCAAAAAAAGTACCTTTTCCAAAAAAAAAAGTACCTTTTCCCAAAAAAAACCCTTTTTCTAAAAAAATGTTCCTTTTCCCAAAAAACATACATTTTTTCAAAAAAAATACCTTTTTCAAAAAAAGTACCTTTTCCAAAAAAATGTAACTTTTCCCAAAAAAAACTACCTTTTTCTAAAAAAATGTTCCTTTTCCAAAAGAAGTACCTTTTCCAAAAAAGTACCTTTTTCCAAAAAACATACATTTTTCCAAAAAAACACCTTATTAAAAAAAAATACCTTTTCCAAAAAAAGTACCTTTTTCCAAAAAAAAGTACCTTTTCCCAAAAAAAATTCCTTTTTCCAAAAAAGTACCTTTTTCCAAAAAAAAGTACATTTTTCCTAAAAAAAGTACCTTTTTCCAAAAAATTTACCTTTTTCTAAAAAAATTAACCTTTTCCAAAAAAAAAAGTACCTTTTCCAAAAAAAGTACCTTTTTCCAAAAAAAAGTACCTTTTTTAAAAAAAGTACCTTTTTCCAAAAAATGTTCCTTTTTCTAAAAAAATGTACCTTTTCCAAAAAAAAAGGACCTTTTCCAAAAAAAGTACCTTTTTCCAAAAAAAGTACCTTTTTCCAAAAAAAGTACCTTTTTCCAAAAAAAGTACCTTTTTCCAAAAAATATTCCTTTTTCCAAAAAAGTACCTTTTTTCAAAAAAAAGTACATTTTTCCAAAAAAAAGTAACTTTTCCAAAAAAAAGTAACTTTTCCAAAAAAAAGTACCTTTTCCCAAAAAAAAGTACCTTTTTCTAAAAAAATGTTCCTTTTCCAAAAGAAGTACCTTTTCCAAAAAAAGTACCTTTTTCCAAAAAACATACATTTTTCCAAAAAAAACACCTTATTAAAAAAAATACCTTTTCCAAAAAAGTACAAATAAAGTACTTTGTAAAAACAAAGTATCTTTTTAAAAAAAATTTCGTTTTTCCAAAAAGTACCATTTAAAATAATATATAATTTCAAAAAAACTACTTTTTTCCCTCCCCCACGGATATCTCCACTAAAACAAGGTTTCTTGATATTCGGCATAGACGTGCGCTAAGACGGGATTTTTGGAAATTCCTACCGGAACGGGCAAAAAGGGGAAAAGTCTCCACATAAACAGTCTCACAAATTGGAAAAGTGCCTGCCCAAACCACTGGAGGTAAGAAGTTGAAATTTGGTATAAAGGTTCCTCCACTGTAGTAGACATCGACTAAGTTTGTATTTTTGGAATTCCCTACAGGATATCCCAAAAGGAAACTCGGTATGTGAGTTCCTCCTTCTGTGTAGGCGTCCGCTTAGACGGAATTTTTGAAATTCCTATCGGGAGGGGAAATAAGGTAAAAGTCTCCTCCTGACGGCTTGCCCAATCCCTTTTGGCCAACCTAAAATTTTAAATATGTATTCCTTGGAGTAGGACTATCTCACCGGCAACGTAATTTTTCTATTTTGGAACAGCAACATAGTAAAAATGGTGGTTGAAAGGGAAAAATGTCCCCACTAACGGCCTGCCCAAACCGCTTAGGCAATGCAGTTGAAATTTGGTATGAATGTTCCTCATCCATCGCAGATAGCCGCGAAGATGGAATTTTTGTAAATTCCTAAAGGGAGGGGCAAAAAGAAGAAAAGCCTCACCTTGGGGGCCGGTAAAAACCCCTTCGGCTAGAAACCTGAAGATTAAAATGTGGGTCCCTGGAGTAAGGGCTAACTTATTAGAAAGATACTTTTTTGAATTTTGGACAGGGTCGTTATAAAATGGGGGCTCAAAAAGGGAAAGTTGCCCCTTAACGACCTGTCCAAACTGCTGGAACTAGGAAGCTGAAATTCGGTACTTAGGTTCCTCTTCCAGCCTAATTCCAACCGGGAGGGACAAAAAAAGAAAAAGTGTCCCCCTTGACAGCCTGCTCAAACTGCTGGAACTAGGAAGCTGAAATTCCCTGTCGATGGATTTTCGGAAATTCCTACCGAGAGGGGCACAAATAGTAAAAGTTGGCTAGAAACCTGAAATGTAAAACATATGTTACTTGGAGTATGGGCTTTTTGGACCGGGAAGGTGCTTTTTGGACAGGGACATTGCAAAAATGGGGATTAATGAAGCGAAAAGTGCCGCTTAAAGGCCTGCCCAAACCGCTGGAGGTAGGAAGTTGAAATTTGGTATTAAAGTTCCTCCTCTATTGTAAACATCCGCTAAGATGAGATTTTTGGATATTTCTACAGGTAGGGTCAAAAACAGGAAAAGTCTCCCCCTTAACGGCCTGGCCAAACTGCTGGAACAAGGGAGCTTAAATTCGGTATTTGGGTTCCTTCTCCAACGTTGACGTCCCCTAAGATGGTATTTTTGGCAATTCATACCGGGAGGGGTAAAAAGGGAAAAAACTTCCCCCTTGACGGCCTGGCCAAACTGCTGGATACAGAGACCTAAAATTATGTATGTAGTAGGTTCCTCCTCCAACGCAGACGTCCTCTAAGACGGAATTTTTGGAAATTCCTACCGGGAGGGGTAAAAACGGAATAATTCTCCCCCTTGATGGCCTAACCGAACCCTTCGGCTAGAAACCTGTAATATATAATATGTTTTCCTTGGAGTATGGGCTAACTTATCGACAAGGCATTTCTAGGACTTTGGACAGGAACGTGGTAAAAATGGTGGTTCAAAAAGGGAAAATTGCCCCCCCCCCCTTAACGTCTGCGTCTTTAGCTAGAAACCTAAAACTTAAAGAACAAGTGTATATGAAACACTAAAATTAAGAAACTAAATAGGAAACGAGTGGAATGAAACACTACACAAGTGGAATGAAATGGATATAAACGTTGAACGAGTAGAATTGAAATTATAGAGAATGCAAATGGATTGGAAGAGGGAATTACCTGTTCAAACACTATCCACGGAATATGAAACTTATGTAGCATTGAAACTTACTCTCCAAAAAGTTAAACAAATTTTCTAAAAGAGAAAAAACCTTAGAAAAGGAATGGAACTTATATATTCCGATATTTAAGCTTCATGTAACGAAGCACCGGTGGAAGAAATCGACGCAGTAAATTTTCCAACTGAATTTGTGAATTTACTTGAATTGCCAGGTCTACCTTTACATAAACTGGAATTAAAAAAAAAAACTTTAAGACACGCTAACAACGTAGCGGGCTTTGCCCGCTATTTTTAATATTATAAAATGCTTTCCAACCCTGCTTTACGTTATTTATTTTCAATCAAAACACAAATGAACAAAACTACTTACGGGTCTATCTACCTAAGTTCGCACTTTACCAAATTATCTTAACATACACACGTATATTGCAATTTATTATGGATTCATTACTAACAATCCACTTTCATGAGAAAAAGTGATCAAATATTTATTTATTTTAAACCCATTGTTGTGCAGAATTATTTATTTGTGGTGGCTGGGTGAAGGCTTTAAATAAAAAAACGAAATTAATAAAAATTGTGGAGGGCGCAGCCCCCCCCCCCCTTAACCTTTAAGGCACGCTAACAACGTAGCGGGCTGCGCCCGCTAGTTTTTAATAAAACTCTAACATGGACTGATCATGTAAATGCTGCTGCCGGTAAAACTTATTCTATGTTACGGTCTTTGTGGAGTACCCAACATTTAACACCAGTCCATATACGAGCACTACTTGCGAAAACTTACCTTATTCCAACACTATTATACGGATGCGAAGTATTTGCGTGCTGCGATTCTGTAAGCTTAAACAAATTAACCTCAACATATAATGCTATATTGAGATATGTTTATAATTTGAGACGATTTTCCCATATTACACCCTATGAGAAAAAACTATATGGAGTAAGACTCTGTGATCTTTTGAAAATAAAGGCACTTACGCTTATGCATAAGATCGTGAACACACGTGAACCTAAATATCTTTATAATCGATTATCCTTTTCACAACCGGAAAGAAATAATAATATAGTTCCCGTTTTGTATGAGTTTCTGGTCTCTGAATGGCAATTTTATACAGAATCTATTCGTCTTTGGAACTCGCTACCGCCAAACATACAATTTTTAAGCAACGCAGGGCAGTTTAAGAAATCAATTTACGAATTTTACAGTTAACATATAAATTTTGTTTAATTAAGTGTAAACATTTATAAACTTTGCTCTGTTTAACTTTGATCAATTTCAATTGTAATAATTTCTAATTTTTAATGTTTAATCTTAACTCTAATGATGTACTTTTTTATTTTTTTTTCTTTTTTCTAAAAATTTCAATTTTGTACTTTCTATTTATTTATATATATGTTCTTTTTTTTTATTGTACATATATTCTAATAATTACATATAATAATCCTGTACTTTAACTATAAGACTTTTTGTCTTGTTGTACAGGACATCAAATAAATAAATTAAATTCAATTCAACCAGTAAATTTCTTAACTACCCAGCGAAAAAAGAGATGCCGAAGCAGTAGAAAAAGCACTACAATTGATGATCTAGATGCATTTTTTTTTAACATAAACACTAGTGGTTTTATCATTGAGTTGTCATAGGAGAGGAGTACTCCGACTTTAACATTTTTTCAGTACTTTTTGAACGAGTGCAAAGGAAGCTCTTTTTCATCAATTAAAAGTTAAAAAAAAAATTCTTCACAAAAAAAATTATATTTCTTGTATTCTACAACATTTTTTTTATTGCCGCTACGGGGTATTGACCATGCGACCTCACGATTGCTAGTCGCTGAGCTCTACCGCTGAGCTATTTTTTGATATGAAAATTGACTGGCATAAAAACACCACTTTGTTAATGTGAGATATTGTTCCTTATTCTCTTCAATAAAAGCACTTATTAAACAAGTGTAAAAGGTGCACTCCAATTCAATATTGGTTTCAGTACTATTTTTACGAGTATATAAAATTAAATTTCTCACCATTTTTTTATATATACATATTTTTAAAAATTTTAAAATTAAAAAAATATTGAATTTAAACAAATTAATTATAAATATAAAAAAAAAATTAATAGAATAAAAAAAAATTTAAAAAATATTGGTCCCGCCGGGATTTGAACCCGGAACCCTCTGTTTAAAAATGCCAAATTATACCAAAATCACTTTTTACGATCACTTTTAGAGAAATTACTCTTTAGAAGCAATACTTAAGTGATTTTTTGGATGTGGTTCAGGAGTAATTCTAAAAAAGCTGTAAAAATGTAATAACGGATACTTGGGAAGCAATGAAAGAAGTGATTTTTTGAAGTTGTTCAGAATAACTTCTCAAAAAGCAGTAAAAATAACGGATACTTTTGAAGCATTAAAAGAAGTAGTTTTTAAAGCACTAATTGCATTTTTTTTTTGGCTGGGTATATTATACAAAATTAAGAAAAAAAATTATCTTTTTTGCTAAAATTAAAATGCGTGTACCTTGGAACTTTTTGAATATTTCCTCTTCTGTGTAACCAACAAATTTCAATACATGATTAATTGAAGCTCCACAGACTAATTGTACTTTTTAAATTTAATCCGCTACAAAATAATATTTGATTTAAGATTTTCGCCATTTCTTAAAAATTATGTTTTTATGCAAATATTAAGGGGGTTATTTTGTAATACGCAACGCCTTGCGTTGCATTGTTTTCCATACAAATTGTTTTTGTAACAATAACAATTTACACACAAATCAACGCAACGCCTTGCGTTTTACAAAATAACCCACTAAATTCTATTGTCTCATTTCAAGTAGATATCAACTCTACTGCAAATATTGAAATTTCATTATGGGGCAGTATTTTTTTTAAGAAATTCCCTTCATTTTTTTATGAGTTCCAAGATACACGCCAATTTGTAATTTGGAAACTTTTTGGCTTTTCTAAAAAAATTATAATTTCTTAAAATGCATACGAATTATTAAAGTTTTTATTATTTGCAAACTATAAGAACACCAACACTAATATTTCTGCATTTAATGATTTTTCGCATCTATCTTAATCTTAGAGATATTGACACAGAATTTTCAAAAGTACCAAAGTACACGACACTCCCCTACACAACTGGTTCCCAATGACTATTTAGACAACTGGTTTCGTAACTACTAGTCAAAAAACTAATAATTTTTAGAACTATATCGACCATTTGCTACTGGGCGTCTACTGATTTTAGAAGGATGGAATGTTATTTGCATTCAACTAAAATTTTTTTTAATATTATTAAAATTTTTGTAGATTTGACAGCTTTTGTTTTATCATCCCAATCAAATATTTTTTATAAAATGAAACCGATTAATTACACAGAAAAAAAGTTATTACGTTTTCTTGTAGCAACATTCATCCTGTATTTAAAAAATATTTCAAACGATTACAAAGGATTTTCGTATTTTATTTATTTGAATACATGTGAAATGATATTATCTTTTATATAAAGGAGAACAATACTACAGGTTTGTTTATTAAAATAATATTTTAAAAATAAAATGCAGTCGAAATATAAAATTTTCGAACGTTTAGATTAAAAATAGTTCTGATAAAAACATGTTTTAAAAAAACCGGTTAACCGACAAATAATAACCGGTAGTCGGTTTTTTTGAAATAAAAAAAAAACGGTTAACCGGGTTTCGGTTACGGTTTCATAAAGTTTCAATCAAAATCGTGGTGTTTAGCTTAGAATACCTTCATTGTTAAATTAACGATGATTAACATATCTTCCATATTATATATGAGAACATCATTTCATATGCAAGAACTTAAGTGTTTTGCTAAGCAAAAAAAGTTTTGAAAAAAGATTAATCGTTATTTTCGACATAAACAAAAATTAATAGTTAATCATAGAGTATCGCTTTACTAAGCTAAACTGAAATAAAACTAATATTCTGAGATGTGATGGGTGAAAGGAGATGCTCTTCAAATACTTGTAGATATATGGGCAGACTGATAGTCAGACAGCCAAATAAACGGATTGTTTTGATATGTTGACAGAAACTAAATAAATATAACCAAGTTTGCTAATTAAAAATTTTGCATTTATTTGACTTAAGGCTAAATGTTGGCGCACTAACATATAAACTATTTGTTAAAGTACAAAACGGAAGTTCGTTATAACAACTTAATTATTAGGTGGTGTTAGTTTATTGTGGTTTATACTGATTAATTTAGTACGTCTCTCAGAAACTGTTTTACTCTCAAAAGTATCAACAAATTTAGAAGATTTCGTGCAAAGTAAAGATTTCTTGAGGATAGATTTTGTAAGCATTTCTTTGGAATATAGGGGACTAGCAATTTGTGATGTTTTATATGGAAAAATGTATCAAAATCTATAGGGGCTTAAATTTCCTGGAATATATGTAAATGATTATAAACAAAGATTCACACAAAGTAAACATATTTGTGGTGACTAACGAATTTGTGGCTAATTAAATGATTCTGTAGGTAATCGAGCACATTACAGTAAAAAAATTATACAAAATATTTTTATATAAAATTGAAATTTTTTTTTTTAAATCCGTGTAAAAAAGATCAAATCTGGCCAGATCTCATTACATCTGATTGTACCAGATCTAATTAGATCTGATCTGATCTCTTCAGATCTGACGCCCCATATATAATCAGATCCAAATTTATCTGGTTTTATAATATTGAAAGTTATCGAAATTTTTAATTCAAAACTAATAAAAATACATACTCTATCGTGGTTGGTTTTTATATTAAGAAACAATTTTGTTATACATAGAATTTTTCTGAATAGTTAAAAAAATATACATGCATATGCAAATTAGTAATCGTCAGCTGAAATGCAAAAGGATCTAAAGTGAAGCGAAACCGTTATTAAAATTAAATGCAAATTAATTCAAGGAAACAAAATTTACTAAGGCTCTTGACACGGATACCTATGTATAATTTCAAAGGAGTTTTTGGCGCTCTGAGACTAAGGTATACTTCCCTAAAGATCTTTGTAAGCTTTATGAGAATTTGACCTTAAAATAGTTTTTGAGAACCTTAAAGCCTTAAAATAATAAATAATTGGTTTTGATTTATTTGCTATACCGCAAAAAATTGCTCTTCCACAAAACACGTTGCGGCCCCTTGAAGTATCACTCTTCCCCTTCAAATATCTGTTTATATGTTTTTTATATATCGTGTTTGCCCTGTACAAAGTTCACATAGATTTTTCGGTGTAGCAACGTATTAACATAGAAATTAATTTAAATGTTTGCAAAATTTGGAGATATGAATATCTTAAAAACTCGAAAATTTAAATGTTAGAGTAGTACACTCAAAAAAATAAGTTAGTAGAAAAATTAGTAAAACGTCTTGTATATCAAGTGTACTAGTTTTCAGCAATTTTTTTGCTGAAATTCCGTTTTCAGCAAAAATTTTAGTTATATTTTTTTAGCACTAAACTAATTTTGAACTATTGTTTTACTAATTTATTTTGCTACAAAAATTGTGCTGATAACTGCATTCATAGCGTGGGCGACAACCAGATAGACAAGATGTAGATGTCGCAGCTTGTCTGGAAACGGAAATGACAAAAAAAGAAAAACAACTCTACACATATTCTATATTTAAATTTTCAGCAAATAAATTAACTAAAGTAAAATTTCGCTACAAGTTTTTTGAGTTTTTTTCAGTCTACTAATATTCAGCAAAAAGTTTAGTGATTTTAGCAAGGATTTTTTTCATTTGCAGTCGACTAAGTGTTAGCAAAACTTTTGCTGAAGAATACTATTTTTTTGGTAAAAATCAGCTCGCTGATTTTCAGCAAACCTTTTGCTGAAATTACCAACTTTTTTGCAAGCACGCTCCTGACTAAAAATTTGCTGACACAGCAACATTTTTTGCTGACTTTACTGACTTTTTTTTTTGAGTGTACTGTCAGATTCCGTTGGATGTGATAAAACATTTCTAATGCCAAATTTGGATTTAAAACGTTAAAGACTTAAGGCAAATATACTTCGGTCTCGAGGTTTAATAATTGTCGGCCCGTGAAATCGATGAAATTACCGATTTTGTTTATTACTGCGATCCTTTTGAATTTAGCTGACTCTATGCGAAATATAACGAATACATGGGTAGCGTTGACAATAGTATCAGAGAAATACTGAAGGCAAATAATTAACTATCCGAAAACTAGTATAGAAAACTTCTTGAATCTTGAGGTTCCAAAAATTTGCAATGTGCCTGCGTGCTTGAACTTAATTTGGTTGTCAATATAAAATTGTTGAGCGTATATGAGTAGTTCCAAAATATTCTGCAATTAAAAACAAATTTTAAGCTACAAATTCCCATTTTTTTGCACAATACTTACTACATCATACTACTTTCGCGAAGCCGAAACTAACTGAAACGCTATTTATTTGCAAATTTCATATTTTTATAAAAGTTATTTTATTTTTTGTGACTAATTTTTATGATTATATTTTATTTATATTTTTTGAAAGAAAATAAAAATGCTTTTTTTTATTGTTTAATGTTTATATCTATATAAATATTTTGAGAACGAAAATAATAAAATGAAAACAACATAACAAATAATTTGAAAAAATATTAGCAAAAATTTGAATGATCAACCAGACATGTGTATTTACTAGGGTTTGGGATTTCCCGGACTTTTTTATTTCCCGGGAAACGGGAATAAAAAAATTTAATTTTTGAACAAAATTGTTAATGAAAACCACCTATATAAGTAATTTTTGTTAAAAAAAAAAACTATTTCAGTACAAATGCAGTCTGTGTAGTGAGAATTCAAAGTAAAAAATATCAGAATGTTGAACATTTGATTTCACATAAATTACTAGCAGCACTGCCAAATGAATTGCATGATTCCAGCAGAAAGCATCTACTACTGGACTGTCGGAAACAAACCGTTTCATCACTCTTGGCCCATTAGATATGGTGGCCACAATGTTATTTTCCAAAGACAAATAAAACCCTTCTAGTCTTATTTCTACAATTCTTCTTATTTCATCAGCAGTACAACTTCCTGATATATAAACCAACCCCAGCTTATAAAATGAATTATTTCCATTTATACATTGTTGTGATATTCTTGTCCATTCATCTAAGATTATAGTAAATCTCCTATTGTTAGAAATATTGCTCGATATTTCTTTCATCATGATATCTTTTACATTATTGTAGTAATTTAATATAATGTTCTTTACATCGGTTTCATTTTTTTGCAATGCCAGGTTTTTATTATAAAAACTTTCTCGAATAAACGAAGATCTAGTTATGGTGCGGATTGACTGCGGCTAATTTGGATACAATTTCAGGAAATGTTTGCCCTACCATAAAACCTTTAATGCCTATTCAGCTTACACTTTTTTCTTCGGGTACTTTGCTAATTTTAGCTTAAACGTTGTTCTTGTTGTTTTCTTCAAGAGAAGTTGCATTACCATCAATTTTTTTTTTTTTTTTGTGAACCAAATTTAGATGCCTGATAACCAAATTTAGATAGCACCGTTAACCATTAGTCTTTTCTTTTCACATTTATTAATGAAAACGTTACTTATAAAATTATTGACCCTTAATATAAAGGAGTATTTTAAATTTAAAGTCGACTTTTATCTTAATCATACGGTTTTGTTCATTTTGTTTATGAAAACCTTACAAAAATATTTTTATTTTCAAACATTTTGATTGGTTGAAAATAAATTAACCAATCAGAATGCTCCAAAAATAAACCAAGTCAAGGTATACTGCCACCCAATATTTTAACTAAAGTCGACTTTACCTAAATTATACATTAAAAAAATTAAGATAGTAAGAGCGATTATTTTTAAGAAACAAAGCTTTTTTTTCATATTTCTTTTAAACATTTTACCAAGTTTTTAGGTTTTACTACTTAAATTTTGAATAAGTTATGCCAAAAATCTTTATTAGTTGAAATGCTCCTTATTACTTGGCAAAGATTTTATTTGTGTGTCAAATAAATGTATTCCCTTTTAAAAGATTTTAACAATGACATTTTTGTTTTGGTATTTAAAATGTTTTTTATGACTAAAATTAAAAAGTCCTATTCGAAACAAAAACAATTTAAAAAATTTAATATTTTTAAAATTTCCCGTTTTCACGGGAAAAATATATCATTTTCCCGGGAATT
The DNA here is from genome assembly GCA_949987735.1 of Leucophora obtusa. Classification (NCBI taxonomy): domain Eukaryota; kingdom Metazoa; phylum Arthropoda; class Insecta; order Diptera; family Anthomyiidae; genus Leucophora; species Leucophora obtusa. The sequence goes on from OX465296.1 coordinate 157,739,087, forward strand.
CCCGGCAAACTTTTCCCGGGATTTCCCGGGAATTCCCGCCCGGGAATTCCCGAACCCCAAACCCTAGTATTTACCCACCAAATCTCAGTTCCTACTAGAGATGAGCGATGTTTTCATACCGGTGATTTAATCACAGTTATTGATAAATCACTGGTAACGGCAGTGATCAAATATTTCAAGTCGCAGTTACTCGGAATGTCGTTCTTTTAATATTTGTGTATTATTCTTTCTTGCCAGAGCTTTGAAGAATTTATTCCTTAATTCAATTTTTTAATTCTTAATTAAAAATTCGATGAATTAAATCACAAAGCACCATATATTGAATGGAATTAATTCATATATGTTTTCGTTCGATTTATTTTGTTGCGAATTAATTCAATTGCTATAGTTCTTTTTAGTAAATCAATTGAATTAATTCACTGGTTGAACGAATTCAGTGAATTACTTAAAAAAAGGAATTCATTCAATTCTAAAGAAAATTTAATTCGATGGGTAGTGAATTCATTCAAAAAAGAATTAATTCTTCAAAGCTCTGTTTCTTGCAAACTTCATTGTGCACAGTAATACATGTTTTTTTTTTAATAACAGTGACTTGCTTTCACACTCTTCTGAATAAAAAGTCTCCTTCTGTCATGTCTTTGTTACCGGTCGCAACTATTCTTCTTTTAAGGCCCAGTTTTTAGGAAGTGGATTATTTTTAAACTTAGTTTAACGCAGTTTGTAACTGGAATACTGCTTTTAAAATGTGGTTTATTTTTTTATTTAAATAAAGAAATAAATTATACTCGAGGAAAAGTTTTTCCTGCAAATTTTTGTTAATAAACTTTGAAATGGCTGAAAAAATTCTTAAAAATTACATTCTTTCTTAAATTACAATACATTAATTCTTAAAATTACAATAAATGAAATTAAAAATAAAATAAAATAAAAAATAAAATTCGTTTTCGGTTTAACTAAACCAAGTTTAACTGACATCTTAAAAACTCGCCATAAATATTATTTCGTTTATTTATCAGAAAATCGCAGTCTTTTACATAGAAAAACCGTGATGACGATTACAGTTTAAAAGAACAGTGATTTGCAAATCACATTCACTGAGAACAATGTTACTGAAAAATCGCCGGATCGCCCATATCTATTACAAACCCGTGATCACGGTCACTGCTTAAAAGAACGGTGATTTGAAAATCACGATCACTGGTAGCAGCGTTATTCAAAAATCACCGGATCGCTCATCTCTAGTTCCTACCACCCTAATATCAAAAAATTAAGGATCGCAAAAAATCAAACATCTGGCCAGATCTGGTCATCAAAATCACCCAGTTTTCAAGATCACTTTAGATATGCACAGATCTGGCTAGATCTGCTCATATCTGGTCATCAAAATAACCCAGTTTTCCAGATCACTTCAGATATGAACTGATCTGGCGCTAGATCTGATCAGATCTGGACATAATGTGTTTCGCATATACCATATCTGATCATATATGATCTGATCTGGCACCAGATCTTGATAAATTCAATAATATCTAATTAGATCTAAACAGATCTCAGCAGATCTAATATTTTTTTTATACGGGTATTATAACTAGCCATTATTTTGCACTATATCCCAATATAAAAGTGATATGAAAAGAAACTAATTACCACTACCAAATAATGGGTTATGTAACCCATTTAATTGGTACTTAATGCTTTTCTACACTATCCCAGCAAAAAAAAAATTGGTAGTAATGCTTTACTACCAATTCACTGCTTTACAAGTATCCGTTAGTGTATATTTACTGCTTTTTTAGAAGTTATTCTGAACAACTTCAAAAAATCACTTCTTTCATTGCTTTTAAAGTATCCGTTAGTATATTTTTACAGCTAATTTTGGTATCACTTGGCATTTCCAAGCAGATGGTCCCGGGTTCGATTCCCGGCGGGACCAATATTTTTGTTTAAATATTTTTTTTATTCTATTAATTTTTTTTAATATTTATTATTAATTTGTTTAAATTCAATATTTTTAAAATTTTTAAAAACATGTTTATATAAAAAAATGCTGAGAAATTGCTCTTTATGCACCTGTAAAAATAGTACTGAAAACAATATTGAATTGGAGTACACCTTATACACTTGTTTAATAAGTACTTTTGTTGAAGAGAATAAGGCACAATATCTCGCAGTAACATGGTGGTGTTTTTATGCCAGTCAACTTTCATATCAAATAATAGCTCAGCGGTATAGCGCTAGACTAACAATCGTGGGGTGGCAATTTCGATACCCGATGGTGGCAATAAAAAAAACTTTTGTAAAATAACAAAAAATATAATTGTTTTTCAAATTTTAATAGTTGAAAAAGAGCTTCCTTTGCACTCGTTCAAAAAGTACTGAGAAAATGTTGAAGTGGGGGTACTCCTCTCCTATGACAACTCTATGTTAAAATCATTAGTGCTTATGTTAAAAAAGAAGTACATCTCGATCATCAATTGTAATGCTTTTTTTACTGCTTTGGCATCTCTTTTTTTTGCTGGGATATTAATTAATGTTAATGTTAATGTTCAGAATAAAGTTTTACATCTCTGATTACCACGATTTTTGTAAAACACAGAAAATATTTTTAATAAATTCCTTAAAAATATAACTTTTTCTTATAACACATGCACTCACTTTACTTACCAATGCAGGTTGTCAAATCCAAGGCACCAGCATAGAGGCAACCATTTTTACGTTTAATCACATTTGTTAATTTATCCACACAAAAACATTCATTATCATGTTCTGGACCAATGTCATTAACAAAATTTTCACCAATCGAATAACGAAATCCTGGAATGCCATGATATTGTACCTCCTTTTGATAGAACAATTGGACCGAACGACAGATGTCGGCACTAAATATGTACATGGAATCACCTTTTTGGCGAAAAGGTGGATATGAAGAAGCATCTGTGCCATTGATTAGATTACACTTTGATGTCTCATTATTGTCACTTGAATTAAGCCACACTTGAAGATTATGATTATCATCGAGTTTTTGAATTTCTAAAACTTTCATGGCATCACCTTTACCAGTATGGACTTCATATACTTCGTGACCAGAGCCGTTTTTCTGAGAAAAAATAAGAAGAAACATAAAGGATTGATAAAATAGTTTGTTTAAACTCATCAAAGGCGAATGTCTTTTTAACTTTCATGCAAAATTAATTAGAAAATACTCCAATTTGTAATTAAAGCATTCTCTGTATATTAAACTTACATGATTAAAGAATGAAAATGCTAAACTACCGTCTCTGAGTTCTCGTATAGTCTTCGAACCTCCATCCTTGATTTGATTACATATGGCTTTAGCTAAACCTTGAGGATTTATACAAAATCTTACACCATCGAAAAGATACTCCTTGACGGTTGTACTAACAAACATTGTTCTGGGATCATTAAATATGGCCTTTAAATTGGCATTTAAATGTACCAAAAGCAGTGCCAAACTGGGATCATTTTCTCCAATTTCTAATACAGACTAAAAGATTTATTTATTAAGGCAATAAAAATGGAAAATTTTATTAAAAATTTGTGTTTTAAAGATATTAAATATTTATTAATAATTATACTACTACATAAGCGTTAATTTACAAGCATTCATAAGAAGCGTTAGTTTTTAGTAAGAGTTTTCATATTTTTCTTGTTAATTTTAATTCTTTAAAATATTTACATATTATTCATTTCCAATGATATACCAATTTTCCATTATTGCTATACTAAATATTATTAATTTAAGTTAGATTAGCATGAAAAATATTTTATGTTGTATAAATGCCAACAACTTACTTTTCTAACACCAGCTAATATTGTGTTAAATATATTATGAAACCATTTAAAGGGTTCTAAAAATTATTTGTAAAAAAAAGAAATAAGTATTAGTAGCTCTAAATAATGGATAGCGATGCACAGTAGGATAGAATCCAAATATTTTTGAAATATTCCAGTTATTTCTTAGTAGCCGATTGAATTATTATGAAATTTTACAAAGTCGTAGCCAGAGTTATTACAAGTTTAAGTTTTAGCGGTTGATGCCAGAGGACCACTGGGAACTGTGCCCTTATTTGTATTTTTCGCTCTATAAATCGAGTAAAAAACGTAACATTTTTAAAATTTACTAGTCAGTGAACTTCTGCAGTCAGAATTCGATAGTTATTCAAATAGTTTTTCAGTTTTGTTATTTTAAGTGAAAATAGCATTCATTTGTAGAAGAAATGTAATTATTAATTATTAGAGTCCGACCGAACAGTTCGGCCACAAAATGTATTTGCACGATATTCGGTATGTATTATGGACAAATTTTTCTTATGCAAAAATGTTTGTTGGGCCGATTGGGATCCATTTTGGGTGTAATAATTTAGGGAAAATTCCGAAGTTATGCAATGAATCCACTGTTCGGCCGCTGAAAGTTCGGTCAAAGTTAACTTTACAGCTAAACTATGGGGTTTTCCTTAAATTTGACATTCAAAATAGCATTAAACCGGCTCAATAAACATTTTCCCATTATCAGAATTTCTTAAAAATGCCTCTAAATACCGAAAAACCGAACAAATGTCGCTTTTTGGCCGAATTGTACGGTCGGACACTATTAATTATAATAGTAAGTCATTAAAAAACAATCAATATAAAATACTGAGAATTCTAACATAAATTTAATTCAGTCAGTTTGTTAAAGAAAACAAAAACATAAATGTGACCTTCTCCGAGAAAAGGTCCCAAGGTCAAAAAACGGGTTTCGATAAAAATGAGAAAAACATTAAAATTTTATTTTTTATTTAACTTTAAATGCGTTCTTCTCAAAACTTCATTTTCACACACTAGGTCCCTTTTCTTGGAGAAGGTCACAAATAAACAAAATAAAAAAATGTAAGTAATTATACCCTACACCACTATGTGGTCAGGGCATTATAAGTTTGTGCTGATGTTTGTAACACCAAAAAATATTGGTCGTAGACCCACCTTATAGTATACCGATCGGTTCAGAATTTTTTTTTATTTCGATTTAACGATGTCCGTCTGTCCGTCCGTCCGTCTGTCTGTCCATGCAATCTTGTGCGCACTCTACAGGTCACAAATATTAAGATATTTTGATGAAATTTGGTACGCAGACCTATGTTGGCCCAAGGACGAATAAGTTTGAGTTTGGTGAACATCGGTCCATGTTTAGACCTAGTGCCCATATAAGGGTCCTACCAAAATTATACTGTTTATATTCTGCAGGTCGTAAATATTAAGATATTTTGACGAAATTTTGTACACGGACCTATGTTAGCCCAAGAAAGCAGCCTATTGATTTTGGTGAACATCGGTCCATGTTTAGACCTAGTGCCCATATAAGGGTCCTACCAAAATTATACTGTTTATACGCTGCAGGTCGTAAATATTAAGATATTTTGATGAAATTTGGTACACAGACCTATATTGGCCCAATAACGCAGCCTATTGATTTTGGTGAACATCGGTCAATGTTTAGACCTAGTGCCCATATAAGGGTCCTACCAAAATTATACTGTTTATACGCTGCAGGTCGCAAATATTAAGATATTTTGATGAAATTTGGTACATAGACCTATGTTGGCCCATGGACGAAGCCTATAGATTTTGGTGAACATCGGTCCATGTTTAGACCTAGTGCCTATATAAGGGTCCCACCAAAATTATATTGTTTATACGCTGCAGGTCGCAAATATTAAGATATTTTGATGAAATTTGGTACATAGACCTATGTTGGCCCAAGGACGAAGCCTATTGATTTTGCTGAACATCGGTCCATGTTTAGAACTAGTGCCCATATAAGGGTCCCCCCAAAATTGGCTTGGTTACAAACTGCAGGTCGCAAATATTAAGATATTTTAATGAAATTTGGTGCGCTGACTCACATTATAGAAAATTTTGACACAAGCCCCATTTTAACCCATTCTAATTTCGGATCCAAACAATACACCAGACTGGTGTAGGGTATTGTATAGTCGGCATGACCGACTTTAACCTTTTTACTCGTTTTTGTTAGTTGTTTTGACTAGTTTGTGGTTCATTTTATTAAAGTCAAAAACAAAAGTAAATGTAAGTTGAATTTAATGAAATGTTAGTCGTCGTACTGTTTTCAAATGAAATTTAGGTGCCTATTTCCTATTTGTGACTCGTTGTGACTGTCATTAGACTATTTTTAACTCTTTCACTACCATTGTACACTACAGTGTACACACCTTTATAAGAATATATAAAATTTGATAATGCAAAAAAATCTTATATTTTTTGGAAATAAATTTACTAGGCTCTTGGCTTTTGGAAAAAAAGTATTATATGTATAAGCAGTTCAACGTGGCAATATAGTATCGATATTTGTTAATGAAGTATAATTTTTTGTATATTGCATAATCTCCGAGAAAAGGGGGTTTTGGTGTTTCTCATAAACTAATGAAGATAGATAATTGAAATTTGGCATATAGCTTCGTTTTATGACGAGAACAAAACCAACCGAAGGATTTTTGGCTATTCGAATGTTTAAGGGGTAAAACGGGGATGAGAATTTTCGTATGTCATTTTTAATGGATAGGAGGGGGAGGGGGCAAACATGTTACATATTTTTTCTAATTTGAGGACTCTTAACAAGAATCTGAACTCAAAATAACGATACATACGCAAAAAAAAAAGTCGTTAGGGAAAGGTTTAGGACTAAAAGTCAGACAAAACAACAATAAAATTAAAAAAAATTTAATTTTAATTGTTAATATTATGATTGTGTCGATACCAGGTCTTAAGTTTTCAAACAAAAATTTTAATAAATGCAATTTATTTGGACTTTGTAAAAACAAATACAAGGGGAATACAGTCACAACTAAGAGTCATAGACTTTTCGTAGGAATATACAGGTTAATTTGCTTTTAAATACATTTGCAGCGGTCCCATAGACCTTAAGGAATTTTGAATAAGTTGTAGAAGAGACGAAAAAAGCGATACGTACTTTTTTAATGCTCCAATTCCACCTTTAAGGGCTGTGGTCAAAAATTTTGGGGTGTCCAAAAAAACTAAAAGGAGTTTTAAGATTTCCGATGGAGCTATTCCTTTTAATTGTATAAGTATAAAAATAGCTGAAATGGAATTTGATGTCAATCGTATAAAGAAAGCTGCTTCAGAAATCAATTAAAAAGTTATTTAGTATTTCCAAGGCAAAAATGACTTTTTAATTTTGTTATTGGGTATAATTTTGTACACCAGATTCTTAATTATCCTTCCAAAAATGTAAAATAAATTAAAAATCGGTTGTAGGTCAACGAATTCATTACAAATTCCTCAGGCCATTAATGTGTAAAAACTTCTTGATTATGAATTTCAATGACAAAATTTTTTTTGCTAATTTTCTAATATAAATGTTTTTATTATTTAGATCCAAGAAAATTCATATCTGAATTATGGTGTCTCTAGGATGATCCAAACTAGGGTATTCAATCGATTATTCGTTATTCGATTAATCGAACAATTTTTCTCAAAAATTGTTCGAATAATCCAAAATGTCCAAATTTCGAAAAACGAATAATTCGAACAAATTCTTACGATTAATCGATTAATCGAAATTGGTAGAAAATTACAGAAATTTTTAAAAAATATAAATTTTTTATTAAAGTAAATGTGTTAAAAATTTTAAGTTTTTTTTGAAAAATTGTGGTAAATAATTTGCTGTACCTATCCCGATTTCATTCTGGCCTAAGAAAATAATTAAGGGACAACCTTTTAGAATTTCTTGAAATACTTGTTAGCTTCACCTCAATGAGAATTTCATGTTTTAAGTAGGAGCGTCAATAAACATCTTAAATCCCAAAGAGAAAACAAAAACAACATAAAATTATCACAGTTTGCTTTGTTATCTTCCAAATTATTACCCTGTTGTTGTGACTTATCTAATAAAGTAGTGGTATCTATTAACGTATAATAAATTTTTAATTATTTTTTACGACTTTTTAAACGTTGATATTAAATGAAAGCATTAGTAATTTTTGGAATTAATGATTATTAGAATTATTAATTATAATTAATGCTCACTGTAATAAGGCTTGTTTAGTGAGCACTCTGAAATAATAAAATAAAATAAAATAAAGGGATGGAGGTACGGAAACGTAGAGGGAAAATCAATGCTCAACAGAATTCCTCTCTACATTCAAGTTTTTATGTATTCAATGAAAGAGATACAAATTAATGTAGGGTAGAGGGGGATCCTTCGCCAGTGGGGAACATACACGAATCCCATTTTTCTCCGATGTTAAGGGAAATAAAAAATTGGAAAAAAATATATTTTGTGCATTTTTCAATTATCTTTCCTTGACATCCACTTTGACGAATTTATATCATACGTGATCGCAGACAGACGTGTTTTTGTGTTTTTGGGGTGCCAAAAAAATAATTGAAAGCAACTACATTTTGCAAGAACTTCCTCAAATCGTGTGATAAAAAAAAATTTCATTATGTTAGACCTATGATCCTATGCTTTCAAATAATAATAATTTGATTTTAATAAATGCTTCAAAAAGTGTGAAAAAATATAAATTTATGTTAGAGCCTGCCCAACAAAGAGTTGAGGCATCCCTGCCTAAAATGCTCTACAATACTTTTCTCTATAGTTAAAATATGTTTAATAGTAAATTATAACAATCATATTCATTCTTAAATTTGTATTAATATTTCAGGGTTTTGAAAATTTGAAGAGTCATTATATTACAGTTTTAAAATATTTTTTTAATATAGTGGAGATTTCTTGCTTGAAAAGAGTCACATATCCTAAAGAACTTATTCTAAATGATTTTAGTTATTAAAAGATTGACTTTGCTGTATTAACAAAATTTTTTTGTTGAAACTGTACCTAGCTCTTTTGGCGAATGTCCCCAAAGTTTGGGGCAGTTACGCCGATTTGAGTTGCTTTGAAAATCATTGAAAAAGTAATAGAAAATATGCAAATAATTAGAATAAAAATCGTAAAAATTAAAGCCAAGACATGTAGATCTTCAATTTGAAAGTAGTTTTTGAAAAATAATTAGTGGTTAAGAAATGACAGTGCCTTGAAGGATCCCCCCTCTACCCTACGGGGTCTTATATTCTTCTTTAACTCTTTAACTCATTGCGGTGTGGTTCTCCCCGATTTGAATAAAATTTTAATATGTGAAAGAGGGGACAGAAAAAATAAAAATAATTACAAAATCTGATCTCAATTATTACATTTTTATTTTTATGAATTTCAGAAGAGTTACTGAATTTATATTTGTTCCTTTTTTGCATAAAATTATTAAAAACACAACAAGTGTATGTATATATTATTTTACAGAACATTTTTTCGATTAATCGATTAATTTTAAAATTTTGTTCGATTAACCGGTTAAGAAAAAAACCCGAATAATTATTCGCACGATTAATCGATTAAAATAAAAAGTCGATTAATTGAATACCCTAATCCAAACCCTTTCCTACACTCAGATAAAAAAGTTCGTAAAAAATTTTGTAAGCAGTTTCCAATCGCACTTTACTATTTTTATACTGATTTTTAGTACAATGTTTTTTTAAGTAATCAATTTTCGCTATTCTCTTATTACAAATTACGGATTTTTTTACTAATTTTCGTTGCTGATTTCAGCAAAACATTTTACTAAGTTTTCAAAACCGAATGCTAAATTTAGCAGAAAAATATATTAATTTAAAAAATTTTATTTACAAGAATTCGTTGATTTTTTAAAATTTTTGTTTAGTTTGTATTTGTTATTATTGATATATTCTTAGTTTGAAAATAACACTCATAAAATTTTATTGTATCTTCAATGCATAAAAAGGTAATAACTGGAGAACCGTTCGCAATTTTTTTAGATTTTACAGTTTATTTATTTTTTAGTACACTTTTTTGCTAATTTCAGCAGATTGATTTTAAATTACAGTTTACAACAATTTACTGAAATTTAGTAGCTGCAACTAATTATCTATACTATTTTCATTGTACTAAAATTATTGATATTTAGTAAGTTTTTAAACTGGTTTTAGCAAATCGATTTTGAATTTCAGTTTACAACAATTTTGCTTAAATTTAGTAGCGACTACTAATTTTGTTGTACTACAGACAAGTGTTGCTAAAATTAGCAAAAAAATACCGCTGGGCTCAAAACAGTTAAATTTCCCGTAATAACAGCAAAATTTTCAGTAGCCATTACAGACTTTTTTGGTTGAGTGTAAGTATGGTCAAAAATAATAAATTATAATAGCTATCTGCGCCAGCTTGAATTTTAAACTGACAGAAATAAAAAAATTTAGGTCATTTTGTCCCCAAGCGCATATATGAGCTAATTTCGATGTTTTATTCTTTAAAATCATAAATTAAAAGTTTCTATGTGTTTATTAACTATGCAGAGATTTTTGTCACACAATGTTGGACCATTTTCACCCCAAGTACATATAAGAGTTAATATATTTATTTTTTAATTACGAATTTCAGACTTTGGGAAGTAGTTAAACCAAGTTTCATCGAAATTCGGAGAAAACCAAATTCTCCAAAAATTTGTCTTTTGATCAAATTTTGATAAAATTTTTAGAATATGATGTCAATGATTTGAGTCATGATACTCAGAATTTTGTTTATTGAAATTCAGCAATAGTTACCAAATTTTACCTCTTAGACCAAATTTTGGCAAATAATTGCATTTTTCTACAAATTCGCTGAAATGAAATAGGGATATGTGTAATAATCTTCAGTTTTATTTGCTATAATGTTTATAATAAAACCTTAATGGTTAATTTTCAAAAAACTAAAAATGCAGTTTTGAAAATTCTTCTTTGAATTGAAAACTTGACAATTTCTGGCATTGCCTAAGAACGGGTAAGTATTATGCTAGTGCCACAAGAATCTATGCATGAGTTTTTTAGGATCTAAAGCCCGGTATTTAGTTCGTACTTTTGCGAAAAAAGCTGTCAAACTCCATATAAAAAAAATTATTTTTCACTTGCGTGGAATTGTTGCGAAATTGCGGTGCAATTTTTTTCGCATCAATTTAATAGACTGGGCCATTTGAAAATGTAGCGAAAAAGTGACATTTGGGTTAATTATGATTGTAACTTTTTATAGACCATAAAAAATTTGTGCATTTTAATGTTTTTATTATAGTTTTTGAGCTCCAAACATAGAGCGAACATTTTTCGCTCTTTTGAACAAAAATACTGGGCTTAAGGAATAAAAAAAAGTTTAGTATTACATAATTTTTTTTGACTCCGTAATGGCCTGAGGAATTTTTAATCACTTAAATATTTTTCAACCGATGTTTTATTTTTATCTTTTTGGAAAGATAATTAGGAAAGCATTCTGTTATTATTTAGCGTAAAAAATACATTAGGTAACAAAATTAAAAAAAAACTATAAAAGTCTTTTTTCGCCTTTTAAAAAATAATCATATTTTGAATGGATTTCCGTTGTGACTTTTCTTTATCCGATTCTCACTAAATTTTATATCAGTAATTTTTATATTAAAATAAAAAAAGAATAGCCTAATCGATTTTCTTAAAATCTTTGAACTAACTTATTTTGGCTGATTCAACAAAAATGACATTAACTTATGGATACTAAATTTTTTAAGAGGTTTATTGTTATTTTTACTGTTTAATTTTGGCCGCTACAGCAAAAATGACATTAATTTAAGATCACCTATATTTTCGAAAAATGTGCATTTTTTATAAAAATGTTTCAAAAATTATTAAATTGATTTATTTCATTAATTTTGTGTTAATTTAGACAAAAGTTGCCCATTCCTTTCCTTATTGTTCAGTCTTGTCTAAATCGTGCTTAGTCCTGAATGCAAATTAAATGAATCCTTTACGGCATGAAACTTCAGATCTTAATAAATTTTGTATAAATTAAACACTTTGGTTATGTTTTTTTATTAATTGTCTTTATACAGCACTATGTGCTTTTTCTTGTTGTGTTCTCTTTGTTGGTAACGTAACTTAAGACTGGACTAAAAGAATTACAATATTAATATTTTATTCACACAACTTCAACCATTACTGCTGATTCATCAGATAGATGGTTGCGGGTGCAGCGCGAACATGACACCTTTGTTTTGAACAAAGTGCAGAAGCTATTGTTAGCAAAAGTTAATGTATTAAAATTTTGAAATAAATAAATATGGTGTTAACTTACATATATTCTAATGCCTAAATTCATAAATGCTTTATGAAGTTATAGAAGACTTATGAAATAAATTTTGTATGAAAACTTTGTTTTTTAAGCCTCCTATAATTTTATAAAGTATTTATGAATTCAGACATAATAGTTTATCAAAAATAAGTAGACACCTATTTCGACATTTTTCGAAATTTTTCGAAATTTTCACTTTTAATTTTTTTTACTAGCAAAAAACTAAAATTGGTCAAAATTTCGGATCACTAAATAACCGGAAACATAGCGACCATTTAAAAACCACAATGAAATAATAATGAAATATTTTATTCACTTTGTGAGTGAAGAAAAAAATATTTGTTTAATGCAAATTTTCATTAAAACTCAGGGACCGTACTAGTTATTTTTCGGCTTTTATTTTTTTGAACAAAATAAAAGTTATTTTTTGACTTTAATTTTTTTAATCAAAAATAAAACTTATTTTCTGACTTTTATTTTTTCAAGCAGATATAAAAGTTATTGTATTTTTTGACTTTTATTTTTTCGAGCAGAAATAAAAGTTATTTTTTAACTTTTATTTTTCTGAGAAAGAATAAAAGTTATTTTTTGTCTTTTATTTTGTTTCGACAAAAAACACATTAAAATATTAAAATTTCGACAAATTCATATCAGACACATAAAATATGAGAAATCCCTATTAAAGCGAGCTCCATGACAAATTTTAGTTGTTATCGATTAAAAAAAAATTTTTATTCTCGCTCAAAAAAAGGCCAAAAAATACCTCAGAAAAATAAAAGTTAAAAATAACTTCCATTTCTCCTCGAAAAAACTAAAAGCCAAAAATTAATTTTTATATTTGCTCAAAAAAATAAAAGCTGGAAAATAACTTTTATTCTTGCTTAAAAAAATTAAAGTTTAAAAATAACAGTTATTTTTTGCTCGAAAAAATAAAAGTAAAAAATTAATTTTATTTTTTGCTCGATAAAATAAAAGTCAGAAAATAACTTTTATTTTTGCCCAAAAAATAAAAGTCAAAAATTTAAAAAGCAAAGCATTTTTTGAACACTAGCCCACAAGGATGTACTTGAATTAGTTTTCCGATATTTGGTTCTATATGCTTTTTTTGTTTAAAAATTAAAAAATAACTCCCCAGTCAGAAATCGCCAGTGGTACAAAAAATCAAGCACTGGCATACCACTGGGTAACCATGGTATTAAAAATAAATGACTGGCAGAACACTCATTTGGGGCGCTTTGCCAGCGTTTGCGAAAAGCGTTTTACCAGTATTTTTTTTACAAAAATTTCAGTGGTTTATAAAAAAAACCACTGGCAAAGAATTGGCTTAGAGTGACATGACAAGGTTTGGAACCAGTGGTTATCCAGTGCTACCTAGCCAATGCTACCAGGCGTACAAAAATCAATTCACTGGAAAACCAATGATTTTATAAAAATGCTGACGCTTCGTTAAAAAATGTTTGTAGTCGGAAGGTTCCGAGTTCAAATCCGGTTGCAAGCAAAAAAATTTTTTGGGATTTTTTTTAATTTAAAATTTTTTTTGTTTCATTAAATTAATTTTTTTGTTTGTGGGAAAGCTCCTTCAAGACCAACTTTCTTTTTGCCCTCCAAACACTGGCATACTAGTTACTAAAAATTGTTTGCCAGTACTAGCATTTTGGCACAGCCAGTAGTTGTCCAGCTATTATCACTCATTTATGTGTTTAGCCATTAAATATTATATGTCTCGTTAGCTCAGTGGGTAGAGCAATCGTCTGCCAATCTGACGGCCTGGGTTCAAATCAAGGCAGGACCAAAAAAAATACATATGAACTTTTTTTTAATTTTATTTTGGAAAATATATTTCCAGACCACCTATTTATTGGTTTTGCCAGCGTTTTGCCAACGTTTACAAATTTTGTTACTCCAGTGCTTTTCCGGCGCTTTTTGAACAGCCGGTCCTTTTGTCTAATGATGTTATCATTTTGGGAATGGGAAAGCACTTTTTGCCAATACTTGTACCACCTGTTAAAGTGCTTTGCCACCGCTTTCCCGTTTGTATTTTTCTGACTGGGTCGTTTATAAAATTCTCCCTCAGTATAAATCTAACCCTAATAATTTTTAATAATTTTGCCATTGTCAGGCTAAAATTTGTTAATTTTGTGTTAAAAAAATAAGTTAAAAATATGTTTTATAGTCAGTGCGATTAACCCCGTTAACCGTGATTAACCGTAACCGCGGTTAAGCGAAATTGCTGTTATATTCAAATTCTAGTATAATGCACAATGCGAAACACCTAGAGAGGAAGAGACGGTGTAGCAATACCTTTGTGAGTGTGCAATACTTATCGGCGCTATACATAGAAATTTCGGGAAGCATATCGTCGACCGGCCTGCAAAATATCACATGTGTTTTTTAATAGATTTTCAGGAGAGCGAAAAAACTGTTACAAAATCTACTTTTAAAATATTTTATTGGCAGCATATGAGTTAATGATTGACGACCTCATTTAGCAAAATCATCATTAAGGCATCCCTACTAAAAAAAATATAAAAAAAAATACAAAATTGATATGATAATATATGACTATATCAAAACTTTTTTACTTGGGATATGATGCCCATAAAATATCTTAAAAGTAGATTTTGTAACAGTTTTGTCGCTCTCCCGAAAATCTATTAAAAAACACATGTGACATTTTGCAGGCCGGTCGACGATATGCTGGGTTATCCGATTAGATATTTCAGTAATTCGGTTTGAATTAGGGATGCCAAATGGGAAATCCCGAATCCCGAAATCCCGGGATTTTCGGGATTGGCAAAATCCCGAATCCCGGGATTATTTCTCAAAAATCCCGGGATTTTCTTATTTTTTAATATTAATATAAACGCAAATAAACAAAGTGAGCAATTTTAGATTACCTACGTTTTTTCTTGAATTTTCTCATATTGACAAGAAATTGATGCCAAGATATTGGAAAAATTATAAATTAGGTAGATTATTCGAGTAAACTATGCAAAGACTTTGCAGAAAAATTTGACATTTTGGTAAACAATATTAAGTTTTTGAGTAATACATGCGAAAAATCAAGTTTGTTTGATATTTTACCGATTTATTCTTCCAAGCGAAATTCTATTTCTGAAACTGGGACTGTAAGTTTTGGCTGGGACTGTAAAATTGAATTCTTCCATGAAAAACATTTTATAACGATAACCAAATAACTTTGTTGCAGTAATTACACGATTTAGTGGGCAAGGTTATCGCAACGAATCTGTTTTAAAATCTGCTTACAAAATACTGGGCGCAAGTGTACTTAATGACAGGCCTTCATATATTATCCATAGCTGTTAAGTAATGATTACTAATCATAATAATTAGTAATTAGATTACTTTCTATTTAAAGGTGAAGTAATGATTAAATTACGATTATATTCAGTTTCGGACGATTAATAATTGATTATGATTCCAAATAATCTAAAAGTAATCAGGATTATTTTTAATTATGACAAAATATAATAAAAAAGAATCATAAATAATAAATAAAAAAAACCAAAGTAATTTCTATATTTTTACCATGAAAACCTCTCCAAAATGTTTTTTCAAATTTCAGATGACATTTCAGAACATTTCAATCACGCAAAAATTCTACTAAGGCACTGTAACTCATGCCGAATATTTTTGAAAATAATCAAAAAGAATCAAAAGTAATCTTTGAAAGTAGTCGAATTATTTTTTGATTACTTTTGATTCTTTTTGATTATTTTATGGTAATCTCAAGTAATCTTGATTACTTTTAGATTATTTGTAATCATAATCAATTAGTAATCAGAAATTGTTTAATAGAGAATTATATAATCAATACAATTCTTTCCAAAATGTAATCTAATTGATTAGTAATCGTAATCGAAATTTAACAGCTATGATATTATCCCAGCCAGAAAAATACAAACGGGAAAGCGATGGCAAGGTATTTTAACAGGTGGTACAAGTACTGACAAAAATTGCTTTCCAATTTCCAATATGATAACGTCAATAGACAAAAGGACCGGCAGTTCAAAAAGCGCCGGAAAAGTACTGGAGAAACAAAATTTTTAACTTTGGCAAAACGCTGCCAAAACCAATAAATAGGTGGTTTGGAATTATATTTTCCAAAATAAAATTTAAAAAAAGTCCATATGTTTCTTTTTTTGCCCTGCCGTGATGTTTTGTAAAATAAATACTGGCAAAACGATTTTTGCAAACGCTGGCAAAGCGTCCCAAATGAGTGTTCTGTCAGTCATTTATTTTTAACATCGCGTGGTATGTAAGTACGCTTTATTCTATAAAAAAATTAGTTACATAACATAAAAATTTTTACAAATAAAGGAAAATTTAAATCCCGAAATCCCGTAAAATCCCGGGATCCCGAAAAATTCCGTAGTCCCGAAAATCCCGGGATCCCCAGATCGGGGTCCCGGGATTTCATACGAA
This sequence comes from Leucophora obtusa, assembly GCA_949987735.1. Taxonomy (NCBI): domain Eukaryota; kingdom Metazoa; phylum Arthropoda; class Insecta; order Diptera; family Anthomyiidae; genus Leucophora; species Leucophora obtusa. Next base: position 157,755,714 of record OX465296.1, read on the forward strand.
ATCCCGAATCCCGGGATTTTCAAATATCAATCCCGATTGGCATCCCTAGTTTGAATATATCACTCTTGACAGCAGCAACGGAGTCAGCAAGCACTTTACTTTTTGCTGGCATAGTGTGTGCTGCCACTTAAACCAACCATCGTAACGTTTTCCTTGCTTTGTAACGTTTTCTCGAAATCTTTAAACTGATTAATTTCGTCTGCTACTGTAAAAATGGCATTAATTTAAGATCACTTATATTTTCGAAAGAAAAATATATATTTTTTTATAACAATATTTTAAATCCTTAATTTATATATTACGATAATTATTTATATCTTAATTAAGCATACGGGGGATATATTTTATTTTAAACCACCTTAATTCTTGATTTGAATTGGATTTGTTTGTTTGAATCATTTATGTTGTACACTATGTATTGTAAAAAGGGTCGTAATTTCAAATCACCAAAATTTTTGACCAAAACTGGATTTTTCTTTGAAGAAACTCAAAAATATTTTGAAAAATAATATTCAATACTAAAGTGCTTATGCATAATAACTTGAAAACCTTATAACACGTTAATAAAATAAATTTTGTATGAACAATTTGTTTTATAAGCCAATAATAAATTGAAAAAGTGATTTTGCTTCGAGATAGACAAAGCAGCTAAAAAGAAGATAAAATACTTTATAATAACCCTAGTAAAAATGATTTTTATATAATCAGATATGATTTTTATATAATCATTTATGATTTTATACAAATATAACTTGTCGAGTATTGTGAAACATATATTTTTATATGATTATATCAAAAGATATTTAATTATATAAAATTATATTAACCAGATCCACCATTTTCCGGATCAAATCATGTATGGGTTAATATAATTATATATAAAAAATATTATTTGATCCGAAAAATGGTGGATCTGGCTAATATAATTTTATATAATTAAATATCTTTTGATATAATCATATAAAAATATATGTTTCACAATACTCGACAAGTTATAATTGTATAAAACCATAAATGATTGTATAAAAATCATATATGTATATATAAAAATCATTTTTACTAGGGAATTTTCAGCGGCAATCAAATCAAATGCGTCAAAATAGCAGGGAGAAAAACAAAGAAATTTATTTAAAAAATTAGTAATTAAAGCTAGCAATGAACCATAAACTAATATAAATTTTAAAATAAACATAAGTCATGCGAATAATACAATATTTTTTTTTTTTTGTAACATAACAAAATAACAGAACTCATTGTATAAGCCATAAGCAGTTAAATAAATATTACGTTAACGGTTTACCATACACCAAAATAATATGTTTGTATAGCACAAACAATGTGCCATATTGACAAATACCATAATTATAGCATAGAAATGACAGATCAATGGACTGAATATATTCAAAATGCTACCATTGAATATGCATTTAAAATCAATAAAAACCCTTTATTATTTCTAATACTCGTTATTTGTTTAAAATTGTAGTGTCAATAGCAGATCAATATGATTTAGTTTGTTTGTAAATAATGTTTAAATTTCAAAGTAGATTATAGTATTTTAGTATCATGCAAAATATTTAGTTGGCAAAAGAAATAAAAAGCAAATGCTTAAGAAATGAATAAACAAAATTGTAAATGATAAAAATTACTTTACGTTTCCCACGTATACGATCCATTAAACGTTTCAATACACGAACGCCCGGCGTTCGATTAAGTCGATGGTTTATTCTATTTGCAAAACCCTGTAAGATATCAGTGATTTCTCTTTCGAATACTTGTAAAAATGCCTAAAAAATTGTAGTTAAAAAATGTTAACTTTAAAGAAAATCTTATTAAAAATAAAACCAATAAACGCTGGGTCTCATACTGAAGAGATAAATTTAACTAAACTACTCGTATAAAAGAAAAGAAGATGTCAAACAACAAACAAATTGTTGGATTAACTAATAGTTAACTAAAAAACTTCAGTATGAGGCCCACCGAAAGTTGTGAGAAAATCTTGTGGGGAAGTAGGAAAGTTTAAGAGGTCATATTATAAAATCAGATATGTTATTTTGCAGTAAATATGTTATATTGCAACCTATCGTCATCTAAATGACTTTAACCCTTCTTTGCATGGTGATGGAAATTTCCATCATAAAATTTATTGAAGAAGAAAATACACACAAGCACGTGATTTTTAACTTTTTTGTTGATAGCAACAATTGACATCACTATTGTTTCAATTGGAACACATCTGTCAGCAAATTAAAGTAGGTAAGCTTCATTATTAATTAGCAGGTTTAAACTTGTCACCCAATATATTACAGTGATTTTTTTCACAAAAAGAGAAAAAATCATGCAAAGAAGGGTTAACTGTAATATAGTATATCTTTCCTACAGGAAATTTATGTGAACTGCCACAGGATTGGTAACTTTTTATAAAACTTACCTGTCTTTGTTACATGTCGTTGATAGAGGAGGGGGAAATTGGCTCCTTATGAAATATCACAGGAGCCAAGAATGAACGAATGAAGCCTTTTAAACAACAGAGTCTGATGACATATTCCATACATGGGGAAAAGCTGCCCCTTAACTAATTTGGTTTGAATGTGTCCATTACCCTGGACAAATTGAAACTTTATTTATAGAAGACACTTCAATAAATAAAAGTAGAGGTCAAACTTGCAAATGCATTAAGTGGATTATTTGAAAAATGATTCTAAATTTTGAACCAAATTTTAAAGGCCTACACTATTCTGTGGAGCAGGGTATATTGAGTTTATGCTGATATTATAGTATACCAATGGACTCAGAAGCACTTGCTGAATCGATTAAGCTTAGCACACCCGTCCGTCTGCCTATGTGTCCTTTAATTAATTTACAGGTCGCAATTCTAAAGATAATCGGTTCCACTGCAACCGATTCCATGAACCTATATGAATGTATGACTGAAGTATAATCAATTCTAGAACTAGTTCCAGAACTGATTCTAGGGAAACCGGTTCCACTTTGGAGCTATAGAAGTGGTTGCCTTTGGGATAATTTCAAACAAAAATCATCGGTGTTACAATCAGGGCTCTTGCTCTTTTTAAAGAACGAGCAAAAAAAAGCTCGATCTTTTTTTTTAAACGAGCCAAAAATTTTAGCTCGCTCTTATATAAAAATGTAAGTAGCTCAATTTTTTAAAACAAGCAATGATTACGCTCAAAAAATGAAAAAGAGCCTCACAAAAAAGGCTCTTTTTCAAAAAATAAATCGAGCATTATGAAAACGTAAGCTCTTTTCAAGTAAATTTGAAAACTCTTTTGGCTTGTTTATAAAAAAAATTAAAATTAAATATTTACCCTTCAATTCATAAATGCTTTGTAAAGTTATAGCAGGTTTACAAAACGTCATTTCCATACAAAATTTGTTCAATAAACCTCCTATAATTTTACAAAGCGTTTATGAATTTAGGGGTTAGAAATTAAATACATCATTTCCAATAGAATTTCAAAAGAAATGTTAAAAGTTGTTAACTACATAAGGGACTAAAATATTCAAATCTTATACAAAGTATGGTGGTTAGTTTGCAAAAAAATTTTGGAAAAAGCGAAAATATTTGCATTAACTATTTGTTTGAAGAATGTTAATCGCCAATTAAGTCTTTTAAATTATTTTCTGCACCACGACGCCTTCTTTCGCATTCCTCCATTATTTTGCGATTTTTTTAAGTGCGATTTTTTGAAATTCATAACCCAAGTACTATAATACCCATTTCGTAAAAAAAAATTTGCGGCTAGTTGCAAAAAGAAATCGGGGAAAAAAAATTGCAAAAAGGAAAATTTCTGCGTCAATATACATATTTAGTTGCAGAATGTAAATGGCTGATTAAGGTTTTTAATTAAATTTTTGCACCACAAAGCCTTTTTTCGCGTTCTGCCATTATTTGGCAATTTTTTAAGTTTAATGCTTAGTTTGAAAAAAAAATCGCGAAAAAAATATTTGCAAAAAGGAAAATTTTTCCATCATTGTATTCGTTTGCAGAATGTTAATCGCCGATTCAGTGTTTGAATTATTTTTTTTTACCCTAAAGTCTTTTTTCGCGTTCCACCATTATTTTGCAATTTCTTAAGTTTGCTTTTTTAAAATTTATAATCTAGGGACGTTAATATCCATTTCATACAACAAAGTTTGGTGGTTAGTTGCAAAAAAAAAATTGCATTTTTTGAACCACAAAGCCTATTTGCACATTCCGCCATTATTTTGTAATTTTTTACGTGTCGGTTTTTAAAATTCAAAATCTAGAGACTATAGTACTGTTGGATATAGTGTACCTAAGCTACCGTTTTTGTTTTTTATAATTTATAAATTATTTTAATGGGAGCGAGCTTTTTTAGCGGCTCGATTTCAAAAAACTCAATTAAATTTCGTTAAAGAGTTGCTCGATTAAAAAAGCTCTATGAAATTTTTTTACGAGCTGCTCGATTTTAAAAACTCTATTCGGTTTTGTCATTTTTATAAGCTCTTTATTTTTTTTAGTTGCGAGCTTTTTTCATTTCAGCAGCTCTTTTAATTTTGGCTTCCGAGCTTTTTAAAAAAATCTATGTATTTTTGGCTCACTCGAGCTTTCTTTCCATCCCTGGTTACAATTGACAGTAGAACGGGTTGTAATCGAAAATAGCTATTCTACAACCGTTTCTTTGGATCAGAAAACTTTCCTGGGATGTTTTGACTTGTTCGCCATGGAAAAGTCCTATCTGAACTTCAATGGTATTACCAATTCAAACCGATTTTAAGCGATTTACTCAGACTGTGCACTAGAGCACCCATATGTGCAAAAGTGTTATTTTTCCAGCACCACACACGTTTTCCGATAGGTTGAGGTAAAATATAAGATCTGTGCAAAAATTAAGGTTTCTGCGGTGTGAACCGGCAAGGCCGTTTACATTTCTGTCCTCAAAATTACCTTAAAAAATGTTCATGGATTTATCCATTTATAACCAAGAAGCATATATAACTAGGAGATGCAATCGCTATAGGATCGCCCATCGGACCGGACATCGGAAATCGAACAAAAAATTATCACGTTGTTAGAGTTGTCAGAGAAGATTATGGTGTTGTCTGAAAAGGTCATAATTTTGTGTCCGATGTGCGATCCGATAGCGATTGTATCTCCTACCCAGCCAAAAAAATTGGAAGTAATGCTTTACAAACAACTTCTTTTACAGCTTCACAAGTATTCGTTAGTGTATTTTTACTGCTTTTTTAGAAGTTATTCTGAACAACTTCAAAAAATCACTTTTTTCATTGCTTCCAAAGCATCCGTTAGTATATTTTTACAGCTTTTTTAGAATTACTTCCGAACAACATCCAAAAAATCACTTAGGTTTTGCTTCTAAAGAGTAATTGCTCTAAAAGTGATCGTAAAAAGTGATTTTGGTATCATTTGGCATTTCCAAACAGCGGGTCCCGGGTTCGATTCCCGGCGGGACCAATATTTTTCTATTTTTTTTTATTCTATTAATTTTTTTTTTAATATGGATATAGTTTTATGTATCCAATTTTCTTTGTGATGCTTTTTAGCGAAGTTGAATTAAGGAAATGAGCGATAGTATGCAAATATAGTGAAGCAGCCAGATTTAGCTGAAGTTAACTTTCAGAAAGTTCCATCTCTATTATTTTGGTTAATTTCCAATCGAAACTCATCGTACCCAACTTAAACAAACAAACAAATCAAACACACAAAAGGAATTTAAAAAATAACAAATAAAAAATAAAAAAATTTTTAAAAAGTAAAAACGTGAAGTTAATTCGCGAATATGGCGAAAATTTTTAAATTTAAGTAAATCGAATATGCCCGTTATTTGATTTGGAAAAAAAAAATCAAAATTTTAACAAAATTAATATAATGAATGAGGGGAATGTTAAGTTGATCTCTTATTTTGGTAAATGAATGTTCTTTAGTTTGACTCTAGATCATAAATTAATATCACTTTCTGTTTAAATTATTTTCAAATTAAAGAAAGATGATACAATTTTTACAAGTAAATTAAAAAGAATAAAAATTTTTTGAAAGAATTCGATAAGACCAGCAATTTGTAATTTACTTGTAAAAATTGTATCATCTTTCTTTAATTTGAAAATAATTTAAACAGAAAGTGATATTAATTTATGATCTAGAGTCAAACTAAAGAACAAAATTAATATAAGGTAAGTCAATTGTGGTTAAAGCTTTAAAATACCGGATTCTTAAAACACCCCTGAACTTTTACCGACATGATCACACTCAAATGAATGGAAATTTAATGTTGAATTCATATTCATAAAAATTTCCAGCTGGGGACTATTTCATTACCATTGGTTTGATATCAATTATAATGCTTTTTATGGACTTGTGAAAAAATTACTGGAAAAAGTATTGAATTGCAGTTCCCTTTTTGCACTTGTTTAATAAGTGCTTTTATTGAAGAAAATAAGACACAATGGGTAATATGAATAAAACTTATAAATTATTTCGAAGTAATTTTTTTTACCTTAGGAATGCCTTTTAACACGAAATTTATCCATAGACTTTTACGGGGTGCGGCTAAAGTAACTATATGATTTGTTTTTTAAATAAATATTGAATGGAATGAAATAAACAAAAGGAATAGAAAAATAATCTTAGTTCTTACTAAGTTAGTTACTTTAGTCGCACCCTTTAGAATATTTAGAATGGAATACAAACGAAAATCGAGAAATAAAATTTTTAGTCTACTAAAATTGTGAAGTAATTGCTTAAAAGCCCCAATATTTTTCCCTGTTAGTAATATCTATTTTTTATTCATACGACCCAATAGCTCGCAATGATAAAGTGGTGTTTTTATGACAGTCAATGTTCATATCAAAGAATATTTAGCGGTAGACGGCTAGACTAGCAACCTTGAGGTCATTGGATCGGTACTCGGTTGCGGCAATAAATTTTTTCCTTCAAAAATAAAAAAATACAATTAAAATTTTTATTTTATGAAATAGAGTTTTCTTTGCACTTATTCAATAAGTACTGAAAATATTTTGAAGTGGGAGTACTCCCCTCCTGCGATAACTCAATGCTAAACCCATTAGTGGTTCTGTTAAAAAAGAAGTACATCTGAGTCATTGTAATGCTTTTCCTACTGCTTTTGCATTTTTTTTTGCTGAGAGCATATTTATAAATTTCAACTGACGAAATTTTTAAAGGAAAAAGTCGGACTTTAAGGTTCTAACGAATCTGCCATAAAATAAATGCAAAATGTAGCGAAAAATCACAATTTTGGCATAGAAAAAATCATTCAAATTAATTTTAACGGACAATTCCTCAAAGAAGGAATAAGATATAAGAAAGATTAAACCCGAATTTGTAAGACAATATGTGGGACCTTCAGATGGCATAACAAATTTTGTAAACAAAGCTTAATACGTGATATTATAACGTCCCGAATATAGCGAAAACTTTTTTTTTTTAACTTCAGGGTAAGATATCTCGAATAGAGAAATTCTGCAGCTCAAACCTCTAGAAAAAACTTCTATGGTTCCAGGGTGAAAAATTTGCTGGCCTGTGTAATTAGTCTTATATTTGCAGACTATTCCCAGTAATAGTTTGTTTGTACCTTTGGCAAATTCTACTTAGGATGTTACCAGTTACTTGGCAACATTCTTTCTGTGTGTTCTTCCTAATTCCCCCAACATTTATTTAAAGCATCTTTACTTACATTCATATGCATATTAAGTGCTACAATATTATCAGTTTCTGTGTATGGAGCAGAAGCTTCTCCATCAAACTGGTACAATTGATCTTGAACAAATGTAATTTTGGAACCATCATGTGAAAAGTGTTTTACTTTTTTTGTACGAAATTGTCTACATGGAGATAATTTTCGGAAAGACGTTAAAATGTGTATTCGTGAAATTATACGTAATGAAAAATTTTGAATAAAACTTACTTGTAAACATAGGGTCCAATTTCTTTAACAATTGGTATGGCACCTTGTTGGACCTTATTGGGATTTGTGACATTAAATATATAAACTTTAAATGTTAGAGGTTGAGGTAATTGAACAAATCGTTTATATTGTTCAGAGCCATCTGCTATAATAACACTCTGAAAAGAGAAAGAAAAGAAAATGTTAAAGTTTTTATTTAATCAACATCCGTTATCAACCTCCCGGATAGTTAGGATGTAATAAATTTCAATGAAAAATTGAAGACCTTTAGTTTTTAATTTTAAAACTTATCTAGCGACTTAAAAGAAAACATATTTTGATATATTTAGAATTTAAATTCATTAACCGTAATAAATCTTAAAATTGTTCTTCTACCATTGCACTCTGGGCCAGAATCGTCGTTTTTGGCCAAAAGTACAATTCAGGAAAAGGGAAAATATGTTTATATATTCAAAATCTAGGATTGTTGAATATTTTGTGAGTGAAATATTGTATCATTGTGGTTACTCGTTGTTAGTTGGCGAGCTTTCAAAGTCAAAGTTTCTTAATTTTGTGACATTTTTTATTTTCTAATGATACAATAAAAAAATCATAAATAAACAATAATTTGTTCCAAAAACAATATCAAATTATAAAACTGAAACTAGTTCTCAAAAAAAAAAAAAAAATATAAACCTTTAAGTATTTACGAAAATAGTAACAAAATTTTTAATTATACCTCAAAAATGTGGGTTTTTTTTGAAAATCCTAAATTTAACAAAAAAAACTCCAAAATGTTCCAAGATATTTTTGAAAAACTGGAATGCCAATGTGTTCCATATGATGTCTTCTACCTAGGTTTTTGCGACCGTTAATAAACTTTCGAGATTTTGCCCTTTAACTGAAAAAGTAACTTCAGATCTCGCTGATTTCCAGCATTCCAGAGTTTCAGTAAAAACTAAAAAAATAGAACTAAAAATTACCTTTGAATGAAGGTTCTGGTTTTCTCACATAGACTAGCTGCCTAAAGTCCAGGTTTGTGGGATATTTGTGTGCCAATTCTGGATATGTACAAAATTAACCCTTAAACACATTTTAAGTTTTGACTTATTTCCGGCATTGAAGTTAAATTTTCAACTTTGATGTCTTCAGAGACTTATAGTAGAATTTTATGGCAAATATTTTTGCGCAACATTTTAACCCTCTAACTCTGCTGGTTATGGGTCTTTTTTGATACTATTCTAAAAGGGCCAAAAGAGACCCTTTAATTGCAGAGTTAGATGGTTAAAATGTTCCACAAAAATGTCCCTCGTAGTGTTTTACATAAGTTCGCTGAACATATCCAATACTTTAAATGGAAGATACACATGGTTTCCTTGCAGATTCACAATAAACATTTTCAAAAGAGGTGAAATTTTAACCCCCCAAAAACATAGGGCCAGACGAAAACTTTTAAAACGCCGATACACTTATATTTTTCTTTCGTCCCTCTGCCAGAATTAGTTGTCATTAGAACCTTTTTTTTTTCTTGTACAATGTAATTTATTTTCCAATACATAACAATTTTAAATTTATGGCCGCCATATTGGATCCGCCATGTTGAGTTTTTAAAATTTGATTTCATATTCGTAATCAGCTACCCAAAAACTTCCCCTGGTGGAAATTTGAAGTAAATCAGGCGACATAAGAAATTTAATAAAAAAATTGTTTGTCGCCATATTGGATCCCTCATTTTCAATTTAAAAATTTTAATTTCAGATTTTTAATCAGCGGATACTAGACCTATATAATTGATTATTTTAAGTCCAATATAATAAAAACTAAAAATTAATGGCCGATTCGTGATCAGCAACAACCAAGCCCCCCTTTTTGATATCTTTTAGTCTCATATACTCAATATTCTCGTTTTGGCCAAAATTATATGATGCTGGCCCACAGTGCATTGCTAGAAAACTAAGTTTTCATAAAACAAGAATATGCTGTATGTCAAACTTTCATGACCTAAAGAAATATAAGGTAGAATTTCTTGATAAAAGAATTTCAAGTCATTAACCCTTCCCCAAAAACAACATTTATAATTGTATTTTATTTCACGGTTCGAGTAGTTTGTTTTCCTTAAATTGTAGTACGAGGGGTACTATTTATTTTTCGGGAATAGCAAATAAATAATAACAAGTATTATTAAATGAAAATGGCTTTATTGGTTTTCAAAATATTCCCCTTGATGATCAATACACTTTTGCATTCCTTCAAACCATTTATCATAGAAGTTTTTCCATTCCTCTTGAGACACCTCCAAAACATGGTTTTTGAACGCTTCAACTGCACTCGTAAATCGTTGACCATGCAGTTTATCTTTGATATTCGGGAACAAGAAAAATTCATTGGGTGCCAAATCAGGACTGTACAGAGGATGAGTCACAGTGTTGCCATCAGTAAAATAAAAAATTATACAGCTGTAGGTCAAAAATTATCCAAAACTGTATGAGATTACACAAAAAAGTTTATAAATTTTTTTTATATTTATACAGAAGGTTTTATTGAGATTTGGATATTTGGCAACGGAAAGAACCCATCGTTATAGTTTAATCGCTAGTTTATTTATTTAATTTAAAGGTTTTGTTTCCAAATTTTTCGTATTTGAAGCCTTTAAAATTTTAGGTCATTCTTCTTGTAAAATGATTTTCTTTATTCAAAAGTTGTAAAAATTTGGGACAGTTTCATTGTCAGAACAAAGGTTGATTTTTTCTTATATATTTTTAAGTAAGAAATTTTGTTTTTCTTAAATATTTCTTAATAAGACATTTTTAAAGATGCTAGTTCTGATTATAAAACTGCCCGTTAGGCACTGATTCTATATTAAACCTATTAGATTTGGAAACATTTTTGTATTCGAAAAACTCTGACACTGGAACATTTCTTATATTCTAGGTTCGATATGAAAGTTGTAGGAATTGGAGTAATTTTTATTATAAAAGATTCACAGACACTGCAAAAAATTTTACAAGTCTTGGAATACCCACACGGTCGATTGCTGTTTTCTTTCCGGCTCATACGCATATACCCATGATTCGTCATCTGTCACGATTTTATACACGTCTCTTGAAGCACCACGGTCGAACTTTTTAATCATTCCCTTACACCAATCGACGCGAGCCTTTTTTTTTGAGCGATTGATAAATTATGGGGTATCCAACGAGAGCAAATTTTTTTTACAACTAAGTGTACATGTAAAATCGAATGTATTGAAGTGGATGTCTCTATCTCACGATATGTCACATGACGATCTTGCATTATCAGTTCACGTACTCCGTCGATGTTTTGTGGCACAATAACCGATTTTGGACAACCTTCATGGAATTCGTCGGCGGCCGAACTGCGACCAAGATTGAATTCACTATACCAGCGATATACTGTGGTTTTTGATGCTGCTTTATCGCCATACAAAGAACTGAATTCATCGACACATTCTTGTTGAGCTAATCCACGTCGAAAGTTGTGAAAAATAATCCAACGAGAACCTTCTCTTGAAATTTCCATTTTATGGCCAAATTGATTTTATTCACTCACTGTAAACAAAACAAATAGCACTTGTACATCAAAACCTTGTGAGTACGTTTATGCTAAAAAGTGTAAAATTTTATTATGGTGTTGCCAGATTTTAGGTATTGACATTAGTGTTGCCAGTTTCCGAAATATAAATAGTACCCCTCGTATGCAAACTAAAGAAATAAGGTCATATACTATACGACACATACATAAATATATGTGTGTAATTCTGTTAAAGATCGTTGAACTTACACTAAACAATTAAATTCCAAAAAGTGAATACACATGATGTTTTTGAAGTTTTCTTATTTTATATAGATGTCATTATAAATTTATGACACTTTTTTATTTTCTTTAATATTTATCTTTATGGTTATCTTAAAATGAAATAATTACTTTAAATACAATTGTGTTAAAAATTATGACAAATCCCCATAAAAATGCCATTAAATATTTATTATGTATTTAATAACCAATATTTTACTTGTCGTTTTCTTTTTTGTTAATCAATAAATAAATTTATTTGGTAATTATAAAAAATAAGCCGTTAAAATATTAAAGCTAGAGAAAGTATCCCAATTTACAGCTCGAAATGCTTGCTACCTCCGACCAAGCTCTAACATTCCTGTGGGAAAACAGGGGTCAGTTGTAATGCAAACAGCTGTCCCGTGATCGGTTAAAATACGACCGATCAGAAAGAAGCTATCCTGTCACCTGTCTGGTGACTGGTAAAAACGGAACCGGTCTAAAAGCAGAAGTCCCATTACTAGTGAAAATAGCACCGATCTGAGAGTAACTATCCGTTGACTTGTCCCGTTACCGGAGAAAACAGGACTGGTCTTAAAGTACCTGTTATGTGACTGGTGAAATTAACACCTTTCTGAAAGTACCCGTCCCGTGGCAGGTGAAAATGGTACTGAACCAAGATATTCAAGTGGTACAAGTATTTGAGTTGTTAAATTAAATTTTCTTTAATTTGTAGTTTTAATCACAAATATAAAACAATTTTAAAGTTTTTGGGTAAAGGGAAAATTCTAATTTAAGGGTGGTAAATACTGTAACAACAGCATTTTAAAGGGCATATTTGAACGGTTGTCAAAAAGTCAATTAACAATATTTTAAATATTTTATTTTTTATTTAAAAATCATGTTATATTAGTATTTTTAAAAAATAACAGTTTTATATTTCCCCAGCCAAAATCGCCAGAGTTGCCACTTCATTACTGGGCTTTTTTAAAAAAGGCAAAATCGGCTGCCACTGTGCAGCGTTCATTAATTATCGGAAAATAAAAATATAAAGTGATTCTTAATCTCAGATAATTCCCTAGTCCTTACACTGATAGAATTTTGTGCATATTATTAATGAATTTTTTCATTAATCCAATGATTTTTTTCATTGAAAAGTCCCCAAAGAACGCGTTCATTAGATCAATGAAACGTATTCATTAAATAAAAACTAATTGAAAAAAATATATTTTTTTTGCGTTACTTTTTTTATTTATTTTTATTTTATTAATTTTTATTTGTACATATATTTCTTTTTCGTATTTATAACGTTTTTGACATCTCCCTGAAGTCGACTTGAACCCGCAATCACCAGAATGTAAACATTATCGCGTTACCGATTGATCTAAATAGCCAAAACAAAATGATGTCATTATTTGGACTTTTCTATATAAATAATTTCAGTTTGCAACCCTAGCGTTCATTACTGGAACATATATCTATTTTAGTAATTAGCAAATTCAAAACCCTTATAAAAATTATAGCATATCTTACGGGTTAGTTGAAAATATATAATGAAAAAATTCATTAAATTAATGAATTTTTCATTAACTCAATGAAATTTTTTCATTAAATCAGTGAATTCAGATTAATGAAATCGATTCATTAATAGTATGGACGAAAATTCTATCAGTGTATCGTGGCCCGAGTTTTATTTAAAAAAATCGGTTAATCCGCCTTAGCTGTACAGTGGCAGCCGATTTTGAATTCAGGGTTGTGGGAAACGCGTTTAAAGTTTAAAATTAATGTTGGTTTTTAATTTTTATTCAAAAAAATTTAAATTGTTTTTTCGATCTTTTTATTGATTAATTAGAAATTTATTAATTCAGTTCGAGGCCAACTTCGTTATTATGAATTAACATAATAAGTACTTTTTTCAAAAACTGCTATTTTTCTTCATCAGGATATTTTCCTAACAAATACTTCACAGAGCTTTTGCTTTCAAAAACCTCTACACTTTCAGGAATGAAAAGACGATCGTTTCGGGGATTTTTCAGGTCCTTTTCTTCAGTTTTCTTTAGAAAGTGGTGGCAATAGTTCAATGCAAATTGAAACATCAAAATTTAATATTAAATGTAGTCTGCTACATCAACGAAATGAGAATGGAGCAAACAATAAAATATGTTTTCGAAGTCTCTGCAAAGACATAACCCACAATAGAAATATTATGAAAGTTTTTTGAAGAGAGCTAGATTTTTAAAATTATTTTATTTTTCAATATAATCTCCTGAAACTTCGATACACTTAGTCCAACATTTTTCTAGCAATTCTATCCCTGAATTAAAATAATTTTCCTGAAGCTCCTCAAAATAATCGTTTACAGCTGCCATTGCATCTTCATTCGTGGTAAACCGTTTGCCAGAAATTTTTTTAGATTTGGGAACAGGTAGAAGTTAGAGGGAGCTAAATTAGAGCAATTTTGAGAAATGTGAAATTTTCATTCGAATGTGTTTTTGGTCAACTGTTAACAAATGCGGCACCCATCTTGCAGAAAGCTTTTTCATCTGTAATTCTTGATGCAAAATAAAATCTACTCGCTCATTTGAGATGCCTATGGCATTACATATTTCACGCACTTTCACTCGTCGATCGTCTAATACTATATCATGGACTGTCCACTTCGTGGTTCACCTTTAATGCTTGTACGACCACGATTAAATTCAGCAAACCAATTTTTTACTGTTGCATATGAAGGAGCACTTTCACCTAACACATTCACCATATCATTATAAATTTCTTGTCCCGATAAAAATTTCTTATGTAAATATGTAATCACACCACGAATTTATAATTTTTCCATTACAAAAAAAATACTGAAGCGCCTTTTTTTAATACCTGTTACCATACAAATGAAAATTTTTATTCAATAAATAATAGGCCTGTTTTTTAATCACTGGATTTATTTTTGGATTTATTTTTTTTTGTTGAAAAATTCATATTTGTTTTTTAATTTTCAAAATTTATAGTTTTTTATCAAAATCTAATATGTATTCGCCAATATAATCATTAAATTTTGTAAAAATGTGAACACAGGAATTGAAATAAGCTAAATCCATAATGGATTTAAAAAAAAATAAATCCGTTTTGGATTTAGCTTAATTTTATTTCAGAATTTACATTTTCGCAAAATTTAATTTTTTTCTTTCACATTATATTGGGAAATAAATGTTAGATTTGGATAAAAATATAAAATTTTGAAAATTAAAAAACAACATGTGGATTTTCAACAAAATAAAATAAATCCAAAAATAAATCTTTCGTTAAAAATATTCATTGAATTTTATAAATTAGATTTTCATATATTTAATGAAAATGTTTTTTATATGTATGAAATTGTTCAATAGTATTTACTTTTTCTTAATTTCTTTTGTTAAATATCGTAATTTCATTAGTTTTTAAAAATTTTCATGCAATAAGGCCGAGTTTTAGTGATGTGCATTAATTTCCATACTGAGAGAATTATTTTTTAAAGTTTTTATTTTTTTTAAATTAATTTTTTTATTATTAATTTTGGACTATGAAATTTTTTATAAATCATATTTTTTCGAAACATTAATATAGAATTTTATTATTATAAAACTTTATAAAAATTTTTAATTTAATGAATTATTTCATTAGATATATTTTATATATCCGTAAAATATGTTACAATTTTATTGCGCTTTTTGCATTTGCTAAATACTTTTTATTTATCCAATCCAGCTTAGCAACGACAACAACCAACTATAATAAATAATAGTAAATGAAATAGCTTCATAGATTTTATGAAGCTCTTCATTGGCTGAGTGATTTATTCATTTGTAGATAAAAACGAGTAAAAAGGTTAAAGTCGGGCATGCCGATTATACAATACCCTACACCAGTCTGGTGTATTGTTTGGATCCGAAATTCGAATGGGTTAAAATGGGGCTTGTGTCAAAATTTTATATAATGTGAGTCAGCGCACCAAATTTCATTAAAGTATCTTAATATTTGCGACCTGCAGTTTGTAACCAAGCCAATTTTGGGGGGACCCTTATATGGGCACTAGTTCTAAACATGGACCGATGTTCACCAAAATCAATAGGCTGCATTATTGGGCCAATATAGGTCTGTGTACCAAATTTCATCAAAATATCTTAATATTTGCGACCTGCAGCGTATAAACAGTATAATTTTGGTAGGACCCTTATATGGGCACTAGGTCTAAACATGGACCGATGTTCACCAAAATCAATAGGCTGCGTTACTGGGCCAATATAGGTCTGTGTACCAAATTTCGTCAAAATATCTTAATATTTACGACCTGCAGCGTATAAACAGTATAATTTTGGTAGGACCCTTATATGGGCACTAGGTCTAAACATGGACCGATATTCACCAAAATCAATAGACTGCATTATTGGGCCAATATAGGTCTGTGTACCAAATTTCATCAAAATATCTTAATATTTACGACCTGCAGCATATAAACAGTATAATTTTGGTAGGACCCTTATATGGGCACTAGGTCTAAACATGGACCGATGTTCAAAAAAATCAAACTTGTTCGTCCTTGGGCCAACATAGGTCTGTGTACCAAATTTCATCAAAATATGTTAATAGTTGCGACCTGTAGAGTGCGCACAAGATTGCATGGACAGACAGACAGACGGACGGACGGACAGACGGACATCGTTAAATCGAAATAAAAAAAAAATTCTGAACCGATCGGTATACTATAAGGTGGGTCTACGACCAATATTTTTTGGTGTTACAAACATCAGCACAAACTTATAATACCCTGACCACATAGTGGTGTAGGGTATAAAAATAAAGGCAACAACAATAAAATTAGAAAAAACTTGAATTGTGTTAAATTCGTGGCCACCACTGTATATCGGGATGCGATATTCGTTCATAAAATTACGCGAGACTCTCACTTTTTTAGATAAACATTTTTGGCAAACGAAACATTACTGACAAATTGTTTAAAAAATTAAAAAAAATTGTTTCCAAAACAAATAATTGTTTGAAGCCTTGTTGAGTTGTTCATAAAATATTTATATTTTTTACTTTTTTCTGAGTAGTATCTGATTAATTTTTCTTACAAAAAAACTTGCTGAATGAGCAATTTATGTTTTTTTTAGAAGACACAATTTTGATTCCAAAAAAAGAGTGTTTAAAAACTTTTTTTTGTAATTTCGAAAAAGTGTCACATCCCAGCAAAATTTTTGAACTGGTTAGCTATGAATCTGTTCTAGAACAGGTCTTTTTACCACCGGTTCTATGAAATAGGATCTAGAATCGATTCCTGGGAGTCAAAATGTAAGGTTTCACTGTCGCAGAACCAGTTATATAACTGGTTCTAGAACCAGTTCCAAATCAACGTGTTCTAGTTTGGAGGAAAAGAATCCGTTGCTGAATTAAAAATTACCGATGATAGAACATAAATTAGAACAGATTGCATGCAAATAAAAGTTGGTCTACAAACGGTTCTTTGCATCCGACAATTTCTCTGGGATATTCAATATATTTTTGAGTCCTGAAAAAGAACAATCGGCAACACATCTTTAGAGTCACTTAAAAAATCATAATTATTGATCCAAAACTTGTTGGCTGGGATGTATAATTTATAAAAACTTTTATTAAAATTTACCGGTTGTATTTTTTAATTTATATGTTCATTCAAAAAAAAAAAAAAAACTTAATTCATAGTATAAATTGATAAAAATAATAACATACAAAGAAACAACTCATACTTAAATATAATGGAATATAAATTCAAGGTCAATGAACAATAAATACCAAGTCGAGACAAAATTTTGATTTGGGTAAAAACAATAAAAAAAATGTAAACAAATACTAGGCTCATACAATAGTTTAAGTGAAACAAAAAAAAAAAAAAAAAAATATTGACACTGGCCCAAAATTTGCGTTCACTACTAACCAATATGAATTAAAAAAAAAAAACTGCATAAATCCAAAAAAATAATGAAAAGATTTACATGCAAAACAACACCACAAAATTTGCCACTGAAAATCAACTAATAAATTTTAAATACAAGACCAAATCCATGACAAATCTAAATGTTACACAATTTTATTTAATTTTTAGCCAAAGTCAAAGTTTCGATTTGAAAAGCCAATCTTCATATTAGGTACCCTACATGCCATCTTACTGTCTTACTGAATATATCAAATTTTATTCTTGCTTAATTTTGAAAGCTATTAATTATAGAGATAGGAAATCAGAACTTACACTACTCACCGGTAGTGGGCACTGAAATAAGAAAAAAAAAACAAAGCGGATTATACAGAGGCTATTAATTATAGAGATAGGAAATCAAAACTTACACTACTCACCGGTAGGGGGCGCTGAAATTTAGTATCACCTGAGCAACTATTTAGTATCACTTTAGTATCAGCTGAGCCTATATTTAAAAGCTCAAAAATTGCAGAAAACTGCGCAAAATAAGAAAAAATTAAGCGCAAAATATATTTCAATAATAAAATTTGAGAATTCCTTGTTTTTTAATGCTTTTTTGTTTATTATTATTTCAATTTAAATAAAAACAGAAAATTGTAAATTTTTTGAACAAAGTGCCATCTAGTGATAACGATGTTGTTATTACTTTTGTTTTTGGTGATGCCATACCCCTGGGAATATATTCAAATAATAAAATTTGAGATATTCGTTTGTTGTTTTTGCTTTTTTGTTTCTTATATTAAGGTTGTTCACAAGGGGTGTTTTTTTGTATTTGTTGTATAGTCGTATCGTCCTAACAAAAAACAGATTTGTTAAAATTTAAATTGAAAAAATATAACATTTGAGAATAGCACGATATAACATTTTTATGTATGTTTAGTGTCCTATGTTTAAGTGTGCTAACAGATAGAAAACCCAAGAGGAATTCGTTGTTAAAGTCAAATAAAAATTTTAACAACTCTGTTTTTTGTTAGGACGATACAACAATACAACAGATAGCACACCCCCTGTGAACAACCTAATTGTAATAAAAATTTAAATAAGAAAAGAAAAGTCTAAACTTTTTGAACAAAGTGCCATCTAGGAATAACGATGTGGTTATAATTTATTTTTTTGGTGATGCCATACTTCTGATTTTTTTCACTATTTCTTGACTTTTTTTAGGCTTTTTGTTAAATTTAAAAAGGAATAGGAAAAATCAAACAAAAACCCAAAAAAAAGTCAAGAAAAAGGGAAGAAAAAAGCTAGTATGTAGTTCCAAAATTATAATTTTAAAACGGTGGCAAACAATTGGTAAAACAATCAATAAATTGCCTTTTCGGGCTGAGCTTGGTGAGCTTGACCAATTATATTGTGTAGGCTGTGATTGAAAAACTTCAATTAGCCACACTCAGCGCTATGCCGACCGTGGTGTATATTGTTAAGAGGTGATGCTACGAGTCATAGCCTGTGCAGAGCGCTGCCCGTTCAATCCCCGGTCATGGCAATACACAAAAAGTTTTTCAGGTAGAGACAAATTAACAATTATAAATTACTTTGATCAGTTGACGAGTCTTTGGGTGAGACGAAACTGCGGCAGTATGGTGATTCCCTTGTGACTGTTAAATTTTTCAATAAAAATGTCTTCTTCTTCCTATAAATCAGCTCTAGAAAAAAATTCTTTAATAATTAATTCTAATATTAATTACGATTGTCCTATGAGACGATTACAAAAACTTAACTAAAAATATTGTGGAGTTGGCAAAGCATTGACAAAACCTGAAATATAGTACTTTGCCACAGACTAATTACCAAGGACTATTACAGTTCTCGAAACAACTAGGCAAAATATCAAAACTTTTATACATTTTTTAAAGAAAAATATTTAATTGTTAGCAGGAATCAATAACACTTTGCGACAGTCAAAATCGGGATGGGATGAAACCAACTGGAAATGTTATATCGGTCAAAAACAAGTTATACATGTCCCGGCGTTTCGCTGGGTCACCCCTAGGAATCGAGATATATCTTTTTTTTGACATAACTCGAGAACCACTAGTCCGATTTTGCTCAAACAATTTTAAAAAAATTAAAAATTACAATTCCTTTAATCTGTTCATATAACGTTTTTCTATATACTCAACAGTTTTGCCGGTAAAAATAAATGTTTGTTACCGCTACCATAAAAATCAATAACCTTTTGTTTATTACTTTTTTTTAATATTTTAGGCAAAAAATATTTTTTTCTTCATACATTTATTTTTACCGGCAAAACTGTTGAGTATATAGAAAAACGTTATATGAACAGATTGAAGGAATTGTAATTTTTAATTTTTTTAAAATTGTTTGAGCAAAATCGGACTAGTGGTTCTCGAGTTACGTCAAAAAAAGACCACCAAAGGTCAAATCGATATATCTCGATTCCTAGGGGTGACCCAGCGAAACGCCGGGACACGTATAACTTCTTTTTTACCGATATAACTTTCCCCGGTAGTTTGAACCCTTCCCGATCACTGACCCCTACCATTTGTCTCACAGTGTAATCAATTATTTTTCAGACGTTACCAATTTCAGAAATAGTCAATTATATTTTGAAAAATCTCAATTGTGTTTCCAAAAATTTTAACTGTATTGAAGAAGTTATCAATTGATTTTCCGGACTTCTCAATTATTTTCCAGAAATTATGCATTGTATTTCAGAAACTGTCGATTGTATTTCAGAAATTATTAAATGTATTTCAGAAATTATCAAATAAATTTCAGAAATTATTCTGCGCAATACAAACAATAACTTCGAAAATACATTTGATTATTTTTGAAATACAATTGATATTTTATAAAATACAAATAATATTTCCTTAAATACAAATAAATATTTCTGAAATACATGTTTGATAATTTCTGATACACATTTGATAATTTCTAATAACATTTACTATATTCTGATATACAATTGCTAATTTCTGAATAAATATGAATATTAGTTGATTATTTCTGAAATACAATTGGTAACTCTGAAAAATAATTGATCATTTCTGAAATACAATTAATAAAATTGCAAATCAATTGATTAATTCCTATATACAATTGATTAATCTGAAATACTGACAACTTCTGAAACGCAGTGAAAAGGGTATAGTATCAATTTGAAATGAAAATTTTTAATAAAATTAAGAACATTAGAATTAAGAATATTTTTTTAAATCATTAATAAATAAATTAAGTACCGGCAAAGCACCTTTTGCTAACGTTGGGAAAACGTTCTAAATGAGGGTTGTGCAGCTATACAAAAAGCAATGATTTTTTAAAAATGATGACGCTTCGTTATAAAAGTTTTGTAGTCAGGAGGTTCCGAGTTCAAATCCGGTTGCAAGCAAAACATTTTTTTTTTTTTTAATTTAAAATTTTTTGTTTTTTAAAATCAATTTTTTTGATTGTGGAAAAGCTCCTTTAAGACGAACTTTTTTTTGTTTTCCCAACACTGGCATATTAGTTCCAAAAAACTTTTTGCTAGTGCTAGCATTTTAGTACAGCCAGTAGTTGTCCAGCTGTTATCATTCATTTATGTTTTTAGCCACCAAGTATACAAAAAAAAAATAAATATGAATTTTTTTTTATCGGTTTTACCAGCGTTTTGCCAACGTAAAAAATTTTGTTTCTCAAGTGCTTTGCCGGCGCTTTTCAAACAGCCGGTCCTTTTGTCTAATGATATTATTTTGGGAATGAGAAAGCACTTGTACCACCTGTTAAAGTGCTTTGCCATCGCTTTCCCATTTGTACTTTTCTGAGTGGTAGTTTTTTATTTTTGAAATTGAATGACTGGTTCAGCAGATTTTTTGAATTATGTGATGGACAATTTTTTCAAATGCAGTCTTTATGTTTTAAAGTGCAGAAAGTAAGTTGGTATATTACTGGTAGACAAAAAAATAATGGTACCCATTATCGTTTCTACACTGGGATGTCGTTTCAACACAGAAGGTAGACATCACGACTGGAAATCCGCAATGCCAGGCAAGAGTACATTTTATTAAGAAAAATTAAGAATTGAAAAATATTATTTTATCAAAATTTGTTTTTGCTTAAAAATCTATTTTTAGGCTCATTATTTTTTCGATACTGGTAAGTACATAGGTCCCCACCCATACTTTGTGCGGCAGCCCCATATAAAAGTTATAAGAAACATAATAAGAAACCCAGCAAAAAAAAAGAGATGCCGAAGCAGCAGAAAAAGCACTACAATTGATGATCTAGATGTACTTCTTTTTTAACATAAACACTAATGATTTTAACATTGAGTTGTCATAGGAGTGCAAATGAAGCTCTTTTTCACCAATTAAAAGTTTAAAAAAATTCTTCACAAAAAAAAAATTATATTTATTTTATTTTACAAAAGTTTTTTTATTGCCGCTACCGGGTATCGAACTTGGGACCTCACGATTGCTAGTCTAGCGCTCTACCGCTGAGCTTCTTTGATATGAAAGTTGACTGGCATAAAAATACCACTTTGTTAATGCGAGATATTGTTCCTTATTCTCTTCAATAAAATTACTTATTAAAGAAGTGTAAAAGGTGCACTCCAATTCAATATTGGTTTCAGTACTATTTTTACAGGTGCATAAAAAACAATTTCTGATAATTTTTTTTATATATAAATATTTTTAAAAATTAAAAAAATATTGAATGTAAACAAATTAATTATAAATAAAAAAAAATTAATAGAATAAAAAACAAAATATTGGTACCGCCGAGAATCGAACCCGGGACCCTCTGTTTGGAAACGCAAAATGATACCAAAATAACTTTTTACGATCACTTTTTGAGCAATTACTCTTCAGAAGCAATACTTAAGTGATTTTTTGGATGTTGTTCAGAAGTAATTCTAAAAAAGCTGTAAATATATATTAACGGATACTTTAGAAGCAATGAAAGTAGTGATTTTTTGAAGTTTTTCAGAATAACTTCTAAAAAAGCAGTAAAAACGTACTAACGGATACTTGTGAAGCAGTGAAAGAAGTAGTTTGTAAAGCATTATTTAAATTTTTTTTGCTGGGAGATTATAGAACCCATTATTTGATAATGTTTTTATACTCCGGGGCAAGTTAAAAATATTGTAGGGTATATTAAAGTCGTTCTATTTTGCCTATAATTTTTACTTATAGACCACAGAGAGAGATATGCGATTGTTAACTTGAGCGTGTTTGTACTTGCATGTGAAATGTATTTATGGTCAATGATTTAATTTATTTTAAAAACGTGATTAAAATTTATTCTTCAAAATAATGACATAAACAAAAAAATTAAAAAATAAACAAAATTAAAATATGTGCGCAAAAAGTATTTTGCATAAATAAAATGCCGCATAAGTTATGAATAAGATAATAAGTAAACAATTAAACTAGTTTTAATTGCCACTATTACTGCTCCAATTTTGGCTGTTAACTTTTGGTTAAACTCATATTAAAATTTGTCACATGTGCGTGTTTTCTTGTGAATTTAATTCCCAAATTCCTCTTACTTTTCTTTAACTACATAAGTTGTAAAATATAATTACAGTTTTTTAATGGGAATTTTAGTTACTCATTAGTTGGTTAAGCATTGCGTGCCAACGAAAAGGTATTAATCCGTTTGGGTGCAGATTACAATTTTGTGAGCCAAGATGGTTTGTTTAGTAATGGATAATAAGTTATTGATTAATACTCTAATGTTCGTTCTTCCGATTGCGATAAACTTTCCACAAGTGTGTTACTTTGTTCGGTTTAAGACAACGGTTTCCAAATGGGCATTCGCGACCCTCTGCGGCTACGTAGCTACACTTAAAATAATACGTCAATAGAAAAATCTGTCAAACGGGTTTCAAATCGATTTGACTAATTTT
This sequence comes from Leucophora obtusa, assembly GCA_949987735.1. NCBI lineage: Eukaryota > Metazoa > Arthropoda > Insecta > Diptera > Anthomyiidae > Leucophora > Leucophora obtusa. Next base: position 157,779,253 of record OX465296.1, read on the forward strand.
TAACAAATTTTTAGTTGAAACACTGATTTAAAAAAATTTTTTAGTTATCTTCATTTAACACAACACTAAAACTCATCAGTACTTTAATTAATTCTGAGTGTTAATTTTCATAATTATTTATAACTAATTTTTAAGAATCTATTTGTTAAATTTTACACAATTTATTGTTAAAATATAACATTTTCCTGTTTCTGTTATTACTTGGTAGATGGCGCCACCAGTGTATCCGAAGTTTTAAAGATCGCGCTGTTTATTACCCTCTGGATTTTTTTAGAATGGCCTATATCTCGAAAACTAAGAGAGTTAGAGAAAAATGGACGAACGTTTTTACCCCCATCTACGTGAAAAGGTTAACTCTATTAAAAAATAGCCCTTGGTGGGGACTTGGAACCTCGAAAACTTTTAATAAAAATTTTCTATTTCATAAAAAGGCCCATATTTTGAATACTAAGCGATATAGAGCAAACCGGATAAAATAAAATAAAATTGCTCTTTGGAGTACTCTTACTTAGCCTTAGATGAACTAGGCCCGGCGAAGGTCCCGAAACTCTATAATTTTAATAAATTTTACACTCAATATAATTAAAGATAAAACTGAATTTTTACAAATTTTTTACTTAAATTTGTATTTGTTAAATTCAACAAAAATGTGTTAAAATCAGCAAATTTCATTTTAAGGCAAAAAACAGGAATAAATTTTGTTAAAGTAACAAATTTTTCTGTTGAGCCAACAGACATATTGTTTTGAGTCTAAAAAAGATCTGGAAAAGTAAAAACGAGACTTATTTTTATATATACATATTTTAAAATGTACCTTTGTTTATTAGAGTTACTCGAAGAAGAGTTTAATCGATTCATCCTAGAATTTCCAATAAACTAAATATCAGGGTTTGGCAGGCAATACCGCTAAAATACCGTTATCGATTCAAAACCCTTTCAACTGACTACCGTTACCCCTAAAATACCGTTACCGAAATACCGTTATCCTGAAAATTCGGTAACGGTATAAATGAAATACCGTTATTTTTAATTTTTTTTTTGATTTTTTCCTCTTTGTGCTCCACAATTAAAGGATGTGGACAACCTTTTCTCTGGAGAGGGGCGAACCGCCCCTATCCTCAAAATACCGATACCGAAATAAATAAAATATCGCTAACCTTAAAATACCGTTACCGAAATAATCAAAATACCGTTATCCTTAAAATACCATTACCGAAATAACTAAAAACCCGTTATCATTAAAATACCGATACCGAAATAAATGAAATAGCGTTACCCTTAAAATACCGTTACCGAAATAAACTAAAATAGCGTTACCCTTACCGATAATCGCATCGTTTCGGTTACCATCCATACTAAATATTGAAAATTATTGTAGTTAATGATCCACAGGATCGAATCACCGTTTTTAATTTTTGGAATTTAAAGTGCAACAACAAATTCTATTCCTTATTAGTTTAAAAGACTCTTCAGACTACCAAAAATTTTATTTAAATAATTTGTTCAAAAATTTTTTCGGAGAAGGTCACATATCGTCACCTAAAATGCAAAAGGGCGTAACAACAAAAAAATTTAAGCCGATTTTCTGATTGATTATGATGCACTAGACTAAATTACATTTCCCTACAAAACTTTAAACTTATATGTAGAAATAAGTCTATAGTCGTCCCAGTGTAGAAAATCATTACCAGATATGTGGTTATGTAACTACATACTTGGTAATGGTAACTACTTACTTTTGTTATTACATTTCTTATTACCTTTATATGGGGATGTCGCGAAAAATAATGAGTTGTCGTTACACACCAGCATACGAAAAATCAAAAAATATATCGTTACCTATGTGCTTACCAGTACTGACAAAAATAATGACTCTAAAAATAGATTTTCTAAAAAATAAATTATATAAAAAAAAATATTTTTTATTGTATTTTTTTTTTTAATAAAATTTGCTGGTGCGGGAATCGAACCTGGGTCTACAGATTGCCAGTCAACAGCTCTACCATCTGAGCTATATCGATGTAATATTTAATAGAAAAAAAAAACACAATTGACCTGCTGCACACAAGTAAGCTTACTCGCCAACATACAAAAAATCAAAAAATATGTGGTTACATATATCCTTACCAGTGTTTAAAAAATATTGTGTCTAAAAATAGATTTCAAAAAATTTTCAAAAAAATCTAAAAAATTATTTTGTATTTGAAATAATGATAAAAATAAGTAATTATCCGTAATTCATTATTATATGTTTTAAAATAATGCAGAAGGTAAGTAGGTGTCATTACTGGTAGTTCAAAAAATAATGATATGTCATTACCGTTTCTACACTGGGGTGTTTTAAACAAGAGAAAAAAATATAGAATATCTTTAATTCTATAACGCTTTTTTTTGGTTCTCGTGTAAAAAAATAAAAAGTGTTGTTACGCCCTTTTGCATTTTAGGTGACGATATATTTTGTTGCAAAAGTACCGTACACTCAAAATAATATGTCTGTTGGCTCAGCAGAAAAATTTGTTCCTTTAAAAAAATTTATATTCCTGGTTTTTAGCTAAAATAAAATTTCTTGATTTTCATTAATTTTTTGTTAAATTTAACAAATATTAATTTAAGTTAAAATTCGTAAAACTATAGTTTTATTTGTGCTTATACACTAATAGAAAAAGCACTGTAAAAAATTTAGTTAAAACTATTAAAAATTGGTTAAAAATTTTGTTGCAGAAAAACTTCTAAATTAGCAGATTATTTTTGCCATATATAGTGTGCGCTGTAGTGTAATGGTTAGCGCTTTGGACTGTTACACATAAGGTTGCGGGTTCGATCCCCATCCAAGGCAACATCAATTTATTAAAAGTAATAATATGTATGAGTTTTTTCTATCCGACATACACTCGTAAAAAACAGTCCGTACAAATAGGTCAAAATTTTGCTGGCGCAAATACATGTACAATTTCCTGTTATTTTAGCAGAATTTTGAACTATTTGTACGGACTTTTTTAGAGAAATTAACAGAACAATTAGTTTAGTTTAATCAGAATGCATTTAACAGACTTTTGTACTAACTTTTTTTATAAGTGTACATATCGCAGCGTCCTCCTTCTGTGCTCCCATAGCACTTCACTCCACCGAAGTAAAACAATATAACAGGGTTATGAACTAAAAAATCTTCAACAGGTTCGTCAACATTTCAGATGTTGCACAGAAACTGTTCGAAGATTTAGTTAACATCTCGCGCAGTTACAATGTTGCCATATTTGAAGCCCTTCATATATTTCACCACCTTTCACTTCTCCACTATCCTCTTTCCAAAGAGAGCAATACGTTAGTTAATAGGAGGAATTTCTAGAGTGTTGCTTCTCTTTTTTAACAAAAAAAAAAAAAACAAAAATATTAGCATGAGAGGAACAGCAAAAATAAAACTGTTAAATATACAGAATTTTATTAAGAGTAGTTTGAGGTTAAGAAGAAGAATAAACATTTTTCTCAAAGTTATAGACACATTATTAATTTGCAAATCAGACTAAATCTAGTTTCTGCCTTTTTCTATGGACAGGCTTCATCAGTGATTTTCCATTAAATTGTATTATTGTTTATATTTTATTGTCAGATTGTCTCTATATAATAATTTACGCTCAGAAGTGATCAAACAGACATACAAACATTTCACTTCAGATTTTTTTGTTTATCTTCTTATCTCCTCTTTGTCACCTTTTTCACAAATGAATTTTAGTTATATTTGACTTAAATTTTTGTTAATAGAAAATAACAAATTAAATTGCTAAAATCTTCAAAAAATTTTCAGAAATAATTAGTAGCCTAAAAACCACAAAAATATTTAAAATTTTATAAGTTTTTTTTAGATTTTTTTTTATATGCAACCAAAAATCAATCAAAAGGCAATTTATAAAGTTTTTAGCAAATATTTCTGCTGATTTTGGCAGACTGATATTCGAATTTTACTAAATTTGGCTTAAAAATAACAAAAATTTTTTTGATGTAACAGTTTGTTTTTGCTATTTTTAGTCTACTAATATTTATAAAAATTTTCTGCAGATTTTACAGTAAAATTTGTAGTTTTCAATTAACTAAAAGTTAACTTAAATATAACTAAAATTTTGTATATTTAACTGTTTAATTTTTGCTGTTCTTATTTTACTAGTATTTAGGAAAAAATCTCTTAATTTCAGCAATTGTTTTGCTCGTTTTGCTCTATCTCGCTTAGTTTTTGAGATATGGGCCATGCTATGAAATGGAAATTTTTCAATAAAAATTTTCGAGTTCCATTCCATAGAGATAAGCTTTTTATAGGGGTATTACACTCTTAGGGGTAGTCGAAATTTTCGTAAATTTTGCTCTATCTCCCTTTGTTTTCGAGATATGCTCTATTTTAAAAATCGAAAGGAAAAGAAAAAGCAACATATTTAGGGGAAAAAAAGGTACTTTTTTGTCCCCTTTTTGCCCCTCCCGATAAGAATTTCCAAAAATGCCGTCTCAACGGACGTCTACACCGGTCGAGGAACCTACATACCAAATTTCAACTTCATAGCTCCACTAGTTTGAGCAGGCCGTCAAGGGGGAGACTTTTTCCCCTTTTTGCCCGTCCCTGTAAAAATTTCCAAAACTCCCGTCTTGGTGGATGTCTACGATAGTGGAGGAACCTTTATACCAAATTTCAACTTCCTACCTCCAGCGGTTTGGGCAGGCCGTCAAGGGGGGCCTTTTTCCCCTTTTTAACCCCCATTTTTCAACGTCCCTGTCCAAAATTCCAGAAAGTACTTTCCAAAAAAGTTAGCCCATACTCCAAGGAACACATATCTTAAATTTCAGCTTTCTAGCCAAAGGGGTTTTGGCAGGCCGCCAAGGGGGAGACTTTTCCCCTTTTTGCCCGATCCGGTAGGAATTTCCATTTTTATCCGAATCGGTTGAAACTCGGCATATAGTATTTGGAGGTAATTTTATTGAAATGTCGAAAATTTGGAGGAAATCGGTTGATATTTAGACATAGTCGGGAGACCGGCCATCAAAACTTTAGCTTAGAATTACGTTTTTTATGGGCATGTCAAATTTCATCTTAATCCTCCGAGTCGATAAAAAATGGCTGAATTATTTCCAAAATATTTTGAAAACGCCCCACTGTGCATTGTAATGTAAAAAACATCAAAAAAAAAAATTGTAGACGTTTTTTAAAACTACATTTTTATCTCTAATTATACTGAATCGTAGAATTTATTCAAATTTAGGGTCTCGGGACCCTCCCCGGGCCTAGTCCATATTATGTGAGGGCATATAAGGTCGCTCACTGGAGCAATTATTTTGTCCGTTTTGCTCTATCTCGATTAGTTTTCGAGATATGAGCCATTTTATGAAATGGAAAATTTTTACTTAAAATTTCCGAGGGTCCAAGGTCCATTTTTGGATAGAGAAAACCCCATTCGGTGGAGTATTATACGGTTAGGGGTAGTCGAAATTTTCATCAATTTTCCTCTATCTATCTTAGTTTTCGAGATATGGGCCATTTTAAAAAATCGGGAGGGAAAGAAATAGCCCCATCTTTAAAACTTCGGATTTATTGGTGGCTCCATCTAACAGTAACATGAAAATATTATATTTTAACAATAAATTTAGTAAAATTTAACGAATGGGTTCTTAGGAATTAGTTTTAAATAATTTTGAAAATTAACACTCAAAATTAGTTAAAGTACTGACAGTGTTGCCAACAAATTTTCAAAATATTTTCAGACCCAAAAATCGCTAGAAAATCACTAGATTTATTAACAGTGCAAGAATTAGCGATTTTATCGCTAGATTGTTGAAAAATTGTACCTAAATGAGTTTTTTACTCAAAAATTTCTTTAGTATGTTCATAAGAAGTGTTATAAACTTGTAAATAATAAAAAATTTTGCGATTAACATTAGTATTGAAAATATTCAAAATAGTGCATTCTACAGTGAAAAACTACCTACCCATATTTTATCGAAATGTGTATTTTTTAGAAAGTTGTTTTATTAAAATCGTTTAAGAAGTTGTTTTTTTATAATAAAATAATATCCATATGCGAATTTTATAATGTTTTTCAACATAAAACTGATTTTTAAAATTGTATTATGGCTGATAAAAAATCGCTAGATTTTTGGCTAATAGCTACAGGACAATTTTTACTGCTAGGGGCTAAATAAAATCGCTAGATCTGACGAGAAAATCGACGTTGTGGCAACACTGAGTACTGAGGATTTTTAGTATTGTGTTAAATGAAGATAACTAAATTCTTTGCTAAAATCAGTGTTTCAACTTAAAATTAGTTAAAAATTGGTCAAATCGATTTGAAACCCGTTTGACAGATTATTTTAAGTGTAGGGTATCGATATGTTATGTTTTTCAAGAAAATTGTTTGCTGATTTTAGTAGATTAAATTGTAATTTTCAATTATAGAAAATTTAATTCAAAAATAACTAAGATTTTGCATATATAATAGTTTTGTTTTTTCTCTCTATTTAACTTACTAATATTTAGCAGAATGAATTTGCAAAATTTTGGTCACTTTTTCCGATTTTTTACTAGCTTATTTCTATTAGTGTACACTTATAAAAAAAAATCAGTAAAGTAAACAAGAAAGTGTGCTGAGCCAAAAAAAAAAAAATTTGCAGAAAAATTGCTAATGTCAGCAAAATTGTTTTGCTGGAAATAAAAATTACGGTCTTTGATATGGTTACGGTTTTCATTTTGAATCGGGTTTTAATCGATTATGGTTGCCATAAACAATTATGGCCTGCGTTCTTGCAAATAAAATTGTTTATATTTTATATATGTATGTATGTACATAAGCTCCCCACAATGGGTTAACTACATATGTATGTTGTTAGCTATAACCATTATTTATAATCTTCGTCTTTGAAACTTAACCACACTTGTGTATATAATCTTGACAATTGTCAAATTTTGGGTGTTAGTTGCACAATTGCCACACGCTTGTTGTACATCAATTGCATATTAAATTGTTTTTAAGATTTTTCTTCTACTTTTTTGGATTTGAATAAATTTAAAAGTTTTGTCGAGGGTATTAATGGTGATTAGCCAATTTTCTATTGAACTAAAATAATTGAAATAATGGTTATATGTACGTTTAATTTCAAAGCCATTTACAAAGGTATTGAAAACTGTTAAGGTATTTGGAACATTTAACCCTCTAACGCTTTATCTTCTGATGGCCATTATATTTACAATATAAATATATTCATTGAGCAAAAATAATAACTGATTTTCCAGGTCGATACACACAAAGTAATATGTCTGTTGATTAAATTTTTTTTCTTATTTTTAGCTAAAAATATAATTTTTCTGATTTTAACACATATTTTGTCAAATTTAACAGATCTAATTTTAAATAAAAAATTAGTAAAACTACAGTTATATTAGTAATTATACAGAGTAGAAAAATTTGTTCAAATTATAGGGTCTCGGTAGCCTCCCCGAATCTGGTCGATATCATTTAAGTGCATGTAAGGTTACTCCTGAGAAGAAAACGTAATGTGCGTTTTGTTTAGTTTTCGAGATATGGGCTATTTTATGAAATAGAATTTTTTTATTAAAAATTTTCGAGAATTCAAGGCCCCACCAAGGTCCATTTTTGGATTGAAATAAAGTTTTTTCAGGTCTATTGCATAATTGGGTGTAGTCGATTTTGCTCTATCTCCCTTAACTTGTTTGCGAGATATGTGCCATTTTAAAAAATTGCAAGGCAAAGAAATAGCGCCAGCTTTAAAACTTCCGATACGCAACTGGTGCCATCTGTCGTTTAATAGCAGAAACATGAAGATATTACATTTTAAGGAAATCGTCAGGGGACAAAGTTTTTAGAATTTCTGGAAATATTTGTTAAGTTTAATTGCAAACTCAATGAGAATTTCTTGCTCTCGTCTAGGAGCGTTATTAAACCTTTAAAATATCAAAGAAAAAACAAAGACAACAACAGAAAAATTTACCACAATTTTCATATCCAACTAATTTAACAAATGGGTTCTTAAAAATTCGTTATAAATAATGTTTAAAACATTCAAAATTAGTTAAAGTACTGGGGATTTTTAGTACTCTGTTGAATGAAGATAATTAAAATCTGTGCTTAAATAAACGTTTCAAATAAAAGTTGTTAGAAACTAGTAAAACTGTTTTGAAATCCTTTTGAAAGAGCTTTTTACTACGTATTATTTTTAGTATACGGGTAAAAATCGCTAAAGGGCAAAAAATCTAAATACCCTACTAAAAAAAGTTATTTGACTTTTGATATTATATATAATTATATCCGAAAACTAAGAACATCTACTTGTATCAAATTAGATCGTATTATATCATATTAGACCTACTTGGATAATATTAGGTCCAATTTTATGGAATAAGATATGGTTCGATACAATTTTATCCGAATTTTTTTCTCATCCAAATGTATCAAATATAATATAATCATATAATTCATTTATTATATGTGCTAAAATACCAAACGTATTTAACAAATTGTGGAAAATAATCCGTTGTAGGCATGTCCCTATCCAGATTTCATTCTTGCCTAAGGAAATCGTCAGGGGACAATTTTTTTAGAATTTCTGTAAATATTTGTTAAGTTAAATTACAAACTCAATGAGAATTTCTTGGTCTCGTCTAGGAGCGTTATTAAACATTTAAAATATCAAAGAAAAAACAAAAACAACAACAAAACGAGTAAAAAGGTTAAAGTCGGGCATGCCGACTATACAATACCCTACACCAGTCTGGTGTATTGTTTGGATCCGAAATTCGAATGGGTTAAAATGGGGCTTATGTCAAAATTTTCTATAATGTGAGTCAGCGCACCAAATTTCATTAAAATATCTTAATATTTGCGACCTGCAGTTTGTAACCAAGCCAATTTTGGGGGGACCCTTATATGGGCACTAGTTCTAAACATGGACCGATGTTCACCAAAATCAATAGACTTCGTCCTTGGGCCAACATAGGTCTATGTACCAAATTTCATCAAAATATCTTAATATTTGCGACCTGCAGCGTATAAACAATATAATTTTGGGGGGACCCTTATATGGGCACTAGTTCTAAACATGGACCGATGTTCGCCAAAATCAATAGGCTTCGTCCTTGGGCCAACATAGGTCTATGTACCAAATTTCATCAAAATATCTTAATATTAAACCTGCAGCGTATAAACAGTATAATTTTGGTAGGACCCTTATATGGGCACTAGGTCTAAACATAGACCGATCTTCACCAAAATCAATAGACTGCGTTATTGGGCCAATATAGGTCTGTGTACCAAATTTCATCAAAATATCTTAATATTTGCGACTTGCAGCGTATAAACATTATAATTTTAGTAGGACCCTTATATGGGCACTAGGTCTAAACATGGACTGTTGTTCACCAAAATCGATAGGCTGAGTTATTGGGCCAATGTAGGTCTGTGTACCAAATTTCATCAAAATATCTTAATATTTACGACCTGCAGCGTATAAACAGTATAATTTTGGTAGGACCCTTATATGGGCACTAGGTCTAAACATGGACCGATGTTCACCAAAATCAATAGGCTTCGTCCTTGGGCCAACATAGGTCTATGTACCAAATTTCATCAAAATATCTTAATATTAAACCTGCAGCGTATAAACAGTATAATTTTGGTAGGACCCTTATATGGGCACTAGGTCTAAACATAGACCGATCTTCACCAAAATCAATAGACTGCGTTATTGGGCCAATATAGGTCTGTGTACCAAATTTCATCAAAATATCTTAATATTTGCGACTTGCAGCGTATAAACATTATAATTTTAGTAGGACCCTTATATGGGCACTAGGTCTAAACATGGACCGATGTTCACCAAAATCGATAGGCTGCTTTATTGGGCCAATGTAGGGCTGTGTACCAAATTTGATCAAAATATCTTAATATTTACGACCTGCAGCGTATAAACAGTATAATTTTGGTAGGACCCTTATATGGGCACTAGGTCTAAACATGGACCGATGTTCACCAAAATCAATAGGCTGCGTTATTGGGCCAACGTAGGTCTGTGTACCAAATTTTGTCAAAATATCTTAATATTTACGACCTGCAGCGTATAAACAATATAATTTTGGAAGGACCCTTATATGGGCACTAGGTCTAAACATGGACCGATGTTCAAAAAAATCAAACTTGTTCGTCCTTGGGCCAACATAGGTCTGCGTACCAAATTTCATCAAAATATCTTAATAGCTGCGACCTGTAGAGTGCGCACAAGATTGCATGGACAGACAGACAGACGGACGGACGGACGGACGGACAGACGGACATCGTTAAATCGAAATAAAAAAAAATTCTGAAGCGATCGGTATACTATAAGGTGGGTCTACGTCCAATATTTTTTGGTGTTACAAACATCAGCACAAACTTATAATACCCTGACCACATAGTGGTGTAGGGTATAAAAATTTACCACAATATTTATATCCAACTAGATATAATGGTATATAATTCGATACAATTACACATAACTATATGTGGCATATATAGGTCAATATATAATTTGATATTGTAATATCCCAGCGAAAAAAGAGATGCCGAAGCAGTAGAAAAAATACTACAATTGATGATCTAGATGTACTTCTTTTCTAACATAAACACTAATGATTTTAACATTGAGTTGTCATAGGAGAGCAGTACTCCGACTTTAACATTTTTTCAGTACTTTTTGAACGAGTGCAAAGGAAGCTCTTTTTCACCAATTAAAAGTTAAAAAAAAAAATTCTTCACAAAAAAATATTATATTTTTTTTTTTTTACAAAAGTTTTTTATTGCCGCCACCGGGTATCGAACTTGGGACCTCACGATTGCTAGTCGCTGAGCTCTACCGCTGAGCTATTCTTTGATATGAAAGTTGACTGGCATAAAAACACCACTTTATTAATGCGATTTATTGTTCCTTATTCTCTTCAATAAAAGTACTTATTAAACAAGTGTAAAAGGTGCACTCCAATTCAATATTGGTTTCAGTACTATTTTTATAGGTACATAAAAATCAATTTCTCACCATTTCTTTTATATATACATATTTTTAAAAATTAAAAAAATATTGAATTTAAACAAGTTAATTATAAATATTTAAAAAAAAAATAATAGAATAACAAAAAATTAAAAAAAAAATAAAAAAATATTGGTCCCGCCGGGAATCGAACCCGGGACCCTCTGATTGGAAATGCCAAATGATACCAAAATCACTTTTTACGATGACTTTTAAAGCAATTACTCTTTAGAAGCAATACCTAAGTGATTTTTTGGATGTGGTTCAGAAGTAATTCTAAAAAAGCTGTAAAAATGTAATAATGGATACATGGGAAGCATGCGCGGTTCCAGCAATTAATATGAGGGGAAAAATCATACGCCACAGTAGACAAATACATTGAGTTAGACACTGAGGCGTATGATTTTTCCCCTTATATTAATTGCTGGAACCGCGCATGATGGAAAGCAATGAAAGAAGTGATTTTTTGAAGTTGTTCAGAAGTAATTCTAAAAAAGCTGTAAAAATGTAATAACGGATTCTTGGGAAGCAATGAAAGAAGTGATTTTTTGAATTTGTTCAGAATAACTTCTAAAAAAGCAGTAAAAATACACTATCTAATACTTGTGAATCATTAAAAGAATTAGTTTGTAAAGCACTACTTGCAATTTTTTTTGCTGGGATGTTGCACTATATATAGTGCTACAATATGTACCCGAGTAAAAAAAATTATATATAATCCTATGTGGCATATATTACAATATATAATTAGACATGTGGTTATGTATATCCATACATAATTATATATGACGTTTATTCCGAAAATTTTTCCTTATATTATGCTATATATAATTTCATCTAATTAGATATCGGCCTTCATAATATTAGATATGGCATATATAATTATATATTACATAACATGGTTGATCTTATTGCATATATAGTTATATATAGAACTATATCTTAATATATATGGTGGCATTTTAGCAATATATAATTATATATGGTATCATTTAAACAATATATAATTATATATGGTGACAGTTAAACTAGATATTATCATATATGGTGCCATTTAAACAATATATGGTCATATATGGTACCTCATAAACAAAATCTTTAATTCAGTTCCAGATATGATAATATATGGTACTATATATAGTGCGATATATATTTATATATGGTGTTATTTAAGCTATATATTATCATATATGGTGCCATTCAAACCATATATTATCATATATGGTGCCATTGAAACCATATATTATCATATTTGGTGCCATTTAAACCATATATTGTCATATATGGTGCCATTTCAACAATATATGCTCATATATGGTACCTGATGAACGACATTTTTAATACAGATGCAGATATGATAATATATGCTACCATATATAGTACCATATACTTTGATATATCGTATCATTTAAACAACCCGAGGAAAAATAGTTACATATAGTCATATATGTGATTAAGTTATATCTGTATAAATATATAGTTTCATCCGAAGAATGGCCCGATATATTTTTATCAATTATTTATCAATTTTTATCTAAATGTAACAGTTTAGATCTGACCTGATTAAATTATGTGTTAATCAGATGAAATTGTATCAGATTTTTGACCTGATACAATTCTATCGGTTTGATCGTAATTGGTTCAATTTTACATAAATAAAATATAATTGTATCCGACATTTACCTTATACAATTGTATCAAAGTTTTAAACTGATATCAGGTCAAAATTGGGATATAACTATATAATTTTGTATACAAATATATCTATTTGGACCTAAACTGATACCATGTAATATAAACCAATAAAATTGTATCAGGTCAAAAATCTGATACAATTTCATCTGATTAACACATAATTTAATCAGGTCAGATCTAAACTGATGCAATTAGATAACAACTGATACAAATAAGAACTGATACAATTTTATCGGGCCATTTTTCGGATCAAATGGTATATGGATGAATCTAAGTTATATATTACCATATAAAGCTCCATATTGGTGCCATTTAAACAATATATTGTCATATATGGTGCCATCATATATGGTAACTCATCAGCAACTACAATATTAACTGTATTTCAGAAGCTATTAAATGTATTTCAGAAATTTTAAATGTATTTTAGAAATTATGGAATGTATTTCAGAAATTTATTAATTGTATTTCAGAAATAATCAAATCTATTTCAGAATTTATTGATGGTTTATCATAGTTAATAGAGAAAAATTTCTAAATTACATTTCATAATTTCTGAAATACAATTGATAATTTCTGAAATACAGTTTGATAATTTCTGAAATACAGTTGTGAATTTCGGAAATACAATTAATAATTTCTGAAATACAATTGATAAAACTGAAATTCAATTGACTAGTTCTGAAATACAATTCATAAATCTGAAAAATAATTGATAAGTTCTGAAATACAATTGATAAAACGGAAATTCAATTGATTATTTCTGAAATACAATTGATAAATTTTAAAAACAATTGATACAATTGGAAATGGTGTAGAGCGTTAAAAATATGTAAATAAAATTATTTTTAAAAAAAAAATCCATTTAATAAAAAAAGTATAATTTTATAAAAACATTTACAGAAAATAAAATTATAATTTTATAAAAAGAAATTCTTTTGAATGGGGGAAATGTTTTTAGTTGATCTGTTATTTTTAAGTAAATGAATGTTATTTTAGTTTGACTCAAGATCATAAATTAATATCACTTTCTGTTTAAATTATTTTCAAATCACAGAAAGATGATACAATTTTTACAAGTAAATTACAAAGAATAAAAATTATTGAAAAAATTTCGATAAGACCAGCAAGGAGAATGCGCATTTTTATAAAAAAAATGCATAGCCGTGAAAGGTATCGAACTCGAGATCTTCTGATTTTAAACCTTATTTTAACAAAATATTTTAATTTTTATAAAATCAGTGATCTTCCACTGTATTATTTTTTGAACTATTGTCAATATCTGTCTGGGATCTTATTTAATCCCAAATAAATGGAGATCTTACGTAGTACCCAAATATAATGCGGGATCTAATTTTAGCTGTCATTTTTCTGGATAGTTCTAGATGTCAATCTCCAAATATATTGCTGTTTCTAATTCGATCTGCAATTTATGGGATAAATTAAGATCCTACCAAATCCCCAAATATATCACTGGATTTAATTCGATCTGCAATTTATCGGAAAAGTTAAGATCTTACGCAATCCCGAAGTATATTACTGGATCTAATTTTATCTGTAATTTTTTGGATAAATTTAGATCTTACTTAATCCCCAAATATATTGCTGGATCTAATTCGATCTTCCATTTTTCGGATCAAATTAGATCTAAGTTTATCCACAAATATATTGCTAGATCTAATTAGATCTGCCAAAATTGAGATCAAATTAGATCTATATTTATCCCTAAATATATTGCTGGATCTAATTCGATCTGCCACTTTTTCGGATCAAATTAGATCTAAGTTTATCCACAAATATATTGCTGGATCTAATTCGATGTGCCATTTTTTGGATCAAATTAGATCTAAGTTTATCCCCAAATATATAGCTACATCTAATTCGATCTGCCACTTTTTCGGATCAAATTAGATATACGTTTATCCACAAATATATTGCGGGATCTAATTTGATCTGCCAAAATTGAGATCAAATTAGATCTAAGTTTATCCCCAAATATATAGCTGGATCTAATTGGATCCGCCATTTTTCGGATCAAATTAGATCTAAAAATATCCGCAAATATATAGCTGGATCCGCCAATTTTCGGATCAAAATCTAGATCTAGGTTTATCCCCAAAGATATCACTGGACCTCCCAATTTTGAGATATAACTTGATCTTAGTTTATCCCCATATATACAATGGGATCTAATACGATATGATTGGATACACCCAATTTTGAGATCTAATTGGATCAGCTAGATATTACAGCAGATCTTAAACAATATCAAATTGGATATAATTAGATATTGCGCGAGATCAATTTTTTTTACTCGGGTAGTTATATATCTAAGATATAATTTCATATAATTTTATATAATTGTTTCTTGGTATATATGTTCCAATATACAATTATATAAAATTTCAAATGATAATATATGACTACACTCATAGATAAAATTTTGTAGAAAAGTTAGTAAAACTGTTAGTACTTCAACTTAACAAATTTTTAACAAATTTTTAGTTAAAATTGAATTTTTAGTTAATTTTTTTGCTACCTCCACATTACTAACTTACAAACTTTTTTGCTATTTTTTTTTGCTGAATTTAGTTACTAATTTTTAACAATAAATTTGTTAACTTTACAGTATTTTTCTGAATTTTAGTTACTAATTTTTAACAGAAGATTTCCTAATTTTACAAATTTTTTGTAAACTGAACCACCAATTTTGGAGCGCTTATAAACAGAATGTTAAATGACTCATAAAAATTACTGAATATTTTTAACTCGACAAAAATAATGCAAAATTTTAAATAAAGCTAAATTGAAATGGTTGAAAATTTGTCCTACTCATAAAATATCTAAATTATTAAAATTTATGAGAAAAGTTTCTATTTATCGTAATACATTAATTTTCAAAGATCAAGGTTTATTTTGGACGAACCATTTTAATATGAAAATTGTGATTAAAAGTATCTCTGGGGTGCAAGTGGAGTTTACAGAGATGACCCTAATTTGTTTCCCCCAATATTATAGTTTTTAAGCTTATTTAAAGAATACGATATTTTTAATCGGCCTCATCTTCTTTCCTGTGGGTGGAGCTTTAGAGGTGAAAATGAAAACTCAAATAAATTCGGAAGTACATATCCGATCAGCAAACAATGAAAAATCAAAAAAAGGGTCTCTGAAATACATTTTGTTATGGTTAACATATAGGGGTGTTCATATAAACTCGTAAATGCCTTGTAAACCTTGTATAAATATAACCCATATTTTTTATGTATGGAGTTTGACGTTAAACTCACAAACATACCAGGTTTACACCGTTTACGAGTAAAATACGAGTTTATATGAAAACCCCTATTATTGTCTATAAATATTACCACTTTTACAAAAAATCATTCTTGGGAAATTTTCATTGACATTGAAATATAATTGGCATTACTTTATCTCAATGTCAATGCCAACAAATTTCATCTCCATTCAATGCCAATGAAATTTTTTTCAATTTGCATTGATGGAAACAATGGTAATGAAATGTACACATAATTGAAGAAAAAGCATTGTTATATAAAAAAAAAATAAGAAATACGCGAATTTTTAATTTTTTTTCTTAATTTATTCTTTTATTAAAACATGAAAACAAATACTTCTTTCATCAATTATAAATGGGCATTTAGGCATTGAACAATGCCAATTGAAAAAATTTCAATTAATTGACACATTCAATAAACTGGTCCCAAGTATGTTTTTAAATACACATTTATTTTTTATTTATTAATTTTCATTTCATTTGCTCCTTTTTTACCTTTTTCCAGTCCACTAGTAATCTGCAAAAGTTTTGTTGATTTCAGAAAATTTTAGCAAAAGTTTTGTATATTTAACAGTTTTTTTTTGCTATTTTCATTCTACTATTATTTAGCAATTTTTTTTGCCGATTTCAGCAAGTTAAATTGTTATTTGCAATTAACAAAAATTCAGCTCAAATATTACTAAAATTCTGTAAATTTAACACTTTTTTTTGCTGTTTTCATTTTATTAATATTTAGCAAACCGATTCTGCTAATATTAGCAGTTTTTTCTGCAGCATCATTTTTAACTAATTTTTAGTTACTTTTTCTGCTATTTTTACGGACTTATTTGTATGAGTGTATGTAAAAACGTTTTTACTTGGGTATAGAAAAAAATTTAAAAAATAAAAAAAACTATAGAAATTAAAAAAAAAAACCTAAATACGAGTAATCGCTTGAAAAACTGAAACTAAAAAAAAAAATCTAAAATAAAGAGTGGAAAATCGATGAGAAATCAAAACCCTCTTTATTGAAACCTACGTGGAATATGGGCAATGGTATTATCCCAACGAAGTCATAGTACAAAAATGACTTATCCATAAATAAATGGTCATACTGCACTCACTTTTTGACATTTATGATCACCAGTGCAAGTTTTTTTTGGCATTTGCCAAAGTTTGAAGTCATTATTGACCCAAAGAAACATTTTTGCAAAATTCCATTTTTTTACGATTACTGCACTCACAATATTTTATCGTTAAAAACAACCTAAAATATCATTTAGTAAAATATCATATGCCTTAATGATGATTTTACTAAATGAGGTCGTGAATCATTAAGGCATATGATGCCAATAAAATATCTTAAAAGTAGATTTTGTAACAGTTTTTTCGCTCTCCTGAAAATCTATTAAAAAACACATGTGACATTTTGCAGGCCGGTCGACGATATATTGTGAGTGTGCTTCCATTTTTATATATTTTTTAGTTGCAAGGACATATGTGAGGTGGGAGTATCCTTTGGACAAATTTTCCAAAATTCGGCTCAGAGTCATTGTTTGACCAAAAAAGCATATGTGTAAAATTTCATTATTCTACGATTACTCCTTCCATTTTTGGCCGCTCGTTATATGAACTCACTCACTCACTCACTCACTCACAGAGAAACAAGCCGATCAAAATAATCGGCGGCGGCGGCGCAAGCAAAAAATCGGCGGCGGCGGCGGCGATTAAGGTTGAGCCGGATAAAAAATGGCGGCGGCGGCGCAACCAAATAATCGGCGGCGGCGGCGGCTTGATCGGCTTGATAGAACATTATACACGTAATTTAAAGATGCCCAGGTAGAAATTGCCGACGGTACAAAAAACAAAGCACTGGCAAAGCGTTGCTTTACAATGGTACAAAAAAAAGCATTGCAAAAGCACTGATTTAGAACGCTTTGCCAACCTTTGGAAAGAGTGCTTTCCCAATACTTGTTTTAAAAACTTTACCACTGTTTATGAAAAAATCCACCGGCAAAACATCGGTTCAAAACAATTTGCTAACATTAGGTAAAAGGACTTTGCCAGTGCCTGTTTTACAAAATTTACAACCGTATATAAAAAACACCACTGGTAAAACAGGACTTTGCCAGAACTTGTTTCACAAAATTTACGACTGTACATGAAAAAATACTACTGGCAAAAAATAGGATTGCAGAGCTTTGCCAACATTTGCAAAAAGGATTTTGCAAGTACAGTAGACGCTCGCAAATTAGAGCTTTCAGTAATTCGAACGTCCAGAAATTAGAATCAATGTTTGCAATACATTAAACGCTCTGAAATTCGAATTTAAAATTCTAATTTCTGAGCGTTTTTTTTTTTGGTTATTTGAATACACAGGAAATCCCCAATTTATTTTTATTCTGTTTGAATAAAGTAAAACTAAAAAGGGGAATCACCAAATTATATATGTTTTTCCCTATTTGTTTTTTTTTTTGTCGCATTTATGTACATTTTTGGCTAGTTTATTTGTGAAATTTGATACGCGTGTACATATTATATGGCAGTCTCTATTAAATAGTGAAAGTGTATCATTTAAAATGTTAAATAAACGTAAAAAAAACACTTTATCATTGGAAACGAAACGAAAAAAAACGTACAGAAATTAGAATAATTCAGAAATTAGAATTGCCTCAAAAACAAAGCGGTTCTAATTTGCGAGCGTCTACTGTACTTGATTTACGAAAGTTATGACTGTGTGTAAAAAATACATAAACTGATCACTTAACAGAAATAAAATAGAAATTTTATTTTATTAAACAAGTTGTATTATATCCATAGAAAATATAACTGCCTACTTTTTTTGCTTTCAAACTTTTTTGTATAAGGAACGGTTTTCAAGCGAGAAGCATGTAAAGTGAAAATTTAGAATTTTTGAAAAAATTAACTTTTTAAAACAATAAAAAATATTTGAAAAATTGCCAAAAATACATTTACAATCTGTCGTACATTACCGATAATAACATAGCTAGTTTAGAGCCTCTAACTGTAAAATCAGTTAAAAATTTTTCTCCAGGACTCACAGGATAACGCCAGGATATGTTTTACAAATATCTCTCTAACTCAAAAACAAGCCAACAAAACTAGACACAGATTATATACTCAGAGGTAGTAGTAAGCAGAACTAATTTCGTCAAAATTTATTGATGTTTAGTGCCAAATTCGCTAAATTTCGTAATATTCAAAAAGCGAAAATCGCCATAACTTTTGAAATAACAATTGATAAACAATTTTCGGTATGTAATTTTATTTTATTGATAGTGTTATTTACAGCAAAAACCGAAATTATTTGACTACTGGGCTTCAAGATACGTCTTCAAACTTTATTGTGCTATATCGCCTAATAAAGCGATAAATTAAAATTTTAATATTTGTTCCATAGTAGATTTTCAACGCCAAATATATGGTTTAAATATTATTGTAATCAGAAGAAAGATCGTTAGAGGGTTAATGTTGACCCTATTTAAGTACCAGTTTTCAAGTCTATTGATAAAACTTGAAAATTGTTCTTATGGTAAAATTTGTGTGAAAATCTATTAAATTTGTAGTTTTAAGCAGAGATGTATTCGCTTATTAGATACAGTGCTGCTATACTAAAATTTACGTTTCTCTTTTTTTCGGGATTGGGATCTTACAGATTTTTTCATGAAGAATTGAATAAAAAACAGTTGATCTAAAATACCGATTGGCAGAGCACATATTTTACTATTGTTACCAACGCTTTGCCAACGTTCGGAAAGATAAACGGCCAACCGAAGATCGACGTTATAATTTCAAGGTTGACCCAGTACTTTAATTTCCGAAAAACGGATGCTCTGCCAGCGCTTGTACCACCATATACAGTGATTTGCCAACGTTTTGCCGTTTGTATTTTTCTACCTGGGTGTTTCAGGTTTTTTCCAAAATATAGCAGTAGAAAATTGTACAAAAAATTTGGAATTATCAAATAAAAAATAATTTTAAGTTAAATTCATCGATAAAAATTACAAATTTAGGATTTTTAGTTTTTGAACGGACCTAGAAGGAGAGATATTGGGGCTTTCCAAATATATACATATGTTTATATATTCAACAAAATTGTGTGGAAATATTTTCAAATAAAACTGATTTTCTTAATTTTTTCTTATTTTGTTTAATTTTGACGGCTTTTAATTGCAATATTTTGTTAAAAAATTTGTTATTCTTAATTCAGAGTAAAATGAAGTTCTACTTTAATCGCTTTAAAATTGTCAAAGTTATACATATATTTATAAACATGGAATCTCTGCATTTATAAGAAAATTGAAAAAGTTAACCTTAACGAGTGTGCAAACCAGAACATCAAGATGTCTTATAATAGCGGAAATTATATGTTTAGAAAAATTACGATAACTTTTTCAATTTTCAATTAATTTAAACAAAAGAATCTGATTTTACTAAAAACTAAACCCACTTTCAGAATAAATTACAATAGCAAAGAATTTTTTAATACTGTAAAAAAACCGTCAATATTTTTTAAAAAAACTTTCAACATATTTCAGTTACAAATAAATAATTCTATATACAGATATTTGGAAATCTAAATTTTTTGTCTTTCCAAAAACGTTCCAAGATTCAAAATCGGTTGAAAAATTGCTGAATTTAAAATTGTTAAATGCTTGAAGTCGCTCAAAAACAGAGTTTTGACACTATAACCCCTGTTCTGAATTCCGAAACTTTTTAATTAGAGTAGTTTTGTAAAATCACACAAATCGAACAAATTTTAGCATACTGAAAAATTTTAAAATAAATTTTAACATATCAATTTTTGCAACAAAATATTCCCTTTACTTTTACCAAGCTTTTCCAACACGAAATAAAACGAAGAAAATAATTCAGATGTGGATCACAGAAGAGCAAAAAAATTCGGAATGTTTCACTTTAAAATTTTTTTATGTGGATTCGGAACTTAGAAATAAACAAACTCTATTTTCACTCAAAATTAAATGTGTTTTTAGAATAAACTACAAAAAAATATGGTTCGAAAAAAATTATGCTCGAAAAGATGTCAAAGTTGAAAAACTTAAAAGAAAAGTAAAAACATTCAGATATTCACCCCTGTTCTGAGTCCCGAAACTTTTTAATTAGAGTTGATTTGTAAAATCATACGGAATTAAGAATTTCGAAAATTTGCTGTTCCTACCAAATTTAATATTCATAGACTAATTTTAAAATAAATTATTTTTTATTAATAATTGTTGTTAAAAAATATATATTCGTTTCACTATCATCAAGCTTTTTCTACACAAAATAAAACGAAAAAAATAACTCGGATGTGGATCACGGAACAGCAAAACAATCCGGAATGTTTGACTTTAGAATTTTTTTGTGGATTCGGAACTCAGAATAGCGTCGATTATTGTAAATATCTCCCCAATTTTATAAGTCGGCCGAGAAATAACTTACTTAACATTTTTTTTCGTCCGCAATGTCTTAAAAATGTGTCTTTTGATAATAATTTTAGGTTACTGAAATTTCTGAAAAATGTGATGTGATCTACTTAACCAAACCTACGACCATAGATTCTAATGAATTAATTCTTTAATTCACTTTTGGATTTTTAATTAAAATTTACTAATATATCATTCGTTTATACCATTCCTTATGAATTCATTCACTGGCATCATTCATTTAATTTTTATGCATAGTGAATGAATTCTTTAATGAATTCAATATTTTTATAATTATCTTTCACGTTTTATTCGGTTTTTAAAATATTAAAACAAGTGTTTGCGTCTTTAAATTTTGGTTAATTACCTTCATTATTTGATATCAATATTAAATCTCTAAAATAATCCACATTTTTATTTAATTTGTAATTATAAACTAAAGTGTTGTCAGAATCATTGGTATATTCATACCTTAGTCTTTTACGGATTGAATAAAATTACTTGATTGATAAGCCATTTTGTAAAAGATTAGAATTAATGAAAAAAAAAAATAGGAAAATTCTGTGATACTAGTCGTTAGGTTAAACTGTGATTTATTTAAGTTGTAATTATTTATTTAAAGTTTTTATTAAATTGCGTGTTGTGATGTCCAATTTTTATTCAATTTTAAATAAAATACTTGACAACGTAAATAAGTAAAATCAAATTAATAAAATTCGCACTCCAGAAGAAGTTGAAATACCGTCAACGAAACGTCGAGTGAAAAGGAAGAAATAATTTGATTTTTATTTCATTTTAATATTTAATTGACCATAATTAGCCCGTGGATAGAAAATTCTATAAATAAAGTATTGGTCACAAAATAAACTCGAAGAAATTAATTATTTAAATTGATTGTAATTCTATAAGGAATGTATTAAACATAAGAATGCATTCTATTTAATATTAAACTTTGGAAATGAAACATATGAATTAATTATAAAGGAATGGTTTGATGGAATGATATATATTCAATTTCTAAAGCTGAATTCGGTTTTGTGCGAATTTAGCTAAAATTGCATATCCTAATTTCAGCGAAATATGTCAGAAGTTTTCAAGCAAAACTTCCAACTTAAGAAATATTTATGACAAAAATCCTTCTTAGCTCTGACTATAAAACTGGTTCTTTTATTTCTTTTGAACTAAAAAAAATACTCTTGATGGTTCAGGAAATGATGAAGTAGAAAATTTGTTTTAAAAATGACATTTGTTTTTAATTTTTTTATTTTGGAAAATTGATACTTCCAGCCGAAATGAGCCGCAAAAAATCGGCGGCGGCGGCTGAGGCAAAAATGACCGGCGGCGGCGGCTTAAACGGCTCACGGCGGCTGGCTTGTTTCTCTGCTCACGACACTGTGGCTTCGGTGGTATACTTCAGAGTAAATTACCGAATTTTGCCGTTAAAAAGGTAGAGAATAGCCTCTGAATTTTTTGAATTTCATTATTGTTTCGTATAGAAAGTTGTGACTTTTAGCCTTGAAAATAGTCTTACGATAATTACAACTCGCCACAAGTAGAAATAGTAATCAGTACCTGTTAAACAAGTGCAAAATGTGCACTCATATTATTCAAAATTTTAAAGTACTTATCCAGAATAATTTGAAAAATTTGTTTTATAAATCAATTATAAATTTTAAAATTGATTATGCATATGACCCTAAAAATATTGAGTTTAAAGAAATTAATTAAAATAAGAAAAGAAATCAAGGAAAAAATATACTGGTGCCGCCAGAATTTGTACCCGCGATCATCTGTTTGGAAACAAACTGTACCCTATCCATTCTTAGGATCACTTTTAAAGCAATAATCCAGCAAAAATAAGTGGAATGACTTCTAAATGAATCACTTACTTCATTACATGACAAAAAAAAAATCTCCCTTAGGAAGGCGTTTTAAACCACATCTAATGCTGCAGTAAATATATTCTAGTCAGAAATTCTTTTTCATGGGAGATAAGAAGTTAATATTTTGTATGGGGCTTGCATGGGAACGTATCCTGGCAGGTGGAAAAAAAAATTTGGAACTTTCTTTACACAAATATCAACTTTTTGTTGTTTTTGCTGTAAATTTTTTTTTTTTTTAATTTTGTCGACTCAATTAATTTTTGAAACGATTTAATTTTTTTTTAAATAAATTTTCTATTAATTTATATAAAATTTTATGAAAATATAAAAATTCCAATGTAATTTTTCAAATATTTTTTTATTAAAATACCAAAAAGGTAAATATTAAAATTATGTTTTTATTTAAAAACTTGTAATTTAAAAAATCCATTTTGATAAAATTCTTACTAAATATATTTATTAATACACTAAGGGGGTAATTTTCTAAAACACTTCGGTGAAGTGTTGCGTTATTTCTGTAGAAATTGTTTTTGTTACAAAAACAATTTACATTGAAAGTTCCCTTCACTTCACCCAAGTGTTTTACGAAATTAGGTACTAAGTCTTGGTTAAGTTTCTTAATGACAGAAATTTCTATGGTTAAATTTTAGCATTGGTTAGAAGAAATACATGGTTTAAATTTAGATAAGTTATTCAAAAAATATGTTTACCAGCGGTTAAGGCTAGTGGAGGTCTTAACCAGGGCATAAATTGAGATAAGTTAACGGGCTCAATAGAAAAAGAAAAAGCCTGTAAAACTTTTAGTAAGAACTAATAAAACTATTTATTATACCCTACACCACTATGTGGTCAGGGTATTATAAGTTTGTGCTGATGTTTGTAACACTAAAAAATATTGGTCCTAGACCCACCTTATAGTATACCGATCGGCTCAGAATTTTTTTTTATTTCGATTTAACGATGTCCGTCCGTCCGTCCGTCTGTCTGCCATTCCATGCATTCTTGTGCGCACTCTACAGGTCGCAAATATTAAGATATTTTGATGAAACTTGGTACACCAACTTATGTCAGCCCAAGGACGACGCCTATTGATTTTGGTAAACATCGGTCCATGTTTAGACCTAGTGCCCATATAAGGGTCCTACCAAAATTATATTGTTTATACGCTGCAGGTCGCAAATATTAAGATATTTGGATAAAATATGGTACACCGACCTACGTTGGCCCACGGACGAAGTGTGTTGATTTTGGTGAACATCGGTCCATGTTTAGACCTAGTGCCCATATAAGGGTCCCATGAAAATTATATTGTTTATACGCTGCAGGTCGCAAATATTAAGATATTTTGATGAAATTTGGTACACCGACCTATATCAGCCCAAAGACGAAGCCTATTGATTTTGGTTAACACCGGTCCGTGTTAAGACCTAGTGCCCATATAAGGTACCCCAAAATTGGCTTGGTTACAAACTGCAGGTCGCAAATATTAAGATATTTTAATGAAATTTGTTTCGCTGACTCACATTATATAAAATTTTGACACAAGTCCCATTTTAACCCACTCGAATTTCGGATCCAAACATTAGTTGGCTTTTAACCAGACTGGTGTATATTGTATATTGCATAGTCGGCCTGCCCGACTTTAACCTTTTTACTCGTTTTTTGTCTACTATTAGCTTATTCTTCAAATTTTCCAGATTGTATCAATTTTGTAAATTTAACTTTTCCTGTTCTTATCTTACCAGTATTTAGCAAAAAATTTTGCTAATATCAGCAATTTTCTCTACAAGGTAATTTTTAATTAATTTTTAGTAGGTTTTTCAGCTATTTTTACAGCTTTATTTGCTTCTATGAGTGTATTAATATTTTTTTTTTTATAAATATAACAATTAAATAAAAAACAACTTTGTTTATTTTTCTAATATGTTAAATATTTTTGTCAATAAAAATGAAAGAAATGAACATAATAACCACAGATAGCAACAAGACTGCCAAAATTCAACTATTATGTATAGCAAGCGATAGCACAGGGGCTAGATCGTCTGCTTGGAATGCCAACAAATGTGGGTTTAAACCCACAAAAAAATAAAAAATAAAAAGAAGTGAAAAAGAACTTCCTTATCATTGGTTCAAATATATTGTACATGATTTATTTCTAAAAAGAACAACTTCCTTCCTTTAAATTCATCGGTGAAAAACCCAAATTAGAAAAATTGCCTATTCAACAATTGCAGAGCCTTAACTGCTTATTTTTCCTCACTTTTTTGCGGGTAATGTGATTTTTGAAGTTGTTTAGAATTATTTATAAAAATGCGGTAAAAATACATTAAAATATACTTTGGAAGCTATAAAAGAAGTGGTTTGTAAAGCACTCCTTTACCAATTCCAATCTTTTTTGCTGTACTAACTTATACTGATCTGAATATATGGGCTCTTGAAGTACTTAGCGTCATCAAATGAGGACGCTAGTATAATAAGGGCTTACATATTACAAATATTTGTTTTGCAGTCCACCCTAATAATGAACATAATGCTATGTTAAGTCATTATCATGATTATTTGGAAATTATTCTCGCTACTGACATAATTTAAGTATTATGAAAATACGCATATTTTCTGCTAATAATATTTTGAATCATTAAACCGGTTTGAGGGTAAAGTTAATATTAAAATACAAATAAATTGAAACAACACTTACCTCTTCAACTTTTTTATGTACCATTGCTGGAAAAAGGAACCAGCCACAGTAAGCACCCAACATTGATACCAAAAGACCAAAGCCAGCTCCCATAAGGGACCAATGAAACACTTTGTACATATTGTATAAAAATTTTTATAGATTTTTATTCTTTACAGTAATTAAATAATTTAGAACACAGAGTACGATGATATTAAATCACAATTCGTTTGAGACGGTAAAATTTCCATTGAAATTGTAAATTAAAACATATTTTTTGTAATCCAAATTTTTGTTTACTTCTTTTAGCACATGGATATTATTTGCACTATTTTCAATTTTAAAATTTTATTTTAATATTATTTTATACACTTTGTAGGCATCAAATACAAATTTTAAACAAAGAGTGGTTTTTTATTAAATTAGGTTTTTTTCTAGGCGAAACTAATTTGTTTGGAAATATAACCACAAAAATGACGCGAAGCTGTTGAAAAATAAACAGCGGCAATGAAATTTGTTAAGAGATGTAAAGAAATAACAAAAAAAAAACTTGTTTTATAATTTTAAGGTATTGGCAGGTAAACAAAATTTAAAAAATTTATCTAAAAAATCATCAAAATGAGAGTGAAAGTAAAAAAAAATTGAGAAAATTTTACAAATCTTAGATAAATATTTTTTTGTTTAATATTCGGATTGGTATGTTTTTTTGCAAAATGTTTGTGGTGTTTATAATTTTTTGCCCAGATGTAGCTAACGGATACAATTATTGAAGTCTGAAACAGTTTGACACTCCACACTTTAATAAAAACTGGATTGTTTTGACATTCAATACCATACAAATAGTTATTATACAAGGTTAACATTTTTATTTTGTTAAACAATAATTCTATCTACAGACATACATAAAATTGTTTAACATTACAAGGGTTATTGTATAAATTTTGTTTGATAAAGTAGAATTTACAATTCTACATTCATTAGATACATTTGGTCAGACATGGTATTTAAGAGATTAAAATCATCATCCTCACAAAGAAAAACAAAAGGGCAATTAAACGCACGCGACAACGATAATTTTCCAAAGTACAATTTTTAGTTGGGCTCAATTTAATACATGTTTAAGTAATATTATCGTTTATAATAGATTCGAAAATAACAACTAAATATTCAAATAAGGCTCATCTAATTTCACTAATTACTTCCAGTTTTTTTCTTAAGGGAATTCCAAATAGAGTTAACCTTTATAAACCGTATTATTAATTTAATGCTTTCAATATAGAATAATCTATCAATTGCTATTTATCTTGATCACTTTGTAAATACATATGAATAGAAAATTTATTTTAATATTAATAATTATTTTTTATTGTATGACCTAATTGCAATTAACCACTAGTTTTGCCATGTAAATTTTTTAAAAACCGTCTTCGTTTTATATAGTATATTTTTTTTGGGATTTGTTTTTGTTAACGTGTGCGTTTCGTTTTAAGCTTCAATTAAGACTAAGCTGCCAAAGTTCAAAACAACCTTTCGATCACTTTAACTTGTCAAACATTTGGTTATTTTTTAATGTTTAACATGCTCTTCTCTTGGTTAACAATAGTTTTTTTTCTTTTTTTGTAAAATTTTGTCTTTCTTTGCACGGCACAGTGGGCTGAGTAATACTAAGTAATAACAATAATGCACTTATGAGAATTAACAATAGAAATCTTATTAAATCATCCTTGCAAGATATAGACCGTTCTTATTTGACGCTTAATTCAGAAAGAAATTATTTATGTATATTTTTTTACTTTAAAACACTCATGAAATTCTTTCTATTAATTAACTTGTTGCTTCATTTGTAAAGGGGATAGAGAAGAGGTGAAAGGTGGTGCTAAATGAAGGGCTACAAATATGGCAACACTTTAATTGCGCGAGATAATGAATTATAAAACATTTGTTGCGCGCCATCTGACGGAGAGTTGGCGAACTTTGTTGAAGCATTTTAGTTCATAGCCCTGTTATATTATTTTATTTCGGTTGGGTTAATTACTATGGAAAACACCGAAAGAGGACGCTGCGATATGTATGAGCAGGGTTCGTAATGCACGCACATACACATGTGCAAAAATTGATATGCATGCAAAAACTGCACTTGCACATGTGCATGTGCGAATTTGACTTTATACTTCGCACTTGTATTTGCACTTGCACATTTTGAGGTGTGAATATTGATATTGGCATTGCTGGAGATCGAACCCGCAGAAAACAGCATATTTAAAAAAAAATATATAACAAATTGTATACTAAAAACACTTTTGAATTTTTTTAAAATATTTGACAACCCCTTCTTCGCCCACTTTGTACAAAAGGAAAAAGACAAGTACTGATTCATTTTTGTGTTACACAGAGCTGTACATTAGGGTGTCCTTTAAAAATATATTTGTCATTATACTCCCCAAATTTATTGGAAATGGTCCCAAATGGATGAAATCGATTTTTTTTTTTTTGGAAAACGTTAACCCGTGCCGAAAGTTGGACGAAAATGGCCCATTTTGGAAAAATAGTGTATTACTATTAAAAATTCCCAAAATTCGAAATTTCGAAAAAAATTATTTTTTATTTCATTTATTCATTTAATATAGTAATATTAATAAAGGGTTTTTCAATAAGAGCGCTACAAAAGTAAAAAAAGTTTAAATAAAACAAAAACGGTTTTGGATATCAATGAAATTCTTTATTCCTGTGAAAGTACTTTCGATGCCATTATGTATGGAAATCGATCTCTTTTGCATGGCCACCACGGGCACGCTTGCAGAAGTCCAGACGCTGAACCCAATTTCCGACGGTTTTCAAGCATAAATCGGCCGATACTGCTGCAATTTCACGTTCGATATTCGTACGAAGTTCATCAATCGTCGCTGGCTTGTTGGCATAGACCATAGATTTGACGTAGCCCCACGCTCAATTGTTGATCTGCTAGGACGATTATGACGACCATAAATTGGACGTAGCGCTCTTAACGTTGAGGCCACTGACTCCGAATTTCGGTAGTAAATTTTAATAATTTCGACTCGTTGTTGGCTCGTATATCTTTCCATCGTGAAATGGCAAACCTTACTGAAGAGAAATGTCAAAAGAGCGGCAAGAAATATGGCGTCGTTTGCTGTCCCTGTCTTTCTACTTTTGTAGCGTCCCTGTTGAACAACCCTTTATATATAGCCTAAGCCGCCGCCGACCATTTTTCAGGTTTTTTTAATATATTTTTTTTTCTGCTATACAATGGCCAAACAAAGGGCTTTTATGCTTGCCTTTGTTAGTGTCGTTGTTGTTGTCTCCTCCTTTTTTTAAATATATTTATGCAGTGCAAGTAGCTTGGTGTTTTGTTTGTTGTTGGTTTAGTTAGTGATGAAGGCATAGCACTGATCACTAACACTATGCGACAGTCAAAATCGGGATGGGATGAAACCAACGGGAAATTTTATATCGGTCAAAAACAAGTTATACGTGTCCCGGCGTTTCGCTGGGTCATCCCTAGGAATCGAGATATATCTTTTTTTCGACATAACTCGAGAACCACTAGTCCGATTTTGCTCAAACAAATTTAAAAAAATTAAAAATTACAATTCCTTTAATCTGTTCATATAACGTTTTTCTATATACTCAACAGTTTTGCCGGTAAAAATAAATGTTTGTTACCGCTACCATAAAAATCAATAACCTTTTGTTTATTACTTTTTTTTAATATTTTAGGCAAAAAATATTTTTTTCATACATTTATTTTTACCGGCAAAACTGTTGAGTATATAGAAAAACGTTATATGAACAGATTAAAGGAATTGTAATTTTTAATTTTTTTAAAATTGTTTGAGCAAAATCGGACTAGTGGTTCTCGAGTTATGTCAAAAAAAAAGACCACCAAAGGTCAAATCGATATATCTCGATTCCTAGGGGTGACCCAGCGAAACGCCGGGACACTTATAACTTCTTTTTTACCGATATAACTTTCCCCGGTAGTTTGAACCCTTCCCGATCACTGACCCCTACCATTTGTCTCACAGTGTAATTAACCAAAACAGCAACAAACCGAATACCCGGCACTTGTACACGCGTTAGAAGGATTTGGTTTATAATTTCAATTTGTTGTAATGACAGGAAGTTTCCGCATCGACTTCTGCAACATACGGGGACTGAGGGCGAATTTCTTCTCCATATTCGCCTTATGTGAGACCAACAAGTATAAACCTATAGAGAGACTACCGTCCTCACCAAATTTTGTTGTTGTGTGGCGAACTTGGCAAAGGCTAAGAAAACATGTTGATAATGTGGTTAAGAGAAAAAATGAGTCGAAAGAGCATTTTGAGAAACATTTTTTCGTTTTTTGCTTTTGAAAAAAACTTCTTTGATCAGTGTTGTCAAGTTTGATTTTCCAATTTAGGGGGTTTTTAATGAATGTAGTAAATTTTTTTCAACTACTGTTTTTAATAATTTTTGTTAATATTATTTGAAAATTTTGTAAATTATTATTATTTTATTTTATTATACAAATAATATATAATTCATTTTCACCGTTCTTGTAAATTTAAATGTATATTATATAAAATAAACTATATTTTAAAAAATAAAACTATATTAACTATCAATATTAGTTTAAAAAAAACCCAAAATTTACACTATTGACAAATGTTTGTTGGCACGTTAATTTTTTCCATGTTGAAGCAACATTGGAATCTCTTAAATCCTCTTAAAAATCTGAAAATTCTCTTAAAAATCTGAAAAAACTCACTCAACCTCAATGCTTATTATATAGGGAAATGTGTAAAAAAAACACTCAATCTCTCATTTTTTTACAATGTTTACCAACATGTTTTGTTTTCTTTCCCGACTTCACGAACAAAAATAAAGAGTAAAGGTTAACAGAGGAAGAGTGGTATAGAAACCCACTGGTGAGACCCAGGTATGTGGGGATGCTGATCCACAGGATTTCTATATACCTGGTTATCAACTTCTATCACTTTTTATCTTTCATCGGGGCCTTGCTATGTACATTCGCAATGATGTTGTGTACCAGTATCAGCAACATTTAATCTGTAATGATACGGAATTTAACTCACTTTGGGTTAAATTTAAAATCAGGACACATACACTGCACTTGCGGGTTCTTATACAGAAGCCCAAACATGGAGAGGACAAATACCCTTAATGGCTTCGACGTCCTTTCTGATTCCATTTCTAAAATTTTGGAGAGTTGCCCGAGTAGTGAAATCGTTGTTGCTGGCGATTTCAATATTCACAACTCTGCCTGGCTTCGCCATTCCAGCCATACAACTCCCGAGGGCCTTTATGTTGAGCTTTTTGCCGAGTATAACAGAAAGAACTTTAGTACGAAGTAGAGGGCTGAATGAATGTCTTACAAGACATTCTCTTGCATGCGCTGATGAGAGATTTGACGATTTTTAATACTAAATATAACAAAAATTGACCATTTTACTTATTTGTAGTTATTTACAAGATGTTAAAATTCAGATCATTACAAAAAAAAAAATAAATAAAACAGAAAACAACAAAAAAATATTTTGGTGTTGTATAAGAAAATGTTTTGTGAATGTCTTGCAAAACATTCATACTGGCCTCTAGTACGAAGACGTTGCTCGTAAAGAAACTTTTCACGATTAAGTAGTTTGGAACACTCATATCTCGCCCGTTTGCGAAGCTGATCAGTATTGGCGTTCTTATTATCCCGCCAATTATTGAACGCTAACTCTCTGGATCTGACTGCGTTCATGCAAGTCTGGTTAAACCAACATTTATCTTTTGGTTTAACCGAAATAACCATAACCAGTGAATGAACCAACGTACATTCCGTGCGTTGACGGTGAACACCAGAATACTCTTGACCTTTTCCTTACTTCACATCCAGACAAATATGAAGTAAGAACACTTGCACCTCTCGGCAATTCGGATCATTGTACCATTTCCGCAACTTTTTCGTTCTCCGTTCTTCGAAACGTTTCGACAACAGCTGCGAAACGTTCAGTTTTTATTTACGAAAAAGCACGTTGGGATGAGCTCAACGATTTTTTCCAGCATTTTAATTGGAAACTCTGTTTCCTTGACGACAACGTAGAGGCCGCGACGAAAATGGTTAAACAGCTTATATTGCTTAGAATTAAATCTTTCATTCCTTCGAAGCAAATTTCGGTTAAACCAAAAGTTAAATATTGGTTTAACCAGACTTGCAGGAACGCAGTCAGATCCAGAGAGTTAGCGTTCAATAATTGGCGGAATAATAAGAACGCCAATACTGATCAGCTTCGCAAACGGGCGAAATATGAGTGTTCCAAAGTACTTAGTCGTGAAAAGTTGCTTTACGAGCAACGTCTTCGTACTAAAGTTCTTTCTGCACCACGGGGTAGTAAGAGCTTTTGATCATTCGTTAAAAGAGTAAAGGATACTGCTAGTTCAACTATCCCAACTCTTATAAAGGATGACCAAATATTCACAGAACCGATTGATAAAGCTAACCTTTTAGCTGAGATGTTTGCAGGTAATTCATTCCTGCCGGAAAGCGATCAACCACTGCCCGAGCTTGAAAGAGTGTCGAGTACTATGCCTAAGATATTCTTTCGAGCTCGACGTAAATAAGTCATCGGGGCCGGATGGTATACCAGCACTGGTGCTGAAACAGTGCTCTTCGACGCTAGCTCGCCTTTTTAGTGCTTCGTACCATGCGGGAGTTTTCCCCTCGTGCTGGAAGGTTGCCAATGTCCAGCCAATCCCTAAAAAGGGTGCGGCTAACAACCTTGAAAATTACCGCCCGATCGCAATATGCTCTGCGCTCTCAAAGGCGATGGAGAGTATGGTTAATTACCATCTTGTGAATTATTTAGAGTCCAACTCACTTCTTAATGACCGACATTATGGCTTCCGCAGACGTCGTTCTACGGGAGACCTGTTAGCGTTCCTCTCGGAGCGTTGGAGTTGGTCCATTCACCGTTTTGGTGAGAGCAAAGTGGTTGCTCTGGATATTTCAAAGGCCTTTGATCGTGTATGGCACGGGGCGCTTATTTCAAAGCTTATTGCGTTTGGTGTGGGTAATGACTTCGCTTGTTTAATTTCGAGCTTTCTCAGAGATCGTACTATTCGTGTTGTTATAGATGGGGTCTCATCCGACGAGTTTCAGCTGAATTCAGGCGTACCGCAGGGTTCTGTTCTTTCTCCTTCCCTATTTCTTATCTTTCTCAATGATCTTCTTGGTCAAACTTTCAACCCTATCTACTCTTTCGCAGATGACAGCAACATTTGTCATTCATTTTCCTTCGATCGTAGGCCAAGCCCTGAGGAGATTGGGGGCAAAAGGCAGATTATGAATGACACACTGAATCGTGACCTTTCTACAATCTCAGATTGGGGTCGTGCGAATAAGGTCGACTTTAATGCACGCAAGACCCAATGTTGTATGTTGACCCATAGGACTGTGGGGTCAACTGTCATCTGTACGTATGGGTGATATTGATATTGAAGAATCGGATACTCTTGATGTTCTGGGCATGAAAATTCAGTGTGATGTCCGTTGGAATAAACATGTTTTTCAGGTGTCGAAAGAAGCATTCAAGTGTCTAGGTTTTTTACGTCGGTGCAAGAAGTCCATCCGATTTACTCACCATTTATACCACCTATATTCAACCGAAGATGGAATACAACTCCAATATATGGGCAGGAGCTTCGAAGTCTATTTTGGAGCTTCTGGACCGTGTGCAAAGGAGGGCGTCGGCGCTTATCAATGACAATAGGGTATCCAGCTCTATTGACTCATTGAAGCATCGTCGGAATGTGGGTTGTGTGACCCTGTTCTATCGATATTACCATGGGAAGTGCTCGGCTGAGATAAGTGAACTTGTCCCCTAAGCCAAAGTTTTTATTTGTAATACTCGCTTATCAAGTAGAGCGCCTCCGTTTGTAGTCGATTGTCCAGTGGATCGCACGACGCATTTATCAGTCGCACTAGCCGTATGTGGAATAAACTCCCCGCAGAAGTCTTCCCTGTTACTTACAATGTAGAGAAATTCAAATCAAATATTCACAAACACTGCTCCCTCTTTCCTCCTCCTCATAACCTATTTTCCTAATACCAACACAATGCACTGCGTTAATAGGGGGCATCCCCTGAGTGTTGCTCCATAAAAAAAACAAAAAAAAAAAAAGATAAACCATTCAGATATGGAATTTTGACTTCATCGGATATCATTAACCCACTTTAGCTTGGAATCCAAAATGACCCACGAATTTGAAGAAAATGCAAAAACGAGTTTGTTTTTAAATTAATTTTAAAGATTTTTTAGAATCTCTGATTTGGAGATGAATTCCTCTCCACATTTACGTTTTTATGTATTCAATGCATACGAAAGAGATACAAATTAATGTACAGAGTCTTAAATTATTCTTTAGATTTTAACTCATTGCGGTGTGGTTTTCGTCGATTTGGATAAAATTTTAATACGTGAAAGAGGGGACAGAAAAAATAAAAATAAGGACAAAATCTGATTTCAATTATTAAATTTTTTTCATTTTTATGAATTTCAGAAGAGTTACGGAGTTTATTTTTGTTCCTTTTTTAAATAAAATTATTAAAAACACAACAAGTGTATGTATGTTATTTTACAGAAATTTTTTTCGATTAATCGATCAATTTTAAAATTTTGTTCGATTAACCGCTTAAGAAAAAAACCCGAATAATTAATTGCACGATTAATTGAATAACCTACTAATAAGCTATAAAACCTTCAAAAAATGGATAATTTTTACGAAAAAATAATAAAATAAAATTGTTACTCGAGTAATTTTAAAATCTTACACGATTAATCGAGTTACTCGAGTAGTTTTAAAATCTTACACCATTAATCGAGTAATTTCAAAACCTGAAAATCGAGTTACTCGATTACTCGAACAAAGCAAAACCCGAGTAATTTGAATCCCCTAATACATACCGAAAGTTTTGCATTGATACGATATATGTTTTACAGTAGCGGGGCAGTTGGTGTGGAAATCCACATATATGGTAATGAAAGCTTTTGCTGGATTTTATGTCGGCCCAAGCACGAATCTTATTGAGTTTGGTTGAAATCTGTCCATGGTTTGACCTAGTGCCCATATAAAATCCCCAAAAATTGGATTGTTCGCAGGCAACAGATCGCAAATACGAAGACATTTTAATGCAATTTGGTATCCTGTTGATCTTCTCAGGAAAAACATGGTAATGACAGGTTGTTACCATACGGATTACCAGGTAATGATAGGTCATTACCTTTCGCATTACTTTAGAATACAAAATAATGACTAACTGATAATAAGTTGTGGAAGTACTTATATATTCTTGCAAAGTAATCACTTACTGGTAATTGATTAAATAAGTACCGATTTTTTTAAATATTAATATTTTATTTATTAATTTGTTTTGAACTAAATAGGAAATTTTCCAAGGTAAAAAGTTATTTTGCCAATATGATCAACCATTTCATAATGTAGGGTAACCACTTATATCCTCACTTCTAAGTAACCACTTATTCTAGCTTTGTGAGTAACTACATATTCTTTCACTATGGGTAACTCATTATTCTCACTTTTTTTGTAAGCGAGATGTAGGCATGAATTTTTGGACATCGTGAACAAAAGTAATGTTGCGAGTAAATAGCCTGGTAACCAGTGAAACTCTTTGCGTGCTACTTACTCGTTTAATTACTTGGTAATGTCTGTTTTTGCTGGGTTATTTAGAATCGGTCCATGTTTAGACCAAGTATCCGTATAAAATATAAAGATATTTTGATTGAAATTTTTTTATATCGACTTATTTATTTTTGTTTATTGATTTGTATTTAAATCCTCCCGTCTTTGGGAGGATTTAAATACAAAATACAAATACACAATTGATTCTAGATTGATCTACCTCATTCCCAATTTCTTACTTAACATTAGGTAAAATCAAAATTTCTTACCGTTATTCTATTTTTTTTTTTCATTATTTTATAGACAAATTTTAACACACGTGCATTTCAATCCATTCCAACCAATATTTAGCTCTAAGCCCGACTGGTGTAGGTTATCATATAATCCGCATGCCCAACTTTAATTTTTTACTTGTTTTTAACAATGTTTTTTTTTTGTTTATTAGCTGGAACATTTCTGACTTAGGTCCCACTGTGCCATGTTTGCTTGCAATTCATTTTAGCCCTAATTATGGCCAACTAAACTAAAGCTCTCTTGAGTTTTGGTTTTTTTGATAACTCTCATCTTATTGCTGCTACTCGTACTGAAGAGCTTTTTTAAATGATCTCCCTTAATGGTGATCTTTTAGTATTTTGCTTTCAACAAAAAAAGATAAAAGTGCAAGTGGTTTTTGTGATTTGATTTTGTTAATAGAAATTTATTTAGTACAGTAGTTACATATGATTAGTCTTTAGCAGTATTATACTTTTGTTTTTTTTTTATTACTTTTTTATTCAAAATTTATTTCATTAGGTGTCTATTGTAATATGTAAATTAGTTTGATTGTACTTTACAATGTTTAATAAAATGACATTCAAAGTATTTAAATGGCCTATTCAAAATTGTATGTTTATATTTATTACAAATCATCATCTATCCATTTTGTATTACGAAAATTAATATAACTGGAATATTATTTTAAAGTAAAGGTGGATATGGTATAATTTTATTAATGGATAGAATTTTTGACGGCATGGTTTTCAGTTTTAATATATAAAGTAAAACTTTCATTTAAAACTTAATATATATTTAAAATTAATTTATTCTAATTTAACAAAATGAATATTTAAATTTATTATATAGGTCAATAAAATACCTAATAAGGTCGTTCACACTATTTTTTTTTTTTTTTACCATTGCACATGAATTTACACATTTTGAAATGCATGTTGAATTAGCTAACAAAAAAAGTGAAGGAGTTGCAAATTTTTAAAAAATATTAAATATAAAAGCTACTTAAAAAATATTACTACTAAAATTAAGCTAATTAAAATTAAAAATTTTTTACTTAAAAACACAAAGTTTTTACAACCTGTCTAAAGTAAATTAGCCACATATGATAGCGTGGGCCGAAATACAATGAAATCACCGAAACCACTCTTTACTAATAGTGAGAAAAAAAATTTATATCGGCTATACCAGTATTTTTAGATAAAAGTTTTAGAAGTCGTCTTTCATTTTTGAATTTTCGAAAAATTCTTGAAATTTCTTATATTTTACTTTCGGTTTGCCTAGATTCAATAGTTCATACATGCAAAAAAAAAAAAAACATTTGGGATGACCATATTCGAAGAGCATCATATACCTTTTTCTATCATAATATGATTCCTTAATTACTACATAATGATTCCAAACTGATCCCAATATTATCATATTATAGTTTTTTCCCAACATTCTCTTGAAGGTGAGTGAAAAAGCTGTGCACGATTTGTTTTATTCAAAATATTACATTTATTTATTCAATGACCAATTTACAAAATTAAATAATTTAAATTATTTTTATTTATCACTTATATATAATTAAAAATAAATTATGGAAACATCTGATAACAGCGCATGGAAAAATATTGTTAAAAATACAATTTTACAATGCATCCGAAATGATCGTATTATATTCCTA
Source organism: Leucophora obtusa (assembly GCA_949987735.1). NCBI lineage: Eukaryota > Metazoa > Arthropoda > Insecta > Diptera > Anthomyiidae > Leucophora > Leucophora obtusa. The sequence continues at coordinate 157,816,919 of OX465296.1, forward strand.
ATGATCATAATATTTGTTCGTAATCATATTATGGTAAAAAAGAAAATTTTGTGGTCATTTGGGATAATATTATGATCATCAGGAACATAATATGATCAGTACAAAAATATTGTGATCATTTCGTCCAGCAAATTATTTTTTTAATTTTTTAATTTTGCACTTTTTTCAATTTTGTTTTCGTACAAAACTAAAATCTATCACACTTCTTATTATAGACGCTCTGAAACAATATTTTTGCTACGTGTGAGTACAAAAAATTAAAAAAATGATTTTTTTTACATAATTTATAGCACTAAACACTTTATTGCATAATAAACAATAATTTTATTTGAGGATTGCTTGACAATCTATATCTCTCTAGACTTCTTGACTAGAGCGAGTGAATTCCAATAAGTTATTTTTCTACTTTTTAAGTCTTTTTTTTTAATATATACCCATAAAAAATTTAAGCAAATCACTTGGACTTGATAAATTGTCTTAAAATAACCAAAGTTAAGTGCGTAAATATATTTATAAATGTCAAATTTGTATGGAAATATCTATAGTTCACATTTAAATCTGGTTGCTTTTATTTTTATTTTACCGGTCATAAATTTGAAAAGACTTAATTTCATTTAAAATAACATTTTTGGAAGTTGTAAAAAAGAACTGCTTTAGAAGCGGAAAATCACAACTTCATGATACTTTGGAATCCTCCTTAAGAATTACTTTCACTTTTTTTGCTGGGTATATATGTATATTATTTATTTTAGTGCTTCTTACAACTTCTTCTTACAAAATCTTAAACAAGACTGACGCTAACTGATAGATGAATCTCTTAAAAAAATATACTGACGATTTCATGGTTGTCGAAACTGTACCAATGATTGTGAATATGATCTCTCTCAACTCACATAACAATATGATTGTAATTCGAAGAGAGGAATATGATTGTCCAGATAATATATGATTTTAGACGAGAGAATAATATGATAACCGAAAAAAGTGAGATTTTAACTATAAAATGATTATAGGCGACCATATAATTTGTAAAGTATGATTAATATATTAATAACACTTCATGACACTCATAAAATTAATGGAGATCTGACCATCAGTTCTATATATTTCGGACAGGGGAAACCGGTTCTTCTTTGGGACTATTCGAAACAAAAACGAGTAAAAAAGTTAAAGTCGGGCATGCCTACTATATGATATCCTACACTAGTCTGGTAAAAAGCCAATTAATGTTTGTATCCGAAATTCGTATGGGCTGAAATGGGGCGAAAGAAGCCCCAAAATTTACCAAAATATCTTAATATTTTTTGGCCGGTAGTGTGCGTACAATACCACATGGGGAGACAGACGGACATCGTTAAATCGAAACAAAAAGTGATTCTGAGTCGATCGGTATAATAAAAAGTGGGTCCAAGTCCAATATTTTTTGGTGTCACAAACATAAGAATAAACTTATTATACCCTGTCCACTAGATCGTACCACCTTAAAGGCAAAAAAAAGTACGTGGTACACCTTCAAATATAAAGTATTTTTGCAAGGCAATTTGGAAAAAAAATTTTTTACCGAACGTAGGGGTCGCCTTTTTTAATTTTTCGTTATAACTTCGGCATTTACAGTCGGATCTTAATATTAGCATATTTTCTGCTAGATTTTGCAGATTGAGTTGGGCAATTGCATATTTTTTTTGTAAAAATATGCTAACTGCTTTTTAGCATATTCTGTTGGACAAAAGCAGATTTTTTAGCATATTTTGTTTTATTTAAGGTTTTTTTTCGAATTTGATATCTATAAACTCTTGTAAAAAACGACTATCCGTACTTACGTGAATTCTTTTTAAACAAATAAAATTTAAACATTTGGGGCTGCCTTTGGACGAAATCTGTTTTCGTATATGGGCTTGCCCGGAACGCGAAATAGAGCAATTACCTTAAGTGGCATGCTCTCCCTTTACTAACAACCACATAATTCCTTTGTTAGCATTTGTTGTTTTTAACATTTTATCAATTTTAAAATACTAAAATTCCAAAAAATTCTGTGACAAATATTTTTGTTTACATTTGAAAGAGAAAAGCCAAGAATTTTCAAGACTTGGCAGCATTTTTATAACTACTTAATTTTTAAGAAGCTAAATTTATACCTACTTAAAATTTTTATAAATGCTTAAATTTGTATGGAATATTTATATAAAATTCGAAAAAAAACAAACCTTTAATAAAAGCATATTTTTAGCATATTTTTTAACAAAATAATTTTTTCTGCAACAATATTTATAACAATAACAATTAGCGTTTTTTTTAATCACCTGGATTTAGAAATTTTCATACAAAAAGGGGATTTATTAAATTCAAAAAAAAAGCTGGATTTAATATATCCACAATAAAAGCACAAATATATGAAACAGCCTATTAATTTAATGTCAGAAAAAAATACGAATGAAAATTAAAAGAAAAACAAAAAAAATTGAAAAACTAACAAATAAAAGGTTTTTATTAAATTTTTTTTATGAAATTTGTTTATAAAAAAAACTACACTCCAAATACATATTTTTCATCTTGGACATGGAGAAATAGCTGAAATAGAAATAGCCATTTTTCACTCTACTGTAAGTAATTTAATTACATCCAATTAGTGAATGTTAAATATTGTAATGGGATTTTTCAATTGTGTAAAAATATAAATTGAAGTGTTAGAACTGAAAAGGCAGACTGTCTATCGCTGTTTTATATAAAATATAATTAAAACTTAAAAGTTAAAGTAAAATCCTTCATCATCGAATTCGGTATTGAAAATTAGGGTGAAAGAAGTGTCGGACAGAAAATTCCTTTTAAAATAGGGAGAATCTAACCCCATCTGTTGAGCACTTTTAGAACTACTTTTTCGATTTAGTAAATCCAAGTGATTAGAAAAAGCGGCTAATGTTTTCATAACTTTATTTCATGCGTAATTATATTCAATTCTTTTTAGAATGTAAACTTTTTTAGTAGTATTGATATACTACTATAATTTGAAAATGCTACAAAAACCATAAAAAAATCTTGCAAAAATTTTAAATCAGTTATGTTTATTGTGAAAAAATTAAATGAGAAAATTTATTTTTTTAGTCTCAAAGAAAGTTTAAACAGTATTTACAAAAAAATATCTTTTCATACTTTTTTAAAGTATCTTAGAATAAATGTAAAAGTCTACCTCTCAATTCATAAACACTGCAAAGTTCTAGGAGGTTTATAAAACAAATTCTTCACATAAAATGAAAGCATTTATGAATTAAGGTGTAAACTTTTATATTTATTCTTAGATAGTTTAAAAAACTATTAAAATACAATTTTTTATAAACATTGTTTAAAAAAAGTATTTTTCTATTAACAAGACTTTATTAAATAATACTAAAAAAATTATTTAGCAGATTTTCAGCATATTTTTTGTATTAAATTTAGCAGATCTTTAGCACAATGATTGAATTGAATTTTTGAATTGAATTTAATTTATTTATTTGATGTCCTGTACAACAAGACAAAAAGTCTTATAGTTAAAGTACAGGATTATTATATGTAATTATTAGAATATATGTACAATAAAAAAAAAGAACATATATATAAATAAATAGAAAGTACAAAATTGAAATTTTTAGAAAAAAGAAAAAAAATAAAAAAGTACATCATTAGAATTAAGATTAAACATTAAAAATTAGAAATTATTACAATTGAAATTGATCAAAGTTAAACAGAGCAAAGTTTATAAATGTTTACACTTAATTAAACAAAATTTATATGTTAACTGTAAAATTCGTAAATTGATTTCTTAAACTGCCCTGCGTTGCTTAAAAATTGTATGTTTGGCGGTAGCGAGTTCCAAAGACGAATAGATTCTGTATAAAATTGCCATTCAGAGACCAGAAACTCATACAAAATGGGAACTATATTATTATTTCTTTCCGATTGTGAAAAGGATAATCGATTATAAAGATATTTAGGTTCACGTGTGTTCACGATCTTATGCATAAGCGTAAGTGCCTTTATTTTCAAAAGATCACAGAGTCTTACTCCATATAGTTTTTTCTCATAGGGTGTAATATGGGAAAATCGTCTCAAATTATAAACATATCTCAATATAGCATTATATGTTGAGGTTAATTTGTTTAAGCTTACAGAATCGCAGCACGCAAATACTTCGCATCCGTATAATAGTGTTGGAATAAGGTAAGTTTTCGCAAGTAGTGCTCGTATATGGACTGGTGTTAAATGTTGGGTACTCCGCAAAGACCGTAACATAGAATAAGTTTTACCGGCAGCAGCATTTACATGATCAGTCCATGTTAGAGTTTTATTAAAAATTATACCAAGATTTTTAGTTTTCGTCACTATTTCAATTCTTTGATTGTTAAGAGTTATATCTAAGACATTAGGTGGCTTAATTGATTTTTTGGTTATTATAAGGCATTTGGACTTAGCGGGATTAAGACATAAACCATTTGCTGTTGCCCATATATAAATTTTCGAGAGATCAGCATTTATTTTATCTATGCAATTATTAAGTTCATCCTTTTGACTGCATATATATAATTGCACATCATCAGCATACATATGTGATTTACAAAAAGATTATAAAAAAAAATTGCGATTTTTTAATTTAGCATATTCTAAGCATATATTTTTTATTTGAGGATTTAGCAGATTTTAGCAGAAATTTTTTAGGAATCTAGCATATTTCCATTTAAGAGTTCTGGCAACACTAGTGATATATCAATTTTTTGGTCTCGAGGAGACAAAAATATCGATTCTCCCTTTGGAGAATTTTACTAAAATCTGAAACTTTGATCACAATTCGGAAACAAACGATATAGCCGATTCCAAATTTGTTTTCCGCATAATATTTTCATTACCAACTAATAAACTTTACCGCGCTACTACACTCAAAATAATACGTCTGTTGGCTGGACAGAAAAATTTGTTACTTTAACAAAACTTATTCCCGTTTTTTGGCTTAAAATAAAATTTGTTGATTTTAACAAATTCTTTTGTTAAATTTAACAAATCTAAATTTAAGTAAAAACTTTGCAAAACTACAGTTTTATCTGTGATTATACTAGGTCGTAGAATTTATCCAATTTTAGGGTCCCGGGACCCTCTCCGGGCCTAGTCCATATCATGTGGGAGCATATAAGGGCACTTTAAGGGAGCAAACATTTTGTCCGTTATGCTCTATCTCGCTTAGTTTTCGAGATATGGGCCATTTTATGAAGTGGGAAATTGTTATTAAAAATTTCCGAGGGTCCAAGGTCCCGACAGGGTCCTTTTTTGGAAAGAGGGTATTATACGGTTAGGGGTAGTCGAAATTTTCATCAATTTTGCTCTAACTCTTAACTTAGTTTTCGAGATATGGGCCATTTTAAAAAAATCGGGAGGGAATGAAATAGCACCATTTTTAAAACTTCGGATACATTGGTTGCGCCATCTACCGGGTAATAAGAGTAACATGAATATTATATTTTAACAATAAATTGTGTAAAATTTAACGAATGGGTTCTTAAAAATTAGTTTTAAATAATTTAAAAAATTAACACTCAAAATTAGTTAAACTACTGAGGATTTTTAGTATTGTGTTAAATGAGGATAACTAAAATCTTTGCTTAAATCAGTGTTTCAACTAAAAATTTGTTAAAAGTTAGTCAAATCGATTTGAAACCGGTTTGACAAATTTTTCTACTGACCTATTATTTTAAGTGTAGAAGTTGATCTCCGCATTTCAGTGGATTTCAACCAACCCTAAAATAAGTATAGGCTGAATTTCAAATATATTTAACATGTGACATGCATTTGATTTAATTTGAATATTGATTAGGAATACCAAGTGAAACTGAAATCTTAAGTATAAGGTCATACACAACGACAACAACAGCAACAATAAATAAAAAATTACCATAATAAATTAATATTTTGATTAATTATAAATAACGATTAAATTACTAATATTTTTTATAAAGCAAAATATGTAAATTGCGGGATTTTAAGACTATTAAGGCGAGTTTTGGGGATAGAATTCGACATTGGTTAAACACTATTTAAACTTAATACGAGGCGGATCAATAAGTTCGTGAGTTTTTAAACTTATCTCGTAACTTATTAAAAATCAACACTGCTCTCGTCAAGTATCTTCTGTCAAAGTTTGACCTAGCTCCGTCATTAACTTTTTGCTTGGCAGCTAATCAAAGCAAACACCCGGGTAAAAATCATAATATGGTGTCATATATAATTATATCTTTTATGATATGTTCCCATTTACCTACAACGGCATACAATTTGATGCGAAAATGGGTCATATATATGTGTCTAAAAATTAGATATAATTCGATATAGTTTGATCCGAGATTTGACCATATATAGGGCATCAAATTATATCTAATTCGATATAAATGTATCTGATTTTATATAATTTCATCCGAGAGTAGGTAGTGTTTTTATGATTAAGATGACAAAGCAAATTGTGGTGAATTTTTGTTGTTGTTTTTTCTTTGATATTTTAAATGTTTTATAACGCTTAGATATAATTCGATATATTTTGATCCGAGATTTGACCATATATAGGGCATCAAATTGTATCTAATTCGATATAAATGTATCTGATTTTATATAATTTAATCCGAGAGTAGGTAGTATTTTTATGATTAAGATGACAAAGCAAATTGTGGTGAATTTTTTGTTGTTGTTTTTTCTTTGATATTTTAAATGTTTTATAACGCTTAGATATAATTCGATATAGTTTGATCCGAGATTTGACCATATATAGGGCATCAAATTATATCTAATTCGATATAAATGTATCTGATTTTATATAATTTAATCCGAGAGTAGGTAGTATTTTTATGATTAAGATGACAAAGCAAATTGTGGTGAATTTTTTGTTGTTGTTTTTTCTTTGATATTTTAAATGTTTTATAACGCTTAGATATAATTCGATATAGTTTGATCCGAGATTTGACCATATATAGGGCATCAAATTATATCTAATTCGATATAAATGTATCTGATTTTATATAATTTAATCCGAGAGTAGGTAGTGTTTTTATGATTAAGATGACAAAGCAAATTGTGGTGAATTTTTTGTTGTTGTTTTTTCTTTGATATTTTAAATGTTTTATAACGTTCCTAGACGAGAACAAGAAATTCTCATTGAGTTTATAATTTAACTTAACAAATATTTATAGAAATTATAAAAACGTCGTTCCCTGACGATTTCTTTAAGCAAAAATGAAATCCGTATAGGAACATGCTTTCAACATATAATGAGAATTCGTAAGTTTTATTTCTTTCATTTCATTTTGTTAAAAAAAAACCAAAAAAATATATGTAACGAATTTTTGTTAGTTGTTTTGACTAATTTGTGGTTCATTTTATTAACAGTTAAAAACATAAGAAAATGTAAGTTGAATTTAATGAAATGTTAGTGGTCCTGTTTTCAAATGAAATTTCATTTGGTTTTAAATATCTCTTATTCGACAAAAATAATAATTGAATAAAAACGATATCCACTTTGTATATTTTTCTTTGAAATTATAAGAAATAAATTAAAACGAGTAAAAAGGTTAAAGTCGGGCATGCCGACTATACAATACCCTACACCAGTCTGGTTAAAAGCCAACTAATGTTTGGATCCGAAATTCGAATGGGTTAAAATGGGACTTGTGTCAAAATTTTCTATAATGTGAGTCAGCGAACCAAATTTCATTAAAATATCTTAACCAAGCCAATTTTGGGGGGGCCCTTATATGGGCACTAGGTCTAAACATGGACCGGTGTTAACCAAAAACAATAGGCTTCGTCCTTGGGCTGACATAGGTCGGTGTACCGAATTTGATCAAAATATCTTAATATTTGCGACCTGCAGCGTATAAACAATATAATTTTGGGGGGACCCTTATATGGGGACTAGGTCTAAACATATACCGATGTTCACCAAAATCAACAGGCTTCGTCATTGGGCGAACATAGGTCTGTGTACCAAATTTCATCAAAATATCTTAATATTTGCGACCTGCAGCGTATAAACAATATAATTTTGGTATGACCCTTATATGGGCACTAGGTCTAAACATGGACCGATGTTCACCAAAATCAATAGGCTTCGTCCTTGGGCCAACATAGGTCTGTGTACCAAATTTCATCAAAATATCTTAATATATGCGACCTGCAGCGTATAAACCATATAATTTTAGTAGGACCCTTATATGGGTACTAGGTCTAAACATGGACCGATGTTCACCAAAATCAATAGGCTTCGTCCTTGGGCCGACATAAGTCGGTGTACCATATTTCATCAAAATATCTTAATATTTGCGACCTGCAGCGTATAAACAATATAATTTTGGTAGGACCCTTATATGGGGACTAGGTCTAAACATGGACGAATGTTCACCAAAATCAATAGGCGTCGTCCTTGGGCCGACATAAGTCGGTGTACCAAGTTTGATCAAAATATCTTAATATTTGCGACCTGTAGAGTGCGCACAAGAATGCATGGACAGACAGACAGACAGACGGACGGACGGACAGACGGACATCGTTAAATCGAAATAAAAAAAAATTCTGAGCCGATATAAGGTGGGTCTAGGACCAATCTTTTTTGGTGTTACAAACATCAGCACAAACTTATAATACCCTGACCACATAGTGGTGTAGGGTATAATGACCACATAGTGGTGTAGGGTATAAAAATTAAAAATTGTGTCATTTTGACCCCACTTTTTAACTCCTAAACATGAGATTGGGTCGCCAAAAAAATACGTGTTCATTATTTGTTCTCATTAAGTTCGGAGAAATAGCCACAATCTAAAAATCTGGCATACATTAATGTTTAGTCAAAATACTACTCTATTTTCTTCACATGTGAACTCATTTATAACAACATGGATTTGTGACCTACTAACAACAGAATGCAACTGAAATAATTGTTAGTATCATTTACATACATTGCAGAAATTGGCATGCAACTAAATAGAAAATTGATTCTATATGACCTAAAGTCAATTTAGAGAATACATTATAATAATGCCGGTATTTAGTTGTCATTGCCCCCAATAAGTACTAGATTTACAAAACTAAAAAAGGTCATTCATCTAACTACATACGTTGGTATGTTGTACAAACTGACAGACTAACAACCTGTTTAGAACATGCAATATATGGTTTCATGGATAAAATGAAAAAATTCCAAATTTCGTTGAAAACGAATTTGTAAAATGCCCTGCAATAATTTAGATGGTTAATTTTATTGAAATTACCTCAAGTTAAAACTTTCTTTTGGTAGATCTTTTATTATTTCACAGGATGAAAAAAATATTTTAAAGCCTTGCATACAGTTTCCTTTTCAAATGGATTTTTATTCATTTTTGTAAGAACAATTTGAAATTAAATTTTAAAGTAGCGGCAAATGATATGACTAACTAAAAATATCCTTTATTCTATAATGTAAAGTATTAAGAATGAAAAGAGCAATAAAATGTAATAAAACAGCAATAAAATGAATTACTTTAAGTAACATATTTACATACGAATGAATGCATTCCATGTATATTAGACTGCCTCATGGAAAAAAGTTGTTGTTTCGTTAAAAAAAAAACTTAATTATTTTTAAAGTCCTAACGCTTTTCCTGTATTCAAAATTTCTTGTGTTATCTTTATAAAGCTCACAATTACTATTTCCACGCACATTTCAACTGAGAAAATCAAAATTTTTAGCCTATTTTCATGATTTTTGCCCATTTTTCATCGATTTTCCCCATTTTTGTGCTCTTTTTATGCGCTTTTTTGTAGTTCTTGCGCAAAATTATCGACATAATTCTTACCGTTTTTCCTTTTTACAATATATTATGCAATATTATTGCCATTTCAAGCAACTCAACACACTTTTTAAATACAAAAACCATCGTTTTTCGGTAATGTGCGTAGACAATTAAAAGGAAAAAGGAAAGTGTACTTTTTTAATTATTTGGGTTTTTTCCGTTGGCTACCTGCATGATTTTTTTACACAAATTTTTTTTACACAAACGCACACGAATCAGGTATATAGCCACCCTTAAAAGATGCGCCAATTCATAAGTACCTCTCAGTAAAATATTGAAACTTACGTAGTATTTATAGATGTTCATTGATCGATTTTTGTCATTCAACAAGTGTCTCCGAACGCGTAAAGTACGATTTTTTAAAGTGACGAAAAAGTAATAAAAGTATAAATAAAGTTTCCAGTTTGAAGTGATTAATTTTTACGGTAAAAAATGGATGAATGCCTGAAAAACTTCAATCATTACTGTTATATGTGCGGAAAGTGGACCATTATGTCGTCTAAGAAAAAAATTACTGATGAAATTTCAACATTGTACGAGCAGTACTTCAATATTCCAGTGATTCGTAATGTTGACTGGGTGCCTAAAATATCTTGTTCATCGTGTGTAGCACGTTTGTATGATTGGCGAACAGGTCGACGGGAAAGCATGCCATATGGAATACCGATGATTTGGTCAGAGCCAGTGGACCACGAAAAAAACATGTGCTACGTATGTAAAAATAATGTTGTGGGTATGAACAGAAGAAAGGCGATGGAATATATTTACCAAAGTGTTCCGTCAACTCAAACCACTCTTCCCCATTCTTCGCCAGTGCCAATCCCGAGAAAACCGAGTCCAACTGAAGAATACATCCCACCATCTTTTTTTTCGGAGCCAGAATCGAATTTTTCTGTGTATCAGCCATCAAATATTACGCCACCATGCAAACACATTGAAGTTACACAACAGCGCTTGAACATAATGTCAAGACAACTAAAGTTGTCACAAAATAAAACCATAATTCTTGCTCAACATCTTAAAGCTGTGAACATCCTGTCACGAGAAGTTAAAGTGTTCGGTTCGCGTGGTCGACAGCATAAATTTCTACCGTTTTTTACTCGCAACGAAAACAATTCATTTACGTACTGTAATGATATCGATGGTTTGATGTCGGCCATGAATTACACGTACAATGCGGACCAATGGCGGTTGTTCATCGATGGATCGAAGAGCAGTCTCAAGGCTGTGCTGCTGTATTTCGATAATACAAAAAACTCTGTGCCAATTGCGCTTGCCGTGAAAACAAAGGAAACGTATGATTCCATGAAACTAATCTTGGATTCTGTGAAATACCATGAACATTGTTGGAAAATATGCGCTGATTTGAAAGTGGTTGCACTTATCTGTGCCCTTCAAACTGGTTACACTAAAAATATGTGCTACTTGTGTACGTGGTATTCGCGATATACACCACAGTATCAAAAACGAGATTGGTTACCGAGAACAAATCGTCTAATCGGGCAGCAGAACGTTATCCACGAGGAGTTGGTGCCGATGGATAAGGTATTGCTGCCACCATTGCACATTAAACTTGGGTTAATGAAGAATTTCATCAAAGCGTTACTGGTGCGTGGAAATAGATTGGCTTTTGGACGATTGGAGTACATTTTTCCACGCTTGAGTGAAGCGAAAATTAAAGAAGGTAAATAAATATTTGGAATTCTTTTTCCGCCAAACAAAGATGAAGTATTCTTGAAAGTTTTTATATAAAATCATATATTTATTTCAGGTGTGTTGAATGGCCCAGACATTCGCAAACTGATGAAGGATGAAGACTTCAACAATGTCCTTCAAGAGGAGGAACTCATCGCTTGGGATAGCCTGAAAGCAGTGATCGAAAAAGTTCTCGGCATTCATCGAGTGGACAATTGGCGTGCCATTGTTGATAATATGCTGCAATCTTTCGAAAACATCGGTGTTCGAATGTCGTTGAAAGTGCATTTCATGCATCACCACCAGGATCACTTCGAGCGTCAGTTGCCGTCTGAATCAGACGAGCATGGGGAACGTTTCCACCAGGTATCAGCAAAGTTGGAACACTGGTATAGTGGAAAAAAATTAGATTCACTTTTGGCAGATCTTTGCTGGAATTTGTTAATGGAATTGGAGGATAACGAATGATATTCCATTGCTTATTTCTCTATTTCAATTGCCAATTTAAAATGAATTACATTAATATGGAGAAACACGCATTTCCATTAATTTTTATACCGAAAAAATGTATTCAACCACAAAAAATTTATTTAAATCAATAAAAAACCCGAAAATCATCCGAAAAAGCGTAAAAAACGATGGTTTTTGTATTTAAAAAGTGTGTTGAGTTGCTTGAAATGGCAATAATATTGCATAATATATTGTAAAAAGGAAAAACGGTAAGAATTATGTCTATAAGTTTGCGCAAGAACTACAAAAAAGCGCATAAAAACAGCACAAAAATGGGGAAAATCGATGAAAAATGGGCAAAAATCATGAAAATAGGCTAAAAATTTTGATTTTCTCAGTTGAAATGTGCGTTCTAATGGTGGAAATAGTAATTGTGAGCCGTATAAAGATAACACAAGAAATTTTGAATACAGGAAAAGCGACTTAAATGGGCTTAAATGGGCTGAAAATGGTCAAAAATTGACGAATTGACCGAAATTAAAAAAAAAAAACGCCATAGGTTTTTCCCAATGAGCCAAATTGGCACTTTCATCGGTGGAGTAGTAGTCAGGGGGCTCATCCAAACACAACCATATGGTTTTCACGTTAGTACCACAAATTTCGTGTTAAAAACTTGAACTTCTATACTACTTCTCCAATCAGGAAAAAGTGTTTACAAAAATTTAAGAGGAGTAGCTCTTCTTCAAGAAAATTGGTTTTATAGTCACTCTCCTTTAAAATGTATATTTTTGCAAATAACACCGTGTAAATCACATTTAACTTGACAGTTTTGGATTTACTATGTCTAAATACACTGTGAGACAAATGGTAGGGGAACCCTGTGATCGGGAAGGGTTCAAACTACCGGGGAAAGTTATATCGGTAAAAAAGAAGTTATACGTGTCCCGGCGTTTCGCTGGGTCACCCCTAGGAATCGAGATATATCGATTTTTTTTAATATTTTTTGCCCAAAATATTAAAAAAAAGTAATAAACAAAATGTTATTGATTTTTATGGAGCGGTAACAAACATTTATTTTTACCGGCAAAACTGTTGAGTATATAGAAAAACGTTATATGAACAGATTAAAGGAATTGTAATTTTTAATTTTTTTAAAATTGTTTGAGCAAAATCGGACTAGTGGTTCTCGAGTTATGTCAAAAAAAAAGATATATCTCGATTCCTAGGGGTGACCCAGCGAAACGCCGAGACACGTATAACTTGTTTTTGACCGATATAACATTTCCCGTTGGTTTCATCCCATCCCGATTTTGACTGTCGCATAGTGATATTAACCAATTTTCATAAAATTCGCAATTTCTCAATAAAATATGATCAAAAAAATAAAAAATTCGGGTCCTTAACTTTAAAAATATCGGATATAAAATGGATAAACTTATACGACTGCTAAACAATACTATATAAAATCGCAAGTTCTTCACAAAACAAGTAGATTATAAGTTCAATTCATTAATGAGCATGATTATCCTCCTACAAAGTCATTTTCGGGTAAGCACATTTTTGGCTTAAATAATCGCTTTTGCAACCACTGTGCTGACATGTATAAATCAATTTAACATATCATTTAAATGATAAAACAGTCTTTTTTTTTTTTAAGGGAAGCAACACTCAGGAAATTTTTCCTATTAATTAACACGTTGCTTCCTTTGGAGTGGGGATAGAGAAGAAGTGAAAGGTGGTGAAAGATGAAGGGTTTCAAATATGGCAACACTGTAATCGCGCGAGATGTTGAATTTTAGAACAGTTGTTGCGCGCCATCTGATGGTGAGTTGGCGAACTTTGTTGCAGCTTTTTAGTTTATAGCCCTGTTATGTTATTTTACTTCGGTGGGGTTAAGTGCTATGAGAACAACGAAGGAGGACGCTGCGATATGTATGAGGGAAAAAAAATACTCATACATATTATTTTACATAAATTGATGTTGGCTTGGTTGGGGCTCGAACCCGCAACCTCACGTGTAACAGTCCAACGCGCTAACCATTACACCACAGCGCCCATAATATAATATACGCTTAAATAATATACACTTAAATTAAAATTTTTTGGAAATTAATTAATATTTTTTTTGAAAAAGTAAGTCAAATTGGAAACTTAATATTTACTAAAATAAGTCATTGAATTTTGATACTTAATATAAAAATAAGGGTTAACGGTAAATTTTTAACAATTTTTTTTAAATTGAAACAGCTGTTTTTTGATTTTTGGTCAAAAAAATATAATTTTTTAAAAATTTTTCTGTTTTTTTTTTATAAATGAAAATGCTTTCAGGTATATGACTATTTTCACAAAATTGCTCCACTCTTCATGTTCTTGAGCAAGTTGCGAGATATTTACAAGCAGACATACCCATTTTTCCTGAATCGAATAAAAAAATCGGTTGCCCATTAGGTAGCGTCATTTTGCCACTTTTCCTCCACAAACATTCCAGATAAAAATTTTTTTTAAAATCGGTTTAAATTTTCTGTTAGAATTTTTGCCTCAAAATTTCTCACTTGCCAAAAATGGTGAAAATGAAAAGTTATAAAAAATGCCGCTTATGAAATTAATTACCTCTACATGGTTTTTGTGTGGGGTTTATTTATAAGTACCCAGTTAAAAATATTAACTTTCTAGGCTAACGTTAACACGTTTTATCCTGAGGCCAAGAAAAGTGTGATTTTGGTATAATTCTCAAAATTCAGAACTAAATTTTCAATTTTTTAAAAATTTTATTAAACAAAACATGAAAAATTAATAATATCTCTTTTTTATTTTATTATATATATCTTACAAAAAAAAAAAAAAAATTGGAGGTAGACCTTCGGCCAGTTTACATATGCAGCTTTTTCGATTTTCAAGGAATAGCGATTTTCAAGGAATGGAGTTTTTGCTACTTTTTGGGTTAATATAATTGTTCAAAATACATTTTAGAAAAAGAATTGAATGTTATATCGGATATTGTTCTTTTTGACTACAATAAATCACACATAAAACGTCAACCTATTTCTGACATCGTTAACCCATATTGGTAAGAGGCCAAAAAATTTCCTAAACAGTAAACTAAATTTTAAAACAATTTAATGAAATAAATCGCTTTAAAAACATCATTGTATTAAATTTAATTTAAATTAAAAAAAAATCGCCCACCAAATCTTCAACCTGTCATTTTAACTGTCAATTTAAAAATTGCTATTATCAAATATTAAACAAAAAAAAAACATAAAAAATTGCTAATTCTTTTTTAGTTTTGGCCACTTCAAAATAACTGTAACACTTTAACTATAAATGCAATTGTTAAAAAAAAACAACTAACGAAAAGTGCTGTATTTCGTAACAGTTGTTTCAAGCAGTTATTTCTAATATTGGCTCATATGAATAAAAAATAGATATTACTAATAGGGGGAAATACAGGGTTTTTTAACCTTCGCACTCCTAAAGATTTTTACATATGTAGTATACTGAAACCCACCCGGGTGGGTTCTTCATATTTTACACACATTTTAAATAAAAAAAAAAATGCATTTACTCCAACATTAATGGGTTAATAACAAAAAACTATAGAAAGTACCCTACGGGAAATTTTAACAAACTGTCACCGAACTGGCCCCTTTATATGAAATAGACTGGTCACTTTTACATGGCGTTGTCATAGGAGGTGGAAATTGACCCCTTGTGACATGTCACAAGACAAATCCCAGGACAGGTTCCTGAACTTTGTTTTTTATGAGAGTTCAGTAACCTGTCCTAGGATTTGTCTTGTGACATGTCCTATGACAACGCCATGTAAAAGTGACCAGTCTATTTCATATAAAGGGGCCAGTTTGGTGATAGTTTGTTAAAATTTCCCTTAGGGTATGGCTAACAATACATACCGTTAAGCATAAGCATAAATATGCATAATTTCTTGTTCAAACTTCTTGTAATTTGTATCAAAAAAGTATTTAAAAAAAGGACTAACAATGAATAATAAATTTTAGATAAATTTGTCAAAATGTTATTGTATTTTAAATAATAAATGAATAAAAACAATATTTGTAAAAAGTAATTATGCTTTCTGTACTATTTTTATACTAAATAGTGATAAAAAACCCAATATTCTGAAACAAGTACCCTGCACCGATAATTTTTATCAGTAGCTCAGTTAAATAATTTCTCAGTTAAAAGAGATTATTTTTAAATTAACTGAAATAATTGTAATCAACTAATATTTCAGGTGAAACAAACTTCTGTTGTGTTACCCTGTAAATTAAATTATTACCAAATAATTACCAAATAATTTTTAAAAATACATTTAAAAATAAAACCGAAAACCACCCAAAAACGAAGTTAAAGTTTATTTCGTGTATCTAATCATGGAGAAGAACTTCTGATTCACCACGGGCAACCATTAATTGAAAGTTTAACAAAATGCAGATAAAAGGAAATATTTCGAGATAAGTTTTTAATTTTTTCCATAAATTTTTTTGAGAAAATTAAAATCTTTTATATTTTTTATAGGGGACGGGAAAAGTCTTAAATAAGAGAAGGAAATTAGCGGAACTATACGTAAAGTCGGGAGAACAAAAGCATAAGAAGAATATACAAATTTTATTTGTGTTCATGTAACAGTTTAATTGTTAAATCGCTGGAAAAAAAATTGTTAATGTTGTGATTTGGCGCATAATTTTGCTAAAATATTCAATAAAAATTAAAACAAATTTACGATAAATTTTTATTTGTGTTATAATCCCTGTAAAATAAAAAAGGCATACATTTTCTAAAAATATCGTTCTTGGTTGATTGTTACTATGAATTTATTCTTAAAATTTAACTAAACAATCGTTTTTAATAACGGATTTTTCAGTTAAATATTTTGAAACTGTTTTCAACTAACAGTTCAGTTATACACAATTAATTTTATTAACTGAAGCTCAGTAAGGGGTATTTCACCTGAAACTCAGTTGAAAATTTAGTAGCCAGTAACTGGGCAATTTTATCGGTGTGGGTGGGTTTCAGGCGACAACGTAGAAAAATTGAAAAACTAACGAAAAAAATTATAAAGAATATTCGAATCTTGAATAACTTAACAGTTTATGATAAAATTAAAAAAATTAGTCACTAAGTCGAAAGAATTTTTTGTTTTGACCAAAAATCGTAAAGTTATCGATTATTGAAAATCTAAAAAACCCACCCGGGTGGGTTTCAGGAGTGCGAAGGTTAATGAATTACATCACAAATCTAGTCTGCTAGACTAGACTTGTGAAGTAGACTAGAAAATTAATTTTTTAATTTTCGTTTACATTTCATGCTATTCTACCAGCCAGTTGGTAAATTTGGAGTTAAAGCTATTCCTAAGCCCAAAGTAATTACTTCGAAGTAATTGCTAAGTTTTATTCATATGACACATTTTTACGAAATCTAGTATAATAAATTATAGAATTTTAGCAGAAAAATATCCCGAGACACGGGATTTACTACACCTGTCAATCTGGTAGCACTACATTTAAATATGATGTTAAGTGGTTAGAGTACCACTGAAATTTTCTAGTATGTTCTACTATATAAGAACACTTGTGGAGTTCAGTTACGCTTTAGAGTTGGTATAGTCAGTTGTTTACTAAAGTTTGTTAATTGCGTATTGTGTTAGCATTGTATATTAAGTTGCACACTAGCGTTTGTATAGTTATGTGTGTTGTATTGTTGTATGTAAAGTATCAAAGTCTTAAATAAATAAGTGTATAAGCGCAAAATCAAACAAAAGAATGTGTTATTTTAATTGAAAAGAGCACCAAGAACACCAACCCGGTTTATCTTAAGGAGATAAACATACTTTTTTAAAGGTAAAACGTAACAATTGATGTCTGCAGTGGATTTGGTTATTTTGATTGCAAAAGAAACCGGTTTATTTAAAGGAAATAAACTAACGTTTTTAAAAGGCAAATACGCAACAATATAATTAAGAAAGAACTATCTAAACAATATTTTTGCAGTATAGTTATTTTAGAAAATTATTTAAGGCACACAAAAAATTCGTAGATTCCGTTTGAAGTTCTAGTTTTAAATTTTATGTAGAATAAAGTAATTATATATTTTTTGTAATCGTAAGAAAAAAAAAATGTTTTTTATATTTTTTATTTAGATATATTTTTATAATATAAAAAAAGAATTACTTTAAAAAACAATAGTTTTTAGCAATTTTTTCAGTGGTTTTAAAATTTTTGTAGTATACATTTTTCAGTTATATTTACGAGATTGTTACAATAGTTATGTTTACTAATTTTGTTAGTTATTTTTGTAACTACATTTTTAGTTGTCGCCAAGGTTGGTTACCGAAACGAATAACGGTAACGGTATCGGATTTCATTTGTTTAGGTGACGGTAAAGGTAACGGTATTCAAGACTGTTTCGGTAACGATATACCGCTATCGAAACAGCAATACCGGTACGTACCGGTATTAAAAATTATGTTAGAAATATATAAAAACAAGAAAAACCATGGCATATTTTTAATTTTAAGTACTGATAACACTGTGAGACAAATGGTAGGGGTCAGTGATCGGGAAGGGTTCAAACTACCGGGGAAAGTTATATCGGTAAAAAAGAAGTTATCCGTGTCCCGGCGTTTCGCTGGGTCAACCCTAGGAATCGAGATATATCGATTTGACCTTTGGTGGTCTTTTTTTTGACATAACTCGAGAACCACTAGTCCGATTTTGCGATTTTATTTTTACCGGCAAAACTGTTGAGTATATAGAAAAACGTTATATGAACAGATTAAAGGAATTGTAATTTTTAATTTTTTTAAAATTGTTTGAGCAAAATCGGACTAGTGGTTCTCGAGTTATGTCAAAAAAAGATATATCTCGATTCCTAGGGGGGACCCAGCGAAACGCCGGGACACGTATAACTTGTTTTTGACCGATATAACATTTCCCGTTGGTTTCATCCCATCCCGATTTTGACTGTCGCATAGTGTAATATAGATTTCAAGCCATAAATTCAGTGCTGGTAGTTTTAATAAGTAAAATTATTATCTATAATTTTTTTTGTAAAAAAACACTCAAGATTATAAAATACAAAATAAAAAAATTGTCATTTTTATATAAAATAACAAATACCGGTAACTACCCATAAAAATAACGGTATCGGTAACGATAACGGTATTTGGAATTTTTTTAGAGGTATAGATAACGGTAACGGTATTCAATTTGAAATGGTATTTTAGCGATAACGGTATTATAACGATAACCAACCTTGGTTGTCGCTTTTCTAACTGCATATTCCTTTGTTTTAACTATCAATTTCAGTAGATGCTACCGGAAAATATTTTTAAGTATGTTCACTGGGAAATATTGCTTTCGGAAAAAATATTATTTATTATATTTTTCTATGGAGTATGAGGCACTCTTATGAATATTTACATTTATTTTGATAATAAACTATTAAGGCAGTTGTATTTCGCATTTAGATAGTGGTAATATAAATGGATTTAAAAAGGGCAGGTGAAACTTATACATTGCTTAGGGTGGCAGTTATTTAGTTACTATATCTCACTACTAATAAAATTTTGTAATTCATAATTAATACAAAACCACACTCTAAAAAAATGTTTGGAAATTTACTGCTAAAAACTAACAGCGTAATTCATAAACTTTTACAGCAGTCTTATTGCAGGATTTTAAGCTATTTTTTGAAAAACAGTATTCATATTTGCTTAATAACGAAAAAAATAATAAAGGTTTATAGTTGGTACTCATTAATTTTAAACCTTTAATAAAATTTGGAATGAGGGGGTCACTAATTAATTGCTAATTATTTCATTTTCAGGCATTAAATGATTTATTAAAGCCTTCCTTTCCCTAGAATGTGTGGATTCCAATAACCTTCATCCATCAAACTTAAAAAAGCTACAACAATTGGATAGCTAATAACATTTTTCAAAAAAAATTTCAAAAAAAAAAAAATGCAAAAATTAAATTAAAAAGAAAAACAAAACATAGTGATATACAGATTATCAAAACATTATTCGACATTCGATTACTTTTTGTATGCTTCGAATAATATGCTCTAAAAAATTGAATTTTAACACACATTTACACTGATTTGCTCTATAAATAAAAAAAAATGTTTTTAATAGCTTTTAAATTTATCTTAGCACATCATTAGTTTTCTGATTTAAGAAAATACATTTTCACTTCCGATTACCGAGTCAATCGTTTTCTAAATTTGTTCATCACTTACGACTTATTTGGGAGAAGAGAGAAAATAAACAATAGTGTTGCCAGTATGAAATCGAAAAATTAATTTGTAGTTAAAATACTATTATGGATCAAGATTTCTAATAACTCTTTATTAAACGAAATGTGTACTTTAACTATAGCAACCCTACGGGAAATTTTGACAAACTGTCACCGAACTGGCCCCTTTATATGAAATAGACTGGTCACTTTTACATGGCGTTGTCATAGGAGGGGGAAATTGACCCCTTGTGACATGTCACAAGACAAATCCCAGGACAGGTCCCTGAACGTTGTTTTTATGAGAGTTCCCTTTAGGAATTTACAAAAATTCGATCTTCGTGGCTGTCTGCGATGGTTGAGGAACATTCATACCAAATTTCAACTTCATTGCCTCAGCGGTTTGGGCAGGCCGTTATTGGGGACATTTTTCCCTTTCAACCCACATTTTTACTATGTTTCTGTTCAAAAATAGAAAAATTACGTTGCCGGTGAGTTAGTCCTACTCCAGGGAATACATATTTAAAATTGTAGGTTGGCCAGAAGGGATTGTGCAGGCCGTCAAGTAGAATACTTTTCCCCTTATCTCCCTCCCGATAGGAATTTCAAAAATTCCGTCTAAGCGGACGCCTACACAGAAGGAGGAACTCACATACCGAATTTCGGCTACATAGTTTCAGCAGTTTGGGCAGGCCGTCAAGGGGGAAACATCCCCCTTTTGGGAAATCCTGTAGGGAATTCCAAAAATACAAACTTAGTCGATGTCTACTACCTTTATACCAAATTTCAACTTCTTACCTCCAGTGGTTTGGGCAGGCAGTTATGGGGGACACTTTTACAATTTGTGAGACCGTCTATGGGGAGCCTTTTTGCCCGTTCCGGTAGGAATTTCCAAAAACCCCATCTTAGCGGACGTCTATGCCGAAAATCAAGAAACCTTGTTTTAGCGGAGATATCCGTGGGGGGAGGAAAAAAAGTACTATTTGTGAAATTATATTTTTTTAAATGGAATTTTTTGGAAAAAGATACTTTATTTTTACAAAGTACTTTATTGGAAGAAGGTACTTTTTTTTAAAAAGTTATATTTAGGAAAAATGTATTTTTTTTGTAAAAAGGTCCTTTTTTGGAAAAAGGTCCTTTTTTGAAAAAGGTATTTTTTTGTAAAAATGTATTTTTTTTGGAAAAAGGTACTTTTTTTGGATAACGTATTTTTTTTGGAAAAAGGTAAATTTTTTTAGAAAAAGGTACTTTTTTTGGAAAAAGGTTTAAGGCAGTTTTGAAGGGTACACAATAAAATTGCAAAATTTTTTGTGTATTGTATACGCATAAAGTGGCGCAACTCTGTAAAGCAGAATTTGTAGCGTTTTCTTAAGCGCTTCGTATTTTTACTGCTTCCAAAATACTCAAATTTTTTTGCTGGGTAGTAGCCTAAAAAATCACGAAAAAATTTTAAGTTTTCTAAGTTTTTTTTCGATTTTTTTTTTTAAATTCAAATAAAAATCGAGCCTTTCGAAAACAGCAGTGTGCAATTTTTTTAGCAAATATTTCTGCTGATTTTAGTAGAAGAGACTGCTATTTGCATTCAACTAAATTTATCTTAAAAACAGCAAAAATTTGTAGATATTGTAGATATAACAGTTTATTTTTGCTATTTTTAGTCTACTAATATTTAGAAAAATATTCTGCAGATTTCACAGTTTATTTTTGCTGTTCTAATTTTACTAGTATTTAGCAAAAAATCTGCAGTTTTTTCTGCATAACCATTTTTAAATAATTTTTAGTAACTTTTTCTGCTATGATGATTGGAACACACAAGCCGAAACATTACATAACGTACAAAAATTTAATGGGAATGGGAATTTTTTCTTTTGTGTATGAAATGTTTGATTTGGTAAACTCCAGTCACAACTCAACACTTTTTGAAAAGCAACAATTTTACATAAAAGTACCCTTTCAGTACAATTATATGTATGTTGTCCGTTGTTCATAAAATTTGTAAAAACAACGATTATCCCGACAAAAAATATTTGCATGGAACTAGAATTTTCTATCACTCTTGCCGATGGGTTCCCGCATTCCTGACGGATATTCTTTTTTTCGTGTGTATTAGCTCTTAAAAAATGTATTTAAATGCGAAAATTATGAGTTCAAGGATCTAAAAATAGCGAATTGAAATAATAGATTTGTATTCTATAACTACATATTGGGTTATAGTTATATAATAACCCGAGTAAAAAAGTTTTGATATAATCATATATTATTTTATGTAATTATATATAGTAACTTATAGTTACATATGGCCACATATGCTTTTAAATTGAAGCATATATACTTTTATATAGTCATTTATTAAATATTTTTTCCTCAAAGGTTTTAATATTGAGGCATATGTGATTTTATATTATTACATATTGGTCTACATATAAGTGTATGTGCTATATATAAGTACATAAAGTAACATATAAAAGATATAATTACATATACGTTTATATATAATTTAGTATGACACTACACATAATAATATAAAACTATATATGGAGCCATTTAAGAAATATTATATAATAGGTGTTATATATGATTATATATTGACGGATATGAACCCATATATAACTTAGTATGGTTTCATATCTACAATATTTCATGCTTTCTTTTATATATAACGATATAACGTTCTTTATAAAATCATCTATAATTATATATCATCCCACATTAGCAATTTTTTCAAAGTGATTTTATATAAAAATATATAAGGTCCTTTTAAAACCGTATTGTATTAAATGTGGTTCCATATTAAAAATGATTTTGAACTAGTTTAAGATTTAGTAATTACTAGCGATTGGCGCATGACACGATCGTGAGTGAAGTTATTCACAAGTGATCGTGAGTAATAATTACTATACCAAAGTAATTCGCGCGTGAGCGTGAGAATATATAATTCGTACGTGAGCGTGAGTAAGAATATATAACCCGTGCATGATTCGTGTGTGAGTTTATTTTTTGCATCATGTGTTTTTAGAAATTTTTACTGTTTTGCGTGAGAATTTTCTGATTGTGAGTAAGTTTTTAATATACTCATGTCTGCGTGAGTAAGACACGAAATGCTCGTGCGTGAGTAATTTGTTTTTGTTTAGGAGCGTGAGTCAAAATGGCTAACGCGCCCATAAAATTAGCAATACTGAAGCTTTAATATGGAATTCTCTATACTATAACGCACACTTGACTGATCTCTTATATCTTGGTTATATATCACAATCCTATTACGTTAAAAATTTCAGTGTTGTTAACCTTATTTTAAAATTACTAAAAACAAATAGAAATTTGTTCATGTTTCATGCACTGTCATGGTAAATCTGGATAAAAGTAATGGAAGATTTATCGAAATTATAGGATATCCAGTAGACCTGGGGGTTAACCATTACATTTTGTAATTAATTACACATGGATTTACACAATTACATGTAATTGTAATTGAAAAAAACTCAATTACAATTACAAATTATTTGTAATTACAATTACAAATTATTTGTAATTGTAATTCAAAAAAGAACAATTACAAGTAATTTGTAATTTGAAAAATGTCAATTACATTTTTTGGGAAAATAAATAATGACAAAAAGCACAAGTTAGGGGTAAGCCCAACATGACGTATTCTTTTTATACGCATCCATGCCTATGCAACCTATCCCAGTCAGATTTTTCTACAAAATTTTAACAAAAAACACTTTTTAATTCTAAATGTAATTGAAATTTGTAATTGAAATCACTTTCAATTACAATTACTAGTAATTTGTAATTGAAAATTTTCAATTATAATTACTTGTAATTTCAATTACAAATTACAAGTAATTGTAATTGAAATCCCTCAGGTCTGATCTCCAGATATTGTATATCTTTTTTTATTTAAAAATATAATTTTGTATATTGTTTGATATGGTCATATATATTATGGTAAAAATATAGGGTCAATATTTAGGTATAATTGTATCAAACTATGTCTACTTTTATAACATTTTATGTAATTTTATACAAAAAGATATAGTTTTATGTAATTGGATGAGGACAAAATTCGGATACAATTGTATCAAATTGCATAAAATTGTATCAAATTGTACCAAATTGTATACAATTGTATACAATTCGATACAATATGATACAATAAGACGTTCTCATTTTTCGGATATAATTATATCTAATTACATAAAAGATTATATATAATTAAATATAACTTTATATGGCTCCATATCATTTTTTTTTACTTGGGAAGGGTTTTCACAAGGGGTGTACTATTTGTTGTATCGTTGTATCGTCCTAACAAAAAACAGAGTTGTTAAAAATTAAATTGAAAAAATACAACATTTGAGAATAGCACGATACAACATTTTTACGTATGTTTAGTGTCCTATGTTTGAGTGTGCTAACAGATAGAAAACTGAATAGAAAATCGTTGTTAAACACAAATAAAAATTTTAACAACTCTGTTTTTTGTTAGGACGATACAACGATACAACAGATAGCACACCCCTTATGAACAACCTTAATATTTATTTTCTAAAAAATTGATAGAATAAAATAATTTAAAATATCCAAATTGGGAATAAAGAAAAATAATTAATACGATTAATCGATTAATCAAAAATTTTTTATTATTCGAATTATTCCTTATTCGAAATTTGGACTTTTCGAATGTGCTAAAATCCCAGAGCTTATTTAAAAAGTTGTAAAAAATAATTTGCCGTAGGATTGTTCCTATCAGGATTTTAGAATTTTTAGAAATATTTGTTAAATTAAAATACAAATTCAATGAGAATTTCTTCTTTTCGTCTCGGAGCATTATTAAATGTCTTCAATATGAAAGAAAAAACAAAAACAGCAAAAAACCGTCACAATTTGCTTTGTCATCTTCCAAAATAATACTCTGTAATTTTGATAGATCTAGAAACGTAATGACATCTATTTACGTTTAACCAATTTTTTAATTATTTTTTTAAGGTTTCATAAATATTGATATTAAACGAAAGCAATAATAAATAATGCTCAATATTATTAAGATTCTTTAGTGAGCATATGACTCGATTTTATAAAAGACGTATCAAGAGACAAGTTATTTTTTTTTATATTTTATAACATATCCCGAAATTTTTATAAAATACAATTTTAAAAGTAAAACAAAAAAATTTATAAATGAGTTTTTAACAAGACTATAGTCAAAACTAATCTTTATTGAGTTCTAAATAATCTTGAAAGAAACTAGATTACTTTTGACACATACGAGCTTTTCAGAAACCAATCGAGCCAAATCCCTTTGAAACGATTTTGAAAAAATTAATCACAACGTTTTTTTTTTTTTTTTAATTCGCTGCGAAATACTTACTAAAATCAAATGAAGGGAGGGGGGGCCGTCCGCGTAAAAGGAAAATCGATTTTCAACAGAATTTCTCTCTACGGTTAACATTTTTTATGTGTTCAATGCATACGAAAGAGACAAAAATTAAAGTACGATCTTTCCTTTTCGAATTTAACTCACTGAACGTATTTAGAAGCGCTACGTTTACGTCTGGCTAATCCAGGCTTAACTTTGTGAAATGCAAAATTTACAAGGATAGTCTGCAGTGGTTCTTTCCCATTTGGAAAAATTTTAATGTGTGCTAGAAGGGAAAGAAAAGATACAACTTTTGGCAAAATATAATCTCAATTAAATAATATAAAAACGAGTAAAAAGGATAAAGTCGGGCATGCCGACTATACAATACCCTACAACAGTCTGGTGTATTGTTTGGATCCGAAATTCGAATGGGTTAAAATGGGGCTTGTGTCAAAATTTTCTATAATGTGAGTCAGCGCACCAAATTTCATTAAAATATCTTAATATTTGCGACCTGCAGTTTGTAACCAAGCCAATTTTGGAGGGACCCTTATATGGGCACTAGTTCTAAACATGGACCGATATTCACCAAAATCAATAGGCTTCGTCCTTGGGCCAACATAGGTCTATGTACCAAATTTCATCAAAATATCTTAATATTTGCGACCTGCAGCGTATAAACAATATAATTTTGGTGGGACCCTTATATGGGCACTAGGTCTAAACATGGACCGATATTCACCAAAATCAATAGGCTGCGTTATTGGGCCAACATAGGTCTGTGTACCAAATTTCATCAAAATATCTTAATATTTGCGACCTGCAGCGTATAAACAGTATAATTTTGGTAGGACCCTTATATGGGCACTAGGTCTAAACATGGACCGATGTTCACCAAAATCAATAGGCTTTGTTACTGGGCTAATATAGGTCTGTGTACCAAATTTCATCAAAATATCTTAATATTTACGACCTGCAGCGTATAAACAGTATAATTTTGGTAGGACCCTTATATGGGCACTAGGTCTAAACATGGACCGATGTTCACCAAAAGCAATAGGCTGCGTTATTGGGCCAATATAGGTCTGTGTACCAAATTTCATCAAAATATGTTAATATTTACGACCTGCAGCGTATAAACAATATAATTTTGGTAGGACCCTTATATGGGCACTAGGTCTAAACATGGACCGATGTTCACCAAAATCAAACTTGTCCGTCCTTGGGCCAACATAGGTCTGCGTACCAAATTTCATCAAAATATCTCAATATTTGCGACCTGTAGAGTGCGCACAAGATTGCATGGACAAACAGACAGACGGACGGACGGACAGACGGACATCGTTAAATCGAAATAAAAAAAAATTCTGAGCCGATCGGTATACTATAAGGTGGGTCTACGACCAATATTTTGTGGTGTTACAAACATCAGCACAAACTTATAATACCCTGACCACATAGTGGTGTAGGGTATAACAATAATACAATTTAATGGAGGATCACTGATGAAGCCTGTTCATAAAAAGGCAGATCTAGTCTGATTTGCAAATTTAATGTGCTTATAACTTTTGAGGAAGTTTTATTCTTCTTCTTAACCTCAAACCTACTAGATTAGAATTAATAAAAATACATATTAATGACAATATTAATTGTATTTGGTCTATACGACGCGTTTGAAAGGACAACACTTTACTATGGGAAATGAAAATGCCCTGTTGGCTGTCCGTCTCTAATGTACACAAATTGCCTGCACTTGTGCGTACAAACCATACGTCAATGTGGCAATATTCTGACAATAAAAATATAAACAATAATACAATTTAATGGAAGATCACTGATGAAGCCTGTCCATAAAAAGGCAGAAACTAGATCTAGTCTGATTTGCAAATTTAATGTGTTTATAACTTTTGAGGAAGGTTTATTCTTCATCTTAACCTCAAACCTACTAGAATACATTTTTTTTAATGAATTTTAAAAAAGTTGCTGAAATCATTTTTGTTCTTTTTAATAATAAAATAATTAAAAATACAACAAAATTTGAATTTTACTTTACATAAAGTTAAGTTAGATTAATCGATTAATTTTTATTTGATTAATCGGTAAAGAAAAATCGCGAATAATTATTTGCGTGATTAATCTATTCAAATAAAAAGTCGATTAATTGAATACCCTAATAACTATGTGAGCAACTTCTCTCAAAAATGCAACTCTAACATATTAAAAAACGAGTAAAAAGGTTAAAGTCGGGCATGCCGACTATACAATACCCTACACCAGTCTGGTGTATTGTTTGGATCCGAAATTCGAATGGGTTAAATGGGGCTTGTGTCAAAATTTTCTATAATGTGAGTCAGCGCACCAAATTTCATTAAAATATCTTAATATTTGCGACCTGCAGTTTGTAACCAAGCTAATTTTGGGGGGACCCTTATATGGGCACTAGGTCTAAACATGGGCCGATGTTCACCAAAATCAATAGGCTTCGTCCTTGGGCCAACATAGGTCTATGTACCAAATTTCATCAAAATATCTTAATATTTGCCACCTGCAGCGTATAAACAATATAATTTTGGTGGGACCCTTATATGGGCACTAGGTCTAAACATGGACCGATGTTCACCAAAATCAATAGGCTGTGTTACTGGGCCAACATAGGTCCGTGTACCAAATTTCATCAAAATATCTTAATATTTGCGACCTGCAGCGTATAAAAAGTATAATTTTGGTAGGACCCTTATATGGGCACTAGGTCTAAACATGGACCGATGTTCACCAAAATCAATAGGCTGCGTTATTGGGCCAATGTAGGTCTGTGTACCAAATTTCATCAAAATATCTTAATATTTACGACCTGCAGCGTATAAACAGTATAATTTTGGTAGGACCTTATATGGGCACTAGGTCTAAACATAGACCGATGTTCACCAAAATCAATAGACTGCGTTACTGGGCCAATATAGGTCTGTGTACCAAATTTCATTAAAATATCTTAATATTTACGACCTGCAGCGTATAAACAGTATAATTTTGGTAGGACCCTTATATGGGCACTAGGTCTAAACATGGACCGATGTTCACCAAAATCAATAGGCTGCGTTATTGGGCTAACATAGGTCTGTGTACCAAATTTCGTCAAAATATCTTAATATTTACGACCTGCAGCTTTTAAACAATATAATTTTGGTAGGACCCTTATATGGGCACTAGGTCTAAACATGGACCGATGTTCACCAAAATCAAACTTGTTCGTCCTTGGGCCAGCATAGGTCTGCATACCCAATTTCATCATAATATCTTAATAGTTGCGACCTGTAGAGTGCGCACAAGATTGCATGGACAGACAGACAGACGGACGGACGGACGGACAGACGGACGGACGGACAGACGGATATCGTTAAATCGAAATAAAAAAAAATTCTGAACCGATCGGTATACTATAAGGTGGGTCTACGACCAATATTTTTTGGTGTTACAAACATCAGCACAAACTTATAATACCCTGACCACATAGTGGTGTAGGGTATAAAAATGTACTTATACTATATAAATTTGAAATTATGTGACTCGCCTTGTGTTACATATGAACACTGGTACAGGTTATTTACCCCCCAAGCAATTTTGGGTTAAAAATGATCAATATCGTTGAAGAGGTTCAAAAGTTGTAAGCTAAATTATTAAGATATTCTGAAATGTTCTATACAGAATTATACATTTTGTTGCTTTGTTATATTGCTTTAAAATCTATTAAAATTTGTATTGAAATGTAAAATTTTCTATGGATATTTTTTAAGTTGTGGTCACGTTTGCAATCCTTACTTTTGAATCTCTAGAACGATTTTAATAATTTCGAAAACAACGCTGATTGGGAGAATAGAAAATAACCTGGGTAAAAATATATGGTAAAAGGTTAATACAGGCGGTTTGTTGGTCCTTGGAACCATAATTTTCAAATTAGCTTTACCCACTTGTCGGAAAAAATAGTCTACGATTCAAGCGTAGTGTAATTAAATGATAAGAAAATATCTACATTTTATTTAGACCCAGCAAAAACAGACATTACCGAGTAATTAAGCGAGTAAGTAGCACACAAAGGGTTTCACTACTTACCTGGCTATTTACTCGCAACATTACTTTTGTTCGCGATGTCCAAAAATTCATGGGTGGTCATTACCCTCTCGCTTACAAAAAAAGTGCGAATAATGAGTTACTCATAGTGAAAGAGTAAGTAGTTACTCACAAAGATAGAATAAGTGGTTACTGAGAAGTTAGGAAATAAGTGGTTACCCTACATTGTAAAATAGTTGGTCATATTGGCAAAAAAAAACTTTTTACCTTGGAAAATTTCCTATTTAGTTCAAAACAAATTTATAAATAAAATTTTAATATACAAAAATACTTAATCAGTACTTATTTAATCAATTACCAGTAAGTGATTACTTTGCACGAATATATAAGTACTTCTATAACTTATTATCGGTAAGTCATTATTTTGCATTTTAAAGTAATGCAAAAGGTAATGACCTATCATTACTTGGTAATCCGTATGGTAACGACCTGTCATTACCATGTTTTTGCTGGGGAGTAATACTAGAATTAAAAAAAAAATGTTTCTGTTCTGCACTCAAAATTTGTTAGTTATTCAAGAAGTATTTCAGTTATGTTATTTTAAGTGAAACTAACATTCATTTGTAAAAGAAATGTAAATTTTAACTACATTCGTAAGTCATGAAAAAAACCAAAAAAATACTGAAAATTCGTAACATTTATTTCATGCAGTCGTTTTTTGTTTTTTTTTTTTAAATAAACCAAATCAAATGTATGTCAATAAATTTTGTTACGGTGGGTCTCATACTGCAGGTTTAATATTTAGTTAATAGTTCACCCAAAAATTTGTTGTTGTTTTGTGTAAATTTTTTTTTTGACATTTTCTTATGTTTATAGTTAAGTTAAACCTACACTATGAGACCCACCGTTAGGTGTTTTGAATAATTCAGAGTTCATTTTGGTAACAGTAAAAAAAAAAAGAAACTGTAAGTTGAATTAAATAAAATGTTAGTAGTCCTGTTTTCACGTAAATTTTCATTTGATTTTAATAAAATTTGCAACTGTCTTTACGAACAGAATATTATAAGTGTAGTAATGTGTATATAATAAAATTTAATTTTATATTAAGGACCATATTAATTATGAACTTAAAAATTATGATACAATAATTGCTCGACATCGAGCACTTACTGTATCTAGCAATTACTGTATGTTACTTGATGTTCTACTATTAAGTATCTTTGTATGGGTATTTCACTCAATCATTGATTCATTGAAAAGTTAACATACTACGATATAATGAACTGTCTTGAACTGTTTACATGTATGTATGTAGTTAGATACAAATGTATATCTCTATCAATTTACAAACAGTGTTGAACAAAACACTTAATTTTCTTTTTTATATAAGAATCATTTCGGGAATTTACTGACAAGGAAAGTCTGTTAGTGGTTCGATTGAATTTGGGTATGAAAATATTGGTTCCAGTTTGTAGGGTTATTTTAATATTTCGATTAGTCTTCAAAATACCCTTCATTTGATACCCTATTTGTATGCATTTCTTTTTAACAAACATTCTTCATGCCTTTATCTTACTGCGTTAATGGCCTATCATTATTTTTTGGACTACCAGTAATGACACCGAATTACTTTCTGCACTATTTTAAAACATATAATAATGAGTTACTGATAATGACTTATTTTTATCATTATTTCAAATAGAAATTGATTTTCTAGATTTTTTGTAAATTTTTTGAAATCTATATTTAGACTCAATATTTTTTCAACATTGGTAAGGATATATGTAACCACATAATTTTTGTATGTTGGCGAGTAAGCTGACTTGTATGCAGCAGGTTAATTATGTTTCTATCTATCAAACATTACATGTCGAGATAGCTCAGATAGTGAGTTATTGACTGGCAACCTGGAGTCCCACGTTCTATTCCCGCACTAAAAAATTTTATTAAAAAAAAATTTACAATAAAAAAATATTTTTTTAACTTATTTTTTTGAAAATCTACTTTTAGACTCATTCTTTTTGTGAGTACTGGTAAGCATATAGATGACGACATATTTTTAGATTCTTCGTATGCTGGTGTGTAGGCATAACTCATTATTTTGCGCGACATCGCCATACAAAGGTAATAAGAAATGCAATAAGAAAAGTAACTAGTTACCATTACCAGGTATATAGTTACATAACCACATATCTGGTAATGATTTTCTACACTGGGAAACAGCGCAGGTTTTTATATTTCCTGCTTTATATTCCAGATAGCCCTAAACCGTTAAATTAAATTAAACTAAAATAAAATTGTCTTTAATTTGATAATTTACATCCCCTTTTTTTCAAATTAACCAAAAATAAATATTTTGATAATTAGGCAAAGTTTTTGGGATGTCAGTTAAACTTGGTATCCTTATATTTATTTTTATCGGGATATACATTAATTGCATTAAAGGAATTAAATGTGCTAAATTCCCAAAACTTCCAAGCAAAAAATTGTAACTAATACTTTACAAGCTACTGCTTTCACTGCTTCGCAAGTATCCGTTAGTGTATTTTTCTGCTTTTTTAGTAGTTATTCTGAACAACTTCTAAAATCACTTTTTTCATTGCTTTCAAAGTATATTTTTACAGCTTTTTTTATAATTACTTCTGAACAACATCCAAAAAATCACTTAAGTATTACTTCTAAAGAGTAATTGCTGTAAAAGTGATCGTAAGAAGTGATTTTGGTATCATTAGGCATTTCCAAACAGAGGGTCGCGGGTTCGATTATTTTTTTTAAATCATTTTTTTATTCTATTAATTTTTTTTTAATATTTATAATTAATTTGTTTAAATTCGATATTTTTTTAATTTTTAGAAATATGTATATATAAAAAAATGGTAAGAAATTGGTTTTTAACACAATTTGCTTTGTCATCTTCCAATATATCTGTTGTTTTGACAGATCTAGCAATGTAGTGACATCCATTCACAATAACTTTGTAGAAGTTCAATAGTTACTTAAAAAGTAAATCGGTAAGTTGTTGCAATTGAATAAGCTGTTAAATTGCAAAGAAATACATTTTTCAACTTTTTCTATCAGTCATTCAAACTAAATACACAAAATACGGACTTTCGGTATAAGTTAAAATATTCAGTCAAAATTTTCTGTTAAAAATAATCAGTTATAATATAATCAATTTTAAAATAAACGAGAAATCTATTATTTTTACCGACTTTGTCAGATAATTAATTAACAATTAAAAATTAACGACAAAATTCAATTGTTTTAAACGAAAAGTGGGTAGGTAGTCCCTTTTTAAATTTATTTTCAATTGTTTTAATATACGTATTCGGTTGATTGTGAGTGTGTATAAAAAGCAATAGAAAATAATATGTTTTCTAAAGGGTCAGTAATATTTAAATTTGCACAAGTTTTCTTAAACTTATTTTTATAGGGAAATACACATTAATTGCATTAAAGGAATTAAATGTGCAAAGTCCCAAAACTTATTTAACAAATTTAGTTTAGTTAAACCTCGTACATACCAATAAATCTTCTCTCGATATTATCAAAAATGTTTGAAAAATTCATTTTGCGCTCTCTTACGCCATACCTATATGCACATCAAATTATTCCCGCTCATCAGTTTGGATTTCGTAAGGATCATAGTACTATAGAACTCTTATCAGAAAGGCTTTTTAAGAGAAACCCTATTGCTCTTCATTGTTTATCGATAAAATTGTATTATTGTTACCTCAAAACTCCCATAAACTACTCAGGAGTTATTTAACGCACAGAACTTTTGCGGTTAAGTATAAAGACTTCATCACTAGTACCAGAAGCATTTCTGCCGGAGTTCCACAAGGTAGTAAACTTGGTCCTCTTATGTATATTCTATACACTGCTGATATGCCAACAAACCCTCCTTATTCAAACCTCAACCTTTACAGACGATACAGCGTTCGTAAACATTCACAAAATTCCGAAAATAGCTTCTCAAAACTTACAAACACATGTACATGATTTGGAAAAATGGCTCAACAAATGGAAAACAAAGGTAAACCCATCAAAAAGTGCCACGTAACATTTTCTCTGAGAAGGGGGAACTGTCCTAAACTTACAATTAACAACACTCATGTCCCTGAACAGTCTCATATTAAATACCTTGGAATTCACCTCGACAGACTGGGGAAAAGCATCGTCATCTAATACAAACAAATTACAAAGAAGACAATCTAAAATACTGCGCCATATAACTGGTGACCCGTGGTTCATTCGCAATAACAACATCCACGGAGATCTCAGCATTCCAACAGTTGATGACGAAATCAAAAATTAAACCAAAAACTAATATTGTCATCCATTTCCATGTTGGCTGAAAAAAATTTGCCAGAAAAACTTTTTGTCGTTTATAATTTATTTCTTTATTGAAATAAAACAAAGAAAATCATATTTTGAAAGCATTATTCCAGATACAAACTGCGTTAAACTAGGTTTAAAGATAATTCTCATCCTAAAAACTGGGCCTTAGAGTAGGCCCAGAATAAGAGCGTAGTTTGGTTATCAAAGAGTAAAGTTAAAGTAAAGTTGAAAACAGAAATTCCAAAAAGTTACCACAGTGAACTTGATTTTAACTGAAACAAATGGCTTTCAAAGAAGTTTAGTTCATGTAATTTTTAAAGTACTTGAATTTTTAGTTTTTCGATGTTTATTTGGTAGTTTAAAAGCAAAATTGTAAAAAAATGTTTTAATAGGAAATTTTAACGGACGATATTTCCAAGAATAAAACAAGATTTCTAAAAAATTTAAAAAGCATTTTAAAGGAAAATACAATTCGGAATATTTCGACAAGAAAACTGTGTTTTTTTCCCAGAGGCCAGATTTTGATTTAGCTCACAGTTTGTCTTTAGAAAAGTGTAGTTTAGTCCCCGTGTCAGACATTTTTTAGTACTTAAGTTTCCAGAAATACCAATTGTTCTCACCATTGCTCGCCACTGTACATACAAGAGTTCCGCAATAGTTGGACAACAGTTTGGTGAATGACTTGATTACTGAGCGTCTACTCAACACGTAAAGTATTAATCAAATAATTTTAATAAATAATCATATAATCGTTCCATCAAAATTGTTTTGATCTTTTAATCGATCGAAAATAAACACCCGAATAAGTAACACTATGCGACAGTCAAAATCGGGATGGGATGAAACCAACGGGAAATGTTATATCGGTCAAAAACAAGTTATACGTGTCCCGGCGTTTCGCTGGGTCACCCCTAGGAATCGAGATATATTTTTTTTTTGACATAACTCGAGAACCACTATTCCGATTTTGCTCAAACAATTTTAAAAAAATTAAAAATTACAATTCCTTTAATCTGTTCATATAACGTTTTTCTATATACTCAACAGTTTTGCCGGTAAAAATAAATGTTTGTTACCGTTACCATAAAAATCAATAACCTTTTGTTTATTACTTTTTTTTAATATTTTAGGCAAAAAATATTTTTTTCTTCATACATTTATTTTTACCGGCAAAACTGTTGAGTATATAGAAAAACGTTATATGAACAGATTAAAGGAATTGTAATTTTTAATTTTTTTTAAATTGTTTGAGCAAAATCGGACTAGTGGTTCTCGAGTTATGTCAAAAAAAAGACCACCAAAGGTCAAATCGATATATCTCGATTCCTAGGGTTGACCCAACGAAACGCCGGGACAAGTATAACTTCTTTTTTACCGATATAACTTTCCCCGGTAGTTTGAACCCTTCCCGATCACTGACCCCTACCATTTGTCTCACAGTGTAATTGACAACTCTAATATTTGTACCACTTAATTGTTATGGTTCATCCCATTTTCACCTGTCAAGGGACAGGTCCTTTCAGACCGGTGCTCTTTTCACTAGTCACAGGACCGGTACTTTGATTTCAGTCCTGATGTCACCGATTGCGGGAGAGGTCATCGGGTAGGTACTTTCTGACCGGTCCTGTTTTCCGCTCTTCTCTCAGTGCGGCTGCCTCTTGACTCTGCGCTCTCATTCTGGGCCGACACTCAATAATTTCTCTTAATTCAAAACACTTCATAAATCAAGGGCATCAAAGTTCAGTTTCAATGAATCTTTACATACTATACACAACGTACGAGGTCTTATCTGAATCCCCTAAATATCCCAGCAGAAGCATGATAGTGACAGGTCATTACCATACAGATTACCAAGTAATGATAGGTCATTACCTTTTGCATTACTTTAAAATACAAAATAATGACTTTGTGATAATAAGTTATAGAAGTACTTATTTATTCTTGCAAAGTAATCACTTACTGGTAATTGATTAAATAAGTACTGATTTAGTTTTTTTAATTTATTATTTTATTTATTAAATTGTTTTGAACATTTTTCCAACTGAAAGAAAATTTTCCGAGGTAAAAAGTCATATTTCCAATATGACCAACTATTTCACAATGTAGGGTAACCACTTATTTCCTAACTTCTGAGTAACCACTTATTCTATCTTTGTGAGTAACTCGTTTTTCGCACTTTTTTTGTAAGCGAGAGGGTAATGACCACCCATGAATTTTTGAACATCGCAAACAAAAGTAATGTTGCGAGTAAATAGCCTAGTAAGTAGTAAAATTCTTTGTGTGTTACTTACAAGCTTAATTACTCGGTAATGTCTGTTTTTGCTGGGATAGTACAGTTTAAGGTTGTGACATTTTCTGATTGGAAACAATTAACATTTGAAGTAGGCGATATTAGTGTAATTTATTAAAAATTTAGTAATAATTTTCTTAAAAAAATTAAAAAATTTATCAGTTGGATTGTTTACAAAGGGTGTGCTATCTGTGGTATCGTTGTATCGTCCTAACAAAAACCAGAGTTGTTAAAATTTTTATTTGACTTTAACAACGATTTTCTTTTGTGTTTTCTATCTGTTAGCACACTTATAGGACACTAAACATACGTAAAAATGTTGTATCGTACTATTCTCAATTGTTGTATTTTTTCAATTTAAATTCTAACAACTCTGTTTTTTATTAGGACGATACAACAAATAGCGCACCTCTTGTGAACAACCTTAATAATTATAATTTTTGACCAAAATCAAATCCAAAAATATTGTCCACCACTGTATTTAGAACCTGCCTGGCTATTGTAATGTGAGGGTGTTTGTATATATGAATTGTATGTTCGTATTTAGTAAACTTGGCATGTTTGGTATCGTATCATAGATAATTTGAATTATTCATTGTAAACGTACATCAATGTTCTATTCATAAGGTGGGTTTTACTATTTTTATATGGTAAATACATACATGCATACACACAAACTTTACAATAATATTTTGATAGCGGCATATGTAGTACAAGGACATGCTTAAATGCATTTTGATGAACATAGTGCATTTGTACTTACTTAAATAAATTCATAGTTATACATTTAATAGTGTCATGTCCAAACGGTGGTACTTGCAAAATTTTTTTATGGAAATTATGACGACTGCGTTTACTGCTATCAATATCAATTAATCAGTTTCATTTCAATCGCTCTATGTGTCAATTGGGAAAAGAAAAACGACTTATACACTCAAAATAATAAATCTGTTGGCTGAACAGAAAAATTTGTTACTTTAACAAAATTTATTCTTGTTTTTTTGGCCTAAAATAAAATCTGTTGATTTTAAAACATTTTTTGTTAAATTTAAGTAAAAAATTTGTAAAACTACAGTTTTATTTGTAATTATCAGAGCTGTAAATGAATCATTCTTTTTTGATTTCATTTCATTACGAATTATGTTAGATAAATTTTTAATTAATTCTTTTAACCAAGGAAAATAATTGAATTAGACTTGAATCAATTCAAATGAATTTCGCAAAATGACGCGTCAAAAATGTGTATGAGAAAAATGCTAAGCAAATTATTGCCTGTAGATATGCTTATTTAGTCTTTTTCTGTAAAACATTTACTTTAAAATCTATGCGCAAAAAAACTTTGAACTAACTTTTTATCTTATTTTAATCCGAGAAGATCAATTTTCGCGGGTATATTATTTTTTACACCCAACCTATATGTTCCCCACGCACTTTCTGGTAGATTGGGTGTAAAAAATAATATAACCGCGAAAATTTATCTTCTTGGATTAAAATAAGCCACGGCTTTTAGGCCTAAAAATTAACTAAAATTAGTTCAAAGTTTATTTGCGCATAACTCCTAAAGTAAAGGTTTTACAGAAAAATACTACATAAGCATATCTCCAGGCAATAATATGGCTAGCATTGTTTTCATACACATTTTTGACGTATCGATGACGAGTCATGGTGATTTATGTGGTTAAAATCAAAGTGATTTATATGGTTAAACACAAGTTTTGATTTTAACCACTTAAATCACCATGACGCGTAATTGATATATCAAAAGTGTGTATAAGAAAAATACTAGCCACTTCATTGCCTGTAGTTATGTCTATGTAGTATTTTTCTGTAAAACCTTTACTTCAAGAGTTATAGCGCAAAGAAGCTTTGAATTAATTTAGTCCATTTTTAGGGCTTAAAGCTGCGGGTGACTGCCTGTTTTAATCCGGAAGGACCGATTTTTGCGGGGATATTATTTTTTACGCCCAGTCTACTGGAAAATGCGTGGAGAGGTGAAAAAAATAACACTTTTGCACATTCCATATACTTCATGGGTGCTCATCCATAAAATATTAAAATGCTAGTCAGCTGCTTGTGTGTTGTTGCTTTATACTTCAGATAATCATTTAAAAATTAAAAAAAAATGTTGGTTTTTAATTTTTATTTAAAAATAGTTTTTTCGAACTTTTTATACCCTACACCACTATGTGGTCAGGGTATTATAAGTTTGTGCTGATGTTTGTAGCACCAAAAAATATTGGTCGTAGACCCACCTTATAGTATACCGATCGGCTCAGAATTTTTTTTTATTTCGATTTAACGATGTCCGTCTGTCCGTCCGTCCGTCCGTCTGTCTGTCTGTCCATGCAATCTTGTGCGCACTCTACAGGTCGCAAATACTAAGATATTTTGATGAAATTTGGGAAGCAGACCTATGTTGGCCCAAGGACGAACAAGTTTGATTTTGGTGAACATCGGCCCATGTTTAGACCTAGTGCCCATATAAGGGTCCTACCAAAATTATACTGTTTATACGCTGCAGGTCGTAAATATTAAGATATTTTGATGAAATTTGGTACACAGACCTATATTGGCCCAATAACGCAGCCTGTTGATTTTGGTGAACATCGGTCCATGTTTAGACCTAGTGCCCATATAAGGGTCCTATCAAAATTATATTGTTTATACGCTGCAGGTCGCAAATACTAAGATATTTTGATGAAATTTGGTACACAGACCTATATTGGCCCAATAACGCAGCCTATTGATTTTGGTGAACATCGGTCCTTGTTTAGAACTAGTGCCCATATAAGGGTCCCCCCAAAATTGGCTTGGTTACAAACTGCAGGTCGCAAATATTAAGATATTTTAATGAAATTTGGTGCGCTGACTCACATTATAGAAAATTTTGACACAAGCCCCATTTTAACCCATTCGAATTTCGGATCCAAACAATACACCAGACTGGTGTAGGGTATTGTATAGTCGGCATGCCCGACTTTAACCTTTTTACTCGTTAATTGATAAATTAGAAATTTATTAATTCTATTGTAGCTCAAGGCCATTTTCCTTAATATGAATTAACATAATAAGTACTTTTTTCCAAAAACTGCTATTTTTCTTCATCAAGACATTCTCCTGACAAATACTTCACTGTGTTTTTGCTTTCAAACACCTCTTCACTTTCAGGAATGAAAAGACGATCGTTTCAGGGATTTTCCAGGTCCCCTTCATCCATGCGCGGTTCCAGCAATTAATATAAGGGGAAAAATCATACGCCACCGTTAGCAAATACATTGAGTTGGGCACTGAGGCGTATGATTTTTCCCCTTATATTAATTGCTTGAGCCGCGCATGCCTTCATCAGTTTTCTTGAGAAAGTGGTGGTGGCATTGTACTGCAATTTGAAGCATCAAAATCTTATATTAAATGTGGTCTGCTTCAGCAACAAAATGTGAATGAAGCAAACAATAAAATATGTTTTCGAATATTTCTGTTGTTGGTTATGCTTGCGGAAGACTTCTAAAACATTTTTTATTGGCACCAAGGTACGGCTCTGTATTTGGTAAGACCAGAAGGACGATCACAGGGACCTGTACTGATTACAATTGATTCATTTAAAGCGAGCATTGACCGAAAACGCCAGGAATATGCGACAGAAGCAGGAATATCATTTCGGAAATTTTCCAGTTCCCTATTATCAGTTGTATTTTAGAAAGTGGTGGTATTACTGCTGACTACCATTTTTAATAATTTTATAATTGTATCTATTACTAATGGCAAAAATAACTGCCATTTGACGATCCTGCAATTTCGAACGAATATATTTTTATTTTATTTTCGTGATCTACATCGAAATTATAGATATCCTGAAAAAATTGGCTGCACAGACCAATTCCTTGTCCTTCATTTCGCTTGTTGAAATTTCTAATTTTTACCCCTTTAATATTCGAATTCTATTTAACCAAATTTAAGGGCTCCCAAGGGGAAAGCGGTACCAGGTAGGGATTTACCGCCTATTACATTTTGGTTGCCCCAACCCTCTTATACAAATCACCTTTGGACATAGTTACTCTATCTTTTGTCTGGACAATTATAAGTCCCAATAAAGCTTGGGCA
This sequence comes from Leucophora obtusa, assembly GCA_949987735.1. Classification (NCBI taxonomy): domain Eukaryota; kingdom Metazoa; phylum Arthropoda; class Insecta; order Diptera; family Anthomyiidae; genus Leucophora; species Leucophora obtusa. The sequence continues at coordinate 157,857,308 of OX465296.1, forward strand.
AGCATACTTACCTATGGTCGTCAAATGGTTAATCAAATTATTAAACACTATTTAGAAAATGCTTCTTAAAACTATCCTTGTAAATATCCATCCACAGAGACTGATTACGTTGAAAAAATATTAAAATGATGATAAGACCATATCTTTAGATCTGTGGTTGCACTAACAAAAAACAGACAATGAGAGGATACGAAAAAAAAAGAAAATAGTAAATGAGTCAAGGCCATTTATTAACATAAAGAAAACGAAAATTGAAGGATTAAGGATTTTGCTGTAGCAATAACATCATTCAACGTTTATTGACCCTTTTCTTTAGTATTGCTGTATACCACAGTTTTTTTGTTTGGTTTTCTATATAATCCATATTCAAGGATACTACTTAAAATATTTGTAAAGAATGAAAAGCTTTTTATAGTATATGTATGTATATTTTGAACTTAAAAATATATTTTGAAGATTGCAAACAAAAGATAATTGATACTGCATAGTTTGAAGGGTAGTTGTAATAATTGTACGTATATAAATAACTTACTTTGTGGTATACTCGTACTATTACATTGTGCAGGAACAAGTACTTCTAGACAGATATTAATATTATGTTGCATCCTCATCATTAACATCAACAACAAAAGTAGAACTACATACACAGAACCCCTATGATATGGTGGCCTGAAAAATATTTACTTGTAAATACGAAATATCTTTTATTTGTCTATTTTGTTTAATTCTATAAATTGCAAACAATGTTGCATTTCGTCGTTACGCCTAAGAAATTATCTATTTGTAGGTAAAATTTTTTATGAGGAGACCTACAAAATACCTTTATCTAAGCCTTTGGCGATACCTTTTAGAAATTAGTTATTTATATACTCATATACATATATAAACGAGACTCCAAACTTTGGACTTATAAAACAATTACTTCCCAAATTCATAGCTAAAGCACAAAATAAGGATTTTTGTCATTGTCACGAAAATATTTTTTTGAAAAATAAATAACTATTTTCTTAGGAGCAGCGACGATATGGTTTTTGTTTTGTCAAATTGACCGCTCTTTTCTCTGAAATTGGTGTAGGTTGAAATTAAAGGTTTTAATTTTAAAAATCATTTCAAATAATTTTTTTTCTACGCCGAGTGATATGGCACAGATTTTTTGTAAAAGTGAGCGCATTTTTTTGAAGTTTGTTAGTCACGGATTTTTGGGGTGGTAAAAATGTAAAATGGCAGATATAAAATAAATTTTTTTGTTTTTAATATAATATATTCGCCATTTTGAATTTTAAAAATCTAACTTAAATTTCTTTTTAATCAATCTCAAAAGTCCGTATGTGAAGAGCTTCAAATGAATTCGGTAATTTTTTTTAATAATTTGTCCGCCCTATTGGATCCGCCATATTTTATTGAAAACACACCACTCGGCTTTAAAAAGAAAATACTTTAAAACTATTTTTAAAATTATATCCAATTATTTTACCCTATAACAGTAAATAATTTTCAGGACATCCTGAAAATTTTATTGAAAATCGATACTTAAGATACTAAAGTGTCTTTAGTACAATATTAACCTTAGTAAAAAATGTATTTATTGCGATAACTTTTGCAAATGGAAACTGTTTCGCTTGAAATTTTGTAAGAACGGTTTTTACAGGTGACCCCATACTATACTAAAAGTTAAACTTTGGGGACATCTTGGAAAGCTATGCTGCCATACAAAAATTTTTGAAAAATCACGATTTTAACTTATAGGCCGCTATAGATGAATACATTTTATTTATTGAAATATTTAACTTTTAATAGCTTTCTTAATAAGGCATTACATTTATTGAGGTTGTAACGATTCCTGACCAGTCAGGCTACCAGCTAAGGGACAGGGCTACCTATTAGTTCCGGCCGTGCTCGTCGTTGGGAGTGTGTTCTTGTCCCATCGCTGATATTTTTGAATCGAAAACAAAGAATTTTAATTTAGGTAGCAAGATTATAAAATTAAAAAAAAAAAAACAAAAATAAAAGATATTCCTAGAAACTAAACTTGTTGATGGTGAAAATTTGTTAGCTATTAGATATTTATACTAACCGGCGTCTAAACCCACCCTACCATGTTGGCCATTACGCTGAATTTTATAGCCAATCCGAATTAAATTAAATAATTAATCAAATTGAAACGTTTACTAAAATCAATATCAAGAACATTTACTACTTGGTGAAGTCACTAGGCGGAATAGAATACAACTTAAAACAAGGGTAAAAAAAAAAAAATTAAAATATAAATCAACCATCAACAAATTATAAAATAAAAAAATACGATAACCAAAATTTTACATGGAAAGTTTATCCAAAAATTATGCTAAATGGATTGATCCCGATGACAACCAACATCAATGAGTCCTAAAAAGCATAAAAATTGAACATGAAAGAAGAAGAGAAAAATAAAAAAAATCATAAAACCGAAGTAGAAAGAAATAGGTTTGAGTCATACGAGATTGTATTCGATATCGTACCAAGTACAATAATTCTCAAGTACGAACCCAAGCCCTGAAGTCATAAAAGAGAAAAGAAAAAAAATTATATCAAAAAGGATATAGCAACGAATTGTCCGAAAAGCTATATTTTCCAATTTCGAAAATAATTTTATAAAAAAATTTAATTGGAGAGAGAAGAAAAAAAATTTAAAAATTAATAAGTTAACTAAGAATAATTACAAACACAAAATGATTAAAAAGAGGTCCTCAGACACTAGATGTAGACACACAAAATTTCTAAAGTTACGTGCACTGAGGCCCCACGTAGGGCGCCAATTAAGACCAAAATTTTGGATAAGGATAATATACGAACCAATTCGAAGTTGAAGATAGATGATCTCTCGGAGATGAATTTCCTTCTGAGCAATTTTTAAACTAAAACACCAACCTTATTTGTACATCCGAATTTAATGATGTTTATTTTTCTTTTCCTTTTATTTGTTTATAATGATGAATTTTTGAAGGTTTCGATGTGTCAAAGATAAACAAAAAAAAAATATTCTTTAAAATCCCCGAACAATTTTGCCAAAATCTGGAGAGCTTCTCTTCGCCCTCCTGGCCAATTAAACTGTACATCTCGTTTTATGAGTTTTTATTGATACGTGATCGTTTGCTCTTTATACAAACGATATCAAATTTAATTTCAAAATTTTTACAAGTCAAATGAAAACTATCTATCTGCCTCTATGATAAAAATTTTAAATTATAATTTCAAATTAAATATAAAACAAAACAGACACTTTCAGAAATTTTTAATATAATTCGAAACAAATTCACACCGAACAAAATTACAGAAACAATCGTCCTCACAAGGTCGATTGTACATTCGGCGACTAAAGTCGTTGAAATAGCAAAAAACCATAAAAACCTATATAATACGCTAAGTAGTTGTTTAAATATCAAGATTAGCACATCGCTTACATTTGAACACAAAAAATTCATATTAATTGAATTTGAAAAATTTTTTATATAAAAAACTGAATGGACAACCGCCAAATTTTAAAGAAATTTAGCGACAAATCTGTATCATTGATCGAAAAATAAAGTACGTCATTGTAATCTGCATGTCCGAAATATATAGAACTGATGGTCAGATCTCCATTAATTTTTTGAGTGTCATGCAGTGTAATCAATATTATCGGTTTTTTAAAGGAATTTGTTTAAATGTCTTTTGAAATTTTTGAAATGGCGACTGGTTAAATAAAAAAAAAATTTTATATTTCATCTAATTATGGATAACAAATTTGTATTTCTTTCAGTTTATCCTTTTTTCTCTCCTTTTGCCCTCTTTTTCCTTTTTTTTCTTTTTTCCATTTTTTTTCTTTTTCGAGCCCCTGGAGCCGCGCATGCTAAAAAAATGTACGCACAACATATTTAATTACCCAAGAAAAAAAAAAATTATATGAAGCCATATAAAGTTATATTTAACTATATATAATCTTTTTTGTAATTAGATATAATTATATCCGAAAAATGAGAACGTCTTATTGTATCATATTGTATCGAATTGTATACAATTGTATACAATTTGATACAATTTGATACAATTCTATGCAATTCGATACAATTGTATCCGAATTTTGTTCTCATCCAATTACATACAATTATATCATTTTGTATAAAATTATATAAAATGTTATAAAGGTCGTCATAGTTTGATACAATTATATCTAAATATTGACCTTATACTTTTTATCATATTATATTATGACCATATCTAACAATATACAAAAATTTTTTAAATAAAAAAAAAGATATGCAATATCTGAGGGGCAATTCTGTAACTTTTTAACGACAAAATTCGGTAGTTAAATTGACAAGTTTTCATAGCAAACTGATAACTTAACTACCGAATTTTGTCGTTAAAAAGTTAGAGAATCCCACTACTGGAATTCCTATAATTTCGATAAATCTACCATTACTTTATCCATATTTACCATGATAGTGCCTTAAACATGAACAATTTTTTCTTTGTTTTTAGTAATTTTTTTAAAATAAAGTTAACAACGCTGAAATTTTAAAGTTAATAGGATTATGATATATAACCAAGATATAAGAAATCAGTCAAGTTTACGTTATAGTATAGAGAATTTCGTATTAAAGCTTTGGTGTTGTTAATTTTATGGGCGCGTAAGCCATTTTTGACTCACGCTCATAAACAAAAATTACTAAACTACTCACGCACGCACGAACATTTCGTTTCTTACTCTCGCACACATGAGTATATTAAAAACTTAAAATCGGAAAATTCTCACGAAAAACAGTAAAAATTACTAAAAACATGATGCAAAAAATAAACTCACACACGAATCACGCACGGGTTATATATATATTCTTACTCACGCTCATGCACGAATCACGCACGAGTTATATATTCTTAATCTCATGCACGAATCACTTGAGTATAGTATAGTAACTATTACTCACGATCACGTGTGAATAACGTGACTCACGAACATTTCGTGTCACGCCCCAATCCCTAGTAATTACTAAATCTGAAACTAGTTCAAAATAATGGACCTTATATATTTTTATATAAAATCACTTTGAAAAAATTGCTTATGTGGGATGATATACATATAATTATAGATGATTTTATAAAGAACGTTATATCGTTATATATTAAAGAAATCATGAAATATTGTAGATATGGAACCATATTAAGTTATATATTGGTTCATATTCGTCAATATATAACACTGTTCAAGTTGTAAAATGGTACTAACGTGAAAACCATATGGTTGTGTTTGGATGAGCCCCTTGACTACTACTCCACCGATGAAAGTGCCAATTTGGCTCATTGGGAAAAATTTATGGCGTTTTTTTTGAATTTCGGTCAATTCGTCAATTTTTGACCATTTTCAGCCCATTTAAGTCGCTTTTCCTGTATTCAAAATTTCTTGTGTTATCTTTATACGGCTCACAATTACTATTTCCAGCATTAGAACGCACATTTCAACTGAGAAAATCAAAATTTTTAGCCTATTTTCATGATTTTTGCCCATTTTTCACCGATTTTCCCCATTTTTGTGCTCTTTTTATGCGCTTTTTTGTAGTTCTTGCGCAAACTTATCGACATAATTCTTACCGTTTTTCCTTTTTACAATATATTATGCAATATTATTGCCATTTCAAGCAACTTAACACACTTTTTAAATACAAAAACCATCGTTTTGTACGCTTTTTCGGTAATGTGCGTGGACAATTAAAAGGAAAAAAGGAAAGTGTACTTTTTTAATTATTAGGGTTTTTTCCGTTGGCTACCTGCATGATTTTTTTACACAAATTTTTTTTACACAAACGCACATGAATCAGGTATATAGCCACTAGGCATGGTCGATTTGTGGGGAGGCAAAAAATCGCCCATGGCTCAGAGAAAATCGTATTCTAGGGATCAAAATATCTAGGATCTAGGGAACTTTGCCGAAGGAACCATACCTCTAAAACGAATTCTACTACCCCCCAACTGTTGACTTTTGTCCCGTAGGGTCAAGTTTTGAAAAATCACACTTTGACCCATTTAGAGTGCCCCAATCGAGTCCAAATGTATGACCGACCCCCACTAACTTTGGAGGGCCGATCCACCCATGCCAGTGGCACACCCCCTGGAACTCCACTGGGGGGTTCCCCATACAAACATTTTAAAAAATCACCATTTTTGGCACTTTATTTTATTATTTTTTATTTATTTTATTTATTTTTATTATTTTATTTATTTTTTCTCCTTAGAAATTTATTTAGTCAGAACATATGTAAATGAAAAAATTAATTTAACTTAGTAATAGAAAAGAAAAAATAAAAAATTACTGTTTGAAGTCTTTTTTGCTTTCAAGTCTGGGCAATTTCGCACGGCTCTCTAATGTCGTCGCCATAACAGCCTCTACATTTTCCGGTATAACTCGTTTGGAAACGCTAGCTAGCAATTGAACGTGTCGTTCTGTTGCAGGTCGTAAAATAGGTTGTGTGGGTTTTTTAAGCCACCACAAGACACAGCTGCATGTCGTAAACTTACTTAAGCTAAATCGGTTACAGGTAGAATTGAGCATAAAATTATCATAAAGGATTTTCCAGAAGTAATAAAAGGCGCACTTGCTTAACAGAATTTGTGGTCAGATTAACGTTTAATTTACATGTAAGTACTTTATGGGCAGTTTTGACAACAAAATCGGTTACAGGTAGAATTGAAATTACCATTTCATTCTTATTACCTCGTCTCCTAGACCATATATAACGCAACAGTTTTTGTGAATGCATTAAGTCGTTGTGCAGAACTCGAAGTGTGAAGTGCTAATTTGAGATAAAAAAATATTTAAAAAAAAATCATTCCAAATCAAGAAGTTTACAATGAATCCACCATCCTCTACACAGAATACGATTTTCACTGAGCCATGGGCGATTATTAAATCGACCCGCCCTAATAGCCACCCTTAAAAGATGCGCCAATTCATAAGTACCTCTCAGTAAAATATTGAAACTTACGTAGTATTTATAGATGTTCATTGATCGATTTTTGTCATTCAACAAGTGTCTCCGAACGCGTAAAGTACGATTTTTTTAAAGTGACGAAAAAGTAATAAAAGTATAAATAAAGTTTCCAGTTTGAAGTGATTAATTTTTACTGTAAAAAATGGATGAATGCCTGAAAAACTTCAATCATTACTGTTATATGTGCGGAAAGTGGACCATTATGTCGTCTAAGAAAAAAATTACTGATGAAATTTCAACATTGTACGAGCAGTACTTCAATATTCCAGTGATTCGTAATGTTGACTGGGTGCCTAAAATATCTTATTCATCGTGTGTAGCACGTTTGTATGATTGGCGAACAGGTCGACGGGAAAGCATGCCATATGGAATACCGATGATTTGGTCAGAGCCAGTCGACCACGAAAAAAACATGTGCTACGTATGTAAAAATAATGTTGTGGGTATGAACAGAAGAAAGGCGATGGAATATATTTACCAAAGTGTTCCGTCAGCTCAAACCACTCTTCCCCATTCTCCGCCAGTGCCAATCCCGAGAAAACCGAGTCCAACTGAAGAATACATCCCACCATCTTTTTTTTCGGAGCCAGAATCGAATTTTTCTTTGTATCAGCCATCAAATATTACGCCACCATGCAAACACATTGAAGTTACACAACAGCGCTTGAACATAATGTCAAGACAACTAAAGTTGTCACAAAATAAAACCATAATTCTTGCTCAACATCTTAAAGCTGTGAACATCCTGTCGCCAGAAGTTAAAGTGTTCGGTTCGCGTGGTCGACAGCATAAATTTCTACCGTTTTTTACTCGCAACGAAAACAATTCATTTACGTACTGTAATGATATCGATGGTTTGATGTCGGCCATGAATTACACGTACAATGCGGACCAATGTCGGTTGTTCATCGATGGATCGAAGAGCAGTCTCAAGGCTGTGCTGCTGTATTTCGATAATACAAAAAACTCTGTGCCAATTGCGCTTGCCATGAAAACAAAGGAAACGTATGATTCCATGAAACTAATCTTGGATTCTGTGAAATACCATGAACATTGTTGGAAAATATGCGCTGATTTGAAAGTGGTTGCACTTATCTGTGGCCTTCAAACTGGTTACACTAAAAATATGTGCTACTTGTGTACGTGGGATTCGCGATATACACCACAGTATCAAAAACGAGATTGGTTACCGAGAACAAATCGTCTAATCGGGCAGCAGAACGTTATCCACGAGGAGTTGGTGCCGATGGATAAGGTATTGCTGCCACCATTGCACATTAAAATTGGGTTAATGAAGAATTTCATCAAAGCGTTACTGGTGCGTGGAAATAGATTGGCTTTTGGACGATTGGAGTACATTTTTCCACACTTGAGTGAAGCGAAAATTAAAGAAGGTAAATAAATATTTGGAATTCTTTTTCCGCCAAACAAAGATGAAGTATTCTTGAAAGTTTTTATATAAAATCATATATTTATTTCAGGTGTGTTGAATGGCCCAGACATTCGCAAACTGATGAAGGATGAAGACTTCAACAATGTCCTTCAAGAGGAGGAACTCATCGCTTGGGATAGCCTGAAAGCAGTGATCGAAAAAGTTCTCGGTCCACATTTATCGAGTGGACAATTGGCGTGCCATTGTTGATGATATGCTGCAATCTTTCGAAAACATCGGTGTTCGAATGTCGTTGAAAGTGCATTTCATGCATCACCACCAGTATCACTTCGAGCGTCAGTTGCCGTCTGAATCAGACGAGCGTGGGGAACGTTTCCACCAGGTATCAGCACAGTTGGAACACTGGTATAATGGAAAAAAATTAGATTCACTTTTGGCAGATCTTTGCTGGAATTTGTTAATGGAATTGGAGGATAACGAATGATATTCCATTGCTTATTTCTCTATTTCAATTGCTAATTTAAAATGAATTACATTAATACGGAGAAACACGCATTTCCATTAATTTTTATACCGAAAAAATGTATTCAATCACAAAAAATTTCCTTAAATCAATAAAAAACCCGAAAATCATCCGAAAAAGCGTAAAAACGATGGTTTTTGTATTTAAAAAGTGTGTTGAGTTGCTTGAAATGGCAATAATATTGCATAATATATTGTAAAAAGGAAAAACGGTAAGAATTATGTCGATAAGTTTGCGCAAGAACTACAAAAAAGCGCATAAAAACAGCACAAAAATGGGGAAAATCGATGAAAAATGGGCAAAAATCATGAAAATAGGCTAAAAATTTTGATTTTCTCAGTTAAAATGTGCGTTCTAATGCTGGAAATAGTAATTGTGAGCCGTATAAAGATAACACAAGAAATTTTGAATACAGGAAAAGCGAAATTGACGAATTGACCGAAATTCAAAAAAAAAACGCCATAAATTTTTCCTAATGAGCCAAATTGGCACTTTCATCGGTGGAGTAGTAGTCAGGGGGCTCATCCAAACACAACCATATGGTTTTCACGTTAGTACCACAAATTTCGTGTTAAAAACTTGAACAGTGTAATCATAACTATTACAAATTATAAAATATTTCTTATATGGCTCCACATATAGTTTTATGTTATTATGTATAGTACCATACTAAATTATATATAAACGTATATGTAATTATATCTTTTATATGTTACTTTATGTACTTATATATAGCACATACATTTATATGTAGGCAGTATGAATTAACATAAAATCACATATGTCTCCATATTAAAACCTTTGAGGAAAAAATATCTAATATATGATTATATAAAAGTATATATGCTTAAATTTAAAAGCGTATGTGGCCATATGTAACTATAAGTTAATATATGCACTTACATAAAATAATATATGATTATATCAAAACTTTTTTACTCGGGTATAAACAAATAATACCTACAATTACATTATATTGTATATGAAAGTGTGCACAAAATAAATTTAACTATGTTGTGTTATTATTCGGGCATGTTGTCGCTAGATAACCCCATGTCAAATACTTTGTGTGAATGCAAATCACATACTGAGAGAGGGGATATTCCTACTGATTTTCCATCACTATGCGAGATAATTGACTCTATTAAAGAGCTGAAGAACAACAAAGTGCCTGGCTTTGACGGTATAGCACCAGAGCTACTGAAAGCTGACCCTAACATAAGTGCACAACTCATTATGCCTCTAATAAGAACATTTTGGTCGAGTGAAATGCTGCCTGATGAACTTAAAGAAGGAATTATTATTAAGATACCAAAGAAGGGAGATTTAACTGAACGTACTAATTGGCGGGGTATAACACTTCTTAGTATGGTGTATAAAGTTGTTGCCCATATTATAACAAAAAGGCTATCGAATAAATTAACACCCGAGTTGCACCCAGAACAAGCCGGATTTCGTCCAAATAAATCTTTTGTAGACCAAGTTAATTGCCTTAGGATAATTGTGGAGCAATCTGTTGAATGGCGATCGCCCTTGTATCTGATCTTCATTAATTTTCAAAAGGCTTTTGACACATTGCCGCATAATGTCATTTGGTCCGCACTCGAATGTAAACAGGTACCGAAGAAACTAATATCCCTCATTAAGGCTTTATATGAGGACGCCAGCTGTCGTATCCTGCATGAAAACCAATTATGTAGGAACATATCGGTAAATACGGTTGTAAGGCAAGGCTGTGTGTTGTCTCCACTGCTATTTAACATCGTATTGGATATAGTTATGAGGCGTGCCACAAGATTAGGTCGAGGTATAATGTGGGGAATGAATGCACGGCTGGAAGATCTCGACTACGCGGATGACATTTGTCTGGTGTCACACAGTTTCTCAGACATGATGACGAAGCTTGAAACTATTGTCAACTCAGCAAAATCAGCAGAGCTGAGGATAATTATAAATAAAACGAAAGCGTTGCGCATAAATTCCGATGTATCGCGAGTATTTAGAATTCAGGATGATATTATTGAAGACGTGGATTCCTTTTGCTACTTAGGTACTATTCTAACAACATCTGGTGGATCCAAAGCGGACATCGCAAACAGAATAAAAACAGCAAAACAGGCTTTTGGACGTCTCAGTAACGTGTGGAGATCAACAACATTATCCCGACATGTTAAGATAAGAATATTTAACTGCAACGTTAAGTCTATCATGCTTTATGGATGTGAGACCTGGAATGCAGCACCTCCTGACATAAACGCAATGCAGGTCTTTGTCAACAGATGTCTGCGTAGAATTCTGAGGATTTTCTGGCCCACTGCAATATCTAACTCAAGGTTATGGTCACTCGCACAACAAACACCAATTGACCTTGAAGTACGAAGGCGAAAGTGGAATTGGATTGGTCACACCCTCAGAAAAGATCCTGATGATATAGCCCGTACTGCAATTGAATGGAATCCCCAAGCTAGCCGTAGAAGAGGGCGTCCAGCGCATACATGGAGTAGACAGGTCAAGAAGGAAGTCACAATGTCTAGAAGAAATTGGGGTGAAATCAAGAACCTGGCACCGGATAAATAAGAATGGCGAAAATTTGTTAAGGCCCTATGCTCCTTATAGGAACCGAGGGAACATATATATGTTGTGTTTATATTTTCTCACTACGAGTTATATTAGACAAAAATGTACTAATCCCAGTGTAGAAAATTATTACACTCATAGAAAAAAGTTTGTAGAAAAGTTAGTAAAACTGTTAGTACTTCAACTTAACAAACTTTTAACTAATTTTTAGTTAAAATTTAATTTTTAGTTAATTTTTTTTCTACCTCCACATTACTAACTTACAAACTTTTTTGCCAATTTTTTTATTGCTGAATTTAGTTACTAATTTTTAACAATAAATTTGCTAACTTTACAGTATTTGCTGAATTTTAGTTACTAATTTTTAACAGAAGATTTGCCAATTTTACAATTTCGGAGCGTTTATAAACAGAATGTTAAATGACACATAAAAATTACTGCATAGAGCAATTCCATATGAAAGCGATCACCTTTTGGACGACCCCTCTCCGATTCTAAAATAAATAGTCTCAATCGATTGCCCAATTGATTGAGACTATAATGTACCTACATATTTTTTTTTTTTTTATAGTGACTGGTTTAGTGGTGGTGTACACCACTGTCATGTGACAAAATTGAAGAATTCTTCATAAGGGACCTCATTGACAGTTGTTTTAAACTACTAAAGCGATCGCAACGAGTGATAGCTCGTTGGAAAGGTATTGAATCAGGCTTTAATTGAAAAATAAAATTTTCCTAATTTTTCTCAGAAATTTACCTTTTTTCCCATGAAAATTAAATTTTCCCATGAAAATTAAATTTTCCGATTTTCCACAGAAGCTCCTAAATTTTCCGGCTAATTTTTTTTTTTTGGATTCCTCATAATTTTTGCTTTAAGAATCAGCAATAAAAAAATGGGCCCCGACTTCTTGTTTGGACAGGAGAGGATCATTTAAGAGACCACCTTGTTCTCATTGTTTTTATAAAATAAAATAAGCGATATTTGTAAAAAAAAATAAGCGATATTTGCTTTTCTTTAATAGGAAAATTTGCGTGAACTACTGGTCATAAAATGTTTTTTAAAGAGGGACTTAATTGGTTACTGCCAATAAGCCGACCACAGGTCATAAAATGTTTTTTAAATTTTTTAAATTACCAGGTAATAAATATTTCGCCATATTTATGGAAAATCCGTGTTTTATGACTTGTTTCTGCACGTGTCATTTTAGGCGAAATATTTATTACCTGGTAATTTAAAAAATTTACTAACATTTTATGACCTGTAGCCTCAGTCGGGTTTGGTGTGCCATTACATGCCACTGCTGCTATTATCCATGGATTTATGGCCGATCTTGTGAAGGCAGGCAGACCATATTCACTACACACTCAACTTGGGGCTCTTAAAAAAAATAGATTTTTTCTTCATAAATGTATTTTTAACTGTAAAATAATTTTTAAAATGTATTTTTAATAATAAAATAAAATAATGTTAAATAATTACAAATAATTCAATTATAAAAAATATAAAAACAATGAGAACAAGGTGGTCTCTTAAATGCTCCTCTCCTGTCCAAACAAGGAGTCGGGGCCCATTTTTTTATTGCTGATTCTTAAAGCAAAAATTATGAGGAATCCAAAAAAAAAAAAATTAGCCGGAAAATTTAGGAGCTTCTGTGGAAAATCGGAAAATTTAATTTTCATGGGAAAAAAGGTAAATTTCTGAGAAAAATTAGGAAAATTTTATTTTTCAATTAAAGCCTGATTCAATACCTTTCCAACGAGCTATCACTCGTTGCGATCGCTTTAGTAGTTTTTTTTAAAACAACTTTCAATGAGGTCCCTTATGAAGAATTCTTCAATTTTGTCACATGACAGTGGTGTACACCACCACTAAACCAGTCACTATAAAAAAAAAAAAATATGTAGGTACATTATTTTTTGCTGGGCAATCGATTGAGACTATTTATTTTAAAATCGGAGGGGGGTCGTCCAAAAATTTGCCAATTTTGATCGTTTTCATATGGAATTGCTCCATATTTTTAACTCGACAAAAATAATGCAAAAAGTTTTTAAATAAAGCTAAATTGAAATGGTGGTGCGGGAATCGAACCTGGGTCTACAGATTGCCAGTCAACAGCTCTACCATCTGAGCTATATCGACATGTAATATTTAATAGATAAAAACTTAATTGACCTGCTGCACACAAGTAAGCTTACTCGCCAACATACAAAAAATCAAAAAATATTTGGTTACATATATCCTTACCAGTGTTTAAAAAATATTGAGTCTAAAAATAGATTTCAAAAAATTTTCAAAAAAATCTAGAAAATTATTTTCTATTTGAAATAATGATAAAAATAAGTCATTATCAGTTACTCATTATTATATGTTTTGAAATAGTACAGAAGGTAAGTGGGTGTCATTACTGGTAGTCCAAAAAATAATGATATGTCATTACCGTTTCTAAACTGGGATTTTATGGTAGTGAATTTAAAAGCATTTTCTAGAGTGGAGATATTGCTTTTTTAACTCACAATCAGTACCCGCCCACGGTTTTTAAAATGAGTGACTCCAAAGAAGTATAAATAAAGTTGTATTTGCTGCTACCCTAGCTATTAAAAATTTTATTGTTTTTCTAATTTCCCCCAAACACAAAAACCATCAAAAATTTATTTAAACGCCTAATAAATTACACTTGCATTTACAGTCATAAATTTTGTTACAATTATGTCTATACTAACTTGTGTGTCGTCTATTGGTTTGTGTATGCGTTTGTGTGTGTGTTCGTATCTTTTGTAAGTGTTTAGTTTGTATTTAACTAGTTAGTTAGTAAATATGTAAATTTTTAGTATATTTTTACATATACAATTGTCTAGTATTTAAACTCTCAACACAATTTCATTCTTTTGTATTTATACTTCTTTATTTGTGGATTTGTGCCTGCCAGAGTTCTTTTGTGCTAAAAAATAAGTCTATAACAATACGAACGAGCAGCCCTCAAAGGGACATCCAACTTATAGTTGCAATTTACAATTTATTTTCATTCTTTGTTGTCTGTAAGGACGTATTTGTTATACAAATAGTTACCAAAAGTATGTCAAATATTGCTTAGAGAAAAGAAGATTTATGTGAATTTATTTAACAAGAGAAGAAATTTCTGTAATACATTTATTTACACTATGTGTATATTCTCAATTGGATGTAAAAAACTGCTGAATTGTGTATAAGTATCTGTTTTAAGTCGATGTAAGTTAACCGACTTTTTTTCTGTAAAGGATTTGAATATAAATTAGCTTTTATGTTTAGTTTTCAATTACATACAGGGGACGTATGAGTGTTATATAGTTATTAATATTGAATTAATATTAATCATACGCTGTGTTGTATCCAGAACTTAAATGGTGTAGTTTGTGTAGAAATGTTTTTATTCAACTCTAGCGCTTGTTTAACACTCTAATGAGCTATGCTGCCTGTAGATACTGTTAACCACGGTATTTTTTTTTGTTTTTTTTTTAATTTTACTATAGTTTCGAAGTATTTTATGCTAATATGGTATAAGGTGTTCTGCAACCTGCTCTATGGATTTTATCTTTTGGCTGACAATGAGAAAGAAATGTGACATTTTCCGATTTTTATGAAATTTGGATCTGTCTGTTTCAATATTTTGGGCATCTTGAGCATTTATCCGACAGAGTAGGCGATCATTTTTTGGTACTCTTCTGTTCGGCACCATGTTAGAAACTTTCGGCATTCGATATAAAAATTGTTTCGGTGGAAATCTTGCATGTAATTGCAATTGTTCTTTTTTAAATTACAATTACAAATAATATATAATTGTAATTGAGTTTTTTCAATTACAATTACATGTTATTGTGTAATTGAATGTGTAGTTAATTACAAAATTTAATAATTAACACCTGGTGTGCCCATGAAGTATATGGAATGTGTAAAAGTGTTATTTTTTCACCTTTCCACGTATTTTCCCGTAGATTGGGCATAAAAAATAACATCCCGGCAAAAATTGGTTCTCTAGAATTTAAATAATGGTCTATTTCATGGCTTCCAGCCCTAAAAATGGACTAAAATTGGATCAAAGCTTCTTTGCGCTATAAGTCTTAAAGCAAAAGTTTTAAAGAAAAATACTGAATAGGGATATCTACAGGCAAGGAAGTGGCTAGCATTTTTCTCATACACACTTTTGATGTACCAATGAGGCGTCATGGTGTTTTAAGCGGTTAAAATCAAAATTTGTGTTTAACCACTTAAATCACTTTAAATTTAACCACTTGGCATTATTGTTTACGCCGAATCTACCGGAAACTGCATGGGGAGGTGACACTTTAGAAGACATTGTTTTCTATTGTTGTTCATACATGAATGGATGTCACTACATTGCTAGATCTGTCAAAACAACAGAGTAGTATATTGGAAGATGACAAAGCAAATTGTGGCAAATGTTTTGTATTGTTTTTGTTTTTTCTTTGATATTTTAAATGTTTATTAACGCTCTTAGACGAGAACAAGAAATTCTCTTTGATTTTGTAATTTAACTTAACAAATATTTCGAGAAATTCTAAAAACGTCGCACTATGCTTCGTCCCATGGACAAAAATCAAAAAAAAAATTTGTCTCAAATTGTGATTAAAGAAGGATTTTTTTAAACACAAGAAAGTAACTCAAACAAATGTGAAAAAAAATATTTGGTGTGATTGCTTTTGCCGCCAAAAGAGGGCGCTAAACTCAGAGAATTTGATGCAAAAATGACTTAACAGAAAAATGGGTTTTAATGGTTTCACGAAAATAATTCTCAAAAATACATTTTTTTTAAAACTTATTCGAAGATGTTTTTTTTAAGTAGTTCAATATATTTGTAGTTAAATTAAAATATGGATTTTAGTACATGTTTACAAAACAATTATTTTTTATTGCTCCGAAAAACACTTTTTTTTTGTTGAAAATCCAAAAATTACTTAAGTTTGATGGAGTATAAAAAAAAATATTATATAAAATTAGATATTTTTTTCTGTTTTTTGTAAGTTTATACTGTTATATAATAGATCTTTAAAAAATTAATTACCATTTTTTACTACAAATAAAAAAACAATGGATTTTTTGAAATGCCTAAATTCATGATTTTTACACAAATTACACGCATTTAAGAGTGTTTAGTATACAAACCATGTGAACCTTCCATTTTAGGTATAGGATGTGTTGAGCGGACTTTTGTACAACACTACGAGAAACATTTTTGTGGAACATTCTAATCCTCTAACCCTTCAACGAAAGGTAATTTTTTGGGCCCTTTTTAAAAAGGGACAAAAAAGACCCGTAAGTTGAAGAGTTAGAGGGTTAAAATGTTCCACAAAAATGTTCCTTGTAGTGTTTTACAGAAGTCCGCGGAACACATTCTATACCTAAAATGGAAGATTCCCATGGTTTCTCCTTAAAATCCAGGTTTGTGGGACATTTGAGCGCCAATTTTGAATAAGTACGAAATTAACCCTTAAAAACATTTTTAGTTTTTACTTATTACTGGCCTTTAAGTTAAATTCGCAATGCTGATGTCTTCAGAGACTTATAGTAGAATTTCATGACAAATATTTTTGCGTAACATTTTAATCCTCTAACTCTTCAACTTACGGGTCGTTTTTGTTCCTTTTTAAAAAGGGGCCAAAAAAGTCCCTTTAATTGAAGAGATAGAAGGTTAAAATGTTCCACAAAAATATTCCTCGTAGTGTTTTACAGAAGTTTGCTGAACATACCGTATGCCTAAAATGGAGGATTCACATGATTTCCTATATTAATCTTGTTTAATTTTTTTTTTTGAAAAATCATTTTAAGCGTTTAAAACCCATTTTTTGTGAAAGGCATTTTTTTTTATTAATGAATCGATTTTACCCAAATTTGGCACAAATATGACTTGACCTTATATTAATTTACGTGCTAAATTTCATCGCAATCGGATAATTTTTGCAGGTTTTTATAAAGATTTTAAAATAAAGGATATATGGCAGGACAAAGAGTCCTTGGTTCGATTTTTATAAAAGTTGACACAAACATTTCCAGTTTTATGTGCATCTCAATGGATACTTTTTGTAATTTTACGTCCTTTTATATAGCTAATATATTATTTTTAAATTTCAGGACCTATGGGAGGTGGGCGTGTCCTTGGCCCGATATTTCCAAAAATTAAAATTTTTCTTAACTAGGGGGTCAGTCTCCACTCCTTCTATTTGCGTGCAATCGTTATATGGGAACGAAGCACTGTGCGTCGTCCCCTGAGGATTTCCTTAGGCAAGAATGAAATCCGGATAGGGACATGCCTACAACGGATTATTTTTCACAATTTGTTAAATGCATTGGGGATTTTAGCATATTTAATTCCTTTAATGAAAAAATAACACTTTTGCACATTTGAGCGCCCATTCTGAATAAGCACGAAATTAAATCTCAAACACATTTTAAGTTTTGACTCATTTTTGCATTGAACCTATCTTGTAAAATTTGATGTTTGATGTCCGAGAATTATAGCAGCATTTAATGGAAAATATTTTTGCGGAACATTTTAACCCTCTAATTCTTCAACTTACGGGTCGTTTATGTCCCTTTTAAAAATGGAGGCCAAAAAGTCCCTTTAATTGAAGAGTTAGAGGGTTAAAATATTCCAATAAAATATTTATCATGAAATTCTACTATAAGTTTTTGAAGACATTAAAGTTGCAAATTTAAGTTTAATGCCAGAAATAAGTCAAAACTCAAAATGTGTTTAAGGGTTCATTTCGTACTTATTCGAAATTGGCGGTGACCCACAAACCTGGTTTTGAGGAGGAAACCATGTGAAACTTACATTTTAGGTATAGGATGTGATCAGTGAACTTATGTAAAACACTACGAGAAACATTTCTGTGAAACTTTTTAACCCTATAACTCTTGAGCTTACGGGTCTTTTTTGTCCCTTTTCAAAACAGGGTAAAGAAAGTCTCTTGAATTGAAGAGTTAGGGGTTAAGTGGTTCCACAAAAATGTTCCTCGTAGTGTTTTACATAAGTTCCCTAAACACATCCTAAACCTAAAACGGAAGATTCATATCGCACTTGATCAACAAGAGGGTATTAACTCAGAATTTTAAAATTTTCAGCAGAGGTGAAAAACTGTTTGTGGTTACATTTCAAGAGAATTTGAAATTCCAAATACATCATAGTAAGCAAATTCCATTTGAAAATATATTTACATAGTTTTTCTTTTAATCTTTTGCAATTATTAGAAGAAAAAAAATCTATTTTTTGGGTTACAATAGTGCCATTTTTCTGAAGCTTTTTGTTGATATAAAGTTGATATAAAGTTATCACGAAAATCGTCTCAAATGTGGTTTTCGAGATGAAAAAGTAATCGAAATACGTTGAAATTTTTACAGTAGATCGATATTGATGTTGTTAGTTGATTTCTTGCAAAAAGTGAAATTTTAAAAATTTTGAGTTAATACCCTTTGTTGATCAACTGCGATATGGTTTCCTAGTCCATATAACATATGTAACAAATCTATAACTCAGATCAGTTTTTGGCCTTTCTGTCATGGAATGGAAAAACTATTTTAAAAAAGCTGATTTTGCTTTTAATCTACGTTAAATTTTCTATTATATGATGCAGCGTATTCGTATTTACAGATCTCCAAAATTAAGTGAGATACATTTAAAGTTTAGTTTTGACATAAATGTTGTTTACCGTTTAAAACACCACTAACGGTCATGAGAGAGTTAAAAGTTTGTATAAAGAAATATATTTATGTAGACCCTTTAAGAAAAATAACTGGAATACAAAAATATGACTTTGAGACACTTGTTTACTCCGCTATTTACCCGAGATTTTTTCTCAAACACATATTGAACTTTTATCAAAATTGTAGATTTTCACTTGAGTAATATTCATCGTTAATTTTGTAAATTTCTAACTGATTGGTACTCGCGAAACTTGATTGTCAATAAATTTAATTTGTTTTACAAATCCATCTCAAGGATACATTTTGTATAAATAAAAGCGGCTTGCGGATTATTTATACAAAGACTGTGGTTTTTTAATTATTTCTACACTACAGCATTTCAAATGCGTATTTTAATCATAAAACCGCAATAAGTTTTCTAGGAAATGAGAGAAAAGGAAATAAATACAAAGTACACAAAAGTTTTCAATTTCAATAAAATTTTTGTGTATACATAACTAAACTTATAGGGATTCACAATTAATTTAATATCCCAGGAACATATATGATCATGCCTGGCTTCTTGCACGATTCTAGTTGGTTTTATGCGACCATGTATGTCCATACATAGTTTAATATGTGACTATATCCAGTGTCATATATGATCAAATATGTTGTCATATATGAACATATTCATATCTAAAATCAAAGATGAGCTTATGAACAGATATGATTATACACGACTATATAACCTCAATGTCGAGTCCGCATATAAAAAGTTATATATTAGACCATATGTGGTCATATATTAAATTATATATAAATATATATCTTAATATATTTTCACTTATTTTTCCCATTTTTAACCTCCCTAGTAAAAAAAATTATATGACTTTTGATATTATATATAATTACATCCGAAAAATGAGAACATCTAATTATATCAAATTAGATCGTATTATGATCATATTAGATCTAATTTGACACAATTAGATCTAATTTGATGGAATAAGATATGGTTTGATACAATTTTATCCGGATTTTGTCCTCATCCGAATGTATCAAATATAATATAATCATATCCAACTGGATATAATCGTATATAATTCGATACAATTATACATATTTATATGAGGCATATGTAACTATGTATAGGTCTACATATAATTGGATATTATAATATGTTGCACTATATATTGTGCAATATATAACAAGATATAGTTATATATTTAGGATATAATTTCGTAAAATTTTATTAATTATATCTTGGTATATATGTTCCAATATATAATTATACAAAATTTTATATGATAATATATGACTATATCAAAACTTTTTTACTTGGGCTAGGATAACAAAATATGTTCTGAATAATAAAAAAAACCTTTTTTTAATTTTTAATGTTAACGCACATAACACAAACAATTTTCATTAGGTGATTTGTAAGGGCTTGTAATGGCGGTGGAGAAACCAAGAAAACAAGCTTTCACAAAATATTCAGTATTATAGACACACGATATTTCCCCAAAACGCAAAATATTGTATGGATACATATAATATGTAGTGGAATAATCATGTGGCATAGTAATGCAATGATGCGAACGAATAATGAACAAATAACAACAAATACATAGCAAACACTTACAATCAACCAGCCACCCACTGAAATACATAGATGTAAAGGACTCAGCTCACATTTATTTCAACATTGAGAATGAGGTATTTAAAAATGCAATTAATATTGAAGCGCAGGAGTTTGTTTTTTTTTCTTCTTTTCTTTTTGATGCAGTGTATCCACATACAATGTATAATAGTCACATCACATCAATTGCTGCAGTTAACACTCTAGGACAATGAAGCAAAACAAAAATGTTGAAAAAAATTTAAAAGGAAAAAAAACAAAAACATATACAAACAATTAACTAAATAGAAAAACTCATCACGTGTGATGAGAAACGAGTGACGAAGAGACACAAAGAGAGGTAAGTCTGTGATGAGAGAGTGACATAGAGAAATGGAGAAATAATATTGGAAAATATTTACCGCTATGTACTTATATGTTCTATAAACAGTGTTGCCAGAAAAAGAGAATTAATAATAACTTTTTGTTAAAAAAAACTTATGTAGGACTTTTTTAATTTGTAAATATACTCAGACAACAAATTCACGCAGACAACCGCCCAGGTGGAAATTATGTGTGGTAACAAAAAAGAAGCAATGGCAAAGGGCAAGTAGACCACGGTCTTACAAAAAGAAGTACTGGCAAAGCACTAAATTTGGACGCCTTCCCAACGCTTTAAAAGGGTGAATTCCCAGCACTTGTTTTCCTATAATATTATTTTGTTTTTGAAAAAGAAACTCCAAAAGAGTGAATATTTAAATAATTTTTGACTCCACAATACAATAACTCCAAGAATCGTCTATTTTTAGAGTAATTTAAAATTCTTCAGTGATGAGGGCTCATAATTTGGTGGCAGGGAAAACACTTGATTTTTATGTTTCTTGGTGCTATTTCAATACTTTGCAAAGCATTAAATAGATCGGTGTTAAGTATCATTTGGGTGTCAGGAAAGCACTTTAATTTTTTTATTTGAGCGTTGGCAAAGCATTTGATTTTTATGTTTATGGGTGCTTTCCCAGGGCTTAGTAAGCATTGGCACCACCGTGGAACGGTGTTATCATTTGGGCGTTGGGAAAGCGCTGTTAACAAGCACTCATACCACCCATTTCGGTGCTTTGCCAGTGCTGGCCCCTTTGTAATTTTCTACCGGGGCGAATTTTTTCCAATCTCATGGTTCAGTGCAACAACAGAATTTTGTAGTCGCGACTACCGAATTTTTGTTAATGCGCTCATAGAAATAAACCTAAAAATCTACTAAAATCTAGTTATAAATGACCTTGCAGAAAAAACTTTTAAATTTAGCAGATTTCCTTTTGCTAAATACTTGTAAAATAGAAACCGCAAAACTAAAACTGTTAAATTCATATAAATAAAATAGAAGAAAATAGAAAATAATTTAAAAATGAGATTTTGAAAGAAAAACTCGCTTTAGAATTCTTGGCAGAGTTGCAGTTAAAAATTTAAATTTTATTGTGCTATTCAGCATGGCGATAAAGGTGTATATAATTAAACTCGGTTTGCTTTTTTCAACAAAAATAACCGAAAAAAATTTCAGTAAACGAGAAATCGAATTCCCATTCTTCGTCAAACATTTCGTTCAGTGTAACGCTAGCAACATGTGTCGACACAACCTCATCGAACGAATGCTCAAGCTAGACTGAATAAATTTGTTTGTTTTTATTCAATGCGTGAGCGTATGTAGGTGTGAGTGAGTTGCACGCGTGCATAGAAATGCCGATCTCTGCTTTAGATGGCAAAGCTGTCGAACTTTAGTATTATTACGTTTGTAATGTAGCTTTGTATGGGTTCGATTCCCACAGCCGACGGGTTGTTGAAAAATTAACATATAGAGACAATCTGACAATAAAATATAAACAATAATACAATTTAATGGAAAATCACTGATGAAGCCTGTCCATTAGACCGTATCGCCTTACAGGCAAAACAAAGTGCGCCGTACACCCTTCACAAAAAATAATTAAACGTTTGCTAAGGAAGTTTCTCGATAACCCCAGTAGAATTTTTTTTTTTTTTTGGTTGCCAAACGTAGGGGTCGCCCTTTTAATTTTTTTTCAATGGATTTTACCTTTATAGCAAAACGCTGGTCTCCTCGAGGCAAAAACATAACACTTTAGAATCTGACTTTAAATACCGAAGGTATAGCGAAAATTTAAAAAAGGCGACCCCTACGTTCGGGAAAAATTTTTTTTTGTTGAAATTACCTTGCAAAAATACTTCATATTGGAGGGTGTACGGCGAACATTTTTTTTGCGGTACGGTCTACTATCCATAGAAAAAGGCAGAAACTAGATCTAGTCTGATTTGTAATTTAATGTATTTATAACTTTTAGAAAAAAGGTTTATTCTTCTTCTTAACACCAAACCTACTAAGAATTTTTAAAATTCAAAGAAATTCAATGAAATTTTTTATTTTAACTAACAAAAAAAAACTGTTTACCTACTGTAAAAAAACTGCTTTGATAGTTGTTTATTATGATATTAAAAATTACTGATTTAAACCACTCTCTCCGTTAGTTGATTTCTTAAATAATTGCCGTAAAAGTTGTTTCGTATTTTGCAATAGAAAAACAACTTTAATTACGGTTAAAAAAACAAGAAACAAATGAGAAATCTCTCACATAAAAAATACATCTGTACCATATTTAAAACAGGGTGAGTCGCATAATGTCAAGATTAGCCAGAAGAATGTAAAAAATTTTACTTATTTTTGAAATATTGTGACTCGCCCTGTGTTAAACATTATGACTGATAATTTAAATGATAAAGATGTAGTTCTTGTATTATCAGGATACCAATAAAAGAAAATAAATAAAAAAAAAATATGGTGGAGTTCCATTTTGCGGTGTGAGAATCTTCTCACATAGTTATAGAACACCGGTACAGATCTTAATGTTATTAAAGTTTTCAAACAAAAATTTAAATAAATATGATTTATTGTGACTTTGCAACAACAAACAGATGGGGAATATACCCAGGTAGAAATTGCCAACGTTACAATAAAAGTTGTACTGTGAGAGCACTTTTTTACGAAATGCCGGTACTACTTAAAACGTGCTTTGCCAGTACTGTTTACTGAAATTTAACGAGCTTTTTTTTAATTTATTAAAATTAAAAATTTTATAAATTTTACGTATTTTTACATCTATTACACAATTATTTATGTAAGAGAGACATCGCCATTCTTTTCTTGTGAAGTTTCGAAAGAATACATTAAAAATGTACACTAAGAGGTCAGTAAAGTTCTAGCAAACTACTAAATTTGTTATTAAATGTACTGGGATAATACCAAAAAAAATAAAATCCCAAGCCTGCGCCAACGTTGGGAACTAACTACGGCCAAGCGTTTATTGGTGTTATCATTTCGACAACATGCCAGTACAGTGAAAGTTAAAAATCCGACGCATTGCCAGTACATGTACTACCGCCTCCAATACCGGGCCAACATTGTGCCGTTTGTATTTTTCTACCTGGGTAGTCACAACTAAGAATCACAGAATTTTCGTAGGAATAGATACCATTTTGATAGGAATAGATACCATAGCTGCTTTAAAGGAATACGTGCCATAAGGGGCTTAATTACCAATTTAAGTTATTGATCTGGCATCCTTGTTTATAAGAGCTGTATCTATCTAGTGGAGAGATGTATTTGTAAAATGAGTAAAATAAAATGTAAACAAAAATAAAAATAACTACGAATTTTATGGTACACATAACGGTAAAAAGTTATGACTAAAAGGAAAATACAAGGAAAGTAAAATGTTTTCCTTTTTTTCTTTGCAAAGAATGCAATTTTAGTTTATGAAAAAATACCGAACAGTTAAGACCGTTAACGGCAAAAAATAACAAAAAAAAAAAATCAGCAAATTTAACAAAATAAATATTTAGTGCAAACTAACAGATGAAGAAGAAAAAAAGTGTAATTGTATAGAATTACATAGATATGTGAAAATTAAATGTTGCTTTAAGAGGAAAATTCAAAATTTTATAAAAAATTCTCACACCAAAGAATAGCAAAAAATAAAAAAATTATTATAAAAATTTTTAAAAATTTATGTGTGGTTTTTTGTAAAACGAAGAATATCTTGTAAAAATTGGAGGAAATCCTAATTACAGGCAAACCTTACACAAGGAAACCATGTCAACATTACCATTCCTATTAAGTGTAGCCGATGAGTTGGACAATTTAAATTCCCAATCCTATATGGATGATTTTGGTTTAGGGTTTCATCCTCACCGCCATTACTATCGGACACCAACCATACAACTTTCTTTGCCAGCTAGCACAGAATGGATGGAACATGAACAGGGACGACACCATTCACGTTATCGATCCACCTATCGCTGCTATGGAGAACCACAAAATAATTTACAATCCCCACACGAAGGTGATGAAGAAGAAAGTGAAGATCGTGAGGCATCCTTGCGTGACAGCAATAAAGATGTTGGTGTGGCCACTACTACTTCATCAGCTCAAAAATATGTATCAGCTTTAAATTCAAATTGCGAAAAAGTTGATAATATTGACAATTCAGTGCAACTATATAATATTTCCAAAAAATGTGGTAAAGATTATTATCGTCATGGTGAACCTTGCACTTCGTCAGCATCAACTGCTTCCGCATCTGCACCACCACCTCTACCACCGAGGAGTTTTACAGCAACAACCTCGAAAGCCAAGGAAAAACCCAGCATGAGCTATCGTTTGCATAGTAAATGTTTAGAGGGCAACCACTCATCCTCCGAAGAGAGTTTGCAAAAAGTCACCTCATCTATTGAATTCTTAACATGTTTTCTTTTGAAAAAATCGCGTGTTAGCAAAACTTCCTCAGGAGCAGAGGGTAAAAAATCTTAGAATAACGCCACAAAATGACGCAGTAATTGTTTTTAAAGAAATATAAACAAAAAAAATACTCAAACAATTTTAACTAACCACAAAATAATTCATAGAAAAAAGTTTTAAAATAAAAATTCTAAAATATAATTGCAGAGCAAAAAAAAAAAAAAAAAAAAAACAAAAGAAAGTTTTTAATAAGTAGCTGTTTAACAATTTTATTTTAAAAATTTACAACATTTTCTAAACAAAATTATGAGTGTTTTTTGGTTTTAGTAAAAACAAAATTCAAATCAATATTAATTTTTTAGCTTTCTTGGTAAAATTGTTGTTAAATACATAAATATACTCCAAGTAAATATATCTATAAATTTAGTATATAAGCACAGTTATTAAATATTTTATAAATATATTTTTAATTGTCCTAAATTTGATTAAGAATATTTTTTATATGTGTATCCTTAAGTAAAATAATTTAAAAAGATTGAGCTAAACTGAAAAAAAAAATCAACAGAGCTTTAAAGGAATGATTATTTTGGATGGTAAGTCTATTTGGGCTGTAATGATATTGGCTTTTTCAGAAATTTCTCAAGGATTCTTATTTGAATATTTAAAGTATTTTAAAATTATCTTGAAAAAAAAACAAAAAGTTATTTGTAAAAAAATCATTTACATAAAACATTTTGTTTAATTTTCTTATAAATCCATGGATTCGGTACTTAATTTATTAATTGGTACTGAAAAAATAATACAATCTTTATTCCATTATGTATTTAGTCGGTGATAAACAAAGCTTTATTATACACTCAAAAAAATTTGAAAATTTCTTCATAACGTAGTAATACGTAGTTGTTGTTTCTAATTATAAAACAGTTCTTTTTCTATGGAAAATACAAAACAACTATGAAAAAACTTTAAAGTCCAATAACAGCATTTCTAAGAATTGTATATTGTCACTGTTATTTTAAAAAAGAAGTAAAAATATTTAAGTCTGACACAGTACTGTTAGGGGCGTATTTTGAATCAAATTCGGGGAATAGGGTTTCAAGTAACGGTGCAAAAAATATTGCGAAATATGTAATAATAGGTATAATAATAAAAAGTGGCCTGTGTAAAATATTTTTGGTAGTAACAAAAGTCAACACTCATAGAAATAAATCTATAAAAATAGCAGAGAAAGTTACTAAAAATTAGTTAAAAATTATGCTGCAGAAAAAACTGCTAAAATTAGCAGATTTTTTTTGCTAAATACTAGTTAAATAAGAACAGCAAAATTAAAACTGTTAAATTTACAGAATTTTAGTTATATTTAAGCTAAGTTTTAGTTAATTGAAAATAACAAATTGTACTGTAAAATCTGCAGAAAATTTTGCTAAATATTAGTAGACTAAAAATTTCAAAAATAAACTGTTATATCTACAAAACTTTTGCTATTTTTAAGCTAAATTTAGTTGAATACAAATAGCAGTCTATACTGCTAAAATCAGCAGAAATATTTGTTAAAAAATTGTAAACTGCTGTTTTCAAAAGGCTGGATTTTTACTTGCATTAAAAGAAATGGAAAAAAACTTCGAAAATTAATTTTTTTTTTGATTTTTAGGCTACTAATTACACTTTGCGACTTTCAAAATCGGGATGGGATGAAACCAACGGGAAATGTTATATCGGTCAAAAACAAGTTATACGTGTCCCGGCGTTTCGCTGGGTCAACCCTAGGAATCGAGATATATCTTTTTTTTGACATAACTCGAGAACCATTAGTCCGATTTTGTTCAAAAAATTTTCATTTCAATTTTGTTTCAAAAATTATAATTCCTTTAATCTGTTCATATAACGTTTTTCTATATACTCAACAGTTTTGCCGGTAAAAATAAATGTTTGTTACCGCTACCATAAAAATCAATAACCTTTTGTTTATTACTTTTTTTTAATATTTTAGGCAAAAAATATTTTTTTCTTCATACATTTATTTTTACCGGCAAAACTGTTGAGTATGTAGAAAAACGTTATATGACAGATTAAAGGAATTGTAATTTTTAATTTTTTTAAAATTGTTTGAGCAAAATCGGACTAGTGGTTCTCGAGTTATGTCAAAAAAAGACCACCAAAGGTCAAATCGATATATCTCGATTCCTAGGGGTGACCCAGCGAAACGCCGGGACACGTATAACTTCTTTTTTTACCGATATAACTTTCCCCGGTAGTTTGAACCCTTCCCGATAACTGACCCCTACCATTTGTCTGACAGTGTTATTTAGCAAATTTTTTAGCTGATTTTAGCAGTTTAATTTGATATTTTTTATTTACAAAATTTCAACTCAAATTTTATACATTTAACAGTTTTATTTTTGCTGTTCCTATATTACTAATATATAGCAAATATTATCTACTAATTTGGCAGTTTTTTTCTGCAGCATCATTTTTAACTAATTTTTAGTAGTTTTAGCTAAATTTTTTACGGACTTTTTTCTATTAGTGTACCACATAGTGTGGGGTATCTCCGATGTCGGCATGTATCAAAGGTTCCAGACTATATGCTGTCTGTGAGTTCAGATATTCTTTTTTTTTATATAAGTAATTGATCTTACAGTTAGTGGGTGTTAAGTTATCCTAAATTAATACTTTAGATAATTATGTTTATTATACTTAAGTATAATTTAATTTAGAGAAAAATAAATAATAAGATAATATCTATGAAAACAATTGAGTACTATTTTGGAAGATGGCAAAGCAAATTGTGATAATTTTTATTTTTTGTTTTATATTCTAAATGCCGAACAACGCTCCTAGACGAGAACAAGAAATTCTCATTGAGTTTGTATCTAACCCAATAACTATTTTTGGAAATTCCAAAAGGCATTCCTGACGATTTACTTATACTAATAGAATTTTTTCAATTCCCAGCAAACAAAAATGATCATTAATGACTCAGAAATGAGCTCCAAAAACATGAACATTTTTCCACTTTTTCCTATGAAAGTGGTCCGTCCAAAAGAGCCCCCTTTGAACTCAGAAATGTCTCAGAAAAAAGAGCTTATAAATTCGAAATTATAAGCTCTTTTTTAAATAATTTTGGAATCTTCTTTGAGTCCGAAAAATGAACCCTCATTTTGAGACAGCTTTTTAGATTATAGAGACAATTTTTTGGATTGTTTTCTGAGGGTTCATATTTTCTACCAAAAAAAGAGTGTTTTCAAAAAAACAATAATCATTTCTATGAGCCATTTAACAATCTTATTTATGAGCGCTCCGAAATTGCTGGATGGGTTGTAAAAATTTTACTTAAAACTACTAAAAATTATTTAAAAATGACCTTGCAGAAAAAACTGCTCAAATGAACAGATCATTTTTGCTAAATATTAGTAAGATAGCAACAGCAAAAATAAAACTGTTAAAAATAGAGTATAGAAAATAACAACTTATCCTACCAAAATCAGCAAACAATTTTATTAAATAATTGGTAGACTAAAAAATCACAAAAAAATATAAAAGTTTCTTTTTTGATGTTTTGTTAAGGAGGGACATGACATTCGCGGCAGAGAAAACAGACCTTTTTTAAAAATTCATAACTCAGTCAAAAACAAACATTTTTCCAAAATTACAAGAAAAAAAATTCAAAAAAATATATTTTTCACTCCAACATGGTTTTATAGAGCTCCAAACTGGCGGCAGAGAAAAAAAAAACGGGCCGCGTGGTTGCATCGCTGGGAGTCGCAAAAATTGTCCGATCTGGAAAAAATGACTTTTTTAAATCTTAACAAAATTGGTTATCGTATGACAGGAGTTTTTTTTAATTTTTTTTTCAATTTTTGGTGATGTTCCAAATTTGAAAGTGTGTTTTTTCTAAAAAATATTGACTTTAAAAATTCATAAAAATCGAAAAAAAATTTAAAAAAAAGCTCGTGTCATACGATAGCGAATCAAGTTTAAAAAAATAAAAAAAAAAAAATTTCGTCAAAAAATGAACCCGCTAGTGCCGCAACCACCCAGCAAAATCTTTCATTACCAAATAAGTGGTTATATAATAGAAATTCATAGCTCCGCACAACTTATTTTTTGGCGTCTAAACTCATTATTTTTGTTTGGCGTGGTCGTTTTTATAAGTAATCACGCTTACCCGCTCGCTTACGAAAAAATGAGAAGTAAGTAGTTATGAGATTCTGAATAATAAGTGGTTACAAACTTGCTTACAAAAAGTTCAATTATAAGTGGTTATCCGACTGCTTACTTGATTCTTAAAAATAAGAAGTTACACAAATACTATTAGCTTCAGGAAAAACATTCAGAGAAATTAAAGTTTTTGCTAGTGTGTAATTTTAGAACTTGTCATAAAAAATTTTAACACAAAACATATTTACATGTAATAAATATAAATGTATAAAATTTAACTTTGTAAAAAGTACTTATTTAAACTATTGTGCGTAAGTCATTATTTTATATTAAAAAGCAATGACTACAATAGGCCGTTATTAGGAAGTCATTATTTTATATTACAAAATAATGCAAAATGTAATGATATATCATTATTGGTAATGCAGACAGCAATGAGGTGTCATTACCAATATTTTGCTGGGCAGTACGAAAAACATGGTTTCGAGATAAACGCCTTCAAAGTTTGTGTATATACCAGCTGCCGTACGTAAAATTAAAAATGTGCTCTCACTAATCTGGCTGTAACTTTTGAACCCCTAGGAATTTTTACATGAAATTTTTTATGTTAGAATCTTAAGAATATTTACTAAAATACAAAATTATAAAAAAAGTCGATTTCAAAAAACGACCAATGTCATGTCCCCCTTTAATGCAAACAAAATCGAGAAAATTAGCAGTTTTTTCTATTTTTCCGTTATTTTTATCATATTCACCCTTGTCCAAGAAAAGTTCAGACTTCAAATGGAATGAAATTCTGAAATCACACGAAAAGAGAATTTTGGTTTCCCTAAGAGAATTTGGATTTCCTCAAATCACATATTTAATTTTTTCCAAAATGAGAACCTGCGAAAACAGTTTTATGCTATAATTGTTAAACAATCAAAACGTATTTTTAACATTCAGATATATCTCGGAATTTGAAGATGCTTTCAAAAATATTTTTTTTAGCGAAAACGTTGCTCTGCATTGGATTTACTTTTCCCTAGCTTTTCCTATATTAAATAAAACGAAGAAGTTGTTGGCATGTGAATCTTGGAGCAGTTAAAAACTCTTAAAAGTTTTCACTAAGAATTGTTTAAGGTGAAAGTGATTTTTGCGACAAGGGCGATTGTTAGTTATTTTTTATTGCATTTTGTAGTCTTTTTTTATCAGTTAAAAGTAAACACACTTTTAGTTATTTTATTTTGTCGCCTCTTATTTTATTTTGTCGCCTTTTTAATATCAAACATTTTTGAGTGTATGCATGCAGAGCTTTAATTTTTTATCATATTTATAAAACTTAAAAAAAAATTAATGAAACTCTTCATTTAAGGCATTAAAATGAAGATTTTCATAAATTTATTAAAACATATTTTTCGATCTTTGTTTGACGCTGTTAGAAATGCGATTTGTCTTTATTACACCCAGAAAAAAATTCATTGTGGCAACTGATCTTTTTGCCAACCACATGGTTTGGGTGCACCTACCGATATTTATGTTTATGGTGAGAGAAATTTGGGTAATACAATAAAAAATCTGTTGGAAAATTATATTTCAATTGATCCACAAATATGTAGATTTGATTGCAGCAACAAAAAAAAAAAAAAATTCGTTGCTGCCACCAAACTAATTCATTTGACAAAAATTTCGATTGTCTTAATGAATCTGTTTTCTTTATGTTTTTTCTAATTTTTTTCGTCAACACTTCAGAATTTTCTAGTAAATTTATTGGTTATATGAAATATTCATTCCTTAAAGCTCTGATATATTTTATCCTTTTTACTAACCACTGCCTTGGCACGCATCTATAATGCAAGTACAAGCATAATAAAATTAAATTTGCTTAATTTTTTTGTTTATATAAAATAACCATACGTACTTACATTTTAGTTAATTGTTATTTAAGAGAAGGATTTAGTGCAATGTAAATACAACATTGTGTATTTGGGATATTCAAATTTATGGAAATTGATTATTTTATATGGAATAAAACAAGTATATATCTTTGATGTGAGTTCTTAATTTACGATATTAGCGGATACGAATTTGTAAGTATACTCATAGAAATAAATCTGTAAAAATAACAGAAAAAGTTACTAAAAATTGGTTAAAAATGATGCTACAGAAAAAACTGCTAAAATTAGGTAAATAGTAGATACAAAGAATAAAAACTTTCTGTGGTTATCATACACAGAGTTGAATAGATCAAGCTGAGATACTTTAAGAATTAAGGTTCAAAGCAAAAAAGAGTAATAATAACAAAGGATAAAAATAGCATTTTTAGATTTCGTTGATGTTAGTCTAAGCTGAGTTGTTAACATATTCGATTTACTTTCAACTGTCACATAAGTAGACGATGATCAATTATTAGCCCGTCAAGGCAAACGACACTGATGATGGCTTTGTAAAGAAAGCCGAAAATACGTATTCTGTCTTGCTGGCCTTATCGAATTCTTTAAAAAAAATTTTTTTTTATTCTTTGTAATTTACTTGTGAAAATTGTATCATCTTTCTTTAATTTGAAAAATAATTTAAACAGAAAGTGATATTAATTTATGATCTAGAGTCAAACTAAAAAAAACATTCATTTACCAAGTAAAATATCAACTATATACCTCTCATTCATATTAATTTTAAACTTTAAACGCGTTTACCCACAACGCTGAGTACAGCTAAGGCCGGTTAATTCTTTCGTAGGCAACAAAAAACTCTAGTCCTTATCATGGCCCTTTTTTTTGAATTTTGGTAAAATAAATTTTATATCCCAGAGCAAATGTGTTTTTTCTTGGCTTTTTGGGAATTTTTAAGTTTGTGTGGCAACTTTGTTAAAAAAAATTTTTTTTAATAAAAATCGGGCCACGATAAAGACTTGAGAATTTATCTGGGGTTAATAATCACTTTACATTTTTATTTTCCGATAATTAATGAAGGCTGCACAGTGGCAGCCGATTTTACCTTTTTTAAGGCCAATATTGAAGTGGCAACCCTGTA
The DNA here is from genome assembly GCA_949987735.1 of Leucophora obtusa. NCBI lineage: Eukaryota > Metazoa > Arthropoda > Insecta > Diptera > Anthomyiidae > Leucophora > Leucophora obtusa. The sequence goes on from OX465296.1 coordinate 157,890,075, forward strand.
GATTTGAGTTGGCCGAATTTAAAATTCATAATTTTTCAAAACACTACAAAAACATATATTTTAAAGAGAAAAATAAAATTATAAAAATACTGTTATTTAAATTTTTTACAACCGTTCAAATATGCCCTTTAAAATGCTGCTGTTACAATATTTACCCCCCTTAGGCCTATCATTTTAATTTAAGGCTCCTTACCGAAGTCACGAATAATTAATAAACCCTACCTAAAGGAGGAAACAAATACTAAATAAAATTTATTAGAAATTTCACCTTATAAAAATTTGAAAATGTCGAATTATTCGACGCGAAAAACCGGTTTCTCGAATAATTCGAAAACTGTCTTTTTTACAAAACCGGTTTAAAAAAACGGAAATATATATACATTATTTGGTGATGTTCAGAGACTGAAAAGCTGATACGATCGAACTTTTGTTTGGAAAAGTCTCTATTTTTTCATGTTTATTATTAAGCCTATAGTTTCAATTTAATAATCTTTACTAAATTTAAAATAATAATAAAAAAATTAAATAAATTTAAAATTTTTCTTTACCGAAATAAAAACCTCTTTATAGAAACCCCTGGTGGTGTTTCTATAACATGTAACCTCGCCGTACCCGCAAGGTTTTATCTCATCTCTTAACCAGTCACGGGATATGTACTAGTGCTGGTAAATTCGGTTACTTTTCAATACTCGATACTTTGATTTGGATACTTGATACTACTCAATACTTCTCGATACTTTTAACGGTTTTTAAATTTTGTAGTAAAATTCTTTGAAAATGTTTACGTTAATTTAATATTTAAATTTATAAACATATTTTTAAACTTTTTCACCAACTATTCCTTGCGTTTTTCATAGTTTTTAAAATATCGTCGGCTTGCCTGCAAGTAGTGCTATGTGTTTTTTAATAGATTTTCAGGAGAGCGAAAAAACTGTTAAAAAATAGCTTTTTAAAATATTTTATTGACATCATATGCATTAATGATGATTTTAGTAAATGAGGTCGTGAATCATTAAGGCACATCATTATCTTAAAATGCTATTTTTTAACAGTTTTTTCACTTTCTTCAAAACTTGTTAAAAACCACATAGCACTACTTGCAGGCAAGCCGACGATATACTTTTAAATTTTACTTCTGATTTTTTCTTTTAGCAGAGTTGTAGTTTTGTGATAAATATTTTAGCAGAGTCACATTTTTGTGGTAACTATTTTAGTGGAGGCACATTTTTATATATTTTATCTGTCCAAAATGCAACTCTGAAAATATCTAGTAGTAGTTTTGAGTATCGAGTACCCAAAAAAAGACAAATACTCGATACCCACTACTCATATTTTTACCAGCATTAATATGTACTCAGGTTACCAGTAACTGGTGCAAAATGGCAGAGCTTCAAAGTATTGATTCAAAAGGAATTAACTTCAAAGACGATTCAAGAAAAGTGAGTTATTAATTCGCGAATCAAAGAAATATAATGATAATTCGATCGAATTATTTTCATATGTTTTGATTCGTGAATTAATTTTTTTTCATTTTGATTCGCGAATCGGTGTCAATTCGTTAAAATCGGCAAAAACTACTGTTTGTTACAGTCAATTCTTTTTGTTTATAGAAGTATATTTTTATAAAAAAAATATTTTTTTTTCTTCGATTACAAAATATGTGTATTACTTCAGCCTATTTAAAATTCGAAGTAAAAATTCCAAATCGTTCTCCAGTTATTATGCTTTTATGCATTGGAGATACAAGTTTCTGATTTTTATTTGCAAACTAGAAATATATCAATAATAACAAATATAAACTAAACAAGAATTTTTAAAATTCAAAAAAATTCAACGAAATTTTTTATTTTTTTAATAACTACCAAAAATAACTGTTTACTGTAAAATTACTGTTTTGTTAGTTGTTTATTATGATATTAAAAATAACTTCTTTAAACAACTATTACAAAATTACAGTATTTTTCGTTAGCTGTTTTCTTAAATAACTGTCATAAAAGTTGTTTTGCATTTTTCTATAGAAAAACAACTGTAATTTATGTTAAAACAACAACTACTGATTACTACACAAACAACTGTCAAACTTTTTTGAGTGTACAGATATATTAATCCAGACATAATTCGAGAATCAAAACAGATTTTATTGATTCTTTTTTAGGGAATGAATTATTACTGTTGAATGAATTATTTTTACGAGTATACGGTAGCGTTTGGTGAATAAAACCTTTTTCTCATATTTTTTTTTTACAAGATGGGCAAAAGGCAAAAAATATAAAAATTCAACTTAAAAAATGTTTGTACCACAAAAAATTTTTCACTTAATCGATATTGCCGAATAAATACTCTTAAGCAGTAACCAGTAATTCAGTGCCGAAAGTCTACAAAATTTTACTTAAGTTTGATTCACATTAGAGCATATTTAACTTAGAAGACTTTTGCAATTATTTTTTTTATTTGACAAACTTTATAATTTCTTTTTATTCTGATTGAACTTTATTATTTTTTTATTGTTTATATTTGTAATTTTTTCCAATTCTTTTTTGTTTTGAGATGTTATTAATTTGTTTAAGTTAGATACGATAATTTTCGATAAGAAATTAGTTAAATCAATAGAGGTGGAACTTTTAAAAAGTTGACTTTAGCTAAGTATTTATGCGTGCTTCAATACATTTGTATGGAATCGCTCTATTCCTTAATTCGACTTCGCTAAATATAGTTGGGCCTTTACTCGTACAATAAACCATATCCAGACAATTTCTACACACTTACAAACAATTTCTCTTTAATAGTAGTATAAATGCGACATAAATAGGCATGTAAACCATCTAGTTGTCAACTGCTATCAATAAGGTTGGCATATACGACTTAAATGTTCAACACATATATGGACTTTTCAAACTCTATTTAGGTCGTTAAGCTTATGTTACCAGTTAAATCAGTTTTTGGTTTTCAAATTGAAATTCCTTTGATATTTTTTCAATACTATAAAAGAATATTTAAAAAATTTTAATAATTTCAAAACCAAAATTATGTAGTGCAAACTTTAGTCGTAAATGCCGAACAAAATTCTGTCATCTTCTTTTGAATATTCGCAACTATTTATTACCTTGTAGGTAAAGGACTTTTTGAAATTTTCATTATTCATTAATTAAAAAAAAATATTAGGCTTGTTCGTTTACTTACTACAAGTTACTACTTTTACTACAGCTGGGAAAATTTAATACAAAAAGAACACAAAACTTTCCAGTTGTAGTAAAAATAGTCAGAATTTCGAGTAAACGAACACATTAAGCGTGCTCGTTTACTGACTACAAGTTGCTACTTTTACTACAGCTGGAAAAAATCAATACAAAAAGTAAACAAAACTTTCCAATTGTAGTAAAAGTAGTAAGAATTTCGAGTAAACAAACACATTGATTATTTTTTGTAACATTTTATTATAACAAATAAAATTTCCCATATGTAATAAGAAGAAATGCTGATGAACTTTTTTGTATGTATTAAAATTTTATATTATATTTTTGTAATATTAAATAGGAATGAAATAAACCAAAGACAAAAAAAAAAATAAACTTTTTGTACAATTTTTTTTATACCAGTGAAATGAAAATTTTTTTATACCATATTATAATAACCAACCAAAAATAAAATCTAAAGAAAAAAAAAAAATTAATGAAATCTAACCAATCTACTCGCTTTAATATAGAGTAGTATAGTAATTAGAAATAGATGATAAAATAAAAAAATAAAAACAAAAGCAACAAGGTTTTAAATAAAAATTTTAACTTAAACATCAACTAACTATATCTAATATATTAACATAGAAAAAAGAAAAAAACAGGATTATGTATTCAAATAAATATTATTTGTAGAGTCCGTTTTGAAAATTAAATAAACACAAACTGAAGTACACTTATACAAACTTATCACACACACACAGACACACATATACAAATGCACTAACTACTTTTTTTTTTTTTACCAAAGTTAGTAGTAGTAGTAAGCAAACAAATACAAAAAAGTAAAAAGTTGAATAAAAAAAAAAACGAAAAAGAAAACCCTCAAAAAGGACCTACTTGTAAAGTAGATACAAATGAGTAACCTTGTACTATTTTATATGATTTTAGCTTGTAAACAAATGCAATAAATGAATGAATGAACAAATGAATTACAAAACTTAAAAACAAGCAATTATAAATAAAATACAGTAAAATCTTCAAATAGCAGAGTCAGTAAATCTCATCCGTATCAACAACCCTTTATGAATCCCCATTTACTTACCAACAAAAATGAATTTACTCCTAGCTGCGTTAAGAAAAAATCACCAAAATCTCTGCATGTAGTAATCGCCGCAGATTACAGATATTTCTACAAACGATGAATGGACTGCCCTTAACCTACACTCAACTAAAAAACTTTGTAAAGGCTACTGAAAATTTTGCTGTTATTACGGGCAATTTAACTGTTTTGAGCCCTGCGATGTTTTCTGCAAATTTTAGCAACACCTGCCATCTAATCTGTAGTACAACAAAATTAGTAGAAAAAATTAGTAGCCGCTACTAAATTTTAGCAAAATTGTTGTAAACTGGAATTTAAAATCGATTTGCTAAAATCAGCTACAAAATTTACTAAATATCAATAAGTTTAGTACAATGAAATTAGTATAAATAATTACTAAATTTCAGTAAATTTTTCTATTAAAACCAGGCACCAGAAAACGTTTTTTTTTTTGTTTTTATCAAAAATAAATATCACTAAAGTTCAAAATGTTTTTATTTCTCAATCGAAAACAAAAAATTTCAAATCTACTTTAAAATGAAAATATCCCTCAAGTTGAAATTCCAAAAATATCTTTAGGTATAAATATCAAAGATAAAAAAATTGATAAAAAAAAATAAAACTTTTTAAAACGTTTTTTTTTTGTTTTTCATCTTTGTACTAAGTACAAAAATATGAATAGAATTTTAAAATTTTTGTTTTATTTTTATGGTGGAGATACTATTCTGGTTTTTGGTTTCAAATCTGTAGAAAATCATATAATACCCTGGAGTGCACTGTTGGGCGGTATATACATACAAACGTATATTGCAAATATTTTTTTTTTCTGCTAAAATGTTTGCCAATTGACTAGCATTTTGCATTAATATTATTCATATTCGGAATGAAATCGCTGTATAAGTTTTCTAATTAAATTTTTGCACAATGAAACCTTTTTCGCATTCCATTATTAATTCGCAATTTTTTAAGTGCAGATTTTTAAAATTCATACCTAGGGACCATAATACCCATATATCATACCAAAGTTTAGTAATTAGTTCGCAAAAAAAAAATTGCCAAAAAAAATTTGCAAAAAAAAATTTTTCCATTAATGTATTCTTTTGCAGAATATAAATTGCTGATTAGGTTTCTTAATTATTTTTTTGTATCTAAAGGCTTTTTTCGCAATCCGCCAATATTTAGCAATTTTTTTAATTGCGGTTTTTTAAAATTTTTAACCTTAGGACTATAATTGCCATATCTTACGCCGAAGTTTGGTGGTTAGTATGCAGAAAGTTTCGCGAAAAAAAGTTTGCAAAAAGGAACATTTTTCCATCAACATATTCGTTTGCAGAATATAAATCGCTGACTGAGTTTTTTAATTTATTTTTTGTACCATAAAGCTTTTTTTCGCGTTCCGTCAATATTTTTAAATTTTTTAATTCCGCCATTATTTTTAATTTAATTCATAATCTAGTGACTATAACACCGAATATCTGTTAGTTTGCAAAAAAAATTCGCGAAAAAAATTGTACGAAAACAAACTCAATGTATTTGTTTGCAGAATGTAAATTGCTGATTAGGTTTTTTAATTAATTTTTTTACCATAAAGCTTTTTTTCGCGTTCCGCCATTATTTTGCAAATTTTTAAGCGCGGTTTTTTAAATTCACAATCTAGGGACTATAATACCTATATATATCCTATACCAAAATTATCTGGTTAGATTGCAAAAACATACAAAAAATTGGGAAAAAAAATTTTACAAAAGGGAACATTTTTCCATCAATATATGTATGTATGTATGTACACTAGAGTTCGTCACAAAAATTTGATTTTCGGATATCATCACTTTTTTTTAAAGTTTTTGCATAGAAAAAAAGAATGGCGTTTTTTTTCTTTTTTATTTCAACTCCTTCCACTTGCGCAAGACGGCCAAAAACGCGAATTTTAAGACCTTTTTCCTGCAGAGCAAAAACAGCTGCATTTATAGGAAATCTGATTTTACTATTCGATTCTACAACAAAATTTAATACACAAAACTTTTTTTTTGCATTTTCAAAGTACACCAGATAGCAATTAGAGTGGTTCGAAAATCCGCTTTTTTCAAAAACTACTAAAAAGTAATTTTTTTATTACACACAATGAAAATGTATTTCCGGCGGAGTACATGGGTATAAAAAATTTGGATATACCCCGAACCGTTAAAAAGTTATTATCCAATCAAATTTGGAATTTTTTTTTAATTCAATGAAATAGTATTTCAGCTAATTAAAATGCAGCTTTCAATACTCGCTGTCGCATTATAAATTTATTTTTTAGTAATGACAAAATAATTTTTTTAATATTTATTACAAAGATTTTTTTTACTAAACATATTTGATTACTAAATAACTTTTTAACGGGTCGCGGTATATCAAAAATTTTTGTACCAATATTCTCAGCAGGGAATACATTTTCATTGTGTGTAATAAAAAAGTAACTTTTATGAAATTTTTGAAAAAATTGGATTTTTGGCCCACTCTAGTGACTATCTGCTGTATTAAGAAAACGCAAAAAAATGTTTTTTATATTAGTTTTTGCTGTCGAATCGAATTTTAAAATCAGATTTCCCAGAAATGTAGCCGTTTTTGCTCTGCAGAAAATGGGTCTCCAAATCAGCGTTTTTGGCCGACTTGCGCCATTCTTTTTTTCTATGCAAAATCTTTAAAAAAAAGTGATGATATCCGAAAATCAAAGAATTTTTTTTTTTTTGACGAACCCTAATGTAATACATATATGTATAGCAGAATGTTAATCGTTGATTAAGTTTAAACATTTTTGAGTGCAGTTTTTTAAAATACATAAATTTGGGACTATGATACCCATATCTTATGCCAAAGTTTGGTGATTCGTATGCAAAAAATTTTGGGAAAAAAAATTTTGCAAAAAGGAAAATTTTTGGATCTACATATTCGTTTGCAGAATGTAAGCTGACTGAGTTTTTTAATTTATTTTTTGTACCAAAACGCTTTTTTTCGCGTTCCGCGATTTTTTTGCAATTTTTTAAGTGCGGGTTTTTAAAATTCATTATCTAGGGACTATAATACCAATTATCTCATATCAAAGTTTGGTGCTTAGTTTGGAAAAAAAAAATCGGGAAAAAAAATTTTCCGAAAAGAAAATTTTTCCCATCAGTGTATTTGTTTGCAGAATGTAAATTTCTGATAAGAATTTTTAATTAATTTTTTGTACCATAAAGTTTTTTTTCACGTTCCGCCATTATTTTACAAATTTTTAAGTGGGGTTTTTTAAAATCCATAATCTAGGGACTATAATACATATGTATATCCTATACCAAAATTAGCTGGTTAGATTGCACAAAAAAAAAATCAGGAAAAAAAATTTTGCAAAAAGGAATAGTCTTGCATCAATATATTTGCTTGCAGAATGTTAATCGCTGATTAAATATCAAAATTAATTTTTTGTAGCATAAAGCACTGTTGGTAAAAGTGGCACAAAAGTGCCATTTGTGGCACTATTGAATGTTCAATGGCACCATGGCACTCTTCATAGAATTTTGGCACTTTTTAAGAAAATTTCTATATAATTTGATAAAAGGTCGATATCGCTGATTTTTCATTAAAAGCCACGCCTACTTAGAACGGGTAGCAAAATTAAAAAACAAACGCTACACTAAAAATTTCTACAATTTTCTGGACCAGCTTCCAGTTCTTCGGGGACAATTTAAGCATTATTTTGATCTTTAAAAATGAAAGCAATGGGGATAAAATAAGAAAAACTTTATTGATTCTATTTTGTCCGTCATTGGAATTTTTCAAAAATTTGTTATGGTATTCTAGTTTTTTTTGACAAGCAAAAGTTTTAAAAATTTCACCATACAATGGTGAAAGGTTTTTCTGCCAAAAATAAAATAAAATTATCAAAAAATTGTAATTTGTGAAAAATTACGATTTTTTCGATAATATTATGAAATCTTAAATGATATGAAAACTTAAAAAATGTCCAGGAACCGCAGTACACGAGAGAACTAGTTCTAAGCACTTGGAGTTTCCTTTAAATTTTAGCATCAAGCACAACTTTAGCCCCAAAAATCCCATGTTAATACGTAATCTTTTGGAGGAATTTGCAGGAATGTCAGAATCGGTAAAAGGTTCGATGCATCTTAAAATAATATCTCAAAATATGAATGAGGTATTTCATATTTTATTTCTGTGAAGAAAAATTTTGAAATTCTTCAAAAGAAAAGAAAATTTTTATATTTTAAATTGTTGACAATTAAAAATATTTGTTTGTTATGTGCTTTTTATTATATGACAATTTTGTCAAGGTTTTGCTGTGACAATTTTTCTGAGAATACCAAAATTATAATAATTTCCATTCACACCAGTTTTGTGACAATTTTGTTTTTGTTATAAAGTTTAGAATAAGGGTGTAAATGAATAATATTTGAAATAAAAGCTGAACATATTTTTTGAAACATTTGCACGTTGCTTAATTTTTTTTTTTGGCACTTTTAAAGCTTTTTTGGCATTTTTTTTGGCATAATTTAGACACCAAACGAAAATTCTCAAATACCATCACTGCCATAAAGCCTTTTTTCGCGTTCTGCCATTATTTTTCAATTTTTTAGATGCAGTTTTTGTGGTTAGTTACTCACAAAAACTGTCAAAAATGGTGATTTTTTGAAATGTTTGTATGGGGAACCCCCGAGGGGGTTCCAGGGGGTGTGCCACTGGCATGGGTGACCCCACTCCAAAGTTAGTGGGGGTCGGTCATACATTTGGACTCGATTGGGACACTCTAAATGGGTCAAAGTGGGATTTTTCAAAATTTTACCCTACGAGTTAATACTTGGGACATCAGAATACGTTTTAGAGGTATGGTTCCTCTTGCAAAGTTTCTTATTTTGATCCCTACAATACGATTTTCCTTGTCACTTGAGCGATGTTTTTGCCTCCCTACAAATCGACCCGCCCCTTTGGAGATACAATAAAATTTTCTGAGTTTTATTTCCAAACTAAGAATATATCAATAGTAACAAATATAAACTAAACAAGAATTCTAAAAAATTAATGAGTTCTTGTAAATACAATTTTCTTAAGTATGCATTTTTTTAAATTACTATAGAGCAATTCCATATGAAAACGATCAAAATTGGCAAATTTTTGGACGACCCCTCTCCGATTTTAAAATAAATAGTCTCAATCGATTGCCCAGCAAAAAATAATGTACCTACATATTTTTTTTTTTTATAGTGACTGGTTTAGTGGTGGTGTACACCACTGTCATGTGACAAAATTGAAGAATTCTTCATAAGGGACCTCATTGAAAGTTGTTTAAAAAAAAAACTACTAAAGCGATCGCAACGAGTGATAGCTCGTTGGAAAGGTATTGAATCAGGCTTTAATTGAAAAAAATTTATTTTAAATGTATTTTTAACTGTAAAATAATTTTTAAAATGTATTTTTAATAATAAAATAAAACAATGTTAAATAATTACAAATAATTCAATTATAAAAAATATAAAAACAATGAGAACAAGGTGGTCTCTTAAATGCTCCTCTCCTGTCCAAACAAGGAGTCGGGGCCCATTTTTTTATTGCTGATTCTTAAAGCAAAAATTATGAGGAATCCAAAAAAAAAAAAAATTAGCCGGAAAATTTAGGAGCTTCTGTGGAAAATCGGAAAATTTAATTTTCATGGGAAAATTTAATTTTCATGGGAAAAAAGGTAAATTTCTGAGAAAAATTAGGAAAATTTTATTTTTCAATTAAAGCCTGATTCAATACCTTTCCAACGAGCTATCACTCGTTGCGATCGCTTTAGTAGTTTTTTTTTTTTTAAAACAACTTTCAATGAGGTCCCTTATGAAGAATTCTTCAATTTTGTCACATGACAGTGGTGTACACCACCACTAAACCAGTCACTATAAAAAAAAAAAAAAATATGTAGGTACATTATTTTTTGCTGGGCAATCGATTGAGACTATTTATTTTAGAATCGGAGAGGGGTCGTCCAAAAGGTGATCGCTTTCATATGGAATTGCTCTATATATTTTTGCTAAGTTTTGCACTCGGGTTTGAAAAATTAGTAAAATGTTTTGCTGGAATTAGTAACGAAAATTTGTAAAAAATAGCAAAAATTATTAAAAACAAAAAAAATATTGTACAGCAATAGTAAAGTACGATTAGAAACTGTTTATATATTTTTTTTTTAGAAATTGTTTTTATTTGAGTAGATTTTGAAGAGAAAAACTATTAAAAAATTTTTGCAGCAAAACCTGTTTTAAAATAAATTCGGTTGCAACATTTTTCTGAGCACTCAGAAGTTATGACTCATAAAAGATTATAAAATACGAGCATTTTCAGAGTGCTTAAATTTTAGAGTCATAAATGAATCATAATAGACTCTTATTTATGAGTGTATTGAAAATGTTTTAAAATTTTTTCAATACTCAGAAATGACTCAAAAATGATTCATAAATGACTCATAAATTGCTCAGAAAATTCAAAATTAACCCTTAAACACATTTTAAGTTTTTACTTATTACTGGCACTTAAGTTAAATTTTCAATCCCGATGTCTTCAAAGACTTATAGTAGAATTTTAACCCTCTAACTCTCCAACTTATGGGTCGTTTTTGTCCGTTTTAAAAAGTTAATCCCTTAAATTGAAGAGTTAGAAGGTTAAAATGTTCCACAAAAATATTCCTCGTAGTGTTTTACCTAAGTTCGCTGAACATAGCCTATACCTAAAATGCAGGATTCACATGGTTTCCTATTTATTTTTCTTTGCTTTAGAAAAATCATTTAAAACCCATTTTTTGTGAAAGGCATTTCTTTTTTTGGCACAAATATGGCTTGACCCTATATCAATTCACGTGCTAAATTTCATCGCAACCGGATAAAAATAAAGGATATATGGCAGGACTAAGAGTCCTTGCTTCGATTTTGATAAAAATTGACACAAACGTTTCCAGTTGTATGTGCATCTCAATGGATACTTTTTGTAATTTTACGTCCATTTATGTAGCTAATACAATATTTTTAAATTTCAGGACCTATGGGAGGTGGACGTATCCTTGGCCCGATATTTCCAAAAATTAAAATTTTTCTTAACTAAGGGGTTCAATGTCAATGCACCAAATTTAAAAACTCGCTCTCCACTCCTTCTATTTTTGTCTAATCGTTATATATATATAGGCAAGAATGAAATCCAGATAGGGACATGCCTTCAACAGATAATTTTTCACAATTTGTCAAATAAGTTTTGGGATTTTAGCACATTTAATTCCTTTAATGCAATTAATTTATTTCCCCATAAAAATACATTTAAAAAACAAGCGTATTTTAGTTTTAGAAACCAGTTCTAAAATTCACAAATTGATGTTATTTTTTATAAAAAAAAATAACCTGGCAAATGATTTTGTTTATGAAAACTTTCTATAAAATCAATATTTCGATAAGATTTGTATTTTTTCATCGCATATCTATTGAGTAATTTAAGTTTAAATCTTATAAAACGTAGGATTGCTAATTTGACAGTAAGCGTACGACCTAAGTAAATCAGTATGTAGGCGTTAGGTGTGTGTGTCAAATCAGACAAAAAAAAACATGTGAAACAACAACAATTTTGTTTGTTGACATATGATGTTCTTTGATTTTGCGAGGGGGGTAAAATTTAAAATTTGTTCATTGTTTAGTAGAAAATGGTAACAAATTACACAGCCAGACAAAATACTAATTATTTTATATGTTGACTATAAACTTTTCAAAAATTTTTAATCAGCTTGCTATTTCTACATTTTTGCCCTTGAAAATTTACAAGGGCTATTTGTAACAACTGCAGGCTTTAGTTATTATTCTATTTTATTTGTTTTACTTTTAACTACGCGAATATATTTTCCAGTTGGGAAACCTATATTAAATAGTTGAAGATTACTGCAAAATTAAAAAAAAAAAAAAAATACATATTGTAATAAAAAACCTTTTAACCGAGAATTTAGATAAAAAACGAAAACCGGTTGGTTTTTTAAAAATGAAAAACCCTAATGCTGAATACTGCAGTGCTCACACGGCTGAAAGCATATAAAAAGCGAATTTAAAAAATGCGGAGTAAAATGGTAAACTTACATCATAATAGGTAATGCAATGCTAGGAGGGTACCTGAAATTCAAACTCTAACTAAATTAGAAATACATTTAAATTCCAATTAAATTCGGAAAAGGGTAAGTGTTATTTCTATAACATTCTTTTAAGCTATCCATTGTTGTGAGATTTTACTCTATCTGCAACAAATACCAATAGTACGAGTATCAAATTTAAGACAACATCTTTAAAAAAATCTTTATAAGTGTCATCAAACAGACTTTGTCTTTTGCAAAACCACACAAAAAGTAACTACAAGTATACAGATATTCACAATAGAGCAGGGGTGGCAAGACTTTTTTCGCTGCGTGCCAGAAACGGACAAATTTTTGTTGTAAAAATTTGTCGCGTGCCACCTTAATTTTAGTTGTATTTTAAAAGTCATTTTTAAAAATTTTTAAATGGGAAAATTTCTCTTAAAAATATCATCGGAGATGTACATATTTATCAGCGCTACGGACGGAAATAACGCCAAAGGGAAAAATTAAATAAGATCCAAGAAATGAATTAAAAATGGTTGACGGTAATTTAATTTTTGGTGGTTTATTTAATCATTAAATATTGAGATTATTTCATTATGAAAAAATCCCGAATGAAATAAAATTAAAACAGTTTGAAAATTATTGCCTTTTAATTTTTTGGGCGGGTTATTCCATTCTTGGTGGTTATTTTATTTTGTTAAAAAAAAGTTAAATTATTGGGCGCCAACAAATATTTAAGTACGTAAGAAACTACCCAATCAGAAATCGCCAGTGGTACAAAAAATCAAGCACTGACATACCACTGGGTAACCATAGGGTTGAAAATAAATGACTGGGAGAGCACCCATTTGGGATGCTTTACCAGCGCTTGCAAAAAGCGTTTTTCCAGCATTTGTTTTACAAAAATTTCGATGGTTTATAAAAAAAACAACTGGCAAAGAATGGTCTAAGAGTGATATGCCAAGGTTTGCAACCAGTGGTTATCCAGTGCCAATGCTACCAGTGGTACAAAAACCAATTCACTGGTAGAGCAATTATTTTATAAAAATGCTGACGCTTCGTTAATAAAGGTTTGTAGTCAGGAGGTTCCGAGTTCAAATCCGGTTGCAAGCAAAAAATATTTGTGGATATTTTTTAATTAAAATTTTTTTTTGTTCTATAAAATCAATTTTTTTGTTTGTGGAAAAGCTCCTTTAAGACCAACTTTTTTTGCTCTCCCAACGCTGGCATATTAGTTCCAAAAAACTGTTTGCCAGTGCTGGCTTTTTCGCACAGCCAGTTCACTCATTTATGTGTTTAGCTATCAAATATTATATGTCTCGTTAGGTCAGTGGGTAGAGCAATTGTCTGCCAATCTGACGGCCTGGGTTCAAATCACGGCAGGACCAACAAAAATGCATATGAACTTTTTTTAAATTTTATTTTGGAAAATATATTTCCAGACCGTCAATTTATTGGTTTTGCCAGCGTTTTGCCAACGTTCAAAAATTTTGTTTCTCCAGTGCTTTTCCGTCGCTTTTTGAACAGCCGGTCCTTTTGTCTAATGATGTTATCAAACACAAAGAAAACCCAATTTCGAATTCCAACAAAGGGGGTTATTGCATTATTAAACTTATTTTCAGCATTTATTTCACTGAGGGTCATTTCGTAAGACCTATTTTCCCTTTAAAAATAACTTAATATTTTAGATCCAATTTTATTACAAGTTGTTTTCCATTTTGTGCAATTTTCTGGTACTTTTTATTTCTCCAATTATGAGACATTTTCTCATCGAAACATTTAAATTGTTTTCAATCTAGAATTTTAGAAATTTTCCCAGTATTTTCTGATAATCGAATTTGCGAGTTCTTTATTAACCATATTTCCTTAAACAAAATATGACGGCAATACAGAGATTTATTAATTTCAAAAGACGATTTACAAGCTATATGAAAAATTTCACCACTATGGAGTTAAATCACACATTTTTGTAACGGAGTTTAACATTTAACTGAATTTGTTGCCGGTTTTCTAATAGTTTAAATTTTTTGAAAATATCCAACAAAACGTCGCGTGCCACCTAAAATCCACTCGCGTGCCACTACTGACACGCGTGTCATAGTTTTGCCAGCGCTGCAATAGAGGGTATAGGTTTTGAATAGAAAAAATATTGTCAAAAGAAAATATATAAATTTGATGCAAAAATGTATTTATATCTTAAATTTTGTAGATGAAAAAAAAAAAAACTCAATTGCATGACTTTTGAATGAAAAACAAAATTTGTAGTTCTTTTGATTTAATCAGACTAAAATAATTTACATTTTATCTACTGCATTTAACTCATTTTTTACCAACGTATCTTTAAAGACACGTCTATATGTAAGATTCTATAACTTCTGACATGAAGGCGATATAACAGCGCAGCATGTGATAGTCTGAGGCCTTGTTTATAAATGCAATTTAAAACATTATAAAAATTGTAATTCCAGAACTGGCATACAATAATAAAAAACAGTGCGAAAGAAGTAATTAAAATTTTTTCATAGAAATTTGTATTATTAAAATGTAACAATCAAATTTTTGAAAAACTGTTAACCCTTTAAGTGCATGCAATGCGTCAAATTTTCAATTTGAATTACTTATAACACCACTATAAAATTACAAAAAATGCTTACTGCGAAACCGTCCTATCCTTCTTCAAACTTTTGTCAACAAATTCGCACGGAATCCATGCTTGGCAAAAAATGGGTTAAGCCAGTTAAGTTTTTACATAAAAATAGAGACAGTTGTCCAGAAACTGGAAAACAATTATTGAAATTAAAAATTCCTTGGAGTCATGGCACAAGAATACCAGGTATAATCATTAGGTAGAATCTGGAGTTTTTAATTGAAAGTCTAGCTAGAAGCTTCTTATTTAAATTTAATGTTTGGCTTACCTTAATCATAATCTAATCAATTATTTATTATTCAGTTTGTGTTCAGTTAATTGAAAATATAACTATTATAATCAACTGGTCTTACTAATTAATTAGTATTTTATTATTTTGCACCTTAAACGAAAATATATTAAAATATAATTATTAATATTAAAGAGCAAATGTTATAACAATTATTATTGACAGATGAGTTGTAATTTAATAAGTATTAATATTTTATTTTTTTTTTTAATTTTTAATTAATAAAATAAAATTAAAAATCTTAAATATTGTCTTCAAAATAAAGATAAATGTTTTTAAATTAAAAGAAAAATTTGTTGTATTGTTCTTTATTGCACGCAGAGAAAAGATATGGTTGCAATATGATCACGGCTACAAAACTATGATCCCTACTGCCAGACATGGTTGTTGCAATCATACTATTAATGTATTAATCATACTTTACAAGTTATATGGTCGTCTGTAATCATTTTATAGTTAAAATCTCTCCTTTTTTCGCTTATCATATTTTTCTTTCTGCTACAATCATATATTATCCGGACAACCATATTCCTCTCTTCGAATTACAATCATATTATTATTTGTACTGAGAGATATCATGTTCACAATCATTGGTATGGTTTCGACAACTATAAGATGGTCAGTATAAGTATCTTTTTATGAGCGTCATTGACCAGTTAGCGTCATTCTTGTTTCAGATTATGTGAAAAGAAGTTATAAGACGTAATCAAAGAAAATAATACATAATAAAAAAATAAAAAAACAAAAAATAGCAAACAACTTACTGATATTCATTTTAATAGTGACATTGTTTGTAGAAGAAAGAATTCGGTCTAACCAGGAATCTTCAAATTAGATTTTACTTTGAAGTGCTCAGTGATATAAAATAAGTAAAAAGTGATAAAAAAAGTGTTTTTTTTTATTTTTTGTACTCACGTAGAAAACTTTTGTATGAAAATCAAATTGAAGAAATGTACAAAATTGAAGAAAATGTAAAGAGTGCACAAAATAATCATAATATGTTCCTAGTGATCACAATATGATTCTAAGTGATCACAAAATTTTCGACAGGACAATAATAGGATCGCTGGGAAAATATTATGATCATCAAGAAAATATTATGATCATAAGGAAAATATTATGATGATTTTTGGATGTATCGTGAAATTTTAATCCAGCTTCAGCAAAATACTGGGAGAATACTATAGGGATTATAGGACAATAATATGATAATATGCAGGATTATAATATAAGAATATTGGGAGTATTTTACAATCATAGTGTGATAATTTATTGACCATATTATGATAAAAATGAGGTAAGAGTATGATTGGGCCAACTATGTAATAACATGATTGTCGCAATCATATACCCAAAAATGTATGATGCTCTTAGAATATGATCATCCCAACCATGTTTTTTCTTTGCGTGTGGGATCTAAAATTTTGGAAATTTAAATGGTACCTATAGCAAGAAAACTAAAAAAGCAAACAACATTATCAGGCGCGGATCCAGGATTCGCTCAAGGGGAGGGGGGGGGGGGCTAAAAATTGTTTGTACCTTATATGGTAGTCCTATCTATGGATATTTTATGAACTAGATGCAAGAAGGGTATATGACTGGGAGTCCCAATCGCTATTGGACCGGACATTGGACAAAACAATTGCGTCAATGATGATAATCTTTTTTCTTAATTATAACATTTTTTAAAATTTTTATAGTTGTTGTAAAAAGTACCAAAAAAGCGGTTTGGGATAATCTGCTCAACCGCATTTCAAAATGTTTTGAATGTTTAGTAAGTTTTTTTACAGTAAAAATCTACTTCACTAGTGCGGTCTTCGTTACCGATTTTATCAATATAGCTAACTTCAGACAACTGTCGGTTAAGTAAACGTAAATCTTTTTCTGTAATATTTTATAAGAAGCACCAACAAAATTAATTTGTGTTTTAAATGTTTTGAAAATGTACGAGTTAACCAAAAAATTCTTAACATAAACTTAGAAGAATTTTCAATTGTTAATTTTGTCTGAATCCGAACACTTTATAAGAGAAAATGTTTCTAAATTCGCAAACTTTTCTACTGAAATAATCACAAGATTTTAATGTTCTGTTTTGTATAAAGCATTTAAAAATTAAATAATATTAATGAGGGGTATGTATAGTTGATCTTTTATTTGGTAAATGAATGTTTTTTAGTCTATCTCTAGATCATAAATTAATATCACTTTCTATTGAAATTATTTTTCAAATTAAAGAAAGATGATACAATTTTCACAAGTAAATTGCAAAGAATAAAAAATTTTGATAGAATTCGATAAGGCCAGCCAGCAAGACAGAATACGTATTTTCGGCTTTCGCTTCAAAGCCATCATCAGTGTCATTTGCCTTGATTGGATTAATAATTGATAATAATCGTTTACTTTTACTTTTGTTTTATAAAATGAATTATTTTAGCAAGGGCATGTCAATCGCGATAACTTCCTAAAAAAACACTCATTACCTATACACAGAGAGAATTTTGCTCAACGAATTTTAATTAGATTTTTCATTGTTCACAAAATAAATTAAAAATTTCTTAGAATTAATGAAGAAGCTTCATAGATTTTAAGAAACTTTTTCATTGACTGCACGATACTTTTAACAAATAAAAAATTCAATGAAAAGTTTCAATGGACCAATTCCAGTGAAATTCCATTGGTTTTATGCAAAAACTCATTAATATGCTGCAGATAATTCTCGCAGTGCGGGTTATGAGTTTTTTTTTTCAATTTAAATATTTTTTATAGTAAAGTGTTGTTTTTCAAACGCCAAATACAATTAATATTGTCATTAATATGTATTTTTATTAATTCTAATTTAGTAGGTTTTTAGGTTAAGAAGAAGAATAAACCTTCCTCAAAAGTTATAAACACATTAAATTTGCAAATCAGACTAGATCTAGTTTCTGCCTTTTTATGGACAGGCTTCATCAGTGATCTTCCATTAAATTGTATTATTGTTTATATTTTTATTGTCAGATTGTCTATATATGAATAATTTCAGAAGTGATCAAACAGACATATACAAACATTCTACTTCAGATTTTCTCTGTTTATCTTCTTATTTCCTCCGTGTCACCTTTTCACAAATATTGCCACATTGACGTATGGTTTGTACGTACAAGTGCAGGCAATTTGTGTATATTGGAGACGGATAGCCAACAGGGCATTTTTATTTTTTATAGTAATAATTTATTTGTGTATTGAATTAAAGTTACTATATTTGTAATACTACATTTACAGTTAACCAAAAATAGTAGTTTTTAAAAACTACTTGTATTTACTTATTAAATTCAATACAAATTTTTAATTAGAAACTAAGTTTTTTTTCAAATAAAAAAAACTTTTAAAACACTAGAAAATTTGCATTGATATTCAATTTGTCTACAATTTCTTTGAAATATTACGAAAAAGCACTAAAAAAATTTTAAATGGGGTAATTTTTGCTTAGATGTGTGGTTTTTATACCATACACCACTATGTGGTCAGGGTATTATAAGTTTGTGCTGATGTTTGTAACACCAAAAAATATTGGTCCTAGACCCACCTTATAGTATACCGATCGGCTCAGAATTTTTTTTTATTTCGATTTAACGATGTCCGTCTGTCCGTCCGTCCGTCTGTCTGTGCGCACTCTACAGGTCGCAAATATTATGATATTTTGATGAAACTTGGTACACCGGCCCAAGGACGAAGCCTATTGATTTTGGTTAAAATCAATAGGCTTCGTCCTATGTTTAGACCTAGTGCCCTTATAAGGGTCCTACCAAAATTATATTGTTTATACGCTGCAGGTCGCAAATATTAAGATATTTTGATGAAATTTGGTACACCGACCTATATCAGCCCAAAGACGAAGCCTATTGATTTTGGTTAACACCGGTCCATGTTTAGACCTAGTGCCCATATAAGGGTCCCCCCAAAATTGGCTTGGTTACAAACTGCAGGTCGCAAATATTTAGATATTTTAATGAAATTTGGTGCGCTGACTCACATTATATAAAATTTTGACACAAGCCCCATTTTAACCCATTCGAATTTTGGATCCAAACATTAGTTGGCTTTAAACCAGACTGGTGTAGGGTATTGTATAGTCGGCATGCCCGACTTTAACCTTTTTACTCGTTTTTATATAAATATGACTCTGATATTTTTTAATGTCTTAGAATTAACAAATTTTTTTTAAATATAAAATTTTTCTACGGTAAAAATATGAGGTTTTTCGGAAAAATTTTAGAATTTGAGAATTTTCATATCAAAAAATCTGAGGGCCGATATTATAAATAGTAAACTTAAGTGAAATTTTTTCCGAGATTTTAAGGTATTTCTGAGCATTACTTACTCTTGAAATGTTTATCTTAAGACCATGAAATTTAAAAAATTAATTAAGAAGTTAACTTAAGAGAGTAGTGCACTCATATTTCAAAAAA
Organism: Leucophora obtusa; assembly: GCA_949987735.1. Taxonomy (NCBI): domain Eukaryota; kingdom Metazoa; phylum Arthropoda; class Insecta; order Diptera; family Anthomyiidae; genus Leucophora; species Leucophora obtusa. The sequence goes on from OX465296.1 coordinate 157,909,841, forward strand.
AAAAACTTTTGTTCTAACTTTAAAATATAAGGGCCAGTTCCAAAGTCAAACCTAAGCACGATTGTTTTCTTAAATAGTGCTTAAGTAATTTCGTTTGAGATCGATCTTTGTTCTGACAATAAAGCTGGCCCGAAATATTAATTTTTGAGTAAAATGCCTCAAAAAATTTGTTCAACTGTAAAAAAAATGGTTAATAGTTCCATAATAATTCTATAAAAACAAGCTCATCGTTAAAAAAATTTAGAGAATTATCTTTTGAAAAAATGTACAATCTGTCAGGTTTCCTGAAGAAAACAAATTTTTTCTTCTAAGACAAAAGAAGCCAAAAATCTACACAAAATTTCAAAATTAAAAATGTTTTTTGAATGTGAAATTCTAAAATGTCTGTTTAAAAAATTAATCGTGGTGTCCCTTTTAGCATTATTTGCAACAAAAAAAAAATTTTTTTTTGATCCTCAAGGGCGGGGGGCGGGCTTTAGTCCCCATAGCCCCGCCTTGTATACCCGCTTGGAGATGAGTACTCTCACTACAACATTTTTTCAATACTTTTTGAACAAGTGCAAAAGAAACTCTTTTTCACCAATTAAAAAAAAATTCTTCGCAAAAAAACTATATTTTTTTTAATTTACAAAAGTTTTTTATTGCCGCCATCGGGTATTGAACCTGCGGACTCATGATTGCTAGTCAAGCTTTCTACTGCTGAGCTATTCTTTGAAAAAAGATTAATTTTAATACAATTCGCAATACTTTTGTACTATTTTAGATGATGATTTTGAATGAAATATGGCGATAGTATTCCGAAGCCATAACTTAACTATGAAATCCCATACGATACATCACGATATTTTTATGAAATTTAACATACAAACAGTAAAGACTATCTAATATCAAATTAATAAAAATCAGTTTACAAAATGTTTTCAAATATTTCATTTAACATAAATCTTATTTTTCTATTTGGAAATTAAGAACAGTTTGGTATTTTTTCAAAATTTAAACATAAATTTGTGAAATTTTTGGTAAAAAGTAACTAACAACTTGAAAAACAATCTTAGTAATAAATATAAATCAAAATACTGAAATATTTTGCAATATTTAAAGCCTTTTCTTAAATATTTCTTAAAGTGCGCTAAAATTTTGAACCACTGATTTGGAGGTTAGGTAGCCTTACTGCCATTTTTTTGCTTAAAGGTTATGGAAATAAGTAAGTGTCAGTATTTTTAAATTGCCAATCAAACTATATAAACTGAAAAAGTTATAATTTTCTTTTGAACCGCTGGCGAGGTATCCAAGCACCAATTTCCTGTTAGTAAGTGCGCTATAATTTGGAGCAGTTCTTTATATGAGAGGATACATCTCAGTTTGTCATTCCGTTTTTAATATGTTGAAATATAAGGCTAAGACTCCATACAGCAGATATATTCATAATCCTTATACAAGTCTTAGCTCATCCAGTGATGTGCATCTGTATGTCTGTCGATCCATCTGTTTTTATTTCTGCCGACTATCTGTTATGAATTTTAAAAATCCACTCGTAAAAGATTTTCAAATTATTATGCATGAGCACTTTAGAAAATAAATATTTTAAATGTAATTGTTGTACTATTACAGTGTTATGCAAAAAGTTTCTAAACAGTTTAATTACACGTTTTTAAAGAAGAATGCAATATTCGTTTAATAACTACAAATTTAACAATCTTTTAAAGTAGGGTAAAGCCTTAAATAAGCATTTTATAAAATTTGGAAATTAAAAGTCTAAGTTTAAACCACAAATACTGGATTTCTATCAATTTAAAGACTTTTTTAAGGGTCATCCACCCAAGAATATGTTAAGCCCAACATCTGATATCCAACCAATTAAAAAAATCTGTAACAAGTCTTTTTTCATAAAATTTTCTCAAATTGGTGTACAAATAAAATACAAAATAAATAGTATTTTATAGGGCATATTTGAACGGTTGTCAAAAATTCAACTAACAATATTTTTAATATTTTATTTTTTTGTTTAAAGCCGTGTTATTGCAGTATTTTAAAAAAATATCAGTTTTATATTTCCCCAGCCAAAATCGCCAGAGTTGCCACTTCATTACTGGCCTTTTTTAAAAAAGCAAAATCGGCTGCCACTGTGCAGCCTTCATTAATTATCGGAAAATAAAAATGTAAAGTGATTCTTAATCCCAGATAAATTCTCTAGTCCTTATCGTGGCCCGATTTTTATTTATAAAATTTTTTTTCAACAAAATTACCACACAAACTTAAAAATTCCAAACAGGGCAAGAAAAAACACATTTGCTCGGAGATATAAAATTTATTTGACAAAAATTCAAAAAAAAGGCCACGATAAGGACTAGAGTTTTTTGTTGCCTACGAAAGAAAAAACTCCAGATCGAAATCGGTTAACCCGCCTTGGTTGTACAGTGGCAGCCGATTTTGAACTCAGGGTTGTGGGAAAACGCGTTCAAAGTTTAAAATTAAATTTACGCAAAGAAAATAGCAAAATTTCAAAAAACCGTGTATGAACAAAATTTATATCTCGCAGTTTTCTACATGTTCACCAAATTTGGGAAGAATCGGAAAAAGAGTATTTTATATATTAACCCAAATATTATTAAAAACGATGGTAGAGAACTTATTAGACATTTTATTTCGGACAAAATCTTTTATTCCGTACATTTTTTAATTTGTTTTGTATTTGCTTTTTTATTTTTTATATACACTGATTACTTTTATGACTTATAAAAACCCATCAAGTACCTGCCTCATATAACGTGCCTTCGCCCACCATCGAGGAATCGTCATTGGATTTTCTTTAAAGACTGGGTGCAATTCTTGCATCTTTAGATGTAGTTTTTTTCTTTTTGTTCTGCTGTATTATGCGAAATAAGATTTATAATAAAGACAATGATGAAAAACGCTTCCAAAAAATTTTGTGTACAAATTTAATGCATAGAATATTCGGCCTGATTACGAGTGTCGTATTTGTATTCGTAATTTTCGACTCCATATAAAATGATTTTGTATATAATGGAAATTATAAAGAAATGAAACTCTGATACTTGATTTTTTTAAATCTGAGTGTTATATATGCTAAATCCAATTGAAAAATTGTTCAAAAGTTGTGTTTTTAGCGAAATTTCAGCAAATTCGACTTAGTTTCGACTACGACTACGACACTCGTAATAAGGCCGATTACTTTGTGACTAAAATATATTTTACAAAAAAACATGTGTAAATTTTATTTCTTCGAATTTTATACTGATATTTTCTGAGCATATACTGAAGAGTATGCCCTATCCAAATAAAATATAAAAAAAATAGAGTCGATACCCCCCTTAATCAAAATAGTGATGTTGATTTAATCAAAATATAATCGTCATTCGAATACGTTCAATATTCGTACTATTAAATTATATTTAAAATAATTTTTTTCTATTATTACTTCTTAGTTATGCATAAACATTGTTTTTTATCATGTTTAAATTTATTATAAATTATTTTTATTGATAAAGTATTCAAAACAACATTATTCATCTATGATTAACGTGTCAATCGGTGACTAACTTTATGAATCACTAACAATTTATTTGAAAGTGGAGCCACATTATATAAGGGTGTTGCCAGAATAAAATGAGAACTTAACAAACTGTTATTTAACGATTATGCATGACATTTTTGAATAAAAGTTTAATAAGGAAAATTAATACTTTAGCAATTGTATTCCTTAACGCAAAATTAAGAAAAGTTTATGCATTAGAGCTTTAATATTTAAAAGTTATATGGTTTGAAATTTGTGACACCACGTTTTTCAAATTTTTTCAGTTTTTTGGCCAGGAAATTTGCAACCATTCATGTGATAAAAAAAATTAATGTGACCAATACAGAGATATAGTAGGAGCACGACAAACGCTAATACAGAAATTGTGAGTCTTTAAAAGCTCACATTATCGCGAGGCGCCCTAATAATATTATCTCAAATGAGTCAGTGCACTGTGCGCAAGTAAAACTTTATTCAGTGTGTAAAGTTGTAGTCTAAGGACTCAATCAGTTGATAGTCATTCAGAATTGAAAATATACAATAATTACGGATTGAAGTCTTTACAAGCTCTGACTGGGATCAAGTGCATTTAATTTTAATGGCAATGAAAAATTCCGACTAATAATAGTTGCGAGTATATATTTCTTAAATATACTACGACATCTTAAATATATGTTTCTTTAAACTGTTAAGATTTTAAGTATATTTTTCTAAAAAGAAAATTATATACACATATGGTGAAAATAATGAGTACACCTGCTTCTTTTTTCTTTATGTTTAATTTTAGTCACTTTAGCGGAAAGTAAAAAAATTCTAAAAAAAATTTTTTTTCTGTCGATTGTAACAAGCGTATAATTACTTCATCGTACTTGAAATTTGGAGTCAAAATTGAAAACGGTTCTCTAGTTATGACCTTTTTATGCATTGGAGATACAATAAAATTTTCTGAGTGTTATTTCCAAACTAAGAATATATCAAATATAAACTAAACAAGAATTAAAAAAAATCAAAAAAATTTTTTTTTAAATTAGTATATTTTTCTACTAAATTCAGCACTCGGTTTTGAAAAATTAGTAAAATATTTTGCTAAAATCAGCAGCGAGAATTAGTAAAAAATTCCGTAATTTTTAATAAGAGAAAGCAAAAATGATTACTAAAAAGAAAAATTGTACTAAAAATCAGTATAAAAATATTAAAGTTCGATTGGAAACTGTTTACAAATTTTTTATCTGAGTGTACTTCTAAGTTGGTAAAGAATTGGTTCCAAGACAATCATGTGTCCCTTCCTGACTAGCCAAATCAATTTCCGGACTTAAACCCCATCGAAAATCTTTGGGGAGAGTTAAAACAAAGAATTGGAAAGGAGGTTTTTAAAAATAAGGATCAGCTATTGAATTTTGTTCAAAAATCTTAGTATGAAATACCGGTAGAGACCAGCAGGAAGCTTATTGCTAGCATGCCAAAAAGAGTCAACAAAATAATTCAAAATAATGGTGGATATACCGGCTTTTAACGAAACTAAGCTAAAATCACTCATATATTTAGTTAGAATATTCATCCACCTCAAGTCCAAATTCTAATATGATATTGTCATATTAGATTTTTATTTGTTGTTTCAAAAAGGGGTTGATCATTTTCATGATAGACAATACAATTGTTTCGTAGACATCACTCTACTCTTCAGTTGTCCGCAATAAGAAAATGATAACTTTCTTACTCAAACCGAGACATTACATAAGGTACAAAAAATCAACGGGACGAGAATTTTGTACTTTCGAAACAACAAATAAAAATCTAATATGACAATATCATATTAGAATTTGGACTTGAGGTGGAAGAATATTCTAACTAAATATATGAAAATATAGAAAGTCCGAAAAAACAAAAATCACTCAATTTAGCAATTTTTTACTGTTTTGCTTATTTTAACTAAATGTACTTATTATTTTGTTCAATGTTTTTTGATTAATTACTTACTTTTTGCACAAGACTGAATTTAATTTTTGTTTTTTGTTATTGTTTTAGTATTTATTTTATTTCTAATGTTATAACACAACAAAATAGTATTTGTTTTTTCTTTTAATTTAAATAAATTTTCGGCTACGAGCCTTTAAAAAAATATTTCAGCCTGTACTTATTATTTTGACCATATATGATACCATATATTTTGTTTTAAGGACTATTGTATATCATATAACGAAAAAGTAGTATGTAGTATATGGGTGAAATCAAAAAATGTGATAAATTTTTGGGCCAAATTTGTGAGAAGCAAAAAGTGTTAATATTTCGGTTTTTTCTTAATGGAATCAGTAAGTTTAGTCATAATAAACCTAATTGCAAAAAATCTCTTCTACAAGTTGTCGCAATAACTTTTTTTGCACAATTTTAATTTTTTTTGTTGTAACGGAGTTTACATTTCTGCAAGCAAAAGATATAACAAAAAAAATTGCGTACGAATTTTCTTCAATTTATTAATTTTTCGTATTTGGGTTTTCAACTTGCTTTCCAATGATATATAATTTGTGTTTATCAAATTGGCGGTTTCGCGAATTAAAATACAATTCACTCCGCGAAAAAAATTTTTATTTTTTTTTAATTTTGTATTTTTGGTCCTTTTAAATGCTTTTCAAAAATATAAAATTTTTTAAAATCCAAACAGCGGTTGCGCAGTTACAAAATAATATATTAAAAACATAACATTTCGCGATCAAAAAATTATTAAATTGTGTGAAACAAATTTAATTTGTCAAACTAATGTCAGTAATGACTCGAAATATCGATTCAAAACCAATGAAATGCAAAATCAATCGTTTTTCGCTCCAGCAGCTTAGGGTAAAAAACTAATAACTTTTTTTGATTTGACGCAAAATTATTAGTTTAATCGTCTTTTGACGCATAAATATTAGTTGAATCACCTCTGTTTATGGTTATTTTAAAATATTTTAAACATTTATCTACATTTATTTGAATGAAACCTGATGCAAACAATTATGGTTACGGAATTTACAGTTACGGAGTTTACAATTGGTTACTTTTTTCGTTTTCTTTCAGAAACGCTTTGTCAGAATTTTTTTTCCGAAACAAAATCGCATGATGCCTACAAGGTGAATCCAAATATGACATTGTTTTTCTTACTCGTTAAATAGTTTGGTGTAAAAATTAGGAACGGAGTTTACAACATTTTTTCAAATCTTTTTAAAGACATCCTTTTTCATCTCGAGAATGTTACATGCTGCAGAAAAGCTTCACGTCTGTTATACTGGATGATTACTTACAGTACAACGATCATTTGAGTATAAATAACATTATACTTTTCGCAATATAAATAATAGATAACTCCAAAATTCAGGTATATGCATTTTTATCAAAAATTATGACGAAAAATCGTTACAGAGTTGAAGTCGTGATAGCTAAGATATACGAAAAAGTTTGTAAAATGTATTAATTTTTATTAAAAACGGCACTTTTCCTCTTCATAAAAATTCTTACAGTTAGTGTTTAGCATTATTGGTTATTAAAATATAAGCTATTAAAGTTAAAAAACCTTATGAGTTACTTGTTACGGAGTTTACATTTGGCCTTTAAAATTGGTCACAAATTTTATGTATTAACCAATAATTGGTCAGATTGTTATAAATTTTGTAAAACAGGTGACAATGCGCTGATATATATCGATATATGTAACTCAAATGTAATCCATGCATTAGAAATTAGGTGGTTACACGGTTTTTATCACATTTTTTGATATAACCCATATGTATATTGATGCAAAAGGGTTCCTTTTTGTAAAATTTTTTTTTGCCAATTTTATGTTTGTTTTTGCAATCTAACCAGATAATTTTGGTATAGGATATATATAGGTATTATAGTCCCTAGATTGTGAATTTAAAAAACCGCGCTTAAAAATTTGCAAAATAATGGCGGAACGCGTAAAAAAGCTTTATGGTAAAAAAATTAATTTAAAAACCTAATTAGCAATTTACATTCTGCAAACGAATACATTGATGAAAAAATTTTTGTTTTCGTAAAATTTTTTTTTCGCGATTTTTTTTTTTTGCAAACTAACAACCAAACTTTGATATGAGATATTCGGTATTATAGTCACTAGATTATGAATTTTAAAAATCCGCACTTAAAAAATTTGAAAATAATGGCGGAACGCAAAAAAAAGCTTTATGGTACAAAAAATAAATTAAAAAACTCAGTCAGCGATTTATATTCTGCAAACGAATATGTTGATGGAAAAATTTTCCTTTTTGCAAAATTTTTTTTCGCGAAACTTTTTGCATACTAACCACCAAACTTCGGCATAGGATATGGCAATTATAGTCCTAAGGTTAAAAATTTCAAAAAACCGCAATTAAAAAAATTGCTAAATATTGGCGGATTGCGAAAAAAGCCTTTATGCAAATTCTTTTTTTTTTGCAAATTTTTTTTAGCAATTTTTTTTTTGCGAACTAATTACCAAACTTTGGTATGAGATATGGGCATTATGGTCCCTAGGTTATGAATTTTAAAAATCTGCACTTAAAAAATTGCGAATTAATGGCGGAATGCGAAAAAGGTTTCATGGTGCAAAAATTTCATTAGAAAACTTATACAGCGATTTCATTCCGAAAATGAATAATATTAATGCAAAATGCTAGTCAATTGGCAAACATTTTAGCAAAAAAAAAAAATATTTGCAATATATGTTTGTATGTACATTAGAGCGTACCACCTTACAAGCAAAAAAAAAAAAAGTGCGCCGTACACCCTCCAATATGAAGTATTTTTGCAAGGAGGTTTCAAAAAAATTTTTTTTATTTTTTTTTGCCGAACGTAGGGGTCGCCATTTTACATTTTTCGTTATATCTTTGGTATTTACAGTCTGATCTTAAAGTATGATACATCGATGTTTTTCTCTCGAGGAGACCAGTGTTTTGCTCTAAGGACATTTTGACCTCAAGTATCCCGTTCTAGTAGTTACCCACCAGATCTCAGTTGCTAACACCCTAATGTACCACCCTAATATCAGAAAATTAAAGCTCGCAAAAAATCATTAAACTTTTGCTAAGGAAGTTTTTCGCTAAACCCAGTACAAATTTTTTTCATATATTGGTTGCCGAACGTAGGGGTCGCCTTTTTAAATTTTTTTTAATTAGATTTTTACTATATAGCAAAACACTGGTCTCTTCGAGGCAAAAAAATCGATATATCACACTTTAAAATCCGATTTTAAATGCCAAAGCTATAACAAAAAATTAAAAAAGGCGACCCCTACGGTAGGCAAAAAAAAAAAAATTTTTTTTTTGAAATCGCCTTCCAAAAATACATCATATTGGAGGGTGTACGTCGAACTTTTTTTTTGAGGTACGGTCTAATGTACATATATACCGCCCAACAGTGCACTCCAGGGTATTATATGATTTTCTACAGATTTGAAACCAAAAACCAGAATAGTATCTCCACCATAAAAATAAAACAAACATTTTTAAATTCTATTCATATTTTTGTACTTAGTACAAAGATGAAAAACAAAAAAAAAAAAAAACGTATTAAAACGTTTTAAAAAGTTATATTTTTTTTATCAATTTTTTTATCTTTGATATTTATATACCTAAAGATATTTTTGGAATTTCAACTTGAGGGATATTTTTATTTTAAAGTAGATTTGAAATTTTTTGTTTTCGATTGAGAAATAAAAATATTTTGAACTTTAGTGATATTTATTTTTGATAAAAACAAAAAAAAAAAAACGAATGCTGATGTCCCAACTTTTGAAAAATCCCACTTTGACCCATTTAGAGTGCCCCAATCGAGTCCAAATGTATGACCGACCCCCACTAACTTTGGAGGGCCGACTCACCCTTGCCAGTAGCACACCCCCTGGAACCCCTCTGGTGGGTTCCCAATAGAAACATTTCAAAAAACCACCATTTTTGGCACTTTACAAATTGGTGGTTAAATGTCCCACAAATCTGGATTTTAGGGAGAAATCATGGGAATCTTCCATTTTAGGTATAGGATGTGTTCAGTGAACTTATGTAAAACACTACGCGGAATATTTTTGTGGAACATTTTAAAAACAAATAAAAAAAAAGAATTCTTAAATTTTATTATTTGTACATATTTTGCGCTTAATTTTTTCTTATTTTGCGCAGTTTTCAGCAATTTTTGAGTTTTTAAATATAGGCTCAGCTGATACTAAAGTGATACTAAATAGTTGCTCAGCTGATATTAAATTTCAGCGCCCCCTACCGGTGAGTAGTGTAAGTTTTGATTTCCTATCTCTTTAATTAATAGTCTCTGGGTATGGTTCCTCGGGCAAAGTTTCTTATTTTGATCCCTAGAATACGATTTTCCTTGTCACTTGCGCGCTTTTTAAATCGACCCGCCCTAATATACATTCAACTACATACACATATATTATGTTCTTTTCCGGCGTTTTTAATCGTCTCACATTTAAATGTTTTCATTCATTCATTAAAACTTTTATATTTATTAAACTCATTAGACTTTTAGCACGTTCATAATATATTTTTTATGTACTATACTCGTATATAGTCTGTGTGTTAGTTGTTGATATGTTTATATACATATGAATGCCAGCCAAAAGTTTTTTTTTTTGTATGTGTGTGTTTTTTTTTTGTTTGCCTTAATGACCGTCAAAAGACACTTGACAGAAAATGCATACAATATGTGTCCTTAACTTCACAACAATACACACACACACACACACACACAATTAGTATACTTATACGGGAAATTCAATGACAAAGGATATTTTATTCTTGTGGTGTGTAGTTTTTTTTGTTGTTGTTATTGTTACAGATTTGAATTATAAAAATTAAAACAAAACAACTTTGTGGATACTATACAACATACATAAATTTTTGTACTTGAGATATTATGTAGTTGATGTAAATATATTTCTAAGGGTTTAATAAATGAAGATTATGTGTCAACAACACAAGGATATATCGCTACCGAAATAATTATTGTAAAATACTCTTATCGTTAGACTTGAAAAATATGTACATTAGGGTGACATTACGATATGTGGAGAAAATTTCGTTTCTGAGTTTTAACATAACCTAGGCGGAATATCCCAGCAAAAACTGTGTTAACTACTTACTCGCTTAATTACACACAAAAAAATGCTAGAGGGTATATTGCCTTGGTTGGCATAGGTAGGCTATTGTCTTATTAATTTAATAAAACTCGTCATATTACCTATGCCTATAGGTAAATCTTTTACCTATTGGCTTTGCCAATTCTACTATAGAGAAAATGTACAACTTCGAAGTTTTGATTTTCTTTAATTGTTTATTTCGGTGTCATCTTATATTTTTATTTTTGAAAATCATAATTTTAATATTTTTTTAAATATTTAAATTACAACTTCTTAGACGAATTCCTTGCAGTAAAAGACATCCTGGCCAGGGAAACAAGCCGCAAGCAAAAAATCGGCGGCGGCGATTAAGGTTGAGCCGGATAAAAATCGGCGGCGGCGGCTCAACCAAATAATCGGCGGCGGCGGCGGCTTGATCGGCTTGATAGAACATTATACACGTATTTTAAAGATGTTTAAGGTTTTTTCCAAAATATAGCAGTAGAAAATTGTTCAAAAAATTTGGAATTATCAAATAAAAAATAATTTTAAGTTAAATTCATCGATAAAAATTACAAATTTAGGATTTTTAGTTTTTGAACGGAGCTAGAAGGAGAGATAGTTGGGCTTTCCAAATATATACATATGTTTATATATTCAACAAAATTTTGTGGAAATATTTTCAAATAAAACTGATTTTCTTAATTTTTTCTTATTTTGTTTAATTTTGACGGCTTTTAATTGCAATATTTTGTTTAAAAAAAAATAATTTTTATGTAATTTATTCTTTATTCAGGGTAAAATGAAGTTCTACTTTAATCGCTTTAAAATTGTCAAAGTTATACATTTTTTTATAAACATGCAGAGAATTTATAAGAAAATTGAAAATATTAACCTTAATGATTGTGCAAACAAGAACCTCGAGTTGCTGAAATTAAATGTTTAGAAAAATTACGATAACTTTTTCAATTTTCAATTAATTTAAACAAAAGAATCTGATTTTACTAAGAACTAAACCCACTTTCAGAATGAATTAATAGTAAAGAATTGTTTAATACTGTAAAAAAGCCGTCAAAGTATAAAAATTAAAAAAAAATTAATTTTAATATTTAAAAAAAAAAAACTGTCAACATATTTCAGTTACAAATAAATAATTCTATATATATTTGGAAAGCTAAATTTTTTGTCTTTCCGAAAACGTTACAATATTCAAAATCGGTTGAAAAATTGCTGAATTTCAAATTGTTAAGTGCTTGAAGTCGCTCAAAAACAGAGTATTGACACTATCACCCCTGTTCTGAATTCCGAAACTTGTTAATTAGAGTGGTTTTGTAAAGTCACACAAAATTCAAAATGTCGGAAATTGACTGTTTCAACAAATTTTAAAATAAATTTTAACATATTAATTTTTGCAACAAAATATTCCTTTTACTTTCACCAAGCTTTTCCAACACGAAATAAAACGTAGAAAATAATTCGGATGTGGATCACAGAACAGCAAAAAAATTCGGAATGTTTCACTTTAGAATTTTTTATGTGGATTCGGAACTTAGAAATAAACAAACTCTATTTTCACTCAAAATTAAATGTATTTTTAGAATAAACTAGAAAAAAAATATGGTTCGAAAAAAATTATGCTCGAAAATATGTCAAAGTTGAAAAACTTAGAAGAAAAGTTAAAAAATTCAGATATTCACCCCTGTTCTTAGTTCCGAAACATCATCATCACGGATCACGGAACAGCAAAAAAAATTCGGAATGTTTCACTTTAGAATTTTTTTGTGGATGCGGAACTCAGAACAGCGTCGATTATTGTAAATATCTTCGTCCGCAATGTCTGAAAAATGTGTCTTTTGATAATAATTTCAGGTGTACTGAAATTTCTGAAAAATGTGATGTGATCTATTTAACCAAACCTACGACCATAAATTCGAATGAATTAATTTTTTAATTCACTTTTGGACTTTTAATTAAAATTTACTAATATATCTTACGATTATACCATTCCTTATGAATTCATTCACTCCCGGTGAAAAATGTTCATATATGCTCAAACATGTTAATATATGGTTTATGTATGGACACTTATGAACAAATATGGATTTTTTATGAACATATATGGATTTTATATGAACATATATGGAAATATATGTGATTCCATATATGGAAGAAACTTCATATACAGACATATATGGAAGCATCTGTTATTTCATATATGGAAATGGCACTCATATATGGACAAATATGAAAGTATATGTTATTCAATTTATGCAAAAGGGACTTGTATATGAACATATTTCAAAGAATACATATTTCCATATATGTAAAAGGAACTCATATTTGGATAAATATGGAATTATATTTAATGCCATGAATAAAAAAAGGAACATATGTAGCGCCTAATTTGAATGTCATACATAAATTTATATCTATCGTACAACCTCATAATAGAGGAAAGCAACGTTCGCATGTATTCGCATATATTTAATAAATGTATATGTTCATATATGTTCATATATGAACATATACTTAGGTGTTACCTCATTTTTCGGATCCATACATATATGGTTGATCCATAAATGTTCATATATGGACATTTTTCACCGGGCTGGCTTCATTCTTTTAATTTTCATGCATAGTGAATGAATTCTTTCATGAATTCATTCTTTTTATAATGATCTTTCACGTTTCATTCGGTTTGTAAAAGTATAAAACAAATGTTGCGTTTTTAATTATTTTTATGGGTTGTGTATATGATATCAATATTAAATCCCTAATATAAGCCACATTTTTATTTAATTTGTAATTATAAACTAAAGTGTTGTCAGAATCATTAGTATATTCAGGCACTATCCACGGCTCTCATCTGAAAAACTGAACTGGTTTTCAATGTAAAATAACAAAAAACGTGCAAAAGTGGTATTTTTAATTAATTATTTTTATTGTTTTACAGCAATTTTAATTAAATTATAAAGTGCACTTGTGTTGTTTGATATGTTCTTTGCATTAGTTTTGTATAATTAGCACAAAATTTTGCTTATTAATATTAAAAAATACGCGTTAAAAAAAACACTAAAAACTGTTTCTCTTAAAACCAGTTTGCATATAAAATTAAAGAGACTTTTTAACAGCAGTTGAGGCTGGTGGTTTGTGTTTAGTCTATATAGTCGTTGGTATATTCATACCTTAGATCTTTTACTGATTTAATAAAATGACAATTTTGATAATCCATTTTGTAAAAGATTAGAATTAATGAAAAAATTAATTATTTATATTGATTGTAATTCTATGAGGAATGTATTCAACATAAGAATGCATTCTATTTAATATTAAACTTTGGGAATGAAACCTATGAATTAATTATAAAGGAATGTTTTGATGGAATGATATATATTCAATTTCTAAAGCTGAATTTGGTTTTGTGCGAATTAACCTAAAATTGAATTAATTCTTTCGAAGCTCTGCCTACAATCTACACTTGGTCATTTAAAAAGTATATATGTATATTGTTCATTTGGATTCTCTCCTCTATTGCTTATCCAAATTTCAGCGAATTTGTCAGAAGTTTTCAAGCAAAACTTCCAACTTAAGAAATATAAAACTGGTTCTTTTATTTTTTTTTAACTAAAAAAAAAATACTCTTGATGGTTCAGGAAATGATGAAGTAGAAAATTTGTTTTAAAAATGACATTTGCTTTTAATTTTTTTATTTTGGAAAATTGATACTTCCAGCCGAAATGAGCCGAAAAAAATCGGCGGCGGCGGCTTAAACGGCTTACGGCGGCTGGCTTGTTTCTCTGATCCTGGCCTTTATAAATTTCTGGATATTAAACGGAAACGGATTTTTGTAAATATAGTTGAATTACGATCAGTTTGTTAGCGATGTAAAATTTAAGGTAAATTGTTTTGATGAAAAATTGTCTAATCGTTAAATTGACTCTTAATTATCAACCAGGATGCTGGCGTTATGAAAAAAATATTAAAACTGATCATTTTCATTGGAATTAATGTATTAAAAAGGCTTTATATATCAAAACTTCTTGGAGAGACTGGAATATTTTATAGCCGATTCGTTTTTTGGTCAACCTCACTTTTAAATATGGGTCAACCACAGTTGTTTTTTTAAGTATTATTTAATATATACATCTAAATGCAGTCAAAAAATCCTAGGAATCCGAATCTGTAGAAAAAATATGTCGGAATGTGATGGTTTTCTTCAGAAAAAATCCTCCGAATCTGAGAGAAAAGCTCCCCAGAATCTTATTTTTTTATAAGAAAGTAATTTAAAATCGTAAAAGTTTTTCTTAAGTAAGACCTCTACAAATTCGGAGGAAAAGAACATATAATTTAAAAGTTTTTCGATGAAAACGCTCGAAGCTACTTTTTATGTTTTTTTAAGGAAACTTCCGGAAAAGCTGACTTTTCTATGAGAAAAAGTTCTTACGATCTGTGGGATTTTTTCATTAGAAGAGGTCGTCTTATTGAAAGGGTTTTTATAAGAAAAAATACTCTTAACCTGAGAGTTTTTTTTCAGTCGTAGGAAAAAATTCCATTAAATTTTGAGTTATTTAAAAAAAATCATCAGGATCTGAGTGATTTTTTAAGGAGTACACTCTAAAACAATTCTGTTGTGACAACCGATTTTCTTCGGTTGATGCAAAACTTCGTAATTCGGTTGCCACAACCGAATTCAGTTGTCACAACCGAATTGAAATCAAATTCGGTTGTGGAATTGCAAATTATGAAGTTCCGGCAACCTAATCAATTAGGTTGGCAAAAAATTCGGTTGCCACAACGCAATTGTTCTGAGAGTGTACCCATAATCTGAAGGTTTTTGCATAGAAAACATTTTCTTACAAAAATCGTAAGATTCTAAGGACATTTTCTATAAAAAAAAAACCGTCAGATTCTGAGTACATTTTTCTATAGAAGAGTCCTCAGAATCTTAGGACTTACATATATACATAAATCCTCCGATTTGATGGAGTTTTTCGTGTACAAAAACTCTCACTGGACTTTTCGTATAAAAAAATCCTCAGAATCAGTGGACTTTTTCCTGCAGAAAAACGCGTATATTCTGTGGAATCTATAGAAAAGCGCATAACTCCTTTCTATAGAAAAGCGTTAAGACTTTAAGAAAATCTCTCAAACTCGGAGGACTTTTTATATAGATAAGCCTTAAGGTTATGTTTCGAAGAAACACAGATTTTTAGAAATCTTTCCTACTGCAAAATCCTCAGATTCTGAGCACCTTTTGTTGTAGGAAAACCGTCCGATTCTTAGGACCTTTTCCTATTAATAAACTCTTATATTATTTGGACTTTTTCCAATAGAAAAACCATCAGATTCTGAAGAATCTGATGGTAGTAGCGTAATTCTTCATATAAAAAACCCCTCCGATTCTAAAAGCTTTTTCCTAAAAAAACCGTTGGATTATAATGACTTTTTTTCCTGTAAAAGAACTGTCAGATTCTGAGGACATTTTTCTACAGAACACTCGTCGGATTCTATTGAAAATACTCCTATTCCTTCCGCCTTTTCTAATAGAAAAATTATAAAATGTTGGGTATTTTTTCTATAAAAAATTTTAGTTTTTTTATAGGAAACCGCTAACGCTAAATAGTAAAGTGTAGTAATAATATCTGTGGTTTGAATAATTAAATTGTTTGTAAATTTATTAATAAATAAAATAAAATTAAATAAAATACAAAAAATATTATTTAGAGGGTTTTATGGCAATAAAAAATACTTAATATGAAAGTAATATTACCAAATGGGATGTATATTTTGCCTACGTTATAGTTGGTAATATACCAATGTGTTAAAGTTAATTCAACAAAAAAATAGGTGATTTTTCGAACATAAAAGTCAAAAAATAATTACCTATTTTTTATGGCAGTATTGCCGTAAAACATAGCAAACTCTATGTTGCCTTTGAAAATAGGTGATATCACCCTACAATTTTTGGCAATATTACCTTCAGTTTTTTTTGTGTGTACTTTTGTTCATGATGTCCCAAATGCAACGGGTAGTTATTATTTGTTTTTTTTTAAGGGAGAGGGTAACGAATGTCCATTTCTATGTGTTTTTTGTAAGTGGGTGAGTGTTATGAGTAGCCATTACTTTTGGGACATCGCGAACAAAAGTTAAGGCTGGTAAGTAAACTCAGGGAATTTCTGAAGTCAGAATTTGTTAGTTGTTTAAGCAGTATTTCGGTTTTGTTATTTTAAGTAAAAATAACATTCATTTGTAGAAGAAATGTAAATTTTAACTCATTTAAAGTCATTAAAACAAAACAACATAAAATACTTTGAATTCGTAACATACATTTTATTCAGTCATTTGGTTTTTTAAAAAAATAAACAAAAAAATGTATGAAAGTAACTTTTTTAGTTGTTTTGTCTAAATTGTGGTTCATTATTTTATTAAGAGTAAAAAACAGAAGTAAATAGGAGGTGATTTTAATGAAATGTTATTAGTTCTGTTTCCAAGTGGAATTTAAATTATTTTTAAATACATTTGCAGCGGTTTTTACATACAAAATATTTACAGTGTAGTTGGAACCCTAATTTTTTTGTGATACATCCCAGCGTACAAAATTATTATCAAATACGAGTTATATGTACATTAGACTGTCCCTTAAAATAGCGATTTGTCGACTTTCGTTCATTACACCCCCTAGTTTTATTGGAAATGGTCCCAAATGGAAGAAATCGATTTTTTTTTTTGAAAACGTTAACCCCGTGCTCAAAGTTGGACGAAAAGGGCCCATTTTGGAAAAAAGTGTATTATTGTTAAAAATCCCAAAATTCAAAATTTTGAAAAAAATATTTCTTATTTCATTTATTCATTGAATATAGTCAAAATGATTCAGATATGGAATTTTGACGTCATCGGATATCATTAACCCACTTTAGCCTGGAATCCAAAATTACCCACCAATTTGATAAAAATGCAAAAACGTGTTTTTTTTAAATTAATTTTAAAGATTTTTTAAAATGCCTAATTTGGAGATGCCGATTGCTATTTGTACCACATAATAGTTGATTTTAAAGAGAAAAAAAAATAAATTGGAAAAATGATAATTCGAGTTTGTGCTTGGAGCGACTGCTTTTCAGGGCATTTTACAAAAATTGCTCATTTTGTCAAAAAGTTAACAAAATTTCAATGTTTTCATCAAATTTTACACGGTTTTCGGAAAAACAGCACTCAACTTTGGATAAATTATAATTATCTTTTCATTTCTTTTAAAAAATTTAACCCTTAGGGGCCTGGGGTCAGAAAAGACCCATGAAACTTAATATTAATTATGACTACGAGATTGTAAAGCCTTTAAATTTGACAAAATACCCACAAGGAAAGATACCTAAGTTGAAGTGTTAGAGAGTTAAAATACTTGGCATAAAATTCTACTCTAAGTCTCTGAAGACATCAAAGTGGGAAATTTAACTTTAATGCCAGAAATTAGTCAAAACTCAAACTCAAAATTCAAAACTCCCACAAACCTGGATTTTATGGGGTTTGTTTGTATGAGAAAAATGATTTACATAAAATTTCACTATAAGTTACTTTACAAAAGAAAGCAACACTTAAAATAATAGGTCAGTAGAAAAATCTGTCAAAGGGATTTCAAATCGATTTGACTAATTTTTAAGAAATTTTTAAACAAAGATTTTAGTTATCTTCATTTAACACTATATTAAAAATCCTCAGTAATTTAACTAGTTTTGAGTGTTAATTTTCAAAACTATTAATAACTAATTTTTAAGAACCCATCCGTTAAATTTTACAAAATTTATTGTTAAAATATATTCTCATGTTTTTGTTATTACCCGGTGAATGGGGCCAACAGTGTATTCGAAGTTTTGAAGATGGTGCTATTTCCTTCCCTCGCGATTTTTTAAAATGGCCCATAACTCGAAAACTAAGAGAGATAATACCCGAGCGAAAGGGGTTATCTCTATCCAAAAATGAACCATGGTGGAGCCTTTGACCCTCGGGAATTTATAATAAAAATTTCCCACTTCATAAAATGGCCCATATCTCGAAAACTAAGCGAGATAGAGCAAAACCGATTAAATGTTTGCTCATTTTGAGTGCCATTACATGACTTTAGATGGTATGGACTAGACCATGGAGGGTCCCAAGACCTTATTTTGAACAAATTTTACGACTCAGTATAATTACCAATAAAACTGTGGTTTTACTAATTTCTTTAAATTTGTTAAATTTAACAAAAGAATTTGTTAAAAACAACAAATTTTTTTTTAAGCCAAAAAACAGGAATAAATTTTGTTAAAGTAACAAATTTTTCTGTTCAGAAAACAGTACCCCGTTTCTGTATCTAATGCGAGAAGTTTTCTCATCGAGAAATGCATGGTCATCCTGCATTAAACAGGGTAATTTAAGCGATGATAAAATGGACTGGAGTTGTAGTCGTAAATCTTTCAGATATTGTAACTTTTATAACCGAGTACACACGTAGTTTTGTAAAATACCTAATTAAGTTAGAACTAACTTACATGCAGCGCATTACTAGCTGATTTGGTTTCATATCTATTTTATTGTCTGCGACTTATCCTATATCAAGTAGAGCAGGGTTGCATTTCACATGTTTTTTGCCAAAACTTTTTCGATGCGAGAAATACAGAAGCGGGGTGCAGATTTATTATTTTGAGTGAATATAAACACTAATGACGAAAAATCTGTAAAAAATTTAATTGAAACTACTACAGATTAGTTAAAATTGATGTTGCAGAAAAAAAACTTTTAATTAGCAGATTATTTTTGCTATATATTAGTAAGATAGGAAAAACAAAAATAAAATTGTTAAATATACAGAAGCTTAGTTATTTTTGAGTTAAATTTTTGTTAATAGAAAATAACAAATTAACCTTCTAAAATCAGCAAAAAATTTTGCTAAATAAGTAGTAGCCTAAAAAACCACAACTTTTAAATTTTCGAAGTTTTTTTATTTTTTTTTAAATGCAAACAAAAATTGATCCTTTTTAAAACAGCAGTTTCCAATTTTTTTTTAGAAAATTTTTCTGTTAATGAACAAGATAGATTGCTATTTGCATTCAACTAAATTCAGCTTAAAAATAACAAAAATTTTGTTGATATAACAGTTTGTTTTTTTGCTTTTTTAGTCTACTAATATTTAGCAAAATTTTCTGAAGATTTTATAGTGCAATTTGTCATTTTCAATTAACTAAAAGTTAACCTAAATATAACTAATATTCTATAAATTTAACAGTTTTATATTTGCTGTTGTTGTTTTACTATTGTAGTGTTTAGTATAAAAATCTGTTAATTTCAGCAGTTTTTTCTGCAACATCATTTTTAACTAATTGTTAGTTGGGTTTTTTGCTATTTTTACAGACTTATTTTTTTGAGTTTACTTAGGGGCTCTGTATAGAGATCTATGGCCATATTTTACTTTAAAGTTAACTTAAAAATATTTATTGTGGCTTTTGAAATGGTGCATTCATATGTAAGCACCAAGAAAAAGCTGGCTCGACCAGCACATTTTTTTGCAAAATATTTCTACGATTTATATAAATCTCTGCAAATTATATGGGGAGAGTTTTAGTAAATATAACTTTGTGAACATTAACATTTTTCTCCAAATCCCCCTTAGGGGCTCGCCTTAAATTTGGTGACGCTAGCTTGTCGGGAAATATTTTTTGCCGCGACTCTGCGATTTTCGGTCATAGCTCAGTTGCATCAGGCGTGCATCTAGGAAAAGGATTTGGGTTTTATATTTTTGTATTAACATTCAAAATTTTTTGAGTGAATAAAAATCGCAATTTCTCTCCCCCGATCATATATGATAAATGGTGTAACACAAATATAATTAAAGTTTTGGTAAAATCGGACAATTCTAACCTTATAATTTTCGAAGTCAAAGCACAAGTTTTACGAAATAACACACCCAAAAAAATAAGTTAGTAGAAAAATTAATAAAACATCTTGTATATCAAGTGTACTAGTTTTCAGCAATTTTTTTGCTGAAATTCCGAAATTGCAAAAATTTTAGTTATATTTTTTAGCACTAAACTAATTTGGAACTAATGTTTTACTAATTTAATTTGCTACAAAAATTGTGCTGATAACCGCATGCATAGCGTGGACAACAACCAGATAGACAAGATGTAGATGTCGCAGCTTGTCTGGAAACGGAAATGACAAAAAAAGGAAAACAACTCTACACATATTCTATATTTAAATTTTCAGCAAATAAATTAACTAAAGTAAAATTTCGCTACAAGTTTTTTGAGTTTTTTTTCAGTCTGCTAATATTCAGCAAAAAGTTTAGTGATTTTAGCAAGGATTTTTTTCATTTGCAGTCGACTAAGTGTTAGCAAAACTTTTGCTGAAGATTACCATTTTTTTTGGTAAAAATCAGCTCGCTGATTTTCAGAAAACATTTTGCTGAAATTACCAACATATGTTGGCGCTATGGTGTACTGGTTAGCACGTTGTTACACACAAGGTTGCCGGTTCGATCCCCAGTGACAGCAACATCATTTGAAAAAAAATAATATGTATGCTTTTTCTATCCCTCATACTTATCGCAGCGTCCTCCTTCGGTGTTCCCATAGCACTTAACCCCACCGAAGTAAAAAATGTAACAGGGCATGGAAGAAAACAGCTTCAACAAATTTCGCCAACTCTCCATCTCGCGCAATTACAGTGTTGTCATATTTGAAGCCCTTCATCTTTCACCAGCTTTCATCTCTTTTCTATCCCTTTTCCAAAGAAATCAGCACGTTAATCAAGAAGAAGAATTTTTGAGTGTTGCTTCTATTAAAAAAATGCCATTCAACATTCACACCAAAAAATAGTTCAGTCATAGAATCCTAGACTAGTAATCTTGAGGTCGCAAGTTCGATAGCCTGTGGCTGAAGTACAACATTTTTTTTAAATAAAACTAATTACTAAAGCACTAAAATGTGATAAAATCCCAAAACTTATTTAAAAAATTGTGAAAATAATCAAAGCATCTTCCTATCCGGATCTCAATAAAGAGCTAACAAATTTTTGAATTGGGAGTACTCCCCTCCTATGACAACTCAGTTTTAAAATCATCAGCGTTTCTGTTAAAGCATAAATACATTTAAATCATTAATTGCAGTGCTATCTGTTCTGCCTTTGGATCTCTTTTTTTCTGGGTATCTGATTTATGAAGAAATCTATATAGGTCCAGTGCAAGAAATTGCTCACAACCGCTTTGGTTTGCTAATACCATTTAAGCTCAATGCGTTGAAGTTCAGATAAAAGATTTCCATGGCTACTGGAGATTTCGATATTCATCACTATGAAAACATATTGAAGTAGGCTTTCCACTACCGGTTTCGGTAATACCGAAATTGTCGAAGTTCGAGCCATTTTAGCAAATTCGAAATACCGATTTTAGGACGATACCGATTTCGGTATTGCATACATTTTTTTTGCTTACTGTTTTAATATTTTATATCTTTTTTAAGAGACATTTTAACAAATTTGACAATAATTCTATATTTATGTTTGCAATTCTTTACAAATTTTATGTTTTAAAGATGCAAACATTAGTAAAGATATTGCATTTTTACTCAACTAGAACTTTGGGGAGCTCAAAAACTAAAATTAACCCAGCCAAAAAATGTCTGATTATGAATACTTATAAATAGTAAGATTTTTGGAAGGGTTTCATCTACGATTCTTAACACTGTGAGACAAATGGTAGGGGTCAGTGATCGGGAAGGGTTCAAACTACCGGGGAAAGTTATATCGGTAAAAAAGAAGTTATACGTGTCCCGGCGTTTCGCTGGGTCAACCCTAGGAATCGAGATATATCGATTTGACCTTTGGTGGTCTTTTTTTTTGACATAACTCGAGAACCACTAGTCCGATTTTGCTCAAACAATTTTAAAAAAATTAAAAATTACAATTCCTTTAATCTGTTCATATAACGTTTTTCTATATACTCAACAGTTTTGCCGGTAAAAATAAATGTATGAAGAAAAAAATATTTTTTGTCTAAAATATTAAAAAAAAAGTAATAAACAAAAGGTTATTGATTTTTATGGTAGCGGTAACAAACATTTATTTTTACCGGCAAAACTGTTGAGTATATAGAAAAACGTTATATGAACAGATTAAAGGAATTTTAATTTTTAATTTTTTTAAAATTGTTTGAGCAAAATCGGACTAGTGGTTCTCGAGTTATGTCAAAAAAAAGATATATCTCGATTCCTAGGGGTGACCCAGCGAAACGCCGGGACACGTATGACTTGTTTTTGACCGATATAACATTTCCCGTTGGTTTCATCCCATCCCGATTTTGACTTTCGCATAGTGTAATTATTTCAAACATAAAATGATTTTTTTCTTAAAAAATTAGTTTCAAAAATATTTGATCACTTTTTTTTGTCTACGATTTCCCAGTACTGGTGAATGGAATTGTCAAATTTGTCTAAATTTTCTTTGGAAAATTGTATTTTTTACATATGGGTGGACAGGTTAGCGTAAGAATAAGGCTTAAGATACATTAATTGTAATAAAACACAGGACAGAATATAAAGCCTCATTGGAATCAATAATTTTCTTACACAATTTTGAAATTTTCCTATGTGCTGTATCTATGTTTACTCGCTAAATAAGGATATTTATATGAATAACAAAAATACCGAAAATTCGGTATTGGAAAATTTTCAATACCGAAATACCGATTTCTCAATACCGATTCGATATTGGAAACCCTATATTGAAGTAAAGCTTATAGGCGTTAAATTTTTAGAAAATGCAGTTATTAAAACTATGTGAGCTTTATTCAAAATTGAATATTTATAAGCTTTCTTTCATTATTTTTTCAGAATGGCGAAAATCGTAATCTCGGGATTTTGATACGAGTGTAATTTGTTTAAAAGATTATAAAGTTTAAATTTAATAAATTTTCTGGACCACAAAAGTTGACTGTGAGAAAAATTGGGGGTTAAAATGCTTTTCAAAATTTTATTGTTGAATTAACATATTAGGCCATGAAATGCAGTTTAAAAATGTTAAATTTTATTCAAGCGAGACTAACTGTTGTTTAACTGTTATGTAAATATTTATGTTTTGGGTTGCGTATGAGTGATTTAGAATTTAATAACACTCATACGTCAACTGTGCAATTTGTGGCAAAAAGTGGCCAAAAATTGATATTTCCACACTTTCTTGAAACTATTCTATTATCATGCTAATAATATAAAAATTCAAAACTTTACTTCAGTTGGCCTTTTTTTGTTTTTGTTTTGGTGGACAAAAACATTTATTAAAATTTAAGTTAAAAATAGTTTGTTATAAAATATAGGTCTAACATGGAAATATACTTCCATGCAGAATATGTAAATTTGTTTTTTAATGGCAAAAAATTGGTCTATTATTAAGTCTGGAATTTCGAATTAAAAAAAAAAAAAGAAAGCAGTAGCACTGCAATCATGCTACTTGCTTTGGCGTCAAATATAAAGAAAATATTTTTGGTTGGAGTCTACGTAATATGCAACACAACGTACTACATGTATGTGCTATATGTGTGTATAGACTTTACATGTATAAAAATATAAACCTATTTATACCAACTTTTTTTTTTATTTTCTGGTTTTATTTTTAAGTAGTTATTTGGTTTATTTTAGTATTCAATATGTCTGCAATGCAGCAATTGTAGCTTAGAACATTTAGGACTATATAATGGGAAGGTCTATAAATGTATGGATAGATATTATTAGAAAAAAAAATACGTACTCGTATGATGAAATCAAAAATAAATAGTATTGCTTGAAAGTCTTTTAATATTTAATATCAAAAGCTACAAACAGTTAAGGGTTAAAGTTTAATTTAAAACTAATCAAGATTTATTTGCATACTTTAGGGCGTTATTAAGTTTGCAGTTAACCCTCATTAATTTATATTACACATTTATATTCTTTTAATGCATGTTGCAATAATTTATTTAGGTATTCGTATATATAAAAAAAATTTCTATAATCCATTTTATTTACTTTTTCAATAAAATCTAATACCAAATATAACAAAGTCATTTATTATCTGTTAGAAAAACGTTTCGATGACACTAGGGATTTAAGATAATTTATTGATGTAGAACAAATTGGCTATGTATGTATAATTTTATAATCTTTGGCAATTAAATCAAAATTTGTCAGATATGCTCATGTCGACATGGAGGTCTAAAAATTACAAAATATCATCTACGAAATCATAAAAATGAACAAATTATGAAGTATAATGTGGAAAAGATATTAAATTAAATATGAATATGAAATAAAGAATATAAAAGATAACTTTTTTGTTTTTGTTTTTTTTATAAATTTATGCGGGAAAAGTGAAAACTATACAAAACTATAACATGCCACATAAAGTAATAAACTATAAGAAAACCCAATAAAATTTGACAGACGAACACGCACAATACACTAAATGGTAGCAATTCAATGGAAAATATTTATATTCAGATATATGCGTCAGATTTTTGGGAAAATAAAGCAATATATTAATAAAATATACACAGTTTCCGTGTTAAAATTTTTAAATAAAATAAAAATTAAAAACATAGAAAATATACACTCACTAAAATCTATTATTTTTGCAAAACTAAAACACTTTAACACATAAAAAGTTAGTTATTTGAAAATAGACACAGAACTCGAAGCTTTTCCATAGGTCAATAAGATTTTTAAGAATGAAAGGCTGAAAAAAAATAATTTTGATTGAATCAAAATAGGAAAACGAATAAATTTTTTTATATTTTTTTACAAGTTTCAAAATGCTCCTAAAAATAAAAAATATGCAGAAATATACATTAGGGGGGGGGGGGGGGCGGGAAATACTGTAACAACAGAATTTTAAGGGCCATATTTAAACGGTTGTCAAAAATTCCAATAACAATATTTTTAATATATTATTTTTTTATTTAAAATGTTACGGTAGTATTTTCAAAAGATATGAGTTTTAAATATCTCCAACCAAAATCGGCAGGGTTGCCACTTCATTATTAGCCTTTTTTTTAAAAAGGCAAAATCGGCAGCCACTGTACACTGTCAAAATACAACAAAAAATATAAAGTAGGATACTTTTCGAACATTGTGTGGACAAAAAAGAGGATTCTTTTCGAGCATTGTGTCCCAAATCTCGAGATCCAATCATGCTATTTTATATTTATTATCAAAATACCCAAAATTATTAAAAAAGATGGACCAGTCATAAAAATGTTATTTTATGTTGATCCAAAACAATAAATGGGTAAAATCTCTGATCACTTAATAAAAAAAACAGTGATCACAAAAAACAATCACTTTTGACTGTGAAAATTTTTACAACTTTGTCGCAGCGTCCTTGGAATACCCTTCAACATTTTTAAACTTTTTTACACTCAAATTAAAGACAATTTTATATAGATAGTAGACTTAAAAATGAAAAAAATTAAAAACATTTTTAGACTAACTTTTTGAAGGCTCAACTGAAAAATGAAAAAACGTGTTTTTCAGCAAAATTCAAGTAGCAATATTTCACAACCCTTTCGGCCGATTAAAAAAATTTTTATTTTTTTTGGATTCAACGAACTATAATTTATTAGAAGTAATATATCACAACAACAAATAGTTTTTTAACAAAATTTAAGGATTTTTTTTAAACTTTCCGAAATTTCAACCGCTTTGCGGGGACCTTGAACATGAACCGATTTTCAAAATTTTTTACAGGTTAGTGGACGCATACACAACTTTTCCGCACCCCCGTTTTTGAAATTCGCAATTCGGCAAAGTTCGGCCCACTCTACTGTACAGTAGAGCGTACCACCTTACAGGCAAAAAAAAAAGTGCGTCGTACACCCTCCAATATGAAGTATTTTTGCAAGGAGGTTCCAAAAAAAAAAATTTTATTTTTTTTTTGCTGAATGTAGGGGTCGCCATTTTACATTTTTCGTTATATCTTTGGTATTTACAGTCGGATCTTAAAGTGTGATACATCGATGTTTTTCTCTCGAGGAGACCAGTGTTTTGATCTAAGGACATTTTGACCTCAAGTATCCCATTCTAGTAGTTACCCACCAGATCTCAGTTTCTACAACCCTAATGTACAACCCTAATGTCAGAAACTTAAATCTCGCAAAAAATCATCAAACTTTTGCTAAGGAAGATTTTCGCTAAACCCAGTAGAAATTTTTTTCATATATTGGTTGCCGAACGTAGGGGTCGCCTTTTTAAATTTTTTTTAATTGGATTTTTACTATATAGCAAAACACTGGTCTCCTCGAGGCAAAAAAATCGATATATCACACTATAAAATGCGATTTTAAATGCCAAAGCTATAACAAAAAAAAAATTGTTTTTTGAAATCGCCTTCCAAAAATACATCACATTGGATGGTGTACGGCGAACTTTTTTTTAAGGTACGGTCTACTGTACAGCCTTCATTAATTATTGGAAAATAAAAATGTAAAGTGATTGTTAATACCATGTAAATTCTCTAGTTCTTATCGTGGCCCGATTTTTACTTTTTAAATTTTTTTTAAACAAAGTTGCCACACAAACTTGAAAAATCCAAAAAAAGGCAAGAAAAAACAATTTTACTTGGGAATATAAAATTTATTTGACCGAAATTCAAAAAAGGGCCAAGATAAGGACTACAGTTTTTTGTTGACTACAAAAGAAAAAAACCGGATCGAAATCGGTTGACCCGCCTTGACTGTACAGTGGCAGCCGATTTTGAACTCAGGGTTGTGGGAAAATGCGTTTAAAGTTTAAAATTAATTTTACGCTAAGAAAACAGGAAATTTCAAAAAACCGTGTATGATCAAAATTTATATCTCGCAGTTTTCTACATGTGTACCAAATTTGGGAACGATCGGTTAAAGGGTATTTTATATATTAACCCAAATATTCTTAAAAACGATGGTAGAGAATTTATTATACATTTCATTTCCGTCAAAATGCTTTTATGTCGTACAATTTTTAATTTATTTTGCATTTGTTTTTTTTTTAGTTTTTATATGCATACACTCAGTGTGTTCCCGTACGTTCCCAAAGTTACCGAAATTTACCCAAAGTTACCGAAATTTACCCAAAAGCGTTCCCGTACTCGAGAATTGGGTAAATGAGAGCGCTAATGAGAGTGTATTAGTGCTTCTCTTTTTACCAAAAGTTACCCAGACTTTTTCTTCGGGTAAACTTTGGTAAAACAGCTGATGCAAATATAAACAAAAAACAATTGTGAAATTAAATTAAAAATTGTAATTAAATAAAGAAATAAGCAAAAGAAACTTGGTTTTTTGTTAAGATTAATTGAATAAAATCAAAAACAACTTTTAAGTGCGAATAAATATGTCTATTTGTGCCGATTTGCAAACTGAAATTATACGTATTTTCACATCAGTGATGGGATTTTTGGCACAATCTAAGATTGATTGGTACAATGGCACAACCGATACTATTTTGGCACATTTTGGTTATCTACAAAATTTAATATAAAATGAATTTAAAAAATAACAATTCTTTAATTTTTAGTTTCTAAGCATTTATTGGTATTAAAATACCTTTTCGAATAAAGCGAAACTAAAAAATGGCATCGAAGATATTACCGAATAAAGCACCGTAAGTTGTTTTTCACGTGAAAAAATTTCTCTCAGACTTTAAATGCTTTAAATTGCAATTTAATTTAAAAAATTAACAATATTTTAATTTTATAACAAAGCCACAATCACAATTAACACAAAATGACACTTTTTCACCAGAAAAATAATAGTCTTGTGCATTAAATTTGCGTGAAAACTAAGTTTGCACAATTTTCACATGAAACTCATTGTCGTGAAAAATATTTTTTTTTTATATGGAGTATAACAGTTTTTTCACGTGAAAACTGAACAACTTACGGTGCTTAATCCACAGAATTTTAAAAATTCAAATGCTATAAATTTATATCAGAGCTTCGAAAGAATTAATTTAAGTTTAATTCATGAAAAAATTAATTCAGTTTTAGAAAATGTTTATATGTATACCATTCCGTGCAACCATTCCTAAAGAATTCATTCTTTGGCTGCATTCCTAAATCTTTAATAAGAATCGGATGAATTTAATTCATCATTTACCTTTTAATGAAAAGAAAATTTTAATTCATTCAAATATAATTAAGTCCATAAGAATTCAAGATAGAATTAATCCCATAAGAATGCATTTACAAAATGAAAGTTGAAAACACGGGTTCTAAGTGAAAATTGAGTTTTGGCACAATAAAGGCCCATTTGGCACATTTTAGTCACACACTTGGCACAAAACCAAATTCTTCAAGTCCCATAACTGTTTAACATTATTCTTTGAAATAAGTTTTTGCGCTAGAAAAGTGGTTTTTTGCGTTCCTGTACTATTGGGCAATTTTGTCATTTTGTGAGAGGATTTTGTGCTTACTCTCATTTTACCGAACTTTACCCAAAAAGTAAAAAAACACACCTATTGATTACTTTGGTAACTTATGAAAAGCCGTCATTACCTCTCCCATATAACGTGCCTTCGCACACCATCGAGGAATCGTCATTGGCTTTTCTTTAAAGACTGCGTGCAATCCTTGTTTGTAACTTTTTGTTATGCGATATAGTAAATAAAACAATTAAATAAAAACAAAATAATAAAAAAAATTAAATAAAACTGTAATAAATGTATACAAAAATTTAACGCTTACAATAGTACTTGAGACAAAAACATATTTTACAAAAAAACATGTGGAAATTTTATTTCCCCGAATTTGTTAATGAAATTTTCAGAGCATATATATAAATAAACGAGTAAAAAGGTTAAAGTCGGGCATGCCGACTATACAATACCCTACACCAGTCTGGTTAAAGCCAACTAATGTTTGGATGGGACTTGGTTTAAAATGGGACTTGTGTCAAAATTTTCTATAATGTGAGTCAGCGAACCAAATTTTATTAAAATATCTTAATATTTGCGACCTGCAGTTTGTAACCAAACCAATGTTGGGGGGACCCTTATATGGGCACTAGGTCTAAACATGGACCAGGGTTTACCAAAATCAATAGGCTTCGTCCTTGGGCTGATATAAATCGGTGTACCAAATTTCATCAAAATATCTTAATATTTGCGAGCTGCAGCGTATGAACAATATAATTTTGGGGCGACCCTTATATGGGCACTAGGTCTAAACATGGACCGATGTTCACCAAAATCAATAGGCTTCGTCCTTGGGCCAACATAGGTCTGTTTACCAAATTTCATCAAAATATCTTAATATTTGCGACCTGCAGCGTATAAATAATATAATTTTGGGGGGACCCTTATATGGGCACTAGGTCTAAACATGGACCGTTGTTAACCCAAATCAATAGGCTTCGTCCTTGGGCTGATATAAATCGGTGTACCAAATTTCATCAAAATATCTTAATATTTGCGAGCTGCAGCGTATGAACAATATAATTTTGGGGCGACCCTTATATGGGCACTAGGTCTAAACATGGACCGATGTTCACCAAAATCAATAGGCTTCGTCCTTGGGCCAACATAGGTCTGTTTACCAAATTTCATCAAAATATCTTAATATTTGCGACCTGCAGCGTATAAATAATATAATTTTGGGGGGACCCTTATATGGGCACTAGGTCTAAACATGGACCGTTGTTAACCCAAATCAATAGGCTTCGTCCTTGGGCTGATATAAATCGGTGTACCAAATTTCATCAAAATATCTTAATATTTGCGACCTGTAGAGTGCGCACAAGAATGCATGGACAGACAGACAAACGGACGGACGGACAGACGGACACCGTTAAATCGAAATAAAAAAAAAAATTCTGAGTCGATCGGTATACTATAAGGTGGGTCTGGGACAAATTTTTTCTATAGTCGATAAACACCCACATCCCTCCCTCCCCTATGTAGACATTCAGTATAGTGCTGGAAAATTCAGGTACTTTTCAACACTCAATACTACTCGATATATTTAATTTGGGTACTCGATACTTTTAACGATTTTGAAATTTGAATTTTTTTAATAAAATTCTTTGAAAATGCTAACATTAATTCAATATTTAAATTTATTATTGTTTGTTATTTAATATTTAAATAGTTTTTTAACATATTCTTTTAAATATTTTATTTTTTCTTTTAGCGGAGTTGTAGTCTTGTGATAAATACAGGGTCCGCCATCTAAAGTTTTTTTTTCAACTAGTGCTTATTTCGTGAATGGTAACACTTAGCTCATGTCTGATTTGACAGATAATTAGTTTTATCCTTCCGCTGAACGAATATGGTTGTGTATACTCTTGAACAACGCTGGGAAATATTGCGACATTACTTTGAAAATCATGGTAATGTTGCAGAATGTGTGCGAAGTCAATGGCG
Organism: Leucophora obtusa; assembly: GCA_949987735.1. NCBI lineage: Eukaryota > Metazoa > Arthropoda > Insecta > Diptera > Anthomyiidae > Leucophora > Leucophora obtusa. The sequence continues at coordinate 157,940,856 of OX465296.1, forward strand.
ATCGTTATCGGGCCATGTTGAAAGAATTTTTGTTCACAAAAATTGAAGAGGAGGATATTGGCAACATTTGGTTTCAACAGGACGGCGCTACGTGCCACACAGCCGAAGCAACTCTCGATGTTTTGCGCCCTGTTTTTGAAGATCGAATTATCAGCCGCAGAGCTGATGTCGTTTGGCCACCTCGGAGCTACGATTTGACACCGTTGGACTATTATTTGTGGGGTTCCGTCAAAGATAAGTGTTACGCCGACAAGCCAGAGACAATTGACGCTTTAAAGGACAATATTCGTGAAGCCATTGGTGAAATACAGCTGCACACAATCGATAATGTGCTTAAAAATTGGGCCGATCGTGTAGGCTACTGCATGGCCAGCCGAGGCAGCAATATGAATAAAATTATTTTCCATTATTAACCGGAAGGATTGTACTTTCAAATAAAAAAAGAAATTTGAGAAAATATTCAGTAGTTTTTTTTTATAGCATTTTCAAAAAAAAAAGTTATTTGGCGGACCCTATATTTAGTGATGTTACATTTTCGTTGTAAATATTTTAGTCATATTTTTATACTATTTTTCGTTCAAAATGCAACTCCGAAAATATCGATTATGTATCGAGTACCTAAAAAAAAAGACCAATACTCGATACTCATTACCCGCTACTCATTTTTTTACCAGCACTAATTCCGTAGTCTTGCCTCAGCCACGTTTTCATAATGACTCGTTAGCTTATAACTTGGACTTTAGTTACTGATACTTTTGTTATTATTTTCCATATAATATTTGAATTCAACAATTTGTTAAATTTTATCGAGACATTGAGTAATTGGGCAAAAAACTTAAAAAAATTTAGTTTTAATAAGTTAGATAGTTTTTTAAGAATCGTTAAAAAACCTTTTACAGAGCACATTATTAAATTTTATCACAAGGAAATATAAAAATTTGTCTATAAAATACAATCGACTAAAATTCGAAAGTTTTGAAGAGAAACAGTTTTAAAATTAATTTTGCTTTTAGTTTTGTCTTATTTACAGTAACTCCTATAATTTATTGATTCTTCTATAGTTCTTTATCAGTAATCAACAGAGGAAACAGTGTTCAACACCTTAAGAATAAATATACTAAAATTTTAAGGAGTTGTTCTTCAAAAAAAAAAAAATAATGTGTTCATATTAAGTGCAGAAAAAAAAGAATATAAAATAACACGAGAAATATAATAAATTGTTTAGTATGAGACATTTTGACTTTTTGGCAAAGCGCCCATTAGTTTCACTTTCATAAAGTGCCACATGATGATATTAAATCGTAACAAACTATAAAAACCCAGCAACAAATAAGATAAGTACTTCTAAGTGGATACCCTATTAAGTGGTACCCAAACACACAGCTTCTAAAAGAATACATTTTATATTATTAAAATAGAACATTCTTAAAACAACTTCTCAGAAGTTCAATTGCAGCTTATAAGTTATAAATAAAAATTGATAGAAACTACCTGCTTTTGAAATAGTCAAAATAGTACACGTATTTCTATTAAATTAGATAACCATAAAATATTCGCCATGAATATAGAATATTTTGATTCTATTCTGGCAAAATTTAGTCAGTAGCTCGCTGAATATTTTATACAAATGTATAGGAAATGTTGTTCGCTTTTAGTTTAATTATTTTCGCGTTTCTACTCCAGCGGATGAATTCCTTAATTTTGAAAATGATGATAGTTTTTATACACTCATTACTATCGTATCGTTTCTAACATCGTTTCGAATATGATAGTTAAATAGCTGATGGGCACTGTTTCCAAATTTTTTCTTAAACAATCGCTAAATCAAACTAACAAATCGCTATAAAATATATAAATTAAAACAAACTTAAAAATTTAATTTAACAACAAGACTCAAAAATTCTGAAAAGGAAATATATGGAAAAAAATGCTAAGAAAACGTCAAGGCTGACTTTAAAAAATCGCTAGTTTTCCCGCTAATTGCTAGATCATGTTTTATAGCGCTAAACGTTTTGAAATATCGATAGATTTGACGAGAAAATAGCTAAATTGGCAACAGTGTTCACTTGTCATCAATTTTACAAAAAAGGTGTGCAAACAAAAATGTTGAATTATATGATTTTTTAAGTATTTTTTTTAGAAGAAAAGCAAAAATAAATTTTTTTTTTGTGTTTTAAGAAAGAAAATATGCAAAACGTTTACTATTTTGTAATCGTGCATTTTCAATTCCCGCTAAGTGAAGCAACATCATCGTCAAAACCATATCGTCAGACAATAATCGTCCTACGGAATTCGGGCTCAGGTTGTTGATAGCTGCAAATAAATTTCTGAGAAGTCGTTTCTAAGATGTTATACTGAAGAAAGTATTTATATTAAACTATATAATATAACACTATGCGACAGTCAAAATCGGGATGGGATGAAACCAACGGGAAATGTTATATCGGTCAAAAACAAGTTATACGTGTCCCGGCGTTTCGCTGGGTCACCCCTAGGAATCGAGATATATCTTTTTTTTGACGTAACTCGAGAACCACTAGTCCGATTTTGCTCAAACAATTTTAAAAAAATTAAAAATTACAATTCCTTTAATCTGTTCATATCACGTTTTTCTATAACTCAACAGTTTTGCCGGTAAAAATAAATGTTTGTTACCGCTACCATAAAAATCAGTAACCTTTTGTTTATTACTTTTTTTAATATTTTAGGCAAAAAATATTTTTTTCTTCATACATTTATTTTTACCGGCAAAACTGTTGAATATATAGAAAAACGTTATATGAACAGATTAAAGGAATTGTAATTTTTAATTTTTTTAAAATTGTTTGAGCAAAATCGGACTAGTGGTTCTCGAGTTATGTCAAAAAAAAACCACCAAAGGTCAAATCGATATATCTCGATTCCTAGAGGTGACCCAGCGAAACGCCGGGACACATATAACTTCTTTTTTACCGATATAACTTTCCCGGTAGCTTGAACCCTTCCCGATCACTGACCCCTACCATTTGTCTCACAGTGTAATTTATTATTTCGAAACTGGTGTGTTTGTGTAACATTTAATAAAGTATCCATTTAGAAGTCGTAAGATTTTCTTTTTTTGCTGGGTATATTTCTTTTTTGTTGTTATGTTTTTTTGTTAGTTTCCTTTGGTTGGGTGTTTGTGGCTTTTTTTCTAAATATTTCAATTTTCGTTATATTTTTCATCGTCAACATTGACATTATGACTAATTTGTGGTGGGATTTAAAAAAAAAACTTAAAATTAAATCTAAACAATTTTTTTACAAAAAATATACATTAAAATTTAGCTTTCAATCATTTCAAACACTTTGAAACAACAATTTCTAATGGAGCCATTAAAACTAGTTGTTATGGCGGCTTTCTTTAGAATTAAAATACAATAGAGATATTGTCATAGCATGAGAATGACCTTTTCCTTTGATCTTAACAAATTGATAAAGATGCATTATATTTAGTGTTTCCAATTCGGTTAATCGATTAACTAATTGCTCGATTATTTGCCTATATTTTGGGTAATGTTGAAATAAATTATTTAAAACTCAAATAATTATTCGAACCGAATAATCGGTTAAAATAGGTCGATAAACCGACTAAATTTTTAATATGGATTTTCCCATTGTTTTTTCCCAAACTTTCTTAGGAAGCTTAGAAAAAGCCAACACTAACTAAAATGACATCAAATTCTTTAAAAATATAGTGCTAGTAGAGTACCCCGATAAGTGACTTATTTAAAAATTGGTTCAAGTAATAGCACTCAATACGGCAAAAAAAGTAAAAACAATTGGAGGGGATCTTCAGTTACCTATCTGCGCTTGAAGATAACGATAGAAGCGTATTTTGGCTAAAAATAATTTTAAACTGTTTTGTTAAATAGGTATTAAATGTTGCATAAGGACGACCCGATCAAAAAAACATTATATCTAGCATATGTAGTCATATCTCATTTGCTATATATCGACATTTAATCTTATCCAAGTTCATCTGAAAATTGTGGTATCCAATAAGAATATCTTATATAATACCACCAACAAATTTTTATACCAACATATATTATTATATTTCAAAATATAGCATATAGCAACACACAGGAAAAAAAATTGCCAACCAAATTTCTAAGCCTATTTTAGTTGCTACAACCAATAAATTCGGTTGGTCAAACCATATTGGAATGTGATTCCTGAATATTTTGGGTATTGCAACAAACATTCAGTTGTATAAACCGAATTTTGTTGTGATAGCCAATATTCAGTTGCATCAACCTATTTTAGTAGATGTAACCGAATTTCAGTTGGAAAATGGCATAGTTTTTCTCTGTGTGCACCATATGTGATCATATATTAAGGTATGTATTATCATTTATAATTATATAGATCTGTTATATCTCATTATGTATAGCGTATATGGTTGATATCTAATTTTACAAAAGCCAATATATAAAAATATATGGTTATATAAGGTACCACATAAGAAACATATAATTATATATGGCTATTCATGACAACATATAAATTCGCATCCCAGCAAAAATATGTGTAAGTCATTCAAAACAAACAACTTTTAAATTGGTTACAATGGAGTGATAAGTGCTCTTTTTCTGCTTCGAATGTATGTGCTTTAAAACAACTTTCAAAAATGTATATACCCGGGTAAAAATCGTAATATGATGTCATATATAATTATATCTTATTTGATAAGTCCCCATATACAACTTGATCCGAAAAATGGGTCATCTACTTGTGTCTAATTATATCAAATAAGATATAATTTGATACAGTTTGATCCGAGATTTGTCCATATGCAGCACATCAAATTACATCTAATTCGATATAAAAATATCTGATTTTATATAACATTGTCTAATAGTAAGTATATGCATTTTTCTATAGCTTGAACAATTTTAAAGTCCCAAATTTTATAACATAAAATAAAAATTTTAATGCTTTTGTCTTCTAAATCGTACCCATCATTTTTTAATATAAATTTTATATGCAAAAAAATCACGTGAAAATTATTTAGCTGTGGAGAAATTAACTCTTAATTTATATTAATTTGTATGAGATCATATAGAAAGTTATATAAAATTACAAGAATATATTTTTAGTATGACGATACATACAGTGTTATATAACTTAGTATGGAACGATATATAATCATATCGGTCACTACATATATTTTGATTAGTTTTATATGGCTTATGTAGTTATATATGGAGTCAGATGTGGGGATATGTAATAACATCAATTACCGTACAAAAAATTATTTGAAAAAATAATATCAGATGTAGTTATATATAATGATATGTGTCTTAATGTGACTCCATTCACTGTCAGATATAACCCAATCACATTATATATAACAATATATAAGTATTTTTACTCGGGTATAATGTTGTTTTTTTCTTTGTAAATGCATTTGTTTGTAAATTACGAATTTGTTAGAGATTCCATTTTTTATCTCTAAAAAAACAAAATAGTTAATTTTATTAACGTACTTTATTAATTTACGATTATTTACATATTTTTTAATTATTCGTACATATTTTAAAAAATACTTCAATTACATTTCCCATTGAAAAAGGGAAGAAAATAAAGAATTGGATCCCATATAACCTCCTGGACTATGACCCAAATATGAATTTTTCTTTTCACTAAATGCAAATATATAAAAGTTAACAATTAAAATGTATTGTTAAGGCTCTATGAAGTCGCTCGCATGCTTTTGCACCGTGCACCAAAGAAATATGTTAATAAAATTTGTTGCAATGTTAACATATTTTATCGTTTAAAACCAAGGTTGGTTACCGAAACGAATAACGGTAAGGATAACGGTAACGGTATCGAATTTCGTTTGTTTCGGTAACGGTAAATGTAACGGTATTTAAGATTGATTCGGTAACGTTCGGTATACCGTTATCGAAAAAGCAATACCGGTACGTACCGGTATTAAATATTACGTTAAAAACATATAAAAACAAGTAAAAACATAGCATATTCTCGCTTTTAAGTCTTAAAAATACAGATTTTAACCTATAAATTCAATGCTGGTAGTTTTATTAATTAAAATTATTTTCTATAAATTTTGTTGCAAAAATAACTCAAGATTATAAAATAAAAAAGTTAAAAAATTGTAATTTTTTATATAAATTAATAAATACCGGTAAAATACCGGTAACTGCCCATAAAAATAACGGTATCGGTAACGATAACGGTATTGGGAAATTTTTTTAGAAGTATCGGTAACGGTAACGGTATTCAATTTGAAACGGTATTTTAGCGATAACGGTATTTTAATGATAACGGTAACCAACCTTGTTTAAAACATACCAATCAAGAGGTTCGTTAACAGAGGTTGGTCCCTTACCTTTTCTTATACATTAAAAGTTCTATAAATGTCACCTCCCTTAAATGTCGATATGCTTTAATTGCTATTACACCAGGCGTTATTCGTTGCTCTCTTTCGAAGATTGACATTTTGTATCGAAAAATGTTAGCCTTTACAGACATGTGTAATTCTTACCCATCAAAATATTGGTAATGACACCTCATTACTATCTGCGTTACCAAAAATTATGTATCATTACCTTTTGCATTATTTTATAATATAAAATAATGACTTCCTAATAACGGCCTATTGTATTCATTGTTTCTAAATATAAAATAATGACTTACTCGTAATAGTTTAAATAAGTACTTTTTACACAGTTAAATTTTATACATTTTTATTTATTATATGTAAATATATTTTATGTTTAAATTTTTATGACGAGTCCTAAAATTACACACTAGAGAAAACTTAAATTTGCTGAATGTATTTCCTTAAACTAATAGTATTTGCTTAACTCCTTATTTTTAAGAATCAAGTAAGCAATCGGATAACCACTTATAATTCAACTTTTTGTTAGCATGTGTGTAACCACTTATTATTCAAAATCTCATAACTACTTATTTCTCATTTTTTCGTAAGCGAGCGGGTAAGCGTGACTACTTATAAAAACGGTCACGCCAAAAAGAAATAATGAGTTTAGACGCCAAAAAATAAGTTGTGCGGAGCTATGAATTTCTATTATATAACCACTTATTTGGTAATGAAAAATTTTGCTGGGTATGGTAACATTTTTCGATACAAAATAAGAAGAGAGTGATTTAACAGAGGTTAGGTGAGTTGGTACCTCTTTTTTTATATGCTGGTTGATTACATCTTAAAAGTCGTAAAATCAAGCTAAATAAATAATTCTATAGTGACAAAAAATATATTATTTCTTCAACTTAAAAATAGATTTAAAAAAATAACTGCCATCAACTTTAAAATGTACACTAAAGTTCCAAATTTTAATTAAAGTTAAAATTTTGCCAAATAAAATTCTTCAACATAAGAATTTAACTAATCACGATTGCAAATTATAGCGTTGGAACTAGAGGCTACGGTCAGAACCGGTCGACCGGGTAGACCGAAAGACCGAAAGACCGGGTAGACCGGGTTTTAAAACCGGTCGACCGGTCTTTACGGTCTACCCGGTCTTTACGGTCTAGACCGGTCGACCGGACGACCGGTCGACCGGGTAGACCGGTCTACCCGGTCAGACCGGGTTTTAATACTATTTACAAAAGGCAGGTTTTTGGTACTTTTTAGCATAATATACTACAAAATATAAAAATTGCTAAAATGATGTAAATTTTATATAAAAAAATCGAAAATTTTTAAAAATTTATAAAAATCAATAAATTTTTTAAAAAATTGATAAATTTTTAAAAAATTGACGAATTTTTAAAAAATTTACAAATTTTTGAAAAATTGATAGATTTTTGAAAAATTGATAAATTTTTGAAAAATTGATAAATTTTTGAAAAATTGATAAATTTTTTAAAAATCGATAAATTTTTGAAAAATCAGCAAAATTTTGAAAAATCGATAAAATTTTGAAAAATCGATAAAATTTTGAAAAATCGATAAAATTTTTAAAAATCGATAAAATTTAAAAAAATCGATAAATTTTTAAAAAATCGATAAATTTTTGAAAAATCGATATATTGAAAAATTTTACAAAAAACCGATAAACTTTCAAAAATACCAATAAATTTTATAGAAATTGATAAATTTGTAAAAATCAATTCATTCATGGATATATTTATAATAATGTATAACAAAATAATGCGTATTTCGTATTATATTTATATGAGAGACCCACGGTCTTTTTCGGTCCCATGTACGGCGTTTTTTTGTTTGGGGTCGTTATGGGCTAAAATTTTGCAGAAATAATCTAGACGTAATTCTGACTTAGAACTGTAAACTTTTTTTCAATGTGTGGAACAAAAATATTCCGAAACTGGTTCTTGAATTCAGAAAGTCCTGCATTTTGCATACATTTATATGAAAATGCCACGGTCTTTTTCGGTCCCATGTACGGCGTTTTTTTGTTTGGGGTCGTTATGGGCTAAAATTTTGCAGAAATAATCTAGACGTAATTCTGACTTAGAACTGTAAACTTTTTTTCAATGTGTGGAGCAAAAATATTCCGAAACTGGTTCTTGAATTCAGAAAGTCCTGCACTTTGCATACATTTATATGAAAATGCCACGGTCTTTTTCGGTCCCATGTACGGCGTTTTTTTGTTTGGGGTCGTTATGGGCTAAAATTTTGCAGAAATAATCTAGACGTAATTCTGACTTAGAACTGTAAACTTTTTTTCAATGTGTGGAGCAAAAATATTCCGAAACTGGTTCTTGAATTCAGAAAGTCCTGCACTTTGCATACATTTATATGAAAATGCCACGGTCTTTTTCGGTCCCATGTACGGCGTTTTTTTGTTTGGGGTCGTTATGGGCTAAAATTTTGCAGAAATAATCTAGACGTAATTCTGACTTAGAACTGTAAACTTTTTTTCAATGTGTGGAGCAAAAATATTCCGAAACTGGTTCTTGAATTCAGAAAGTCCTGCACTTTGCATACATTTATATGAAAATGCCACGGTCTTTTTCGGTCCCATGTACGGCGTTTTTTTGTTTGGGGTCGTTATGGGCTAAAATTTTGCAGAAATAATCTAGACGTAATTCTGACTTAGAACTGTAAACTTTTTTTCAATGTGTGGAGCAAAAATATTCCGAAACTGGTTCTTGAATTCAGAAAGTCCTGCACTTTGCATACATTTATATGAAAATGCCACGGTCTTTTTCGGTCCCATGTACGGCGTTTTTTTGTTTGGGGTCGTTATGGGCTAAAATTTTGCAGAAATAATCTAGACGTAATTCTGACTTAGAACTGTAAACTTTTTTTCAATGTGTGGAGCAAAAATATTCCGAAACTGGTTCTTGAATTCAGAAAGTCCTGCACTTTGCATACATTTATATGAAAATGCCACGGTCTTTTTCGGTCCCATGTACGGCGTTTTTTTGTTTGGGGTCGTTATGGGCTAAAATTTTGCAGAAATAATCTAGACGTAATTCTGACTTAGAACTGTAAACTTTTTTTCAATGTGTGGAGCAAAAATATTCCGAAACTGGTTCTTGAATTCAGAAAGTCCTGCACTTTGCATACATTTATATGAAAATGCCACGGTCTTTTTCGGTCCCATGTACGGCGTTTTTTTGTTTGGGGTCGTTATGGGCTAAAATTTTGCAGAAATAATCTAGACGTAATTCTGACTTAGAACTGTAAACTTTTTTTCAATGTATGGAGCAAAAATATTCCGAAACTGGTTCTTGAATTCAGAAAGTGCTGCACTTTGCATACATTTATATGAAAATGCCACGGTCTTTTTCGGTCCCATGTACGGCGTTTTTTTGTTCGGGGTCGTTATGAGCTAAAATTTTGCAGAATTAATCCAGACGTAATTCTGACTTAGAACTGTACATTTTTTTTCAATGTGTGGAGCAAAAATATTCCGAAACTGGCTCTTGAATTCTGAAAGTCCTGCACTTTTCATACATTTATATGAAAATGAGACGGTCTTTTTCGGTCCCATGTATGGAGTTTTTTTTGTTGTGGGTTAACATTTTGCAAAAATAATCTAGACGTAATTCTGACTTGGTTGTTCCAAAACTGTTATCCGTTTTCATTTATCTGATTTAGTTTTCAAGATACGGGCGATAAACCAAATAAAAGCCCTTTTCTCTCTAGGAGGCTTAGTTTTCGAGAAAAACGCAATCTTAAAATCTAGCAATGTAAGTCGAAATTTAGTTTCGGTATCGGGGTATTATGGGCGGGTTTTGACTTCTGGTGTAAACATTTTTCCTCTAGCTCTCTTAGTTTTCGAGATATGGACCATCAACATTTTATTAAAGCGATTTTCGCATTTATTTTTCCACATATAATTCATTATGACTTCCTTGTTCCAAAACTGCTGTCCGTTTTCATTTATCTCACTTAGTTTTCCAGATACGGGCGATATTCCAAATAAAAGCCCTTTTCTCTCTAGGAGGCTTAGTTTTCGAGAAAAACGCGATCTTAAAATCTAGCAATGTAAGTGGAAATTTAGTTTCGGTATCGGGGTATTATGGGCGGGTTGTGACTTCTGGTGTAAACATTTTTCCTCTAGCTCTCTTAGTTTTCGAGATATGGACCATCAAAATTTTATTAAAGCGATTTTCGCATTTATTTTTCCACATATAATTCATTATGACTTCCTTGTTCCAAAACTGCTGTCCGTTTTCATTTATCTCACTTAGTTTTCCAGATACGGGCGATATTCCAAATAAAAGCCCTTTTCTCTCTAGGAGGCTTAGTTTTCGAGAAAAACGCAATCTTAAAATCTAGCAATGTAAGTCGAAATTTAGTTTCGGTATCGGGGTATTATGGGCGGGTTTTGACTTCTGGTGTAAACATTTTTCCTCTAGCTCTCTTAGTTTTCGAGATATGGACCATCAAAATTTTATTAAAGCGATTTTCGCATTTATTTTTCCACATATAATTCATTATGACTTCCTTTTTCCAAAACTGCTGTCCGTTTTCATTTATCTCACTTAGTTTTCCAGATACGGGCGATATTCCAAATAAAAGCCCTTTTCTCTCTAGGAGGCTTAGTTTTCGAGAAAAACGCGATCTTAAAATCTAGCAATGTAAGTCGAAATTTAGTTTCGGTATCGGGGTATTATGGGCGGGTTTTGACTTCTGGTGTAAACATTTTTCCTCTAGCTCTCTTAGTTTTCGAGATATGGACCATCAAAATTTTATTAAAGCGATTTTCGCATTTATTTTTCCACATATAATTCATTATGACTTCCTTTTTCCAAAACTGCTGTCCGTTTTCATTTATCTCACTTAGTTTTCCAGATACGGGCGATATTCCAAATAAAAGCCCTTTTCTCTCTAGGAGGCTTAGTTTTCGAGAAAAACGCTTAAAATTAGCAATGTAAGTCGAAATTTAGTTTCGGTATCGGGGTATTATGGGCGGGTTTTGACCTCAGGTGCAAACATTTTTGCAGTAGCTCTTTTAGTTTTCGAGATATGTTCGCTTAATGAAAAATAATCAATACAATTTTCATTGTCCATATCTCGAAAACTAAGAGAGCTAGAGAAAAAAATGTTTACACCAGTAGTCAAAACCCGCCCATAATACCCCGATACCGAAACTAAATTTCGACTTACATTGCTAGATTTTAAGATCGCGTTTTTCTCGAAAACTAAGCCTCCTAGAGAGAAAAGGGCTTTTATTTGGAATATCGCCCGTATCTGGAAAACTAAGTTAGATAAATGAAAACGGACAGCAGTTTTGGAACAAGGAAGTCATAATGAATTATATGTGGAAAAATAAATGCGAAAATCGCTTTAATAAAATTTTGATGGTCCATATCTCGAAAACTAAGAGAGCTAGAGGAAAAATGTTTACACCAGAAGTCACAACCCGCCCATAATACCCCGATACCGAAACTAAATTTCGACTTACATTGCTAGATTTTAAGATCGCGTTTTTCTCGAAAACTAAGCCTCCTAGAGAGAAAAGGGCTTTTATTTGGAATATCGCCCGTATCTGGAAAACTAAGTGAGATAAATGAAAACGGACAGCAGTTTTGGAACAAGGAAGTCATAATTAATTATATGTGGAAAAATAAATGCGAAAATCGCTTTAATAAAATTTTGATGGTCCATATCTCGAAAACTAAGAGAGCTAGAGGAAAAATGTTTACACCAGAAGTCACAACCCGCCCATAATACCCCGATACCGAAACTAAATTTCGACTTACATTGCTAGATTTTAAGATCGCGTTTTTCTCGAAAACTAAGCCTCCTAGAGAGAAAAGGGCTTTTATTTGGAATATCGCCCGTATCTGGAAAACTAAGTGAGATAAATGAAAACGGACAGCAGTTTTGGAACAAGGAAGTCATAATGAATTATATGTGGAAAAATAAATGCGAAAATCGCTTTAATAAAATTTTGATGGTCCATATCTCGAAAACTAAGAGAGCTAGAGAAAAAATGTTTACACCAGAAGTCAAAACCCGCCCATAATACCCCGATACCGAAGCTAAATTTCGACTTACATTGCTAGATTTTAAGATCGCGTTTTTCTCGAAAACTAAGCCTCCTAGAGAGAAAAGGGCTTTTATTTGGAATATCGCCCGTATCTGGAAAACTAAGTGAGATAAATGAAAACGGACAGCAGTTTTGGAAAAAGGAAGTCATAATGAATTATATGTGGAAAAATAAATGCGAAAATCGCTTTAATAAAATTTTGATGGTCCATATCTCGAAAACTAAGAGAGCTAGAGGAAAAATGTTTACACCAGAAGTCAAAACCCGCCCATAATACCCCGATACCGAAACTAAATTTCGACTTACATTGCTAGATTTTAAGATTGCGTTTTTCTCGAAAACTAAGCCTCCTAGAGAGAAAAGGGCTTTTATTTGGAATATCGCCCGTATCTGGAAAACTAAGTGAGATAAATGAAAACGGACAGCAGTTTTGGAACAAGGAAGTCATAATGAATTATATGTGGAAAAATAAATGCGAAAATCGCTTTAATAAAATTTTGATGGTCCATATCTCGAAAACTAAGAGAGCTAGAGGAAAAATGTTTACACCAGAAGTCACAACCCGCCCATAATACCCCGATACCGAAACTAAATTTCCACTTACATTGCTAGATTTTAAGATCGCGTTTTTCTCGAAAACTAAGCCTCCTAGAGAGAAAAGGGCTTTTATTTGGAATATCGCCCGTATCTGGAAAACTAAGTGAGATAAATGAAAACGGACAGCAGTTTTGGAACAAGGAAGTCATAATGAATTATATGTGGAAAAATAAATGCGAAAATCGCTTTAATAAAATGTTGATGGTCCATATCTCGAAAACTAAGAGAGCTAGAGGAAAAATGTTTACACCAGAAGTCAAAACCCGCCCATAATACCCCGATACCGAAACTAAATTTCGACTTACATTGCTAGATTTTAAGATTGCGTTTTTCTCGAAAACTAAGCCTCCTAGAGAGAAAAGGGCTTTTATTTGGTTTATCGCCCGTATCTTGAAAACTAAATCAGATAAATGAAAACGGATAACAGTTTTGGAACAACCAAGTCAGAATTACGTCTAGATTATTTTTGCAAAATGTTAACCCACAACAAAAAAAACTCCATACATGGGACCGAAAAAGACCGTCTCATTTTCATATAAATGTATGAAAAGTGCAGGACTTTCAGAATTCAAGAGCCAGTTTCGGAATATTTTTGCTCCACACATTGAAAAAAAATGTACAGTTCTAAGTCAGAATTACGTCTGGATTAATTCTGCAAAATTTTAGCTCATAACGACCCCGAACAAAAAAACGCCGTACATGGGACCGAAAAAGACCGTGGCATTTTCATATAAATGTATGCAAAGTGCAGCACTTTCTGAATTCAAGAACCAGTTTCGGAATATTTTTGCTCCATACATTGAAAAAAAGTTTACAGTTCTAAGTCAGAATTACGTCTAGATTATTTCTGCAAAATTTTAGCCCATAACGACCCCAAACAAAAAAACGCCGTACATGGGACCGAAAAAGACCGTGGCATTTTCATATAAATGTATGCAAAGTGCAGGACTTTCTGAATTCAAGAACCAGTTTCGGAATATTTTTGCTCCACACATTGAAAAAAAGTTTACAGTTCTAAGTCAGAATTACGTCTAGATTATTTCTGCAAAATTTTAGCCCATAACGACCCCAAACAAAAAAACGCCGTACATGGGACCGAAAAAGACCGTGGCATTTTCATATAAATGTATGCAAAGTGCAGGACTTTCTGAATTCAAGAACCAGTTTCGGAATATTTTTGCTCCACACATTGAAAAAAAGTTTACAGTTCTAAGTCAGAATTACGTCTAGATTATTTCTGCAAAATTTTAGCCCATAACGACCCCAAACAAAAAAACGCCGTACATGGGACCGAAAAAGACCGTGGCATTTTCATATAAATGTATGCAAAGTGCAGGACTTTCTGAATTCAAGAACCAGTTTCGGAATATTTTTGGTCCACACATTGAAAAAAAGTTTACAGTTCTAAGTCAGAATTACGTCTAGATTATTTCTGCAAAATTTTAGCCCATAACGACCCCAAACAAAAAAACGCCGTACATGGGACCGAAAAAGACCGTGGCATTTTCATATAAATGTATGCAAAGTGCAGGACTTTCTGAATTCAAGAACCAGTTTCGGAATATTTTTGCTCCACACATTGAAAAAAAGTTTACAGTTCTAAGTCAGAATTACGTCTAGATTATTTCTGCAAAATTTTAGCCCATAACGACCCCAAACAAAAAAACGCCGTACATGGGACCGAAAAAGACCGTGGCATTTTCATATAAATGTATGCAAAGTGCAGGACTTTCTGAATTCAAGAACCAGTTTCGGAATATTTTTGCTCCACACATTGAAAAAAAGTTTACAGTTCTAAGTCAGAATTACGTCTAGATTATTTCTGCAAAATTTTAGCCCATAACGACCCCAAACAAAAAAACGCCGTACATGGGACCGAAAAAGACCGTGGCATTTTCATATAAATGTATGCAAAATGCAGGACTTTCTGAATTCAAGAACCAGTTTCGGAATATTTTTGTTCCACACATTGAAAAAAAGTTTACAGTTCTGAGTCAGAATTACGTCTAGATTATTTCTGCAAAATTTTAGCCCATAACGACCCCAAACAAAAAAACGCCGTACATGGGACCGAAAAAGACCGTGGGTCTCTCATATAAATATAATACGAAATACGCATTATTTTGTTATACATTATTATAAATATATCCATGAATGAATTGATTTTTACAAATTTATCAATTTCTATAAAATTTATTGGTATTTTTGAAAGTTTATCGGTTTTTTGTAAAATTTTTCAATATATCGATTTTTCAAAAATTTATCGATTTTTTAAAAATTTATCGATTTTTTTAAATTTTATCGATTTTTAAAAATTTTATCGATTTTTCAAAATTTTATCGATTTTTCAAAATTTTATCGATTTTTCAAAATTTTGCTGATTTTTCAAAAATTTATCGATTTTTAAAAAATTTATCAATTTTTCAAAAAAAAATTGACGAATTTTTAAAAAATTTACAAATTTTTAAAAAATTTATCAATTTTTCAAAAATTTATCAATTTTTCAAAAATTTATCCATTTTTCAAAAATCTATCAATTTTTCAAAAATTTGTAAATTTTTTAAAAATTTGTAAATTTTTTAAAAATTCGTCAATTTTTTAAAAATTTATCAATTTTTTTAAAAATTTATTGATTTTTATAAATTTTTAAAAATTTTCGATTTTTTTATATAAAATTTACATAATTTTAGCAATTTTTATATTTTGTAGTATATTATGCTAAAAAGTACCAAAAACCTGCCTTTTGTAAATAGTATTAAAACCCGGTCTGACCGGGTAGACCGGTCTACCCGGTCGACCGGTCGTCCGGTCGACCGGTCTAGACCGTAAAGACCGGGTAGACCGTAAAGACCGGTCGACCGGTTTTAAACCCGGTCTGACCGGGTAGACCGGTCGACCGTAAAACCGGGTAATGGGGGGCTCTAGTTGGAACTTAATGCATCGTTTAATGAAAAAGTTGATTTTAATCTAACGATGGTTGACTTGCAAAATTCAAATGACGACATCCCAGTCAGAAATCGCCAGTGGTACAAAAAATCAAGCACTGGCATACCACTGGGTAACCACGGTATTAAAAATAAATGACTGGCAGAACACTCATTTGGGACGCTTTGCCAGCGTTTGCGAAAACCGTTTTACCAGTATTTTTTTTACAAAAATTTCGGTGGTTTATAAAAAAACCACTGGCAAAGAATTGGCTCAGAGTGATATGCCAAGGTTTGCAACCAGTGTACAAAAATCAATTCACTGGAAAACCAATGATTTTATAAAAATGCTGACGCTTCGTTAAAAAATGTTTGTAGTCGGAAGGTTCCGAGTTCAAATCCGGTTGAAAGCAAAAAAGTTTTTTTGGATTTTTTTTAATTTAAAATTTTTTTTGTTTCATAAAATCATTTTTTTTGTTTGTGGGAAAGCTCCTTCAAGACCAACTTTGTTTTTGCCCTCCCAACACTGGCATACTAGTTACTAAAAATTGTTTGCCAGTACTAGCATTTTGGCACAGCCAGTAGTTGTCCAGCTATTATCACTCATTTATATGTTTAGCCATTAAATATTATATGTCTCGTTAGCTCAGTGGGTAGAGCAATCGTCTGCCAATCTGACGGCCTGGGTTCAAATCACGGCAGGACCAAAAAAAATACATATGAACTTTTTTTTAATTTTATTTTGGAAAATATATTTCCAGACCACCTATTTATTGGTTTTGCCAGCGTTTTGCCAACGTTTAAAAATTTTGTTCCTCCAGTGCTTTTCCGGCGCTTTTTGAACAGCCGGTCCTTTTGTCTAATGATGTTATCATTTTGGGTATGGGAAAGCACTTTTTGCCAGTACTTGTACCACCTGTTAAAGTGCTTTGCCACCGCTTTCCCGTTTGTATTTTTCTGACTGGGATGGTATTCGCCTTCGAAATATGTCTGGGGAAAAACTGTCCTCCAACTGTTCTCGGATTCTTTAATGAATTTAAAGCTAAAATTTCAATTTTAGATCTGCGGATTCAGCAAATTTAGAATGATGGCCTTATTACTGTAGAGTTGTTTTTTCCTAGCACGCTTTAATATTCTGAAAATTCCTTGAGTAATGTTTTTAAAAAAATTAATCAGAGAGTTACATATAACTTTTAGGCCCAGCTTTTAGGATGTAGATTATCTTTAAACTTAGTTTAACGCAGTTTATAACTGGAATACTGCTTCTAAAATCTATTTTATTTTTCGTTTTCGGTTTAACTAAACCAAGTTTAACTGACATCCCAAAAATTCGGTCTTAATGTATTAATCTTATTTAATTCAATATCGTGGCTTTTTCGAATTTAACGACTGAAGTAAACATGTTACAAACTTATTTAAAAAACTGTTGAACAAAAATTAACAAAAAAAAATTGGTTTTGTCTGATTTTGACTTAATCGAATTGATTCAGATGCAAAAGAAGTGATTCCTTAATATTGCCCTAAAAATAATAATAAATTGAAGCTTTTGTTACACAATAGGTTCAGAAATGGGCTCTGTAAAGGCTAAACATTAAAATTGCCTCTAAAATAAGCTATTTCAGACATTATAAAAAGCACATTTAAACCACTTTGAAAAATGTATTATATTATATATTATATAATGTACTTCTAAATCACTCTAAAAATGCAAACAAAATGTACTCGTATTGATGTGATGAAAATGTGTATCTAAAAACCATTCTTTTATTAACATCATGTAATCACTTTTAAATTACTAACAAAATGCTTAAATTGAACTACTGACAACATGGGACATCACGTGTAAAATAAATCAGTGTTAAAGCTAAATTGTAACTACTTCACAATCAGTTGCTGCTATTCGGAGTGCTTTTAAAATAACTTTTTTGTAATGGATTTTTTTGCTGGGATATTACAAGATAAAACAAGATATTACTATATATAAATTTTTTTGATCGGGGAGCTTATTATCAAAAATAATTTAAACATTTTTCATTGAATAACTGTAGTCCACCTAGTTTCTAAGGTGCAAATTTTAAACTTTTTGTAAAAACTGGTCTTAAAAGAGTCTAATAATTTTATATGCTCAACAGAATAAATCTGATCCCCATTTGCATTTAGAACTCGTAAAAGAAGATATAAAAATATAAAATTTACATGCATGTGTTTTATCATAAAATACACTCACAATTTTCAATAACCGATTGAGGTTTATTTGAAAAGTTATAGGTAAAGTTTGTTTTCAATTGAAGAAACAATTAAAATACATGGAAGCATATTGTATATAACTTTTTGTATAAGTCAATTAAAAACAAAATACAAAAAATACGTATAGTCTGTAGGAGTTGATATTTCCAGATAAAAATGTTCTATTTTTAGTTTTCTATTTTTATAAAAAATAATTTAAATAATTTCGTTGTTTTCTGTTTTAAAACAAAAAATTCAAATATTTTCGGTTTTCTTTTTTGTTTATATACAAAATTATTTCAATTCAAATTACAAGGAATTCTTTACTCATACACACAAACATAACGAATAAAAATATGCGTGTGTGTTGTGTGTGTAGTGTTTTAAAAATTCAAACAAAAAAAAACTTTCAAATATGAAAAAACAAACCACAAAATCGTTTTTTTTTCTAACGTTTTGTCAGTTAAAAATTGAAGATTGTTTTAACACACATAACGGTAATTTTTGGCTCTATTGTTAAAAATTTTAAAAAACACCCCTAAAAAAGGGGAGGGCGGGGATGAAATATTTTACAAAAATGTCGGCCATAAATTTTACTACACTGAAAATATTATTACAGTAAATGACTGTAGTTTATTTAAAAAGTTATCCGTACATTTCTTTTTAAATGATTATTCAGTTAAATTGAAAAGAAATATATTTTTCAACTGTTTTTGTCTTTTATTTAAAAAACAAATTGCATATAAATACGGATTTTCTGTTACAGTTAATATTTTCATTTAAAATGTTTTGCTAAAAAAAGAAACCCTTTTAGGTTTCTAGGTCAGTTGAAAAAACGAAATATCATTTATTCTTACGGATTGTAGTTAATTTTTTGAAAGTTATAAAAACGAAATAAATGAAAAATCATTACTTTTTTAAGGATTTTGTAGTTAATTTATTAACCTTTGAAAGTAAATGAAAAGTTCTTTTGCTTTAAATGAAAAGTTAGTAGACCGGGTTTCAAGTGATTTTTCAGTTATTTTAAATTACATTTTCAGTTAATTTAAACTACAAATTATTTTGTGGTTTAAATTAACTTAACATAAAACTTAACACAAACAGCAAAAAGCAGTAAAATTAAATTGTTTTATTTTTGCTGTTCAAATCTTACCAATATTTAGCAAAAGTAATCTTCTAATTTTAGCAGGGTTTTTCTGCAAGATAATTTTTAACTCATTTTTTGTAGTTTCAACTAAATTTTTTCTATGGTTGTAGATCTGTTTTTTAACATAAAATTCTTTAATATATTTAGTTAGAATATTCTTCTACCTCAAGTCCAAATTCTAATATGATATTGTCATATTAGATTTTTATTTGTTGTTTCAAAAAGGGTTGATCATTTTCATGATAGACAATACAATTGTTTCGTAGACATCACTCTACTCTTCAGTTGTCCGCTAAGAAAATTATAACTTTCCTACTCAAAACGAGACATTACATAAGGTACAAAAAACCAACGGGATGAGAATTTTGTACTTTCGTATATGAACTGTCTGATTTGGTAAAACCAGTTATAAATCAACTCCTTAACTTAACATTTTCTCGGTGAAGAATGCTGAACATCCTGATCCTGAACAAACACTTTATAAATAATCCATACAGTCGAATTAAGTTGGTATGTGTTCACAAAAGTAGGTCTTCTTTCTTTTATTGATAAAAAAACAAATAAATACATTTGTTTTTTTATTAAACTATCAATCGCAAATTTTATCGATAAGCCGAACCAAATAACCGGTTAATCAATTTAATAGAATTTTCTAATAATTTCTTAACCGGTTAACCGTCTAGGTCGAATAATTGGAAACACTAATTATATCACAAAATAATTTATTGTATGTGGAAGTAAAAATTTAAGAATGTAGGTTGTTGTAGAGTATGTATGTAAAATTCATGTTCTACATGAGTCTTACATACCGAGGGCCTATATTCAAAACCCTCTATCTTAAAAAACACAACTTTTCAGGAGAGCCAAAAAACTTGGTTTTTCGCGTATTACTTGAGTTATTAAAATTCGGTATTTTACAGTATTTCTTAAAGCAACTACTGAATCTCATATATAATTGGTTTTTCAAATTTTGCATTATTTGGGACTTTATGATAGATAGAGGGTATTGCTTCTCAAAAATATTTAATTTGTATGTATGAAAATGATCAGATAGAGGGTTTTGTATTTTAATAAAAATAAATTATTTTGATTTCAATTATGCCATCTGTCAGTTTTTAACGTGATTTATTTAAGATAACGACTAATAATACAACACAAGATAAACAATTAACAATATTACACTCATACAAATAAGTCCGTAAAAATAGCAGAAAAAGTTACTAAAAATTAGTTAAAATGATGCTGCAGAAAAAACTGCTAATATTAGCAGAATCAGTTTGCTAAATATTAATAAAATGAAAACAGCAAAAAAAAAACTGTTCAGTTTACAGAATTTGAGTAATATTTGAGCTAAATTGTTGTTAATTGCAAATAACAATTTAACCTGCTAAAATTAGGGGAAAAAATTGCTGAATAGTAGTTTAATTAAAAATAGCAAAAAAACTGTTAAATTTACAGGATTTTAGTAACACTATTTGATCTAAATTTTTGTTAATTGCAAATAACAATTTAACTTACTGATATCAGCAAAAAAATTGCTAAATAATAGTAGAATGAAAACAGCAAAAAAAAAACTATTAAATCTACAAAATTTTTGTTAAAATTTTCTGAAATCAACAAAACTTTTGCAGATTACTAGTGGACTGGAAAAAGGTAAAAAAGGAGTAAATGAAATGAAAATTAATAAATAAAAAATAAATGTGTATTTAAAAACATACTTGGGACCAGTTTATTGAATGTGTCAATTAATTGAAATTTTTTCAATTGGCATTGTTCAATGCCTAAATGCCCATTTATAATTGATGAAAGAAGTATTTGTTTTCATGTTTTAATAAAAGAATAAATTAAGAAAAAAAAATAAAAATTCGCGTATTCCTTATATTTTTTTTATATTACAATGCTTTTTCTTCAATTATGTGTACATTTCATTATCATTGTTTTCATCAATGCAAATTGAAAGAAATTTCATTGGCATTGAATGGTGATTAAATTTGTTGGCATTGACATTGAGATAAAGTAATGCCAATTATATTTCAATGCCAATGAAAATTTTCCAAGAATGAAATTTTATAAAAATGGTAATATTTATATACAATAATATGTTAACCATAACAAAATGTATTTCAGAGACCCTTCTTTTGATTTTCATTGTTTGCTGATCGGATATGTACTTCCGAATTTATTTGAATTTCCATTATCACCTCTAAAGCTCCACCCACAGGAAAATAAGCTTAAAAAGTACAATATTGGGGGAAAAAAAATTAGGGTCGTCCCCGTAAACTCCACTTGCTCCCCAGAGATACTTTTAATCACAATTTTCATATTAAAATGGTTCGTCCAAATTAAACCTTGATCTTTGAAAATTAATGTATTACGATAAATTGAAACTTTTCTCATACATTTTAATAATTTACATATTTTATGAGTAGGACAAATTTTCAACCATTTCAATTTAGCTTTATTTAAAAACTTTTTGCATTATTTTTGGAGAGTTAAAAATATGCAGTAATTTTTATGAGTCATTTAACATTCTGTTATAAGCGCTCCAAAATTGGGGGTTTAGTTTACAAAAAATTTGCAAAATTAGCAAATCTTCTGTTAAAAATTAGTAACTAAAATTCAGCAAAATACTGTAAAGTTAGCTAATTTATTGTTAAAAATTAGTAACTAAATTCAGCAAAAAAAATGGCAAACAAATTTGTAAGTTAGTAATGTGGAGGTAGCAAAAAAAATTAACTAAAAATTAAATTTTAACTAAAAATTAGTTAAAAATTTGTTAAGTTGAACTACCAACAGTTTTACTAACTTTTCTACAAACTTTTTTCTATGAGTGTAAACAAAAAGTTATAGAAAAAAAGTTTTTTTTTTGCTTTTGTAAGTTTTTTTTTAGTTTGATTGGTGTAAATTATCGTAAAAATAATGGTATTCCGGTGGTATTACGCTCTTCAAATCTTGCAAATTCTTCCACTTATTTGGCTGATTTGATAGTGGACCAGAATATAGAGGTTTTGGTTCAATATGTCCTATATAAGGTTGAATATGAACAGGTAGATCAATGTGATCTGTATCAAAATTTAATTTATATTTTACGCTACCATCTGGAAGATATAAAAGAGATCTTAAATTAGACACAGTAGGATCGTTCGTCACTCGTCCTGGTCTATTGAAAGAAAAATGCATAAGTTTGTCATCATTGCAATTATTAGAGAAATCGTAATTTAAATATACTGCATCAAACGGTTTTTTATGATCTCATTGTTAATTTTAACAGTCTTTCTGGCTTCTGGTAAATGATGAAATTTTGGATACTTTGACTTTTAACCAACCTTTTACCATATCAACATTTACTGATAGAGTGGAAAGAAACATGAAACGACATGCCTGTAGAGGTTCCTGGTTGTAGGTAAAAGTGAATAAACACTTTTCCCAAGGGGGGGGCAAAAAACAAGGGGACATAGTAACATGTACTATGTCCCCCCTACATGTGGGTACTCAAATTAAATGAAATTGTCTCACTAATCCAAAAAATTTTATTTTTTTTATATCCATAAAACGTAGCCCTAGCTAGTAAAATATTAATATGAACGAAAATGGTACTCAAATGAAAGGAAATTTTCTCATGATTTAAAAAATTAGGTTTTCTTTACTAATTCGTTGGACGTGAATCGAATTAGAGGCATTTTGTTAAATTTTAGATCTTCGAAAAATTAAAAAAGTCTAAAATCACATTATTTTAGTTTTGGTAAAACCTTGTAATTGTCCATTTTTTGTTGTTTATTTTGAAAATTTGGAACACAAAAGGCAATGACAAACGGAGGCAACTTTTTATTGATGAGAAATGCAATTTGAGAAAAATCGCGCGATTTTTCAAAAAAAAAAAATTATTTTCTTTTTTCTAATGTTAGGTATACCCAAACTTTTTAGATGATATAAAAATGAAACTTTTTGATGGAAAATGCAATTTCAGAAATGCAGGGAATTTTTTTTTTTGTAAAAATCGCACGACTTTTCCAAAAAAATTAAATTTTTTTTTGTGTAAATGTCTAAATTTTTAATGCGTTTAACAAGTATTGAAAAAAAAAATAGTTTTTGAAGTCGTGGGGGGACATTTTCTATCATGTGAGTACCATTTTAACATACAAAAATATTTCATCATTTTCAGTCCCCCCCTCTTAAGGAACTAAAATGGCTCTAATTAGCGCTACGTCTTATGGATTAAAAAAAAAAACATTTTTGAAATCGTGAGACAATTTCTTTTAATTTGAGTACACACACTTAGATGTTACTGTGTTCCCCCGTTTTTTGCCCCCCACGGGCCTCCCGTGGCCGAGCCCCTCCCAAAATTAATTTCGGTTTTTTTCTTTTTAAATTTCAGACGGGGTCATATTTTTTATATTTTTTCGACGAAACCCCATAAACTGCATTTTAGCCCTTTTTTTAAGCAAATTCCAAATTCCAATTTTCCAAAAACAAAAAGGTAAAATATTTTCATGGTAATTCAATTCAGAATTGGCTTTCGCTATTTTGATAAACGATTAAAAAATGTCAAATTCATGTTCAGCATGCAAAAATGTATTGCAAAAAGAAATTATTCCGAAAAAAATATTTGAAAATTAATTATTTGAAAAGATAGAGGGTTTTGCAGTCAGAAAAATTAATTGTGTAAGATAGAGAAATAACAAAAATGCAAATAAAACATCAAAAAAAATATGTTTGTTATGAAATTCACACCATAGATGAGGGCTGTTTTAGTGAACATTTTACCATCAAAAAGTCATTTTCGTGAAAATCAAAGATAGAGGGTTTTGGATATAGGCCCTCGATACATTTAATTAAAATATTTTTACATATTTAAATGCAGTCAAATCTACTAAATATGGATATTCCCAAATAGCAGACGCCTATTTGGAAGAGGCAGTTTTGGGGGAGCGAAAAAATTAAAATCGGACTTAATTTGTTACAGTACTAAATAATTTGATGTTGAATATGAGCTAAATTAAATTTTTATAGTTCATATTACAGATGGGCGCGTGAGTGAATTTTGACACACGCTCACGATTGAAAAATAATAATCACGAACATTTCAAAAAAAAAAAAAAAATTAAATTAATAATCAATTAAAAAAAATCACTAACAAAATTTCCGGAGTGTAACTTATTTTAGGACCGAATTAAAAGAAATATTGAAATTTTAGTATTAAAAGAAAATCGTGAAATTTTAAAGTAAAAGAATTAAAAACAAAATTTTTTTTTTTTTTTTGTGGGTGAGTTGGAAATTATTAAGTGATTTTAAAAAGATGAAATTTGTAACTCACCAATTGCAGGTCCCTCGATGACAGCAGGCCTGAAGTCAGTTGTGGACGGAGTTATCTTAAAAAAATATTCTAGACAATATTACTCAAAATTGCCAACTTAATAATAAGTTAATAAGGTAATTTTATGAATAGTGTAGGGTATATAAATTTTAAATGGAACGAAATAAATGATTTAGAATGAAGTTTAGGAATAAAATTTAAAAAAAAAATAATGAAAGATAAAAAAAAAAACTTTGTGCACAAATTAAATTCTAGTCGCGCCAGTAATTAGTTAAATTATGAAAATTAAAAAAATATATGAATTTGATTGCGAAACTACTTTTCGCAACGACTTCGTCGAAACTCGATATTGACGTTTAATAAAACTTGGCAATCTGGTTGATATTCAACTAAAGCAATGTTTGGAATGTTGTATTTCATATCCTGAATCAGCAAATAATAATCGATTAAGTGGATGTCCAATAGAGGCTTATTATGTTACAGATTTGATCTTCTATATTTACAGAACATCAGGAATAAAGACTGTTTTTAAAATAAATGAAAGGGGCATTTCCCCCAACCACTGGACAAAGGGAATCCCAGCTATGATGATCCCGAATATCAAATTTCACCAGCCTCGTTTCTAATTATCTTTGGTAATTTCAGCAAATTAAAACAATATTGTCTTTAAATACCAATTTTCTATCAGTTCTCCGAAAAATTAAAAAAAAAACATTTAATTATTACCTTTTCAGTGCCAATCCTCTAAATTCCCAGCCAAATCAAATCAATAGTTTAAATTTTCCGTGGAAAACAAAAATTGATATGCAGCAAATAAAATTATCTTAAAAGTCCAATATTTTCTTTAAATATAATTTCCCAATATATGTGACTGTTTCAATTTCCAAATTTCAAGTGAAAATATTTGAAACTTTACAGACAAAATTTCCAAAAAAAAAAAATAGTTTTGAAATATATTACAATTTCCCAATTTCACAAAGTGGTTAACAGTCTTCCAAATAAAATAAAAACTTGCACTCACAATATTCCATACAAATTTAAGCATATATAAAACTTTTAAGTATAAATTTGGCTTCTTAAAAATTAAGTAGTTATATATAAAAATATTTGTCATAAAAATATTTGAAATTTTTGTGTTTTTTATTTCATAAAATATTAAAAATAACAAAAGCTAGCAAATGAATTATGTGTTTGTTAGTAAAGGTAGAGCAGGGCGCACGAGACAATTGCTGCATTCCGCGTTCCGGCGAAGTTCTTGTACGAAAACAGCTTTTGTGCAAAGGCGACCCCAAATGTTTAGGTTTTATTTGTTTACAAATATAAAAGAAAATTCAGGTAAGCACGGATATTCGTTTTTTTACAAATAGTTATAGATATAGATATAAAATGCGAAAAAAAAACAAACATAATATAAGTTTTACCTAAGTTTTAAGTAATTAAAAAGAATTAAAATTAGTTCAATTATAAAAAACTTTTCTTAAAAATTTGATTTTATAAAATTTTTAAATAACATAAAGAATTTACTGTAAATCTTTAAAAATTTTGCGGATGAAAAAAATTTTGTCAACGTTTTATACAAGAAGTCGAATTTTTTTTTCTCAAGAATTCAGGCAGAAGAAGGAAAGACCCACCCGTTCGGTAGTAGCTGAACTGACTGGCATTTTTCCAAAATTGAAAAATACTGCAATCTGGTTTAATATAATCACGAAAACTCACGCATAAAAATTTACTCACGAACATTTCTTTTAACTCACTCTCACGCACGACTCACGTGATCTTCATCATTTTAATCACTAAAATTTCTTGTCACGCTCCAATCTCTAGTTCATATACAACCACCGTTGTCCACAATTGAAAAGTTTCACGGTATTTGATACATACCTAACTTATATAATTTAATGTAGGCGTTATAGTTCTACAATAGTATTTATAATTCTATAAATTTTACTAAAATTGTTTTGAATAATTTCTTTTCAATATTAAGGAGAATTTTCTATTTAATAAATATAATTAATAATTATATTTGTTTGTACTCAACCCACATATAGATGAGTAATATATACTTGTGCGACTGCAATTTCCTTAATAAATGTTCATTAGCAACCTTTTTGATTGTTCAATTTTCTTAAAAACAATTTTCTGTCAAGAAATATTTTATCGATGTTATTTTTATAATGTTACTAGATATGGGATATTTCTTTTCAATTTCCATACTAATAATAATAATAATATAAGTCTTACAGTTACTACATGACAGTTGTTTGTATAGTAATCAGTAGTTGTTGTTTTTAAATGTAATTATGATTGCTTTTTCTAAAGAAAAATGCCAAACAACTGTTACGATAGTTATTTAATAAAACAACTAACGAGAATTAATGTAATTTCGCGACAGCTGGTCAAAGCAGTTATTTTTAATTTCATAATAAACGAATACAAAAACAGTATTTTTTGTCAATTATTTCAAAAATAAAAAATTAAAAAAATTTTTTTTTAGTTTATATTTGCTATTATTGATATATTTCTAGTTTGCAAATAAAAACGAGTAAAAATGTTAAAGTCGGGCATGCCGAAACTTATCAGAGTGGTGTATGGTATAATTAGAAACTTGTATTGTATCTCTCCTATATAAAAGCATACTTAATAAATGGAAACCGTTCAGAACTTTAACTTCAAATTTTAAACAGGCTGAAGTAAATAAACATATTTTTGAAATCGAAAGGAAAAATAAGGTTTACCAACCAAAAGAATTAATGGTAAAAAACAATAGTTTTTACCCATTTTGTCAGTTGTTTTAAATTTTTTATATTAAAAATATGTCAGTTAATTTTACAACATTGTTAGTTATTTTTAATACATTTGTTAGTTTTTTTTCAACAATTAAAAATAACAAAATTTTTAGTTATTTTAAAGGTAAATACTTTATCGCATTTTTAACTGCATAAACCTTTGTTTTAATTGTCATTTTAAGTAGATTCTACCGTTAAACTTTTGTGAGCATGATTTTTTGCAAGCTAAGGGCATCCGAAAATCTTCAACTTTGTTAAAAGTAGAAATAATTGATTTTGGTGAATTTTTTTTCTTTTTATGAACTTTCACCGTTTTTTCTTAATATCGAACAAAGATATTACTATTTCCTTAGCAACCATTTCAATTTCAAACAATTCATTGAAAATAGATAGGAAAAATTTTGGTAAGGCCGAATAATGATGATCTGTTCATATCATTCAAAAGAGTGGATCGTTTAATTGAACTAGCTCGTTCATGAACGATACAACTCAATTACACACGAGTAAATGCTACAAAAATTCAAAAAACTGCAGATATTAAATAAAAATTAGAAACTACTTATTAAATTAAGTGTTTTGTATATTAAGTTAGAAATATGTATTAAAATAAAAATAAATTCATTTATTTTTTATGGGACTTCAGCTGGCACATTTTTTGTTGTTTCTCGTATAAAACTTGAATTGAACAGTCGGCTAAATTTTAACTGCATATTCAGTAATCAGGGTTATTGAAAACATAAATTTACAAATTCTTTTCAAAATGAAACGCCCCATAGTTATTTTTCATTTGTCGGCATTTATTGTGTAAAGCAAACTGACAAACATGCATCGATTGTAATGTCATCAAATGTAATTTGTTGTTATTAGCATGAGGAAGGTATTCTAAGTCCATGTCATAATTTAATAATACTTGAGACTTAAGTAGACTTGTGTCGTTCGTGAACGCTATTTACTCAATCGTATTTTATTATCTTTGGGCGGATATCATTTTTTATCTATTTTCGATTAATTAAGACAATATTTTTTCCACAAAACATTTTTCTTCAAAAGTTTACTTTTACGGGCACCCCTAAAAAAAAATTATATCACCCCCTCTGGAATTAAAAAGTAAATTTTTTTTTAGATATGGTGGATGGTTGATATTTAGGACCGCTAGGTCCTAAAAACCGAAACACGGCCAAAATGGCACGATTCCAAATATGCATTTTGTTTCAAGATCCGGGAAATAAAATTCGCACTAGATCCATTTTAGTAAATTTTAGGTATTAAAAGAAGGAAAATTTAATTTTTTCGAGCACCGCTCAAAAATAAAAAAAAATATGACCCCCTCTGGAATTAAAAAGGAAATATTTTTTCTATTTGGTATTAAGGGGACCGGGGATGCTGGGACTCGCTAGGTCAAACAAAAACCGAAACACTGTTAAAATAGTAAGTGTGACTACTTAAATTAAATGGAAATTTCCTAGGATTCCAAATAGGAATTTTTGTTTCAAGATCCGGAAAATAGAATTCGGTCCATTCTTGTTAATTTCATATGTTAAAAAATACTAGTGTAAACTTTATTTTGCTAGAATTCGGAATTTTTCTTACACAAAATGAAATATTGATTTTTAATTTTTATTTAAAAATTAAAATAGTTTTTTTCGACCTTTTTAATTGATTACTTAGAAATTTATTAATTTAGTTCGAGGCCAATTTCCTTATTATGATTAACATAATACGCACTTTTTTCTAAAAACTGCTATTTTTCTTCATCAGGATACTCTCCTGACAAATAATTCACAGAGTTTTTGCTTTCAAAAAACCTCTACACTTTCAGAAACTAAAAGACGAACGTTTCGGGGATTTTCCAGAATTAAATTTTTATAAACCTTAGTGGGTTTTTTGTATATTACGGTATATAGCGCCGAAGGTGAAAATCGCGCGATTTTTTCAAAAAAAAAATCTAATTTTTTGGTATATTCTGGTCATAGCGTACGTAAACTTTATTTTGCTAGAAGTCGGAGAGTTTTTTACAAAAAATAAAATTTTGATGAACCTTAGTTGGTTTTTTGTACATTGCGGTCCATAGCGCCGCAGACGAAAAATTTTAATTTTTTGGTACATAGTGGTCATCTTTGAATTCGATTACAGTAGACGCTCGCAAATTAGAACCGCTTTGTTTTTGAGGCAATTCTAATTTCTGAATTATTCTAATTTCTGGACGTTTTTTTTCGTTTCGTTTCCAATGATAAAGTGTTTTTTTTACGTTTATTTAACATTTTAAATACACTTTCACTATTTAATAGAGACTGTCAAATAATAGGTACACGTGTATCAAATTTCACAAATAAACTAGCCAAAAATGTACATAAATGCGAAAAAAAAAACAAATAGGGAAAAACATATATAATTTGGTGATTCCCCTTTTTAGTTTTACTTTATTCAAACAGAATAAAAATAAATTGGGGATTTCCTGTGTATTCAAATAACCAAAAAAAAAAAAAAAACGCTCAGAAATTAGAATTTTAAATTCGAATTTCAGAGCGTTTAATGTATTGCAAACATTGATTCTAATTTCTGGACGTTCGAATTACTGAAAGCTCTAATTTGCGAGCGTCTACTGTAGTACATTAACTGGTTATTTTAGACTCCTGGGGGGTGTCAAATGTATCTATTAGGAGTCACACTTTATGGATCATAAAATTAAATACAGTTTTGAAATCGTGAGAAAGTTTCCTTTAATTTGAGTCGTCACACTTACCATTTTGGGTGCGTTCCGATTTTTTGGACCTAGCGGGTTCCAGGGGTCCCGGCCGACAGGCAAAATTAAAAAAAAAAAAAAAATTGTGAGGAATTTTAGTGACTTATACATTTTTGGAGAGGTAACGTAATACTCTAAATAAATATGAAAGAGGAATTCAGTATATCCTCTTTTTGTTAACAACAGAGGGCGCTAAAGTCAAAAAATTTTGAGCTAAAATAGTTAAACGAAAATCTACTTTTAACTGCTTTACAAAAAAAGATTGACAAAAATTCATTTTAAAGATATTTATTTGAAACTCGTTGGCTTTGTTATTTACTATATTTGCAATAAGCGAAAATAGTTTTAAGTGATAATTTTTTATAGTCTAATATTTGGTAGCATCGAAAATTTTAAACATTTTTTGACTGGAAATCCCAAAGTTGCTTAAGTTTGGTAGAGTAAAAGAAAAAAAATCGAAAGAACAGGTTTTTTTATTTATGATTTTAGGACATCTTGGAGTCTTTTAATAGAATTTAAAAAAAAAAATGTTTTTTTTAACCGCAAATTGAAAAATTTTATACATTTTCCACACCCTTTTACCTGAGTTTTAGCAAAGTTAGAAAGAGCTAAATTTTAAGGTACCACCAAAAATTAAAATAATAACGTTTTAAAAAAAAAAGAACTTGAAAATTAAAACACAGGCTTCGTTTTTATGTGGTGTAAAAATAAAAAAAAATCAAGAAAATTTAAAAAAAAATTTTAAATAAGAACACTTTTTTTGCGGAAAACCTAAAATTTTATAAAGTTTAGTGGAATTTAAAGTAGATATAAAAAATAACGGGCAAAAATTAGAATTTTGAACCGCAAATTTAAAATTTTTTTTCTACATATTCCAATTTTTTCAATTTTATGTAATTATGTATGTATGTAGATGTATAAGCTGTCCCCTAAAATACGATTTGTCGATTTTCATTCATTGCACCCCCAAGTTTTCATCTAGTTGGTTCAAAATTGAAGAATTAAATTTTTGTTTTTTTAGAAAACTTTAACCCGTGCTCAGTCGCGGCCGAAAATGGCCCTTTTTTGAAAAAGAAAATAGCATATCCATTAAAAATTAGCAAAATTCGAAATTTTTTCAAAAACTACTTTTTACACCCTCCATCCCACTGTGCAGGAGGGTATATATCATTTTGTCATTCCATTTGTAACTCATCGAAAAAAAAATCTGGGACATAAAAAAAATATATATTCTTGATCGTTATCAATAGCGAAACCGATATAGCCGTGTCCGTCTGTCTGTCTGTTGAAATCACGATCACGCTCAAAAAAGTTGCGCTAGGATGTTAATTTTTAGTCGAAATTTTTGTCCAATTTCTTAAGCAGTTTGGTATTGGAAATGGGCATATTTGGTCCAGACGTTTAAAAGTTATGAATGAAAATGTAAAAGCACCTCTGGAATTTTCCATATTAACATGAAAAAATATATTAACTGTGTGTTGTTGTTGTTACTGAATAAGAACAAATACATACATACACACCCAGACATTGAAAGAGATAATTCTTTTTTTGAATTTATATGCATAAAATTGGATTCATTTTATAAATTACTGAATAATTCATAATGCCTTTAAATCAATGATTGGACATTGAATAAAGTGAGATAAGATTTGTTCCTATTTGTGTTGATTCAATTTTGATTCGATTGAATAATTTGGACGTATGTTGGCTTTAGAGGCACCTCACCGATTGATTCTAAATTTGTACTACTGATATAACTCTCTTTTGGGGGCCCGAAGAAATTTTTTTATTAGAGGTCAAAATCGTGAGATTTTTTTTCTTCAAAGTATGGCTAACTTTTGACAAATGAAAAATCTCAATACCGACAATAGGTTTAAAATGTGTTTACTTCCAAAATATATTCGATTCCCGATGAGTTAATTCAGTATAATTGTTGGTTAGAGTCAAAGTTGTATCTTTTGTACCATCTGCAAAAAAATTAGGTTTGACTTCTAATATCTTCGGTGTTTGAAGTGATAAAATTTGAACTACATCTCAAAAGTTTTTAATCTTGAGAATATATTAATAAGTAAAAAATTATGTGGTAGCATACGGTGGTTTTTATAAAAGCGGTTTATTTTAAAAAATCTTAAAAATAAATCTCATTCGCCGGTAATGGGTAAACAAACAAAACAAAAATGTCGTCCATAATATATTTTTACTATCTTTCCAATGGTATATATATATTGCTCCAATCCGACTATAAATGACTTAGATTATAGCTAAGTCGATTTCCAAACTTTGCACAGAAATAAACTCCCTACAGAGGTCTTTCCGCGGATTTTTTTTCAAATCAGCTTGAAAAGTACTACATCGGGGTAAAAAAAAAAATTCACTGAGATCAACTTATTGCAAAATTGAGATTTAAAATACGAATTAAGTAATTATATTTTTAAAGGTCTGCACACATCTATATGAATAACATAAGCAGTGTTGCCACTTTGTGGGTAGGGCATGGATGATAGCAATTACTAAATTGTTTAGTTTTTCACTTAAATTTCAATTCAAATGAATGAATTGAGAAAGTTATCAAATTTGTAAATAAAAAAATATATTATACATAAAAAAAGAATTTAATTCATAAACTAGCCAATAGATAGTGGGTCTATGAATACAACTTAGCAATTACTTCAAAGCATTGTTGGTAGCAGAAACGGTGCGATTATCGGTGAGGGTAAGTAACGCTATCATGGATTATTTCGGTTACAGTATTTTAAGGATAATTGTATTTCGATTATTTCGATAACGGTAGTTTAAGGTTAACTGTATTGCAATTATTTCGATAATGGTATTTTAAGATAACCGGTATTCAGTTACTTCGGTGCATTCCGCAAATTATTTTTTACAAAAAAACAAAGTAAAGTAAAACAAATTTATTAACTAAGTGTATGTAAAATTCACAATTACGACGTGGATTTACAAAAAGTTTAGACTTAAAAATAATGGTGTTGTAAGGATAATGGTATTTCATTAATTTCGGTACTGGTATTTTAAATGTATAGATATTTGAATCTATAACAGTATTTTAGCGATAGAGCCTACCAACCCTGCCTCAATGTATGTAATTACTTTTGGCTTATGAATGACTTAACATCTAATTGTGAAGTTTGCATAAAAACTCCAATATCTATTTTTATTCATACGAGTTAATGAATTGATTCACAGCGACTGATCATCCACGAATTAAACCGATACATCAGGAAAGTGTATTAATCTATACATGCTTTAAAATTCTTTCGTTATACAAATAAGCTATTAACGTACACAAAAAAATCGTTACCAAGTAATTAAGCAAATTTCAACTAAAAAAGTTTTATCGAATAATTCATTATATTGTGTATGCCACAAAAACATTATTTTAGTTGAAGTGCTCCCAATTGCTTGCCAAAGATTTTTTTGTGTGTATTTAAAAACGCAAATAAAACTTGATTTTTGAAAGACTCTAAAATAAGATTATTTTTAAATCGTTCACATGTGATCATAACTGCCTCTTATTTACAAGCTTTTTAAATGTTTTGTTCTAAAGTTAATTTTTTCTCTAAATTTTATGAAGATTCATATTAGACTCAAAAGTTCATCATAAATGCTGCATATTTAAGGAACTTTTCTTTGTAATAATATAACGCCCAGAACGATGGGACAATTGAAATGGCCAAATCACTTTTTTTAAGTTTACTGATGAGGTTATTACCTTTTTTCGGAGTTCAAATTGTAATAATATGTTAATTGAAGTCATTTATAATTTCATATTTTTTGGGTAATTTTGTCTACACTTTTGGGAATTTTGAATCTTGCTTGTGGCAGCACTGAGATTAAACAAGATCAAACTGAAATATTTACTTGTAGTGGTGGAAAAAATCATACACATTTGTTGCACAGTGGATTGACCGAATACAAAATGGGTAATAATTCATACTTGTTTGTACTTAGTAGAATCCCCGAATAAAAACACCAGGATGGAGGGTATCTAAAGACTCGGCATAGCCGAATTTAATCTTTGGTTTGTATAAGTTCCCAGTCACCTGGGGACTTATATAAACCATCGAGCGGGCTTTAGCCCGCTTGTTTTATTTAACTTGTTCATTAAATATACTTAAAATTATTCAGATAAGGAATTTTGGTTTCGCCGGATATCATTAACCCACTTTAACCTGGAACCGAAGATGGTCATAAATTTAATAGAAATGCAAAAGCTGCTTCTTTTAGTTATTTTTAATTTTTTTTAGTTCATAATTTGGAAACGTCAAAATCTATTTTTGTTATATAATAGTTGTAATTAAAGAAAAAATAATAAATTGAAAAAAGTGATAATTCGGGGTTTGTTTGGGGAGCGACTACTTTCCAGGACATTTTATGAAAATTGATTATTTTGTCAATTATCATAAAATGGGTTGTTTTCACAAAATTTTGCACAAATTTCCAAAATGTAGCAACTTAATATTATCATGTTATAATTAGCATTATTTTTAATTAAAAATCTTTAACTCTTAGAGTCCTAGGGACAAAAAAGACCCATGAAGCTTATTTAATTTATGACTCCAGGTTTCAAAAATTTTGAAATTGCCCGTTGAGGAAAAGTATTACGTAACCTGATCCACAAAGGATTAATATTTATTTAAAAAATCTTTAACCCTTAATATCCTGGAGACGAAAAGTCCCATGAAGCTTTTTTAATTTCTGACTATATTTTTATGAAAATGTTCGACAGATGTGTTCTACTTGATAAAAATTAATATTTTATGTAACCTGATCTATACAGGTTTAATATTTTGACTTCTGGTAAAAAAAAACCCCAAACAGTTATAGGATAATGCCTTTTAGACGAACTTTGAGACTTTAATTAAATTTGGGAAAATATATAGTAATCTAAGTTATAAAATATGCTCTATTCTTTACGGTCCAATCTCACATTTTAGGGTTAAAAAGGTGGCGTCAAAATGCGTAATAGAATCTGTGAAGAAGTTCTAAATTTTTTTGCCGGAAATGTTAAAATTATATTAATTTTTTAAACAATATTTCATAAGTTTCAGAAAAAGTTACAAAGAGCTAATATTATGGTACGTCAAAATTGAAAAAAATTAAGTTATAAAATTATTTTACTACTATAAAATATTAACCTAATTTTGATGTAGTGTATATTTTTTATTAAATAGCTGCAAAAAATATCAAAAAGAGATTGGAATTACAAAGTAAAGTATTATTTTATCAATTTTTTTACAATAACTAAAATTCATAAGAGAGGTGGAAATTTCCTGATAACAAATAAAATTAAAGTATCAATTTTAAGTTATAATTAGTTTTTAGTGCATTTTGATCATAAATGTAGCTTAAATTTAGTTTTTAAAAAAAAGGATGTATGGGAGATAGTCATGTCCTTGCACCGAATGAAAGGAAAATTGCCATAGAGCTAAAAAGTATAATTTTATAAACTTTTCTAAGTTTTTAGTGCATTCTGATCATAAATCTATTCAAAATATAGTTTTTGAGAAAAAGGATATATGGGAGGTAGTCATGTCCTTTGAACCGAATGAAACAAAATTTGCCACAGAGCTAAAAAGTATTATTTTACAAACCATTTTAAATTTGTAGCCAATATATGGTTTTTGAGAAAAAGGATGTATGGGAGGTAGTCATGTCCTTGCGCCGATTTTTCCAAAACTTCGGATTTTTCTTAATTTATAAACCAGCACACCAAATTTCATTCTTCTGCGATAACTCCTCTAATTTTGCCGATTGACTATATGGGGACGAAGCACTGTGTGGCCCCCTTAACACCATATAGAAAAAAATTTTTCTTTTTTAATTCCAGAGGGGGTGACATACTTTTTTCTTTTTTGAGGGGTGCCCGAAAAAGTAGACTTCAGCCCATATTTCTGTTTTTTTTTTAAATTTTTTTATTTTTTGATACTTTTTATATCTTTGCTAAATAAAGTAAGTGAAAAAATTCCCTACGGGAAATTTTAACAAACTGTCACCGAACTGGCCCCTTTATATGAAATAGACTGGTCACTTTTACATGGCGTTGTCATAGGAGGGGGAAATTGACCCCTTGTGACATGTCACAAGACAAATCCTAGGACAGGTTACTGAACTCTCATAAAAACCAAAGTTCAGGGACCTGTCCTGGGATTAGTCTTGTGACATGTCACAAGGGGTCAATTTCGCCCTCCTATGACAACGCCATGTAAAAGTGACCAGTCTATTTCATATAAAGGGGCCATTTCGGTGACAGTTTGTTAAAATTTCCCGTAGGGTTATTATATGAATTACTGGACGACATTGTGAAGTAGAAAGACTTCTCACTATAACGAACTTGAATGCCCAAATCTAGACTTAGCATTGTCAC
The DNA here is from genome assembly GCA_949987735.1 of Leucophora obtusa. NCBI lineage: Eukaryota > Metazoa > Arthropoda > Insecta > Diptera > Anthomyiidae > Leucophora > Leucophora obtusa. Next base: position 157,977,463 of record OX465296.1, read on the forward strand.
ATTGTTTTTTATTCATATAAATGCTAATGTTTAAATACTATTTAAAGGTACAAGTTAAATTATTTAAAATTTACCTTTTCCGCAATATTTTTTTTTGTCAGTTTCATTGAAATCCATATATTGGGGGTACTTCCTTATTTGCAGTATTTGGTAACTGAAATGGAATATAAATTTTGTTGTTCACGCTTAAGTTTTAGATAATATCTTAATTAGGTATAAGCTATTGGAGAATTTTTTAACTTAATTGTCCTTCTTTTTCTAAATCAGTTAAATTAACGAAATTTTACTCAAATCTAGAATCGATGCACCTTCGTGTACATAAATTATTGCATTTCTAACAAAAAGTGAAGGTTTATACTCAGTTATACAAAACACTTTCTGTAGGTTTTGGAAATTAAGCTTAAATTTGTATTGTATGAACTCCTGAAAGATTCGTCTGCTTCAATAGCGGTCTCGCCGAGAACTAAAATGAACCATTTTGGTATGGAAAATTTCGAGCTGTCTTCATATTTTCACTTACAACTTCTAAACCGCTGGATCGATTTGGATATATTTTAAAACTGCTAAAGAGAGACAAAGAAATCTTGGTAAAGTTTAGAAACTTATCTTGCATCGTTCTAACCCGACAGTTATTTTAAAAGGCCATAATATAAAAATCTGAACTAACTTTGCAAAACTCTTTGGGCAGTTTGTTTAAGCAATAGCTAAAAATTGTTTCACAGTGTTACAAGTATTGTATTTGTGTTTTGTTTTCTATACTAAAAACATTTCATTATTTAAATCTGGAACCAACAAGTGTCGTCACAAAATGAATGTGGGCAGGTCAGGTATTTACGTACAATATTAATTTGTACAAAAACTATGTAAAAAAAACGCAAAAAATTGTAAACAATAACAAACTAAAGCAACAAAGATTTCAATATTAAGTAGTATTTTCATATTAAAAACAAAAGCGTAAAATAGTAAATGATTTTATGTTTACAAAAAAAAGACTCAACTTTGATAAGATAAGCAGAGAATATTTAAATAAATATTGTAATTTATGAATGAACGCAAGATGCCATATAAAATTCTATGATTTTCCGTTATGAAATTAGTTTTTGCATAACAAAATTAATTGAAAATTTTAAAGACGGAATTGAAACTAAATTAATTAAAATTTTACTTGCGTCAATTTAGAAAAACCATTACTGTTTTTTCAAAGCAAAATACACTAAAATCATAAAACGCTGTACTACGAATTAAAAGTTCAACAATTGTTTTGTAATATATTCTGGTTATACAAAACTTTAAATAAAATCAAAATATTTTTTCCTTATAATCTATTGAATATGAACATTAAAACCGTTGCAAATCAGTTGATAAAGATACTGCGTACTGCGTTTAATTATTATTATATGCGTACTGCGTTTAATTATTAGTGAATTAACTGACAAAATTGGTAAAAACAATAATAGCTTTGTTCCACTTACGTTACCGCGGGTACCCAATTTTACCAAAAAGCGTTTCTGTTGTAAAAATTGTGTCTAAATTTTTGTTGTTTCGGGTACCCGTGGTAACAACGTCGAACAGACCTAATGTTTATCCCTACAAAAATAAATGTCCAATAAGAAATATTCAAGTGTTTGTGGAAATTTAAATGTAATACGCTGTTCATAGTGCGATTCTTAAACACTTTAATGTAAAAGTCAAAAATATCAATTCATACACAAAATTAAAGTGTTTAGTTAAACGTCTCGAACAGCTATCCCTTAATAATTGTAAAAAAAAAACCAAACTTTAAGAAATTTTCCAAAAAAAATATTTTTTCTTCAAAATTATTTTTTCTTCGGCCGCCGACAAGAATTAATAATTTTCCAACTATTTTGTTGCTATAAAAAGTGACATAGCATTGTCCCACAGTCGGAAACAAGATTTTTCAATTTCTAGTTAAGGGAAAACTTCATGGTTATTCGTCTATCACGTTGTTCAAAAGAAACACATTTCAACTAATTTTTTTATTTATTTAAAATAAAATTTAAAGTGCATAGTTTTTATAGGCACATATAGAGTTTGCTGTTCGGTTTTAACCGAAACCAAAACCGCGGTTTTCGAGGCCTCAAAACCGAAACCGACAAAAGTAATTCGGTTTTTAGCAAATACTTAAAGCAATTAAAATAATTAATTAAATTACATATTATTGAGCCCAGAATTTCGAAAAGGGTTCAGCTCTTATTTTACAAAATTCTGTATTTAATTGTAATGAACAATTTCTCCATTAAATATTACTTTAAAGATTTTTTGTTTTTACTACTACAGATAATATAAGCTGAGGATTATAATTTTAGTAAAAAATTACACCAAAAGTCATGTCGTTAAGAGATACTGAGTTTCACGTAGGTATTCAGTTCAGATTTTCACCGCTTATTTTTCAAAAAGTTTTATTTCGTAGTCTGCGAAACTTATTGTATAAAATTTCAACTTTATATTGTTTTAAACAAATAGCTAAATTCAAAATTTAAACTCTTTAAATACAGTTTAATCTGCCGAAAAAAGAATAAAAAACTTTAACTTATAACGGTTTCCGCGTTTTTTCGGCAATGGTGTTATTGCCTTTATTCGAGTGAGAAATTCAATCGAATTTTAATAACTATCTTGAATGTATTAAAATATTTAATTGTTATATATATTAAATTATTTTAAAACAATTCTATTAATATCACAAGATAACCGAAAAATAACCGAAACCGCGGTTTTCAAATTATTCGGTTTTTAGCAAACTCTAGGCACATATTTTCGATTTTTCACTGCATGAAACTCTTTGCCCTAGTAATGAAACTGTATCGTAAAATTTGTTCAAATTATAGGGTTTCAAAATCCAACCAGTACCTGGCCGTTATCACCTAGAAACATTTTACAGAACTCTAAAGCAACAAACGTGTTTTGGTCGTTTGGTTCTATCTAGCTCAGTTTTCGAAATATGGCCTATTTTATAAAATGAAATTTTTTCATTAAAAAATTCCGGGGATTAACACCTCACAAAAGTCTATTTTGCGATTTAGATAAGATTAAGAAACTTTTTATTTACTTTGTGGAGATAACTTCATTAGTTTACTGAAAAATTTTATTAAAGCTTGTCCAACAAAATCCTCTCTGTGTGGAATTGAGTGAGAATTGAATTGAGGGAGTGGAATTGATACACCAGGCAATGGAAACGGAATGAAGTAGAACCAGAAACGAAGTGGAATGGAGAACAAAATGGAATGGAACAGGTAACGAAATGACATGGAATGGGGACGAGTGGAATCGAAGCACCTAAGTTGGAAAAAGGAATGGAGCGGAGCGAATGGAAAGAAAAATATTGGAACGCAGAACGATAGATACTGAGATACAAGACCATGGGAATGAAACGAAGCGTTGAATTAGTGCAGTTCTCTCCAACTGCACTAGTGTGAATAGAATTGAATTGAAACAGTAGAATAGTGGAAGAAGTTTAATGTATCGCGGAAGAAGTGGAATTGGAGCACTAGGTAATGGGAAGGAAATACAATGGAAGGGGGAACGAGTAGAATTAAAACACCGAAATTGGGAAACGAAATATAACGGCGAATGAGTGGAATTGAAACACTATACAACAGGGACGAAATGGAATTTGAATGACTCAAACCGCTGGAGTTTGGTTCTTGAAATTTTGCAAATGACACTACCCTTAACAGCGACTTCCCTTGATGTAGGATTATATACATATATTTGAGAATTTTAACGGCTAGGATCAAAAAGGGAAAAAGAACGCGCTTTAATTATCTGTGCAAACTCTTTAAGCCAGAAGTCTGACACTTAGCATTAAAACATACTCTACAAAAAGGTTAAACAAATTTTTAAAAAGAGAAAACATTTTAGAAAAATAATGCAATTCTCCTCTAAATATATTCCGATATTTTAAACTACCGGTAGCGATGTATCGGGCTTTTAAGCTATGTATTCGTAAAGTGGTGATCTACTTTTACATAAACTGGAATTAAATATACACTGATAGAATTTTGTGCATAGTATTAACGAATTTGTACATTAATCCAATGATTTTTTCATTGAAAAGTCCCCAAAGAACGCGTTCATTAAATCAATGAAAGGTATTCATTATGCAACCCTAGCGTTCATTACTGGAACATACGTATATCTATTTTAGTAATTAGCAAATTCAAAACCCTTATAAAAATTATAGCATATCTTACGGATTAGTTGAAAATATATAATGAAAAAATTCATTAAATTAATGAATTTTTCATTAATTCAATGAAAATTTTTCATTAAATCAATGAATTCAGATAAATGAAACCGATTCATTAATAGTATGAACGAAAATTCTATCAGTGTACTTTAAGGCAATCTAATAATGTAGCGGGCTTTGATCGCTAGTTGCAAATATATATCCTTCTAAAATCAGCAAAAGAGGTTAGTAGACTAAAAACATTGCATAGAAATTTTCAAAATAGTTAAAAAAGTATTTTTTTTTTATGCGAATCTACTGTTCTAAAATCAACAGTATATAACTTTTTAGCAAATATTTTTGCTAATTTTAGCAGCGTAATTGTTATTTCAATTCAACTTAAATATAACTAAAATTTTGTTTATATAACAATATTTTCTTGCTGTTTTTTGTTCACTACACACAAAAAAGTTTGAGAGTTACTACGTGACAGTTGTTTTTAACAGTAATTACGGTTTATTTTTAAATAAGTTTTTTTTAATGTCATAAACAACTACCAAAACAGTATTTTTACAGTAAACAGTTGTTTTTGTTAGTTATTGAAAAAAATAAAAAATGCGTTAAATTTTAAAAATTCTTGTTTAGTTTATATTTGTTATTATTGATATATGTATTCCTACTTTGTAAATAAAAATCAGAAACTTGTATTTTATCTGCAATCAATGTTGCCATATATTTTTTTTTTAGAAAGACTTTAAAAAACTAGTTTTGAGATAGAAAACTGTTTTTCCTAAAGAAATAGAAATCTGAAGAAATTGCGGGATCAAGAAATATCCTGGACCAAAAACGAATCTCAAGAGCTTAATTTTCAAATGTTTGGCATCACTTTATATAGAGTTTGACGCATTTTGACTCAAACAAATCAGTTTGAGAACCTGGGGTCGAATTACGGCATTCGTGATCGAAATTTTTCATTCAAACTGAGGTTTTTATTTCAGGAAATGATTAAATTTGATGAAATATTTTGGGCCAGGGATATTGTAGTTCGGCCCTAGATTGGATATAAAAGTAAAACATGGAGTTATCATTGTTATATTTTACGTATTTACTCATCATAAAAACCGTCTTCGAGCAGTATTTTAAATTATTTTATGGTAACGCGGGAACAATAATTTTTTAAAACTATTCTTCGAGTCAATTTGTATCTACTAGGGTTTTAATTAACCGACTTTTTATTTTAATCGATTAATTGTTCAAACAATTATTCGCGGTTTTTTCTTAACCGATTAATCGAATAAAATTTTAAAATTAATCGATTAATCTAAAAAAAAATTATATAAAATATTTACCAAAAATAATTTCAGTGTCTTTTAAAATTTTTAAAATATAACTGAGATCATTGTGTCAACTGAGACTGACTTTGTAAACATTCTTATTGTTTCTGTCCCCTCTGTCGCATATTCAAATTTTATTCAAATCGAATTGAACCACACCCGCTTCCTTATACATTTTAAAAAGTTACATTCAAAGAGTTAAATGAGAATAGAATATCCCGTAATTTGGTTTTTGTCTCTTTTATTTGCATTGAACACATAAAAAACGAAAATGTAGGGAGAAATTCTTTTGAGAATCGATTTTTCCTCTACGTTCTTCCCCCCCTTTATTTGATTTTGGTAAAAATTTAACAGAGAATTTGGAGGTTTTAATATAAAGAATGTAAAAAACAACAGTTTGAATGAAAAAAACAGGAAAACTTTATGAAGTTAAAAAAAAACTGTTTTCTTCATGAAAAAACTGGAAAACTGTTAAGCATTCCAAAAAACGGCTAAAAACAGTTAAAACTGGCTATATGGCAACACTTTCTCCAAAGCATAATAACTTGAGAACTGTTTGGAATTTTTACTTCAAATTTTAAACATGCTGAAGCCAGAACACATTTTTGTAATCGAAAGAAAATTTTTTTTTTATTATTAAAATATACTTTTATAATACCAAAAAAAACTGTAAAAAACCGTAGATTTTACCCATTTTGTCAGTTGTTTTTTTCAGTTATTTGTCAACAGTGAAAAATAACAAAATATTTCGTTATTTTCAAGGTAAATACCTTTGTCGCCTTTTTAACTGCATATACCTTTGTTTTCTTGTAATTTTCAGTAGATTCTACCGACAAACTTTTTTGAGTGTAATATTCATTAAAATTGTTTGCCTAATATGCTTATTAGCACGCTACAGTTTAAATCAATCGGAAATAAAGTACATATGGATTATATTTCCGATTTTCTCTTAATTAAGAAAAATTGAAATTTTTACTGATTTTCTATTTTTCCCCAATGTATAGAAAAATTTTGTTCATTAAAATTTTGCATCCAAACATTAGTTGAATTGCTGCCAGATAAGTGTAGGGTATCTATAGTCTGCTTTAGCGAATATAATATTTTTACTTGTTCTTTTTAATTTTAAATGACAATTTCCAATAGCAAATACCAGGTGTATGGCATCACAAAAGAAATAATTTATAAAAATATCGTTATCACTAGATGGCACTTTGTTGAAAAAATTAACAATTTTCTTTTTTTATTTAAATTTAAATAATAACAAACAACAAAGCAAAAAAACAAACGGATATTTCAAATTTTATTATTTGAATATATTACGCGCTTGTTTTTTTCCTTATTTTGAGCAGTTTTCAGTTTTAAAATATAGGCTTAGCTGATACTAAATAGTTGCTCAGGTAATACTAAATTTCAGCGCCCTCTACCAGTGAGTAGTGTAAGTTTTGATTTCCTATCTCTATAATTTATAGTCTCTGGCAAATACTTAATATCAATTGATGAACTTTAAATAAAAAAATATTTGAATTGTTATTTTATTTATAAATTTCAAATGGATTTTCAAAAGATAGTAAAACGCAAAAAAGTATCTCTTAAAGTACGACCAGGAAATAAATAAAAAAAAAAAACTGTAGAGAAAGGTAGATTTAGTTATTTATTTATAGCAAAAGACATTATGTTGAGAGAATAGTTACAAGAATCAGCTCAACCCAATAACACTTTAAGCCAAATTTTGGTATAATGATGGTCATAACTTGAAGCCTTACAAATAGCAATATTTTCTAAAACTTGAATTAAGCACGCCAAACGAACGACTTCGACATCATACCAAAATTATTAGTTCATCTTATCTGAAGTTATTTAGAAAATTACAAGTTAGCAGCTGTCAATATATGAACATCAATTTTTTATACAAACTGTCAACTTTCAGTCCAGTTGCAGTAATTGACCATACAAAGAACCTACACAATATATACACGAGTATAAGTCTATCTATATTCTTGGCAGCTGTTTGGCTGGTTGAGTGGCTGGGTTTAAACAACTTTTTCAAATGTTTTGAGTTTGGGCGCGCACGTCAATTGTTGTGTGTTTAAGCTAAATTTCTATAAAAAGCCATTCAATATAGGGATGACAGTTTATTTGAAAAAAATCGCGAAACTAGTGAACATACAAAAGAAATCATTCAAACGTAAAAAAAAAATTTTCAAACCAAAAGTAATCGTGTAGAAAATAAAGATAGCTTAGTGTTGCTTTTATGTATTTCACAAAAAGCTATAAAAAATAACGAAAAACGAAACTCTAAAGGATTATTTATTGCTATAACCTAAAAAGAATATATAACAATGGCTCTAGTACCAGCAAATACCACCAACACTGATTGGGACTATTGGGATTATCGTCGTCGTTTATGGCGTGATTGGGATCTTATCGATTGGGATTTACCTTATTATAAACAACGTTTATCTCGTGTCGGTTCAGCTCCAGATTTAAGTCGTGTTGTAGTGGGCAAAGATGGCTTCGAAGCCAATATTGATGTAGCCCCGTTTAAACCTTACGAAATAACGGTGAAAACTGCTGGTGATACGATTATTGTGGAAGCTAAACATGAAAAACGTCGTGATGGTGATAGTTTTGTGGGTCGCCACATAGTGAAACGTTTTATTTTACCCCGTGGCTATTATCCCAATGATGTACGTTCAGAATTATCCTCCGATGGTATATTAATTGTAAGATGTCCTCCATGTTCTACAGCTGAACGTAGTGTTTATGTACGACAAATGGGTCTACCATATTTAAGTTTAAAACATTAAAACTCTTTAATTGTTTATAAGTGAATTTCTATTCAAAAATATTTAAATACTAAAAGACTTGTTACTGCGAATAAACGAAAATTAAAAAAAAAAAAATTAAAATCTTAAAAATTGTATTTAAATTTTACTTGTTGTGTGCATCTTAAATTAATATTTAATTTTTATATAGTGGTTTTTATAATATTGAACCAAATTTTATTGCAATTGTTTTTTTAACTCATTTACACATAAAAAGTGCACTTTTTAAGATAATATTTTATCTTAAAAACTTTATTTTTTTTTTATTTCTTCCAGTGTAATTAATAATTAATGGTTAATGTTCAGTTGTGAATAAAATGCTAAAATTAAACTAAAATGGAGAAAAATGTGTTTTAATTGTGATTGAGAATTAAATATGGACTGTTGAACGATTTGATTTCAAAAAAATTCTTTGTTTTCAAAATATGGAGTTGCTTTATTTTACTCATATGGATCATTAAAGATCAGTTTGCATAGCCACTTCAAAAGTTATGATTGTTAGTTTTGTCTCCTTTACGGCATATTTGAATTAGGGAGCACCCCTTAAAATAAATTCCTTGTACAATTTTTCTAAGTCTTCAAAATTTTCGCCTACTTAAAGCTATTTTTTAAAAAATTTTAGGGTAAAAATTATTTTAATTAAAATATACCCCGGACAAATATTGTATACACTCACAATATATTTTCCATAACCGATTGAGGTCTATTTGAAAAGTAATAGGTAAAGTTTGTTTTCAATTGAAGAATCAATTAAAATACATTGAAACATATTGTTTAATTTTTTTTATTAGTCAATAAAAAACAAACCAAAAAAAATATGTATCGTCTGTACGAGTTAATATTTGCAGTCAAATGTTCTATTTTTAGTTTTCTATTTTTGGAAAAAATAATTTAAATAATTTCCTTGTTTTCGGTTTCCTTTTTGTTAAAATAGTTTGTTTATATACAAAATTATTTCCATTCAAATTACAAGAAATTTTTTACTCATACACACAAACATAGCCAATAAAAATATGAAGGTGTGTGTTGTGTGTTGTAGTGTTTTGAAAATTCAAACAAGAAAAAAAAACTTTCAAATATGAAAAACAACCATAAAATCGTTTTTTTTTTACGTTTTGTCAGTTAAAAATTGATGATTGTTTTAACAGACTCTTCAATTATTTTTATTTCTTTTATGGATTGTTTAAACATTGTTTGAAAATATATATCCAAATGGTTTGAATATAATGAAAAATCAGTAGTCCTTTTTAAATTGTGTTTTCAATTAATTTAATATGCATTTTAGATTGTTTTTAACGATAAAATATTGTGAGTGTACGCTTAACTGAAACAAAATTCGATTAAAGAGCTAATAATATCAGTTAAACATTAATTGAAAATAAAAAAGTATGATATTTAAAAAGTCCGTGTACACCACGTTTATGTATTTGAAATACTGCATATGTATTTGTTTTGTTTGTGAACTGTAAAGCACTTTTTTGTGAGCTTTTAGAGAATTCTAAATTTTTATTCTTTGTAATTTACTTGTAAAAATTGTATCATCTTTCTTTAATTTGAAAAATGATTTAAACGGAAAGAGATATTAATATATGATCTAAAATCGAACAAAAAACATTAAATTACCAAAAAAAAAAAAAGATCAACTATACATACCCTCATTCATTATTTATTAATTTTTAATCCGACGTTTCGTTGGAGGTTTCCAACATCCTCAGGTCATTTTGTTGTTATATAAAAAATATTCTATTTATTCAAAAAATTTAAGAACAAAAAATAAAATAAAAATAAATCTGTGAATATTAGGGGTTTTCATATAAACTCGTATTCTACACTCATAAAAAAAGCCCGGGCAAATAGTTGAAAACTCTGCTGAAATAACTGAAAACTATATTTATATTTGCGCCAGCCGAATTTGCAATGAAGTTGAAAATCATGGTCTGCTAAATTTAGGTAAGCTAAATTTTACATACTGCTAGGAAATTTGAGCTGAATTAAGCAGAAATTTTACCTGATTTAACATTTTTCTATTAAAATGTCGCTTAAAATTTCGACTTCCCGGATCTGACCCTAGACAGGCCCATATTTATTATTGGGAAAATAGGTGGCTGATAAAGATCAAGAAGGACAGAGTTACGAATTTTTGTCCATTTTGCTCTATCTCGCTTAGTTTCGGAGATACAAGTTATTTTACGATTATATAATAAAAAAAATTACAATAATCTTGAGTGATGTTTCAAATCGATTTGACTAATTTTTAACATATTTTTAGTTGAAACACTGATTTAAGCAAAGATTTTAATTATCTTCATCTAACACAATACTAAAAATCTTCAGCACATTAACTAATTTTGAGTGTTAATTTTCAAAACTATTTATAGCTAATTTTTAAGAACCCATTCATTAAATTTTACAAAATTTGGTTGATAAAATATGATATTTTCATGTTACTGTTATTACCCGGTAGATGGTGCCACCAATGTATCCGAAGTTGCAAAGATGGCGCTATTTCTTTCCCTCCCGATTTTTTAAAACGGCCCATATCTCGAAAACTAAGAGAGATATAGCAAAATTGATAAAAATTTTGACTAACCATATAATACCCCAAGGGTTATCTCTATCCAAAAATGGACCTTGGGGGGGGGGGGGCTCTCGGAGATTTTTAATAAAATTTATCCACTTCATAAAATGGCTCATACCTGAGGGCCCTTACGAGTATGTGCCCTCAGATGATATGGACTAGGCCCGGAGAGGGTCCCGTGACCCTAAATGTGAATAAATTCTACGACTCAGTATAATTACAGATAAAACTGTAGTTTTATAAATTTTTTACTTAAATTTAGATTTGTTAAATTTAACGAAAAAAAGTTTTAAAATCAACAAATTTTATTTTAAACCAAAAAACAGAAATAAATTTTGTTAAAGTAACAAATTTTTCTATTCATCCAACAGACTTATTATTTTGAGTGTACTAACTTCTTTCTACAAGTGTACTTGTAAACGTTGTAAACCTGGTATGTTTATGAGTTTAATGTCAAAATCCATGCATAAAAAATATGGTTTTTATTTATACAAAACTTATTGTACAAGGAATTTACAAGTTTATATGAAAACCTCTATTGTATCAAAAAATATTTATTGTAATATTTGGCAGTCACTTAAAATATTAATTGAATCACCCATGTGAAAATCGAAATATATATGAACATACATACATGATTATACATTGACTTGTATATGATTATGCATGGGCATACATAGTCATATACGTTCATGTCTTGTTCAATGCATGACCATACAGGATCTCATATATTTCCATATATTTATCTTCGGATCCGAAATTTGAGGGTATATGACTTTACGTGTTCATATGTGACCATATATGCTCATATATAATTTACATATGCTCCTCCATATATGGACATATATTTACCTTCATATAGCCTCAAATTTCGAATCCAAAGGTATATGGAAATATATAGGATCATGTATGGTCATACATTGAGCTATGCATGTACGTATATCCATGATCCAGATACGAGCCAATATATGGTCATGTATGATGATTTATATTTCGATTTTCACATGGGCAATTAAATATTTTGTTTAAAAAGAAATCGTGTTTTTAATATACATATCTTTAATTAGATATTTAAAGTCCCAGCAAAATTTTTCATTACCAAATAAGTGGTTATATAATAGAAATTCATAGCTCCGCACAACTTATTTTTTGGCGTCTAAACTCATTATTTTTGTTTGGAGTGGTCGCTTTTATAAGTAGTCACGCTTACCCGCTCGCTTACGAAAAAATGATAAATAAGTAGTTATGAGATTTTGAATAATAAGTGGTTACACACATGCTTACAAAAAGTTTAATTATAAGTGGTTATCCGATTGCTTACTTGATTCTTAAAAATAAGGAGTTAGGCAAATACTATTAGCCTAAGGAAATACATTCAGAAAAATTTAAGTTTTCTCTAGTGTGTAATTTTAGGACTCGTCATAAAAATTTAAACATAAAACATATTTACATATAATAAAAAAATTTAACTGTGTAAAAAGTACTTATTTAAACTAATACGAGTAAGTCATTATTTTATATTAAGAAACAATGAATACAATAGGCCGTTATTAGGAAGCAAGGTTGGTTACCGAAACGAATAACGGTAAGGATAACGGTAACGGTATCGAATTTCGTTTGTTTCGGTAACGGTAAAGGTAACGGTATTTACGACTGATTCGGTAACGGTATACCGTTATCGAAACAGAAATACCGGTAAGTACAGGTATTAAAAATTGCGTATAAAATATATAAAAAAAAGTGAAAACATTGCATATTCTTATTTTGAAGTCCTAAAAATTATAACCTACAAATTCAATGCTGGTAGTTCTAATACTTGAAATCATTGTCTATAATTTTTTTTGTAAAAATAACTCAAGATTATAAAATAAAAAAGTAACAAAATTTGCATTTTTATATAAATTAATAAATACCGGTAAAATGCCGGTAACTACCCATAAAAATAACGGTATCGGTAACGATAACGGTATTGGGAAATTGTTTTAGAGGTATTGGTAACGGTAACGGTATTCAATTTGATACGGTATTTTAGTGATAACGGTATTATAACGATAACGGTAACCAACCTTGTTAGGAAGTCATTATTTTATATTATAAAATAATGCAAAAGGTAATGATATATCATTTTTGGTAATGCAGGTAGTAATGAGGTGTCATTACCAATATTTTGCTGGGGTTAATATTTTATGACCGAGAAATTTTCGAACTTAATCCCAATGAAAAGAATGGAGATTGTGACCAATTATTATGGGGATAATTGAAGTCGTTATTGGAAAAATTCCCAGGGAAGAAAATCCCTAGAGAGTTTCATTTCATTTCGTTTATTAAGTCAATGAAACATACAAAATTCCTTACAGACTAGATTAAATTAAAATTAATATATACATATCGTCGGCTTGCCTGCAAGTAGTGCCATGTGCCCTTTAACAAGTTTTGAGGAGAGCGAAAAAACTGTTAAAAATAGCCTTTTAAGATATTTTATTGGCATCACATGCCTTAATGATTCACGACTTCATTTACTAAAATCTTCATTAAGGCATTCGATGTCAATAAAATATCTTAAAAGGATATTCCTTAACACTCCCCTCGCTCTCGTGAAAAATCTATTAAAAAACACATAGCACTACTTCCAGGCAAGCCGACGATATGTATTTATAAAAAAGTATTAAAATTTATAAATTGGAAATATCACAAAGTTAAAAACCCATAAGTCCAGCCGAAAGCCGTATAGAAAATTTTTAAGCGGAGTCAGTGTTTGAAATATCCCTTAGAACGCCGTCTAAATAAAAATAATATTTGTACACAGATAGAATTTTGCTGCATCCAAAAATGGGCCTCGTTGCGGAAAATGTTTTTTTAAATCAGGGCCGGTTTCCAACTACTCCAGTTTTATCATTTTCACATGTTGCTCGACAATTCAGTTTGCAATGGTGATTTGTCCTTATTGTCTGAAAAGTAAATAAGATGGAAATGGGAAAAGATAAAATAGCGTAACCCCCATGAACTGTCAAAATCTACCCCTCCCTATGCGAAAATCCTCTATATTGTTTTTATTTGACTGATCCTTGAATATATTAATCTGAAATAGTGTAAAGAACAAAAGCGATTTTAAAACTTTTGCTTTTTCATGTATTTTTTTAATTCTTTGTTATCAATTTGTTGACTAAATAGTAATAATTCGGAAAGTAGAACTCGATTACTCACTGCTAAATAAGAGTTTGAGTGCCTGACTTGGCTAGTCAGGATTCCCGATATTCTCCAATATCGGAGAAATCAGGATTTAAAGTTATACAGCATTTTTTTTTTTTTTTTTTTTTTTTTTTTTTTTTTTAAAGAGGAGCAACAATCAGGAAATTCTTCCTATTAATTAACATGTTGCTTCCTTTGGAAAGGGGATAGAGAAGAAGTGAAAGGTGGTGAAAGATGATTGGCTTCAAATATGGCAACACTGTAATTGCGCGAGATGTTGAATTTTTAGAACAGTTGTTGCGCGTCATCTGATGCTGAGTTGGCGAACTTTGTTGAAGATTTTTAGTTCATAGCCCTGTTATATTATTTTACTTCGGTGGGGCTAAGTGCTATGGGAACACCGAAGGAGGACGCTGTGATATGTATGAGGGATATAAAAAACAAATACATATTAATATTTTTCATAAAATGATGTTGCCTTGGTTGGGGCTCGAACCCGCCACCTCACGTGTAACAATCCAACGCGCTAACCATTACACCACAGCGCCCAGGCTCACTTGAGTATATACATATATTCATAAATCACTCACGATTACGAACTTCTCAAGTAAAACTGTAAATTTCTTAAAAATTTATGGCTAATAAACTCACACACGAGTTATTTATTCTTACTTGCATACCAATTAGATATGAGCGCATGAGTGATTTTTGCCTCACGATTACGAGAATAAATTAATCACGCAAGAGAACTTTTTTCCTACTCACGTAAGCGTAAGTGAGATAGTAAAAAATCAGACACTACTCACAAATGAGAATTTTTTCCCTACTCACGTGAGCGTAAGTTAGATAGTAAAAAAATCACTAACGAACACGAAATTATCACGAAAAACGTAAAACTTTCTAAAAGTCTGTAATGAAAAAACTAAACTCACGTATGAATTAGAGTTGTAAATTATAGATATTTTAAATACTTGATACTACTCAATACTTTGGAGCACAAATAGGGGTTTGTCTGAACAAATTGTTTTTATAGGAAATTAGAAATATACCAACACATTTTAATTTGGTTATAATCACTTTCTGAATTCTTTTAGTGAAGTTCTTCCCATGTCTGTTTGTCGTTTTTATTGAAGTCAACTGATGGACAAACTCTACTGAAATATCTTGGAATTGATTAATATTTATAACTTCATTTCACAGGAACGATCACTCTGAATCGGACTTAAGAGGCACTAACACCGATATTTGATTTATAAATGCAAAATTATTAATCTATCCATTCTAAAAAATATTATATATGTTTTTTTTTGTATTAAATAATTAATTTATTCTAAAAAAATACAACTCTAAAAGTATTGAGCTGGTGCTTCTGAGTATTGAGTACTCAAAAAAAATAGTCGGTATCAGCGTTGCCAAAACTTATTTAGGAAAAAATGCTAGATTTTTTGCATAAAAATGCTAAAAAATGCTAAAAACTAAAAAAATATGCTAGAAAAAATATGCTAAAAAAATTTTATAAAAAATGTTTCCATTTGTTTAAAAAAATACTATTTTAGTGATTTTTTACAATTGGACTGAAAATAAGTCATCTCTAATTATGAATTCAGTTCATTTTATTAACTAAAATTATATAAAAGAAAAATTAAATACAACTCAAAAGTTATTTCTTGCAAAAAAGTTCAAAAATCCTTTAAAATAAATTTATTATTTTTTGATTTCCCAACTGTGTCACTGAAAATATGTTATCTCAAAAAGTTAAAGGCGGATAAACAAAAGTACCCCAAAATATTTTATTTCTAAAATAGGTGGTAATGTGGAATACTTTGGCGGGTAGTATGAATTTCCCATTCTGCCTTAATTTATCTAGGTACACCGTTTTCAAATTTCTGCATCTTTGGGCTTACCTGCATGAAATTCTTTAAAAAAATAATTTTCGCGATCAGGGTTAATACTTTTTGTGGTGTTGGTTGACGTTGTAAGATTTTTGGTATGATTAAAATTCTTAAAAGATAGGAAAACGCTATTTATCACAAACGCTATCCACATTACCCTCTATGACCCAAACCTAAAAAAACCAATAAAAATTACAAAGATTAAAAATGAACCTTATCAACATTTTGCAATCCTATTAATTCTATTTTAAACTCTATTCTTTAAATTATTATTATTTTTTTTTTACCAAAAATTGGAGAATTTTTGGTCAAAATCACTCCTTCACCATAACAATAACAAAAGTAAAACGAGTAAAAAAGTTAAAGCCGGACATGCCGATTTAAAATTTTAATGTTACGTAAAGTACCATAAAGCAATATTTTTCATACTTTTGGGATCATTTTTGAATTTTAATCAATCCAACTCTGTTAAATACAATTTTTCGCTATTTTTTCCCAGAAACATTTTTTAACTCTATTAAATAGTTTTCTAAACCCTATTGAATATAGACAAAATAACATAACATATCCTTTTTATTTGCGGAAAAAAATCTTTTTGCGAAAAAAAATCTATAAAAAAAAGTTCGTGAATAAAAATTACAGCTTCCTTAATGTTTTACATATTTAATCAAATTTGATAAATTTATAATTAAAAATGATCCCAGAAGTATAAAAATAAAATTTTTTTGGTACCCGTCAAAATTTTTAATTGCGAATATCGCGAATACGAGCGCTAACTTTGAAAAACTGCTATCACGATCGAATTCAGTGTACTCGAATTAGCTTTACCAGTAGGGTTGCCAGCTCGTTAAAATTTGCGACTGCACTGTGTAATTAATGTGTACGTATAAAAATAGTTCCTAGTACTCACTCTAAAAGTAAAAAAAATATTTCTTTTTCAAAATACATTTAAACTTACGCTGTTATTCAAAAAAAACTTCTTAATTTAGCTTTAAAATATAAATTTGCTAAAGCATTCATTATTTCTATTAAACCTTTATTAAAAAATTGTATTCAAAAACGTACTGTAAAAGTTTATTCATTTTGTTTTTAATTCTGGCAACACTTTGTATACTCTCTCTTTTTACTGTTAGTGATACATACATTTTGTGTACGATTGACTCGGTAATTGTGGGTAAATATATTGTTTTGTAAATTTTGGAAATTAAAATGTTTTATTACAAACCAAAATATATTAAAAACAATTTTTAAACATAACTGAGAAGTAATAATGGGAACATATTGTGTTAAAGAACCCAGCAAAAAATACTGCTTGCTTGGAAGCACAATTGTAAGGGAGAGATTTGGCGAAAAGCGCTTGCATATGCGCATATATATGGCATGATTTTTGTTCGAGATGAGCCGCCTAGAAGCACTAGTTGCTGGATCCAAAAAGCGTTTATTTAAGAGGTTTTTTAATGCCATGAATTCACTGCTATTAATAAGTGATTTTTATTAAGCAAATAAGATATGCATAATTCATGCCTTTTTGAATACGTTTATTAAGCGCATTTTATGTTGCATCGAAAATGTTAATATATCAGGCATTCTTAAATGTGCAAAATTCATGCCATCTTTTCATGCATTATTAAAGGCCTTTAAATAATGTATTATTTCATGTAATAAAAAACCATTTTTTCATATAAAATTAAATTTTAATTTTTATTTTAAACACAAAATTTATAATATAAGAGATCAAAACATTTCATTAATACTAAAAAATATATATTTTTTTTATTTTTAATTTTGATAATAATTAAAAAAAAAAAATGTAATTCATTTGTTAATTAAAAAAAAAACTTGAAAACAAAAAAATTTGTAGTACAAGATATGCATAGTAAATATTTTTTGTTTAAAAATATTACTTTTTGCAATTGGAAAAAAAATTACATAAATTTTACTTGGTTTTTTAAATAAATTGTATTATTTTTGTATTTTTTAAAATATAGGGGTTTTCATATAAACATGTATTCTACTCGTAAACGGTGTAAACCTGGTATGTTTATGAGTTTAATGTCAAACTCCATATATAAAACATATGGTTTGTATTTATAGAAGGTTTACAAGGAATTTACGAGTATATATGAAAACCGCTTATATGTAATGCAAAAGATCTATAATTTGATATTAATAAAAAAAATAATACTGTAAGTGATTTAATAAGAGATACACTAAATACAATTTTTACTTCCAATTTTTAATTAATTTTTATAAAAATATCATAAAATTTTAAAAATATTATTTATTTTTTACTATTTATATGCTAATAGTATTTTATAAAACATAAATTTAAAAATGCTTTTTAATTTTTTTACAAAATTTATGTTTGAAGCAAAAGAAAATGTATATTTCTAAATTTAGTTATTATTAAATGAAATAATTTTTTTTTAATTTTTTGCTTAACTCAAAGAAATAAATACTTTTAATTTGATTTAGAAATAAATCATTTTTTTGTTGGAAAAATATACCAAATATATTTAAAAATGAAATGACATTTCAGTTATTTTTTTTTTTTTTGTAATACTTACATTAATTGTTGTAGAAAAATCATATTCATAAAACTATATCTAATAGACTTCATTTTGTTTACATTAGTTTTTATATATTACCCAAATTGCATATAGTTTTCAAAAAATTTTAATTAAAAAATAAATAATTATTTATTTTTTTATGATATTTAATTTGTTAAAAAAAAACGTTATTTTATGCAAAAAAAAGTTAAAGCTCATTTAAAGACAAAATATTTTGGGTTTCGTTAAGAAGTTCACCATTATGTTCATCATTATTATGGGAATGGTTTTCCTCTTCATTAAAAAATGCATTATTTTCTTTGCCCTTTCTTTGGATATGACTATCTTTATAACATTTATTTTTCACCAAGCGTACCGCTATTCTCATTTCTTTTAAAAAGCCATCTTTAGAAAGCAATTGTTCCTTATAAACAGATTCTGTAAATAGAATAAAAGCATGTGTCTAAATAAAAAATGTAAATATAAATACAACAATATAAAATACTTACTATAAATTAAATTCATTAATTTGGGGTAGTCCAGGAGCCGTTTCTTTCCACTTTTTCCATCCACGTTAAAATCGTATAAAAGCTTTTTATCAAAAATTGACGTTACTTTTTTTCTTATTCCATCTCTTCCCACAATATTTTTTATTGTGGCAATCTAAAATAAAAGTAAGGAATATTTTAAAGTAAATCATATCAAAAGTATAAATGCAAAAATTATTACTATTGCATCCTTCGTTTCGTCTGAAATTTCCAATTCCATATCCTCTAATTCTGCTTCGGATTCGAGTGGAAATTGGTCTTCACCATAACGATTACTTCAGATACTAGGTCAACAATAATTTTGTTTTGATTGCATACGATTTCTTTAATAAAAAATAAATTGTTAACGTAAAGGGTAACTTTCACAATTTATTATGAATACTTTTGTCTACCTTTTAACTGCTTAACTTCTTCAATTAACTGCAGATTTTGATTTCCAATTCTCTCTTTCTCTTTACTGTTCTTTGTTATCTCATTTACACTTTCTAGAATTTTGTCTAATTTTGAGAGGATTACAATGGTTGTTGATGGTGTTGGATCATTTGAAGGGGTTTTTGCTACTTTAGTCCGGCCCATATTGCCTCAAACAGTATCTAAACATAAAAAAAAAATAATTAAGTATATAATTGAGGAATTTTCGAGTATTGCTTTTGCTGTTTTTGTCTTGGCATTTTTAACAAATAAATTCTGGTGATATCAGCCTTTTTTCTATAAGGCTCCTTTTAACCTATTTTTTGCAGTTTTAGGAAAAATTTTAATATTTATGTGACTGAGTACTCAATAGAAGTAATTGTGTATATATAAAAATAAAAAAAAAATATATATAAAATATATTTTTTTTAAGTGGAATGGGCAAATGAAATTAAAATTTGCTCATTTTCACATGGTAAAGATAATAATTTGCTATTTATCTGTTCAAGTTTAAAAGTATCTTCTCTAAATGCTTGCAAGTTTACAACAAATATTCCAAGGTCCTTTGAATGAACTGGTTCCAAAAAAAAATCTTTTGGGTTAATAAAAACATTGGCTTTTATATTTCCATCTTCAGTAAATGCGGTAATTTCAACAGGAATGTTACCAGAAATTAAGCAATATTTATCTTTGGAATTTATCGCAAAAAGTCCATTGTCTGAAGTGTACGATTTGACCTTTCCCTTTGAATTATGCTTTGTACCTTTAAATTTTGATTCTTTTAATAACGGCAATTCGAAGTAATAATTGAACAGTTGTTGTTCTATATATTGGGGTTTTTTAATAGCTGCTTTCAAGCCTTTCATCATATTTTCAAACGGATAAGCAGTAATATCGGAAAGCGTACCAAATTGATGTGCAACATCTTTAAGGTGAAGTAAATTGTGTACATTATGAGTAACACTTGTTTGGCCATAAATATTTGGGAATTGTTGAACAAATTTTTTTAGCATTTCGTTAGCCTGATTTATTTTGGATTCACAACCATTTTTACTTACTAAAATTCGATAAGAGCATGACAAAAGTAAAAAATGTTTAAAAAACATCTGACTTGTAAATTTTTTAAATACAACTAGCCCCGTGTAAAGCAGGAATTGGCGAAATTCTGTGGCTTTCCACATTGAAATATCGTCAAATGATCGGGGTTTCCTACCAAACCCAGTAGCAATAAAGGGAGACATAGAAGTCATCAATGATGACATTGCTTGCTGAGTATCAACGGATATTTTTTTTTCAATAGTTTTTGATTGTAGTAGTAGTGAAATCATTCTCTTCATAACTCCCAAATCAACCAAATGCATAATGTCAAGAGGAAATTGTGATATCATTTTAATACCTACACTTTCAATTGACATTTGCACATTTTGAAATTTTAGTTGATGGAATTGTTTGTCTTTCCTATATTTAAAATCTGCATCAGAACGAATTTTTCCCACAGTTGTGCTAAAAGTTGTCACTCTTGAAATGCTCACTCCTTTCTGTTCGCATTTACTGCATCCATTTAACGAATTGTGACCTCTTATTCCACAAACATAAGAGCGGGCTGGTGTGTCACAAATAAATGAACGAATTTTTATGTCTACTTTATAATTATCAAATGTAAAACCTTCCTCTGTTAATTTTTTTATTTCATAAACTAAATCATGAAGAAACAAATCAATACTATGTGGTTTTT
Organism: Leucophora obtusa; assembly: GCA_949987735.1. NCBI lineage: Eukaryota > Metazoa > Arthropoda > Insecta > Diptera > Anthomyiidae > Leucophora > Leucophora obtusa. The sequence goes on from OX465296.1 coordinate 157,998,710, forward strand.
TTTTCCTACATAAGTCCCAATAAGAAAAACGTTAATCATTGGCATGTTTATAGCACGGCCTAATATAGGCCATAGACCCTCACCACTACTCTTGAATAAGGGAAGGCCATCGATACCAATGTCCAAAATTATTTCACTTACTTGTTCACTTTTAATAATTTCACCCATTTTATTTAGGTTTTTTTCTAACCCCATATGAAAATACGAACCTGGAGCAAGAGTTCTTTTTGAAACCAATTGATTTTGACCTGTTAGGGTAACTACGCTCAAAGGAATTTCTGAATGTTTTGTTTTCAAAATTTTTAATAAAGCAGTTGTACATTCAACTGTGGGGCGATATTTTAGGAACCAGTCTTTGATTTTGTCTCTGAAGATATATTCATGACTTTCTTCGAAGCTTAAATTAATTTCACTTGTTGAAATATCCTGAGGGGAGATTTCCTCAATGTCTGTAGTTTCTTGAAAGGGAATTTCTTCGGTTTTTTCAGAATGTGAGGAAGCACCTAGCAGGGCAATCCTATTTTTTTCTTTTTCTTTTTTTATTAATTTATTTTTTTGGCTTTTACCTACCATTTTTGACACGAACCACAAACAACAAAGGAAAAGCAAAAATAAAAAAGAGCAAATTAAAGTTTGCAAAATTAGCTTCACTTATAAAGAACAAATTCAAAGAAATATTTTAAAGAACACCCTTACTACAACAATTTACTTAATTTATTTACGTACCTCTTTTAATTGTAATTAAAACGAATTTCTAAAATGTTTATGTAATTTAATTTTGTACACTATATTTTTTAGCCGCACTTATCTTCCGCACTTTTCTTCACCGTTCAAGAATTTAACATCAACTGTTTTGCATAATTTGTTTTTTCTGTTGCATCATCCATACATTCGTTAATGATCGTTTTCTCTTCGTAACCGATAGTTAAATAACTAAGAAAAAGTCTGCCTTACACTAGTGCTTCGAGGAAGCAGTAAAGTTTAAATTTTTTTGTTATGTCATTGTCCAAGTGCTCGGTAATAATTGTATTTTATTTACAAACGGTCATTATAACAAAGTTTGCCTTACATTTGTGCTTCGCATAAGCAGTAAATTATATCGAAATACTCGTTTATAATCGTTAATGAATCGTAAAATTTTTTTAAAAAAGTCCACCTTACTTTAATGCTTCCATGCAAGCTGTGAATTGAAATAAAATAAACTTGTAGCTTCTCAATAAGCATACCAAAACTGCTTACCAGTATGTTTGAACAATTGCAAAATTGTGGCCTTACTATATTGCATTATTGGGTGCAGTGCACAACCTTCTGCATTTTTTGAAGCAGAACACTGCTTCCATCAGCTTTTACTGCTTCCAAATTTCGAAAATTTTTTGCTGGGAAAGTATTCGAATATCGAGTATGGTTTTATTATAAATGCATCACTATTTTATTGAATTTATTTTTATTTTATTTTCATGCAAATTTGGGAAAATTTTCGAAAAAAGAGTTTAGTCTTGGAATTTTTGCAGCTTTTTTGTTTTGGTTGGATACAATATGTTGTATTCCATCTATTCTTGGGTGGACGACTCTTAAACAATTCATTTTATAATTGTAAATTCACGTTTTTTAGTTTTGTACAGTGGTTTTCTTTTTCCAAACTTTATTAAATAGATATTTTAGGCTGTACCCTGCTTTAAGCGTTTAATAAATTTTCCTTTATTAATAATTTGTGAATAGTCTTTTTGCCAAATTAGCCAAAAAATCTGTAATTAGGCTATTTTTTAAGTTTTTGAATAACACAGTTAAATTGTAAAATAAGAGATAATTATTCAAAAACGAGGTTTAGAATAAAGATTATTCATGAGGGTTAGAATAAACTGTGATTTTTAAACTGATAATAGTGATTTTTTAATGATTATATTTCAATATAAATGATAAAATTTGGTGTTACTTTTACTATATAATGTAGAGAATGTAATAATTAACACAAAGAAAACGTAAAATTTAATTAAAATAGTTTAAGAAATAATTAAATAATAGTACCACTTTTAACCTGTTATTACAAAATTATAACAATCCCAGTTCAGTTGTTAAACGAGGTTGATTAAATACTGTTTGTTGTGTTTTTATATCGGAAACAACATCAATAATATTTTTATAGCAAAAATTCAAATTAATGTAGAATATTCTATAAAAAAAAAAAACAGAAAATAAAACTGTAAAAAATGCTAAAAATATGCTAAATTTTGTAGGAAAAATGCTGAAAAAAAATGCCATATGCTAGATACATTTTTTTCATGATAAATGAATTTAAAATATGCTAAATCCAGCATTAAATATGCTAAATTGGCAACACTGGTCGGTATTGAGTACTCAGTACGCAAATACCCAATACATATACAACTCTATAATGAATCACGCATGACTTATTTATTTTTACTCACGTTCACGTACAAATCACGTGAGTAGGGGACTTTTAACCCATGGTCAATCATGTGACTAACTAAAATTTCGTATCAAGCGCCCATCTCTGGCAAAAACTATTCTTTTTTATGTAAAAATTTAAAAGGCTGATAATTCGTTACCGGGGTACTTTTAAATATCTGAGCATATTAAGGCGAAAAATACACTAATTTTTCTAAGGATTTTCCATTTTCTAATATTTTTTTAAGTTATTTTTTTTTATAAAATCCTGAATGGTTATGTAGGCTAGGCATAATTCGACATTTCACAATTTTGTTTCCAACCTAAGTTCTGCATTATAATGTTGGCTTTTTACAACTTTTTTAAAATTATTAACTGTCTGAAATTTTTCTGACATAATTCTCAAACAAATAGTGGGGTGTATGACCGTTTACAAAACGGTCATAGTATAGGGTTAACACCAAGTTGTTTTGGGGATTATCATTAAAAACTTTTCGGTCATGACCCATTACAAAAATATATTCTAGAATTAATCAAATTAGAACAACTCGTGAAAAGATTTTCTGGTGTTGTAAATAAATTTGTTTTTGTATTTTAATAACATGTTTGTAAAAATTACAATTTTGTTAAATATTGTATTTTTTATATGAACGAAGCTTATTGATCTTCACAATGAATATGATGTTAATAAACTAAGTAAATAGTAATAAAATGAAATATGCACAATATAGCCATGTAAGATATCAAAAGCACGCGAACGCCTTCGTTGATAAAATAGAACGCTTACAAACATTAGGCCGTTCCTTAAATAATGAATTGTCATACTAGAAAACGAATAGCCACTAATTTTGCTTCAGTTCAATATTAATTGTCAACCACTGGTTCTAGAAAAGTTTTTTTTTAAGTTTTTCTCTATTTGGTGTAAAAAAATTATTGTAAGCTCTATTTGGAATTTGCAATAAATTGACCTTAAAAGTGAATACAACAACACTCATTGTAAATATTTTTCTAATAAAATTATTTGTAAAGTACTCGTACCTAATGCTTGTACCTTTATACATTATTTGGTAATATGTAGTTTTGTTGGGACATTAGAAAGTAATCAAATTTGAGACCCAATGGAACCAAATGTATTTTAAAATTTGGCGTTTCATTACTTAAGGAATGCACGAACTTACATTCATCAAACAGTAAAACATAATTATAATTAATTTGTCATAGCAACAGTTAAAATTGTTGTTAAATGATGTAATTTATATCTGTATTACTAACCAAAGGTAAAATTTCATAATATTTAATTGTAATCCGAAAATTTATTATAATTTTGTTTGTTGTTTTTTTTTGCTCGTACATTTATTTCCTATACCATACATGGTGGCACTTATGTACATTTAGTTTCATATTTCCCAGCAAACTACACATTACCAAATCATGTATAAAGTAGTAGTCTTATGCCAAAGGGGTCCACAAATTAGTTTGCACCAACTTTATTGATGAATTTCATAGATGAAGAGTTGAAAGTAGGGTATTCGAATAACGAATAATTCGAATAATTTCATACGATTAATCGATTAATCGAAATTAGTAGAAAATTACAAAAATGTTAAAAAATATAAATTTTTTATTAAAGAAAATGTGCTAAAACCTCAAATTTTTTTTAAAAAATTGTGACAAATAATTTGCTGTAAGCTTGTACCTATACGAATTCCATTCTGGCCTAAGAAAATAATTAAGGGACGACCTTTTGTAATTTCTAGAAACATTTGTTAGCTTCAACTCAAGAGAATTTCATGTTTTCAAGTAGGTGCGTTAATAAACATCTTAAATCCCAAAGAAAAAACAAAAACAAAATAATATTATCACAGTTTGCTTTGTGATCTTCCTAATTACTACCCTGTTGTTGTGACTTATCTAGTAAAGTAGTGGTATCTATTTACGTATGATAAATTTTTAATTATTGTTTACGACTTTTTAAAAGTTGATATTAAATGAAAGCATTAATAATTATGGTAATTAATGATTATTAAAATTATTAGTTATAATTAGGGCAACCAAAAAAAAGCTCTAAAAGCAATGTTTTAAGCTCTTAAAAAAAGCTCGAAAAAACAGTAAAATAAGCAGTTAAAATGCAAAAATAAGCCCTTAAACTTCATCACTTCTTCATTAAAATCCTCATTAAATTTAAATTTTTTTATTTAATACAATGCTACATTCCTTGGAACTTCAGAAATCAGACAAAGTTGTGACATTCTTAAATTTATTTTCATCGGGAAATCCATTAAAGAATTAAATGTGCTAAAATCATTCTTGCCTAAGGAAATCGTCATTGTCATATTTTTACTATTAGAATTCAGGTTGGAAAAATAAAAAGTTTAATTTAACAAGAGATTTTTTAATTTAAAATAAATTAAAAAAAAACAAATTTTAAATAAAAAAAATTTATGTCGACTTAAAATAATTTTAAAAATGACTGATTTTATGAAAAAAAGCAAAAATATGCTCTATTTTCACATAAAAAAGCTAAAATAAGCTTATTTTTCAAAGAAAATAGCAAAATTAAGCCAATATTTAAATATATTTGTTAGAGCAAAAAAAAAATCGCTAACAAATATAGCTTAAAATTCTTATAATTTTAAGATCAGAACTTGTATTTACTCTAAAATGTTCTATCTCTTCAAATAAAAAACATGCCCGGGCTTCTTTTTGATTGGCCTAGTTATAATTAATGCTCAATGTAATAAAGCTTGTTTAGTGAGCACTCTGAATTAATAAAATAAATGGATGGAAGTACGGAAACCTAGAGAGAAAACAATTTCTCAACAGAATTCCTCTCCACATTTACGTTTTTTATGTATTCAATGCATACGAAAAGATACAAATTAATGTACGGGGTTTTATATTCTTCTTTTGGGTGTGCTTCTCCCCGATTTGGATAAAATTTTAATATGTGAAAGAGGAGACAGAAAAAAAAAATATTGACAAAATCTGATCTCAATTATCACACTTTTTTTATTTTTATGAATTTCAGAAGAGTTACAGAGTTTATTTTTGTTCCTTTTTTAAATAAAATTATTAAAAACACAACAAGTGTATATATATTATTTTACAGAATTTTTTTTCGATTAATCGATTAATTTTAAAATTTTGTTCGATTAACAGGTTAAGTAAAAAACCCGAATAATTATTTTAACGATTAATCGATTAAAATAAAAAGCCGATTAATTGAATACCCTAGTTTAAAGTAAAGTTTGATACATTACCTTTAAAGTGATATAATTGATTTTTTAGATGTTGTTCAGAATTACGTCTAGAAAAGCAGTAAAATATACTAATGAAATGAAAGAATTGATTTTTCTGAAGATGAACTGAAAGAATTGATTTTTCTGAAGATCTTTAGATTCACTTCCAAGGAAGTACGAAAAATTTACTAACGGGTATACATATTAGAAACAATAAAAGCCTGACTTCGGTTTTCTTTTGCTGGGTACACCTTCACCTTTTTTATTGTCTTTTTCATGAAAAAAAAAACATAAAGTCTATTCCTATTTAAAGTTATCAATAGAGATGTCAAAGAAGGTTGTTCGGGTAATTAATAAATCATACCATAATATTCGAATGTTCTCAATTTTTGTTTTTTGACTTTTCAGATCTCTGGAACAATTTTAAATCTTTCGTTATGGGACATATAAGTGACTTTGAATTTGATTTGGAATTTTCATTTTACAATATTCTTTACCAAAGTCAAAAGTGAATTTTTTTTTAAATTTTCGATTTTTCCTGAAGGTATATCAAAACCATATATCAGACTAGTTAATTATTTGGACAAATAAATTGACGACTTCATTAGCATTAAATTGAAACTAATGTTAATGAAATTTTTGGCCTTATTATTATTTCGACTAATACTAATGCTTTGAAATACGTCGATTTCATTACTAATGTCAATTCTACAGTAAATTAATTACGATTACTATTGCCTCAATTATAAAAAAGAATTGACATTAAAACTTTACAGATTTCGTAATCATTTCAAAGCTTGCAAATGGCAATTTTAAAAAACTGCCACCGAAAAATGGACAAAATTTTTGCTTCAGCGGAGTACTAATATCCTCCTATAATACAAATAAGCCAGGTTCAAGAGAGCTCCCGAGGTTTCCATTTTTCTACAACAGAAATAGGGTGATATTTTTAATTTTTGTTTTTGACAATTAACGTGAATTTACAAATTAATACACTCTGATAATTGATTGGAACATCGATGTAAATCGGAACGATATGGAATGAAATGGAGAACGAGTGAAATTGGAAAATGTGCCGAAGGGAACGAAATGGAATCAAAAGGGGAAGGAAATTCGTATTCATGTTATCTTAGTGTATTAATATATAATTATATTATCACATACATTAAAAAAATGGGTCACCCTGTGGCGGTTTCATAAAAATTGATTTCTATGGATCACTCTCGGACCCACCTTATATAAATAATAGGAGCGTGAACATTACATTCAAGCTTGCAAAAATTTTTTCCGTTTTGCTCAGTCTCACTTAGTTTTCGAGACACAGTCCATATTGTAAAATTACGATTTTTTAAAATGACCCGTATCTCCAAAACTAGCACATAGCGGACAAAATATTTGCTCTTTTGGATTATTAACACACCCCAATAACATAAATAAGCCAGATCTTGTACAGCTACCGGTACGGTACGGTTTTTATAAAATTATAAAAACCGCGGTTTCGGTTATTTTTCGGTTTTCTTGTGATATTAATAGAATTGTTTTAAAATAATTTAATATGTATGTATAAAAATTAAATATCTTAATACATTCAAAATATTTATTTAAATTTGATTGAATTTCTCACTCGAATAAAGGCTAGGGATGCCAATCGGGATTGATATTTGAAAATCCCGGGATTCGGGATTTTGTATGAGATCGGGATCCCGGGATTTTCGGGACTACAGGATTTTTCGGGATCCCGAAATTTTACGGGATTTAAATTTTCCTTTATTTGTAAAAATTTTTATGTTATGTAACTAATTTTTTTATAGAATAAAGCGTTTTATAATTATTTAATAGTTGTTAATTAATAATGTGGTACATTTTATGAATATTGAAACATCTCAGTCAGAAATTGACAGTGGTACAAAAAATCAAGTACTTGCATACCACTGGGTAACCGCGATGTAAAAATAAATGACTGGCAGAACACTCATTTGGGACGCTTTGCCAGCGTTTGCAAAAATCGTTTTGCCAGTATTTGTTTTACAAAACATCACGGCAGGGCAAAAAAAAGATACATATGAACTTTTTTTAAATTTTATTTTGGAAAATATAATTCCAAACCACCTATTTATTGGTTTTGGCAGCGTTTTGCCAAAGTTAAAAATTTTGTTTCTCCAGTACTTTTCCGGCGCTTTTTGAACTGCCGGTCCTTTTGTCTATTGACGTTATCATATTGGAAATGGGAAAGCAATTTTTGTCAGTACTTGTACAACCTGTTAAAATACCTTTACATCGCTTTCCCGTTTGTATTTTTCTGGCTGGGATAATATATGAAGGGCTGTCATTAAGTACACTTGCGCCCAGTATTTTGTAAGCAGATTTTAAAACAGATTCGTTGCGATAACCTTGCCCACTAAATCGTGTAATTACAGCAACAAAGTTATTTGGTTATCGTTATCAAATGTGTTTATAGAAGAATTCAAACTTACAGTCCCAGTTTCAGAAATCAAATTTCGCTTGGAAGAACAAATCGGTTAAATAACAAACAAACTTGGTTTTTCGCATGTATTACTCAAAAACTTAATATTGTTTACCAAAATTTCAAATTTTTCTGCAAAGTCTTTGCATAGTTTACTCGAATAATCTACTTAATTTATAATTTTACCAATATCTTGGCATCAATTTCTTGTCAATATGAGAAAATTCAAGAAAAAACGTAGGTAATCTAAAATTGCTCACTTTGTTTATTTGCGTTTATATTAATATTAAAAAATAAGAAAATCCCGGGATTTTTGAGAAATAATCCCGGGATTCGGGATTTTGCCAATCCCGAAAATCCCGGAATTTCGGGATTCGGGATTTCCCGTTTGGCATCCCTAATAAAGGCAATAACACCATTGCCGGGGAATAAAACGCGGAAACCGTTATAAATTCAAATTTTTATTCTTCTTTCGGCAGATTAAACTGTTTAAATACAGTTTAAATTTGGAATTTAGCAATTTGTTTAAAACAATATAAAGTTAAAATTGTATACAATAAATTTCGCGGACTACGACATAAAACTTCTTGAAAAATAAGCGGTGAAAATCTGAACTGAATACTTGAAACTCAATATCTCTTAAACTACATGACTTTTGGCGCAATTTTTTTATAAAATTATAATCCTCAGCTTATATTATCTGTAGTAGTAAAAATAAAAAATCTTTAAAGTAATATTTAATGGAGAAATTGTTTATTAAAATTAAATTCAGAATTTTGTAAAATAGGAGCTTAACCGTTTTTGAAATTCTAGGCTCAAAAATATGTAATTTAATTTATTATTTTAATTGCTTTAAGTATTTGCTAAAAACCGACTTATTTTTTACGGTTTTCGGTTTCGGTTTTGAGGCCTCAAAAACCGCGATTTCGGTTTCGATTAAAACCGCAAACTCTACCCTACACCACTATGTGGTCAGGGTATTATAAGTTTGTGCTGATGTTTGTAACACCAAAAAATATTGGTCGTAGACCCACCTTATAGTATACCGATCGGCTCAGAATTTTTTTTTATATCGATTTAACGATGTCCGTCTGTCCGTCCGTCTGTCTGTCTGTCCATGCAATCTTGTGCGCACTCTACAGGTCGCATATATTAAGATATTGTGATGAAATTTGGTACGCAGACCTATGTTGGCCCAAGGACGAACAAGTTTGATTTTGGTGAACATTGGTCCATGTTTAGACTTAGTGCCCATATAAGGGTTCTACCAAAATTATATTGTTTATACGCTGCAGGTCGCAAATATTAAGATATTTTGACGAAATTTGGTACACAGACCTATGTTAGCCCAATAACGTAGCCTATTGATTTTGGTGAATATCGGTCCATGTTTAGACCTAGTGCCCATATAAGGGTCCTACCAAAATTATACTGTTTATACGCTGCAGGTCGTAAATATTAAGATATTTTGATGAAATTTGGTACACAGACCTATATTGGCCCAATAACGTAGCCTATTGATTTTGGTGAACATCGGTCCATGTTTAGACCTAGTGCCCATATAAGGGTCCTACCAAAATTATACTGTTTATACGCTGCAGGTCGCAAATTTAAGATATTTTGATGAAATTTGGTACACAGACCTATGTTGGCCCAATAACGCAGCATATTGATTTTGGTGAACATCGGTCCATGTTTAGACCTAGTGCCCATATAAGGGTCCCACCAAAATTATATTGTTTATACGCTGCAGGTCGCAAATATTAAGATATTTTGATGAAATTTGGTACATAGACCTATGTTGGCCCAAGGATGAAGCCTATTGATTTTGGTGAACATCGGTCCATGTTTAGAACTAGTGCCCATATAAGGGTCCCCCCAAAATTGGCTTGGTTACAAACTACAGGTCGCAAATATTAAGATATTTTAATGAAATTTGGTGCGCTGACTCACATTATAGAAAATTTTGACATAAGCCCCATTTTAACCCATTCGAATTTCGGATCCAAACAATACACCAGACTGGTGTAGGGTATTGTATAGTCGGCATGCCCGACTTTAACCTTTTTACTCGTTTTAATTTTTATTTTTTTTAACAATTTACTTGATAATACAAATTAACTCACTCAGACAATGGATTGGAAAATCGGTGCAAATCGGAACGATATGGAGTGGAGCGCGGAACGAGGGCAATTAAGAAATTGCCGCAGGGACGAAATGAATGAAATGGGGACGAAGTTCTTATTATCTTGTGTATTAATTTCTATTATTCTATAAATTGAAAAAAAAAAATAAAAAATGGGTCGCCCTGTTGCTGTTTTATAAAAATTTATTCCGGGTGATCGCTCTCGGACTTATGTACCTCATGTGAATGATAGTAGCGTGAACGTTGCATTGAAGCTTGAAACATTTTTGTCCGTTTTGCTCTATCTCAGTTAGTTTTCGAGATACAGGCGATTTTGTAATTTGGCTACTTTTAAAAATGGCCCGTATTTCGAAAACTAAGCGAGATAGAGATAAACGGACAACATTTTTGCTCTATTGGAGTATTAACATAGCATTTTTTGCTTAAATGAAATGATTTTTTAAGGCGTTATTGCGATTTCATTAGCATCCCAGTGTAGAAACGGTAATGACATATAATTATTTTTTGGACTACCAGTAATGACACCCACTTACCTTCTGTATTATTTTAAAACATATAATAATGAGTTACTGATAATGACTTATTTTTATCATTGTTTCAAATAGAAAATAATTTTTTAGATTTTTTTGAAAATTTTTTGAAATCTATTTTTAGACTCAATATTTTTTAAACACTGGTAAGGATATATGTAACCACATATTTTTTGATTTTTTGTATATTGGCGAGTAAGCTTACTTGTGTGCAGCAGGTCAATTGTGTTTTTATCTATTAAATATTACATGTCGATATAGCTCAGATGGTAGAGCTGTTGGTAGAGATTCCCGCACCAGCAAATTCTATTAAAAAAAAATACAATAAAAAATATTTTTTTTTATATAATTTATTTTTTAGAAAATCTATTTTTAGACTCATTATTTTTGTCAGTACTGGTAAGCACATAGGTAACGATATATTTTTTGATTTTTCGTATGCTGGTGTTTAACGACAACTCATTATTTTTCGCGACATCCCCATATAAAGGTAATAAGAAATGTAATAACAAAAGTAAGTAGTTACCATTACCAAGTATGTAGTTACATAACAACATATCTGGTAATGATTTTCTACACTGGGATTCGTTGTACAAATTTTAATGCGAGAAAATTTCAGTTTCATTAAATGGTTATGAATTTTTTTGATATCAGCATTAGTCAACTAATACTAATGAAAAAACCCAAGTATGATCAAAACATTACGTTTTTTCTTGCGGAATTTGGTGAAAGTTTTCAAAATAACTCTGTTAACACCAATTTTTATATATGGCAATAAAAAAAATTCAGAAATTAACCTTTATAGACACATGCGGTTCATATGATCCCAATTTTTAAAATGTAAAAAAGTGCCAATTGACAAGAAAGTTTTCCCCTTGTGAGTCACATTGCAAAACTTTGAAGAGATAGCTCAAAAATTCTCCGATCGAGCTGAAAATTTTTTTTGGATTAGTTTTTTCAGTAACATTTCCAGTTTCAGTAACATTACACATTTTGCAGCCACTGCCACCAACTTCAGCGCCGCAATCTTCGAATATCCAAGAAATAAAAATGCTATCATCCTTATGAATGCATCCATTACCAAAAATTTGCTGGGTTGTTCGTGTATATGTACTAGGGTGGGATAATTTTGTACTACTTTGCCTAAAACTGATATGGTGAAAATTTAAGCCAAATCGGATAACTTTTAGAAATGCACCTTTCAGATCAAGGTTTCGGAATTTAGAAACATATCCATCAAATTTTTTTTTACTAATATCTTGTGATATATTTCTTCTAATAAAAATTAATACGCTGAACACGAATATGAAAATATTTTTAAATTTAGGTTAGTTTATGGAAAATCTCTATTTTTTTTTTTTTTTTTTAAATTATTAACTGTCTGAGTGATTTCAAAAATGTTTTTATATTCGTAATCAGTATACTAAATTTGGTTATAAACGATGTGTCGCCAGCCATAATTATTATATATATTTTTTTAATTTTTTCCAAAATTCAAAAAATTTTACCCAACATTTTGCGGCTCAAACTTTCGTTATGTTAATTTTAGACTAACATAATTGCCACAATAATTAATTCTTGTTTCTAAGAATTTAGAAAAAATATTTCCCCATATATTTCATTGCCACCCTAATCCATGCATTAATTGTATTAAATAAATAATTTTCAATTAAAATACCAAATATAGAATTTGTTTTTGTTTCATGAAAAAAGTAAGAGCATGTAGGTGTGGATACATTTGAACACCACTCTACCAAGTATTTAAAATATTTAGAAATTATTTAATCGATTTTACATCCATGTATTGGGGGAAAAATAAGCAGAAGGTAGATTAGAAATGAAATAAAAACAATGTGTCAATTCTACAATTTAGTATATCAGGTAAGACATATCATTAAACTTTTAGATATTAGATGAATAATTTTTACACATAGAAAATCTAGCAGTGTAACACTTTTTATTTCAGCTTCATCTTTTGGCTCAGATTTATTGATTCTTATTCTGATGTATGTATCTAGATGTCGTCAAAATACCAGGTAAAAGTAGAGGCACACAAATATTATGATTTAACAATTAATTATGTTATAAATGATTTTGGAAATTAACATTAAAATTTTAATATTGAGGATATTTAGTATTGTGTCAAATGAAGACTGTAATCTTATTTCAAAACAGCATTTTAATATAAAATAATAAGATAAAATTTGATATGAAACACGCGTTAAAGTATATAAAGTGTAGGCGGCGCCACATGCAGTTAAAATATTCGTGATATATATATATAAATATAAAAAAAAATAAAAAAATAAATAACGCCATCATAAAATAAAGGGTTAATATTTATTAATTTTAATCTTTGGTACCGAAGGTTTGATAGTAGGGATTATTAGAACAGTTACAACAACAAAAATAATCATTCTATTTATGGTTGATTTAACAAATTAATTACGTTTGCAAATACGTATTCTAACAAAAAATGAAAACAGTTTATATGTATTTATTTAAACAGAAGTTTTCATGTTTCACTGCATGCCCCAGCAAAAAAAAAATTAAAAAATAGAAGTCATGCTTTACAAACTACTTTGCTAACTGCTTTTTCATCATCTAATTTTAGATGTAATTGTGGACAACTTCAAAAAATCACTTCGTTCATTAGTTCCAAATTATAGGTTAGAATATTTTTACAACTTTTTTAGATGTAATTCTCAACAACATTCACAAAATTACATAATTATTGCTTCTAAAGCATTGTTTTTCTTTTAAAGAGAAGCAACACTCAGAAAATTCTTCCTATTAATTAATGTGTTGCTTTCTTTGAAAAGCGGATAGAGTAAAAATGGAAGGTAGTGAAAGATTAAATATGGCAACACTGTAATTGCGCGAGATGTCCAATCTTAGAACAGTTATATTATATTACTTCGGTGGGGTAAAGTGGTATGGGGACACTGAAGGAGGACGCTGCGATATTTATGAGGGATAGAAAACTCATACATATTATTTTTTCTAAATTGATGTTGCCGCCGCTGGGGATAGAACCCATAATCTTATGTGTAACTGTGCAAAGCGCTAATCATTACAACACAGCACCCACAAAAGTGATGAAGAAGTGATATTTTATTTCTAAATAGAAAATCGCAGATACTAATCTTGGCTGGTTCAACATTTTTTTTTATTTTTCTTTTAATTCATATATTTACTTAATTTCAATATTTTATAATTTTTAAATTTGAGTATTATTTTTGTTCAGTTTAAGATCAAATCTAACAAATTCCAAATTTAATTCACAATTTATTTTAAAACAAACAGAGAAAAAACTTATAAAAAAAACTTTCCTAGAATCAATGGTTGACAATTAATGCATTTTCAAGAATTGCCAAGCACTCTCATCAGATTATCTTTATGGGATTCTCTCTAGGTTATAATGTAGTTGCATTCTTTACTTTCGTTCTAATCACTATAAATAGAATTAAAAGATTGAATGTTAAAAACACAACATACAAATGCTTCCTTTACTACTAAAGGAGCTTTAGTTATAGCAACAACTAAAATAACTAAGTAAAAATGTTTGAGTTTACTTCTTGTAATGTATTTCACTTTGGAGTTAAGGTAAATATAGAAACTAAAATCTACATTATAACCTAGAGCGAACCCCATAAAGACAATCTGATGAGAGTGCTTGGTAGCACTTGAAAATGCATTAATTGTCAAATTTCTTTCCATTGGTTCCAGGAAAGTTTTTTTCATAAGTATTTTCTGTACTTGTTGTAAAATAAATTGTGAATTCTATTTGGAATTTGTCACATTTGATCTTAAACCGAACAAAAATAACACTCATTGTAACAATCTTCAGATCAACTTAAAAATTTTCAAAAATAAATTAATTTGAAATTTTATGCACTTGTGAAAAATGTACTGAATAAAATATTGAATTAAGAAGTACTTTTAGATTATAATTTATAGTGCTTTTTCTACTAATTTTATTTTTGCTGGGGCATTGTTATTATTTTATAAACATTGTAAAATAATTTAATATAAGTGTCGCTAATTAGTTGTCACTGTTTAAAACAGAGCAATAAAAGGATTTTTTGTGCCTTAAGAAAATGTTTTGACTGAAAATATCTTTCTGGACCGGTTTTTTGTAAATATGTGAGAAGTTTCTCACATAAAAATTGTAACTCTACCATATTTAAAACAGGGTGAGCCACATAATTTCAAATTAAATATAAGTCAAATTTTTTTACATACCTCTAGCTAAATTTAACATTATGTTACCCACCCTGTTTTAAATATGGAGAGTTGCAATTTTATGTGAGACATTTCTCACTTAGTTACAAAACACTGTACTGGTCGAAATGTAAATTTTTTAACTGCAAAAAATATCAACATAAGTGAAAACTATTGAACTATTCTTACCTTAATATCTTAATATGAAATTTATTTTTAATGCGCTGTTTATATACTACATTGCAATGACCATGTGCTCCTACTGGTCAATGTACCGGAAAATGTGATTGCCACTAGTTTGCCAATCAAGCATAATAGTTATCTTGTTTTAGATTTTTGCGTATTGTTAAAAAGTGTAGATCTTTTCAAATCGATTTAAGTGTGATATTCTATGTATTATTAATTAAATTCTCCTTGTTTTTATATTTAACCGTAAATGAAAAAAAAGAAAAATGTTTGCAATAAACAAAAATAATAATAACAATATATTCAGGGTAAAGTCGCTTATTTTTTATTATAATTTATCTGAAATTTGTAAGTAAATCTTTGTCAAATAATGTGTATCAAAGTGATTCATTATAATATTGTGCAGTAACTTAAAATAAACATTATGCGTTTGATAAGGTAGCACTTATTTGTAAAATCAAAATTTGTAGGAAGGCCAGAAGGTCAAGTTTTCATTTCGACTTTCTTGGTGCTTTAGATATTGCAATTTCTAGTAGGTAGAACATTAAATTACACAGTACAACAAGCCTCAATAGTTCCAAAGCAAAATGAGAGTGTACAATAGACCGTACCTCAAAAAAAAGTTCGCCGTACACCCTCCATATTTTTGGAAGACGATTTCAAAAAAAAATTTTTTTTGGCGGCCGTAGGGGTCGCCTTTTTAATTTTTTGTTATAGCTTTGGCATTTAAAATCGGATTTTATAGTGTGATATATCGATTTTTTTGCCTCGAAGAGACCAGTGTTGTGCTATATAGTAAAAATCCAATTAAAAAAAATTTAAAAAGGCGACCCCTACGTTCGGCAACCAAAATATAAAAAAAATTTCTACTGGGTTTAGCGAAAAACTTCCTTAGCAAAAGTTTAATGATTTTTTGCGAGCTTTAATTTTCTGACATTAGGATGGTACATTAGGGTGGTAGCAACTGAGATCTGGTGGGTAACTACTAGAACGGGATACTTGAGGTGAAAATGTCTTTAGAGCGATGTTGGTCTCCTCGAGAGAAAAACATCGATGTATCATACTTTAAGATCCGACTGTAAATACCAAAGATATAACGAAAAATGTAAAATGGCAACCCCTACGTTCGGCAAAAAAAAATAAAAAAAATTGTTTTGAAACCTCCTTGCATAAATACTTCATATTGGAGGGTGTACGGCGCACTTTTTTTGCCTGTAAGGTGGTCGCTCTAGTGTACAATCAGTTATACAAAACCCTAATAGGGTTTTGCAAAGTTGCCTTTAATTTTTAATGCACGAAATCCAACAAAAGTTGTTCGCTATCGAAGAACTTCGAAACAATTGGTAGCCTGTTTTTTCTTGGAAAAACTGATCATGTGGCAACAGTGCCATTAAAACAGCGTAGAACATTAATTCTGACCACCATATGTTTGTGAGAAGTGTTCGAAGAAATGAGAAAAACCAACCCCCAAAAGCGGATAACTCTTCACCATGACAACGCGAGCTCTCACACAACGGCTCTGACCAGTGTTGCCATTTCAGTGCTTTTCGGGTATTTTTTGGTGCTTTTTTCCTTCCCGTTCCCCTTTGATTTTTTACAAATACCCGTTTAAAAAAAGCGGGTATTTACGGTGCTTTTTCATATTTCAAGCAGTGCTTTTAGTGCTTTTTGTACAGTTTATATTTTTGGTATTTGTTCTCGTTTTTTAACTTAGCATCTTGACGAGACATCGATTTGTTCAACCAACGAACAATTTCTTGTTCACCCATGAATTTGTCTCGTGTGGACCACTCTTGTTCATGTTTTGTTCTTGTTCAGACAACGTTGTTAGCACAATTGTTCTCACAACTATGTGCAACATCAGCCACGATGCCAGATCTAATTTTTACTTAGTGGCATTACTACAAACAAAAGAAAATATTAGAAAATTAATAAAATGCCAAGAAAAAGTAAATAATTTGTATTATTATTAAATTTAAAGCAATTTACTTTTTATTATTGTTAAAAAATTAGTGGAAAAGGCATTGAAAACATGAAAATAAATAGTTTCGTTTGTGTCCTACTCCAACAAAAAATAATGAATTGTCTGACATCACGTATTCTCCACCCAAACCAAATGGACAAATTTTTTCCCGTTATTCTGCCGACGATTAGTTTTTGGGCAAACAAATCAATGTCCTCGTCAAGACTCAGAGTAAAACTGTTCTTGAATTTTCTGTCAAAATTTAAAAAATAAAACGAACTATACCTACAAGAAATACATTATTGCACAATCTTTGTAGTACAATTTTAAATAGTAACTTCGTTACATTTAAACTTCAAAATTTTGAAATTTGTTTGGTGCCTTTTTACCCCTTTTTTGGTTATTTTTTGAACCTTTTTTACACGATTTTTAAAATTAAAATTTGTATTTAAATTCTTGATTTAAATTTTTCAAAAAATTGATATCGTGCTTTTTTACCCCATTTTCGGTAAATTTTTACCCTTTTTACCCGTTTTCATAATGCTCTCGGTGCTTTCCTGCCTTCAAGAGTTGGCAACACTGGCTCTGACAAATGATTTTATGAGCACTCAAAACATCGAATTAATGGGTCATCCGCCGTACAGCCCTGACTTGGCACTCAATGACTTTTTCTTGTTCTCACACATCAAAGATAAACTAGGTGAACAACGATTTTCGTCAAAAGAAAAAATCGTAGATGCATTCAAAATCATGTTTTCGAGGTGTCTCACGAGGAATAGAAAAAATGCTATGACAAGTGGTTCGAACGCATGCAAAAGTGTACAGATCATAAAGATGAATATTTTGAACAGCAATAAAGGCATCTTCAATAACACCTCTGTCGCCTTTTTAACTGCATATACCTAGGTTTTAACTGTCATTTACAGTCGATTCTACCGACAAACTTTTTTGAGTGTAAAAAAATTATAGTAATTTTTATTTCTAGCTGAGTAGGTACTCAAAGCATTGGTCTCCACACTAAACTCTCTGATTTTGGAGAAAAAATTCCAGATCGCCCTGTCTCGGCTTTTGGTTATATTACACTCATAAAATAAAGTTAGTACAAAAGTCTGTTAAACGCGATCTGAATAAATTGAACTAATTTTTCTGTTATTTTTCTCTAAAAAAGTCCGTACAAATAGGTCAAAAATAACAGAAAATAGTACATGTATTTGCGCCAACACAATTTTGACCTATTTGTACGGACTTTTTTATGAGTGCAGGGATGGAAATGTGAAAATTTGGCTAGAAAATCGATTTGTTGTAAATACTTTTTAGCATATTATCCAACACTAAATGAAGCATTGTAACAAGAATCTAATTAGGTTTATACCCAGGAAAATTTTCTGTTCCAAAGAATCGGTTGTAGAATAGCTACTTTTCCTTTACAACCCCTTCTATTAAAATTAATCCAAAGTTGAAATATAATTGCCACACTCGTATTTATTCTGAGTAGTCATAGATTGTTCATACATATGCTACAGTCATAAACTTTTACATGACATTATGCCACACTTAATTTTTCATCTAAATAAATTTAAAAACTTGGAAGAAAAACACAACTTTACACTTGTGGAGGCGGTAAATTCGAAACAGATGAAAATCACAACAACAAAAAACTATGAAACATTTCCTTTATATTATTTTTATGTTTTTTTTTCTTATATTTTTGAGTTTTTTTTTTAATTTTTTGTCAAAGTAAATATAGCTTATTGTCGCATGGATATAAACAATCAACGATCTTTGAGATACAAAAATATTAACAATCTCATAAAATAAAGACAAAAATACATCGGAAAACTGCCATGACATTTTCCCCCTTAACATATTTATGTATAAATGTTTGAGAGAACAGAAAAAAAAACTGAAATCTCATAATTTTTATTATTTTGGCATAATTTCCCTCCAGTTTGTTTCATGAATGATATTCTTGTATAGTTTTAGTTGAATTTTTATTAAAAGGGATCCTTAGTTTTGTGGCCATATTTTGAGATGTCCCCCAGTCTTTTCTCGGCTCTTCTAACGTTCGGTTGTGTGCTAAAGGTAAAACAGAAAAAAATATTGAAATAATAAATTTTCAAAATCCGTAATCGTGAGAGTTTTAAAAATAAGTGAAAAGCCATTTGAATGTATGAAAATTCATATAGAAGTGAACTAAAATAATATTAAGAATTAATGAAAATATGAAGAAATTTTAATTTGCAAAAATGCTAAAATATGAAATTTTAGAATAAAAATAAAAATATATATAGAATTAGAAAAAAAATATTATAAATTTAATCAAAAATCTTAAATTGTGTTTATTTTCTAGAATAAGAAATGCTTGTTTAATACATTGTGAGAGAAAATTAAGAAAATATTGATTACAGTGCTGAAGTATCAAAAAATCGCCTGATCATGGCACGTTTTTTATTATATTTAGTTGCTGCAATACTAATTTCAGGTAAGAAATTTTACTTTTTCGGGTATAAAGAAAGTTTTTGCAATTTTTCTCCAATAAAATATTTTGCAACATCTTTTCAAAGCGAGATGAAATATCGGACAAAATTTTCATAGATATTACAATTTTATTTTCTAAATCCGTTGAAATCTTCTGTTAATATTACAAAAAAAAAGAAAAAATCAATCAAAAACAATTTTTGTGTAGAGTTCATTCATAACTACCCAAATAAAATATGTTACCTTTCTGGGATTTTACACTGTTTTCATCCGAGACCCAAAAAATAAGTGATTTCGGCATAATTCTCAAAACTTCATTTTCAAATTTTTAAATATTCTATTTTGCCAAACAAAACAGAAAAAATATTAATATCTCTTCTTGATTTCATTAAATATACCTTAGAGAATAAACGATAATAAAAATAAAGGTCAGACATGCAAGCCGATTCAGACATAATATTATTTTGAGTGTAGTAGCGCCAAAATAAAACCACGAGCTTGACTAAAATGCTTGGCTTTTTATTGTGAAATTTAATTTGTGAATATTGGCCAAACAATTTTTTTAGGCTAAAATTTTGATTGTTTTTAAATTTTGTATACAATCTTACTTAGTAGTATTCAATTAGGTAGATTTTTAAAAAATTTTGATAAAAGTGCCAATAAATCTTGTAAACCGTAAACTGTTGGCTTTTTTAAAACACATTAAAAATACCGGCCGGCAAGTTAGAATAATAAAAATACTTTGTAAAATATTTTAAATAATAAATAGAATAAAATCTGTCAACATTTAAGGTATACAATAACCCAGCCAGCACTTCCGGAGCGCTCATATTATTGTTTTTTGAAAAAATTTTTTTTGTTAGAAAATAACCTAAAAAGTTGTCTCTAAACTTAAAATAATACGCCAGTAGAAAAATCTGAATACGTTTCATTGATCTAATCGATCTGACTAATTTTTGACAAATTTTCATTTGAAACACTAATTTAAACAAAAATTTTAGTTATATTCATATAAAAAATCCTCAGTACTTTAACTAATTTTGAGTGTTAGTTTTTAAAACGTCGTCAAATCTTACACAATTTATTGTTAAAATATAATATTCATGTTGCTGTTATTACCCGGTAGATGGAGCAACCAGTGTATCCGAAGTTTTAAAAATGGCGCTAATTCTTTACTCCCGATTTTTTAGAAAACTAAGAGATATAGAGCAAAATTGACGAAAATTTGGACTACCCCTAACGATATAATATCCCCGTGGAAATGTTACCTCTCTATCCAAAGATAAGCCTTGGATTATCGGAAATTTTTAATAAAAATTTTACACTTCATAAAATAACCCATATCTCGAAAACTGAGCGAAATAGAGCAAAACGGACAAAATGTTTGCTGCTTTTTAGTGCCCTTACATGATATGGACTAGGCCCGGAGAAGGTCCCGAGACCCTTTACGACTGAGTATAATTACAAATATTTCTCAAATTTAACAAAAAATGTTTTAAAATCAACAAATTTTATTTTAAGCCAAAAAACAAGAATACATTTTGTTAAAGTAACAAATTTTTCTGTTCAGCCAACAGACTTACCCCTCAATTCATAAATGCTTTGTAAAGTTATAGCAGGTTTTCAAAACGTCATTTTCATACAAAATTTGTTCAATAAACCCCCAATAATTTTACAAAGCGTTTATGAATTTAGGGGTTATTATTTAGAGTGTACAATCTAATAAGCTGTCTCAAAATTAGTATTAATTTTTCAGGCAAAAATGAGATTCTGAAATTATAAAAATTTATGAGGAAAGTTTAGATTTTTACGTTCTTTTTCTAAGTCATTTCTGAGTACACAGGCGGGACATACCACTTTCATAAGAAAAAGAGAAAAAAATGTTTATATGTTTGGTCACCTTTGGTTGCTGGGAATTAAAATTTTTTTAACATAATAAACAGAAAGAAAACTATTTCTGGGATTTTTTATAAAACTAAAATTTTAAACAAATGTATTATATACATTAATTTTTTACATTCGATATCGTGATTCTGAAGAAATATAAAAAAATAACTTCATAAAAATTACTTTCAGTAAAAACCTTTTACTTAAGTGAAGCTTTTATTATAAGTGAAAGCTTTTCTGAACAGTGAAAATCGATAAAAAATTTTATGGAGTTATTTATTAAAAATGTCTTGAGAATATCAAACGGAGGGGGTCGAAATATCGAAATTAATTAATGGATAATAAAATTTTAAATTAGTGAGAGCAGATGTTATTCAGCCACTAGTTCGATGTTTTTATTTTTTATTTATTGAAATAAAAACTGTGCGTATTAGTTTTTAAAAATTTTGTTCTTTCAAATAGGATAGACAGCTGTTTCGGAGGGCGTTACTCCCCGTCATCAGTATCCGCGCGAAATCATAACCATAAAAGATTATGACTAAAGTTAGTTTGATTACTTATGTGCAAAATATCAGAGTTTATACCAATCCCTACTTTTTAATAAAATGAGAATTCTGTTATCTCCCAAGTTTAAAAAAGTAAGCAAAAAACTAAAACAAAATTATATCAAACTAATACGATGTGTAAGTTGGAAAGCAATGCCAGCCAATCCATAAACTTTGTTTATATCTTCCAATAAACTAACAAGCAATTTTTTACTAACTTAAAAAGTAGAGTTTTTGCCGTGGCCCGCAATATTTCAAATTTTTTATTTTGTTTTCAAAGAAAAAAAAAAAAACTTGTTTGTTCGAACTTTATTCAGAAATTAGTGAAAGCAGATATTATTGTAAATAACATTATACAACAGCCTAAAATATTTCCTATTGCAATACGCAATTTACAAACTTTGGTATGCTAAATCTAAATTTGACGAGGAAAATATTTTGCAACAGACTATTTTCGAGAAATCGCTATCTCGTATTGTTGGTCGATAACCCCTTTTTTTTAA
Source organism: Leucophora obtusa (assembly GCA_949987735.1). Taxonomy (NCBI): domain Eukaryota; kingdom Metazoa; phylum Arthropoda; class Insecta; order Diptera; family Anthomyiidae; genus Leucophora; species Leucophora obtusa. The sequence goes on from OX465296.1 coordinate 158,021,281, forward strand.
ATCTTTTACCTAATCTTAGGATATGTACCTACTTAGAAATCATAAAGTTTACTAAGAGATAATAATAATAAATCTACATAAAGAGTGTTTTTTAGAGTTACAGAACTTTAAATTATAATAAAACAAAGAAAAATATTTTTAATATGAATTGCACTGGCTTTATTGGATGGATAAATTTATGCCATTAATGTTTAAATACGATTTGGGCCATGTGGCTTCACGGCTGGGGCGTACATGGCGCAATCTGGAACTCGAATTTTCACCGTTCAGTGTTGACAATATAATTCTGCGCATCATCGTTTTTAAAGACACTCTTCTTCACTCCAATTGCGACAATTTTGCTTATTTACGTACCCGTTCAACCAAAAATGAGCTTCATCGCTGAAGTTTGACTGACAGAACCATTATTTTGACAGAAAATTTCAAGTCTATCCATTATGAAATGGCAAACCAAAGTAAATTAAAGGCAACTATCAGCTATTAAATCCGTTGTCAAATAAAGCAGTGTTACCAACTCAAAGTTGTGAACCTCTAAAAAACACCCTTTAATTAGCCTTTTATTTGAGTATACTCATGATGGTGGGTGCTCATGGAATAGAGGGAAAGTTTAAATAACCGGTTTTTTTAGTTTATTCATTTTAAATTCCACATTTGCCAATCAAATTTGCGATTTTATTTATTTATTAATCCATATTGTAATACAAAGCCATTAAGGCCAAAAAACGTATTACATAGCAATACAATCTTGAGTATAGTACTTAACCTAATCCTCAATGGTAAACTGATACTTATATAAATAAAAATTTGTATTAATCTTTATACTCGATGCAATAGATCTGGAAATATATGACATGATGTATACAAATTTGAACTAGATTTAAACATCTTTGATATATACAACTTTATAATTCAAATCTCTTTCTTTTGGCAAATCTATTGCCAAAGTCAGTAAAATTTACTGTCAAATACTAATCAAATGATATTTCATGTTGGATCATTTCCAACAACATCAATACTTGGCCCTCCTAAATATTAGGTGGACAAATTTAGGGGGTCCAAGTGTTGACCTTCTGTAAAGCATTTCAAGTTCAAATACAATTTGCATTAAAAAAATCGCAAAAAAACTTTTAAAATTTTAAATTTTTATGTGAGTTTTTAATTTTATTATTTAGCATTTTTTTGTGCTGATTTTAGCAGGTTAAGTTGTTATTTTCTACTAACAAAAATTTAACTAAAATGCTGTATATTTTATTTTTGCTATCCGTATCTTACAAATATTTAGGAATATTTTATTTACATTAAAAAAAAAATTCAAAAAATCTGTAAATTTAAAATTTTTTATTGTTATTTTCTATTAACTAAAATTTAACTTAAATATACTAAAATTCTGTATCTTTAAGAGTATTATTTTTATTGTTCCTATCTTAAACTTCTATTTGGCAAAAATAATCTGCTAATTTTAGTAGTTTTTTCTGCAAGGTAACTTTTGACTAATTTTTAGTAGTTTTAAATAAAATTTTTACACATTTTTTCTATTAGTATAAGAATAAAACTACCCAGTCAGAAATCGCCAGTGGTACACTGGCATACCACTGGGTAACCACGGTGTTAAAAATAAATGACTGGCAGAACACTCATTTGGGACGCTTTGCCAGCGTTTGCAAAAAGCGTTTTACCAGTATTTGTTTTACAAAAATTTCGGTGGTTTATAAAAAACCACTGGCAAAGAATTGGCTTAGAGTGATATGTCAAGGTTTGCAAACAGTGGTGCTACCTAGCAAATGCTACCAGGCGTACAAAAGTGAATTCACTTGTAGACCAATGATTTTTTAAAAATGCTGACGCTTCGTTAAAAAATGTTTGTAGTCAGAAGGTTTCGAGTTCAAATCCGATTGCAAGCAAACATTTTTTTCGATTTTTTTTTAATTTAAAATTTTTTTTGTTTTTTTGTTTGTGGGAAAGTTCCTTCAAGACCAACTTTTTTTTGCCCTCCCAACACTGGCATACTAGTTACAAAAATGTGTTTGCCATTTTGGCACAGCCAGTAGTTGTCCAGCTATTATCACTCATTTATGTGTTTAGCCATCAAATATTCTGTCTCGTTAGCTCAGTGGGTAGAGAAATCGTCTGCTAATCTGACGGCTTGGGTTCAAATCACGGCAGGACCAAAAAAATACATATGAACTTTTTTAAATTTTATTTTGGAAAATATATTTCCAGACCACCTATTTATTGGTTTTGCCAGTGTTTTGCCAACGTTTAAAAATTTTGTTCCTCCGGCGCTTTTTGAATAGCCGGTCCTTTTGTCTAATGATGTTATCATTTTGGGAATGGGAAAGCACTTTTCGCCAGTACTTGTACCACCTGTTAAAGTGCTTTGCCACCGCTTTCCCGTTTGCATTTTTCTGAGTGGGTAAGAAAATAAAATTTTCCATATCAGTTAATTATCCTTGAACACCTAGCGACATAAGTATACTCGAATGGAAGGTAATTTTAAGTCGAATAACAGTTTTTAAAAATGCCCTTTGAATTTGCGATTCAAATTTTAAAGCTTTGTTAAAAAATGCCAAAAAAAATGGGATGTCAAACACAATATTTGAAACAGCGATTACTCCAAAATGGTCTGTTGAAACTAGGGTTTCCAATACCGAATCGGTATTAAGAAATCGGTATTTCGGTATTGAAAATTTTCCAGTACCGAATTTTCGGTATTTTCCGTATTCATATAAATATTCTTATTTAGCGCCTAAACATAGATATAGCACATCTCAAAATTTCAAAATTCTGTACGAAAATTATTGATGCCAAGCAGGCTTAATCTTCTCTCTTGTGTTTCATTCAGAGCTTGAAAAAGATAATTCTTTGTTGAATTAATAGGAATAAAAATTTATTCATTTTATGAATCAGTGAATATTTTAAAATAATTTTAAATCAATGATTTGTTATCGAACAAAGTAACATAATGATTTGGTTTAATTTACATCGATTCAATTTTGATTCGACTGAATAATTTGTTTTAATATATAATTCGCAAAGTATAAATCAGATCAGAGCTTTGAAGAATTGGTCCAAAATAATTATTTTCAAAGATGATAAAAAAGCTGAGTTATAAATTTGCGAATCAAATAGTATAAATATAATTCGACGAAATATTTTTATATATTTTTGATTCTCGAAGACAAATTATTGCGTAAAATTAATTCGCAAATCAAAATAACATTTTTAAATCCTGAATATAAACAAAAAATTATAACTGGCGAGAATCAAGAAAATCAACATAATCAAAAATAATTTTATTATTATTCTTTTTTTTAGAAAACTTAGAAAGAAAATTTGGACAAATTTGACAATTCCCATCACCAATACTGGGAAATCGTAGACACAAAAGTGAACAAACGTTTATTAGACAAATTTTTTAATCTTTTGACTTTCTCTCAAGAAAATTTTTGGGAAAAACATTGTTTTTATATTTGAATTTTTGGCTGGGTTAATTTTAGTTTTTGCGTTGTCCAAAGTTCTAGTTGAGTAAAAATGCAATATGTTCGTATTTATTAATGTCTGCATCTTTAAAATATAAAATTTGTAAAGAATTGCAAACAGAAAAACCGAATTATTGCCAAATTTTTTAAAATTTCTCTTAAAAAAGACATAAAATATTAAAATATTAAACAAAAAAAATTGTATGCAATACCGAAATCGGTATCGTTCTAAAATCGGTATTTCGAGTTTGCTAAAATGGCTCGAATTTCGACAATTTCGGTATTACCGAAATCGATACTGGAAAGCCCAGTTGAAACATTTTTTCCTTACCCGATTTGGAATTCGCGTACCCTAGCTTATTGGGAAATATGCATTGAAAGAGTAGGTTCTTCAAAAACATAGGTCCTTTCTATAAAAGAGTATTTTAAATTTAAAGTCGACTTTATTTTTAATCATACGGTTTTGTTCGTTTTGTGTATGAAAACTCTACAAAAATATTTGTATTTTTAAACATTTTGATTGGTTAAAAGTAAATTAATCAATCAGAGCGCTAAAATTCTGTATCTTTAAGAGTATTATTTTTATTGTTCCTATCATACTTATATTTGGCAAAAATAATCTGCTAATTTTAGTAGTTTTTTCTGCAAGTTAACTTTTGACTAACTTTAAGTAGTTTTAACTATAATTTTTACACATTTTTTCTATTAGTGTAAGAATAAAACTAAGAAAATAACATTTTCCATATCAGTAAATTATCCTTGAACACCTAGCGACATAACTGTACTCGAATGGAAGGCAATTTTAAGTTGAATAATAGTGTTTAAAAATGCCCTTTGAATTTGCGATTCAAATTTTAAAACTTTGTTAAAAAATGCCAAAATGGGATGTCGAACACAATATTTGAAACAACGATTACTTCAAAACGGTCTGTTGAAACAGTTTTCCCTTACCCGGTTAGGAATTCGCGTACCCTAGTTTGTTGGGAAATGTGCATTAGGAGAGTAGGTTCTTCAAAAACATAAAATTTGTTGAACAGTGTAAAAAGGTCAACTATATAAATTTATTACAAAAATTGTTATTAAAATGTTGATTCTGTTTTTTTCTTTACAGTAAGTGCGGCAGTTTATGAAGATTGTGAAGTACCTCCTGCTGTTAAGAATGCCAATATTAAAATTGAAGACGAAGAAGATACTATAAGAGCCATATACACTTGCCAAACTGGTTATGAATTAAAAGGTCCCCGTGAATTAATTTGTGACTTGGATACGGATGAATGGAATACTAATCCACCAGAATGTATACGACAACATTTATCTAATGAAGTTGATGGCAATGACGGAGAAGAAGAAGAAGATGTGGAGGAATCAAAGCCTAAAAATAAAAAGCAACAAGATATACCAGAAGATCGTATGGTATCCCCCGCTTTGGCCTCAACCCTAGACATGAGTTGTGTTCAAGCTAAAGTTAAAGCCCCGGAAATTCGTCATGGCTATGTGCAAAAATACGATAGAAGACGTAGAGGAGATAAGGTGTTTTTGGTAGCACTGTACTCTTGTAACGATAATTTTGAATTTGAAGACACCGAAACTTATACACTCTATTGTGGTGAACGTAAGTGGGTAGGAGAATTGCCCGTATGTGTTTCATTAGGTGAATATGCTGAAGCCGAAGAAGATGGTGAGTGAAACTGATATGCAAGTGCTGGTGCAAATTTAAATGTTACTGCCACTTTAGAAAACATATTATTTTCTATTGTTTTTTATAAATGAATCGATGTCACTACATTGCTAAATCTGTCAAAACAACAGAGTATTATATTGGAAGATGATAAAGCAAATTGTGGTAAATTTTTTGTTGTTGTTATTGTTTTTATTTGATATTTCAAATGCTAAATAACGCTCCAAGACGAGAACATGAAATTCTCATCGAGTGTGTAATTTAACTTAACAAATATTTCTAGAAATTCTAAAAATGTCGTCCCTGACGATTTCCTTAAACAGATAATTTTTCGCAATTTGCCAAATAAATTTTGAGATTTTAGCATATTTAATTCCTTTAATGAAAATAAATCCAAAAATCAATCCAGTGATTAAAAAAAGTCTTTTTTGGTAATTTTTTTTGCAAACTAATCACCAAATTTTGGTATAAGATATGGGTACTATAGTCCTTGGATTACGGATGTCAAAAAAAAACGAACGAGCGAGACTTTTCCATTCCTGATTAACAAGTCTGTGTTCATTCCTGTTTGAAGGCACATAAAATTTTATTTCATGAAAAGTATTCAGCGATTTTTAGGGCCACTGGTCCTAACATCTGCCTCCAACATAAGAGCATGATTCCAAATGGGTTGATCATTTTATACAATTTTCAGCCAACTAAAATTTTCGCCATGCGGCTGACCGTATGACGATATTTTACTTCTAATGAAAATAGAATAAAAGTTGTTTGACCTGTAAACCCTTTGCAACCATTCTCCTCTGATCTAACAATCACGTTTGTAGATGTAATTTATTAACAAAAATATGAGGTAAGAATAGTACGCAATTAGTTTTGACAAAGAGTTAAAAATCCAAGCCTGCCAAACCGTAGTAGAGTAGGGTTCTTTATTTTTGTCTATGTGCAAAATATTTCTTTAAATAATTTGCAGCTGTGTACTAGAAATGCAATCTCACTAAAAATGAATTCATTTTAGTACAAAAAACCATTAATTAAATTGTTTATTGTGATAACAAATAATAAACAATTGCATTTTTTTTCATACAGAATATGAAGAATATGAAACTGTTGAAGGCGAAGAAGATGAAGAAGATGCTGCTGCACCACAACCACCGCCACCGCCACCAAAAGAACCTCAAACTGCTGTAGAAGATCCAGAGGAAATTAGTAATGAAATTCCACATACAGAAAGAGAACAAATCGAACAAGTTCAAAGTTCAGATACTACTAATAAAATTGCTGAAGAAGTAGAGGAAGAAGAACCAAAACCAGTAACGGATATAAATGTAATAGTTGAACCCACACAAGATCCGTATACACCACGTGTATTAGACCACAATTGTGGCACCGATAATGGTGGCTGTGATCAAAAATGTGAACGTGTACTATTTCCGGGTGAAAATGAAGCGCGTATAAAATGTTCATGTTCAACCGGATTTAGCTTAGATCCTTATGATTACTCTACTTGTCATGGTAATTTGATGTCAAACGAATAATAAATTAGCTTCATTAGTGCTTAATCACAACTGTCAGACTGTTGCCATATTTTTACCTAAATAAAGGTTGCATACCAGAACAGAGTTGCAAAAAATTTTACTTTTTTTACAAAAAATTTATTTTTTTGACACAAGAAAGATGATTGAAAATAAAAATAAGAAATTTTCCGAAAAAAGCTAAATTAAGTACAGCAAAATGAAAAACAACAAGAATTAATGCTAAACTAATTGAACTGGTAAAAACTAAATTAGAAAAAATGTCGACGATCGATTGTCGCTTAATTTAAATTCAACGCCAGGACTTTTATTGTCGCTAGTTGACCCAATTGTGATTAATCTCTTAAGCTAAAAACTAATTTAGAATTCAATTAATTATTTAATTGAATAAATAATATTTAATAATATCTCTTTCTGAGAGATATTAATATATATGATCTTTAATCGAAAGAAAAAAATTAATTTACCAAATAAAAGATCAACTATACATACCCCTCATTCATTAATAATATTATTTATTGAAATTGTATTTAATTTCTTTCTTTAGATATCGATGAATGTTCTATTAACAATGGTGGCTGTGAACAAATTTGTCAAAATTTACCTGGTTCTTTTCAATGTACCTGTGAATCTGGTCTGCAAATTGATACTCTTACTGGCAACACTTGCATTGGTAAGTTTCGAATTACAATTTCATAGACATTTCTCATTATCTCATGCTTTTACTTTTGCTTTAACATCGTCGTTATCATCATCATCATCATCATCCTTATATTTTATATTAGACATTAATGAATGCCTTTTACGTAACGGCCATGGACCCTGCCAGGACACTTGTCACAATTTGTGGTCTGGCTACAGATGTTCATGTGATAATTTATCCGGCACTCAATTATCACCGGATGATAATCATACGTGTGTCGATGCTGGTGAATGTTTGCATAACAATGGTGGTTGCTCACATACATGTCTCTCATCAATGGGTCGTGTTTTTTGCTTATGTCCGTCTGGATATCGTATGTCTGATGATGATAAAATGTGTGAAGGTTTGTAAGTCAGGAATATGAGATAAATAAAGTAAAAATAGAAAAATTATGCGGTAGAAAAAATCTTACACTCTAATTAATTTTTGTTTAAATTGAACCAACTTATAGTAGCAAACTGTTTTCTTACACTGATCGAATTTTGTGCATAGTATTATGAATTTGTTCATTAATCCAATGCTTTTTTCATTAAATTAATGAATTTTTTATTCATTCAATGAAAAATGTTTATTAAACCAATGAATTCAGATTAACGAAATCGATTCATTAATAGTACGAACGAAAATTCTATCAGTGTACTATAAATTTGGTAAATTTACTTCGAGTGTGTAACTCAAGTCCAGGGGTATGGCATCAACAAAAAAAAAAATAAGTTATAATAACATCGTTATCACTAGATGGCACTTTGTTCAAAAAATTTACAATTTTCTTTTTTTTTTATTTAAATTTACATAATAACCCAGCCAACAAATTTCTGAGCACTCATAAATTTTGAGTCTTAAAATACTCCAAAATATGTGCCTTTTGTAAGCGCTCATAATTTTGAGTCCAAAATTATTCATATTTGATTCTTTCTTATGAGCCTCTCAAAACTCACTCACAGAAAACAAACTTATTTTGGACTATTTTCTGAATACACATAAAATATTCAAAAATGAATCTGATATGAATAAGAAATTTTTTGAAGATTCTTAAATAGCTCATAGAAATGATTATTGTTTTTTTGAAAACACTCTTTTTTTGGCAGAAAATATGAACCCTCAAAAAACAATCCAAAAAGTTGTCTCTACAATCTAAAAAGCTGTCTCAAAATGAGGGTTCATTTTTCGGACTCAAAAAATTCCAAAATTATTTAAATTTATGAGGAAAATTTCGATTTTATACGTTCTTTTTTCTGAGTCAAATCTGATTACACAGGGGGCTCTTTTGGACGGACCACTTTCATACCCAGCAAACAAAGATGATCATTAATGACTCAGAAATGAGCTCCAAAAACATAAACATTTTTCCACTTTTTCACTGGGAACAAACAACAAAGCAAAAAACAAACGGATATCTCAAATTTTATTATTTGAATATATTCCACGCTTGTATTTTTTCTTATTTTGAGCAGTTTTCAGCAGGTTTTGAGTTTTTAAATATAAGCTCAGCTGATACTAAACAGATACTAAATAGTTGCTCAGGTATTACTAAATTTTAGCGCCCTCTACCGGTGAGTAGTGCAATTTTTGATTTCCTATCTCTATAATTAATAGTCTCTGCTCAAGTCATAACTAAAGGGTTTTGACTTTTTGATTTTTTTTTTTCAAATATTAAATTTTCCATGCCCTAACCAAAAAGGCCATAAAATAATATTAAGAAACTCAATCTTACTTTTTCGCTGCTGTCAAAAAAGTTCCCGCACCAAAAGGATTGAAATTTGGTCTATATTTTTTTAGTTTCATTAAAATATATCTCCGAAGTTTTAAACAAATGAGACTCAAACGATGCGTAATAAAAGCTATTTATGTGTAAAAATTACGGAACCTTTTTGGAGGGACTTTTAGATACATATTTTGTCGTTAATAATAATCATTGCAATAATTCGTTATGTAAATTAAACAAAATCCCCGAGGACAAAATTATTTTTAGAAATTGCATTTGGTGCGGATGGTTTTTTTTGCCAATATGACCCGCAAACACGATATTTGTTATTAATTTAGTAGTGATAGGTAAAATTTTAGTTACAAATGAGTCATAACCTTAATGGACAGGCTTCATCAGTGATTTTCCATTAAATTGTATTATTGTTTATATTTTATTGTCAGATTGTCTCTACTTATATGATAATATATTTTCCGATTAAATCTCGGTTAACCGAAACCGGGTTTATTTTCAACGGTTAACCGGTTTTTATTTTATTATTTTTAGCTTAAAATCCCTTCAAAAATTAAGAAACATAAGTGGCGAATTGCTAAAAAATGTTGGTTCATACTAATTCCAACCCAAAATCTTGCGGCTGTCAAAAATTTATTTTATTAATTATTAATCAATGAAATTTTGATATGACAATATTCTTACTTATGTTTAGCTTATGTTTTTATCGACCCATTCTGCCGTTAAATAGCCAAAAAAGAGTGATAAAAATTACACCTTTTTCGTATTTTGGACTTTTTCATGTTCCTTAAAAGGAAATATTGTCTATTAAAAAGTACTAAAAATATAAAAAAGTTTTCAAATGAAAAAATTTCAACAGTATTCAAACTTATTTTTACTTCCAAAATGTCAACTTCGGCCGATAGATAGATAGATTAGTACCGAAAGTTTCATAATTTTGTCCTCCCAAATCATATAAAAAATTTCATCGAAACGAAATCGATCGAAACTCCCAAACTTTGTTAACAGGGAACCTCTAAAAATATAAAATATTGACCCTCAAGGATAACGGTCAGATTTAATATATTCAACATAAACCTCTCTTGAAAATTCTGAGAATATATATGTCACTCTAGCCGTATTTTAAACTATATTTTTCACTTTTTTATTTTAATTTTTGGTGTTTTTACTGTTTTTTATTTTTAGTCGGTTAACCGGTTTTTTCACAAACGGTTAACCGAAACCCGGTTTTCAAAATAATCCATTTTCGGTTAACCGACGAACCGGTTTTTAAAAAAGTCGGTTTTTGGAAACACTAATACCGCCTAACAGTGCACTCCATGGTATTATATGATTTTTTAGAGATCTCCACCTTCCAAATAAAACAAAAATTTTAAAGTTCTATTAATATTTTTGTACTTTTAACAAACGATGAAAAAAACGTTTGAAAACTTTTTAAAACATTTTATTTTTTATCTCTAATATTTATACCTAATACTGAATCAGGGGATTTCCATCAGCTGCATTTAAAAATGCTTTATGATCCAAAAAATTTCACGCAAGAAACAGAGGAAAAACACATATGACGAAATTTAACAGCGAATGAGATAAAATGAAGGAATTCGGGAAAACAAAAAAATAATAAAATCATTTTTACAACAAAAAAATAAAAGTTAAAAGCAAAAAAATTTATTAATTAGAAATTTATTAATTTAGTTCGAGGCCAATTTCCTTATTATGAATTAACATAATAAGTAGGTACTTTTTTCAAAAACTGCTATTTTTCTTCATCAGGATATTCTCCTGGTAAATACTTCACAGAGTTTTTGCTTTCAAAAACCTCTACACTTTCAGGAATGAAAAGACAATCGTTTTGGGGATTTTACGATTAAATGTGCTAAAATCCCAAAACGTATTTAATAAATTGTGAAAAATTATCTGCTGAAGGCATGTCCCTATCCGGATTTCATTCTTGCCTAAGGAAATCGTCAGGGGACGACGTTTTCAGAATTTCTGGAAATACTTTTTAAGTTAAATTACTAACTCAATGAGAATTTCTTGTTCTCGTCTAATTCCTTTAATGCAATTAATTAATATCCCGATAAAAATAAATAAATAAAAAAAACTAATATGCAAGTGCTTGTGCAAATTTAAATGTTTCTGACACTTCAGAAAACATTGTTTTTTATTGTTGTTTATACATGAATGGATGTCACTGCATTGCTAGATCTGTCAAAATAACAGAGTAGTATATTGGAAGATAACAAAGCAAATTGTGGTAATTTTTGTTGTTGTTCTTTTTTCTTTGATATTTTAAATGTTTAATAACGCTCCTAGACGAGAACAAGAAATTCTCATTGAGTTAGTAATTTAACTTGACAAATATTTCCAGAAATTCTGAAAACGTCGTCCCCTGACGATTTCCTTAGGCAAGAATGATATCCGGATAGGGGCATGCCTGTAACGGATTATTTCCACAATTTGTTAAATTCGTTTGGAATTTTAGCACATTTAATTTCTTTAATGCAATTAATTTATATTCCGATAAAAATAAATTTAAAAAAATTATATTTAGTTTATTTCGTCTTTTTAACTGAGCTACACTCAGATAAAAAAGTTCGTAAAAAAAATTGTAAACAGTTTCCAATCGCACTTTACTATTTATACCCTACACCACTATGTGGTCAGGGTATTATAAGTTTGTGCTGATGTTTGTAACACCAAAAAATATTGGTCCTAGACCCACCTTATAGTATACCGATCGGCTCAGAATTTTTTTTATTTCGATTTAACGATGTCCGTCTGCCGTCCGTCCGTCTGTCCGTCTGTCTGTCTGTATGTCTGTCTGTCTGTCTGTCTGTCTGTCTGTCTGTCTGTCTGTCTGTCTGTCTGTCTGTCTGTCTGTCTGTCTGTCTGTCTGTCCATGCATTCTTGTGCGCACTCTACAGGTCGCAAATATTTTTGATGAAACTTGGTACACCGACTTATGTCGGCCCAAGGACGACGCCTATTGATTTTGGTGAACATCGGTCCATGTTTAGACATAGTGCCCATATAAGGGTCCTACCAAAATTATATTGTTTATATGCTGCAGGTCGCAAATATTAAGATATTTTGATGAAATTTGGTACACCGACCTATGGCAGCACAAGGACGAAGCCTATTGATTTTGGTTAACACCGGTCCATGTTTAGACCTAGTGCCCATATAAGGGTACCCCCAAAATTATATTGTTTATACGCTGCAGGTCGCAAATATTAAGATATTTTGATGAAATTTGGTATACCGACCTATATCAGCCCAAGGATGAAGCCTCTTGATTTTGGTGAACATCGGTCTATGTTAAGACCTAGTGCCCATATAAAGGTCCCCCCAAAATTATATTGTTTATACGCTGCAGGTCGCAAATATTAAGATATTCTGATGACATTTGGTACACAGACCTATTTTGGCCCAAGAACGAAGCCTATTGATTTTGGTGAACATCGGTCCATGTTTAGACCTAGTGCCCATATAAGGGTCCTACCAAAATTATACTGTTTATATGCTGCAGGTCGCAAATATTAAGATATTTGGATGAAATTTGGTACCCAGACCTATCTTGGCCCAATAGCGGAGCCTATTGATTTTGGTGAACATCGGTCCATGTTTAGACCTAGTGCCCATATAAGGGTCCCACCAAAATTATATTGTTTATACGCTGCAGGTCGCAAATATTAAGATATTCTGATGAAATTTGGTACACAGACCTATTTTGGCCCAAGAACGAAGCCTATTGATTTTGGTGAACATCGGTCCATGTTTAGACCTAGTGCCCATATAAGGGTCCCCACAAAATTGGCTATATTTTAATGAAATTTGGTGCGCTAACTCGCATTATAGAAAATTTTGACACAAGCCTCATTTTAACCCATTTGAATTTCGGATCCAAACATTAGTTGGCTTTTACCCAGACTGGTGTAGGGTATTGTATAGTCGGGATGCCCGACTTTAACCTTTTTACTCTTTTTATACTGATTTTTAGTACAATTTCTTTTTTTAGTAATCATTTTTGCTATTCTCTTATTACAAATTACGGATTTTTTTACTAATTCTCGCTGCTGATTTCAGCAAAATATTTTACTAATTTTTCAAAACCGATTGCTAAATTTAACAGAAAAATATACTAATTTAAACAATATTTTTTTTGGATTTTTTACAATTATTGTTTAGTTTGTATTTGTTACTATTGATATATTCTTAGTTTGGAAATAACACTCAGAAAATTTTATTGTATCTCCAATGCATAAAAAGGTCAAACAATTTACTGAAATTTAGTAGCTGCAACTAATTGTTTATACTAATTTCATTGTACTAAAATTATGATATGATAACTGATTTTACCAAATCGATTTTGAATTGCAGTTTACATAATTTTTACTAAAATTTAGTAGCGGCTACTAATTTTATTGTACTACAGATCAGCAGACATGTGTTGCTAAAATTAGCAAAAAATACCGCTGGCCTCGAAACAGTTAAATTTCCCGTAATAACAGCAACATTTTGAGTAGCCATTACAGACTTTTTTGGTTGAGTGTAGCAATTAAATAAAAAATCTACAAATTTTAAATGGAAATATAACAGAAAATCCGTATTTTTGTGTAATTTATTTTTTAAATAAAAAACAAAAAAAGTTGAAAATATATTTCTTTGCATTTTAATTGTAATCATTTAAAAATAAATGTACGGATAAGTTTTTAAATAAACCGCAGTCAGTTACTGTAATAATCAGGGCAAGGACTTTCATGCAAATGCATGTTTGTAGTCAGTGGCGCAAAAATGATTTTGACCAAATACTTTTCCGAATCAAAGAATTTGCAAAAAAAATTGCATGGATTTTTTGTTGCATATTTTTGCAAATTTTGCTTTTAAGTGCATATTTTATTGCATATTTTATGATTTTTATTGCATATTTTTGCATATTTTGCACATTATTGCATATTTTTTAATATTTTTAAATATGAAATTCGATTTAAGAATTCATACTTTAAAACTAAAAAAAATTCTAAAGAATTAATTATTTGGAAGCTCTGTTGGTAATATAACACTAAACTAGAAAGAGAAACACATAGTATACAATATGTTGTCATCCACTTACACATTTTTCATAGATGTAATTTTAAATTAACGTTTTCGGGTGTTATTGCTCACAAATAGAAAGTTGAAAAGTTTTATAAAAATTATTTTAAGGAAACTTGTCTCCGACCATTAATTTTTGACATTTTTTTTCTCTGATTTACGAAAGTGAGTACGATTTTTTAGTACACATATTTAATTTCTACCCACATAGCATTTGGAAGATTGTTTTGTCAAAAATCACCTAAGAGAGTCTTCTTCGAGTACTTTTGATGACCAAATACTGATTAATCACTTGCGTGCTTGAAAAAATAATCGAAAATGATTCTCGCTTATGCTTAAAAGAGATTTATTGAAAATTATATTGCGCATTTAAAAAATGCTTGTTATGTTGTTTTTGTTTAAAAAGTGATTTATTAAAAATACAATAACAAAACCTACAGCAAACACAAATTGATCATACAGGTGCTTGAAATGTGACTGTTTTCAATGTTATTTTAGAATAATATTTTGCGCAGCTGAAAAAGTGCTTATTATGTTGTTGTTTTTGCTTATAACGGGACAATATTTTACTTGCTTTGAAGCAGACGTCCAATATTTGAACATTGTAAATTTTTGTTTATTTATCTCAGTGGATTCGTGGTATAAAGTTGTGTAATTTTATAAAAGTAAATATAAGTAATTTAATATTATAATATTTATATATTATAATTTTAGTGAAAAATGATTTTTAAATTAAAAAAGATGATGTCAGCCAAACAATTAAAAAGCAAAAAAAAGAAGCCGAAAAATTAATAGAACCAAAAAATAAGTTCTCAGAAAATTTTCATTAACAAATATTTTTGCTATTTTATTATAATTTTGTTTATATTATTGTATATAATTTTAACAAACTTAATTAAATAACAATTTACATCAAATAAATATTTTGTTTTTTTTAAGGTAAACAATTAGAAATACGGCTAAAAAATGACACGAAAAAGACTCCCGAGCAATCATAATCACGACCAAAAATGACTCGAAAAAGATTCGCAAATTTTTAGAAAACGACTAAAACATGACTCGAAGAAGACTTACAAATAATTATAAATAAGAGTCAGAAATGAGTCGAAACTGATCAGAAAAGCGCGTCATAAAAGACTCATCAAGAAGAGTCGCGGGTAGGGTACCATTTTCTCACGACAAAACAGTCATTTATGATCAGAAAATGAGCTCAAATATGATCATTTTAATCGTCCAGAGGAGTCATAAATGACTCGAATGTGATCAAAAATTTCATAAAATGCTATGTGGGTATTTTATAATAAAGTTTTTTTTCCGGTAAAATGCCACACACAAAAATACATTTAACTATGTGTATTTGAAGACATATTCAGTGTGTTCGTTTACACGAATTTCTTACTACTTTTACTACAATTGCAAAGTTTTTGTTTACTTTTTGTATTGAATTTTTCCAGCTGTAGTAAATATAGTAACTTGTAGTAAGTAAACGAACAAGCTTATTGTAACCGATACCTGAATTTTTACGTTTATGTTAGTTTTTAATAAATATAATTAAAAAAACATTTATTTTTAATTGCATATTTATCGGTTTTTAGTGCATATTTAGTTATAAATGCATATTTAAGTGCATATTTTCCATTTTATAGTGCATATTTTAAGCGCATATTTTCGATTTTTTAGTGCATGAAAGTCCTTGCCCTGGTCATAATATTTTCAGTGTAGTATTATTTATAAAATCATTGCTCTACCATATTATTTTTGGTATAGTTGGCAATTTCTGTTTGGGTACTTTTACGAACCCACAAATAAACTTTAGTTTCTCTATTTCTCCTGATTCATGTATCACTAATATTTTCATAGTTTCGTATCCATTATTTACCCTTTCTCATAATTGTAAATCTGTTTAATTTATTTGCAGATATTAATGAATGTGAACGACCCGAAGTTATGGCGGAATGTTCTACTGGCTGTGAAAACACCTATGGTTCATATCGTTGTATAACTCCTCTCAATAATCGGGAAGATGTTGAAGAAACTACATTCGAAACAAAACACGATAATAATGAAGATACGGAGGAAATTATTAGAACCTCAGAAGAATGCTCAGTGGGTTATAGAGCTCACGATGGCAAGTGTGTGGATATCGACGAATGTCAAGAGGGAACAAGTGGTTGTGAAATATGTTCAAACACCGAGGGTGGCTATGAATGCAACTGTCCACCAGGTTTTAATTTAGCAGCTGATGGGAAACGTTGTGTTGATATAGATGAATGTTCTATAGTTATGGAAGAAAATGAATATGAAGCTTCTTATAAAATATGTTCACATGGTTGTCATAACACTATTGGTTCATTCTATTGTTCGTGTCCGGAAAGGCAACACATAACCAACGATCGTCGTACTTGTGTGGTGGATACTTGTGAAGATTTACAGAATGCGGATTTCAATAAGACCAGATGTTCTTATGATTGTGTTGATTTAACTAGTGGTTCATATCAATGTTTATGTCCAGAAGGCTATAAACTTACCGAAGATGGTTTTAATTGTAGGGAAATGGAAAATATATGTGCCCAAAATTTGGAAGCCTGTGAACCTGGCACTTGTCAAGCTACTGAAGACAATATGAATTTTATATGTAACTGTCCCATGGGTTTCGAAGAAATGGATAAGAAGTGTGTAGATATCAATGAGTGTTCCACGGGTCAACATCAATGTACTCATGAGTGTTTAAATACCAAAGGTGGTTACTATTGTAAGTGTCCTGAGGGCTTCCAATTAATAGAAGGCAGTAGTTACGAGTGTGAAGATATTAATGAATGTTTAATATCTGGTATCTGTGGAAATCTTATGTGTAATAATTTCCCTGGTAGTTTTAATTGCTTGTGCGACGATGGATCTGAACCAAATACGGAAGGCATCTGTTCGAGTATGTTAGTGGATAGCTGCATCAATCATAAATGTTCTCACGAGTGTATTACAGAGGAACAAGGTTTCCGTTGTGCCTGTCCCGGTAATATGACTTTAGATGATTCCGGTATTAATTGTGTGGTAGCAGATATTTGTGCCGTTAATAAAAATGGCTGTGAACACTTGTGTAGCTCTGAAGATTTGGGTTCTTGTTCCTGTTATAATGGTTTCACATTAGATGGCAATGGCAAATCTTGTCTTGATATCGATGAATGTCAAATTAAAAATGGTGGTTGTCATCAGTTATGTACTAATTATGCAGGTACGTTTAAGTGTTCCTGCCATCAGGGTTTTGAGTTTCTCGATGGGGCCTTAAAGGACTATTGCTTTGACATCGATGAATGTTCCTTGGGTTTACACAATTGTCAAAGTGACATGATCTGTGAAAACCTAAATGGTTCATTTACCTGCCTATGTCCTAAGGGCTATGCTTTGGGCTTATCTTCTACGCCTGTTAATATCATTCCATTATCATCTAATGAAAATTTTGAAAATTCATATGATCATTCTTATCAAACATCATCTGAATCATTTTCATCTGCTTCTTTACCTGTGTGCTTAGACATTGATGAATGTTCTATTAATAATGGTCGATGTACACATATTTGTATGAACTTACCGGGTTCCTATGAATGTTCATGTCCACCTGGTCATTTGTTAAGTGAAAAAGATAATACAACTTGTATACTGGTCGATGTGTGTCTTAAAGATAATGGTGGTTGCTCTCATGCTTGTCACAATATGAATGGTCAGGTTATGTGCTCCTGTCCGGAGGGTTATCGTTTACATGATGATGGTAAATCTTGCTTGGACACTGATGAATGTTTTCTTACTAATGGCGGCTGCGATCATATTTGTCATAATAGTGCTGGTAGTTATTCATGTTCATGTCAAGTCGGTTTCATGCTTTCAGCCAATGGTCATTCATGCTTGGACATTGATGAGTGTTTCGATGGTTTAGCAAATTGTTCATTTATATGCATAAATCTTCTAGGTTCTTATGCCTGTGCTTGTGAGGCTGGATTTGAGTTGGCTGAAAATCAAAGGACTTGTTTGGACATAGATGAATGCGCCCTGGGAAGACATGATTGTTCCCACGAATGTGTCAATGTAGATGGTGGTTTTCAATGTACCTGTCCCGAGGGATACTATTTGGGAGAAACCCATACATCCTGCCTAGACGTAAACGAATGTATTGTTACAAATCATGGTTGTAGTCATAATTGTTATAATACCATGGGCTCCTATATGTGTTCATGTCCTGAGGGTTTAACACTCTCCGAAGACGGTAAGAAATGTATTAACACCATGTGCAATAAAGACAATGGTGGTTGTTCTCATATATGTGATTCCGAAAAGGGTTGTACATGTCCTTTCGGTTTATCTTTGAATGAAGATGGTAAGACTTGTGACGATATCAATGAATGTTTAATAAATAATGGTGGTTGTACTTACAACTGCCATAATACTGAAGGATCCTTTGAATGTCTATGTCCAGATGGTTCAAAACCGGAGCATAGTGAAGATAATTGTCCCATTACCTGTCCTGCCGGTTTCACCTTCAGCCTTGATAATCCCACCAAATGTGAAGATATCGATGAGTGTTCTTTACCCGGTGTTTGTCAATATAATTGTCGCAACTTCAATGGTTCTTACGAGTGTCTATGCCCCACTGGCTATCGACTAGAAAATGGTCGTGATTGTACAGATATCGATGAATGTTCTGTGGACAATGGTGGCTGTATAGGAGGAAAATGCATTAATCATAATGGTGGTTATGAATGTAAATGTCCTTTGGGTTATCTTTTGGCATCGGATAGAAAGACATGTGAAAAACGTTTGGAAATGCGTGATCAATGTCGTCCATTTGTGGCTCCCACTAATGGTGAAATACATTGTACGAAATATCGTCATAAGAAAAAACGTTTCTATAATACCAAATGTAAAGTATGGTGTTATCAAGGATATCGTCTTGAGGGTCCTACTCAACGTTATTGTAATGCTTCTGGTCAATGGGATGATTATCAAAATCAATGTTTGCGTAAGTAATAATGTTTTTGTACTAAGCTGATTTGCCTACAAAAGGAGTTATGTGCAGTTAAAAAAAATCTAATCTTAAAAGAAAATCAAAAAATGATTTCGATAAGTACCACTTCCATGCAAAAAATAAAATAGAAATAATGCTTAACAAACCACTTACCTCCATAGTATGGGCTTGCTCATAAATGCTTTGCATGTAATGCCTAGCGTGTTCACAAAAGCATCAGCTGGCAACACTGCAACTGTCTGATGTTCAAAAATGCATCATCAGGTGATTTGCATCGACATCGCAATCACAAATGCGTATCAGATGCAGAGCAGTGATACATTTTCGAATTGGCGCTAAAAGGTACACATGCTAATTTTTACTGTGTTCTCTATCACATATCAAAATTTCGTTCAGATTTGAGAGAACCACCCACAGATACCTTACTTGTTAGTTTTTGCCGTTTTATTTTAATTAAAGAACTTCAAAAAAAATCAGTAGATGCAGTTTATTTCGAAGCAATTTCGAAGCAATATTTATTATTAAAAAAAATCAATATTTATAATTCATTTAATTAAATTCAGTATTTATCATTTTTAAATTTTTAGAAAGAAATAAAGTAGAATTGATTAAAAATTGCTTTTTTTATCAAATAATAGCTGAGTTGCAGAAAGCTAGGCACTGTGGGCCAGCAACTCCATATTTTGGCAAAAAGTACATTTTAGGTAGATCGAAAATTTAATTATATTTTCAGAATACACAAATGCTGGGTATCATATGAATGAAATATTACACCATTTTGTCTAAAGGAATTATGTTGATAAGAGTTCAGAAATCATTTATTCATTTTTTAATTTAAGCAATGTGTAGTTAAATAAAAATTTCTGCAGAATTTTCCTTTTTTGGTTATCACAAACTAATAATTTATAGCCAATTCACAAAACAAAAATGGAAAACGGCTGAATATTTATGACAAAACTTAGTAATTTTTTATTTGAGTATTAAGCTACATTCACAGTGATGGAGTACTCCACTCTACAGAGTGGATTTTGTTCCTTTCTTTTTCGCACTTACATATTTTTTGTATCATGCCATCTCTATTTTAGTAGACTCCACTCTCACTGTGAATGTGGCTTTAGAATTGAATAATTTGTTGAAAAATATGCTTTCCCATAAGAAAGCTCTAAAAGTTCCAAGAATTATTAAACAAATTTTAATGCCAGTTTATTTCCCAAGACGTCTACTACCTAAGTTCTACCTGTCTAAACTAGCTTTTTATAAACTTTCTTAATTTGGGCCTATAACTGAAAAAGTTCCTTCAGATCTCGCTGATTTCCAGCATTCCAGAGTTTTAGTAAAAACTAAAAAATAGGATTAAAAATTACATTAATGAGGATAGCTTCTTATTACAAAAATGATATCGCAAATAAAATATTTAAAATGGCGCATCTAATATGGCGCCAATTCTGAATAAGCACGAAACACTTTTTAAGTTTTGAATTATTTCTGGCATTGAAGTTAAATTTTCAACTTTGTGTTTTCAGAAACTTATAGCATAATTTCATGACAAATATTTTTGCTGAATATTTTGACCCTCTAACTATTCAACTTATGGTTCTTTTTTATCACTTTTTAAAAAGGGGAACAAACTACCCTTTAATTGTAGAGTTAGAGGGTTAAAATATTCCACAAAAATTTCCCTCGTAGTGTTTTGCATAAGTTCCCTGAACACATCCTATATCTAAAATGGAAGATTCACATGGTTTCTAATGCCGATTCACAATAAACATTAGACCAGACGTAAACTTTTAAAATGTCAATAGGTACACGTATATTTTTTTCTGAATTTCCCGGGATCCCGGGAATTCCCGCTCGTTACAAAATAAAGCCAACATATGTTGTACTTAAAAACTCGATTTCTATTAAAACACCGTCCGACAAAGTTCATCTTTTGGTTGTAACCATGATAAAATCTACTTAATATATTCTGAAAGGAGGTCTAAATATAAAATATGCTTGACTTCCACTTTTTCTAGATCAATTCGTTTAATAGTTTAAATCGCGAATTTCTATTTAGGTAATATATTTATATGGATGGCGGTCTTAATTTTAAAATGAAATATAAATATTAATTATATTTCTAAATATTAATTCGCGGTTGAAACGGTTACAAGAATTGGTATAGAAAAAGTGAAAGACACGGGTATTTTAATTTCTTCCCTTCTTTCAGGATATATTGGAATTGCTAATGGGTGCAAATTTGTGTCGGACCAGTTTTATAGTCAGAACTAAGATAGATTTTTTGCTTAAGTATTTCTTAAATATGGAATCCAAAAATTTGTATTTCTAATGATTTTGTTTCTGTGCAGATTTTCAGAAGTATTCGTATAGAATCATTTTATAAAAAAGTGTAAAAGTGAGTATTCTTTACACAAATTATTACGCAAATTCGTATAAAAATCAACACTACATAGAATATTATTAAATAATATTTTATTTACCTTAACACACTAGATATAGTGAAAAATATAATTTAATACGTATGCTATAAAAATAGTTTACTATCAACATGGATTTATTTTGTAGGTTAAAAAATAATTATAATATGCATTTAAAATTAACAGTTCGTTGTCGTTCATAAATCTGTACTTCATAATTTGTCGATCAGAATTGAATTCCATAGGAAGCAGCTGGATAAAAATAACATTGTAAGAATTTCGTTGATGTTAGTCTAATTGAGTTGTTTCAATTTGCTTATTTGTTTCAATTCAATAAATAGTTCATCATCAATTATTAACCCATAAAGGCATAGAATATTGAGGATGGGTTTGTAGCAGGATCCGGAAATACGTATTCTATACTGCTGGCATTATCGAATTTTTAAATTTTTATTCTATGTATGTAATTTACTTGTCAAAATTTTATCATCTCTCTTTTAATTTCAAATTAATTTAAATGAAAATATGATAATATTTGATCTCAAATTGACGAAAAACATTCATTAAATAGTTTCTTAACTTTAATTGATATCTTCTGAATATAAATTTTTTATGCTATTTTTTTAAACTATTTAAAAAAATGGTTAATGTATTTTAAATTAATATATAAAGAAATCCAAAATAATTTGAAAAACCATCTGCATGATATTTAAAAAATACAATTGAAATAGCAGTTGAAATTTAAATAAACTTTTTTGAAGTGAAAAAACCTCAAAATACTCAATTGAAAATTCGAAAATTTTATTTGAACAAAGATCACCATTTTAAAGAAAAAATTTTTTTCTGAAGTTCGAGTATTTGTTTTTGGTTTAACTTAACCAAATTCAACTTACATCCAAAAACACTTTGGCCTAAATAATATCTTTTTATACCCTACACCACTACGTGGTCAGGGTATTATAAGTTTGTGCTGATGTTTGTAACACCAAAAAATATTGGTCCTAAACCCACCTTATAGTATACCGATCGGCTCAGAATTCTTTTTTATTTCGATTTAACGATGTCCGTCTGCCCGTCCGTCCGTCTGTCTGTCCATGCATTCTTGTGCGCATTCTACAGGTCGCAAATATTAAGATATTTTGATGAAACTTGGTACACCGACCTATGTTGGCCCAAGGACGAAGCCTATTAATTTTGGTTAACAGCGGTCCATGTTTAGACCTAGTGCCCATATAAGGGTCCCCCCAAAATTATATTGTTTATACGCTGCAGGTCGCAAATATTAAGATATTTTGATGAAACTTGGTACAAAGACCTATGTTGGCCCAACGACGTAGGCTATTGATTTTGGTGAACATCGGTCCATGTTTAGACCTAGTGCCCATATAAGGGTCCTACCAAAATTGGCTTGGTTACAAACTGCAAGTCTCAAATATTAAGATATTTTAATGAAATTTGGTTCGCTGACTCACATTATAGAAAATTTTAATACAAGTCCCATTTTAACCCATTCCAATTTCGGATTCAAACATTAGTTGGCTTTTAACTAGACTGGTGTAGGGTATTGCCCGACTTTAACCTTTTTACTCGTTTTATACTAATTCAGTTTATTAAAGTTTAAATCGTATATTTTAATATCAAATATTTCTTATTTAAATTAATTTCAAATCAATTCTTTAAATTTAAATTTATTTGGCTTCCAAAATTGAAATATTTAAGGGCTAAAACTTCTGTAAAAGAATTTAAAAAATCCCGAGAAATCCCGCATAAAATTTTAGGGATTGCGGGATTGAAAAAAGGGCGGAATTCCCGGGTCATAAACCCTAATGGGCACCCTATTGGATCTGCCATGTTGAATTTTTAAAATTTAATTTCAGATTCGTCATCTGCTACCCAAAAACTTTACCTGGTAGAAATTTTAAGTAAATCAGATGACATTGGAAATTTAATGAAAAAATTATTTGTCGCCATATTATTGTCCGCCATTTTGAATTTCAAAATTGAATTGCAGATTTTTAATCAGCGGTCCTTACACCTATATAATTGGTTATGTTAAGTTCAATATATTAAAAAATAAAAATTCAGGGCCAACATTATGGATGCGCCAATTTGAATTTTAAACTTTTTATTTCAGATTCGTGATCAGTAACTTCCAAACCCCCCTTTATGATACTTTGGGCCAAAATTCGATGATGATCGCCCACAGTGCACTGCCACCATATTGTTTTTAAATGTAGGCAATTTATGAGCATGCACGAAAATAATTTTACTTATATACTTTTACCTCTAGTTGCCACATTTTTCATCCGATTTTCATAAGTAATACCTTTCTGGAAAGGTTGTAATGTTATATTGTTTACAACTTCATTAGTTGTTTCAAAAAGCCACCGCAAGATCGCGCTAATCTAGCATTTATTTAAAAATTATAAAAAATTTAAATTTTGCCGCCTCGAAAATGATTTTTATGATATGTCGTAGTGGAACTTTTTTTCCTCATGCCAAAAGCTATCGAAAATTTGATGGCACAATATCAAAAAATTTTTGTCCATACAAATCGGCCCACTCTAATGGACATGAATGCATGTTTATGGAGCATGCACGAACATATATTCCACCTGCATGGATCCATACATGTCGATTTTTAGCTGGGTCTGTAATAAAAATTAAAATATGAATAATACAAAGTAATATGATTTTACGCAAGTCATATTAAGCGTTTTTTTTAATATGTTGCCAATAAGGCATAAATAAATTTTTTCGACACCGTACTCTTTTTCAATCAAAAATTTAATTTAAATGATTATCTTTTTAATTGAAAATTAATTTGAAATCAAACAAAATTTGAATTTAAATTTCATTGGCGCTATTCTTTTCTGTGTAATCTTTCTGCTTTTCTGCTAGTAATCTTTGAGATATTGACGACAATTTTTCATAAGTACCAAGATACACGACATTCCCTTACTCAATGCAATTATTGGTTGTAGTAACCAAAATATACTAAAGTCTGCACATTTTTATCTGTCTATACATTTGGTATGAATTAATTAGATTACGTGTGTGGTGACACTACTGTTGAGCATACCATAATTTTTGTCAGCCCTACTTATTTTAAAATATAAAAAATTCGTTTTACAAATTTTAGAGCATTGCATTTTTTTGAATGAGGATGAAAAAGTTTTTTATGTGTTTATATTTCAGAATCTGAATATTTCTCTAAAAAAAAAATATTAATAATAATATCGTGTTGGCCCCTCCTCAAAGAAATTCTCTATACGATGCTACTTTTGAATTATTAATTGCAAGAAAGGTTTTAAGTTAACAGCAATTATCAGTTTTTAAATAACGATAACTGTCTACTAAAGGGCTGCACAAAACCTTTTAAATGACGTTTATAACAACATGGTAGCCTAACACACAGTCCACCAACTAGTTTTGAAAAAGAGTTGCCTTTGCTATTTTTAACTATTATGTTAGTGACTTCCCACGGTAGGATGTCAGTAATACATAGAATTTGAAAGGCAACATCCCACCGTGGGTAGTCACTTAAACATAGAAATGGCAAAGACAACTCTGTTTCAAGACTAGTTGGAGGACTGTATGTTAGGCTACCATATTGTCTTGAACGTCATTTAAAAGGTTTTGTGCAGCCCTTTATTATCTACCATGCTGAAACAAAAACCGATTTAAAAATTTGAAATCCTTGATATCAGTGGAGATAATTGTCTTCATATTCCGCCTTTTTTAATTTTCTTGAGTTACCGGTCCAATATCTTATTATTCGCACATTACCGTTATAAATTACTATTAAGGTGTTTTAGCTGTATTTACGTATATTACGAAACTCAACCGTTAAATACCAAAATAGAAACGGTTAAATATGACGACAATTACCCTTAATGATATTAGCGTGTAAAAATGTTTATATCGGTTTTGGCTCCGGCATGGTAGACGTTATATTAAAACTGAAACGGTAACCAACGTTAGTTGAAAGAAAATTAAATTTCTTTAAATCGTTTGATAAATTTAACTAAATTTAAGTTGTTTTAGACGTTAGTCTAATAATACTTATGTATTATCAATTTTACAAAACTGCAGTAAAGTGCTTGGAAGCAGAAGCATAATTATTTTATTTTTCGTCTTATAAAAAGTAGTTCAAAAACACTTAACTCTTTTTCGTATATGCTCAGCAGTTATGTTTAAGTTTATATTTTTCTTTTTCTTAATCTTCTTATATAAAATTAATTTTTCCTTTAGCAATTGTATGCCCACGTATACCAATACCACAAAATGGTGTCATATTGCCGCAATCTTGTTCATTAGGTACAACTTATATGGGTGAACACTGTCGCTTGAAGTGTAACGTTGGCTATATGCCAGTTGGAAAAACAGTTACTGTCTGCACATCACAAATGCAATGGTCCTATGATGGCACATTTGAATGTATGCCAATATATACCGAGACACGTCTAGGTACTACAAATGATTTCACACCTTTGGCATTGCCAACAGTGCCAACGCTGCCATCATTACCCAGCATACCAACCACCTACAATACACGTCCTTTGCCTAGTTTCAATTGGAAACCCTCCACGTTTAGTGGAGTTGGAGTGCAAAGACCTTATATTAAATGTCCTCGTAATACAACAGTATATTTGGTTAATGGTGAACGTACTGCTCACATTATATTGGCGAAGCCTGTTACTAATTTGGATTACCGTTATATTGAATCTTCTCCCGCTTGGACTAAAAATTTGCAAGCACATTTAGGTGCTGGTACTTACGCAGTGGTATTCCGTGGTCATGATCCCATTTCGGGTAGAAAAGCACGTTGTAAGACTGTCATAAATGTAAGACATGCTGAGGGCCCTAAAATTAATTATTGTACAACATCATTTGAGGTGACATTGGCTAAAAATCAAGCTTATCGTTCAGTGGTATGGGAAGAACCCCGATTTGATGAAACATTGGGTGGTATTAAGAAAATCTATAAATCTAGGGTAATATTATTAACGAGTAAATCGAAAACTTTCAAACATTTCATAAGCTAAAATTCCATTTCAGATTCCTGGTGAATTATTTGGAGCTGGTGTACATACAGTATATTATGAGGCCACTAGTGAAGATGGTTTAACAGCAAGATGTGAATTTCAAATCACAGTAAAAGGTAAAAATTTTTATTGTCAAAAATTACATTACAAATAAAATAAGTTCATGCTGACAACCGAACTTGTGATGCTTACGTTAAACAGAAAATCAATAAAGATAATTTTTATTTAACTGTGACTATAAAATTTAGTAATAAAAATTATCAGTTGCTACAGGCGAATCACTCGATCGACAAATTCGATCACATTGAACTAGATATCGGTGGATAAAATGAGACAAATTTGAGATCAAATTATATCTTGGTCAGAGCTAGGTAGATCTGGCAACATCTTACTGTATCATATTATATCTAAATTAGTTTAGTGGTATCTTATTTTATCTAATTATATCATATTTTTATATAATTGTGTCTTGGCATATATGTTCCAATATATAATTGTACAAAATTGCATATGATAATATATGACTATATCAAAACTTTTCTACTTGGGAGGGGCTAGGTAAAGAATGATACAGTTGCATATTTAAGATATAGTCTCATATAATATTATATAATTATGCCTTCATATAAATGTTCCAATACATGAGTATATAAATTTGTATATGATAATATATGACCATATCAAAACTGTTTTTACTTAAGTAAAGAACTTATACCTACCCTACGGGAAATTTTAACAAACTGTCACCGAACTGGCCCCTTTATATGAAATAGACTGGTCACTTTTACATGGCGTTGTCATAGGAGGGGGCAATTGACCCCTTGTGACATGTCACAGGACAAATCCCAGGACAGGTCCCTGAACTTTGTTTTTTATGAGAGTTCAGTAACCTGTCCTAGGATTTGTCTTGTGACTTGTCACAAGGCGTCAATTGCCCCCTCCTATGACAACGCCATGTAAAAGTGACCAGTCTATTTCATATAAAGGGGCCAGTTCGGTGACAGTTTGTTAAAATTTCCCGTAGGGTATAAACTGATCTTCTTACTAAATAATTCTTTCAACAAAATTTATTTGTAGGTTTTTTAATTTTGGTGTCAGCTCAAATTAAAAAGATCTGGTGTCAAATCTCGGAAGAGATCATATATTATCATATATTATCAGATCTAACCATATCTGATCATATATTATCAGATCTAACACCAGCCATAATTAGATTAAATCATATATATTTAGATAGAAATAGATCTTATTAGATCTAATCTTATTTAAACGGGTTGTCAGTACAAATTTATTTTCTATAGAAATATTATACAAATTTTTATTAACACCTAATTCTCTTTGTAGAAGCATCATCGACTCTTCAAACATCTATGCCTGCGCTTAGTTTTACGCCACCGGCATCGGTATCGCATACCTCGTCTTCTAACAACATGATGTATACCAATGGTGGTCGTCCTAGTCCCGTATTGCCAGCTCCCATTTCCCCAATGCAACATCCTGTCATGGCTAATGCTCAACTTTTAGCTGGTCATGAATCGTTTATTGTATGCCCTGGACAAAAACCAGTTAAAGTTACACATTCTCAAACTGTAAGTTATTATTGGCCTGAATGGTTAATACGCTTACGCTATCGCCACAAACTACAGCATAACTCCAAACAAAATGCATTCCACTAATATTAGTTTTAAATCGACTGGAAAGTTTGTAACAAAAATCTATTTATTTTGCTCTCAAATTTCAATTCTAGTGTAATTTGATGTTATTATTGTTTATTTTCTTCTTCTTTTCCAGGTCGACTTACCATCCAATTGTATTTTGAAGAATGTGCGACTTAATCCTTTCCGTCAGTTGATGTCACATCGTCTTATGCCCCGATTGTGGGCTTCATATTATTAAACAACTTTTAATACATTTTTATACAAATTAAATATAGGATTTTTAAAATGTATGTAATTTTTTCCTTTTAATGAATATGATAAGATAATTTGCATTTGTAAATTATAAGATTTTAAAAAATAAATTAAATTAAAGAAGAAACTGTTCACCGAGATCGTAAGATTTGAACCCCTGAGGTTTTTTTGTGGATTTTCCTTAAGTCGTAGGCCAGACATAAACGACCGGTGCCCTCAAAGTCAACATAACCAGTGCCAAATTGATGTTTGGTAAATCCGTAGTACCTACTTTCTAACAAGTAACAACTCTCAACGCGGACTGGTTCAAATTTTGTGCGTTTTTCCATGCAGAGAATATGTACAATAGGGTGGACCTTATTTTTCAACTTGCGATTTAAGGCCATCCCCCCCCCCTCCCCTAGAAATGGGAATTTGGGTATGAAAATAAACCATGCACAAAATTAAGGTGATCGTATAACGGGAACACGTGACGCATCGGCTCTGAAATTTGAAACACGATTTAAATACAAGGCGAAAAGCTAATTTTTTTTAATACTGGCTCTTAATTAACTATATTTTTAGAAAATGTAAATAGAATCATAATCTAGACTGAATTATCTTTCTGGTAATGCATAAAAATCCAAAATCGGTTGGAAAATATTTAAGTAATTGCAATTTCCTCAGACCATTGTAGGGTTACAATGAGATAAATTATAAAAATCGTAAAAAATAAAATATTTTTTTCAAAAATTTACAATGTTATATTCTAGTTCCATTTCTAAGATCCACAAATATTCAGATATACATTTTTGTCTTCCTTGGGTTATGATAACCTAGTCCCAGGTATGGCCAATTTTGCACAACTCTAGTTTTGAGTTTTTTAAAATAGATGTTTACTACTCGTCAATACACCTTATACTACACTTATAAAAAAAAGTTAGTACAAAAGTCTGTTAAACGCGTTCTGACGCAAATGAACTGATTTTTTCTGTTATTTTGTCTTAAAATTTAGGATTGAACTAATATTTTTTTTAAATCCCATTAAGCATAACAATTACTTTTATTCGTATTTGAACTAACTTTGCATCCTAATTTTTAGTAATTTATGTTTCTTAATTTTACAAATTTTTCAGCTAATTTAAACCCCAATTATTTCCTAAAGTCTATATTTTTGTGTCTCTGCTATCAATATCACATAGAGGTGGCGCTATATTTTCATTTATATCTCGAAAACTAAGCGATATAGAGCAAAATGGACAAAAATTCGGTACTATGAACTTATCAATCTTTAAAAGCCACCTCTATACTCCCAAAAATAAATATGGGCCTGTCTCGGGACAGATCCGCAGAGTCCAAAAACCAAGACTGTAAGCGACATTTTAGCAGAAATGTTCAGTTGATCAGGTAATGTTTCAGTTGAATTAAGCTCAAATTTCTTAGCTAAGTTAACTAGAATTGTCTGTATATTTAGCAGTTTGTAAAATTTAGCAGACCATAATTCTCAATTTCATTGAAAATGCTGCTGGCGCAAATACAGGTACAATTTCCTGTTATTTTAGCAGAATTTTGAACTATTTGTACGGGTTTTTTTTATGAGTGTACATTTATACCTGAGCAAAAGCTACTTGGTTTTTGGCTCTTGTAGTTTTTAACTTGTCAAAACGCATACAAAAAAACAAGTAAAAACTAGTTTTATACAAAAACCAAGTAGTTTTTGCTCTAGTACAAATGTAGTATTAGAGAATAATTCTACTAAAAATTACACGTATCCCTCTTTTAAATCCCTGTTTTAAATTTAAAGATTTTAGAGAAAAGTGTGATTTTTCAGGAAAAATCGAAAAATTTCACCTTTGACCTTGGTAAAGAAAGGGTTAACGTTGTCTGAGTTTTACAAAATTTTCCCAAAACAATCGGCAGTGATTTTGTTACAGCTAGCTAAAAACATAAAAATTAATACTATCCCACCAGAAACATGGTAATGACAGGTCATTACCTTTTGCATTACTTTAAAATACAAAATAATGGATTACTGATAATAGGTTTTGGAAGTACTTATATATTCTTGCAAAGTAATCACTTACTGGTATTTGATTAAATAAGTACTGATTTAGTCTTTTTTTATTAATATTTTATTTATTAATTTATTTTGAACTAAATAGGAAATTTTCCAAGGTAAAAAGTTATTTTGCCAGTATGACCAACTATGTATTTCACAATGTAGGGTAACCACTTATATCCTACCTTCTGAGTAACCACTTATTCTATCTTTGTGAGTAACTACTTATTCTTTTACTATGGGTAACTCATTATTCTCACTTTTTTTCTAAGCGAGACGGTAATGACCACCCATGAATTTTTGGACATCGCGAACAAAAGTAATGTTGCGTGTAAATAGCCTGGTAACCAGTGAAACCCTTTGCGTGCTACTTACTCGCTTAATTACTTGGTAATGTCTGTTTTTGCTGGGATTATCTAAATTATTGGCCAAAATCACACTTTTCTCTAAAATTTTCAAATTTAAAACGTCGTCACTGTTAAGTTAAAAGAGGTATATGTGTAATTTTCAGTAGAATTATTCTTTAAGGTGTACACTGAAAATATTATTACAGTAACTGACTGTAGTTTATTAAAAAAGTTATCCGTACATTTATTTTTAAATGATTATTCAGTTAAAATACAAAGAAATATATTTTTTAACTGTTTTTGTCGTTTATTAAAAAAATTAATTACATATAAATACGGATTTTCTGTTACAGTTAATATTTTCATTTAAAATGTTTTGTTAAAAAAAGAATTCCTTTTCGATTTCTAGGTCAGTTAAAAAAACGAAATAAACTAAATATCATTTATTCTTACGGATTTTGTAGTTAATTTTTTTAAATTAATCATTATTTTTTTAAGGATTTTGTAGTTTATTTATTAACATTTAAAAATAAATGAAAATTTCTTTTGATTTAAATGAAAAGTCAGTAGACCGGTTTTCAAGTGATTTTTCATTTATTTTAAATTACATTTTCAGTTAATTTAGACTACAAACTATTTTGAGTGTATAAATATAATTCAGTCTAGATTATGATTCTGTTTACATTTTCTAAAAAATACAGTTATTTTAGAGCCAGTATTTAAAAAAAAAACCAAAAAAATTAATTGTTTCGCCTTGTAAATCATTTTGGAAATTTCAGGGCCAATGCGGCATGTGTTCCCGTTATACGATCACCTTAATTTTTGCATGGTGTATCTTTATACCCAAAGGCACATTTCCTAGGGGGGGGGGGGCGGGGGATGGCAGGTCGCCATTTTTTTCGTCCATATTTCGAAGGTATCCTAGTGTGGCTGAGTGAGTTAAATGACCGGCTTCAACTCCAGAAGTCTGGGTTTAAATCTTGCCGACGGTGTTTTTTTTTATTAAATAAATATTTTTTTTTAATTTTTTGTATTTTTTTTTAAATTTTAGTAATTCCAAATATATCATATATAAATTTTGATCTCAAAATATCCAATCGATCTGCCAAAATTATATTATTTACTTGTATCTAATTGGACCTAAATTAATTGCATGGGATATTTTGGAATCTATCAGAATCTTAATTTGATATTATTGGATCCCCCAATTTTGAGATCGCTTTTGATCTAATTTAATCCAATAATATATGCTAGATATAATGGGTAATATGAATAAAACTTAGCAGTTACTTCTAAGTAATTACTTTGGGCTTAGGAATGGCTTTTAACTCCAAATTTACCAATTGGCTGGTAGAATAGCATGAAATGTAAACGAAAATTACAAAATTAAATTTCTAGTCTACTCCCAAGCAGTCTAGATTTGTGAAGTAATTGCTTAAAAAACCCTGTATTTCCCCCTATTAGGAATATCTATTTTTTGTTCATATGAGCAATTGTTTTTTTTTGTCATCGGATAGTAAAAAATTTAATTTCAATATACAGCCACCCATTTGGTAATGAGAAATATTACTGGGTAGTATGTAAATTACATATATTCAGAACATTGGCAACCGATTGGGGTGTTTTTAACTTGACAAATTATATTTTTTAGGTTAAAACTTGAGAAGACCTAAAAAAAAATTAACAATCGAGTTCATTTCAGGCCATATGCCAACCCTATAATAAATGGTGACAATGGCAGTTCTACCAAATTTTGTTCTTGAAATTGGAGAAAGCTTTTCAGTATTTTTAAGAATTTTTTACTGAAATTTGTTTGAAAGCAGCTGCCAAACTACCTCACTGCGTTGAAACAATGTCTACACTGAGTTTATCTGGTTTGTGGTTAAGACTTTGAGATTTAAATATATTTTCTACCATAAAATATCATGTTATCAGTATTGTAATACAACCATACATACCGTTTTTAATTTTGTTTATTCAAGTTCTTTTATTTATATATTAACTTAAGCTACTTAATTTATAAAGTATAATTAAAATTATAACCGTTTTATTTTAGCACAAAAAAAATTAGCTTAAACACCTTAGGAGATACTATAAACGAGATTAAATTATAAAAGCAAACACCATGTGCTTAGTGTAATAAAATACGTATTTTACGGAACTGGTATTTTATCTATTTTTGATAATGTTTTCTTTTCGCCGCAATCTTCACGTCGGAATACATATTTGTAAAAATGGGTAGCAACAACGGCGGAAAATAGAGGACCCACCCAATAAACCCAATGATTTTCAAATTGATTATTCCAGATGGCAGGAGCAAGAGAACGTGCTGGATTCATACTGGCACCGGTAACAGGACCCTAGAAATATAAATTAAAATAATTTATTTTTTTTTTGTTGTTTTTTTCTTTTGTTACTTTAAAATATCTTAACACATTATTTTATAATGCTGCTTTAAAAATGATTTTAGACTTTCTACATTGAAAAGCTGAGATAACGCATACTTAAATATTTATATCAGTTGGGTAATATAATTTTCGAAATTATTTAAATCAAACAATCTTGATATAAAGAAAAAAAAAGGTAAACATATTATAAAAAAATTCTATTAATGCACTTTAGGCCCGTTAACTTATCTCAATTTATACCCTGGTTAAGACCTCTACTAGCCTTAACCACTGGTAAACATATTTTTTCGAATAACTTATCTAAATTTTAACCAAGCATTTCTTCCAACCAATGCTAAAATTTAACCATAGAAATTTCTGTGGTTAAGAAACTTAACCAAGGCTATTTTAGAACAATTCACCCTACATAATATATTTTAATACATTAGTCTTGTAATGATGATTATTAAAAAAATTTAAAGCACAGCTTTAACCAAACTTTGACTAAGAATCGTTTATGACACATGTAAGTATTTTCGATGTGCATTTCCCCCACTTTACCAAAACTTATAAAAATTGCATCAGTACTTAAAATCGTGCACAAATTTTTGTTATTTAGAATTTAGGTTTCTGTGATAGCTTACAGAAATTGGCCTCATATAAGGAAATAGGAAAAATTTATTTTTTTATTGGTTCAGGGAGCCAAAATCTGTCTTGAATAATTAAAACCAAAAATGGTGACCAATATTACAACAATTTGACACGAATTATACACCTCTACAAAATGAAAAGTCGCTGTTCGTAGAATCTTGAAACATACTTTTAGTATTTTACTTGCTGATTCCAAATCTCTATTCCGAATTCTCTATCACCTCTCAATTTTGAGAAAATCGTGATTAAAAACGCGAAAAATAGCTTTCTACGAATTTTAAAATACTATACAAAACGCATTCAAATAGCTTAAGACTTTTTGTTACGATGGTAGTAAAGAATGAATTTTGTTCTCTAAAATACATAGGACAACATTTTTTAATTTGTGTACCGTTATAGGAAAAAATTCTTTTGAAAACCACTCTCAGAAAAACAATTGTTCCATCAATTTTGGGTAACATACATTTAAGAATTTGGAATCAGCGTATCAAATTCAAAATTATTCATATATTAAAGCTCAGGACTACTGAATGAAGTACAAGACTACTGAATTTAATTCTTAAATATAAAAAAGCGCATAGAAATCACTCTCGAATTTATGAAATGTGAACCAATCATGTTTTAAATATTTTAAAAGTATGTGAGGAACCCCTGGACAACCCACAGTTTTGACTCGCAATTACAAAAAGATACAAAATCATGCATAGCGATTATTTTTCCACTCACATTGATGTGCTGATCATATAAATTGCCTTAATTTAATAATCTTTCACAAATTTTCCACTATTTTTTTTTTTATTTTATGCGCGAATCTTTCCGCGGTTGTCTCGATTAGCACGAAATACTTATTAATAGTTCCAATAATCCACTTTTATTTTATAGACTTACCAAATGGATTTAATTAAATCACCTCTCGTAGTATGCAAAAAGACACAATCATTTTATAGCATTTAGCGACCGCGAATCTTAAAAAAAACGACGTGGTCAAGTGTATTATTTTTTTTACGACCAGAAACACACCAAAAACAGCGAAAAAAACTTTTAATTTTCCCGTATTGAAAAAAAATTTTTTGTTATTAATTTTTGTTTTTCTTTTTGTTTTTATTCTGACATTTCATACTAAGGTTAACTACCCAGAGTTAAAATATTGATAAGTTATTATGGTTAAATTTTCATAGGGATAAATATTTACTATTGGTTAGTTACCCATGGTTAAGGTAAAGTTAACTTCTCGAGAAAAGTTAATGGGCCTTAATCACTTTTATATAAAAACAAGATCTTAACTATTGATTATTTCTATCATTTAAAAAAATTATGGAAAGAAATGTGAATGGTTAATCTAAAGTGCTCGGCTTCACCGGGAGGTAGTTTAATTATTCTAGGGGGCAATGAACAAATTCTAAATATACTGCTGGGCACCAAAATTCTTCCCTGAGTAAAAATACACACACAAAAATACACAGAATTGATTCCGTTGCCACAACATAGCAATTCGGTTACCCCAACCGAATTAAGTTGTCACAACTGAATTCAGTTGCCATAATGGCCGAATTAGCAAGTTAATTCGAATAAATTCCGGTACTTAAATAGATTATAGGGTATTAAATCGATTAATAGGTCTTGCTCCAAAATTTTTCGAATAATTTAAAATTACGAAATTTCGAATAACGAAAATTGGTAAAAATTTACAAAAATCTTTAATAAATATATTTTTTTTATTATTCGAATTATTCGTTACTGGAAATTTGGAAATTTTTTATGTGCTAAAATTCCAAAGCTTAAAAATAATTTGCTACATGCTTATATCTATCCAGATTTTGGTTTTGCCTAATAGTGAATTTAGATTGAGAAAAAAATTACCTAGTTTTTGTACAAAACTAGCTTTTTTCTTGTTTTTTATATGTGCGTTTTTACTTTAATAAATTACTAATTTTATGAATTTTAGAAGAGATAAGTCAGAACTTAAAATATGTTTAAGTGTTAGTTTCGTGCTTATTCAGAATTGGCTCTCAATAAAGCAAAAGTGTTATTTTTTGACCTCCCCACGCACTTTCTGGTTGATTGGGCGTGAAAAATAATATCCCCGTGCAAATTGATCCACTCGGATGAAAACATACCAGTCAGCCCCAAAAATGGACTGTAATTAGATCAAAGTTTCTTTGCGCTATAACTCTTAAAGTAAAGGTTTTATAGAAAAATACTACATGGGCATATCTACAGGCAATAATGTGGCTAGCATTTCTCTCATACACACTTTTGACGTACCAATGACGCGTCATGGTGAATTTAGTGGTTAAATTTAAAGCGATTTAAGTGGTTAAACACAAATTTTCCTAAAGTTACTTTGAAACAATAAATTAACCCGAAGAACGAAAAATTGGACAATTTTTGACCCCAGTTTTTAACCCTTAAATATGACATTGGGCAGCTAAAACTAGTATGTGTCCTTTAAATTATTCTGCTCTACAACATATCCGAAGCTCATTAAGATCTGCCTTTCGTGTTTATCTTACGGCGATATAGAGTTTATATCACATAAAAAAAAGTTAGTACAAAAGTCTGTTAAATGCGTTCTGATTACATTGAACTAACTTTTCTGTTATTTTCTCTACAAAAGTCCATAAAAATAGGTCAAAATTCTGCTAAAATAACAGGAAATAGTACATGTATTTGCGCCAGCATAATTTTGACCTATTTGTACGGATTTTTTTTTTATGAGTGTAGGGCTAGAAAGTTCATGCATTCACAATCGTGTTTATATACATAAAATATGCATTTAAAATAAAAAAATATGCATTTATAATTCGAAAAATGTGCTATGATGATTTCTTGAATGTTTTCAATATTATCAAATCAATTTTCTTATTAATTGTTTTTAAAAAGATCTTAAGCATGGAAAATTTTAGTTAAACATCATAGGAAAAATGGTAATTAAAATTTTCTGATTTTTTTCTCTTCGTAATAAAAGAATTACAAAAAATATCAACAAATTTGAAAAAAAAAATTCAAGGATATAAATTGAGAAAAACAATTTAAAATGAAATATCTCAAACATATGCTCTAAAATATTCATCTTTGGAAAATATATGCATTTATTGGCAAAAACATGCAACAAAATATGCCGAAATATGCAGTCAAATATGCATTTATTGCAAAATATGAAAAAATATGCATTTACAGCAAAATATCTAAAAATATCCATTTACAAATCGATGACATTTTGTTGCAAATTTGTAAATTAGCAAGGATATTTGGTTAACGTTGTTCTCCAGCCAACGACAAAAACACGCATTTACATGAAATTGTGAGCCCTAGTCATAATTAAAAAATTTCCGAACACCATTTGTGATCCGTATCATACTCAGAGCTTTGAAGAATTTATTCTTTTTTGAATGAATTCACTACCAATCGAATTTAATTTTCTTTAGAATTGCATGAATTCCTTTTCTTAAGTAATTCACTGAATTCGTTCAACTGAACGCGTTCATCAAACAATAAATTCAAAGAATTAATTCCATTGCATTAGTTCTGTTTATTAAATCAAATGAATTAATTCACTGGTGAACGTGTTCAATTTTATAAATCGAACGGAAATAAAGTGAATTAATTCCTTACTGAATTAATTTACTACTGAATTCATTCAATTTCATTCAGTGAATTTAAAAAAAATAAAATTACATTCAGTGAATTAAAAAAAATAAAATTACATTCAGTGAATTAAAAAAAATTAAATTACGTTCAGTGAATTAAAAAAGAAACAAATACGTTCACTGAATTGAAAAAAAAAATCACGTTCACCTAATTGAAAAACAAAAATTACGTATGCTGAATTAAAAGCCTGTTTTCTGGCGTTCAGTAGAAGAAAACATTGTATTGTAAAAACGTATAAATGAAATACGTCATAGTAAAGCATCTACATTTTACTGGAAAGAATAAGTTTGAAAAATTAATATCCCAGCTAAAAATCGACATATATGCATCCATGCAGGTTAAATGTATGTTCATGCATGGCCATAAACATGCATTCATGACCACACATGGTTACATAAATCTCCATACATGAAAAAATATGACCATACGTGTGCATTAACGAAATTTGAGGTAAAATATCTACATGTATGATCACACATGTTCATGCATGTTCATGCGTGCTCATGTATGTTCATGCATGTACACACATGTAGATATTACCTCAAATTTCGTTAATGCACACGATGGTCATATATATAACATGTATGGAGATTTATGTAACCATGTGTGGTCATGAAATTTATGGCCATGCATGAACATACATTTAACCTGTATGGATCCATATATGTCTATTTTTAGCTGGGTAGTTATATTTTTTCCAAATTTATCTATATCTGTAAAGTTTTTATTTTTAATAGTAAAAGCCTTTATTTTTTAATCATGTAGGTTGATAAAGTGCATCGGGTTTCTCTAACACTTAATATATATGTAATTTGTTTATTTTCACTAGCAAACGCTGTAAAATTACTTAGTTACAAATTTTATTTGTAAATAAATGTTTTCTTCTACTGAACGGCAGAAAACAGGCTTTGAGTTCAATGAACGTATTTTTTTTTAATTTTAATTTATTTTTAATTCACTGAACGTAATTTTATTTTTTTTAATTCACCGAATGTACTTTTTTTGAAAAAAAAAATATTTTTTTTCGAAAATAGTACTTTTTTGTAAAAAAATTTTTTTATTCGGAAAAAGTATTTTTTTTTTGCAAAAAAGTAGTATTTTTTTAAAAAATATTTTTTTTTTTTGAAAAAAGTTGTTTTTTCGAAATAAGGTACATTTTTATGTAAAATTTACTTTCTTCTATGGCTTCTATGGCTATGGTCTACCCGGTCTGACCGGGTAGACCGAAAACCGGGTAATGGGGAGCTCTAGTATTAACGTTAATTTTTCATCGTCGATAACACTGCGCTCAAATTTCAAACATGCTGGAATATTTTTAATAAAATTTTCCATAAACTTTTGAAGTTTTCTCCATAAAGTAAATGAAAATTTCCTAAATTTGATAAAAGTCTTCGTATATTTGATGAATCTAGTCTTAATAAAACTTTTTCATTGAGTATATCAAACTTTTAATAAATAAAATGAAATTTTTTGCAATATTTTATGAAAAATTTGCACAAATACAATAAACGAGTTCTAGTGAAACTTGATTGGTTTTATGCAAAAATTCATTAATATTATGCACATAAATGAGAGAATGCAGAATGGAAATACAATGAGTCTAAAAATAAAATACCTTAAATGTAGGGAAAAAAAAGACACTTACCGCTGTTACCGACAAAGAAGCCACTGTTAAACCGAAACGTATTGCTACCGAATCTTGGAATTTCTTATTACGCGGGTCCCAGACACCGCAAGTCATCCAGATCAAGGCGCACGTTATACATATTTCAATACCCAAACCTTGCCATGTAGCTATGTTTGAGTTAACTGCTGTCATACAAAGAGCATTCTCCTTGCCAGGAACTTGTATTAGATTCATGGGTAAGAGAAGTTTTAGTAGACCATAACCGCAAAATGCTCCTAACATTTGGGCTGCTACATAAGCCAAACTCATGGTTAATGATATTTTGTCGTAGATATAAGCGGCCACTGTAATAGCTGGATTTAAATGAGCACCCGAACAACAACCAAAACATTGAATAATAATCAAAACCACCAAACCGAAATTTAAAGATCTTGTCAAATTATTACTCTCGAAGGCGTCAGATTCCAAACAACCCAAACAGCCGAGAAATAAAAGCATAGCGGTGCCAATAAATTCACTTAAAAAACAACAACAATTTTCTAATATTGTTTCTTTTGTCTTGTTGCTAGAAATATTTAAAAAAAAATTGAGATTTTTTACAATATAAATTTGGATTTTTTATAAATTTCGGTTAATTTTTTTTTTATTTAAAATATTTCAAATAACCTTTGGCCACATAAACACGTAAGACATGTGTTTTTCATTTTAAACGTTATTTTTTTATACTTTTAATTTTAAATTTAAATAATTATTATTTTCCGGTATTAACTTTATTAACTGTTTAAACATTCCGGTTCCAATTCAAAATATAAAATGATTTGTTTCAACTATTTGAAATACGTTGAAAGTCAAATGACGATTCTTATAAAATAAACACAATAGCGAAATTTTTAACTTTTTTGCTCCGTTCTATTCAGTTCTTTTAATCGTTTTAACTATTTAAACGAGTAAGCAATATAATAATTTAATTGTTTTTTTTTTGTATGTACCTACATACATTGTAGAATATGATATATTATTATTTTGAATAATAAATAAATTTCTTTTCTTTATCTCCTTTTTTAATAACTATAAGTTGATTTTGAATTGTTTT
This sequence comes from Leucophora obtusa, assembly GCA_949987735.1. Classification (NCBI taxonomy): domain Eukaryota; kingdom Metazoa; phylum Arthropoda; class Insecta; order Diptera; family Anthomyiidae; genus Leucophora; species Leucophora obtusa. The sequence continues at coordinate 158,061,670 of OX465296.1, forward strand.
GCAAATTGAAGCATTAGTTATTTCTAGTGCTACCACAAAATTAAAGCGATCGATTTTATTATGTGACACATTCCATTGATTTATGAATGATGTGTGAAAATGTACTAAATTTGGATTGCTAATGACAATTCTGTCTAAATATATGGTATTTATTATCTAAGTCTTATCGTAGTTTTCGTATATTTACCCCTTTATTGTAAAATTTAATAGTTTATGTTACCAACACCTCTAACCAAGGCTGCCAACTTTATGGCGCAAAGAAACCGCTAGATTTTAAAATGAAAATCGCCAGTAATATCTAGTTACTTAAAAAACGAAAAAAGTTTATTATTTATATACAAATCAAGAAGTTTTGCTGGTATATTTCCTTACAATTACCCAATTTTGATTTTCTTAAAAAAACCGTTGATCTTTAAAATAAAAACTATAAGCTTCACCCTCAAAAATGTTTGTCAGTAGAATCTATGGAAAATATTAGTTAAAACAAATGTATATACAGGTAGAAAGATAAAAAGGTATGAACTTTTAAAATAACTAAAATTATAGTTATTTCTAACTGTTGAATAAAAACTAACAAATGCAATAAAAATAACAAACAATGTAAAATTAACTGAAAAATGTTTACCTACTACAAAAATTTTACAATTACTGAGAAAACTGGTAAAAACTACTGTTTTTTAAGTTTATTTTTTTTTTTTGATATTATAAAAGCATATTTTAATGAAAAATTATTTCTTGAAAACAATTTTTTTTATTTTTTCTTTAAATATTGAATAACGCTTCTAGACGAGAACAAGAAATTCTCATTGGGTTTGTAATTTAATCTAAAAAATATTTCTAAAACTTCTAAAAATATCATCCCCGTTGTGCGACTAAAGTTGCAATTTGAAACCTTTTTGACGGCCTTTGACTTTATGTGTGACTTTTTCAAGTCTAATTTTTCCTAACTTTGTGCGACATTCCCCCTTTTCTGTAAAGTCAGTAAGTAATACAAATAAATATTCTAATCTGATCTGGCACCTTATATAATTATATAGAATGATATTTAATTAGTTCTAAACTGATCAGGGCAGATCTAACGTTTTTCACATGTGTAGACTAAATTTTAGCAAGCTGCTAAATATGTGGACAATTTAAGTAAAAATTTTAGGCTAAATTTAACAGAAATTTTACTTGGTGTAAAAAATATCTAGTAAAATATCGCTTAAAATGTGAATTTTTCGACACTCCGGATCCGACCCAAGATATCACCATATTTATTATTGAGAGTATAGATATGTAGATTATAAAGACACATTTGCGCGCGAGAAAAAACTACTGGAGATGTAGCAAAATACACTTCGAAATAGCTCCATTGTGAATGATTTAAGCAAATTATGGATGTTTTTTGCTCTATCACTAGCAGTTTTCTCTCGTGTGTAAATGTACTTCAAGGAGAAATATTTAGGTACGGAGGGACGAATTTTTGGCCAGTGTGCTCTACCTCGCGTATCTTCTAAGAAATTAAGTATTTTCTGATTTTGAAATTTAAAATATGGGAAATATGGGAAACTCATATAGCAGACAGATAAAAACATAATGAAGGAATTCACAGTTTAAGTGCTAATGTGCTATCGTTGTAAAATAGCAAGATTTTTGAAGTTTAATGCATAGAAAATTGTCAAATTTACGACAAATGCTAATTAAAAACTTAATATAACAGTGCGCACTAGAGCGTACCACCTTATAGGCAAAAAAAAAAGTGCGCCGTACACCCTCCAATATGAAGTATTTTTGTAAGGAGGTTTCAAAAATAATTTTTTTGTTTTTTTTTGCCGAACGTAGGGGTCGCCATTTTACATTTTTCGTTTCATCTTTGGCATTTACAGTCGGATCTTAAAGTATGATACATCGCTGTTTTTCTCTCGAGGAGACCAGTGTTTTGCTCTAAGGGCCATTGACCTCAAGTATCCCGTTCTAGTAGTTACCCACCAGATCTCAGTTGCTACAACCCTAATGTACGACCCTAATGTCAGAAAATTAAAGCTCGCAAAAAATCGTTAAACTTTTGCTAAGGAAGTTTTTCGATAAACCCAGTAGAAATTTTTTTTATATATTGGTTGCCGAACATAGGGGTCGCCTTTTAAAATTTTTTTCATTGGATTTTTCCTTTATAGCAACACACTGGTCTCCTCGAGGTAAAAAAATCGATATATCACACTTTAAAATCCCACTTTAAATGCCGAAGCTATAACGAAAAATTAAAAAAGGCAACCCCTACGTTAGGCAAAAAAAAAATTTTTTTTGAAATTGCCTTGCAAAAATACTTCATATTGGAGGGTGTACGGCGAACTTTTTTTTTTTGAGGTACGGTCTAGTGCGCACTGTGAGTTTCATCAATGACTTAAAAACAAATGTGATGTAAATTAATTGGCAAAATTTTAAAATTAAGAAACACAAATTAGCTTTCAAAATTAGTTCAAATACGAATGAAATTAATAGTTTTGCATAAATTTGAATTATAAAAAATATTAGTTTAATCTTAAATTTTAAGACAAAATAACATAAAAATTAGTTCAATGGAAAAAGAACGAATTTAAACAGACTTTTGTACTAATTTGTTTTAAGTGTAGGTAACCTCCCTAAATTGGGATTAATGAAAATTAAATTAACCAATAAGTTAAAAGTCAAAACCTGTGACCCGATGCTATCAACTCCCATTAATGAACTTGTACAGAAACAGAAACAAATTTTCAAAACAATAAATTTTTCGATGGATTTCTTATATTTTTTTTTTTTTTGTTTAAATTGTTAATTTCTTTTCGCTGAATGTGTTTTGTTTAAATAAAAACGTTAAAAAAAGTGTGAGTTTTTTGAAAAACGGATTTTTTGTGCCACTTTATTTTGAAAAAACGATTTTTGTGCTACTTTTTCAAAATTTTCAGCGATAACCCTGATCATCATCTGACGATTTCCTTAGGCAAGAATGAAATCCGTATAGGAACATTCCTTCAGCACATTATTTATCACAATTTATTAAGTAACTTCTGGGATTTTAGCACATCTAAATTCTTTGAAACTATTTTTTGCATTCGTTTACAACAAATGTGTAATTACTTTAGCCTACTTGTAATTTGAAATAAAAATTCCAAATGTTTCTCCAGTTATTACGATTTTATGCATTGGATTTAAGAATATATCTACAAAATAAATAATATATACAATATTAACTAAATAAATATATTAAAAATTTATCGAAATTTTAATTTTTCAAATAACTAATAAAAATAACTGCAAAAATGTTTAGTTAGTTGTTTATTATAGCATTAAAAATAACGGCTTTAAACAACTGCTACGAAATACCGCACTATTGTTAGTTATTTTTATAATTAACTGTTAAAATAGTTGTGACATTTAAAAATAACTACTGATTTCTATCCAAACAACTGTGACGTAGTAATGTGAAACCTTTCTGAGTGCACTAAAGAAAGTTTCACAATGTATATTTTTGTTACAGTCGACTTTAGGTAAAATTTGGGGTTGATTTTTGAGGTAATCTGATTGTTTAATTTATTTTTAACCACAAAATAGACACATTTTTTTGTAAAAATTTGCCCAATGCCACCTTCAGCTTATTTTCCCTTTAAAATTTTGAAAGATTTTTAAATCAACTTTTACCAAAGCTTGTTTAAAACTAATTTTTAGTTTTCGTAATCTTACATATATTGTGACAAAAATTTACCCTTTCTATTTTTGATACTTACACTGATTGAAATAAATAGCAACCTAGCTGGAAAATGTGTCTTTACGACAATGTCAGAAGCGCCATTTAAGCACCGTAACTTGTTTTTCACGTGAAAAAATTTCACTCGAAATTAAAAGGTCTCAAAAGTTAATTTCAATTCTAAAAATTAACAATTGTTTTATTTTATTATAGGCCCTAGAGACGATTAAGCATGCTGTACAGCTTGGCTTGATGGTTCCGTGTAATTGTTTTTGCAATTTCCATCAAACACCGCATTACATGTTGTACAGCATGCTTGACCGTATATAGGCCGCTTTCGAAATACACATACATATTAAATTTGCGTGAAACCAAAGTCTACACGATTTTAACGTGAAACACATTCTCGTGAAAAAATCGCTTTTTTATATAGAGTATAACGGTTTATTCACATGAAATCCACACAACTTACGGTGCTTTAGGTGACAAATATGCAGATGCGGACATTCATCAAAGACGTCTTAAAGACATGTCTGCACTTTTCTTAGTTTTCGAAAATGATGCTGACTAACTTGCTATTTGTCATCACCACAATAATTTATTTCTTAATTCGCGCTGACTAACTGCATATTTGACATATCGCATATTAATAAATATATAAAAAAAATATATATATCTTTGCAGTAACAATGATTTGAACCGCGAACCTCAGAACTAAAAACGGATCAATGTCTGAGCATCTCGATCAGGCATCGGCAAACATATACAACCTTATTTTGTGCTTGTATGAGTGAGTTGCAGCCTCTCTCTCTCAATGCACTGACAAAGAACATTTGTATAATAATTTGAAAATTTTAAATATTTATAATGGGAATATAAAATAAAAACTTAAAAGTAAACAACAACTACAGAAACAAATATCAAAAAACAACAACACAGCAAATAAATAAAAAACTTAAAAATAAATTACCAAAAAAATGTATCAATAAACATTATGCAGTGTAAAAAATCTGGCAATCAAGCGATGTAACAACCTACTTCATTGAATGCTTGTATGCAACTGAGTGAATTTATTTATTTTTTGTTTTATGTGTGTGTGCTTATGTAGGTGTGAGAGAGCGCCCATGGGCATAGGTGTTGCCGACGTCTGATCTAGATATAGGTATGTATGTACCCATAAGCGCAGAGGCTAGCGATTGTCGCTCTGAGAAAAATCGCGCCCGAAATAACGACGAACAGCGGCATCGACATAGTTGAGTATGTATTATATATAACAAGGAGGCTTCATGCCACTCATATGTCTCTTTGTTTACTGCAAACATAATATAAAATACTAAATGATGAAATAACGAGCTACTAATAATGTTCAATATCTAAATTCAATAAAGACAACAAAAATTTTTAATAATTTAAAAATTTTATATTTTTTTTGGAAAAAAATAGAAAAAGATTTAGAAGAGCCATTGACTTCCTTTGTTAGCTGTACTCTCTGATATTACAAAATGTAGTGAACACCAGTAAAAATAACAATAGCGTTGACAACATTGGTGAGAGTATGAGAAAGAAAAAATGGGATAATAACAAAAACCGCCATTAAAATAAAATAGATTATAAATCACGACAGCTACGCTCAGCGATTTTTAAATGTCAAAATGTATGGAAAAAATCACTGCTCTCTTAGTGAAGGCCCAGAATAAGAGAGCAGCGATTTTTGCCATGTTGTGAGATAGAATCTATTTTATTTTAATGCCGGTTTTTGTTATTCTCCCATTTTTTCTTTTTCATACTCTCACCAATGTTGTCAACTCTATTGTTATTTTTGCTTGTTTTCACTACATTTTGTAATATCAAAGAGTATAACTTACAAAGGCAATCAATGGCTCTTTTGACTCTTTTTCTATTTTTTTGCAAAAAAAAAATAAAATTTTTAAATTATTAAAATTTTGTTTTCTTTATTCAACTGAGATATTGAACATTATTAGTAGCTCGTTAGTTCATCGTTTAGCATTGCATATTATGTTTGCAGTAAACTAAGAGACATATGAGTGGCGTAAAGCCACCTTGTTATATATAACACATGCTCAATTATGTCGCTGCCGCTGTACGTCGTTATTTCGAGCGCCATTTTTCTCAGAGCGTAAATCGCTAGCCTCTGCGCTCTTATTCTGGGCCTACACTTATTCTGGGCCTACACTAATATGTACACCATACTCGATTTAAAACTTGCGTGTAAATGTCCAGTCTGAAATCGCCAGTGGTGCAAAAAATCAAGCACTAGCATACCACTGAGTAACCGCGGTGTTAAAAATAAATAATTGGCAAAACACTCATTTGGGACGCTTTGTCAGCGTTTGCAAATAGCATTTTACTACTGGCAAAGAATGGGCTTAGAGTGCCATGCCAACGTTTGCAACCAGTGTTTATCCCGTACTACCTAGTCAGAATAGCCAGCGGCACTAAAATCTATTCATGGTAGAGCTATTATTTTATAAAAATCATGACGCTTTGTCAAAAAAAGTTTGTAGTCAGAACGCTCCGAGTTCAAACCCGTGTGCAAGAAAAACAATTTGTTTTTTTTTTTTTTGATTTTTTTAAATTTTAAAAATTTTTTGTTTTTAAAAATCAATTTTTTGTAGGTGGAAAAGCTACTTTAAGATCAACTTTTTTTTGTTTTCCCAACGCTGGCATATTAGTTCCAAAAAACTTTTTGCCAGTGCTAGCATTTTTGCACAGCCGGTAGTTCTCCAGCTTTTATCATGCATTTATGTTTTTAGCTACCAAGTATTTTAAGTCTCGTTAGCTCAGTAGAGCTGTCGTCTGCCAATCGGACGGCCTGGGTTCAAATCACGGCAGTACAAAAAAAATATATATATAAACTTTTTTAAATTATATTTTGGAAAATATATTTTGAGATCACCTAGTTGTTGGTTTTGCCAACTTTGAAAATTTTGTTTCTCCAGTGCTTTTCCGGCGCAATTTGAACAGCCGGTCCTTTTGTCTAATGATGTTATCATTTTGAATATGGGAAAGTACTTTTTGCCAGTATTTGTACCATCTGTTTAAGTCCTTGCCATCGCTTTTCCGTTTTTATTTTTCTGACTGGGTAATTTGACTTAAAAAATTCTAATTTTAAAGGAACATTCATATAAAATTAGTATAACTTTAATTTGATTTGTTAGGAAGATTCGAATAAAATTTAAGATTTGAATTTGAAAAATGTAATAAAAGGAAACTTTGTGACTTTATGGAACTGTTTGCATTATTAGTTTAAGTAAACGGGTAAGGCGATGAACTAACAAACACAAGGCTTCTGATAGACACTCTAATATTTCTTTTAGATGTTAAAAGCACTATAGGGGCAGCGAATTAAGCAATCATATCATGATTTGCTTTGATAATTGGAATTTCGCTGTGAACAAAATATAAAGTAGTGTTTGAGGCGCCTTTTTGCCAGCTGCACTTTAAAACCTCGCAATAATAATTTACTTGTAAAATTTAAAAACATTTCAAGTTCACAGAAAACAGCTTATATTTCGAGTACGAAAAGTACTCGTACTCTAAAGTACACACAGGAAAAAAAATTGCCAACGGAATTGCTAAGCCTATTTTGGTTGCTACAACCAATAAATTCGGTTGGTGAAACCATATTAGAATGTGATACCCAAATATTTCGGGTATTGCAACTAAAATTCAGTTCTATAAACCGAATTTTGTTGTGATAACTAATAATCAGTTGTACCTACCTTTTCTAGTTGATATAACTGAATTTCAGTTGGAAAATTGCATATTTTTTCTCTGTGCGTACTTGTAATCTAAGGAAGCGTTAGATAGGTATGACCAACAATAAGAATGGTACATTACTACGATACAAATAAATTATATCTTATCATTATAATATTTTAACAAAACCTAATATTATCAGAGAATTAGGTTGGCAATGAAAATTAAATTTTGCTTGATTGTGATTTATTTTTTATCTTTGGTGGATTAAAGAAAATCTAAATTTTCAGCGACATTTTTACTATAACACGATACCTGCTTGAGCGATTTAAAAAGTGATTTTATATTCGTGATCAGCATACTGAATTTGCTTAGAAACGATGTGTCGCTAGACAAAATTCATAATTATTTTTGGGATTTGTTCCAAATTTTGGCAATTTCGACCTCAAAGATAAACGCCTTAAAGTTATACGATTTGGCTCAAATTTTCACTATGCTACGTTTAGAATAATTGACAGGTATAATCTACTCAGGTTTCGTTAAAATTCCAAGAAAAGAATTTTCTCACATATTTCATTGCCACCCTAATAGGTATTGGTAAAGGATATATCATTAAAATGTTGTATTATTTTGTGATAAGACATCACGACTTTCACTACTGACCAGTAGTAGGGGCTAAAATTTATTTAACTGCGGACGTATTTAGTATAAAGTTAGTATTAGTAGAGCCTACATTCGAAAACTTCACAAAAATGTTGAAAATTGCACAAAATAATAGTAATATTATTAAAATTTAAATAAAAAAGATAAGATTAATGAACAAAGCGCCAGCTAGTTATAAGGAATACGTTATAGTTTTTTTTTGTGATGCCATGCCCCTGGTTTTTGCTTGGGAAAATGAAAATTTTTAGATTTCGCAAATAACACTGTACAACAAAAAAAAACAATTCCGATTTGGCCGAGGGGACAAAAAAAATTATACGTGTATCGGCATTTCAAAAGTTTAGGTCTTGCCCTATGTTTTTTGGGGGTTAAAGTTTTTACCCTTTTGCAAATGTTTATTGTGAATCGGCATAGGAAACCATGTAAATCTGCCATTTTAGGTATAGAATGTGTTCAGCGAACTTATGTAAAACACTACAAGAAATATTTTTGTGGAACATTTTAACACTCTAACCCCTTCAATTAAAGGGAGTTTTTGGCTGATATTTAAAATGGGACAAAATAGACCCGTAAGTGGAACAGTTGGAGGGTTAAAATGTTCAGTAGAAATATTTGCCATGAAATTCTACTGTAAGTCTCTGAAGACATCAAAGATGAAAATTTAACTTCAATGCCAAAAGTAAGTCAAAACTTAAAATGTGTTTAAGGGTTAATTTCGCACTTATTCAGTATTGGAGCTCAACTCTCCCACATACCAAGATCTTAGGGGGTTAGTTTGTATTTGAAAAATGTTTTACATAAAACTTCACGATTTCATGACAAATATTTTTGCCAAAAAATTATCTTTAATTAAAGAGTTAGAGGGTTAACATGTTCTACAAAAATGCTCCTCGTAGAGTTTTACATAAGTTCGTTGAGCACACCCTATAATTAAAATGGAAGATTTACATGGTTTCCTATGCCGATTCAAAATAAGCATTTGCAAAAGGGGTGGGGGGGGGGGAATTTAACGCCCCAAAAAATATAAGGCCAGACGTAAACTTTTAAAACGCCGATACTTGTATTTTTGTTTCTGGTCTCCTCTGCCGGAATCAGTTGTCATTACCTTGTAATTTTGGAAAAAAGTTGATTTTGTTGTACAGTGTAATTAATTAAATTCGAAATGTGGCGATATTTCTTAATCGATTTGGATCATATTTTCGTAAAGTAGCATCCGATATACAAAAATAATCATTTATACAATAAACATGTTATTTAACTTGTTAATACGAATTCTGTAGAAGATATAACAAATAATTTGTGTTTTATTGGCACATATTTAAACAAGTGCAAACAAATATTCATATTGATAAATTTTAAATTTAATATAAGCGAGTAATTTAAAGTAAACCATAGATGGGCATTACAAATACATTGTACTTTTTAACTTTTAGCTAACAGTACAAAATGTTTCACATGTACTTTGTAATCAGTAGATTCAAAATAATTTGTCAGTTACTATAGTAGACCGTACATCAAAAAAATTTCGCGGTACACCGTCCAATATAAATTATTTTTCAAAAAAACATTTTTTGTTTTGCCGAACGTAGGGGTCGTTATTTTACATTTTTCTTTATATCTTTGGCATTTACAGTCGGATCTTAAAGTATGATACGTCGATGGTTTTCTCCCGAGGGGACCAATGTTTTGCTAGTATTTACCCACCAGATCTCAAGCTCGCAAAAAATCATAAAACTTTTTCTAATGAAGTTTTTCGATAAATCCATCAGAATTTTTTTTTGTCGCCGAACGTAGGGGTCGCCTTTTTAAATTTTTTTCATTGGATTTTTCCTTTATAGTAAAACACTGGTCTCCTCGAGGCAAAAAAAAAAAATCGATTTATCACACTTTAAAATCCGAATGTAAATTCTTTTTTTAAATTGCCTTGCAAAAATACTTTATATTTGAAGGTGGTACGGTATATTATGTAGTAACCAGTAGTTGTTATTTTTAACTGAAATTGCTGTTGTTTTTCTATGGGAAAAATACAAAACAACTGTTATCACTGTAATAAAAAATAAAACAACATACAAAAAGTACTGTTTTGGTAACAGTTGTGCAAAGGAGTTATATTTAATATAATAGTGAACAACTTCCAAAACAGTTATTTAAAAAACAAAAAATCTCGTTTAGTTTTTGAAAATTGTTGTTTAGTTTATACTAGTTACTAGTAGTATGCAAATAAAATTCAAAAGAGTTTATTGTTTATATGTATACATAAAAATGTAACAACTAGAGAACGTTTGAAATATTTATTTGGCCTTGAATCTTAAACGTACGTAAAACGATATCGTAATTACACTTCTTAGTCTAAACGAAAGACAACATTTTTCTTTTTATATTTTTATTAGAATATATTATTGTAATGTTATAAAAAATTAACTGTAAAAACAGTTGTATTTACAAATTTTTGTAATTCGTTTAAAATAGTTGTGATAAATATTTTTCAGTTATTTTTACCACATTGTTAGCTATTTATACTGCATTTGTTAGTTGTTTCTCAGCAGTTAAAAATAACAAAATTTGTTGCCATTTCAACTGCATATGTCTTTTTTACACTCACTTTCTATAAATTTTATCGAAAAACTTTGTTGACGGTTGGTGCACTGAAAGAATTATCCTTCATGATATTAATGACATAATTTTATAGAACTTTTTTCGTAGAACCAATGAAGAATTTCATTATGTATATAATATTTAATTAATATTATGAAATATTTCATAACTTTTCTTTCATAAAATTTCATAATTGCATTAAAAAAATTCATTGAATTTCATAATTAGATCTCCATAAATTTAATGAAAATGTTCTTTATGTATATGAAATTGTTCAATAGTATTTACTTTTTTTAATTTTTTTTATAAAATATCTTCGTTTCCTGAGAGATAATCTTTTATAATTTTTATTTTTTTAAATTAATTTTTTTTATTAATTTTAAATTTTTTCGTAACTTTTTTTTATTAAACTTTTTAATTTAATGAATTCTTCCTTTAGATATATTTTGTACATCCGTAAAATATGCCACGATTTTATTACGCCTTTTGCATTTGCTAAGTACTTTTTATTTATCCACTCCACCCAGTGTAGAAACGGTAATGACATATCATTATTTTTTGGAGTACCAGTAATGACACCCACTTACCTTCTGCATTATTTTAAAAAATATAATAATGAGTTACTGATAATGACTTATTTTTTATCATTATTTCAAATAGAAAATAATTTTTTAGATTTTTTTGAAAATTTTTTTAAATCTATTTTTAGACTCAATATTTTTTAAACACTGGTAAGGATATATGTAACCACATATTTATTGATTTTTTGTATGTTGGCGACTAAGCTTACTTGTGTGCAGCAGGTCAATTATGTTTTTATCTATTAAATATTACATGTCGATATAGCTCAGATGGTAGAGCTGTTGACTGGCAATATGTATACCCAGGTTCGATTCCCGCACCAGCAGCAAATTTTATTAAAAGAAAAAAATACAATAAAAAATATTTTTTTTTATATAATTTATTTTTTTGAAAATCTATTTTTAGACTCAATATTTTTGTCAGTACTGGTAAGCACATAGGTAATGATATATTTTTTGTTACATAACCACATATCTGGTAATGATTTTCTACACTGGGCAGCTTAGCAACGACAACAACCAACTATAATAATAATAATAGTAAATGAAATTGCTTCATAGATTTTATGAAGCTCTTCACTGGATGAATGATTTATTCGTTGGACGAGTGGCCTATTAATTTTATGAAGAGGTTCATTAATTTTATGAACTTTTTATATACATTGACTGTTTCATAGATTCTATGAAAAATTTCAAGGCACGAGTTCCAGTGACAATGTTCATTGAAACTATGAAGAAATTCATTACTGAAGTGATGATAATTCTCTCAGTGTGTAGTAAAAAGTTGGTCAGGCTATTCCGGCAATATACCCTATTTCACAGAGTGTAGAGAATAGTTCGAATATAAATAGACACTATATTTTGATTCTTTACCACAAATCCGATTTTCATTCAAATCGGTGAACTCAAAATATTTTGACAGTTCATATACATATGTATATGACAATTGTTTGTAGTTGTTGCTTTTAACTGTAATTACAGTTATTTTTCCACAAAAAAGTGTACCAACTATTATGACCAGTCATTTAAAAAGCAATTAACAAATCATTTTTAATATTATAATAAACAATTACCAATCAGCATATTTACAGTAAAAAGTTTTTAGTTATTTAAAAAATAAAAATTTCGTTAATTTTTTAAAATTCTTGTTAAGTTTATATTGTTTATTATCAGGCAAGTATAAAATGGCAAAAACCCAGCAGAAAAAGAGATGCCGAATCAGTAGAAAAAGCCTACAATTGATGATCTAGATGTACTTCTTTTTTAGCATAAACACAAATGATACTTCAACATTTTTTCAATGCTTTTTGAAGCTCTTTTTCACCAATTAAAAGTTAAAACAAAGTTCTTCGCAAAAAACAATTATATTTTATTTATTTTAAAAAGTTTTTTATTGCCGCCACCGGGTATCGAACTTGGGACCTCACGGTTGCTAGTCTAGCGCTCTAGCGCTGAGCTATTCTTTGATATAAAAGTAGAGTGTCATAAAAACACCAATTTTTTACTGCGAAATATTGTTCCTTATTCTCTTCAATAAAAGTTCTTATTAAAAAAGTGTAAAAGGTGCACTCCAATTTAATATTGTTTTCAATACTATATTTACAGGTGCACAGAAAGCAATTTATCACCATTTTTTTTATATGTACATATTTTTAAAAATTAAAAAAATATTAAATTTAAACAAATTGATAAAAAATATTTAAAAAAAAATTAATAGAATAAAAAGAAATTAAAAAAAAAAAAATAAAAAAATATTGGTCCCGCCGGGAATCGAACCCGGGACCCTCTGTTTGGAAATGCCAAATGATACCAAAATCACTTTTAACGATCACTTTTAGAGCAATTACTCTTCAGAAGCAATACTTAAGTGGTTTTTTGGAAGTTGTTCAGAAGTAATTCTAAAAAAGCTGCAAAAATATACTAATGGATACTTTGGAATCAATGAAAGAAGTGATTTTTTGAAGTTGTTCAGAATAACTTCTAAAAAAGCAGTAAAAATACACTAACGGATACTTGTGAAGTATTGAAAGAAGTAGTTTGTAAAGCATTACTTTAAATTTTTTTTGCTGGGAAAAAATGGCATGCTTATTCCAAACATTTAAAAAAACACTGGTTGCTTTAATTGTTTTTTTAACATTTCTAAGAAAAAACAATAATGAAGAATTCACAGCTTAACTGCTAAAGTAGAGTTGGCGTTGATTTGAAATTTCCGTTGCTGTAAAAAAATGCAGGAATTTCGTTTTCACCACCATTAATTTTATTTCATTAAAGGAATTAAAAGTGCTAAAATCCCAAAACTTATTTAACAAATTGTGAAAAATAATTTGATGAAGGCATGTCCCTATCCGGATTTCATTTTTGCCTAAGGAAATCGTCAGGGGACTACGTTTTTAGAATTACTAGAAATATTTGCTGAGTTAAATTACAAACCCAATGAGAATTTCTTGATCTCGTCCGGCACCGTTATTAAACATTTAATATACCAAAGAAAAAACAAAAACGACAACAAAATATTTTTACCACAATTTTTTAGATTTTTGCTTTTTTTTGAAGATTTTTCAAACTAAAATAACATTCATTTACTTAAAATAACAGATCAACTAAAAACATTTCCCCCATTCATGATTTTTTTTTAATTTAAATGATTTTTTTTCAATTTTGGGGATTTCTTTAAATTTTGGCGATTATTTTAAATTTTGGATATTTTTTTTAATATGGGTGGTTTTTTAAATTTTTTCGATTCTTTAAAATTTTGATGAGTTTTTCAATTTTGACAATTTTTTTTTTAATTTTGACAACTTTTTCAATTTTGTGAATTTTTTTGTTAATTTTGACACTTTTTTGAATTCTGGCAATTGGTTTTCAATTTTGGCGCTTTTTTAATTTCGGCGATTTTTTGCGTTTTTCCCAATTTTTGGTATATTCTGTACATATGTAAACTGCAAATAGTTTCGGCACATCTTGATGTGCAAAGTGCAAAAAGTTGTGGCACGTGCATATTTTGAAGTGCAAGTGCATTAGAAACCGTGGTATCAAGTGAAATCTTTTTTGGATACGCATCTACCGTTATACAAATGGCCGAAAGATGTCCAATTTCTTTGTTATTCAGTTATTATTTTTTTTTTCGTATAACACATTTGCATGGGAAATTGTTGTTGGTGTTAGTTAAATAATGCCTATTTAAATTAATCGAGGAGGTCTCTGTCAGGAAAGTTAAGTATGCCTGTGCCGGTGTTATGTAACTATGTAAAAATTGCAACTCTGCCATATTTAAAACAGAGTGAGTATCATAATGTCAAATTTAGCACGAGGTATGTAAAAAAAAATTACTTGTATTCAGTTTGAAATTTTGTGATTCACCCTGTTTTAAATATCGTAGATAAATCGTAGAGTTGCAATTTTTATGTGAGTAACTTCTCACATAGTTACAGAACACCGGTACTGGTTCCTTTAGATTTGGATGTAATTTGAATATGTGATAGAGAACACAGAGGAAATAAGTATATCAAACATTTTAGCGGCCCAATGTCATATTTGAGGGTTAAAAAGTGTGGTCAAAAATAACCAGGATTTTCCTTTTTTGGATTTTTTCATATCTACACAGCAAAAAAAAGTGGTATTTATTCTTTGGTTATAACTTCTTTCATTGCTTCCTTAGTTTAAGTTAGTATGCTTTAAGTGCTTTTTGGAAGTTATTCAAAGGAACTTCCGAAAGTATTCATGCGTTCATGTTCCAAATGTAGTGATTTGGATATAAGCCTATGATAATCTTAAAAAATCACCCTTTTAATTGCTTCTGAAACACAAGTTTTTATATTTATATAGTTTTTCAAGTACAAAATATTTTCTAATCATTCAAATCAAAAATTTTTATAGAAAACTATTTGAATGAACTTTTATTTTTTTATAAAATCTTTTTTTATATTTTTGTGAAAACTTTTATGCGAGATCCACTTATACAGTTTTACAATTTTTTCAGTTTGACAAGTTTCTTTGAAATTTAATTTTGTTTCAAATTATTCTCAAAACCTCTTGACAATTTGTATTTAGTTTACATCTTTTGCAAATGTATTCAGAAAATATCAATTGAAATTAATTTTTTTTTAAATTAAAAAAATTAGAATGATATTCAGAATTTGCATTAGAAATTTCGAAAACGTCATTTGAAGTTCAGAAAAACAGCACTTGTAATTCGGAAAATATCAATTGATTTTCAGAATACATCAATTGTAATTCAGAAATCATCAGTTAAAATTCAGAGAATATAAATTAAAATTAAAAAAATATAAAATCTACTACAATTCATAATTTCTGAATTTGAAATGATAATTTTTTTACTTTTTTAAAATTCAAAACGAAAACATTTTTCTTCTTATTAATAAATGTCAAAATAAATATTTTTTAATTCTTCATTTCATATTCGTAAAAGCAATGTATGTGTGAAATTCATCAACCGAGCTTATGTATTGAAGTACATTTGTTTGTTTATAATTTAACAATTTACTTCTTGAAAACCTTATAATTTATTTTATTATCTTTTGAAGTGTAACATATTTTTAACTATTTAATTTTTTAAATAAAAAACTAAAAATAACGAAAATAATTTTTATTAAATCTGTGAGGGGCAAAAATCGGTATCTTACTACAATGGAGTAACGTTTTTATCATCAATATGAAAGTGTTTTTTTTTTTTTTTTTTTTTTTTTTAAAGAGAAGCAACTCTCACTCTCTGGAAATTCTTCCTATTAATTAACGTGTTGCTTCCTTTGGAAAGGGGATAGAGAAGAAGTGAAAGGTGGTGAAAGATGAAGGGCTTCAAATATGGCAACACTGTAATTGCGCGAGAACAGTTGATGCGCGCCATCTGATGGTGAGTTGGCGAACTTTGTTGAAGCTTTTAAGTTCATAGCCCTGTTATATTATTTTACTTCGGTGGGGTTAAGTGCTATGGGAACACCGAAGGAGGACGCTGCGATGTGTATGAGGGATAGAAAAAACTCATACATATTACTATTTTTCATAAATTGATATTGCCTTGGTTGGGGCTCGAACCCGCAGCCTCACGTGTAACAGTCCAACGCGCTAACCATTAGACCACAGCGCCGACAATGTAGAAGCATTTATTTGTGCTAATAAAGAAGTACTTATACATCATTGCATAAAATTCGCTTTTTAAAAAATTATTTTAATGCATTCTTATGAATTAAATTTTCATAACAGCTTAAATACTACAAAATAATGCATATTTTTCACGCATACTAGAGAATATCTAAACATAGCATCTGGATTGCTTCTTTAGAATAAAAAGCATGAGTAATGGTAAGTAGCTATATTTGAATGCTTCCGTCCTATGACAAGCCAACGTTAAATTCATCGATGAAACCATTAAAAAAGAAGTGATGCCTTTGCCATAGTAGTGATGCTTTTATTGCTTCTTTGTCAGGACTATTTTTGCTGGGTATTTCAAGGAAATATATACAAGTTTCATATCAAATTAAAGCAGGGTTGGCAGGCAATATCAATATCGTTACCTAAATAATCGAAACACCGTTATCTTTAAAATACCTTTACCTTTCGGTAACTGAAATACCGTTGTCCTTTTAATACCGATACCGAAATAAATGAAATATCGATACCCTTAAAATACCGTAACCGAAATAATCTAAAATAGCGTTATCCTTACCGATAACCGCATCGTTTCGGTTACCATCCACTAATGGAAGTTATTCTGAAGGTCTATTAAATTGTCTACTAAAAATATTAAAAAGTTCTCAAACAAAAAAGTTTCAAATAACGTTGCAACCCATTTTAACCCTGTAAATATTAATTTGGGCCGTATGTTTAGAACAGAAATTTACTTTATTTTGTCCCCTCTATCATATATCCAAATTGCATTGAAACATGCAGGAACCCCAAAGAAGACTTATTAGTAGTCATTTCAAAAATAATAACGTTCTTCAAAGTCACGGAATTTTTTAGATTAAAGGAAAATTTTTTGAAGAAATTTATTATAAACAACATATTTAAAAAACAAACAACATATTTAAAAAACAAACAACAACTCTTATTTCGTCAAACTATGAGTACAAATAAAAAATTTTATTTACCTGTATATCTTTATTGGCATTTATCATAAATATAGATTTATGATGGCCAAATAGCTGGTCATAATAATATTCCATTAAGGGCGGGCAACTTATTTAAAAAATAACCAGAGCTAAACGTTCACCATAAATAATTTCAATACAGATTTGACATTAATAACTATAGTTATGCACTAAACTTTCGTTATTTTGGGATAAATTAACAGGTCTGTGACAGGTGGGTGACTTGACAAAACAAATTATTGTACCTCCGTGAAAATAAACTTTGGAATTTTTTAAGAGAATTCCCAAATTTTTCGAATCATTCTAATAGCAACAAGCTCCGTTATCAGCAGGAATCTGTTTTGAAATAATAGCTGTATTTTCGCTCATACCTATCAACGGTAAGTGTTTAAAGAAAATCTACGCTTAACCGGTTAAATTAAAAAACAATTATAAACAGATAATGTTTATCGTAGTTCAAATTTTTTAAGAAGAAACGCGAAGAAGTTATGTTAGATGCGAAAATTTATAACCGTAGGGTTTTCAACATTGAAAATTATCCACGTTGCAAATTAAGGTTCATACAGAAAGTAATGTGGCAATTTTCGTTTGAAACACGTTTTCGTATACTTTGAATTTTTTTCTGAGTTAACGGATATAGATAAGTCGAAAACACAGTACAACACGAAAAAAATTGCGGTGTTGTGACAAAGGATTCTGGTAGAGGAAACCAGAAAAAATATACGTGTGTCTGCGTATTGAAATATAACATCGGAATTTTATTTTAGGGGGGGGGACTAAATTTAGCTCTTTATCAAATGTTTATTGTGAATCGGTATAGAAAATCATATGAATTTTATGTATAGGATGTGTTTAGCGGAAAAAAATTTTTTGTGGAACATTTTAACCCTCTAACTCTTCAATTAAAATTAATTAAAATTCAATTAAAAGACCCGTAAGTTAGAGAGTTAGAGGGTTAAGATATTCCACAAAAATGTTTCATGTAGTGTTTTACATAAGTTTGCTGAACGTATCCTATACCTAAAAT
Organism: Leucophora obtusa; assembly: GCA_949987735.1. NCBI lineage: Eukaryota > Metazoa > Arthropoda > Insecta > Diptera > Anthomyiidae > Leucophora > Leucophora obtusa. Next base: position 158,080,066 of record OX465296.1, read on the forward strand.
GGAAGATTTACTTGGTTCCCTCTAAAATCCAGGTTTGTTGGACATTTAAGCGCCAATTCTCCATAAGTACGAAATTAACCCTTACACACATTTTAAGTTAAAGTGTTTCAAAAAAATAGGTGCCATAAAATTCTACTGTAAATCTCTGAATACATGAAAGTTACAAATTTAAATTCAATGCCAGAAGTCAAAACTTAACTTAACTTGTTTAAGGGTTAATTTCGTACTTATTCAGAATTGGCGCTGGATTTTAGGAGGAAACCATGTGAATCTTCCATTATAGGTATAGGATGTGTTCAGTAAACATATGTAAAACACTACGGGGAACATTTCTGTGGAACATTTTAATCCTCTAACTCTTCAACTTACGGGTCTTTTTAGTCCCTTTTTAAAACAGGGCCAAAAAAGTTCCTTTAATTACCGAGTTGGAGGGTTAAATAGTTCCACAAAAATGTACGTCATAGTGTTTTACATAACATCGCTGAACACATCCTATACCTACAATGGATGACTCACATGGTTTCCTAGTGCACATAAATCTATAACTCAGAATTAGTTTTTGGCCTTTCTGTCATGGAATGAACGAAATAAAGGGTGGTCCAACCAAAACGCACGATGTTAATTGTAAATAAAACAATAAGTTTTCAGAGAATTAGCTTCTTAATATTTTTTATTATGATAGAAGGTTCTATGACAATTACGCGTGAAACAATATATCGGCCAAATGCTTGCCACGGCTTCGGTGGCATACCTCTATCCGATGGTCCATATTTTCAATGACTCTGAGACGTAATTGAGGTTCAATGTCGTTAATGTGCCGAATTATCTCATCCTTTAGCTCTTGAATTGTTCTTGGCTTATTGACGTACACATTTTCTATTAAATATCCCCAAAGAAAGAAGTCCAATGGTGTCAAATCACATGATCGTGGCGGCCAATTAACATCGCCAGGATGTGAGATAACACAGCCATTGAATTATTCGCGCAAAAGAGCCATTATTTCGTTGGCTGTGTGGCAAGTGGCACCATCCTGTTGAAAGCACATATCGTTCAGGTCCATATCCTGAAATTCTGGCCACAAGAAGTCCGTTATCATCTCGCGATAGCGAACATCATTCAGGTAACTGCTTGACGGCTCTTCTGCCATACTATCGCGAACAACAGAAATGTTTCCGCAGAACGAACTGGGCGAGCATGCACAGGTGTTTTCACATTTCCTATAGACCCAGTTTGCTGAAATTTGCGCACAATTCTCCCGATTGTGGACATATTTGGTCGATTATACTGACCAGTGAAGTGCACGAAATGCATTTTGATTTGAACGCCCATTTTCGTAAAAGGCTTCAACATTCTTAACGCGCTGCTCAATTGTGTACCTCTCCATAGTTAAATTTGTCAAACACTGAATCAAAGAAATGTCAAATTAAGTTGGTCAAAAAACTTGACGTTAAGGTGTGACTCACAATTAACATCGGGCATTATGGTTGGACCCCCCTTTATTTTAAAAAAAGCTTATTTTGTTTTTAATCTACGCAAAATTTCCTCTTATATGATGAAGAGTATTCATATTTACAGATCTTCAAAATTAAATGAGAGACATTCAAAATTTAATTTTGATACAAATTTTGATGTTTACCGCTTAAATCACCACTAACGGTAAAGTTAGTGGTGCCTTTTCATTGTGTAAACAACGTATATATAACTTAATCATCAGAAACTTCTAGTTTAAGAGTTATAGATTGATAAATTCATGAACCTTTTTTTAATAAATGTAAACGGCCTGGCCGGTTTACATCGCAGAAACCCAATTTTTGCACAAATCATATTTTTTACTCTCAACCTATCCGAAAATGCGATGGGAACTGAAAAAATAAAACTTTTCCACTCTAATTAATATGTATTATCATACGTGTAGATATTACCTCAAATTTCGCTAATGCACACATATGATCATACGTGATTCATGTATGGAGATTTATGTATCCAGGTATGGTCATGAATGCATGTTTATGAAAATGCACAAACATACATTCAACCTTTGTGGATCCATATAGGTCGGTTTTTAACTGGGAAGTTTGTTTTATTAAATTTAATTGTTTTTTATAAAATATTTTTTTTTATTTTCTTTGACCATCTATATTTTGATTTTCCTGAAATTATGCCAACGTTGGCAAGTCATTTCTGGCAAAAGTTATACCAATGTTTACATCCCATCAAAATCTTGGTGTATCAATAATTTTCATAAATTGGCTGGCAATGGGTACACCTTTACCCTTTATCTTACTTTGTAAACCAAATTTATACGTTACTAATAATATGATACATCAGTACTTACGTGGGAGGTATGAAATAATGAGTTAACGGTACAGGTATATATCACTACTTATTTGGAGGCTTTAAAATAATGCATTACTGATATTGTGTTATATTGTTTTATTGTTCTTATTTGTAATGAGTTTAAAGTCATTACTATTGTTAACTACACCTTTTACAATTGTATTTCAGAAAATATCAATTGAAATTCACAATTTCCATTTGAAATTCAGAATATATCATTTGAAATTCAGAAAAAAAACAATTGAAATTCAGAATATATTATTCGAAATTCAGAAAATATCATTTGAAATTCAAAAAATATCAATTGAAATTGCAAAAATATCAATTCATATTCAGAAAAACATCAATATAAATTCAGAAAATATGAATTGAAATTCAGTAAATATCAGATAAAAATAATGCTTTACTTTGCAAGCTAATGACAATTATGTTGTACCTATAATTTTTATTCAACCTTTTGTTATAAATAATATTAAATAAATTACACTGCTCTACAAAAAAGGGTGAATGTTATTGGAGGTGAATGTTATTGGGGGGTGCTGTTTTCAAATCTGCAACCAGTTTTTTCAAATTGGCTCTAAATTTTGCACAATTTGAAATTTAAATTTTTTAAATTTTTCAGCCAATTTTGTCAATAAAAGAAATATAACTATAGCTTCGGAAAGAAAACGCTTTATTTAGTTAAGGTTATTTCCGTGCTCTATTTTTCAAACTTAAGTGTGTATCAATATCTCAATAACTTATCTAAATATAGTCGCTCAAAATCAAAATTTTTTAAATTTGAATGAGGGGTATGTATAGTTGATCTTTTATTTGGTAAATGAATGTTTTTTAGTCAGACTCTAGATCATAAATTAATATCAGTTTCTGTTTTAAATTATTTTTCAAATTAAAGAAAGATGATACAATTTTCACAACTAAATTGCAAATAATAAAAAATTTGCAAGAATTCGATAAGGCCAGCAAGACAAATACGTATTTTCGGCTTTCGCTACAAAGCCATCATCAGTGTCAGTTGCCTTGATTGGGTTAATAATTGATAATCGTCTACTGATGTGAAAGTTGAAAGCAAATCGAATATGATTGAAAAAAAAGGTTAAACATTTTCTATTGCACTGGAAAATGGTTAATCGTTAGGTCGCATAATTGTTTTGAATATTGTAACTCTTAAGTTTCCTGAAGATACCCTCCAATGTTTGAAGGCGAAATATTGAGAAGAAATAAATAAAATTTATTGCTAAAACAGACCTTAAACTTGATAATTTATTTAATAGTTTAATAGCCAATTACTTTTTCTTTTTAACATCACGCCATTTAATACATATATTAATACTCGCACGCAGAGTTTGCTAGCTAATCATATTATTCACAAGTAATTACTTATTAACAATAAACTTTCAAAGATTCTTGGGTTTTTGTTTCATGAAATTCAGTTTGAAAATTACATCATTTTAAGTATATGGTAAAGTACAATACAAACAACGTGATTTTATAAAAGGTACATACTAAAGGCCTGCATGAATGTATTTAAAACATTCTGTGAAATATTCACTACACTTTTTGCAATTCAGAAATCAATTAAATGAAATGAAGAGAATATCAATTGAAATATATAAATCATGAATTAAGATTGATATTATGTTTTCTGAATTTTAATTGATATTTTCTGAATTTAAATTGATGACTTCTGAATTGCAAAAAATGTAGTGAATGTTACACAGCCTGTTTTAAATGCATTCATGCAGGCCTTTAGTCGATTCGAACGAAACCAAAAAAAAAACAATACTGACCTTTCCAAAAATAATTGTAACATTAATTTTAAAATGTCAATTTACAACCTGTTTACATAAGTTATTTAAAGTGAGAAAAATATGTAATTTACACATTTTAGCTATAAAAGTACCGTGATCTAATCACCGCTTTTGGTATTGAACAAACTATCGCACAGTGGAGGGCTTTGGAAACATATTGAAAATAAATTTGCCACTTCTCTACATTCTCGATTGTAATGAAATTTTGTGTTGTTGGAGCTGAAGTATATTCGAGCTTAAGTTTTAGCTATGGGCTCCATAACCCGCCACATGAGCCCTAAAGTGGGAAACCTTAAACCTTTACACGTTTATTTCTATGGGTATAAGTTCGTTTCGCCTCGTAAGTTTCATCTCATCGAAGGCAATACCTCAACACTATTAACAAAACATTAAACCATCAAAGAAAACATTAATTTTCGATTCATCACACAAAAAAAAAACAATCAATTGGTTGTAATTCTATCGAAACCAACGAAAAATTTTTGTTATTCAATAATTTTAATTGCTATTACTTTAAATTTATCATCTGAAAAGTTAAATTTAAATTTGAACAGAGAATATATTAGATTAAGCAAAACACTGTCATATTACCCAAAATATTGGCCTTTCTAATCAATATTAAAAAAAAATGTCCCACATTTTTTAAATGTTTATTGTGAATAGGCAGGAAACCATGTCAATCTTCCACTTTACGTATAGGATGTGTTCGGCGAACTTATGTAAAACACTACGAGGAATATTTTTGTGGAACATTTTAACCCTCTAACTCTTCAACTTATGGGTATATTTTATCCCTTTTTAAAAAGGGGCCAAAAAGTTTGATGATTTAGAGGATTAAAATGTTCCACAAAAATATTCCTCGTAGCGTTTTACATAAGTTCGCTGAAGACATGCTATATCTAAAGTGGAAGATTAACATGGTTTCCCCTAACCCATTTTAACCCTCTAACTCTTCAACTTACGGGCCTATCTAAAAAGGGGTCAAAAAAGGCCCTTTAATTGAAGAGTAAGATGGTTAAAATGTTCCGCAAAAATATTTGTCATAAAATTCTTCTATAAGTCTCTGAAGATATCAAAGTTGAAAATTTGACGTCAATGCCAGAAATAAATCAAATCTTAAAATGGGTTTGAGGGTTAATCTCGTACTTATTAAGAATTGGCGCTTAACGGTGGGTCTCATACTGCAGGTTTAACTTTAACTTAACTAAAAACAAAAGAAAATGTCAAAAAAATTTACACAAAACAACAACAAAATTTTTGGGTTAACTATTAACTAAAGTTTAAACCTGAAGTATGAGACCCACGGTAAATGTCCAACAAACCTGGATTTTAGGGGAAACCATGTAAATCTTCCATTTTAGGTATAGGATGTATTCAGCGATCTCATGGAAAACACTACGAGAAACATTTTTGTGAAACATTTTAACCCTCTAACTTTTCAACTTATGGGTCTTTTTTGTCCCTTTTTAAAACCGGGCCAAAAAAGTTCCTTTAGTTGCAGAGTTAGAGGGTTAAAATGTTCCACAAAAATGTTCGCCGTAGTATTTTCCATGAGTCCGCTGAACACATCCGATACCTAAAATGGAAGATTCACATGGTTTCCTATACAGATTTACAATAAATATTTGAAAAAGGCGGGAATTGTAACACAACCTAAAATAAAATTCTGATGTGGTCTTTCAAAACGCCGACACACGTATATTTCTTTTTTTGTTTCCTCTTAATTTTTTTTTATCATTATTTCAAATATAAAGTAGTATTCTAGATTTTTTGTAAATTTTTTTGAAATCTATTTTTAGACAAATGAATGTTATTTTAGTTTGACTCAAGATCATAAATTAATATCACTTTCTGTTTAAATTATTTTCAAATCAAAGAAAGATGATACAATTTTTTAGACTCAATATTTTTTCAACACTGGTAACGATATATATATATGTACATATGTACGTATGTACCACATATTTTCTAATTTTTTGTATGTTGGCGCGTAAGCATACTTGTGCGCAGCAGGTCAATTATGTTTTTATCTATCAAATATTACATGTCGAGATAGCTCAGATGTCTGGCAATCTGAAGTCCCAAGTTCGATTCCCTTATGAGCAAATTTAATTTTAAAAAATATTTTTTTCATAAAACTCTTTTTTTTCATAAAACTCTTTTTTTTTGAAAATCTATTTTTAGACTCATTATTTTTGTCAATACTGGTAAGGACATAGTTAACGATATAGTTTTGATTTTTCGTATGCTAGTGTGTAAGCATAATTCATTACTTTGCGCGACATTGTCATATAAAAATAACAAGAAATTTAGTAATGAAAGTAACTAGTTACCATTGCCAAGTAAGTATGTAGTTATGATTTTCCACACTGGGTTATTTACGAAATTTTCTCCATACTTTGCAGAATTATACATCATACTTTGAAAACAATATACGTTTGATGAACTTTATTTATTGATAACATTTGTTAGGCGAACGGTCATAAAGTATAAACGCATAAAGTACAAAATGCGAATGTAATAATGTCAAAAAAAAAAACAAAACTCCATATATTTATGGCCTACACCACTAACAAGGAAGGTATTTCAATTGGTTCTCTCCAATACTAATGAGATTCGAATATGTGATAGAGGAGAAAAAAGTATTGTACACATATTTTTTTTGTAGCGGCCATATGAAAGCGAAAAAATCTATAAATTGTGAGAAAAAAGCAAAATATTGGAATTAAATAAAATTTAAACATCAATTTCAGATTATTTTTATTGTATTTTCGATATTTTCATATTTATGGCCAACACCAACTTTTATTATACCCATCCATTCAGAATCACTTTTTAGCTCTATTTAACGATGTCCGTTTGCCTGACCGTATTATTAAGATATTTTGGTGACCTTTGGTACTCCGACTTATATCGGAACAAGGATTATCGCGACAACACCATCAATACTATTGCTGCTGCTGAACCAGTTTTTTTTTTTTTTACTTTTTGAAGTTTACAATGACCGAGCAAAATTATGCACTCCACTGCTGTGATCATTGTTTTTATATTTTTTCTCTCCCTTTTTTAGTTTTTTTTTGCGTGGCACAACTGCTTAATATTCGTTTTATTATTGGGGTAATTGTTCAGAAAAAAATTGCAAGTAATGCCATACAAACTACTTCTTTCACTGCTTCACAAGTATCCTCTAGTGTATTCTTATTGATTTTTTAGACGTTATTCTCAATCACCTCAAGAAATTACTTCTTTCATTGCTTCCAAGTATCCGTTAGTATATTTGTACAGCTTTTTTAGAATTACTTCTGAACAATATCTACAAAATCACTTTAGTACTGCTTCTAAAGCATAATTGCTCCAAAAGTGATCCTAAAATGTGATTTTGGTATCATTTGGTATTTGTAAACAGATGATCGCCGGTTCGATTCCTGGAGAGACCAATATTCATACAATATGACATATATACAAATTTTGGACTTTTTTCTTTCTAAATTGGCTTTGATATTTAAAATCGGACTTCGTTTTATATTTAAAATTTTTTTTAAAAAAAAAAGCATTAAAAAATTTTGAAATTTTGACTTTGATATATTTACAAAAGTTATTGAGATATTGATACACACTTAATTTTGAAAAATAGGACATGGAATTAAGCTTAAACTGTAGAAAGGGTTTTCTTTTTGGAGCTATAGTTACTAAATTATAAATTTTTATTGAAATAATCGGTTGGAAATTGCAAAAAAGTAAAATTGCGAATTGTGCAAAATCTAGAGCCATTTTGAATAAACTGGTTGCAGATTCGAAATCAGCACCTTCTAATTATCCTAAATCCACTGTAAAGTTGTTCAACTTAGCAATTTTGTCTTATTTTGTAGAGCTGTGTAATTAATTTGCTTAAATTCCATATTTTTTTAATTTTTCAAATTTTTAAAAATATATAAAATAAAAATGATGAAAAATTGCTTTTTATGCGCTTATACACAGATAAAATTTTCCTGGACGAATTTTAATGAAATTTTTCAGTAAACTAATGAAGTTTTCTTCAGAAAGTAAATGAAAAATTTCTTAAATATGATGAAAAACCTTCACATATTTTATGAATCTACTTTTAGTGAAACTTTTTCATTTAATGTATGAATGTTTTAATAAATGAAATGAAATTTTATAAAACATTTTATGAAAAATTCCATTAATTCAATGAAAAGTTTCAATGGACGAGTTCCAGAGCAACTTCGTTATTTTTATGCAAAACTTCATTAATATCATGCTGATAATTCTCTCAGTGTAGTACTGAAAACAATACTGAATTGCAGTGCCCCTTTTGCACTTGTTTAAAAAGTTCTTTTATTGAAAAGAATAAAGCATAATATCTCGCAATGACAAGTTGGCGTTTTTATACCAGTTAAATTTCATATCAAAGAATAGCTCAGCGATAGAGAGCTAGACTAGTAATCATGAGGTCGCAAGTTCGATACCCGGCGGCGGCAATAAAAACACTTTTGTAAAATAAAAGTTACTTAATTAATTTACTTGTGAAAATTATATCATCATTCTTTAATTTGAAAAAATAATTTAAACAGAAAGTGATATTAATTTATGATCTAGAGTCAAACTAAAAGAACATTGTAAAGTGTTGTTTTCTCAAACGCGTCGTATAGACCAAATACAATTAATATTGTCATTAATATATATTTTTATTAATTCTAATTTAGTAGTAGGTTTGAGGTTAAGAAGAAGAATAAACCTTCCTCAAAAGTTATAAACACATTAAATTTGCAAATCAGACTAGATCTAGTTTCTGCCTTTTTATGGACAGGCTTCATCAGTGATCTTCCATTAAATTGTATTATTGTTTATATTTTTATTGTCAGATTGTCTCTATATGAATAATTTCAGAAGTGATCAAACAGACATATACAAACATTCTACTTCAGATTTTCTCTTTTATCTTCTTATTTCCTCCGTGACACCTTTTCACAAATATTGCCACATTGACGTATGGTTTGTACGTACAAGTGCAGGCAATTTGTGTATATTGGAGACGGACAGCCAACAGGGCATTTTTATTTTTAATTTACCAAATAAAATATCAACAATATTGAAAATTAAGGTTCAAAGCAAAAAAAAGTAATAATAACAAAGGATAAAAATAGCATTGTTAGATTTCGTTGATGTTAGTCTAAGTTGAGTTGTTGACATATTCGGTTTGCTTTCAACTTTCACATAAGTAGACGATTATCAAATTGATAACCCGTCAAGGCAAACGACACTGATGATGGTTTTGTAGCGAAAGCCGAAAATATGTATTCTATCTTGCTGGCCTTATCGAATTCTTTAAAAAAAAAAATTAATGCTTTGTAATTTACTTGTGAAAATTGTATCATCTTTCTTTAATTTGAAAAAAAAATAATTTAAACAAAAAGTGATATTAATTTCTGATCTAGAGTCAAACTAAAAGAACATTCATTTACCAAATAAAATATCAACAATACATACCCCTCATTCATAAAAAAAATATAATTTTTTTTGCGATAAATTTTTTTTTTAACTTTTAATTTGTGAAAAATAGCTTCCTTTGCACTTGTTCAAAAAGTACTGAAAAAATGTTGAAGTGGGAGTACTCCTCTCTTATGATAACTAATGATTTTCGTTATTGTTTATGTAAAAAAGAAGTACATATAAGTCATCAATTGTAGTGCTTTTTCAACTGCCTCTGAATCTCATTTTTGCTAGGTTATATTTCTAAAAATTTTTAAATTCTAAAGATATTAGATTTAAACAAATGAATTATAAACATTAAAAAAAATATATTAAAAAATTAAAAAAAAAATAAAAAAAAAATTGGTCCCGGCGAAATCGAACCCGCGATCATTTTATGACCTTTTAAATTTTTTCCTTATCTTGATGTTTTTTCGCTTAGTTGCAACATTTTGGCAAAAACGTAGTTTAACATAACTCGAGAACCACTTGTCCGATTTTGATGAAACAAATTTATAAAAATTTAGAATTACAATTTCTCTAATCTGTTTCTATACCGTTTTCCCATATGTGCAACACTTTCGAAGTTAAAAATGAATGTATGAAGGGAAAAAAGTATTTTTTGCCTAAAAATTTAAATATTTTTTTTTTAAAATTCATAAAAAATCCATAATGGAAAAAAGTGCCAAAACTAATTACTTTCGCGTAAAGTCACATAACTCATGAGCAAAAAAAGGCATAGATCATGAAAATCGATGCACGCGTTTCTCATTTATTCACAATTAGGTAAATGTATGAATTTCAAAAATTTGCTCCAGATATGCACAACATTATTTTGAGAAAACATTGACACTCACAAGCCGAACTCTCTCATATTTTTCAAAGAGAAATATTGATGTGGCAACACTGGTTCTGTAATGTTCACATAAAACATGCATTGTCATTATACTTCTTCTCTTTCTCACACTGGTTCTGTGATTTTTGTCATTCAACAAGTGCCGACGAACGCGAACAGTAAAAGTGATTTTTCTCCAGTTTTTTAAAAGTGAACAAAAGAGAACACAATATGGAACTGTGCAAGCCAGATATAAATAGCTTTTGCTACTGCTGTGGTCAATATGTCTCAACACATAAAAAAAGGGGAAATTTCAGTACTGATTTTGTTCAAACATACGAGATGTACTTCAACCAAAATGTTATAGTGAACGAAAATTGGGTACCAAATATAATCCTGGCGAAGGTCACAATCCATTGAATTGCTATGCATGTGCGAATAAAGGAGCCGCAAAAAGGATAAGAAAATCGTATAATTACGTTGGTGTTGGAAGTGCCGCAACACCATTGCCTCATTCGGACCACATTCCTGTGCCAAAAGCTTCTAGCCCAGATATTTTCTCTTCTACGACTGCTCCGACATATCATGCACGTGATGATTCCCCATATGAGCCATCAGTATCCAATGAGCCAATTTTAATAAATCAAAATAAGCTTGATTCAATTGTTACCAAGTTGGAATTAACACAGCATAAATCGGAAGAGCTGGCTTCCATTTTGAAATCAAACAATTTGTTGGCACCAGGTGTGAAAGTCACAGCTTATCGAAGTCGTCAGGCAACACTCCAAAGTTTATTCCTTGTGAATGATGAAAAAACTTCTGCATATTGCCCGGATGTAGGAAAATTGATGGACGCAATGGAAATAAAATATGAAGCAGATGACTGGAGATTATTTATTGACAGTTCAAAACTCAGCTTGAAGGCGGTTTTACTGCATAAGACCAATAAAAAACCTTCAGTTCCAATCGCCTACAGTACAGAAACGAAAGAAACATATGATGCACTGGAAAATATTTTAAAAATGGTTAACTACGCCAAACATATGTGGCGCATATGCTGCGATTTAAAAGTTGTAGCAATGCTTTGCGGTCTTCAAAGCGGCTATATAAAATATATGTGCTTTTTGTGCGATTGGGACACACGATTTTCCGGTGACCAATATGCATGCCACGGATGGAAACTCAGAGAGCACAGCAGGTTACAAATGGCCAATATTATTCGTGAGCCTCTAGTGCCGAAGGAGAAGATATTGCTGCCTCCACTGCATATTAAACTTGGAATTGTTAAGAATTTTATCAAAACTGTCGCCAAAAGAGATGAAGTTTTCTTGTGTTTGAAACTAATTTACCCGAGACTCAGCGAAAGTAAAATTAAAGAAGGTAAGTTATAATATCACATTCATTTCCCATGATTTTCCATCTTAACAAATTAATTTTTTCCAATCAGGCGTACTAAATGGTCCAGATATACGAAAGCTGATTAAAAGTGATGCATTCAACAATATTTTTATTGACGCTGAATTGAATGCATGGCAGGCAATCAAAGAAGTAATAGAAGGCTTGTTGGGAAAGCATCGTTCTAACAACTACGATGTTTCTGCCCAAGGATGTTAAGAGCATTCTCGGAAATTGGTGTCCACATGTCCTTGAAAATCCATTATTTACATCATCATCTGGACTACTTCAGCAAACAATTGGCTACCGAATCTGATGAACAAGGTGAACGCTATCATCAAGTTGCTATGCCATTTGAAATGAGGTAATACTGATTTTTTATTTTTTCAAACTCATTTTAATAAAACAAAAACTTCCAGATATAGAGGCAAAAAGTCGCCGAGTGCAATAATTGCGGAAATTTGCTGGTGGAGTAAGTTAGTGTGGCAAGACAAGGATGATCTTGATGATAAAGAATTTTCAGGAGATGCAGAAAGGCCAACAGTGGAGTCACACATTGACATTATGTGTGGTTCAGAAACTGATGATAGCGATGAATGCGATGCCACTAGTCCCGAACAACCACCATCGAAAAAGTCTAGGCAATATTTATTAAAATAAATAAAAATAAATAAATAAAATAAAAATAAAAAATTATAAAAATGTTTACTTAATTTTTTTAGTAGTTTATGACCAGAAGTCTGGAGTTATTGGGGAAAATTTATGAAAAAGGCGATAAATGACACTTTTTTGAATAAAAACAAATATCAATATTCTTGTCAAAATGGGATACCTTCACTTAATTGTAAATAAAAGCAGAACGCGTTAAATTTTGTTTATAGGTTATGTGACTTTACATGAAATTAATAACACTTGATCCTTTTTTCCGTTTTGGATTTTTTATGAATTAAAAAAAAAAAAATTTTAATTTTTAGGCAAAAAAATATTTTTTTTTCTCCACAAATTTATTTTTACCGGCAAAACTGTTGATTATAAAAAAAACGTTATATGAACGGATTAAAGAAATTGTAATTCTAAATTTTTCTAAATTTGTTTCATCAAAATCGGACAAGTGGTTCTCGAGTTATGTTAAACTACGTTTTTGCCAAAATGTTACAACTAAGAGAAAAAACATCAAGATAAAGAAAAAAATTTAAAAGGTCATAAAAAAAAATGACACATACGAACGCCAAACCCTTTGAGGGTTTTACTATACTGACCTAGTACCATCACCCTGACTTGGAATTTCTCACCCCCAGATTGGCTGTTGTACTGTGTAATTAATAGACTAAAAAGTCACAAAAAAATTTAAAATTTTTCAAATTTTTCGATTTTTTTTAATGCAAATAAAAATCTAGCCTTTATTTAATTTTTTACCAAATATTTCTGCTGATTTCAGTAGGATATACTACTAAAAATTAACTTAAAATAACAAAATTTTTTGTAGATATAACAGTATGTTTTTACTGTTTTTAGTCGACTAATATTTAACACAATTTTCTGCAGATTTGAAAAAATAATTTCTCCTATTGAATTAACGATGGTTAACTTAAATATAACTAAAATTCTGTAAATTTAGCAGTTTTATTTTTCCTGTTCTCCTTTTACTAGTATTTAGCAGAAAAATCTGCTAATTTCGACAGTTTTTTCTCTAAGGTCTTTTCTAACTAATTTTAATAGCTTTTTCTGTTATTTTACGGGTTTATTTCTATGAATGTAGAGTTGTCTGAGACTTTCTGACATTTTATTTTTGTACATTATGACATTTTATTACAATATTTACTGGTGCATTTTGACATTTTCCTTTTTCTTACTTTATGCGTTTTTACTTTATGACCGTATGGCTATTTATTAATCATTAAATAAAATGCTTCTAAATATTCATATGATTTACTTGAAATTAAGCACGTTTTGGGAACTCCAATTCGGCTTACTACAAACGTCACTGAATTTACGTCAGCTTTGTTTACTTTTGTGATTTGTTTACTAATTTTTTTTACGAATTTTCTTTTTAAGAAAATACACAAATATTTTTTTCTTTGATTTTTAAAAATTTGAATGGAAAAATTATAATATCAACTGTTTCTATTTTTCTAAAATCCAGTAGTTGTTTTTTAAAATTCAAAGTATATTATTAGTTGCAAATAGGTGGTCTAATTGAAAAGGAACTCAAAAATATTATAAAGTTTTATTAATTAATAAAGAGTTTAAAGTTGAAGAATCGCATACCCAGATTTAAGCAATAAAAGTTTTCATTAAATAATCAACATTTTTATGAAGTGAAATTTAAAAAAAAGTGTTTATGCGTAAACAAAAAATTAAAAACATGGGAAAATCAGGAAAATTTATACACTAAAAGAAACATTTTTTAAATTCGAAAAAACTATAAAATTAGAAATTATGCAACAAAATTTTTAAGTTTTTTGTAAGGCTGCATTCACACCTAATTCTTAAACACGTGTTTAGCTAAAACACGTATTTTAGCTCTTTATTTTACTACAACTTTTGTAATAGAATAAAGAGCTAAAATATGTGTTTTAGCTAAACACGCGTTTAAGAATTAGGTGTGAATGTAGCCTAAAGTTTATATGTTTTTCAAGAAAATAAGGTATATTACAAATAAATCGACGTATAAATTCCAATATTATGACCAACTCCTAACAAAGTGTTAGGAGTTTATTGCTGAATTAAAACCAAAATGTAAGACTCATAATTGTTCATAACTTCGAAATTTATCCGTGGATTGTCTTATAATATCTCTTATTTTAATTCAGAATTTGTTACCAATTTATTTTTACAATTTCTTGTAATTATCAATTCAGTCACTTTAAAAACAAACCACTTTAAAAATATTCTCGTTTACCATTAAATATGAAAAAATAATCTATAAGAAGGCAGTTTTACAGAACGGTGTATGTACGTATGATAACCTTTTCGCAGCTGTATAATTATCAATTCTGGTTCAGTTTTCTATGCACGTCTACATTTCAATCTGTATTTTATATTATAGACAATACACGTACAATTTGGTCCATGTTATACAATTTAATCATTAAATTTAAATTATTATTAAAAGTCTATTTAAACAAGTGCAATATGAACTGGCGATTTTAGTTTCAATCAAACCTCGGCTCGTTTTAGATTTCTTTTGGAAAAGAATTGAAAAGCTTTAATACTGATTTTAAAAAATTATAAACATATATATATTATTGTAAAAAGTTAATATTGCAAAGTGAATGACAATATTTTATACAAAATGATGTACGAACGTCAAATTTCATTTGAAAAGGTTAGTTATACTAACTTTTAAAGTTATTAAAAAATAGTCAAATTATTGCCCAAAACAAAAAAAAAGGGCATTAGAAATTGTGGAATCAGTGCACAGTGAAAAAATTTAATATTTCATTAACAAATATATTTTTTAATTTATATTCTGAACTGATATATATATTATGTTAATAACCACCGGCGAAAATATACCTACATACATCTCAATTTTGTGAAAAGTGAGAAATTTCACTTACACTTGGCCAAACCAACCGGAAAAATTTTAAAAATACGCAAAGAGAGAATTTTGGTGGACCAAAAACAATGAAGAAAATTACGATGTCCCGACAATGGATTCTGGTAGAGGAGACCAAAAAAATCTAGTACTTATTAAGAATTGGCGCTCAAATGTCCAATAAGCCTGGATTTTAGAGGGCAACCATGTGAATCTTCCGATTTGGGTATAGGATGTGTTTAGAGAACTTATGTATAACACTACGAGAAATATTTTTGTGGAACATTTTAACCCTGTAACTGTTCAACATACGGGTCTTTTTTGTCCCTTTTTAGGAGGGGCCAAAAAGTCCGTTTAATGGAAGAGTTAGAGGATTAAAATTTTTCACAGAAATGTTTCTCGTAGTGTTTTACATAGGTTCGCTGAACACATCCTATACCTAAAATGAAAGATTCACATGGTTTCCTATGCCGATTCACAATAAACATTTGAAAAAGTGGAAAACTTAACCCCCCGCCCCCCAAAAAAATTCCGACGGGATCTTTCAAAACGCCGCCACATATATGTTATTTTTATCTCTTCTAGCAGAATCCATTGTCCGAACCCCGTAATTTTGGAAAAAGTTCGAAATTGTTGTACAGTGTAATCAAAGTTTTTACTAAATTAATGAAACTTTTCTTCACAATGTGAACGAAAAATTTCCTAAAATTAATGAAAAGCGTTATACTCTGCATGAGACTGTATTTTTAATAAAATTTCTTTATTGAGTGTATGAAACTTTTAAAAATTAAAATGATATTATACGTAAAAATTTAGGAAAACTTGCATTATTTTAATGAAAGTTTTCTTCGTAATGTGAATTAAAAATTTACTAAAATTAATGAAAAGCTTTATACTCTACATGAAACTGTAATTTTAATGAAACTTCTTTGTTTGGTGTGTGAAACTTTAAAGAATTAAAATGATATTATTCATAAAATTTTATGAAAACTTGCATTATCTTTATGAAAAATTTCAAAGCAATGAAATTGTACTAGTGGCAATTGAATTTAATTGCTTTCATACAAAAATTCATTACTATCATGTAGACAATTCTCTCAGTGTAGTATGCAAATGGCAAAATTAAACAAATTTACTATCAGAATAAAAAAAAGCATGGACATGTGGTAAATTCTGAATTTACAAAAAATGTATTTGACAAAATAGCTCTATGGGAAAGTTTACCAATTTTTTTTGGCAAATAATATAAAAATTTTAAAAATTAAAAATAAAAAAACTAATATGCAAGTGCTTGTGCAAATTTGAATGTTACTGACTCTTTAGAAAACATTGTTTTCTATTGACGTTTATACATGAATGGATGTCACTACATCGCTAGATCTGTCAAAACAACAGAGTAGTATATTGGAAGATGACAAAGCAAATTGTGGTAAATTCTTTGTTGTTGCTTTTGTTTTTTCATTGATATTTTGAATGTTGAGTTTGTAATTTAACTTAACAAATATTTCCAGAAGTTCTAAAAACATCGTCCCCTGACGAATTCCTTAGGCAAGAATGAAATCCGGATAGGGACATGCCTCCAACAGATTATTTTTCACAATTTGTAAAATACGTTTGGGATTTTAGCATATTCAATTCCTTTAATAAAAATTTTATAATTTACACAAAAAAGGTTTGGGTAGAATTGTGATCACCAATTTTTTTTCCAAACAGATACCGATATCACAATATTATTTAATTCCTTACCGAAGTTTTTGCATAATTTACTCAAACAATTTTTTATTTTTGTTGTTGTAAACGTCTTTAAAACAAAAATAAATTAAAGTCGGGCATGCCGACTACATTATACCCTTCAACAGTGGATTAAAAGCCTACCAGTGTTTGCATACGAAATCTGAATGGGTTGAAATGAACTTGTGACAAAATTTGTCTATAAGTAAATTTATAAAAATAGAATACCGGTAAGAAATTTTGATGTTACCTAATGTTAGGTGTATTTAAGAGAAAATCGGAAATATAGTCCATATAGGCGATAGATCCTAATACATCCTTAACATCTAGAATCAATATGCTTTGTTCGTGGGCCCATGTTAGTCAGCCTACCAAATTTGATTAAAATACGGGGGTAACTATTTTTGTTGTGAGCCTTGGCCAATTTAACACTTGTTATAAACACCAGATGATATTTCTACTAGGGAATTTAACATTGTAGACAATAACCTTGCTTAGAACCTTTTGTCATCTGAGCATTATTTGTGTTGTTTACATAAAAGTGAAAGTCGTGTGTCACTAAAATAAAAAAAAATGCAATTAACACATGAATATTTTCGGGGAAGAATGCATATGAGGAGGTCCATAACAAAACGCAATTATTCCACTTTTAAGTTTTTAGATTTTATGACTGAATCCAATGCTACATATTAAAATCTATATAATAATATATATATAAATTAATTAATTTATGATTAATTAATATTTAATATCCTACTGATTTTAATTAAATTTATTTGTTTATCAAAAAAGTTGTTCTGGTGGACTTATTGCTTTTTGTTATGGACCTCCTCATATACAAATTACTTTTGGTGATGAAGCTCCATCCTTTGCAATTATAAAATGCTGGTATAACGAATTTAATCATGGACGTCTTTCACTCCAGGACGAATTTCAAGAAGGTGGTCCAAAATCAGTTGTTGTGCCAGAAAGCATTGATGCTGTGCAAAAACTGCCCTACGGGGAAAGGGACCGGTCCCAGATGACACGCAGGATAGGTCCCAAGGGGGCGGAGACCGGTCGTTGATCGGTCTTTTTGTTTGAAAGAGACATATCACTTTAACATGGCGTTGTCATTGGAAATGACCAATTGCCACAGTTTAGGCACATTGTGGCAGTAAGGTGGTGTGTCTAAAAATAGCTTTTCAAATAAACCAATAAAAAATTAAGAATTAAAAATAATATACTTGGCGTCGAAGTAGGGCTCGATAACACAACCTTCTGCTTGTAAGGCAAACGCTCTACCGTCTGAGCTAACGTTGCTTATGCGTGATGGGTGGCTGATGGTTAAGTTATGTTTTTCGTTTCTGTTGAAATAAAAATGAGAAAGAAAAAACAAACACACACACAGCAAATAAAAAAACATGGAAAAGAAAAAAATAGAAAAGAAAACAACATTAACACACACACAAATATGGTGGAAGTGCCTTGAATATGCCCCCGATTGACCGGTCATGGGATAGGTCCCTTAATGGCAGTTGACTTGTTTTTTGCGTTGGCCATAATTAAATTAAAAAATCAATTAAAAATTAGAAAATTACCTCAAAACCTCTGATAATATAAAAAAAAATTTAAAAAATTCCCCTTAAGTTACAAAGAAAAGTTAAATGAAATACCAATTGTTAGAACTAAAACAGCTTTAACATTAAAAAAACGTTGAAAATACAAAACTTTAAATTTCTTAGCAAAATATTATAGAAATTTAAAATAAGAGCTAAAATAAACAAATCGTGAAAAAATAAAGTTAAAAATAAATAAAAGAGTAAAATAAATAAAAAATATTTTTAAAAATATGCCGCGAATTTTGTTTTTATTTCGGTATCGGTCAAGTTTTTTTAAAAGCAACAGTGAAAATAACGGATCAGAAAATACTTAGAAAATGAATTCATTTTCTTTTGTTCATATTTGTACTAATTTAGTAATATGCCTTCGGTTGACCGGTCACGGGATAGGTCCTTGGAGGGCAATTGACTCCTCATTCCCCGTAGGGATGATAATGCAAGATCGCCATGTGGCATACTCTAAATTTAAGGCTATCTTATGCATAAGTTCTACTAGCACATACTTGGGACTAGTTAATTGAATGGACCAATTATTTGATGTTTTCTTTGGCATTACAATTGACCAATGCCAATGAAATTTTTTCTATTGGCATTGTTCAATGCCTAAATGCCCAATATAATTGATGAAAAAAGCATTTATTTTCATGTTTTGATAAAAGACCAAATTAAGAAAAAAAAAAATTAAAAAATCCTGTATTTATTATCCTATATTCGCTATTTCGCAAAGTTTACATTACTAGAGACTGATCCATCTAGACCTGCGATTTCCACTAAGTTTTGCTTCACGGACCCCTTGAGACATTTCTACTAGCTCACGGACCCCCAAACCAGTGTTGAGCGAGAGGTACTTTATAAATTATGGGGCAAAATTAATAAAACCACCTGCTTATTTTAAATGATGGCCAATTTTAAGCAGAAATAAGGAAAAAAACATTTTTCAAATCAATATTTTGTTAAATAATTTAAAAATTATAAAAAAAAAATTGTTTTTTTTTTAAATAACTTGTTTTATGTTTTTTGTCGGCTCTCTTCGCGGACCCCCTGGAATTCTGCTACGGACCCCCATTTGGGAACCGTTGATCTAGACTGACCAGTGTTAAAGAAGAGTGAACAGCTGTATACTTGATACAACTTGATAAAATAGCCAATATTTATAATGTTTATAGCTCTGAAATTTTACTTTCTTGTCTTAATTTCCTTTTTATAAAACATTTTTTTTATACAATGTTTTTTCTTCAATTATATCTACATTTCATTACCGTTGTTTAAACTAATGCCAATTGAAAAAAATTTCATTAGCCTTGAATGGTAATGAAATTTTTTGGTATTGTGATCAAGTAATGCCAATTAAATTTCAATGCCAATGCAAAATGCCCAAGTATGCACTAGCATAAATAAAATATGGCATCAAAGTGTAGCCGCAAAAAATATTTGCAGCTCAAAAAGATGCTCGGGTCGATTGGTGTTAACAAAGAAAGAAATATAAGATCGTTAAATGTGACGAATCATGGATCTATGCATATGAACCTGAAACTAAATATCAGCCGAACGAAATACAACAAAAATTGTTCACTTTCGAAGCGCATCGATACAAATAGACGCCTGTTTTTTAATAAAATCTGGTCATATGGCAACACTTCTGACCACGGGCACTAGATCTAAACATAAACCGATTCTAAGCAAAATCGATAGACTTGGCTCATGCACCCATGTGAATCAGTGTACCAAATTTCATTAAAATACCTTAATATTTGTAATATGTAGCGTGCGAACAAACAAAATTTGGGGGGAACTTTTTATCGTCACTAGGTCAATACGCCTCGGCCTTAGGCCGATATACATAAATCAGTTTACAAAAATATATCACAATAATATCGGCTGAAAAGTCCGTAGGATGGTGGTCTGGCCTTTTTCAAGGTAATCAATGTACAAAATTCTAGCCGCATGCCAAGATACTGATGCGATAACTTTGCCACACCCAAAAAAATACATAGTTGCTGAACACTATTTTTTCAACTAATCATAGGTGAAATAACCCTCATTATGGCATGGTGGATAGGAAGTAGTGAAAGCCAACTATGTTTAATTTGAATATAGAAATCAACTATGCAAGAAGTCACTGGCAACGATTTTTTTGTGGAAATTTTAAAAATTTTGAATATGTATAAATCTATTATTCCCATATGCAAATG
This sequence comes from Leucophora obtusa, assembly GCA_949987735.1. Classification (NCBI taxonomy): domain Eukaryota; kingdom Metazoa; phylum Arthropoda; class Insecta; order Diptera; family Anthomyiidae; genus Leucophora; species Leucophora obtusa. The sequence goes on from OX465296.1 coordinate 158,100,981, forward strand.
GTTGGCAGGGTCTACAAATCTGTTTATATGTAGAAATGTTTGTATTTTTAAAAATACAAACATTTCAATGTTTTCAATTTTTTATTTAATGTATGCACATTTAATACATTACGTTATGAATTACGCATTTCTTATGAATTGTCTCCTCCATTGCCCAAATTTAAATTTCCTTTATATATTTTATGTACACACATATATTTTCGAATTTACTCTTTTTGATCGTATTTGGGTTCATTCTACCTTCAATCAAATAAATAAAGTTTATTATTCGTTTTTAATTCAAAAGAAAACACATTATCTTAAGCCTCATTCATACTGAACCCAAAATAAGAAGTTTTCGTTTTTTTCCAGTTTTCGATTAGAAATTTGTATGGGATTTGACAATTGAAAACAAAATAAATTTGAAACTTACTAGTTTTGGGTTCAGTATGAATGAGGTATTACAAAACAATAATGAAATAAAAATTTTTATTTTGTTTATTTTAGATTCTTTAATTTTTTATGCAATTTTTGTTTAAAAGTTTATTGTCAATTTGAAAATATTTGAAATATCGTATCACAGGGCAACTACAAAAAGAACTTTTTTTAAACTTTTACGTAGTTGTTAATAGCCGTTTTTTCTAATCACTTGGATTTAATAAATCCAAAAAGTATTTCTAAAAGCGCTCAACAGATGGGGTTAGATTCTTCCTATTTTAAAAAAATTTTCTCTCCGACACTTCTTTCACCCTAATTTTTAATACCGAATTCGATGATGAAGGATTTTACCTTAACTTTTAATTTATAATTATATTTTACATAAAACAGCGATAAACAGTCTGCCTTTTCAGTTTTATCACTTATATTTATATTTTTACACAATTGAAAAATTCCATTGCAATATTTAATATTCACTAAATGGATTTAATTAAATTATTTACTGTAGAGTGAAAAATTGCCATTTCTATTTGAGCTATTTCTCCATGTCCAAGATGAAAAATATGTATTTGGTGAGGTGTAGTTTTTTTTTCTAAACATATTTCATAAAAAAAAAATTAATAAAAATCCTTTATTTGTTAGTTTTTCAATTTTAATTTTCATTCTTATTTTTTTCTGACATTAAATTAATAGGCTGTTTCATATATTTGTGCTTTTATTGTGGATTTATTAAATCCAGCTTTTTTTTGGATTTAATAAATCCATTTTTTGTATGAAAAATTCTAAATCCAGGTGATTAAAAAACACGCTAAATAATTATTATAGTTGATTTATAAATAATATAAAAAACAACTAGAATTTTTTAACTATGCCACTAGTAATTTTTTGGGTACAGCTGACTGTTGCGACTTTGGCTTCTTCGGGCGAGGTTCAGCAGTTGCTGTCCGCTGAGCTGACTGCCGATTCAACTCTGGAGTGAAGTGGCCGATCCAGATTTCATCCATTGTTACATAGCAATGCAAAAAGTCCTTCTTATTTCACCGGAACAGCTCCAAACAGCTCTCAGAATCATCGACACGCTGCAGTTTTTCCTGCACTGTGAGCAAACGCGGCACCCAGCTTTCTCATGGACAACTGTTCATGAAAAATAAAGTCGACACGTTCCTTCGATATCTTAAAGCTATTATCTATCTCCTGCAACTACACTTTACGGTCTGCCAATACGATTTTGTGAACTTTTTTGATGTTTTTCGGTATCACCATTTCCCAGGAAAATTTTTTACAATCGGTAGCCAACCACACCCATTCTACAACTGGTCCTACTGCAACCGATTCCATGGAACTGGTTCCGGTACCAGTTCCTGGGTTCCTATGTAGAAGGTGTGGGTGACGTAGTATCAGTTCCAGAACTAGTTTCAGAACTGATTCTAGAGCAACCGGTTCCACTTTGGAGCTATAGAAAGCGTTGCTTTTGGGACAATTCCAAACAAAAAGAATCGGTGTTAGAATCGACAGTAGAAGGGGTTGTGAATGAAAAGTAGCTATTCTACAACCGATTTTTTGAAACAAAAAATTTTCCTGGGTTGTTCACTAATGAACGAATTGACAGGTATCATCTGAAGGTTGGTAGTTCCAAAAAATCATATAGATTTTTCATTAGAAGCCCCACCTACATATGTGTCATCCTACAGATTTTTCAGCCGATGTGTTATTTGTGACATGCAACGTGCACACAAGAATGCATGGACAGGCAGATAGCCGGACATCGTTAAATCGAAACAAAAAGTAAATCTGAGTCTATCGGTATACTAAAAGTTTGGCCTAGGTTCAATATATTTTGGTGTTACAAACATCACCGCAAACTTATTATACCCTGTCCACTAGACCGTACCACCTTACAGGCAAAAAAAGTGCGCCGTACACGCTCCAATATGAAGTATTTTTGCAAGGCAATTTAATTTTTCAATTTAATATCACACTTTAAGATCTGACTTTAATTGCCGAAGCTCCAGCGGAAAATTAAAAAAGGCGACCCCTACGTTGGGCAAAAAAAAATTTTTTTTTTTGAAATTGCCTTGCAAAATACTTCATATTGGAGGGTGTACGGCGAACTTCTTTTTTGCGGTACGGTCTACAGTCCACGTAGTGATGTAGTGTATAACAATTGTATAAATAATTTCCATAATTGATTTAAATTTTAATTGACAGCTGACAAAGTTACTACAATTTATACAACTCAATTACTTGATTATTTTCGTAGACCACATAATAACATCGTGATTAAAAAGTTGTCTTTTTCATCTTTACACTCAGAGAAGTGCTGCAGTATTAATTTCATACGGTGGGTCCCATACTGAATATTTAAGAGTTAACTAATACTTAGCTCAAAAATTTGTTTTTGATTCGTATGCAATATTTTGAAATTTTCTTTTGTTTACACGTAAAGAAAAAAGTGTATAATCAACTAATTTTAATGTGTAAATTGCCTAATATTATTATATATTATACAACTACAAAAGTTTAACAACATATTATACAAAACCCTTGGGTAAATAAATATCAAATAACAATTTTTAATGACATTTATACTTAAAAACTTAGGCAAATTAACATTTTTCCTTTTAATAAAAAACAAAAAAATATTTGCTGTATTTTTTGTTTAAGTGTTAAGAAAATTGATGATTTTATTTTTATTTATAGTTTTGAAATATTTTCGTTTTTCTTATTCCACACAGCTGACAATTTTTGTCCATTTTGTATCATTCCTTTTGGCGTATAAGTGGTTGTCCTTTCCATTCAATAAGAGCTTGTATGGAAATATGAATCTATATATGCAAACTATTTGTCAAAAAAAAAAAAAAAAAAAAATTAAAAAAAATATAATATATACAGTGGTGAAAAATATAATAGGGACATTGAAGTTTTTTCTAGTTTTATTCTCGCTGCCTTTATTTTTAAAGATGAAAATAGTGGCAAAATTCGCCCCGAAATACAAGAAGATGATTTAGAAAATTGTGTAGAATTTTAGCGTGATGTCTGTTGTTTATTTTGTCACTTGTTTTAAGTGGGCGTGGCTTTTAATAAAAAATAAGCGATATCGACCTTCTTCAAAATTACATAGCAAAATTGAACGAGCACTAATCGGATCTATATAAGCTGTATATTTTTGAAAATCCTATAAAATTTCCACAGATCGTGCATTATTATTATTCACAAATGGTCTCCAGACTTACCAGGACAGTGCGTTAGACATGAAGAAATTGTTTTTTTTTACTGCACTGAAATTTTAACACGAAATGCTTTATACTTAAAGCACCGTAAGTTGCTCCAGTTTCACGTGAAAAAACTGTTATACCTACTCCATATAAAAAAATGATTTTTTACGACAATCAGTTTCACGTGAAAATTGTGTAGAGTTTGTATTCACACAAATTTAATGTACAAGCCTATTATTTTTCTCTACACAATTTTCACGTGAAACTCATTGTCGTGAAAAATAATTTTTTTTATATGGAGTAACACAGTTTTTTCACGTGAAACTCAAACAACTTACGGTGCTTAACGTAGAAAAAACTTGTTTTATTTGTTAAAGCATGGTAGCTATTCACTTTGAAATTTCAGTGTTGGTAACTTTATTTTAAAATCGCTAAAAACAAAGAAAAATGTGTCCATGTCTAAGGCACTGTCATGGTAAGTCTGGAGACCCTTTGTGGATAAAAATAACGCAAGATTTAAGAAAATTTTTTAAGATTTCCCAAAAAATATACAGTTTCTATAGATGTAATTTGATAGAAGGTCAATATTGCTTATTTTTCATTTAAAGCCACGCCCACTTAAAACGAGTGACAAGATAAAAAAAAACAAATATTACGTTGAAATTCTGCACAATTTGTGAACCATCTCCTCGCATTTCTGGGCGAATTTAGCCAATATTTTAAACTTTAAAAAAAAAGGCAACGAGAAAAAATTTTGAAAAAAGTTGAATGTCCCTATTATATTTTCCAGCACTGTATATATAAGATAAGTTCTCCAAACAAAACGTTGATTAAATAACAAACACTAATGCTGTAAAATTATTGAGTACTGAGTAGTCAATTCAGACTATTTTTTAGGGTACTAAAAAAAGATCAACTATACAAAAAGTTCATTAATTTATTTCTTATTTTTGTTTTTAACTGTTAAAAGTTTAACAGTTATCGACGCGATAAAATATGGATATCACCATCGGCTGATCGAACATTTGAAGTCACATGAATAAATCAAAGTATTAGTTGTTTTATAAAATAAAAAAATAAAATCTTATTGTTTTATAATATGAATGTACACTAGTGCGGGTCGATGTAAAAATCGCCCAAATGACAAGGAAAATCATATTCTAGGAATCAAAATAAGAAACTTTGCCCGAGGAACCATACCTCTAAAACGAATTCTGAATCCCCGACTTTTAATGTCCCAAATTTTTAAAAATCCCACTTTGACCCATTTAGAGTGCCCCAATCGAGTCCAAATGTATGACCGACCGCCACTAACTTTGGAGGGCCGACCCACCGATGCCAGTGGCACACCCCCTGGAACCCCCTGGGTGGAGGGGGGTTCATTTTTGTTTTTTCTGATTTATTCTACATCAAAATAATCGTCGTTGATCCGAACGAATATTAATGAAATGAATAGTATGAAAACTACCAATGCTTAAATCAAAGATGAAACAAAACTCACTTGGTTTGATTGATTTAAAATCAGTAATTGTGTATTTGAATATATTTGGCGCTTGAACGCAAACGAATGTTTATTCGGGTGTTGATTACGTATGATGGTTTTGCAATCAGCAGTTGTAGTTCTCTGGTCCACAGCATTTGCCCGCTATTACATTTCGCTCTGAAATTAAAGTGGCAAAACGAGCCACTCTAGTAATATATAATGTACACTAGAGCGTACCACCTTACAGGCAAAAAAAAGTGCGCCGTACACCCTCCAATATGAAGTATTTTTGCAAGGTTTAAAAAAAAAAATTTTTATTTTTTTATGCCGAACGTATGGGTCGCCATTTTACATTTTTCGTTATATCTTTGGTATTTAAAACGAGTGACAAGTCGGATCTTAAAGTATGATACATCGATGGAGATCAGTGTTTTGCTCTAAGGACATTTTGACCTCAAGTATCCCGTTCTAGTAGTTACCCACCAGATCTCAGTTGCTACAACCCTAATGTACAACCCTAATGTCAGAAAATTAAAACTCGCAAAAAATCATTAAACTTTTGCTAAGGAAGTTTTTCGCTAAACCCAGTAGAAATTTTTTTTATGTATTGGTTGCCGAACGTAGGGGTCACCTTTTTAAATTTTTTTTAATTGGATTTTTACTATATAGAAAAACACTGGTCTCCTCGAGGCAAAAAAAACGATATATCACACTTTAAAATCCGATTTGAAATGCCAAAGCTATAACAAAAAATTAAAAAGGCGACCCCTAAGGTCGGCAAAAAAAAACAATTTTTTTTTAAATCGCCTTCCAAAAATACATCATATTGGAGGGTGTACGGCGAACTTTTTTTTTTGAGGTACGGTCTAATGTACACTATACCGAAATAGTTAAAAATTTTAGGAAAGTTTTTTGATGAGTACGCGGAGCTTTAATGCTCATTCGGTATAAATAATATAAAAAAACAGGGGTGTCTGTAATTTACAACGAAAAGCGATACGGGAAAAAGCAGCAAGACTTTTAGTTAAAAGAAGCGTATATGTTCTACGAGTACTAACTATGTTACTACGACATACAATATAAAGAAAACATTAATTACAGAATTAACAACATACGATTATTAAAATCTATAAAAAAATGCCTGATAAGAAATTAAAAATTAATTTGTTTTTAATATTTTTTATAGCCCACACGCATTGAGGGTTCTTCATATATTGCCGAAGGCATTGATACACTGGAAGATCGTAGTACTTGTTTACTATTCTCAACCAAAGATCAAAATTCCGGATCACTGGCAAAATCATTGAAAATCTTTACAAAGAACAATGTTAACCTACTGCATATTGAATCACGTTCCTCATTACGTGTACCCGGTTATGAATTCTTTGTTGAATGTGATACCAAAGCGGGTGCTTTGGGTAAAGCTATAGATGAACTGCGTGGAATTTGTAGTTATTTCAATGTCATTTCACGTGATTACAAAGACAATTCCTTGGCTGTACCATGGTTTCCAAGGAGAATACGTGATTTAGATCGTTTCGCTAATCAAATTTTAAGTTATGGCGCTGAATTGGATTCAGACCATCCAGGATTTACAGATCCCACCTATAGAGATAGAAGGTAAGTGTGAAGATTTTGAAATTGTACGCACGACTTGATGGAGTTTATAATTGAGTTTTTGTTTATTTTTAGAAAATATTTTGCTGATATTGCCTATAATTACAAACATGGCCAACCTCTGCCACATGTTGAATATACCAAAGAAGAAACTGAGACTTGGGGTATTATGTTTCGACATTTAACTAAACTGTACAAAACTCATGCTTGTAAGGAATATAATCATGTCTTTCCATTGTTGGTCGATAATTGTGGTTTCCGTGAAGATAACATTCCACAATTGGAGGATGTTTCAAATTTTTTGAAAGGTAATTTTTTACCATACTTTTGTTGATTACTCTAAAGAACAAATTTTGCGGCATCGTAATAGTAGATTTTTGAGGTCACTGGTCTCGAATCTGGTATTATCTTATTAAAATAAAGTAGTTGTAGTTACCATTATAAAGTACTAATGATTTTCTACACTAGATGTTTATAACTTTTCGAACTTGGTAAAGAATACGGGAGGACCTGACCTAAGTTTAACCCGGCCTTTTTTTGCCTCAAATGAGCACTATTTGATTGTACAAGCAAGAGATCAATTTAAATTGATTCGCGCACAAACAATTATTAGCCTAAAGCCCGATTACTAAATGTCCAGTTAGCTAGTAACTGGTACTTTAACTCACACATTTGTTCTTGTTTCCTATAACTAGAACAGGTTGATTTGGAACCGATTGTAGAACCAGTTATAGAACTAGAACTGCGACAGTGAAACCTTATATTTTGCTCTAGAACAGGTTCAAAGGTTACCAGATCAAAAAAATTTTGCTGAGTAATTCCCACAAAAAATTTTGAATTTAACTGTCGGTTCAATTTTAAGTGGCCTTACCTATAGGTAATCGGGCCTAAATTGTTAATTCAAAGTTTTGTTTAAAATAAAATTTATTTTTAAACAAATATTTAATTAAATCAGTTAATTATTTGAATTTTTTAACTGCTTCAATTAATCGTACATAGTTTTTAGTAATTAATAGGGCTAGGAATTCCGTGGAAATGTATGTTTTTTCTCGATAGTTCAAAACTAACATGGACTAAATATTTATCCGAATTATCAAATTTAGAACAAAATGGCATCGATTTGTAGTTGTATATTTTTGCATATTTTGTCAAAAATTCTTGTTTTTGCATATTTTGGCTTTAAATGCATATCTGGTGGCTTTTTAATGCATATATGTCATACATGGGACTAATTAAATAGGTGGACTATTTAATTGATGATTTCATTACCATTACATTAATATCAATTGTAATGGAATTATTTTCATTACCATTCTTTGATTAATGATTTAATTTCATTGATTAATGGCAATGATTTTAAATTTCATTACCATTGATAATGAATAAATTAAAAAAAATAATTGCCATTGACAGAAAAACGTAAAAATGGAGTAAAACTCGCTGAAATCGAAGATGGAATTTGCTCATTCAGGCTCATTCTCATTTGAAATTAAATATTACTTTCCATTCCGTTGTTATTTGCATCCAGGTAAAGTTTAACGGAATTAAATGGATCCTCCTTAATAAATTATGTTTTATAACTTCCCTGGCCGAACCAGTTGTTAGTTTTCAATTGTCTGAATTTTTTGTAAACAAATGGTTTTTAATCAATTGTAATTAGTTTTTTTATACATTAGTGTAATTTCATTACCATTAGTAATGATTTTTCTAATGAAAAATATTTCAATACCATTAAATGGTAATAGAATTTTTTTCATTGTCATTAGTATGAACTAATGGTAATGAAAATTCAATGGTAATGAAAAATTCCCATGTATGATATATGTGCATATTTTTCATTTGTAGGAGCATTTTTTGTTTTGTTAGAAAATATAAAAAATTGATACGTTTTGGTTCAATCCAAATAAACATTCTAAAAAATTTGATTGACCTATGGCAAATCTTCGAGTTCTGTGTCTGTTTCCAAAATAACTACTTAAATATATTTTTAAGTTTTAAAGTGCATTATTTTTGAAAAAATAATAAGTGCATATTTCTTATATTTTTAATGCATATTTTTCTTTTTTAACCGCATATTTTAGGCGCATATTTTCGAGTTTTAAGTGCATTAAATTCCTTGCCCTATTTAGTAATTAATAATATCATTTTAAATATATTTGATATTATAATTTCGTAACTAAAACACCTTTTTAGTTTTTTGTATACTATTTGGTAGTACCATTTAAGCTCAGATATACAAAATTTTCTGTCTGACTTCTTCGCCAAATCGACTTAGAACGACATTCTTAATCGATCGGTTTGATACCTAAGTTGCAAATAAGGTATTTGTCTTTAAATTAAAATCATGAATTCAAATATTTTTTTTTACAGATTGTACAGGTTTTACATTGCGACCAGTTGCTGGACTTCTGTCATCACGTGATTTCCTGGCTGGTTTAGCCTTCCGTGTATTTCATTCAACACAATACATTAGACATCCCAGCAAACCAATGTATACACCCGAACCAGATGTATGCCACGAGTTAATGGGTCATGTGCCGCTATTTGCTGATCCTGATTTTGCACAATTTTGTCAGGAAATTGGTTTAGCTTCCTTGGGTGCACCAGATGACTTTATTGAAAAATTGGCTACCGTAAGTTAATAAAATTTTATAAAATTAATAAAAACAAAGCTTTATATTTAGCTAAATGAAAAGTTTTAACAACTTTCGTTCATTGAAACATTTCATCTTAATAATGAAACGTTTCATTATATTTATTTGATATGAAGAAATCTTTTATGAATGTATGGGGATGTTATCAAAAAATGTGATAAAAACCGTGTAACCAGCTAATTTCTAATGCATGGATTACATTTGAGTTATATATTTCACCCGTTTTACAAAATTTATAACAATCTGACCAATTTTTGGTTAATAGTACATAAAACTTGTGACCAATTTTATAGGCCAAATGTAAACTCCGTAACCAGTAACTCATAAGGTTTTTTAACTTTTATAGCTTATATTTTAATAACTAATGAAGCTAAACACTAACTGTAAGAATTTTTATGAAGAGGAAAAGTGGCGTTTTTAATAAAAATTAATACATTTTACAAAGTTTTTTGTATATCTTTCGTTTTCAACTCTGTAACGATTTTTCGTCATAATTTTTGATACACCAGAATTTTGGAGTTATCCATTAATTATATTGCGAAAAGTATAATGTTATTTATACTTAAATGGTCGTTGGATTGTAAATAATAATCTAGTATAACAGACTTGAAGTTTTCTGCAGCAAGGATATCTTTAATAAAATTTAAAAAAATGTTGTAAACTCCGTTCCTAATTTTTACACCAAACTCTTTAACGAGTAAGAAAAACAATAGCATATTTGGATTCACCTGGTAGGCATCATACAATTTTGTTTTGAAAAGAAAATTCTGACAAAGCGTTTCTGAAAGAAAACGAAAAAAGTAACCAAATGTTATTGTAAACTCCGTAACCAAAATTGTTTGCATCAGATTGCATTCAAAAAAATGTAGGTAAATATTTAAAATATTTTAAAATAACCATAAACAGAGGTAATATTTATGCGTCAAAAGATGATTCGATTCAACTAATAATTTAAAAAATTTATCAGTTTTTTACCCTAAATTACTGGAGCGAAAAACGATTGATTTTGTATTTCACTAGTTTGGTATCGATATTTCGAGCCACTACTGACATTAGTTTGACAAATTAAATTTGTTTCACTCAATTTAAGAATTTTTTGATCGCGAAATATTATGTTTTTAAATATTATTTTGTAAATTCGCAACCGCTGATTGAATTTTAAAAAATTTTATATTATTGAAAAGCATTTGAAAGGAGCAAAAATACAAGTTAAAAAAAAAATAAAAAAATTTTTCGCGGAATGAATTGTATTTTTATTCGCGAAACCGCCAGTTTGATAAACACATATTGTATATTAATGAAAAGCATGTTGAAAACCCAAATGCGAAAAACTAATAAATTGAAGAAAATTCGAACGCAATTTATTTTTGTTAAATTTTTTGCTTGTGAAAATGTAAACTCCGTTACCACAAAAAAAATTAAAATTGTGGAAAACAGAGTTATTGCGACAACTTGTAGACGAGATTTTTTGCAATTAGGTTTATTATTACTAACCTTACTGATTCCATTAAGAAAAAACCGAAATATTAACACTTTTTGCTTCTCAAAAATTTGGCCGAAAAATTTATCGCATTTTTTGATTTCACCCATGACGTTTTCTTAATATAGTAAGACTTTTTTACTGCACGAAAATAAATAAAGCGTTTTTCTTTTAGTGTACATTTTGGTTATAGTTTTTTATCTTTTTATATATAAAAAACAAACCTTAAGCTCAAGGAAATTGTGGAGTTAACAGTTTTTTAACATTTTAAAATTATTTAACAGATTTTTTGGTTTACTGTGGAATTTGGTTTATGTCGCCAAGAAGGTGAATTAAAAGCCTATGGAGCTGGCCTGCTATCATCTTACGGTGAATTGCAATATTGTTTAAGTGACAAACCCCATCATAAAGATTTTGATCCACAAGTTACCGGAGTAACTAAATATCCTATTACACAATTTCAAGAAGTATATTATGTAGCGGATAGTTTTGAAAATGCCAAAGAAAAAACCATGTAAGAAAAAAATTTTTTTTTTAAATTTATGTATAAGAAAAATCACTAACCCTTACCAAGAAAAAAGAGTCACATTTCACAAAAGTTATATTTGAAAATTTGTTTAAACTTTATATACAAAAAGACTTTGTGTAAAATAAAATATAAATGTTAGCTTTTATATTAGATATTTTTTTGTTGGCAAGGCTGCATAAATTTAATTTACTTTTATGTTTTAAAATTATTCTCTTTTTTCAGTAAATTTGCAAATTCTATACCTCGTCCCTTTGGTGTTCGTTATAATGCCTATACTCAAAGCATTGAAGTTTTGGATTCGAAACATCAAATTTCAAATTTAATGAATAACATTAATTCAGAATTTCAAATATTGCAAAATGCTGTTGAAAAATTGAAAATCTAATATATTTATCAAATATTTATTTATCTGCGCATTTATAGAATAAACTTGTATCTAATACTATTTTATTATAATTATTTTTAAGATTAATTGTTAAAAACAAAATAAATTACTCATTATTTTATATTTTGTTGAAGTTTTTTTATTTATTTAGATTTTGTCACTCTCCAGTTTAATATATTTTTTCTAGTATCATATTTACTATTGATGTAATTGTTTATAAAAATTTATAATTTATTTTTTACATCTAAGCTTATTTATAAACACATTTTAAATATACATTTTATAATTACATTTCTAAAAAAAATTGCACTAATATGAAATAACACAGTTAAATTTTAATTAAAGTTAAAATATAAAGTGATCTATTAAAGGTTAAGAAATCGAAGGATATATGGTATTTACAAAGAAGGAAAATAAATAGATTATACTAGAGTATAATCAGATGTGGTTCATAACTGATGTGATGATTAATCAATGAAGGTGTAATAAAATAATAGAAAATTTTGTACAAGGTCTATAATTAAGCAGAAAGTAGATTTTATGGGAATTATGTTCGCATAAAAAAGTTTTCAAATGTTTGGTGAGTTAAAGTGTTATTATTTATAACTACCCAGTGTAGAAACGGTAATGACATATCATTATTTTTCGGACTACCAGTAATGCCCACCCACTTACCTTCTGAATTATTTTAAAACAAGTACACTCAAAGAAATGAATCTGTAAAAATAGCACAAAAAGTTATTAAAAAATTAGTTAAAAATGATGCTGCAGGAAGAACTGCTAAAATTAGCAGATTTTTTTTATTAAATACTAGTAAAATAAGAACAGCAAAATTAAAACTGTTAAATTTACAGAATTTTAGTTATATTTAGGCTAACTTTTAGTCAATTGAAAATAGGAAATTGTACTGTAAAATCTGCAGAAAATTTTGCTTAATATTTGTAGACTAAAAATAGCAAAAATAAACTGTTAAATCTACAAAATTTTGCTATTTTTAAGCTAAATTTAGTTAAATGCAAATAGCAGTTTATTCAACTAAAATCAGCAGAAATATTTGTTAAAAAATTGTAAACTGCTGTTTTCAAAACGCTTGATTTTTATTTGCATTTAAAAAAAAAATCAAAAAAAATACTTCGAAAATTTTAAATTTTTTGGTGATTTTTTAGGTTACTAATTATTTATGAAAATTTTTTGCTGATTTTAGCAGGTTAATTTGCTATTCACCATTTACAAAAATTTTGCTCAAATATAACTAAAATTCTGTATATTTAACAGTTTTATTTTTGCTGTTCCTATATTACTAATATATAGCAAAAATAATCTGCTAATTTAGCAGTTTTTTTCTGCAGCATCATTTTTAACTAATTTTTAGTAGTTTTAACTAAATTTTTTACGGACTTTTTTCTATTAGTGTAATAATGAGTTACTAATAATGAATTATTTTTATCATTATTTCAAATAGAAAGTAGTTTTCTAGATTTTTTTGAAATCTATTTTTAGACGCAATATTTTTTCAACACTCTTAAGGATACTTTTGATTTTTTTGTATTTTGGCCAGTAAGCTGACTTGTGTGCAGAAGGTCAATTATGTTTTTATCTATCAAACATTACATGTCGATATAGCTCAGATGGAAGAGCTATTGACTGGCAACCAGGAGTCCCAGGTTCAATTCCCGCACTATAAAATTTTATTTAAAAAAATTTTTACGATAAAAAAATATTTTTTTTTATAAAACTTATTTTTTTTTTTGAAAATCAATTTTTAGACTCATTGAGTGCGTTTACCATACGCTCAACTGTTGCTAATCCGCTACTCTACAATCTGGTGAACGATTTGATTAGCTACCGCTAAGCAGTGTTGCCATTTCAGTGCTTTTCAGGTATTTTTTGGTGCTTTTTTCCTTCCCATACCCGGTGATTTTTTACAAATACCCGTTTAAAAAAAGCGGGTATTTACAGTGCTTTTTCAGATTTCTGGCAGTGCTTTTTGTACAGTTTATATTTTTGGTATTTGTTCTCGTTTTTTTTAAATTTTTATTAAATTTTCTGTCAAAGTTGAAAAAATTATACGAACTATACAAAAAATACATTTTTTCACAATGTTTGTAGTAAAATTTTAAATAGCAACTTCGTTATATTTAAACTTGAAAATTTTGAAATATTAATTTGGTGCTTTTTTACCCCTTTTTGGTTATTTTTTGAACCCTATTTACACAATTTTACAAAGCTTAAATGCGTTTTTAAATTCTTGACTTAAATTTTTCAATAAATTAATATCATGCTTTCTTACTGCATTTTTGGTAAATTTTTACCCTTTTTACCCGTTTCCACAATGCTCACGGTGCTTTCCTGCCTTCAAGAGTTGGCAACACTGCCGCTAAGTCAACATGATGTGGTAGCGCTACCTTGTTTTGATTATAAAGGAATAAAAAATTTGGAAAAAATCAATGAAACATCTACAAATATTTTTATTTTAAAACAAAAACAAAAGTAGCATCGTTCACCAGATTAAGGTAATCATAAAGCGCTACATATCATTTGTAGCGGTAGCGGGTTTCTCTGGTAAACTTTACCCATTATCTTTGTCAATACTGGTTAGCACACAGTTAAAAATATAGTTTTTGATTTTTCGAATGCTGCACTGAGAGAATTAACTGCATGATATTAATGACTTTTTGAATAAAACCATTGAAGTTTCATTGGAACTCGTCCATTGTAGTAAAAAATTTAATTTTATTTATTAAAATTTTTATACAGTCAATGAAAAAGTTTCATTAAAGCTAGATTCATTAAATATATGAAGCTTTTTCATCAAATTTAAGAAGTTTTTCATTTGGTTTGTGAAGAAAACCTCATTAGTTTACTGAAAAATTTCATTAAAACTCGTCCAGCTAAATTCCCTCTGTGTGGTGTGTAACCATAACTACCCAACTGAAATCGCCAGTGGTACAAAAAATCAAGCACTGGCATACCACTGGGTAACCATGGTGTTGAAAATAAATGACTGGGAGAGCACTCATTTGGGACGCTTTGCCAGCGCCTGCAAAAAGCGTTTTTCCAGCATTTGTTTTACAAAAATTTCGGTGGTTTATAAAAAAACCACTGGCAAATAGTGGTCTAAGAGTAATATGCCAAGGTTTGCAACTAGTGGTTATCCAGTGCTACCTAGCCAATGCTACCAGTGGTTCAAAAACCAATTCATTGGTAGAGCAATGATTTTATAAAAATGCTGACGCTTCGTTAAAATAGGTTTGTAGTCAGGAGGTTCCGAGTTTAAATCCGGTTGCAAGGAAAAAAATTTTTTTCATTTGTTTTAATTTAAAATTTTTTTTGTTTTATAAAATCAATTTTTTTATTTGTGGGAAAACTCCTTCAAGACCAACTTTGTTTTTTGCCCTTCCAACACTGGCATACTAGTAACAAAAAATTGTTTGCCAGTACTAGCATTTTGGCACAGCCAGTAGTTGTCCAGCTATTATCACTCATTTATGTGTTTAGCCATCAAATATTATATGTCTCGTTAGCTCAGTGGGTAGAGCAATCGTCTGCCAAATCTGGGTTCAAATCACGGCAGGACAAAAACAAAAATACATATGAACTTTTTTTAAATTTTATTTTGGAAAATATATTTCCAGACCACCTATTTTTTGGTTTTTCCAGCGTTTTGACAACGTTTAAAAATTTTGTTTCTCCAGTGCTTTTCCGGCGCTTTTTGAACAGCCGGTTCTTTTGTCTAATGATGTTATTATTTTGGGAATGGGAAAGCACTTTTTGCCAGTACTTGTACCACCTGTTAAAGTGCTTTGCCACCGCTTTCCCGTTTGTATTTTTCTGACTGGGTCAGTATTTTCCGCGACATCGCCATACAAAGGTAATTAGAAATTCTGGTAATGATTTTTACACTGGGATACTTCAAAACTAGGATATGCAAAGTTTTAGGTTCTAAGGTTTTCATCATTGGAACTGATGGCCATTTAAATGTATGAAAAAAAAAATACTTGAATCTTCTAAGACTTTTTCATTCATTTAAATTTTTTACTCATACAGAATTCTCATTCATTTAAAGTGGGGATCAGTATAATCTCTGATGTTTTGCATATAAGTAATCAAACTAACTGTAGTCATAATCTTTTATGGTTATGACCTAGCGCGGATACTGATGAGGGGGAGTAACGTCCTCCGAAACAGCTGTCTATTCTGCTTGCAACAACAAAATTTTGAAAAACTTTTATGCACGGTTTTATTTAAATAAATAGAAAATAAAAACATCGAATAATATCTGCCCTAATATTTTTTTTTTGGATGTGAGATCCAAATCAATATAATATTTATATTTTCACTGTATAAGTAACTTCCATATCGCTGTTTGCTGAAAAGTAGTGTATATATATATATATTTGTTCCTTTTACTCCTGCAAGGAGCATAGGGCCGCAAGTAGTGTAGTTGCAAACAAATGAAAAATTTTAAATTTTCGCAGTTATTTTCTAAAGGGTGTATGCGCCGTTTAATAAAATTTTATCTTGAGATCAGCATTTCGCATATGCTGTAATTTGCTACAATTTCAGGTATATGCAGTTAATGTGAGAAGTTAGAATTAGCGTAAATTTTATGTGTGTTTTTCGCGAATGATATACACAATATAATTTTAAATTCGCTATCGAATTGCATAAACTGAGTTTCTTAGTAACCCAGGGGGTTACTACTAATACTAATAACCCTCCAGAAAAAAAAATGCTAAAATATTAGAAAAAACACTGCAATTAATGATCTAGATGTACTACTTTTTTAACAGAACACAAATGATTTTAACATCCCAGCAAAACCACACATTACCAAATAATGTGCAAAGTAATGTGTAGCCATAGCGGCCGATGCATTAATTTACATCTTACTTCACTGATGAATTTTACAGGCGATGAGCCCCAAAGTAATGTATGGTGAGGAAGTGATAAAGTAATTGGTTACCTATGTGGTTACGAGGATCGGAAAAGTAATGGTTCTAAAAATAGATTTTCGTAAAAAAAAATTTATTTAAAAAAAATATATTAGAAATATTTATTTATTAAATATATACACGTGGTTACGCTGGAATTAGAACCTAGGATCCCTGCTTGTTAGCCAAGAACTCTACCACCTGAGCTATCGACACGTAAAACATTTGATTGCTTCAAAAGTAAATGAATTTTTGTGCTTCGTATATTCTTTCGTAATGGCGAAAAATATACACCTTACACCCATGCTTACAAAAAAAAACACAAAGTAATGTGTCTAAAAATAGATTTTCAAAAATGTTTTAATCTTTATTTTCCGTTTATAAATCACGCACTACGTAATCAGTAATTGGTAAGTCATTACTTTTTGTTTCGAAATAATGCAGAAGGTAACGAGCTATCATTACAAGGTAATGCGTGAGTATATTGCACCCATTACCAAAGTTGTGCTGGGATTGAGTTGTCATAGAAGAGGAGTGCTTCCACTTCAAAATTTGTTAGTACTTTTTAAACGAGTGCAAAGGAATCTCTTTTTCATCAATTAAAAGTTAAAACAAATTTATATTCTTTTTTTTAATTTTTTTTATTGCCTTTACCGGGTGTTGAACTTGCAACCTCAATATTGCTAGTCTAGCTCTCTTCCGCTGAGATATTCTTTGATTTGAAAGTTGACTGCCATAAAACACCACTTTGCCATAGCGAGATATTGTGTCTTATTATCTTCAATAAAAGTACTTATTAAACAATTGCACAAGGTGCACTGCAATTCAGTATTTTTCATAACTATTTTCACATGTGCATATAAAGCAATTTTTAATCACTTTTATTTCATATATTTTTAAAAATTTTTAAATTACAAAAATATTGAATTTTAACAAGTTAATTAAAAATATTAAAAAAGAAAAAATTAAAAACATATTGGTCCCGCCAGGAATCGAACCCGCGATCATCCGTTTGGAAATAAACTATATCAAAATCACTTTTTAATATCACTTTTAGCCAGTGTTGCCACCAGTAAAACAAAAAAATACACAGCTGTAGGTCAAAAATTATCCAAAACCCTATGAAATTACACAAAAATGTATATATTTTTTTTATTTTAAGCAATCTTTGTTTTTATAAAAAAAAAATTAATAGATGCACATACAGTAGTGGACTAAAGAGGATACATATTTGAATATTTTTAAATCTGTATTAATAACTTTTGTTCAATTTGTGATACCCAAGTGTAGTTCTTCCAGTTTTTGAAGTGGCCAGGTCAGAGCCCCGATTTGAATCACATCAAGAATTGGTGGGCAATTGTCAAAAGAAGACTCTTCCAATGCGAACGAGCACCGACCAACTTAGATGATCTTTGGTCAGGAGTTTCAGCGGAATGGGCTAATATTCCACCTCAAACTATTAAAAATCTCGTGGAAAGCATTCCTTCTCGCATAAAATCTGTTTTAAAGAACAAAGGACTTTCGACAAAATATTAAAGAAAGACAAAATATTAAAGAAATATGAACAATACTGGTCACAATTTGCAATTATTTTTTCATTAACTTCTTAATGATATAGTCTACTCTATTTAGGTTTTTATTGAAGAAGAATATTTTATTTTCATGCTTTAAAAAAAAAATCGTTTAAGTTTCTATAATAAAATAAAAATTATAACAATTTTCGAAAAATGTTGAATTATTGCATCCTCTTTAGTCCACTGCTGTATGTGGGCTTTTAGACTACGCACAGTAGGGTAGAATCGAAATAATTTGGAAATAATTCTGCCACTTCCTACCCGCTGGTTGGGTTGCTATGAAATTTCACACTGTCGTAGAGCTTAATTTTCGATGGCCGAACCCACGGACCCATCGGGAGCTATGCCATTCAACTCTAAAGAAATGCACCTCTAGAATGTAAATTTAGAAAGCCTGCCAGACGTAAAAAAAAAAATTATAAAAATTTTTTCGGATATCGGAAAGTGTCATCTCATTCGGTAGGAAGGTGACAGCAGATGTTTGATTTACATTCCACTAATATGAACTAAATTTGGAGAAAATCGTTTAATATTTAGACACAATTTACCTACAAAGGACATATAAATAATCAATTATAGGGTGTCATTTATAGTAAAAAGGGTCTATGCATGGTAACTAAGACTAAAATAATTATTTAAAAGATATTTTAATGTGCCCGACTGTGCTGCTGCTGCTGCAAAAATTTTTGTGTGATCAAATTCAGTAACTGTTATAAAAACTCAAAAAAATACTAGATTCTTCAGTCATGAGGAAGTCAAAATCATAAAAAACTCAAATATCTTTCTCCTCATTTTCAAATGGTCTTGCCTCCCAAAACAAAAATATTTATTTTGCGTGCAGTTTGACAAATATTTTTTTCAAAAAATTTGCAATATACGGGATTTATATGCAAAAAACAAGATTTTTGACTTCCTCTAACTGAATTGGGTTTCGCGTTGAACAAATTGAAATTTGTAGTTAATGTTACACAAACAAACCAGACAACAGAAAAGCTTAAAATTTAAAATTCTTTAGTGATAAAATTCTTCAAGTATTTTGTTGAAAAAAATACTTCATAACTTTTAAATAAAATTCTTTATGATATTTTTTTTAAATTCAGTAAAGAGTTTTAAATGAAAAATTCTCTATTGAATAGTATTTTGAATTTTATGGAGTTTTATTTTCCTATAAAAAAATATACATAAATGTATTTAAAATTGGTAAAAATTTAAATTTGTGATAAAGATTAGCATGTAGTTAACAAAATTTTATATTAAGAGTAGTTCTGAACATTTTGTTCTCTTCATACAATAATATCACGACATGCTTTTTCGCATTTAGCCATTATTTTTGAATTTTTTAAGTGAGGTTATTTAGAATTTATAATCAGGAGACCATAATACTTTATACCAAAGTTTGGTAATTAGTTTGCAAAAAAATTCGCAAAAAGAAATCTTGAAAAAAGAAAAATATTTGCATCAATACATTCGTTTGCAGAATGTAAATCGCTGATTAAGTTTTCAAATTAATCTCTTGTACCGCAAAGTCTTTTTCGCGTTCCTCTATAATTTTTCAATTATTTAAGTGTGGTTTTTTTTTTAATTTATAACCTATGGACTAAAATACCAATTTCTTATACCAAAGTTTGGAAGTTCGTTTACAATAAAAAATTTGCGAAAAATATTTCGCAAAAAGGAAAATGTTTGCATCAATATATTAGTTTGCAGAATGTAAGCTGACTAAGCTTGTTAATGAATATTTTGAACCATAAAGGCTTTTTTCGCATTCCGCCATTATTTTTAAATTTTTTAATTGCGGTTTTTTAAGTCATAATCTATTAATTTTAATACTCATTTCTTATCAAAAAACTTGGTGGTTAGTTTGCAAAAAAATTCGCAAAAAGTTTTTGCAAAAAGGAAAATGTTTGTATGAATATATTCGCTTGGAGAATGTAAATCACTGAATAAGCCTTTTGCAAATATTTTGTACCATAAAGACTTTTTTCGCGTTCCGCTATTATTTTGCAATTTTTTAAGTGCGGTTATTTTAAATTCATAATCAAGGCGCCCTATTCTCCAGTGGGAGTTAGAGGAATATATATAAAATCTAGGAATAATAATACCCATTTTTAAAAAAAGGTTTAGTGGTTAGTTTGCAAAAATAATACGCAAAAAAAAAATAGTTTGCAAAAAGGAAAATTTTTGCACCAATATATTCGTTAGCGGAATATAAATCGTTGATTAAGTTTTTTAATTAATTTTTTGTAGCATATACAATTTTCCACAATTTTCCGCGTTTTTAATATAAGGTAATAATAGCGAAATAGCGGATTTAGTTATATAGTTTGTATATTTAGTTTTTTACTGAACTTTATTTCTTATTCAGTTTATCCACCAAACGATTATTCAAAGAGCTATTTTGCGAAATTTGCATATAAGACGCCATATAAAAATATTGATAAAATTTGCAAACAACGAAAAAATTAGAAAAAAATGCGAAATTGCTGGTTTGATTTCAAGTTTTGTGTATTTAATATTTTTTATTGTAGATGTTTGGGTTTTTATTTTTTCATTTTGAATTTTTCCAATAACTATTCAAAGAATTATTCAAACATTTGTTAAAAATAAAATTCTCTAAATTTTGAGATTTTTATTTTCCAAATTTAAAATTCTTACATTTTTGGGAATTTTATTTTAAACAAAAATAAAATTTCAAATATTTATGGATTTTTAAATAAAATTCAGAATTTTTCCTTGTCTGAAACAAACTAACTTTTTCTTCTGTCGGACTTGAAAGCATAGAATTTAGTATGTTTTTCAACAAAAAGCAAAATTACACAAAAACTACACAAAAATGTCATTATTCAAAAATTATCCAAGGAATGTTGAAACAGTCCCTTTTTTGAATAATTATTTAAAAAGTGGCAACACTGCTTTTAGCTCAATAAGTTAAAAGTAGATTAAAATTAAAAATTTTGGATTTCAAATCGATTCCTCATATCAAATGATAATTTAATTTAGATTTCTGCGGAATCTCATCGAAATCTAACCCATATTTAGAGAAAAGTAGGGAAGTTTGCATAAAAAGTGGCAACATTTAGCCGCTGTTTATATCATAAAAAGTTAATAAATATTAAATTTTAAGAACTTATAAACATTAAGGAAAATAACATAATAAAATTCTTTATTAATTAGAAATTTTCTTATTATGAATTAACATAATAAGTACCTTTTTCAAAAACTGCTATTTTTCTTCATCAGGATACTCTCCTGACAAATGCTTCACAGAGTTTTTGCTTGCAAAAACCTCTACACACTCAGACTCAGAAGACATAATTCCAGTAACGATTTTGTGGGTAACTTACATTATCGTAATTACCGGCTTTGGTAATTGTTTCCGAAATGTTTCGTACACTGAAATTTGTGACTAGGACCGAAATATTTTCGATCGTAATCCTTAGATGAAAATGGACACAAAACCCAGAATTAGGGCCACAATCCCCATAATATTTTCGAATTCTGGGTTATATTTGTTCACCCACTTTGCTAAATAAAGAAATACTACCCATTCTTTTATAAAGAGAAGCAATAATCAGTAAGTCCTCCCTAAAAAATTAATGTGCTGCTTTCAATGGAATGCTTTCATGAAAAATGCTGAGAGATGAAGGGCTTCCAACATGACAATACTATAATTGTGCGAAATGTTAAATCATAAAACAGTTGTTGCGCGCCATCTGATTAAAAGTAGGCAAACTTATTGAAGCTTTAAAGTCCATAGCCTAAATATATTATTTTCCCTCGGTGCTTTGGGAACTCCTAAGTAGAGCGATGCGCTATGTATGAGGGAGAGAAAAGTCATATATATTATTGTTATTTTTTTATTGATATTGCAGTCACCAGGGATTGAACCCGCAACCTTCTGTGTAACAGTTATATCACAACGTCCTCAATTTTCCTTTTTTTTATATATTTATACAAATTTTGTATCACACGAAAGGTAATTTGAAGACCTTTCCAAGAAAGTAACAGAAATATAAAAACAAAGTTATACAAAAAGTTTCGAACAACTATGAAACAAATTTTACACCCTAAAATGTGAACTTGGGTCAATATGTTTATCTAAAGGGAGCTCAGAAAGAGACCCTCCTTGTGAGTAAACTTGTGTATCTTCGGTCATAATCTATAAAACAAATCGGCCCTAACCCCCATAGGCATTATGACCACTTGATATACGGTCATAACCTCTACTTTGACCGAAAACATTCGGCCTTAGTACCCAAATTCGGTATGTGGTTAATATACATTTGGTTCAGATGGCTGAAGTTGCTTCTGAGAATAGGCATAATATTTTCAAAGGAATACTCTTTCTTCGAATGATTAATTTCAAAATTATCCCTCAAAATTGTTCTCATTTAACTTAAACACTATTTAAATCATATCTTATTCTAACTATTTACAATTTAAAACAAACTAAAACTAAATGTTCCCCTAATACTATTGACTACTTCCAGTTGCATGTGAATTTGGATTGAAAAGACTTTGTGATTGTGTCTGTGTGATGGGATATGGTAACATTGTATCTAAATCATTTGTTAATTGATTGTTATTACTAGGATTTGTCGATTGACTGAGATTGTTTGCTAAATTAGTAGCATTTGCAGTTGATGTTGAAACGGTGAGATTTTGTGGAAAGTTGTGTGCCGAAAAGAATGCAGGAGAACGTTGCTGTTGCTGTTGTGGTTGAGGTATTGTGGGCTGTGCTGTCTGAACTCCTGGTATATGATGAGGAGTTGTATGTAAAAGCTTTTTATCTACACTTGGAGGTTCTGAAACATCATTCGTGATACACATGGTAAAATTTAATGCATTACTTGATTCTGTAGCCATTTGCATATAGGAAAGTAATGAATCTTCACTAGTGTTATTATTAAATGAAGTCGATGGTGGAGCTTGGGTAATAGTCGCACTGGGAGGATTATTATTGCTACTTGGAGTGGCAACATTTTGATGATTCGTTGAATGAATATTATTACTCGGAGTGGTATTACTGCTGTGATTCAGGCCGGATTGAGAATTATTACCCATAGTGTGCAGTGGTGAAAGATTGAGAAATGCATCAAATTCTTCGGGAGCAAATGGTTCCAAGTCATTAACAGTTCGATTAATTAGTAATTGCTGATGAACTTGATGTTGTTGTTCTTGTTGTTGCTGTTGCTGTTGAAGATGTTGAGTATGCTGCATAGCTGTTTGTTGAATTTGCTGTGTTGATTGCTGTTGTTGAGCATGGTTCTGATGCATTTGTTGCTGTAAATTATGTTGCTGTTGCATCATAATTTGCTGATCTTGTTGGTTTTGCATTTCTCCTGCATTCATGGCAAATCCATATTGATTAAATTGCGGTTGTACTGTATTATTATTATTATTGAAATTAAAATTTCGAGTATTGTTGCCAGTCGTCCCTGTTGAATTATAGCTAACGGGAATTATGGGATGTAGGAGTGTGTAACGAGCCAAAAGTAGTTGTTCGGATACAATACGCAGTTCATCCTGTTGTTGCATAATTAACTTTTGTAATTCATCATGTTTGCGTTGCAACTGTTCTTGCAATTGACTCTGGGTGGGTGTCATTATCACTGATCCCGCCAGCCTATCCGTTTGATTCTTTAAGTGGCAAGAAGAAGATGAAATAGATTCTATACCTGTGTCATTATTTGATGAAGTATATACCGGCAGAGGCGATATAACCGGAGCCACTGGAAATGGTGCTATCACTTGTTGTACTGGTATGGCGGTTAAATATTGTGGTGGTTCCAAAAAGGTGGGTCCCACTATTTGTGGACTACTTATGGCGAATGGAGGAGGTTGAGAGTACTGACACGAACTGTTTCCGGCCATTGTTGTATTTGGATGATGTGGTAGCATTTGGAGTATTTTTTGTTGTCCTTGTTGGTGATTGTTGTTTATTTGTAATGCGTGCTGTGGGTGCTGCTGCTGCTGCTGCAGAGCATGCTGTTGATTAAGCGTATGATGAAGTTGATTGTGTACTGACATTGGAATGCCATGTTGCTGGGGTTGATGGTGATGCGATTGAGGGTGATTATGATGATTTCCTGATAAACTTAAATTTTGCTGCTGCATACCCGATGAAATTCTCGTTCGGCCCTGTGTATTAAACAGATATTTAATATTTTTTTAAATATAATTTTATTAAGCGAAAATAAAATGATTTATGATATGGATGTTAACTGAAACGATGCAGTTATCGGTACACTGAACCAAAAACAGCTGTGAAATCAACTAAAATCCATATTAAATTGATGAATGAGTGATCACTATACAACTAACAAAACCTGTCTATCAATTTAACGCATTGTTTAGTAGATTTATATTTTGACGTTTAACTATTTTACGCTGTATTATTTTGACAAAATATCGTCAAATGTATTAACAAAAATTAGTTGTCTTAACAATTATATTTAATTAAATTGCATAATGATTTTGTTGTTTTACCAATGCATTTTATTAAATCCAACAATGCATTTTATTTAATTGATTAATTTTTTATCGATTTTTTATTAATTTTTAGACTTATATTTCATTATTTTTTATATTTCACCAATTTGAAACTATTTTTAATACAATGTCTTTTTTATAATGAATTTGATAAAATATAAAAAATAATGAAATATAAAATTGAAATTATAATATAGCATATACTAAAAAATCTTTATTTAAAACACATGTAGCATTTTATATACAAAAACATATAACTTGATTTAAATTAATAATTCAAATACATTACATAACATTCATTAATAGTTTGCCTTAAACAAAATATCAAAAATATAGATAATATCAAAATTAATGACAGAAATTTTAATGTACGATTAAATTGAGAACGTTCAAAATTATATAAATTTATTTAAATTAAAATTAATAAATCTTCAATTAGCAATTCACTTTAAGTCACTGAATTTTTTAATTACCCAGCAAAACCTTGGTAATGGGTTTGACCTTTTTCACGCATTGCCTGGCAATGGGTACCCCTTTACCCTTGGTTTTACTTAGTAACCTAAAGTAATAAGTTACTAATATTGTGGTACATCAATACTTATGTGGGAGGTATGAAATAATGAGCTACCGATATGGAGATATATCACTACTTATTTGGAGCCTTTAAAATAATATATTACCGATATTGTGTTTTATAATAACTTATTAATAAGGGCAAAAATAATAAGTTATTGGTATTGCATAATATAACTACTTATTATGCGAAAGTACGATTTAATAAAAATTTAGAATCTAATTACATTTCTCGGATCGGTGTACTTTTAAACAAAGTTATTACTGGTAACGTCTTATTTTATTCCCTATATGTAACCAATGAAATATGTACCAATGTGTAATGACTTACTTCACTCTATAAAAGTATGTACTTATTTTAGCTAACTAGTGAATTTAATATTACAAGTAACAACTTATTTAAGTACTTCCTTCGTAATCACTTATTTTATCCTATATCGGTACGACTTAGGCAACCATTTACCCCCAATGACACCCCCATGTTAAAATAATGTGTTATGCGACCAAAGTGTAAGTAGTTACAATTTTTGGTTTCTTATTACATTTCCCTTTACCTGGTAATAGAAGGTTTTGCTGGGTATCTATACTTTGAAAAACAAAAACACCCCAGCAAAACCTTCTATTATCAGGTAAAGGGTAATGGAATAAGAAACCAAAAATTGTAACTACTTACACTTTGGTCGCATAACATATTATTTTAACATACCGGTACGATTTAGGCAACCATTTACCCCCAATGACACCCCCATGTTAAAATAATATGTTATGCGACCAAAGTGTAAGTAGTTACAATTTTTGGTTTCTTATTACATTTCCCTTTACCTGGTAATAGAAGGTTTTGCTGGGTATCTATACTTTGAAAAACAAAAACACCCCAGCAAAACCTTCTATTACCAGGTAAAGGGAAATGGAATAAGAAACCAAAAATTGTAACTACTTACACTTTGGTCGCATAACATATTATTTTAACATGGGGGTGTCATTGGGGGTAAATGGTTGCCTAAATCGTACCGGTATAGGCTAAAATAAGTGATTACGAAGGAAGTACTGAAATAATTCGTTACTTGTAATTTTAAATTCACTAGTTAGCTAAAATAAGTACATACTTGTATTGAGTGAAATAAGTCGTTACACATTAATACATATTTCATTGGTTACATATAGAGATTAAAATCAGGCGTTACCAGTAATGACTTTGTTTAAAAGTACACCGATCCGAGCAATGCAATTAGATTATAAATTTTTATTAAATCGTGCTTTCGCATAATAAGTAGTTATATAATGCAATACCAAGAACTTATTATTTTTACCCTTATTATATAACACAATATCAGTAATATATTATTTTAAAGCCTCCAAGTAAGTAGTGATATATCTCTATATCGGTAACTCATTATTTCATACCTCCCATATAAGTATTGATGTATCACAATATTAGTAACGTATTACTCCAAGTTTCTTAGTAAAACCAAGGGTAAAGGGGTACCCATTGCCAGGCAATGCGTGAAAAAGGTCCAACCCATTACCAAGGTTTTGCTGGGACTTAATGTCAATTTATTGATATTTCCGACAATTACAAATACACATGCTAGCACGAGTAATGACGCGACAAAACTAACCTCACTAAACTTTTTTCCACAGATTTAATACCCTTTATTTCAAATTGAAGAAAAATTATATCAAATTTACGTTGCAGCCTTTTAACAAAATTTTTTAGAGTTAACAAATTAAATTTTTTAAAAAATGGACAAAAAATTATCAAAACAACAATTGTTTTGTAGAGAATTATTGACGGAAATAAGTATGTTCATTTAAAAAAAAAGTAGTTGATTAAAAAAAAACACACATTAATTTGAATAAAAAATACATTGTTTTAACAATTCGTTTCATCAAAAAGTAACAAAATTTTTATGTTGATTTCACTTACGATTTTTGGTTCAGTGTAAGGGTACCGCCATTTTAGATTATTTCGGTAATGGTATTTTCACTCTCAAAATAATAAGTATGTTGGCTGAACAGAAAAATGTGTTACATTAACAAAATTTATTCCTGTTTTTTTAGCTTATAATAAAATTTTAAATATTAGTGGTATTCATCTAAGTGGATTTATGCCCTCGTAAACCGTATATTTTTGTAATCGCGTATATTTATAACTTTACCTGTTTATTTGAATGAACGCACCTTTTAAAACTATTCATATCTCAATTTTGCATTTAGCCACATTTTCGATATTTTCATAAATTAAACAAAGAATTTTTTAAATTTGTGTTATTTAAAAACAAGTAAAACATAAAATAAAAAACAACACACAAAAAAAATTCAAAATAATTTTATTTTTGACAATATTCAAATGTATGTATCAGAGACTATTAATTATAGAGATAAGGCTTCATTAGTCTAATCGTAAAGTAAAAAAACGTATCTGTAATCAATTCAATGTGTTAAAATAATATAGAAATATATTTTTATCTTTTCTCTATACAATGAAACTGTTGCCAAGTAAAATCGTAAAAAAGTTCTGTTGAAAATAGAAATTTTCCAATTTATTACTTGACATTTAATTCTATGCACAAGAAAAGGATAAAAAATACAATATTTTTATTTTTATACTCTTTTTATTCATTATGAGAATGATACGTTACTTTTTTTACGATACTTCCAAACTAATTTGGGCTATAGGAAATCAAAACTTACACTACTCACCGGTAGAGGGCACTGAAATTTAGTATTACCTGATCAATTTTTTATTATCACTTTAGTTTAAGCTGAGTCTATATTTTAAAACTCAAAAACTGCTGAAGACAAGCGCGGAATATATTCAAATAATAAAATTTGAGATATCCGATTGTTTTTTTTTTTTGGCTTTGTTGTTTGTTATTATTTTAATTTAAATTAAAAGAGAAAATTGTAAATTTTTTGAATAAATTACAATCTAGTGACAACGATATTTTTATAACTTATTTTTTTGGTGATGCCATACCCCTGGTATGTATAAATACGAAAAAGTTTACACACAAAAATGTAAGCGTATATTTACCAGGGCTCGTAAACTAGTTTTGACATTAATCGAGTAAACTTACAACATATACACTAGGGTGTCCTCCAACATACAGTGATGTGCAATAAAATAGAGCCATTCAAGTTTTTTTTTCTAATTTTATTCTCGTTGCCTTTATTATTAAAGATCAAAATAGTGGATTGATTCGCCCCAAAATGCGAGGAGATAGTTTAGAAAATTGTGTAGAATTTTAACGTGATCTCTGTTTTTTTGATTTTGTCACTTGTTTTAAGTAGGCGTGGCTTTTAATGAAAACTAAGCGATATCGACCTTCTATCAAATTACATAGTAAAATTTAGCGAGCACTGATCGGATCTATACAAGTTATATATTTTTGGAAATTCTATAAAATTTCCTTAAATCTAGCATTATCTTTATCCACAAATGGTATCCAGCCTTAAAATGACAGTGCCTTAACACGACCAGATTTTTCTTTGTTTTTAACGATTTTAATATAAAGTTAACAACACAATATTTTCAAAAAGGAATTATGCTTTCTGTATTATTTTTATACTAAATAGTGATAAAAAAAACCCAATATTCTGAAACAAGTCCCCTGGGTGGGTTTCAGGCGACAACGTAGAAAAATTAAAAAATTAAAGAAAAAAATTATAAAGAATATTCGAATCTTGAATAATTTAACAGTTTCTGATAAAATTAAAAAAATTAGTCACTGAGTCGAAAGCATTTTTTGTTTTGACCAAAAATCGTAAATTTATCGATTGTTGAAAATCTAAAAAAACCACCCGGGTGGGTTTCAGGAGTGCGAAGGTTAAAAATGGATTCGCCATTACATCCCCCAGTTATTCTGTAAATTTCCAAGTGGGTATTTTTTGCCGAAAAGTGAAAATATTAACCCTATATGGATCAAGTTACGCAAAATAATAATTTTTATCAAGTGTAAAAAATTTTTTGATCCATTTGTAGAGATCTTTTTTCGAAAATTATGAAAGGTGTTATTCTGTAAATTTCCTAGTGGGTCGTTTTTGGCCGAAAGTATAAAAATTAACCCTACATGGATCATGTTACATAAAATAATTATTTTTATCCAGTTGAGATTTTTTTTTGTCAAATTTAAAGGCTTTACAATTTCATAGTCATAATTAATATTAAGTTTCATGGGTCTTTTCTGACCCCAGGCCACTAAGGGTTAACAAATTTAAGTGATACTTTTCCCAAAACTATGAAAACGTTGATGAAAACATTAAAAGTTTGTTAAATTTTTGAAGAATGTCCTGGAAAGCAGTCGCTCCAAACACAAACTCGAATTATCTTTTTTCCAATTTATTTTTTTTCTTTAATATCAACTATTATGTGGTACAAATAGCAATCGACATCTCCAAATTAGGCATTTTAAAAAATCTTTAAAATTAATTTTAAAAAAACACGTTTTTTCACTTTTATCAAATTCGTGGGGCATTATGGATTCCAGGCTAAAGTGGGTTAATAATACCCGATGAAGTCAATTTGACTATATTAAATGAATAAATGGAATAAAAAATAATTTTTTTTTCGAAATTTCGAATTTTGGGAATTTTTAATAGTAATACACTTTTTTTCCAAAATGGGCCATTTTCGTCCAACTTTTGGCACGGGTTAACGTTTTCCAAAAAAAAAATCGATTTCTTCCATTTGGAACCAATTCCAATAAAACTGGGGGGGGGGGAGGGGGGGGTAATGAACGAAAATCGACAAATCGCTAATTTAAGGGACAGTCTTATATACACAGTATACGAGGCACTTTAAATGAATACCTTTATTATGTTTTAACAATAAATTGTGTAAAATTTAACGAATGGGTTCTATAAAGTTAGTTATAAATAATTTTGAAAATTTACACCCAAAATTAGTTAAAGTACTGAGGATTTTTAGTATAGTGTTAAATGACGATAAATAAAACCTTTGTTTAAATCAGTGTTTCAACTGAAAATTTGTTAAAAATTAGTCAAATCGATTTGAAACCCGTATGACAGATTTTTCTACCGACGTATTATTTTAAGTGCAGGGTAGCGATATTTAATTTAGGGATAACGGTATTTCAGTTATTTCGGCATCGGTATTTTAAGAAAAACGGTGTATCGGTCATTTCAGGTTAACGGCATTTCAATTATTTCGGTAGCGGTATTTTAAGGATAATGGTAGTCAGTTATTTAGGTTCATAACACGATTATGTTTGCAAAAAAAAATTAAGTAAGAAATAATTAATCAACTTAATTTTTGTACACTGATAAAATTATTTGCATACTTTGAATGAATTTTTACTTTAATTCAATGAAATTTCACTGGAATTCATCCATTGAAATTTTTCCTTAAATGAATGCATTTTTTATTAAAATTTTATGAAAAATTTCATATTATTTAATAAAAATTTGATACGACCAATGAAAAATTTTCAATACAAATAAATAAATAATAATAATTATGAAGCTTTTTCATAAAATTTAAGAAATTTTTGACTCACTTTGTGAAGAAAACTTCTTAGCTTAATAAAAAATTTCATTAAAACTCGTCCGAGGATATTCTCTCTATACAAAATACTCAATAACTCTTTATACAAAATACAAAATGCAATAGACCGTACCAAGGAGGTTTTAAAAAATTTAAGAGGAAGGTTTTTAAAAATTTAAGATTTTAAATTTTCCGTTATATCTTTGGCATTTACAATCGGATCGTAAAGTATGATACATCACTGTTTTTGCCTCGAGGGGATCAATGTTTTACTCTAAAGGCCATTGACCACAGGTATACACAGAAAAAAAAAAACAGGGGAAATATAACATAAGAGCAATCTAATTATACAACTACATAATTTTCAAGTTAGTTTTACAAAGTTATAGTAAAATATGCACATTTTTTTATTAAATATATGCAATCATGCAAAATATATGCATGTGTAGTGGAAAATATACGAAAAAATACATATATTTTGCTAGAAAATAATACAACTTACTTCGAACTTATGTAGTTGTATAGGTTGTTCAACAGGGACGCAACAAAAGTAGAAGGACAGGGACAGCAAACGACGCCATATTTCTTGCCGCTCTTTTGACATTTCTCTTCAGTAAGATTGTCATTTCATGATGGAAAGATATACGAGCCAACAACGAGTCGAAATTATTAAAATTTACTACCGAAATTCGGAGTCAGTGGCCTCAACGTTAAGAGCGCTACGTCCAATTTATGGTCGTCATAATGAATGGCTTCGTCAATAAACAAAATATGCGTTATTGGTCAGACAGCAATCCACACGTACTCCATGAGTCATCATTGCATCCCGAAAAAATTACGGTTTGGTGCGGTTTATGGGCCGGCGGCGTCATTGGGCCGTACTTCTTCCGTGATGATCAAGACCGGCACGTTACTGTGAATGGGAATCGCTACCGTTCGATGATAACCGAATATTTTTGGCCCCAATTGGATGATATGGACTTGGAGGACATGTGGTTCCAACAGGACGGCGCCACAAGCCACACAGCGAATGTCACAATCAATTTATTACAAACCAAGTTTAGAGAACGTGTTATCTCATGAAATGGTCCAGTCGATTGGCCGCCTCGGTCGTGCGATTTGACGCCGTTGGACTATTTCCTGTGGGGCTACGTCAAATATATGGTCTATGCCAACAAGCCAGCGACGATTTATGAACTTCGTACGAATATCGGCCGATTTATGCTTGAAAACCGTCGAAAATTGGGTTCAGCGTCTGGACTTCTGCAAGCGTGCCCGTGGTGGCCATGCAGAAGCGATCGATATCCATACATAATAGCATCGAACGTACTTTCACAGGAATAAAGAATTTCATTGATATCCAAAACCGTTTTTGTTTATTTAAAAAAACTTTTGTAGCGCTCTTATTGAAGAACCCTTACATAGCACTTAGATAAAGTTCCCCCTGTTTTTTCTGCGTGTATCCCGTTCTAGTATTTACCCACCAGATCTCAGTTCCTACCACCCTAATGTCAGAAAAGTAAAGCTCGCGAATAATCATTAAACCTTTGCTAAGGAAGTTTTTCGATAATTCCAGCAGACATTTTTTTATATACAATTTCTTTCATTGGATTTTTAATTTATAGCAAAACACTGGTCTCCTCGAGCAAAAAAATCGATATATCACCCCTACGGAGAATAAGGGGTCAATTACCCTCCAGGGACCTATCCCGTGACCAGTCAACCGAAGGCATATTACTAAATTAGTACAAATATGAAGAAAAGAGAATGAATTAATTTTCTAAGTATTTTCCGATCCATTACTTTCACTGTTGCTTTTAAACAACTTGACCGATACCGAAATAAAAAACCATATTCGCGGCATATTTTTAAAAATACTTTTTTATTTATTTTACTCTTTTATTTATTTTGAACTTTATATTTTTTACAATTTGCTTATTTTAGCTTGTTATTTTAAATTTCTATAATTTTTTGCTAAGAAATTTTAAGTTTTGTATTTTCAACGCTTTTTAATGTTAAAGATGTTTTAGTTTTAACAATTGGTATTTCATTTAATTGTATTTTTAACGTAAGGGGAATTTTTAAAATTTTTATTTATATTATCAGAGTTTTGATGTAATTTTTTATTGATTTTTTAATTTAATTATGGCCAACGCAAAAAACAAGTCAACTGCCATTAAGGGACCTATCCCATGTCCGGTCAATCGGGGGAATATTCAAGGCACTTATTTGCTTGTAGTGTTTGTTTTTTCTTTTTTATTTGAACAGAAACGAAAAACATACAACTTTACCATCAGCCAGCAGCCATTACGCATAAAGCCCCGTTCACATTATCACGCAAGTGCTTATACTTTTCTTCACACAAGTATGACAAAAAGTATACTGAAATTGTCTAGTTGTCAAAAAAGTATAAAAGAAAATCTTTTAAGTATTCAGACTGTTATCGACACACACAACAAATAAATTAAAATAGTTATTTTTTCTTCTATTATTACTTTTTTTCACCACTAGTTGTTTTTAATCTTTGTTTAACATTTATTTGTGAATAACACAACACTTGTGTTGAGACAAGAGGTAACTTTATGAAATATTTCAAAAAATAAATCTTGTCAAAAAAGTGTGACTGTATTTTAAAATGTGTGCAACCATTTTGACATGTGTGTAACGAACAGTGTTCATACTATTATACATTTTCGTTATACAACACATTTCTGACATGTATAACAACACACTTGTGTGATAATCTAAACGGGGCTTAAGCAACATTAGCTCAGACGGTAGATAGTTTGCCTTACAAGCAGAAGGTTGTGGTATCGAGCCCTACTTCGACGCCAAGTTGATTATTTTTAATTCTTAATTTTTTATTAGTTTATTTGAAAAGCTATTTCTAGACATACCACCTTACTGTCACAAGGTGTCCAAACTGTGGCAATTGGTCATTTCCAATGACAACGCCATGTTAAAGTAACGTGTCTCTTTCAAACAAAAAGGCCGATCAAGGACCGGTCCCTGCCCCCTTGGGACCTATCCTGCGTGTCACTTTGGACCGGTCCCTTTCCCCGAAGGGACACTTTAAAATTCGGCAAAAAAAAAATTCGAAATTGCCTTGCAAAAATACTTTATATTCGAAGGTGTACTTTTTTTTGCCTGTAAGGTGGTACGGTCTAACGTATAATTACCAAGAGCAGAGAATCAAAAATAACGGTAACGGTATTTAAGGATAACGGGTTTTTTGTTATTTCGGTAACGGTATCTTAAGAATAACGTTTTTTTTTGTGTCACTAATGGTATTAAGATTCACGGTAATCTGTTGAAAGGGTTTTGAATCGATAGCGGAATTGCCTTCAAACCCTAATTTATGATTAATCGATTGCAGTGTGAGTTTGTCTAAAAATAAACTTTCAGAAAAATTCGAGGGCACAAAAAATAAAATTTTTGCACAAAATTCTTCAGTTTCTTCACAAAAAAAATGTTCACAACAATTAAAGCCCGATTACTGAATCTCCAGACTAACTAAAATATGAATTCAAGTGTCAGCTACATTTTTACTGGACAGTCAGTAATCGGGCTTAAATGATATAATCTGTGTTTTTGACTTAACTATATCCGTTAACTCATAAAAAACTCAAAGTGTATAAAAACGAGTTTAATACGAAAACTAACATATTACTTTTCGTATGCACGTTAACTTTCAACGCAGATAATTATACTTCAATCGGTTTAACGTATATTTGCTTTAAATACTTAACGTTGATAGGCATGAGACAAAATACTATAATAATAGTATTTTTTAATTATTGAGGAAAGTTAGGATTTAGGCTTTGTCCTTGGGTTCATATAAACCAGTTTAGCAAACTTCATTACAATATCTTTTTATATTTGTTATCTGTAGCGCAATAAATATAAAGATGGACCGATTCTAACTAAAATCATAATGCTTCCTACTTGGACCCATGTAAATCAGTGTACCAAATTTAATTAAAATATCTTCGCATTTGAGACCTGTAGTATGCACACAAACATATGAGCAAATTTGTTGTGGGGACTTTAACCTATGTGGACACAAGGGCTTAATATAGAACGAATTTAACCAAAACCAAAAGTATTCGTCTTTGGACCGATATAAGTCGGTGTACAAATTTTTATTAAAATAGCTTAGTAATTGCGCCCTGCAAGGTGCGCACAAGAATACATCGGCATATAGACAGACGATGGTCCGACGAAAATCGTTAAATCGAATCAAAATGTAATTCTGAGTCGATTTGCGAAAGTGTAATATTTTTTGAAGTTTTTAGTCCAGAATTGTAATTGGAAATTAGATTGTGCTGATTTTCATAACACCAAGAAATATATTGGACCTAGTTCCACCTTTAGCGTTCGATTTCAGTTTTGGTTCCATTTAACAATATCCGTCTGTTTGTCTATTCGTCCGTCTGTCCTTGTGCGCACGCTACAGATCGCAAATATTAAAATATTTTACACGGACTTACATCGATCCAAGGACCTATCGATTTTGGTTAAAATCAGTTCATGTTGAGACGCAGTGCCCATATAAAGGTCTCCCTAAAATGGATGTGTTCGCATGCTACACGTCGCAAATACGAAGATATTTGAATGAAATTTGGTGCACTGGCTCACATGGGGCCACGAAAATATCCTATTGATTCTAGATAAGAGGTCCACATTGGGATTTTTTTCTAATTCTTTATCATTTTATAGACAAATTTTGATACAAATTCATTTTAACCCATTCGAATTTTACATCAAAACATTATTTGGCTTTCAACCAGTCGGGTGTAGTTTATCATATAGTCGGCATGCCCGACTTTAACTTTTTTACTGCACAGAAGGAATTCCTTGGGCGAGTTTTAATGAAATTTTTTCACTAAACTAATGAGGTGTTCTTCACAATAGGAATGAAAAATTTCTTAAACTCTATGGAAAAGCTTCATAGTTTTAATGAAAATATTTTTAATGAAACTTTTTCATTAGTCGTATTAAATTTTTAATAAATAATATGAAATTTTTCATTAACTTTTATGAAACATTGCATTAATTTAATGAAAAGTTTCAATGGACGAATTCCAGTGACAATTCATAGATCTAATGCAAAAAATCATTGATATCATGCAGATAATTCTCTCAGTGTGGTTTTAAACTTACCGAACTAATATGAGTCATCAAAGAATGTCGACTCGTTGTAGAATCGGCTGACATTGATGTTGAATCCGATTCATTGCCTCTATAATGATATTGATAACGTTTTCTTTTGACATTTGGCGAAACACCTCTTGAACTTATATTACCATAACTCGATGGAGGACGTGAAGCAGTTTTCAATGGATTTATGTGACTGGTCCCAGCACCGGTAGGAGTTGATGCATTTGTCCATAAAGCATCCATACTGGGTGTTGTTTCATTGCTAATCATATCCCCTAAAAGATTCGTTAGTCCGCTACTACCTGTACTCGTTGTAAAAGTGGTTAATGTTGTCGTGGCTGCTGTAGGTATTTCCAAATTTGCATTCGTTGATTCCAAATCCAATACACTTGTTGAAGATGATTCGACTTTATCAACAGGTTGAGAGGTAGATGATTGATGATTTTTTGAATCTTTCTTTATAAAAAAGTTTAAAACATCGGTATAGTTAACGACCTTATGACTACAAACAACATAATCTGGTTTAGCATTAAATTGATTGTACGATATATAGAAATCAGTTTGTAGCCAAATCCATTGATGTCCTTTGGTTAAAAATCTATAATAACCCGATTTACCTTTACCAGATTGTATTACTTGGAAGGATTAAGAAAATATCAATAAAATAATTTTATTTAATTATATAAAAGGTCTGTCCCATATCGTTATCGCTTACCACAATTTCGACAACAGAAACGGTTGTTGAAAAAAATGAGTTCCTGCGATAACGTAGGTGGAACAGACCAATCAAAAAATGGACACAATTTCAGAAGCAATGCAGAACAAGAAGCACATATTTTAGCGCTACTCTTTTCTCTCCCTTCCAAAAATTCACTTAAAGGGGGCAAAATTTTTAATGTTGTTGTATTTTTGTTGTAATTTATTGCTTCTAAGTGGGACATCGCGAACAAAAATCATGTCAAATACCCGCAATAAACGAAGTGCTACTTTTTACTGCATTTTTGGAAGCAGCTTCTTAAATTGCGGGTATATGACATGATTTTTGTTCGCGATGTCCCACTTATCAGCAATAAATTACAACAAAAATACAACAACGTCAAAAACTCTGCCCTCTTTGAGTGCATTTTTGGAAGGGAGAGAAGAGACAAGCGCTATAATACGTGCTTCTAGTACAGCACTGTTTCTAAAATCATGTCTATTTTTTGCAGGGGAGCTATTAATTATACTTACAATCCTCATGACAAGCTACTATATCATCAATATCATCAAAATGATAATAATCATAGCCGGAGGTACCCAGTACCTCAAAGGGCATGTAACCAATTATGGGCGGTGCTCGATGATCAAGAAATAAAAATTTCCATTCCATACTATGTTTTGAGGTAAATTCATTGCGTGTAGGATCTGTTACAGTTATTTCTCGTATCAGCTGAGGCATTTGTAAACGTCCTGTACCAACAAATATCAAATTCTTATCAATTCCCTTAGCTGTCGTATTCATTTGTAGAATTCGAGGCAATGATGTTTGAGTATTTTGTATTGATCCCGCCTCAGTATTGGCATCATTTCCTTCATGGGACATTAAGAGAAACAAATTAACATGCAAAACTCATTATTGGTCTTAAATCATATACTTTACGGAATACATACTAAAATAACCTACAAATTTAACTAATTCATATGTACTGTTACTATTGCGCTCATCCGAGCCACCACGTTTTAAATGTACAAAAAATGTCATTTGATTTCTTGTACTAATATCAGTCTGCATTGGTTCTATAACTGGTTTATGATTAAGAAATATATTCAAAAGACTTTCATGTTCCATTTCATAGGCTAAATCAAAAATTGTCTTTTTTATGAGATCACACTGTAAATTGTCAAAAAGAATTATATGATTAGATGGCAACTCAGTGTATGTGCAAGCAGTGGGTGTGCTTGGCAATACTAAACTTACCGGTAAATATCCTAATTGAGCGGTTATACTATCTGATGTATATAATATTGGTCCTCGTGCACCAAATACAACAATGAAACCATCTAAAGACTCTAACATCAGTTGGGTAAATTCATCATTGCTTAGAAATGATGGTTTCCATTCCTGTTGAATTTCAAACACTTTGGAACGATCCGTAGCCTCTATAAGTAAAAAAAAAAAAAAATATTTGAATTAATGAATAGGAAATAACCAGTATTTCTTTATAGTATTTTTGAATTGGTGGAAATGAAATCAAAAAATTTAAAACGTTTTCAAATTTCTAATATCATATTTTATAAATTTTAAACAAAATCCTTACCATTGTGATGTTTTAAAAATGCTATTGTTGATTTCAGCACTGTTGATTTATCCATTTTACGATTTGATGTTGTTATTAATGCACTTAAGTCATTGACCAATGAATTAAATTGGTCACGGCGTTTCTTTTCACTAAGATTGCGGGATTTTCTACAATGGAAAAACATAAAAAGTATATTTATTTTAAATGATTGAGGGTATTCACAGTTCATGCTATTTTAAGTAGTAAATTATCATTTATCGTAATTTTGACAACTTTCTATGGGTTAAACTTCAAAAATCATGTTTTTTGACCGGGCTACCCCTGAAAATATTTATTTGGGTGTGAAACTACGTCTCCCAAAAAATTAGGATCATCGGATATCGGGAAGGCGTGTTGCATCGGCGCTGAAGTTTGGAACACGGATTACAAAAGAAAAATATGACTTTTTGTGCATTTTCTCGAAATCATTGATATTTTGAAACCAATTGGAATAAATGCATTAAAGAATCGTGATATGGAGTGAATTCTCTTTGTAATAAAGCAATAAAAACTTATATATATATTTGTTCCTTTTACTCCTGCAAGGAGCATAGGTTTAAATAGGTTAAAAAACAGCCGAGTTATTACTATTTCCCCAGGCAACTGATGAGTCGCAGACCACTTAATCAAGAAATTCGGGTACAAATTTTAAAATTTATTGAAATAATCTACTACAGAAGCATTTTTATACCCTACACCACTATGTGGTCAGGGTATTATAAGTTTGTGCTGATGTTTGTAACACCAAAAAATATTGGTCCTAGACCCACCTTATAGTATACCGATCGGCTCAGAATTTTTTTTTATTTCGATTTAACGATGTCCGTCTGTCCGTCCGTCTGTCTGTCTGTCTGTCTGTCTGTCTGTCTGTCTGTCTGTCTGTCTGTCCATGCATTCTTGTGCGCACTCTACAGGTCGTAAATATTAAGATATTTTGATGAAATTTGGTACACAGACCTATATTGGCCCAGTAACACAGCCTATTGATTTTGGTGAACATCGGTCCATGTTTAGACCTAGTTCCCATATAAGGGTCCTACCAAAATTATACTGTTTATACGCTGCAGGTCGTAAATGTTAAGATATTTTGATGAAATTTGGTACACAGACCTACATTGGCCCAATAATGCAGCCTATTGATTTTGGTGAACATCGGTCTATGTTTAGACCTAGTGCCCATATAAGGGTTCTACCAAAATTATACTGTTTATACGCTGCAGGTCGCAAATATTAAGATATTTTGATGAAGTTTGGTACACAGACCTACGTTGGCCCAATAACGCAGCCTATTGATTTTGGTGAACATCGGTCCATGTTTAGACCTAGTGCCCATATAAGGGTCCTTCCAAAATTATACTGTTTATACGCTGCAGGTCGCAAATATTAAGATATTTTAATGAAATTTGGTGCGCTGACTCACATTATATAAAATTTTGACACAAGCCCCATTTTAACCCATTCGAATTTCGGATCCAAACAATACACCAGACTGGTGTAGGGTATTGTATAGTCGGCATGCCCGACATTAACCTTTTTACTCGTTTTTATTCTAAAAGTTCCAAGAAACTCAGTTAAGAAGTATTTTTTTCTGTTGTGTTTTGCTAACTCGTTTCAAATTAGTGCCGAAGAGGTCAGAATTCTTAAACACTGTTTTCAAATATACAATTTTAAATTTTTTAAAATTTTTTTAAGGAAATTTAAAAAAAAAAGTCAACGATTCGATTTTTAAGGTCTTATTTAGAACATATTAGCGATTAAAAACTACAAAAATTGTAGGAATTCCTTTTTTTTTATTTGGCTGGGGCAGAGATTTTATTTCAGCGGATTTCGAGAAAACAGAGACTTTTGGCATTTATTTTTTTATGGTCTAATTCATAAACTTTTACAACAGTCTTATTGCAGGATTTTAAGCTAATTTGTGAAAAACAGTATTCATATTTGCTTAATAACGAAGAAAATAATAAAGGTTTATAGTTGGTACTCATTAACTTTAAACATTTTATAAAGTTTGGAGTGAGGAAGCCACCATTTAATTGTTAATTACTTAATTTTCAGGCATGAAATGATTTATTAAAGACATCCCGTCCCTAGAATGTGTGGCTTCCAACGACTTGCATCTATCAAACTGAAAAAAGCTACAACAATTGCGTAGCCAACGACCTTTTTCGAAAACATTTCCAAAAAAATGTAAAAATAAAATCAAAAAGAAAAACAAAACAGTAGTGATGTACAGACTGTCAAAACATTATTCGAAATTCGATTACTTTTGTATGCTTCCAATAATATGTTCTAAAAAATTAATTTTTTACACACATTTCCATTGATTTGCTTTACAAATAAAAAAAAAAAATATTTTAAATGGCTTTTAAATTTATCTTAGCACATCATTAGTTCTCTAATTTAAGAAAATACATTTTTTATTCCGATTACCGAGTCAATCGTTTACTAAATTTTTACATCACTTACAACTTATTTGGGAGAAGAGAGAAAATAAACAAAAGTGTTGCCAGTATCAAATCCAAAAATAAGTTTATAGTTAAAATACGATTATGAATCAAGATTTCTAATAATAAGTCTTTATGAAATATGTACTTTAACTATAGCAAGCTTTAAATACCAAATAACTTTTTTTTATGAATTAGCACATTAGCTTTTAGGCAAATTTTTCTTTTTTCTTCTTTTGATTCCAAATAATTTTGTCCGGAATATAACAACACAAGATTAAATACTTCAGTCCTGCAAAATTAGGGCAAAATACAAATACATTAAATTGGCCCTGTGTAAGGTCAAAGGTAGGGTATTCAATCGATTAATCGTTATTCGATTAATCAAAAATTGTTCGAATAATTTAAAATGTCCAAATTTCGAATAATGAATAATTCGAATAATTTCCTACGATTAATCAAAATTACAAAAATGCTTAAAAAATATAAATTTTTTATAAAAGTAAATGTGCTAAAACCTAAAAGTTTTTTTTTTTTAAATTGTGCCAAATAATTTACTGTAGGCTTGAACCTATCTGAATTTCATTCTGGCCTAAGAAAATAATTAAGGGACGATCTTTTGGAATTTCCAGAAATATTTGTTAGATTTAACTCAATGACAATTTCATGTTTTCAAGTAGGAGCGTTAATAAACATCTTAAATTCCAAAAAAAAAAAACAAAAGCAATATATAATATTATCACAGTTTGCTTCGTCGTCTTCCAAATTACTTCTCTGTTGTTGTGAATTATCTAGTAAAGTAGTGGTATCTATTTACGTATAATACATTTTTAATTATTTTTTACGTCTTTTTAAACGTTGATATTAAATGAAAGCATTAATAATTATTGTAATTAATGATTATTAAAATTATTAATTATAATTAATGCTCAATATAATATAGCTTTTTTAGTAAGCACTCTGAATTAATAAAATAAAACATGAAGGGAAAACAATTTCTCAACGGAGTTCCTCTCTACATTTACGTTTTTTATGTATTCAATGCATACGAAAGAGATACAAATTAATGTACGGCGTTTTATATTCTTCTTTTGGGTGTGGTTCTCACCGATTTGGATAAAATTTTAATATGTGAAAGAGCGGTTAGAAAAAATAAAAATATTGACAAAATCTGATCTCAATTGTTACCCTTTTTTATTTTTATGAATTTCAGAAGATAAAATTATTAAAAACACAACAAGTGTACACTCAAAATAGTTTGTAGTTTAAATTAACTGAAAATGTAATTTAAAATAAATGAAAAATCACTTGAAACCCGGTCTACTGACTTTTCATTTAAATCAAAAGAACTTTTCATTTATTTTTAAATGTTAATAAATAAACTACAAAATCCTTAAAAAATAATGATTTTTCATTTATTTCGTTTTTTTAAATTTCAAAAAATTAACTACAAAATCCGTAAGAATGAATGATATTTATTTTATTTCATATTTTTAACTGACCTAGAAATCGAAAAGGATTTATTTTTTTAACAAAACATTTTAAATGAAAATATTAACTGTAACAGAAAATCCGTATTTATATGTAATTTATTTTTTAAATAAACGACAAAAATAGTTAAAAAATATATTTCTTTGTATTTTAACTGAATAATCATTTAAAAATAAATGTACGGATAACTTTTTAAATAAACTACAGTCAGTTACTGTAATAATATTTTCAGTGTATGTATATTAATTTACAGAAATTTTTTGCGATTAATCGATTAATTTTAAAATTTTGTGCGATTAACCGGTTAAGTAAAACACCCGAATATTTTTTTGCACGATTAATCGATTAAAATAAAAAGCCGATTAATTGAATACCCTAGTCCAGGGCTGGCAAAACTATGACACGCGTGTCAGTAGTGGCACGCGAGTGGATTTTAGGTGGCACGCGACGTTTGGTTGGATATTTTCAAAAAAATTAAACTACTACAAGACCAGCAAAAAATTCAGTTAAATGTTAAATTTCGCTACAAAAATGTGTGATTTAACTCCATAATGGTGAAATTTTTAATAGAGCTTGTAAATGGTCTTTTAAAATTAATAAAACTCTTTATTGCCACCATATTTTGTTTAAAGAAATACGAACTCGCAAATTCGATTATCAGAAAATTCTTGGAAAATTTCTCAAATTCTAGATTGAAATAAGTTTAAATGTTTCGATGAGAAAATGTCTCATAATCGAAGAAATAAAAAGTACCAGAAAATGGACCAAAACTGGAAAACAACTTGTAATAAAATTGGATCTAAAAAATTAAGTTTTTTTTAAAGGGAAAATAGGTGTTATGAAATAACCCTCAATGAAATAAAGGCTGAAAATAAGATTCATAATGAAATAACCCCCTTTGTTGGAATTTGAAATTTTGTTTTGATCGTGTTTCGCAGAGCCATTTCATCTGAAATAGAAATTTCTCTGTTCAAATCCATAATATTCGCTTTTTATTCATTATTATGATGATAAACATCGCGCGATTTATTTAAACAAAATCTAATTTTTGCCCGAAGCACATTTTTCAACTAGTTTCTTACGTACTAAATGACGCCAAATAATTTTTTTAACAATATGAAATAACAACGAAAAATGGAATAACCCCCCAAAAAATGAAAAAGCAATAGTGTTCAAACTGTTTTAATTTTATTTCGTTGGGGATTTTTTCATAATGAAATAATCTCAATATTTAAAGATTAAATAAAACCCCAAAAATTAAATAACCGTCAAATATTATTACGTCATTTCTTGGATGTTATTTAATTTTTCCCTTTGGGGGTTATATCATGGGGGTTATCCATAGCGCTTATAAATATGTCTGCAATGATATTTTTAAGAGAAATTTTCAAAATTTTAAAAATTAAAAAAAAAACCTTAATTGTAGTTGTCTTTTAACAACTACAATTAAGGTTTTTTTCATAATTTTCTTATCGACTAAAGCTAAAATACAATTAAGGTGGCACGCGAGATTTTTTTTATAAAAAAAATTTTTCCGCTTCTGGCACTCAGCGAAAAAAGTCTTGCCACCCCTGCCCTAGTCAAAGGTCAATGTTTTTTAAACATATTAATGTAACAGATATTCCTGAGCGGATATTAATGAAACTTCTTGGTGTTATTTTTCTAGGTCTAAAAATAATATTCTTAATTTAATTTCAGAAACTTAACTGTTTATAAATATATTTACATATTTTTAGTCCACTAATATTAAGCAAAATTTTCTGCAAATTTTACAGTACAATTTGTTATTTTCAATTAACTAAAAGTTAGCTTAAATATAACTAAAATTCTGTATATTTAACAGTTTTAATTTCGCTGTTCTTATTTTACTAGTATTAAGCAAAAAAAGTCTGCTAATTTTAGCAGTTTTTTCTGCAGCATCATTTTTAATTAATTTTTAGTAAATTTTTCAGCTATTTTTACAGATTTATATCTGTGAATGCAGTT
Organism: Leucophora obtusa; assembly: GCA_949987735.1. Taxonomy (NCBI): domain Eukaryota; kingdom Metazoa; phylum Arthropoda; class Insecta; order Diptera; family Anthomyiidae; genus Leucophora; species Leucophora obtusa. The sequence continues at coordinate 158,145,239 of OX465296.1, forward strand.
AACGACAACGAACTTGTATTTACATGAACTTCCAAGCCCTACTAATTACGATTTTGCGTATTTTTTATAATTTAAATTTAAAAAATTCGTGCTACTTTACAATATTAATTCTTATATTCTCCCTTAAGTATTTGAAAAACGCCCATGAGAAAACTTTATAAGCTGGCAGCACCAGTTCTAGTAAAAGTATTAATCAAAAGCTTTTGCGTGTGTTACAAGTTTTTCATAGAGTAAATACAGAGAACTTATATTCTTAGAGAAGGTGCATTAGAAAGCTCACTTTTTTTTGAGCTTTCTATGGCGTGAACGATGAGGGCAAAAATTTGATTTTAGCAAATTCTACTTCATCACTAGATGACGTTAGTGTTCCCGTGAACTGAAGGGACAAATTATTTTTGTTTACGAAATGTGGTAAGGTAGGACATATAAGAAATGTAATAGGCGAGCAGCAAAATTAGGATGGTTGAAAAAAACAAAAATCAAGAAATTTTTTTTTTCTTTTAGGCGAGGGGGTTTCATATTATTACATGTTATTGTTTATGATATTTGGGTGTGCGGGGGTGTAGAAAATGATTTTTTTATTGGTGGATAGGTTTCTTGACATGGGGGTATAGTTAAATGTTTGTAACTTAAGGGACGAGGAGGGATGGGTAGATTTTTGTTTTAATGGGTATAAATTGCATTAGATGCGTGTGTATGTGCATTTTTGTTTACATTTGTAACAACAATAAGCTTTACACGCAGGAGCAACAACAATGTTTACAATGTTTTTTTTTGTTGTTGTTTTGGTTTTTTTATTTTGTTTTTTTTTGTTTGGTGAAGCAAAAGATAAGCAAACCAACAACAAACATACTGTTTTTTATTGTTGGACAAAAATATTTTCTATCATTATATATGTACATATATATGTACATACATATATATGTAGGTGTTAAAACTTATTAAATTTAAATTTTTTTGAATTTGCCAAATTTCACTATTCTTTGAAATTTGGCAACATGGCTTGTGTTCGTATATTGTGTATTACAATTACTAACATAAAATAGTTTTGGATTTAAAATCTAAAAAACATCTTTATTTCTGTTTGTAAAAATGGTAATGTATATTTGAAATTTTTGAAATATTTGAAATATTTGCAATATTTCAAAAATTTCAAAATATTTAAAAAAAGGAAGCTAAGTATTTTACTTAACTACATATTTCATTTATTTCAAAATATTTTTATTTCAGCTTTGAAGTATTAATATTAACAAAATATTTATATTTCAGCTTTGAAATATTAATATTTATTTACTTACTCCAAATTATTTGAAATAAATAAAAAAATATTAAAACTCAAATATAAATATTTGTTTACTTACTTAAAAACTTTTTTAAGTAAGTAATAAAATACTTGTACTTGAACTTTCAAATATAATTACGAAAAATATTTCAAATTGTTAATTTAAGTAAATATTTTTAAGTAACTATACAGCTTTGTTCCTGGCACGAGCAATTTTTTTTAAAAAAATAATTAACAATAAAAAAATACTATATAGGTAAATTATTTTTTCGAAAATCTATTTTTCAATACTGATAAGCATATACATTCAAAAGTGCTTGACAGTTACTACATGACAATTGTTTGTGTAGTAATCAGTAGTAGTTGTTTTCAACTGTAATTACTGTTGTTTTCCTATGGAAAAATATAAAACAATTGGTATGACAGTTATTTAAAGAACTAACAAGAAGTACTGCAATTTTTTAGCACTTGGTTAAAGTAGTTATTTTTAATATGATAATAAACAACTACCAAAACAGTATTTTCACAGTAAACTGTTATTTTTGTTAGTTATTTTAAAAGCACAAATTTTTTTCAATTTCGTTTAATTTGAAAAATTCATGGTTAGTTTATATATGTTCCCAGTGTAGAAAATCATTACCAGATATGTGGTTATGTAACTACATACTTGGTAATGGTAACTAGTTACTTTTGTTATTACATTTTTTATTACCTTTATATGGCGATGTCGCGAAAAATAATGAGTTGTCGTTACACACCAGCATACGAAAAATCAAAAAATATATCGTTACCTATGTGCTTACCAGTACTGACAAAAATAATGAGTCTAAAAATAGATTTTCTAAAAAATAAATTATATAAAAAAAAATATTTTTTATTGTATTTTTTTTTTTTTTTTAAATAAAATTTGCTGGTCGGGAATCGAACCTGGGTCTACAGATTGCCAGTCGACAGCTCTACCATCTGAGCTATAGCGACATGTAATATTTAATAGATAAAAACACAATTGACCTACTGCACACAAGTAAGCTTACTCGCCAACATACAAAAAATCAAAAAATATGTGGTTACATATATCCTTACCAGTGTTTAAAAAATATTGAGTCTAAAAATAGATTTCAAAAAATTTTCAAAAAAATCTAAAAAATTATTTTCTATTTGAAATAATGATAAAAATAAGTAATTATCAGTAACTCATTATTATATGTTTTAAAATAATACAGAAGGTAAGTGGGTGCCATTACTGGTAGTACAAAAAATAATGATATGTCATTACCGTTTCTACACTGGGTTGTTATTGATATATTCCTAGCATGCAAATAAAAATCAGAAATTCTTATTGAATCACCAATCCATTAAAGCATAATAACTGAAGAAACGTTAGGAATTTTCGCTTTGAATTTTAAATATGCTGAAGTAATTACACATATTTTTGTAATCGAGAGAAAAAAAATTGTTTTTTTATAAAAATATACTTTTATAATATCAAAAGGATTAAGAGTAAAAAAAACAATGGTTTTTACACATTTTGTCAGTTGCTTTAAAATTTTTGTAGTAAAAATTTTTCAGTTAATTTTACGATATTGTTAGTTGTTTTTAATGTATTTCTTAAATATTTTTTAACACTTTAAAATAACAACATTTTTAGTTATTTTAAAGTTAAATGCCTTTGTCATTTTTTTAACTGCATATACCTTTTTTTTAACTGCCATTTTCAATAGATTATACCGACAAACTTTTTTGAGTGTATATGACGACATTTTTTTTGGTTTTCTAATATGCTGGCGTATAAGCACAACTCATATTTTGTTCGTAAAGACTGCTGCAGATGTAATTTAAAACAAATGAAATTTTATTTGAAAACTTGACTACTACAATTTCATTAGATTAAACTTACATTTTCTTTTTGACTGTTAATAACACTATGCGACAGTCAAAATCGGGATGGAATGAAACCAACGGGAAATGTTATATCGGTCAAAAACAAGTTATACGTGTCCCGGCGTTTCGCTGGGTCACGTCTAGGAATCGAGATATATCTTTTTTTGACATAACTCGAGAACCACTAGTCCGATTTTGCTCAAACAATTTAAAAAAAATTAAAAATTACAATTCCTTTAATTTATTTTTTAGAAAATCTATTTTTAGACTCATTATTTTTGTCAGTACTGGTAAGCACATAGGTAACGATATATTTTTTGATTTTTCGTATGCTGGTGTGTAACGACAACTCATTATTTTTCGCGACATCGCCATATAAAGGTAATAAAAAATGTAATAACAAAAGTAACTAGTTACCATTACCAAGTATGTAGTTACATAACCACATATCTGGTAATGATTTTCTACACTGGGAACATATATAAACTAACCATGAATTTTTCAAATTAAACGAAATTGAAAAAAATTTGTGCTTTTAAAATAACTAACAAAAATAACAGTTTACTGTGAAAATACTGTTTTGGTAGTTGTTTATTATCATATTAAAAACTAGCGGGCGCAGCCCGCTACGTTGTTAGCGTGCCTTAAAGGTTAAGGGGGGGGAATGCTACGCCCTCCCCCCCCGGGGGCTGCGCCCCCCTCAATTTTTATTAAATTCGTTTTTTTATTTAAAGCCTTCACGCAGCCACCACAAATAAATAATTCTGCACAACAATGGGTTTAAAATAAATAAATATTTGATCACTTTTGCTCATGAGAGTGGATTGTTAGTAATGAATCCATAATAATTTGCAATATACGTGTGTATGTCAAGATAATTTGGTAAAGTGCGAGCTTAGGTAGATAGACCCGTAAGTAGTTTTGTTCATTTGTGTTTTGAATGAAAATAAATAACGTAAAGCAGGGTTGAAAAGCATTTTATAATATTAAAAATAGCGCGCAAAGCTACGTTGTTAGCGTGTCTTAAAGTTTTTTTTTTAATTCCAGTTTATGTAAAGGCAATTCAAGTAAATTCACAAATTCAGTTGGAAAATTTACTGCGTCGGTTTCTTCCACCGGTGCTTCGTTACATGAAGTTTAAATATCGGAATATATAAGTTCCATTCCTTTTCTAAGGTTTTTTCTCTTTCAGAAAATTTGTTTAACTTTTTGGAGAGTATGTTTCAATGCTACATAAGTTTCATATTCCGTTGATAGTGTTTGAACAGGTAATTCCCTCTTCCAATCCATTTGCAATGTCTATAATTTCAATTCCACTCGTTCAACGTTTATATCCATTTCATTCCACTTGTGTAGTGTTTCAATCCCACTCGTTTCCTATTTAGTTTCTTAATTTTAGTGTTTCATATACACTTGTTCTTTAAGTTTTAGGTTTCTAGCTAAAGACGCAGACGTTAAGGGGGGGGGCAATTTTCCCCTTTTGAACCACCATTTTTACCACGTTCCTGTCCAAAGTCCTAGAAATGCCTTGTCGATAAGTTAGCCCATACTCCAAGGAAAACATATTATATATTACAGGTTTCTAGCCGAAGGGTTCGGTTAGGCCATCAAGGGGGAGAATTATTCCGTTTTTACCCCTCCCGGTAGGAATTTCCAAAAATTCCGTCTTAGAGGACGTCTGCGTTGGAGGAGGAACCTACTACATACATAATTTTAGGTCTCTATATCCAGCAGTTTGGCCAGGCCGTCAAGGGGGAAGTTTTTTCCCTTTTTACCTCTCCCGGTATGAATTTACAAAAATACCATCTTAGGGGACGTCAACGTTGGAGAAGGAACCCAAATACCGAATTTAAGATCCCTTATTCCAGAAGTTTGGCCAGGCCGTTAAGGGGGAGACTTTTCCTGTTTTTGACCCTACCTGTAGAAATTTCCAAAAATCTCATCTTAGCGGATGTCTACAATAGAGGAGGAACTTTAATACCAAATTTCAACTTCCTACCTCCAGCGGTTTGGGCAGGCCTTTAAGCGGCACTTTTCGCTTCATTAATCCCCATTTTTGCAATGTCCCTGTCCAAAAAGCACCTTCTCGGTAAGTGAGCACATACTCCAAGTAACATATGTTTTACATTTCAGGTTTCTAGCCAACTTTTACTATTTGTGCCCCTCTCGGTAGGAATTTCCGAAAATCCATCGACAGGGAATTCCAGCTTCCTAGTTCCAGCAGTTTGAGCAGGCTGAGAGGAACTTAAGTACCGAATTTCGGCTTCCTAGTTCCAGCAGTTTGGACAGGTCGTTAAGGGGCAACTTTCCCTTTTTGAGCCCCCATTTTATAACGACCCTGTCCAAAATTCAAAAAAGTATCTTTCTAATAAGTTAGCCCTCACTCCAGGGACCCACATTTTAAGCTTCAGGTTTCTAGCCGAAGGGGTTTTTACCGGCCCCCAAGGTGAGGCTTTTCTTCTTTTTGCCCCTCCCTTTAGGAATTTACGAAAATTCCATCTTCGCGGCTTTCTGCGATGGATGAGGAACATTCATACCAAATTTCAACTGCATTGCCTAAGCGGTTTGGGCAGGCCGTTAGTGGGGACATTTTTCCCTTTCAACCACCATTTTTACTATGTTCCTGTTCCAAAATAGAAAAATTACGTTGCCGGTGAGTTAGTCCTACTCCAAGGAATACATATTTAAAATTTTAGGTTGGCCAAAAGGGATTGGGCAAGCCGTGAGGAGGAGACTTTTACCTTATTTCCCCTCCCGATAGGAATTTCAAAAATTCCGTCTAAGCGGACGCCTACACAGAAGGAGGAACTCACATACCGAGTTTCCTTTTGGGATATCCTGTAGGGAATTCCAAAAATACAAACTTAGTCGATGTCTACTACAGTGGAGGAACCTTTATACCAAATTTCAACTTCTTACCTCCAGTGGTTTGGGCAGGCACTTTTCCAATTTGTGAGACTGTTTATGGGGAGACTTTTCCCCTTTTTGCCCGTTCCGGTTGGAATTTCCAAAAATCCCGTCTTAGCGCACGTCTATGCCGAATATCAAGAAACCTTGTTTTAGTGGAGATATCCGTGGGGGGAGGAAAAAAAGTAGTTTTTTTGAAATTATATACTATTTTAAATGGTACTTTTTGGAAAAACGAAATTTTTTGGAAAAAGATACTTTGTTTTTACAAAGTACTTTATTTGTACTTTTTTTGGAAAAGGTATTTTTTTTTAAAAAGGTGTTTTTTTTTGGAAAAATGTATGTTTTTTGGAAAAAGGTACTTTTTTGTAAAAGGTACTTCTTTTGGTACTTTTTTTTTGGGGAAAAGGTACTTTTTTTTAGAAAAGGTACTTTTTTTTGAAAAAGGTATTTTTTTGAAAAAATGTATGTTTTTTGGGAAAAGGAACATTTTTTTAGAAAAAGGTACTTTTTTTGGGAAATGGTACTTTTTTGGAAAAGGTACTTTTTTTGAAAAAGTTATTTTTTTTGGAAAAATGTATGTTTTTTGGGAAACGGTACTTTTTTTTAAAAAGGTACATTTTTTTAGAAAAAGGTACATTTTTTGGAAAAAGGTACTTTTTTTAAAAAGGGTACTTTTTTTGGAAAAAGGTACATTTTTTGGAAAAAGGAATTTTTTTTGGAAAAAGGTACTTTTTTTGGAAAAAGATACTTTTTTTGGAAAAAGGTACTTTTTTTGGAAAAAGGTACTTTTTTTGGAAAAAGGTACTTTTTTCGGAAAAAGGTACTTTTTTTGGAAAAAGGTACTTTTTTTGAAAAAAGGTACTTTTTTTGAAAAAAGGTACTTTTTTTGAAAAAAGGTACTTTTTTTTGGAAAAAGGTACTTTTTTTTTGGAAAAGGGTACTTTTTTTGGAAAAAGGTACTTTTTTTGGAAAAAGGTACTTTTTTTGGAATAAGGTACTTTTTTTGGAAAAAGGTACTTTTTTTGGAAAAAGGTACTTTTTTCGGAAAAAGGTACTTTTTTTGGAAAAAGGTACTTTTTTTGAAAAAAGGTACTTTTTTTGAAAAAAGGTACTTTTTTTTGGAAAAAGGTACTTTTTTTTTGGAAAAGGGTACTTTTTTTGGAAAAAGGTACTTTTTTTGGAAAAAGGTACTTTTTTTGGAAAAAGGTACTTTTTTTGGAAAAAGGAATTTTTTTTGGAAAAAGGTACTTTTTTTGGAAAAAGGTACTTTTTTTGGAAAAAGGTACTTTTTTTGGAAAAAGGTACTTTTTTTGGAAAAAGGTACTTTTTTTTGAAAAAGGTACTTTTTTTTGGAAAAAGGTACTTTTTTGGGAAAAAGGAATTTTTTTTGGAAAAAGGTACTTTTTTTGGAAAAAGGTACTTTTTTTGGAAAAAGGTACTTTTTTTGGAAAAAGGTACTTTTTTTGTCCCCTTTTTGCCCCTCCCGATAAGAATTTCCAAAAATGCCGTCTCAACGGACGTCTACACCGGTCGAGGAATCTACATACCAAATTTCAACTTCATAGCTCCAGCAGTTTGAGCAGGCCCTCAAGGGGGAGACTTTTTCCCCTTTTTGCCCGTCCCTGTAAAAATTTCCAAAACTCCCGTCTTGGCGGATGTCTACGATAGTGGAGGAACCTTTATACCAAATTTCAACTTCCTACCTCCAGCGGTTTGGGCAGGCCGTCAAGGGGGGCCTTTTTCCCCCCATTTTTACAACGTCCCTGTCCAAAATTCTAGAAAGTACTTTCCAGAAAAGTTAGCCCCTACTCCAAGGAACACATATCTTAAATTTCAGCTTTCTAGCCAAAGGGGTTTTGGCAGGCCGTCAAGGGGGACACTTTCCCCCTTTTTGCCCGTTCCGGTAGGAATTTCCAAAAATCCCGTCTTAGTGGACGTCTACCCCGAAAGAGGAACCTACATACCAAATTTCAACTTCCTAGCTTCAGCAGTTTGGGCTGGGCGATGTTGAGTCAGTCAGTCAGTCAGTCAGTCAGTCACGTTATTCTTTTATATATAGAGAAGATAACTACTTTAACCAAGTGCTAAAAAATTGCAGTACTTCTTGTTAGTTCTTTAAATAACTGTCATACCAATTGTTTTCTATTTTTCCATAGGAAAACAACAGTAATTACAGTTGAAAACAACTACTACTGATTACTACACAAACAATTGTCATGTAGTAACTGTCAAGCACTTTTGAATGTATATGCTTATCAGTATTGAAAAATAGATTTTCGAAAAAATAATTTACCTATATAGTATTTTTTTATTGTTAATTATTTTTTTAAAAAAAATTGCTCGTGCCAGGAACAAAGCTGTATAGTTACTTAAAAATATTTACTTAAATTAACAATTTGAAATATTTTTCGTAATTATATTTGAAAGTTCAAGTACAAGTATTTTATTACTTACTTAAAAAAGTTTTTAAGTAAGTAAACAAATATTTATATTTGAGTTTTAATATTTTTTTATTTATTTCAAATAATTTGGAGTAAGTAAATAAATATTAATATTTCAAAGCTGAAATATAAATATTTTGTTAATATTAATACTTCAAAGCTGAAATAAAAATATTTTGAAATAAATGAAATATGTAGTTAAGTAAAATACTTAGCTTCCTTTTTTTAAATATTTTGAAATTTTTGAAATATTGCAAATATTTCAAATATTTCAAAAATTTCAAATATACATTACCATTTTTACAAACAGAAATAAAGATGTTTTTTAGATTTTAAATCCAAAACTATTTTATGTTAGTAATTGTAATACACAATATACGAACACAAGCCATGTTGCCAAATTTCAAAGAATAGTGAAATTTGGCAAATTCAAAAAAATTTAAATTTAATAAGTTTTAACACCATATATAATGATAGAAAATATTTTTGTCCAACAATAAAAAACAGTATGTTTGTTGTTGGTTTGCTTATCTTTTGCTTCACCAAACAAAAAAAAACAAAATAAAAAAACCAAAACAACAACAAAAAAAACATTGTAAACATTGTTGTTGCTCCTGCGTGTAAAGCTTATTGTTGTTACAAATGTAAACAAAAATGCACATACACACGCATCTAATGCAATTTATACCCATTAAAACAAAAATCTACCCATCCCTCCTCGTCCCTTAAGTTACAAACATTTAACTATACCCCCATGTCAAGAAACCTATCCACCAATAAAAAAATCATTTTCTACACCCCCGCACACCCAAATATCATAAACAATAACATGTAATAATATGAAACCCCCTCGCCTAAAAGAAAAAAAATTCTTGATTTTTGTTTTTTTCAACCATCCTAATTTTGCTGCTCGCCTATTACATTTCTTATATGTCCTACCTTACCACATTTCGTAAACAAAAATAATTTGTCCCTTCAGTTCACGGGAACACTAACGTCATCTAGTGATGAAGTAGAATTTGCTAAAATCAAATTTTTGCCCTCATCGTTCACGCCATAGAAAGCTCAAAAAAAAGTGAGCTTTCTAATGCACCTTCTCTAAGAATATAAGTTCTCTGGTAAATACCACAACCACTATTTAAATTATTGACATTTGGTTGGCAACGCTAATAATGTTTAAAATGCACCCAGTGTTGCCAGAAAAGTTTAGCTCATATCTCCTTTTCGCAAGCTGAAATCCCCAAAAATCCCGGCAAAAAACTTTAAATCCCCATTTTTGTCCAATTAATTTTAATTTAAACAAAAACCAATTATAAAAGAAAAAAAAATATAAATTATGATTCATAACAAATTTGAAATAAAAGTTAAAAAGTATTAATGCCCTGATTAATATAGACGGCACGAAGTCGAATTTCCCTCCACGTGAATCACGGCATAAATTTAAACACATATCTTTTAGGTTTGCAAAATTTTTTGTTAAATTCTTATAAATATTTTGATGAAAATATCAGTCGTTGAAGATGAATTGTCCAGAAAACTATTCAGAAATGACTCAGGAAAGACTAAGAAAAGTGAATAAAATTAAATATGAATAACTTGAAAATACTAACGGTATTTATTCAACTGTATTTTTACAAAAATAAGTTCACATTTTATAAAATTGCATACTAATAATCATATTTTAAACATTTTTCTACATTCACCAAATGTTACGCACAATTATATTTAAATTAGTAGGGGTTTTCATTTAATGTGGCACATTGCTATTATAAAGTGCAAACTGAAGATGGGCACGTGAGCAGAATTTTGCGTGATTCACGTGAATCACGCGTGAATGAAAGTAAAATATTAATTTATTAATAATATTTGGTAAAATATTCAAAATACGATTGAAAAGATTAAAAAACAACTGATGTTTAGGTCCGAAATTCGAATGTGTCCAAATGGAGTTGGCAATTTCTTAAATGGCCAATTGCAAATTCGGCAATGATTACGATCCTGTAAAGTAACGTTTACTAATGTCAACTCTTTCTTATAATTGATGCATTAGTAATCTTAATGAATTTCCTATACAATTGGCTTTAGTAATGAAATCGATTTATTTCAAAGCACTAGCATTAGTCGAAATAATGATAATGGCAAAAATTTGATTACCATTAGTTTCAATTCAATACTAATGAAATCGTCAATTAATTTGTACAAATATGTAAATAATTAGTTTCATTTATAAATAGTTTACGAGATACACCAAAACACCATTTTCTTTGTGATACTCAGTAATGGCAGATTAAAAATATCTAACTTCGTTGACAAATTTCGTGGCTATATATTAGGGTGGCCGATTTGTAAGGACAAAAATTTGTCGATATTAAGCCATCGATTTTTCGATAGCTTTTGGTATGAGGAAAAAAGTTACACTACGACATATCAAAAAAATTATTTTCGAGGCGCCCAAATTTCGACAAAAACTCGAAATCAAAAAAAAAATTTTTTTCCAAAAAATTATATCGCCATCGTTTTAAGCGTACAATTTCACCTTGGAAAGGTAATATTTAAAAAAAATTAAATCAGTCAATTTTTTTTTGTTACCTACTAAAAAAACCTTAAAAATAAAAGTTAAGAAGTCAAAAAATTGAAATTTGGGCCCCTCGAAAATAATTTTTTTGATATGTCGTAGTGAAAATTTGTTTTCCTCATGCCAAAAGCTATCGAAAAACCGATGACACAATATCGACAAATTTTGGTTCTTACAAATCGGCCCACCCTAATATATAGCTACGAAATTTGTCAACGAAGTTAGATAATTTTAATCTGCCATTACTAAGTATCACAAAGAAAATCGTGTTTTGGCACAATATCGATTGCTAAATCGACCCACCCTACTATATATGTACATATATTGATTTCATGATCAGTTTATGCATATGTTAATTTGTTTTAATGGCATATTGTTATTGTAGTACGCTTGAGATTAAAAAGATGAATAAAAGTTTTTATCTAAAAATTGTAAACTCATTAAATGAATTAAATGTGCTAAAATCCCAAAACTTATTTGCCAAGTTGTGAAAAAATAATCTGTTGCAGGCATGTCCCTATCCGGATTTCATTCCTGCCTAAGGAAATCGTCAGGGGACGACGTTTTAGAATTTCTAAAAATATTTATTAGGTTAAATCACAAACTCAATGAGAATTTCTTGTTCTCGTCTAGGGGCGTCATTTAACATTTAAAATATCAAAAAAAAAAAAAACACAAAAACAACAAAAAAAAATTTACCACAATTTGCTTTGTCATCTTCCAAATTAACATTAATTTTAAAATCAGACTAGATCAAGTTTCTTCCTTTTTATATGGACAGACTTTATGGGTGGTTTTCCGTTAAATTGTATTAATCGTTTAATGTACGCTGTAAGACAAAGACAAAATACGCTTATAGTAATGGGTAGGGTTGCCATTTCCATTTTCAGAAAAAGAGGAGGTCAACCTCAAAAAAGGAGGACATTTGCCTTAAAATAGAGGACAAATTTTTTTTTAATAAATTAGTTTTACAGAAATCAACAACGCGATCAAATATACAAATAAATATTTATTTTATAAATAAAACAATTTTTATTCCCACTAAAAACAATTCACAAAAAACAAAAAAATCATTCTGAACTTTAAATAAGTGGTCCATTAATAGAAAAACAACAACGATTAACCAATTCATTGCATACATTTTCAGGAATGTACATTTCAATAATTTCTTGATACGAATTGTAAAGGGTTGCCGGATTGTTTTTCAATGCTTCCAATTTGAATTAGTATATTACTGTCAGATTTCTTCAAATATTCATAAAACTTTTAAAAGATCCTATCAAAACTTTATTTGACTCTAATAATATCAGAAATATAATTAGAAATAGTTTTTGGATTCAATTTTTTTCTGGCGTCAACTGGGCCTTGATTAAAAAAAAAACTTCACAAAAAAGATAAAAAAAAATCATTCTAAACTTAAAATTAGTAGGACATGAATAAAAAAAAACAACGATTAACAAATTTTTTCCATACATTTTCGGGAATGTAAATTTTTATAATTGCTTGATACAAATTATCAAGAGTTTCGTGAATATTTTTCAATGCTTCCAATTTGAATTAATAGGTGTGTTTCTTTACTTTTTGGGTAAAGTTCGGTAAAATGAGAGTAAGCACAAAATCCTCTCGCCAAATGACAAAATTACCCAATAGTACGGGAACACAAAAAACCACTTTTCTAGCCCAAAATCTTATTTCAAAGAATAATGTGAAACAGTGATGGGACTTGAAAAATTTTGTTTTGTGCCAAGTGTGTGACTAAAACGTGCCCGTGTTTTCAACTTTAATTTCATTTCGTGCAATTCAACTTTAATTTCATTTCGTAATCGCATTCTTATGGAATTTATTCTATTTTGAATGAATTCTAACCTAATGAATTAAAATTTTCTTGAATTCATTCAATTAAAATGATAAATGAAATTCATTCGATTCTTATTAAAGATTTGGGAATGCAGCCAATGAATGAATTCTTTAGGAATGGTTACCTACTCGTAATGGTGTACATTTTCTAAAACTGAATTAAATTTTTCATGAATTAAACTTAAATTAATTCGTTCGAGACTCTGAGCTAAATTTAAATCATTTGTTTTTTTTAAATTCTCATGGGTTATTTGGTAATATCTTCGATGACATTTTTATTTTTGCTTTGTTTGAAAATGTATTTTAATACGAATAAATGCTCAGACACTAAAAATTCAAGAATTTTTAAAGCATCGATATTTTTTAAATCCATTTTCTATTAAATTTTGTAGATAACGAAAATGTGCCAAAATAGTATCGGTTGTGCCATTGTACCAATCAATCTTAGATTGTGCCACAAATCCCATCACTGATGTGAAAATGTGTATAATTTCAGTTTGCAAATTGGCACAAATATCCATATTTATTCGTATTTGAAAGTTGTTTTTGATTTTATTCAATTAATTCTTATACAAAAACAAGTTTCTTTTGATTATTTCTTTATTTAATTAAAATTTTAAATCTATTTTCACAATTGTTTTTTGTTTATATTTACATCAGCTGTTTTACCAAAGTTTACCCGAAGAAAAAGTCTGGGTAAATTTTGGTAAAAAGAGACACACGCTCATTAGCGCTCTCATTTACCCAATTTTCGAGTACGGGAACGCTTTTGGGTAAATTTCGGTAACTTTGGGTAAATTTCGGTAACATTGGGAACGTACGGGAACGCACTTAATATATTGTATTACTGTCACATTTCTTCAAATATTCATAAAACTCTTCACAATTCATATCAAAATTATATTTGACTCTAATAATATCAGAAATAGTTTCTAGATTCAATTTATTTCTTTTTGGCGTCCACTGCGCCTTGATTAAAGAAAATATGCGTTCTATGTTCGCCTTATGTGCTGGTAAGAAAAAATAAAACCCAACAAGTTTTTTCACTTAATTTTTTAATAAAAAAAATCGCACCAAAACTTGTTATCCGTCATGTTAATTGAATTTAAATTTTTTATATAATATTTCAGAATAAGGAATTCATTAAATAAATTTTCATCATTAAAAGCAATGTTAATTTTTTTATATTCAACAGTTGGCTCACTGCTGTTAAGCTTCAGATTTGGCAATTAAAGTAAGTGATGCCAAGTCCATTAAAATAACAGCGACAAAACAGCGATGCCAACAATTCAAAAAAAGTTATGGAGAAAAGCACAAAAAGTAGGACAACCCCGGACACTTACTGAAAAAGAAGGAGGACTGCCCCGGACGACCTAAAAACGAGGACGGTGTCCGGGGAAAAGAGGACGGATGGCAACCCTAGTAATGTGTTATCTCTTTTACGTAAAAAGTTATTTAACTTTTTAAATATTTATATTTTTTTTTTTGCGATGACTTTTTCTGGTTTTTCTTCAAAATATTTTGTATTATACGAGTACAAAGGATAACACACACACACACACACACACACACACACACATACACACACACAAAATAATTTGTGATTAATGCCAATCCCTTAATTAACAAGAAATAGCGAACTTTTTATAAATAACTAGTGTCCGACCGAACAGTCCGACCAGTCCGACCAGAAAATGTATTTGGTCATTACTTATTTGGTATGTTGAAGCATTATGGACAAATTTTAATTATGGAAAAATGTTTGTTGGACCGATAGAATGCATTTTGAGTGTCAAATTTAAGGAAAAGTCCGAGGTTAAGGTTAAATTAGACGTCCCATAACGCCATAGCCGTAACCATAACGCCATAGCAGACAACCAAAATTCAATTGGTTTCTATGGTTACGGTTATGGCGTTATGGCATGTCACCAATAATCGTATACATTGTAGCCCAAAAGATTGGTTTGAACAGCTGTTTTATATGGTTATGGTTATGGCACGTCTAATTGAGCCTTAAGCAACATATTCACTGTTCGGCCGCCGAAAGTTCGGCTAAATTGAAAAAAGTTCGGCGGCCGAACAGAGTTGTGCGGAGTTTTCCTTAAATCTGACCCTCAAAATCGAATTAAATCGGTTCAACAAACATTTTAGCAGTATGAAAATTTCTCCACAATGCTTTCAAAAAACAGAAAATCCACCAAATGTCACTTTTTGGCCGAACTGTTCGGTCGAATACTATAAATAACATAGTTTAGTTGGGCAAAATCTGAAAAAATTGAAAATTGGAAAAAGCAATAAAAAAATTTAATTTTTGGCCTATAAAGTGTCCACTGTGCAAACGTTTTGTTTTTACACACGTTTATTGTAATGTATTGTAAACAATACTAGCTGAAATTTATTTGAAACATTAGCAAATAATGATTGAAGTTCCATATGTAAATATAAAATTTTCAAAATGTTATATGCAACAATAGATAACGAAGACATGTATGCATTTGACAGATTATTTCATGTTGATGTGACCGCTGACAATGTAAAAGTACTCGCAGTACGATTATTATTTTTTGTTTAAGACAACATGCATATGGTTTTAATAGACAGTGTAAAGCTATTGAGGGGTGTCACAATTTGCTAACATACCAATACTATTTTTATGAAATAAATATATATTAGACCGACTCACCTTATATGAACAGAAAAAAAGCAAAAAAAGTGCCCCCCTCAAAATAAACCTTGGTTTGTTTTATGATATTTCCCAAAATATTTCGGGTCTAGGAATGAGATCTCACGAGCTGGACCGTTTTTAAAAAAGGTATTTTTTTAGTTTTTGGCAGAATTTTGGTATTTATCTAAACACAATATATACAATATTGGTATCAGGTTTTTTTGAGGCGCGTCCAGCGGTATATATAACATGTTCAATCGTTCCTAGAAATGTCCTGTTTGCAAGGATATTCTACAAAAAAAAACAAGTTTTTGACTCTTTTGTAAAAAGAATTATGTGATTTAAATGTCAATCTTACATATCTTAATCTCTAGTCGATTTAAGTGAACACGTGTTTCAGGTTTTTCTTAAATTCGCGATTGTTCGCCTTTTATCAGAAATTCTATATAGTGAAGAAAATATGTTTAAAATAGGGCAATATGGATATAAAAACTTTCCTTTTGATTACTAAATAATCGCTAAGTGGATATAGTTTAGAATTTTGCTAATTTAATACATTTTTCACGGTGCTCTGGACCAAATTTTGATGAAATTTGGAGTTACCCCAATTCAATAAAAAAATTTTCTGAAATTTTTTTTAGGTTTATTATTAAATAAAATATTTTATTAAAATACGCGTGTCTGTAATTTTTTTAAGAAAAGTCTAAATATATGCTGACCCTAAATAAAATTTTATTATAATTTTTTTCGCGAAAAAAAGATATTCCGCGAAAAAAAGCGCGTGCTGGATTTTTTTCTGTTAAGCTGCATTTTTATCTTACATCAACTAGATACTGAATTCAAATGCAGATTGCAGTAACTCAAAAATTTAAACAAAATTTGGTCCACAGCATCACTCAAAATATATGAAATTTGCAAAATTTCGGGATATATCCACTTTGCGATGATTTACTTATCAAAAGAAAAGTTTTGGTATCCATATTGCCCTATTTAGAACACATTTTTTCCTCCACATTGAATTTCTAATAAAATTCGAAAAATCGTGAATTTCAAAAAAATCTGAAACACGTGTTCACTTAAATCGACTACAGATTGTGGTATGTAAGTTTGACATTTCAATAACAAACATCTCCGTACAAAAGAGTCAAAAATTTGTTTTTTTTTATAAAATATCCTTGAAAATAGGACATGTCTGGATACGCTTGAACATGATATATGTATATACCGCTGGACGCGCCTCAAAAAAACCTTTCATATGATACTCATATTGAGTATGTTGTCTACAGCTAATATGCAAATTTCTTACAAAAACTAAAAAAAATACCTTATTTAAAAATGGTCCAGCTCGTGAGATCTCGTTGCTAGACCCGAAATATTTTGGGAATCATCATAAAGCAAACCAAGGTTTATTTTGATGGGGGTAATTTTTTTACTTTTTTCGTGAGTCGGTCTAATATACATATATATATTTTTGTTTTATCATTTTATTAAGAAGTGTGTAATTGATTGTGTTGATTAATGTACAGTGAGGAGCAAAAGTGTAAAAGTGTTAACTTCTTCAGATATGAGGCAAAATTAGTAGAACCGTTTCACTAAAAAAAATATAAATTCTTCAAACTTATCATAAATTTTGTCAAATCTGTTGAAAAATATACGTAGAATAAACTTCTTAATTGTTAGTCGAAAATGGGGATGGGGTCAAAAACAGCAAAATTACACAATTCTGGCATGATATCCTATAACACTCCCTTTTACTGTTTTTTTTTCCTGATAAAACCAGAAAGTTTAGAGTTACATTTTTCTAAACGACCCATTTGCGGGCTATCGATTGTCGAACTTTATATTCAAAAATTTCAGAACTATGTCTGAAAATTTAAATTAAAAATCGATTTATCTCAAAATACACTCAGATAAAAAAGTTAGTAAAAAAAATTTGTAAACAGTTTCCAATCGCACTTTACTGTTTTTAAACTGATTTTTAGTACAATTTTTTAGTAATCATTTTTGCTATCATCTTATTACAAATTACTGATTTTTTTTTACCAATTTTTGGTGCTGATTTCCGCAAAATATTTTACGAATTTTTGAAAACCGAGTGCTAAACTTAGCAGAAAAATATACTAATTTAACAAAATTTTATATACAAGAATTCGTTGTTTTTTTACAATTCTTGTTTATATTTGAGTAGCTGAGATGCAAAACTCGTTCGTTACACATTAATTAAATTTTGGGAAGAAGCTAAAAACTTGTTGCAGCTAATTAAATTAACAAAATTAGTTGAATGGTTTTAATTCTTAAATGTTACGCCATTCTTGATTAAAAACTCAACTGTTGAAAAATCGAAAATATCCTCATAAATCGCCTAAGAACTGTCAGAATCAATTGTCATCTCGTTTTTTTTTTTTCATTTTTGTAACGAACGAAATTTACAGCTCAGCTGCTCATTTGTTAAGGCTGAGTTACTCAAACGTAAACGTGTCTGTAACGAATCAGCGGTTCCGAAACCACAAGAAGAAATGTATACGAATGGTTACTATCACGTAAATGTAAACGTACTTGCCGGATCATTTTATTGAAATCAGAATTTTCTATCCGGCATCGAGCCAGCTGAATGATTTTAGTCGGAAAAAATATGAAATGAATTAAGAAAATTGATTTAAACAACAAATAAGGAATAAGAATTAACAAATAAATTGAAAAATTTAGAATAAAATATAAAACCACATGAAATAGATGCTAAATAGTAATGTCCTTTACGGTAATGTATAAGTGTACTTTTTAGATACGGCACGGTACAGTTACATCACATTTACGTTTACGGTCCCATAATTCGCCCTTTACTATTGATATATTCTTAAGTGTTTATGCATAATAATTTTAAAACCTTATAACGCGTTTACAAAATGAATTTTGTATGAAAAATTTGTTTTATAATCCATATATAAATTTAAAAAGTAATTATGCATATGACCCTTAGTTTCGAAATAACACTCATACAATTTTATTTTATCTCCATTGCATAAATAGGTAATAACTTCAGAACCGTTTGCAGGTTTTACTCCAAATTTCAAGTACGATGAAGTAATTATACACTTTTTACAATCGAAAGGAAAAAAAATTTTTATAATTTTTTTATTAGATTTTACAGTTTGTTTATTTTTTAGTACACTTTTTTGGTAATTTCAGCAGATTGATTTAAAATTAGCAAAATTACCGCTGGTCTCAAAACAGTTAAATTTTCTGTAATAACAGCAAAATTTTCATTAGCCATTACAGACGTTTTTGGTTGAGTGTACATTAAAGCAGCCATGAAGTATATGGGATTTGCAAAAGTGTTATTTTTTTCACCTCCCCACGCATTTTCCAGTAAATTGGGCGTAAAAAATAATATCCCCACAAAAATTGGTCCTCTCGTATTAAAACAGGCCAGTCACCCACGGCTTGTAGCCCTAAAAATGGACTAAAATTAACTCAAAGCTATAACTCTTAAAATAAAGGTTTTACAGAAAAATATTAAATAAGCGTATCTACTGGGAATAATGTGGCTAGCATTTTTCTTATATACATTTTGGACGTATCGACGACGCGTCATGGTGATTTAAGTGGTTAAGTCAAAATTTTTGTTTAACCATACAAATCACTTTTATTTTAACCACATAAATCACCATGACGCGTCATCTATACATAATGCTAGCCACATTATTGTCTGTATATATGCTTATTTAGTATTTTTCTGTAAAATCTTTACTTTAAGAGTTATGCGCAAATAAACTTTGAACTAATTTTAGTCCATTTTCAGGGCGAAAAGCCGCGGGTGACTGGCCTGTTTTAATCCGAAAGGATCCATTTTCACGGGGATATTATTTTTATTTGTATTAAAAATATCACTTTTGCACATAAGGGTGCTCTATTTGGCGCCAATATGAATAAGCAGGAAATTAACTCTTAAACATATTTTAAGTTCCGACTTATTTCTGGCATTGAACCTCAATTTTAAACTTTGATGTCTTCAGAGACTTAGAGTAGAATTTCATGACAAATATTTTTGCGGAACATTTTAACCCTCTAACTCTTCAACTTACGGGTCGTTTGTGGCCGTTTTGAAAAGGAGCAACAAGTTCCTTTACTTGAGGAGCTAGAAGGTTAAAATGTTCCACAAAAATATTTGTCATGAAATTCTAATCTAAGTCTCTGAAGACATCAAAGTTAAAAATTTAAGTTCAATGCCAGAAATAAGTCAAAACTTAAAATGTGTTTAAGGGTTAATTTAATACTTATACAGAATTGGTGCTCAAATGTCCAACAAACCTGGATTTTAGGAGGAAACTATGTGAATCTTCCATTTCATGTAAAACGCTATGAGGATCATTCCTGTGGAACATTTTCACCATCTAACTCTTCAATTTACGGGACTTTTTGTCCCTTTTAAAAACGGGACCGAAAAAGTCCCTTTAATTGAAAAGTTAGAGGGTTAAATAGTTCCACAAAAATGTACATCGTAGTGTTTTACATAAGTTCGCTGACCAGATCCTATACCCAAATTGGAAGATTCACATGGTTTCACAGTGCACATATGTAAAAAATCTATAACTCAGAATTAGTTTTTGGGCTTTCTGTCATGGAATGGACGACATATTAAAAAAAGCTATTTTGTTTGTAATCTACGCTAAATTTTCTATTATAATATGAAGAGTATACGTATTTACAGATCTCCAAAATTAAATGAGAGATGTTCAAAATTTAGTTTTGACACAAATTTTGATGTTTACCGCTTAAAACACCACTAACGGTCATGAGAGGGTTAAAAGTTTGTATAAAGATAATGTTTGCCTTTTCATTGTGTAATCAACAGCTATGTAACTTAATTACAAGAAGCTTCTAGTTTAAGAGTTATAGATGTATAAATCCAAGGACCTTTTTTGGGGTAATTTTGAGGACATAAATGTAAACGGTCTGGCGGGTTTACATCGCAGAAACCCAATTTTTACACATATCTTATTTTTTACTCTCAACCTATCTGAAAATGAGCGGGGAGCTGGAAAAATAATACTTTTGCACATATGGGTGCTCTAGTGTACATATGGGTGAAAATAAAAAAATACATTTTTTGGATTCACGTCTCCTGGTTTTCACAAAATTTGGTGTTTTTAGGAGATTTAATTTTTTTAACATCCCAGTGTAGAAAATTATTACCAGATATGTGGTTATGTAACTACATACTTGGTAATGGTAACTAGTTACTTTTATTATTACATTTCTTATTACCTTTGTATGGCGATGTCGCGAAAAATAATGAGTTAGACACCATCATACGAAAAATCAAAAAATATGTCGTTACCAGTATTGAATGAAATAATGATTTTAAAAATAGATTTTCAAAAAAATAAGTTTTATAAAAACAAAATATTTTTTTAATGTAAAATTTTTTTTAATAAAATTTTCTCGTGCGGTAATCGAACCTGGGACTCCACACTGCCAGTCTATAGCTGTATCATCTGAGCTATCTCGACATGTAATATTTGATAGATAAAAACATAATTGACTTGCTGCCAACAAGTCAGCTTACGCGCCAACATACAAAAAATCGAAAAATATGTGGTTACCAATGTTGAAAAAGTATTGAGTCCAAAAATAGATTTCATAAAAATAAGTCATTATTGGTAACACATAATTTTTGATTTTGAAATAATGAAAGAAGTAAGTAATTATTAGCAACTCATTACTATATCTTTTAAAATAATGCAGAAAGTAAGTCGGTGTCATTACTGGTAGTCCAAAAAATAATGATATCTCATTAACATTTCTAAACTGGATAATTTAAAACGAGTTAACAAAATACAATATAAGAAATACTTATTTTAAAAAATGTTTTTATGGTAGATTATTTCCATAAATTTTAAAATTTGGACCCGAATTTCTTGATTAAATGGTCTGCGTCATATCAGTTGCCGGGAAAACTGTAATAAATCGGCTGTTTTTAACCGATTTAAGCTTTTATTGCTTTCTTACAAAGATAATTCCCTCCGAATCACGATTCTTTAATGTTTATAATTCGTATTAGTTTAAAAATATCAATGTTTTATTTAAGTTAAATTTTGTTGAAGGCAATTAGCAGTATTTCCTACCAAAATCAACAGAAATATTTGCTAAAAAAAATAGTAAACTACTAATTTCAGAAGACTGACTTTTTATGCGCATTAAAAAAAGTGGAAAAAAATTTTTAATTTATAATTTGTTGCGTTTTTTGCTCTACTAATTATTGAACAAACTATTTTGCTAATTTTAGCAGGTTAAATTATTAGCTTCTGTTAACTAAAATTTAATTCTTTAATATACTTTTTTCTATTCTTGCCTAACTAATATTTAGCAAAAATAATTCTTGTCACTTTTAACTAATTTTTAATAGTTTTAACATTTAAAACTTTTTCCTATTAGTGTTAAATATTGTAACTGTTTTCCACTAATATTCAAAAACTTTTTTCTTTTTTTTTGTAATTTCAGATGGCAAATTATCATTTTTAATTAGCTAAAATATAACAAAAGTTTTGTTAATTTTAAAGATTTTTCTTTGCTCTTTCTGACATAATTAACAAACAGATCTTTTTGTTAAAATACCTCATAGTTTGAAGACTTTGCTTAGAGTGTAAACTATTATGTTAAGTCTAAATCATATTTCAGTTTGTTTATAGACAATAGATTTGTTCCACGTACGTTACCGAACCCAATCTTACCAAAAAGCATTTCTATTGTTGAAAATTGGGTAAATGAAAGCGTTAGTGAGAGAATAATTTTTCTCTCTGTTTATCAGAAGTAAATCCCAAATTACTTGAACGTAAATGTAACATAACGAATCAGCTGATTCAACCTGCTTAATGAGAACCACATACTGCTGAGTGCTAGACGTAAACGAGTCGTAACATGCCGGTTATTTCTGTTGAAAACAGAAATTTTTTCTCCGTTTTTACATGAGAGTGCAAAACAGCTGTTTTTATTTGCATATCCGTGATGGGATTTGTGGCACAATTGTACCATGTTTGCCACAATCAAAGTTTGATTGGTAACTGTCACATTTTGGTCATTTCCAAAAATTCTATAGAAATCCAGTTTATTTAAAAAAGAAATTTATTGGCAAAAATAAAATTTTTTTTAATTTTCATACAAAAACTTGTGTTTCAAATGAACACATAAAATATCAGATTTGAAAAGTAAACAAATTAATACCCGTATTCAAAATGAAAAGTTTATGCTAACTAACTTGGTACTAACTTTTTTACACACAAATTCCCATAAGGGAACGTTGGCAGCTAGTTAGTTAGCATATGCTAACTAGCATAGCATAGCATATAGCATAAAAGTCGATTGAATTCGCAAATAAATTAAATTTGGCATAAACTTATTTAATGATTGAATGAATCAAATGAGCTAAATTGACTACAAATTATTTTCGATTTAAAATGAAATTGAATCCGATTTTCAGGGATAAAATATAATCCAAAATGAATTTTTATGAAAGTTCTTGCTTTGTAGCGAAAGCCGAAAATGCGCATTCTGCCTTGCTGGTCTTATCGAATTTTTTCAATAATTTTTATTCTTTGTAATTTACTTGTAAAAATTGTATCATCTTTCTTTGATTTGAAAATAATTTAAACAGAAAGTGATATTAATTTATGATCTTGAGTCAAACCAAAATAACATTCATTTAGTTCTTGCTTATTTTATAAAACAAATGCAAGTTTTGGGACTATAGAGGTCGAAAATGTACTATTTTTAAACTGGTTGGTACTATCCTGAAAATCAAATTTATCATTCCTTAATAGCAAGTTCCATATTTTGAGTAATGCATTAAACACATAGACGACTGCAGCTACACGACTACAGCCTATCAAAAATAAAATACACACGTTTATATGAAAACGATTATTTTGACACCAACACAGCTACACGGCTACACGACTACTTTTGCCGCTGTAGGCAACTTAATTTATTTTTGTTTTGTTGGCTACAAAACAAAAATAGTGTTGACAATATAACAAAATATGTAAAACAGGACAATTATTCCCGCTAGAGGCGAAATAAAATCGCTAGTTCTGACTAGAAAATCACCGTTATGAGAACACTGAAGAAATAGGTGTTTATATTTTACAAGTGTTTGAAGGTTTCATTAATTTATATTTGGAAATAATTTTATTGTGATGTTTTGTAAACAAAATGGATCTTACAAAATTAACAAAATATTCCTCAGCCATTATTTTAGAAGCACAAACCAAAAAAGATTAATATTTATCAAAACGTCAAATTTTTTGGATCAGCTGTTTACTATGCTGCTGTTGTTTTCAAAAAAATTAAGTAGCTGACTACACGACCACAATTGCAACCAGCAGCATTTGTAGTCGTGTAGCCGCAGTCGTCTATGTATTTAATGCATAACTTAGCAAAAATAAAATACCACGTTACGACTCGTTCTCGTTACATTTATGTTCTAGTAACGAGACCTTTACCTGTACTTTATGTTCGGCTAAAATGCTAAAACTGTCAAATCACTAGTTGTTTCCCTACGGGAAATTTTAACCAACTGTCACCGAACTGGCCCCTTTGTATGGAATAGACTGGTCACTTTTACATAGCGTTGTCATAGGAGGGGGAAATTGACCCCTTGTGACATGTCACAAGACAAATCCCAGGACAGGTCCCTGAACTTTGTTTTTTATGAGAGTTCAGTAACCTGTCCTAGGATTTGTCTTGTGACATGTCAAAAGGGGTCAATTTCCCCCTCCTATGACAACGCCATGTAAAAGTGACCAGTCTATTCCATACAAAGGGGCCAGTTCGGTGACAGTTTGTTAAAATTTCCCGTAGGGTTATAAATCAGCTGTTTTAAATTTGTAAAAATAATTAAAACATTAACAAAACTTGTAAACAATAATTAATAGCGTTATCAAATAGCACGTTCTAATATTTTTTCTTTATTCCCTTCGATATTTTATTCTTAAAAATAGCTTTTGTTTACATGAATAACTTTGACGTTAATTTTTGGACTTGAAATGTGGTTTTGTGCGTTCCAGGTATTATGAGCATTTTTACAATTTCTTGAGATAATTATTTGTTTACTCTCCTTTTATCAGACTTTACCCAAAATTACGTCGAATAAACTAAATGTATGTTTTTTATGAAGTTAAAGACAAATGTACGCATATCGTTGCTCTCTATTGTACAATAATCATAAAGTCTGTTACGGATTATTTCCAACCAACTCGTCCTTGGCTTAAAATGCTAAATTTTCTGTCATTACCTGTTGGTTTATTTAGATATCCCACAGTGTAGCAGTCTTAAAATAAATATTATAACGGTAAATATGACAGTTAAATAATTTTAATGTGAACGTAAACATGTTAAAAATTATATAATTTTCATAATGGATTTTAGGGTCCTTAGTTATTTTTATTTGCTAGTAGTTCCAGTCATCAACATATGTTTTCCTGTCACGATTATTAAAGCAATGCTGGTAAAATTTGAATCTCAAATTCTTACCTATACCATAACTATACCAAGCACTGTTATTTCCAGTATTGCGCAGAACAATAACATTTCAAAATCCATGGCTTTTATCATTATTACACAACTTGATTCATTTTATAATTTTTATAATAATTATTCGAAAACTATCAGTGATATTAAAAAAAACACGTAAGACCAAAATTATTCCTTGGGAGAAATACAATTACATGGCATACCCCAAACTTTTTATTGCAATATTAAAACCGCTAAAAAGTTAAAGTTATCATTCGCGAATGTATGTTACGAAAAAAAATGTAAAAATATTATTGAGATGATTTGAATATTCTAACAACAGTTCTATTTGAAATATTTATACCCCACACCATTATGTGGACAGTAGAGGTGTAAAGCGATGTATGGAGAATTTTTAAATTGAATTTTCAGAGTTCCGATTGGGCTATTTTTTTCGTTTGAATGCAAAAATAGCTGATATGAATTTGGTGAAAATTGGATAAAGAAAAGTCGCGTCAGGAATCGGTAAGAAACTATATTAGAAGGCGAAAAAATGTTTTTTTTTTCTTCAAAATTCTGTTATTGAAAATAACTTTATACCCCAAATAATTACACAATCGGAGTTCATACTAAATTTTCTTTCCAAAAAGATACAAGAATTAAAAACTCTTTGGAAAATATCCATGTTTTTACAAATTTTCCAGGCCATTAATACGACAAAAAGCACTTCACTAAGAAATTCAATAACAAGATTTTGGTTTTCTGAGAAATCTTTTAATACCAATTTGTTTTATTCTTTAGATCCACAACAATTCATATATGAATTTCTGTCTCTCTACGATAACCACAACCCGTTCCTAGGTACACTCATAGAAATAAACCTGTAAAATTTGCAGAAAAACAGCTAAAAATTTGTTAAAAATTAACTTGAAAGAAAAACTGCTGAAATTATTAGATTGTTTTTACTAAATAAAGGGTTGTTCAACAGGGACGCTACAAAAGTAGAAAGACAGGGACAGCAAACGACGCCATATTTCTTGCCGCTCTTTTGACATTTCTCTTCAGTAAGGTTTGCCATTTCATGATGGAAAGATATACGAGCCAACAACGAGTCGAAATTATTAAAATTTACTACCGAAATTCGGCGTCAGTGGCCTCAACGTTAAGAGCGCTACGTCCAATTTATGGTCGTCATAATCGTCCTAGCAGATCAACAATTAAGTGTGGGGCTACGTCAAATCTATGGTCTATGCCATACATGGGCAAATGTGGCCCCACGGGCCGCATGCGGCCCTTCAGCCAATTTCGTGCGGCCCTTCATTAATTTTAAAACAATAAAAAAAAAATTTTTTTAATTAAAAAAAATATTAATTAAATAAAAAAAAAATTAAAATCGGAATTTAAATCAACAAATATCGACTTTTTTGCACAGACGTCCTATAAAAATTCCCTCTTCTTTATTTAAACCTTAAGCCTGGGAAAAATACGTTATGGCTCAATATGACTTAGAAATACTCTCAAACTTTTTATGAGTTTGAATTCAAAAAAATTACCTTTCATTTAAGGAAATGTTTAAGGCTGTTCTACAGGCCTCGTAAGGATCTCTAAAATCTACTTGTGAGAATTGTCCTTCAAGCACTTAAATTTGGTAAAACACTTAGACACAATAAAATTTTATTTATACACTAACGGAAATAAACCTGGGAAAATAGCAAAACAATTAGTAGCTTTTTCTGCTATTTTAACAGGTTTATTATTTAAAAGTAACTTTGCAGCAAAATTTTTGCAGGTTTTTGCTAATTGTTATAAGAGCAAAAATTAACTCTTATACTAATAGTCATCCTGTTAAAATATATAGAAATATTGGTGAAAAATAGTAGACTGCTGATTTCACAAATAGATTTTTGTTCTCTTAAAACAATTAAAAAATGTTTGAGTTTTTTGATTCTACTAATATTTAGCAAAATTGGTTGCTGATTCTAGCAGAGTAAATTTTTATTTCAATTAACTAAAATTTAGCTCAAATAAAACTAAAATTCCATATATTTAACAGCTTTATTTTTGCTATTCTTATCTTAGCAAAGAAAATCTGCTTATTTTAGCAGTTTTCTATTCAAGGTAATTTTTAACTAATTTTTAGCAGCTTTAGCAAAACTTTTTACAGGCTTTTTTCTATTAGTGCACTTAACCGGAACAACCACTCCACTTTTGACGGGATTATACCGCTTTTTAAAGGCTTGTGATGCCTCGAATTTTTATCTCGCTTTTAAAGCAAACAATTCCGCCTTACCCCAATGTTTTAATATGATATTGAACTTTTGAATAAAGTTTTTATAATTAATTTTTTCTAGAGCTCTCAGCCAACAAACGAGCCCAAAAATGAATCAGAAAAGTGCTCAAAATATATTATTAAACTTTCACTTGTATTAAAGTGGTTCATCCAAAAGAGCCTTCTTTTTGATTCAAAAATGGCTCAAAGAAATATTTAAAAAAATTCCTTGGGCTAAAAAATTAATCTTTTTTGAGTAATTTTTGAATTGTTCACAAAATATTCAAATTTATTTACATTTATGGGTCGTTTCTGAATCATCTTTGGATTTAAAAATTTGTGGCTTTCATGATTCATTTTACTATGAGTAATATTTTCATCCAAAAAACGCGTAATTTTTGAGAAAGAAGTTTAAAATATAAAAAAAATATGTGCTTTGCTTGAATAATTTTCTTTTGACTTACTAAATAAATTATCAATAATAATCAAGGGATCAAAATCCAATAAGTAAATTTAAAAATATTTGAAAAATTGGTAATAAACTTAACCAAATTTTTTGAAATAACGAAAACTATATTTTCGAAGATTAATTCGACAAAGTTTTTTGATTTCAGATTCGTATTATTGAGGGCAAAATATTTTAAAAACATTTATTGAGTCTGTGCCTTATATTTTTAAATATATTTGGATCAAAAATATAAAAAATTACAAAAATATAAAAGATTTTGATTTACTTCTCCGCAACATTGACTCATAAAGTATTTTCCTGGGTGAGGGGATAAAAAACAAAGACCCACAACTCGGACCTCAGTGGACCGTTTTTGACTTTAGATCCGGGGTTAGGAAACCAAAATACTCAAAAAAAGATTTTAGCAGAAGGCTGTACAAAAAATTCATTTCTTTCGAGTAATGTTTTAATTGGTGCGGCCCTCGGTAAGTTTGTGAAATCCTAAATTTGGCCCGTCAAGCCATTTATGTGCCCATACCTGGTCTATGCCAACAAGCCAGTGACGATTGATGAACTTCATACGAATATCGAACGTGAAATTGCAGCAGTATCGGCCGATTTATGCTTGAAAACCGTCGAAAATTGGGTTCAGCGTCTGGACTTCTGCATGCGTGCCCGTGGTGGCCTGCAAAAGAGATCGATTTCCATACATAATGGCATCGAACGTACTTTCACAGGAATAAAGAATTTCATTGATATCCAAAACCGTTTTTGTTTTATTTAAACTTTTTTACTTTTGTAGCGCTCTTATTGAAAAACCCTTTATAAAGTATTTAGCAAATGCAAAAAGTGAAGTAAATTGTACCATATTTTACGAATGTACAAAATATATCTAATGAAAGAATTCATAAAATTAAAAAGTTTCATAGAATTTTATAATAAGCTTAATTCAATTAATGAAATTCCTTATCAATGTTTCGAAAAAATTAATATGATTTATAAAAAAACTTCATAGTCCAAAATTAATTTTAAAAAAAATTATAGTATAATTCTCTCAGTATGAAAATTAATGCACATCACTTAAACTCGACCTTATGGTTATATAGAACTATTGTATTAGGGAATTAAATTTTTAATATAAAATTCTAATTGTATGAAAATTTTTAAAAATTAATGGAATGACGATATTTTATAAAAAAATTAAAAAAAAAGTAAATACTATTGAACAATTTCATATACATATATAACATTTTTATTAAATTTATGAAGATCTAATTTATGAAATTCAATGAATTTTTTTAATGAAATTATGATATTTTATGAAAGAAAAGTTATGAAAAATTTCATAATATTAATTAAATATTATATACATAATGAAATTCTTCATTGATTCTTCGAAAAAAATTCTATGAAATTATATCATTAATATCATGAAGGATAATTCTTTCAGTGTGCACTGATAGAATTTTCGTTCATACTATTAATGAATCGATTTCATTAATCTGAATTCACTGATTTAATGAAACAATTTCATTGAGTTAATGAAAAATTCATTCATTTAATGAACTTTTTCATTATATATTTTCAGCTAACCCGTAAGATATGCTATAATTTTTATAAGGGTTTTTAATTTGCTAATTACTAAAATAGATATTTGTTCAAGTAATGAACGCTAGGGTTGCAAACTGAAATTATTTAAATATACCCAGCAAAAACAGACATTACCGAGTAATTAAGCGAGTAAGTAGCAGACAAAGGGTTTCACTACTTACCAGGCTATTTACTCGCAACATTACTTTTGTTCGCGATGTCCAAAAATTCATGGGTGGTCATTACCCTCTCGCTTACAAAAAAAGTGCGAATAACGAGTTACCCATAGTGAAAGAATAAGTTGTTACTCACAAAGATAGAATAAGTGGTTACTCAGAAGTTAAGAAATAAGTGGTTACCCTACATTGTAAAATAGTTGGTCATATTAGAAAAAAACAACTTTTTACCTTGGAAAATTTCCTATTTAGTTCAAAACAAATTTATAAATAAAATATTAATATAAAAAAGACTTAATCAGTACTTATTTAATCAATTACCAGTAAGTGATTACTTTGCACGAATATGTAAGTACTTCTATAGCTTATTATCGGTAAGTCATTATTTTGTATTTTAAAGTAATGCAAAAGGTAATGACCTATCATTACTTGGTAATCCGTATGGTAATGACCTGTCATTACCATGTTTTTGCTGGGTAAAAGTCCAAATAATGACATCATTTTATTTTGGCTATTTAGATCAATCGGTAACGCGATAATGTTTACATTCTGGTGATTGCGGTTTTAATTCGACTTCAGGGAGATGCCAAAAACGTTAT
Organism: Leucophora obtusa; assembly: GCA_949987735.1. Lineage (NCBI taxonomy): Eukaryota > Metazoa > Arthropoda > Insecta > Diptera > Anthomyiidae > Leucophora > Leucophora obtusa. Next base: position 158,175,439 of record OX465296.1, read on the forward strand.
AAAAACGAAAAAGAAATATATGCACAAATAAAAATTAATAAAATAAAAATAAATAAAAAAAGTAACGCAAAAAAAATATATTTTTTTCAATTAGTCTTCATTTAATGAATACGTTTCATTGATCTAATGAACGCGTTCTTTGGGGAATTTTCAATGAAAAAAATCATTGGATTAATGAACAAATTCATTAATACTATGCACAAAATTCTATCAGTGTGGTGTACAAAGCCATATATGGGTATATAAAATTATCCATTATTATATACAAACGTTTTTACTCGGGTTTTTGTGATTTTTTTTTTGTCTACTAAAGTAAAAATAATTAGTAAACGAATTTATTATTTTTTAAAATAATAAATTTTTGGTAATTTTATCAGATTAGGTTGGTATTTTCTATTAACTTAAATTTAACTCAAATATAAAATTCTGTATATTTAACAGCTTTATTTTTGCTGTTCCTGTCTTACTAATATTAACAACAAAAAAATAATCTAGTAACTTCAGCAGTTTTTTTAAAATAATTCTAAACTAATTTTTAGTAATTTTAATCAAAATTTTTACAAATTTTAATCAAAATTTTACAAATTTATAGAGGCAAAAAATGTAATTTTTTTAGAGCATTTACAAAATTTTATTTTGAGTTTTTTTTTTTTTTTTTGAAAAACATGTCTGCTTGATTGTATTTCCAATTAAATTAAATTTAATTATCCCCGCACAGGCAAAATACATCAATTTTAAAGTTTTAAGTTTATTTTAAAATTAGACTTTCGGGGTTACAAATGCCGTAAATTTCACGGGTCCATGTTTAGACCTAGTGCCCATATAAGGGTACCCCCCAAAATCGTCTTTTTTATACGTTGCAGGTGGCAAATACGAAGATATTTCAATGAAATTTGGTTCGCTGACTTACATGGTCCCAAGGAAAAAGCTTATTGATTCTAGATAGGATCGGTCCATATTTGGACCTATCGCCCATATGGGCTATATTTTCGATTTTCTCTTCTTTTATGATATTATAGAAAATTTTGACATAAGTCCGATTTAACCCATTCAAATTTCAGATCCAAACATTGGTTGTGTTTAAGTCAGACTGGTGTAGGGTATTATATAGTCGGCATGCCCGACTTTAACCTTTTTACTCGTTTTAAATTACTAAAGTATCGAAATGTTGTTCAAAACTTAAAAAAGGATTTTAATCAGAATTGTCGCAACGACCATTATTCTATTTGAAATTTAGACTTCTGATTTGTAATTATCGTCAAAATGTATTCTAGGTTTGATGTATCGCTTTACACCGCATTTATACCTGTGAAAAACTACCTGGTTTCTTGTAGTTTTTAGATTGTCAAAACGCATATAAAACGAGTAAAAAGGTTAAAGTCGAGCATGCCGACTATACAATACCCTACACCAGTCTGGTTAAAGGCCAACTAATGTTTGGATCCGAAATTCGAATGGGATAAAATGGGGCTTGTGTCAAAATTTTCTATAATGTGAGTCAGCGAACCAAATTTCATTAAAATATCTTAATATTTGCGACCTGTAGTTTGTGACCAACCCAATTTTGGGGGGACCCTTATATGGGCACTGGGTCCAAACATGGACCAGTGTTAACCAAAATCAATAGACTTCGTCCTTGGGCTGATATAAATCGGTGACCCAAATTTTATCAAAATATCTTAATATTTGCGACCTGCAGCGTATAAACAATATATTTTTAGGGGGAACCTTATATGGGCACTAGGTCTAAACGTAGACCGATTTTAACCAAAATCAATAGGCTTCGTCCTTGGGCCGACATAAGTCGGTGTACCAAGTTTCATCAAAATATCTTAATATTTGCGACCTGTAGAGTGCGCACAAGAATGCATAGACAGACAGACGGACGGACGCACAGACGGACATGGTTAAACCGAAATAAAAAAATTCTGAGTCGATCGCTATACTACAAGGTGGGTCTGGGATCAATATTTTTTGGTGTTACAAACATCAGCACGAACTTATAATACCCTGACAACATAGTGGTGTAGAGTATAAAAACAAGCAAAAACTATGTTTCTACAAAAACTAGGTGGTTTCTGCTCAAGTATAAATGTAGTATTAAACTTAATTTTATTGCTATTTTAAACTCTTTTTTGCCATTTTTATACACTCTTTAGTATATTTTGACAAAAATTAAGTTTTACAATCCTTCAATTTTCATCGCACCTGTTCATGCATACAGGTACAACTTAATCTTATTATGGCCAGAGGCTAGCAACATCTAATTTGAAAGTGATATCTATTGCAAAAAATTGATTAACAAAAATATAATATTTGATATCCCGGTGGAAAACGTACATATACATATATTCAGGCAGAATCAGCTGATTATGGGAAACCTACCCCATTAAAGATAATGAAAAGTCATTATCTCCTTATACAACGCACACAAAGAACTTTAAAGGAATTAAATACGTTAAAATCCGAAACGTATTTAACAAATTTTGAAAAATAATCCGTTGTAGGCATGTCCCTATCCGGACTTCATTCTTGCCTAAGGAAATCGTCAGGGGACGACGTTTTTAGAATTTCTGGAAATATTTGTTAAGTTAAATTACAAACTCAATGAGAATTTCTTGTTTTCGTCTAGGAGCGTTATCAAACATTTAAAATATCAAAGAAAAAACAAAAACAACAACAATAATTTTTCCACAATTTGCTTTGTCATCTTCCAATATACTACTCTGTTGTTTTGACAGATCCATTTCCTTTGCGAATACACAAATTTGAAAAATATTATTGAGATAATTTGGATATTCTAACAGTACCCTACGGGGAATGAGGAGTCAATTGCCCACCAAGGACCTATCCCGTGACCGGTCAACCGAAGGCATATTACTAAATTAGTACAAATATGAACAATAAAAAATGAATTAATTTTCTAAGTATTTTCTGATCCGTTATTTTCACTGTTGCTTTTAAAAAAACTTGACCGATACCTAAATAAAAACAAAATTCGCGGCATATTTTTAAAAATATTTTTTATTTATTTTACTCTTTTATTTGTTTTTAACTTTATTTTTTCACGATTTGCTTATTTTAGCTCTTATTTTAAATTTCTATAATGTTTTGCTAAGAAATTTTAAGTTATGTATTTTCAACGTTTTTTTTAATGTTAAAGCTGTTTTAGTTTTAACAATTGGTATTTCATTTAACTTTTCTTTGTAACTTAAGGGGAATTTTTAAAATTTTTATTTATATTATCAGAGGTTTTGAGGTAGTTTTCTAATTTTAAATTGATTTTTTAATTTAATTATGGCCAACGCAAAAAACAAGTCAACTGCCATTAAGGGACCTATCCCATGACCGGTCAATCGGGGGCATATTCAAGACACTTCACCATATTTGTGTGTGTGTTAATGTTGTTTTATTTTCTATTTTTTTCTTTTCCATGTTTTTTTATTTGCTGTGTGTGTTTGTTTTTTCTTTCTCTTTTTTATTTGAACAGAAACGAAAAACATATAACTTAACCATCAGCCAGGCATCACGCATAAGCAACGTTAGCTCAGACGGTAGAGCGTTTGCCTTACAAGCAGAAGGTTGTGTTATCGAGCCCTACTTCAACGCCAAGTAGATTATTTTTAATTCTTAATTTTTTATTAGTTTATTTGAAAAGCTATTTTTAGACACACCACCTTACTGACACAATGTGTCTAAACTGTGGAAATTGGTCATTTCCAATGACAACGCCATGTTAAAGTGATATGTCTCTTTCAAACAAAAAGACCGATCAGCGACCGGTCTCCGCCCCCTTGGGACCTATCCTGCGTGTCATCTGGGACCGGTCCCTTTCCCCGTAGGGTAGTTCTATTTGAAAACTTTTATTATTAAATTTTTTTTACAAGGTAGGTTTATATGCTCATTATTGTTGGTAGTTAAATGCATCAGCCCAAACTTAATATGTGACGCGCAAAATAGAAAGGGACCTAAGGGTAAAAACCGGTTTTGTTCAGGAGAGCCATTTTAAAGATTTAAATACGTGTATTTTTGGTGTACCATTACTGAGCGTGTTGGTATTGGTCCCATTTGAAAGCGACACATCTCATGACGTCAGGAACGTGTTGGTCAACCTTGAAAACGCGCGTAGGTCGTCCCTACCTCTTGTTTTGTGTAGTTGGTTTTTACTGTTTTCTACCTAGCGCGCTGTTTCCATGAGTTTGATATCAATTTTGCTCGCGGTTTTTCGAATCCAGCTTTATTTTCTGAAATTATTAATTGTGAATTATAATAAATACTCATTTATAATTCTTTTAAATCGTGAATATCACTATGTTAGTACGAAAATTTTTTCACATAACCTTATTATGTTATTCGCGAAAATAATTTAAAACTGATAAAATTTTTACTGTTTGTTTTAGGATGAAATGGTGGACGAATTCGAAGAAGTAGATTTACTTTATCGTCGACTTTACTTTCATAAAACGCGCATATCTCTGGGAGGGAACACTTTTGGGGCATGGGATCGGTCTCATTCGATGCTCAGATGTTGTCCACATCAAAAAAAAAAATTTATTTTTTACCCTTAGGTCCCTTTCTCTATGCGCTGTCACATATATAATAAATATATAAGACTATATATGCATAATTTTCACCGGGTGTCATTTTTAATTGAAAATAGTGTCAGTAAATTAATTATGTAATCTTAGACTTACTCAGAGAAAACTAATAATAAATATTGATTTGTAATACATAGTATTTATTATACACACTCGATAAAAACTTTGTAAGCGTACGGCCTAAATCAGTGCGTCGGCATTAAACGTGTGTCAAATTAGACAAAAATAACATGTGAAACAACAACAATTTTGGAAGTTGACGTATGGTTTTCTTTGATTTTGGAAGTTGGGTAAAACCGATTTTAACCCATTAATTCATGATGTTCGCCAGCAACGTTTCTCAAATGCTATTTTTGCACTAAATATTTTGATATTGCACCATTTTATAAAAACATAATTGAAAAAAAATATTTTTCATATTAATATAAATTTATATAAATTTGGTAAATGAATTTATAACAATTTGTCTAAATTTTCAAATGAAAAGTAAAAGATATTACTTTTAAGTGAACTATAAAGAATAAAATTGGATTAGAGGAATGAATGAGTATTTTCGTATTGAGTTACTACATCAATTTTCAGTATCCATACCGTTTGGAGTTAATAATTGAGGATGATTAGGGCCATCAGACTTTGATAGCTTTTGCAGTGCTCTTTTTAACTAAGTTTTAGTAGATTTTTCTGTTATTTGTGCAGTATCACTTATGTTAGTGCGTGCGTTTTTTGCAGAATCGCAATAATGGCAAACTGTGCAAAAATATGCATTAACCAATCGACGACATTGTGGAAAATTTGTTGTTTCACAAAGAGATTGTTTTAACATTATTCCCAGCTAATAACAGCAAACATAATATTTGTATTCCTACCCAGCCAACATTTTTCTGAGCGCTCAGAAATAATGACTCATAAAAGACTCTAAAATATGAGCATTTTCAGAGTGCTCAAATTTTAGAGTCATAAATGAAACATAATAGACTCTTATTTATGAGTGTATTCAAAAGTTCTTTAAAATTTTTTCAAGAATCATAATTGACTCAAAAATTAATCATAAATGACTCATACATGGCTCAGAAAATTCAGAATTTTTCAGCAATGCTTATAATTTAGAGTGTTTTATGAGTCATAAATGTGCGCTCAGAAAGAGGGTTCATCGTTGAAGAAAAACACCCTCATATATGTCTGATCTCAGAAGGTCTAAGGGCTCTTTTATGAGTCTTTTCGGACTCTAATTGTACACTGGATATTCTTAGCGCTAATGATGAAACAAACCCAATGCAACACACCAAGACCAATATCAACGAAATTTAAAAATGCTATTTTTGTTCTATATTTTTACTGTGTTTGCCGTGATCTTTGGCAATACCGCTAAAATACTGTTATGGATTCAAAACCTTTTCAATAGTTATCCTCAACATAACGTTATCAATATTTAACTTATTTCGGTATGGATATTCTAAGAAGAGTATTTTGTATTTTGATTATTTCGGTAAAGGTATTTTAAGGGTAACGTTAGTAGGTTGAAATGGTTTTGAATCGATAACTGTAGAAATATTCTTTTGTATATAAAAACGTGTTGGGGAAAAAATTAGGATGATCGCATATCGGAAAGGCGTAGCACATTCGTCATAAAGTTAGAAAAATGTATTTTATGGCAAAATTTTCCTTTCTTCTCATTTTATGAAATTTTTTCTATTTACAATGAATGTTATTTTTGTTCGGTTTTAAGAACAAATATGCCAAATTGTAAAATAAATTGAGAATTCTATTTGGAATTTGGCATATTTGATATTAAAACCGAACAAAAATAACACTCATTGTAACAATCTTCAAAACAAAAAAAAAAAATTCCGCTCTCCCGGGAATTGCAAAAGTCCGGGAAAAGAAAAACCCTAATTATAACCTAGGGAGAACCCCATAAAGACAATCTGATGATAGTGCTTGGTAGCACTTGTAAATGCATTAATTTTCAACCACTGGTTCTAGGAAAGTTTTCTTCTTTTAATAAATCGATATATCGTTTTTTTTTCTCGGGAAGGCCAATATTTTGCTATAAAAAAAAAACCAATGAAGAAAAATTAAAAAAAGGACCCCTATGTTCAGCAAAAAAAAATAAATAAAAAAATTTCTGCTGGAATTATCGAAAAACTTCTTTAGCAAAATTTTTATGATTTTTTGTGAGCTTTAATTTTCTGGCGTTAGGGTGGTAAGAATTGAGATCTGGTGGGTAAATACTAGAACGGTATACTTGAGGTCAATGGCCCTTAGGGCAAACCATTGGCCCCCTCGAGGTAAAAACCTCAATATATCACACTCTAAGATCCGACTGTAAAGGCAAAAGTTATAACGAAAAAGGTATAAAGGCGACCCCTACGTTCGGCAAAAAAAAAAATCCGAAACTGCCTTGCAAATATAATTTAGATTCGAAGGTGTACGGTGAACTTTTTTTTGTGGTACGGTTTAATGTACATATCGTCACCTAAAATGCAAAAGGGCGTAACAACAAAAAAATTTAAGCCGATTTTCTGATTGATCATGATGCACTATGTACACCTTTTGCAATTGTAATTCAGAAAATATCAATTGAAATTCAGAAAATATCAATTGAAATTCAGAATTTCCATTTGAAATTCAGAAAATATCAATTGAAATTCAGAAATCGTCATTTGAAATTCAGAAAATATCAATTGAAATTCAGAAACCGTCATTTGAAATTCAGAAAATATCAATTGAAATTCAGAAAATATCATTTGAAATTCAGAAAATGTCAATTGAAATTCAGAAATCATCATTTGAAATTCAGAAAATATCATTTGAAATTCAGAAAATATCAATTGAAATTCAGAATACATCAATTGAAATTCAGAAAATATCAATTGAAATTCAGAAATCGTCATTTGAAATTCAGAAAATATCAATAGAATTTCAATTGATATTTTCTGAATTTCAATTGATGTTTTCTGAATATCAATTGATATTTTCTGAATTTCAAATGATATTTTCTGAATTTCAATTGACATTTTCTGAAGTTCAAATGATATTTTCTGAATTTCAATTGATATTTTCTGAATTTCAAATGACGGTTTCTGAATTTCAATTGATATTTTCTGAATTTCAAATGGCGATTTCTGAATTTCAATTGATATTTTCTGAATTTCAATTGATATTTTCTGAATTTCAATTGATGTTTTCTGAATAATAATTGATATTTTCTGAATTTCAAATGATATTTTCTGAATTTCAAATGATATTTTCTGAATTTCAATTGATATTTTCTGAATTTCAAATGATATTTTCTGAATTTCAATTGATATTTTCTGAATTTCAAATGGAAAATCTGAATTTCAATTGATGTTTTCTGAATTTCAAATGGAAATTCTGAATTTCAATTGATGTTTTCTGAATTTCAAATGGAAATTCTGAATTTCAATTGATATTTTCTGAATTTCAAATGGAAATTCTGAATTTCAATTGATATTTTCTGAATTACAGTTGCAAAAGATGTAGACTAAATTACATTTCCCTACAAAATTTTAAACGTGTATGTCGAAATAAGTCTATAGTCGTGTTTTAAACAAGAGAAGTAAATATAGAATATCTTTAATTCTATAACGTTTTTTTTTTGGTTCTACACCTTTTGCAATTGTAATTCAGAAAATATCAATTGAAATTCAGAAAATATCAATTGAAATTCAGAATTTCCATTTGAAATTCAGAAAACATCAATTGAAATTCAGAATTTCCATTTGAAATTCAGAAAACATCAATTGAAATTCAGATTTTCCATTTGAAATTCAGAAAATATCAATTGAAATTCAGAAAATATCATTTGAAATTCAGAAAATATCAATTGAAATTCAGAAAATATCATTTGAAATTCAGAAAATATCATTTGAAATTCAGAAAATATCAATTATTATTCAGAAAACATCAATTGAAATTCAGAAAATATCAATTGAAATTCAGAAAATATCAATTGAAATTCAGAAATCGTCATTTGAAATTCAGAAAATATCAATTGAAATTCAGAAACCGTCATTTGAAATTCAGAAAATATCAATTGAAATTCAGAAAATATCATTTGAAATTCAGAAAATGTCAATTGAAATTCAGAAATCTTCATTTGAAATTCAGAAAATATCATTTGAAATTCAGAAAATATCAATTGAAATTCAGAAAACATCAATTGAAATTCAGAAAATATCAATTGAAATTCAGAAATCGTCATTTGAAATTCAGAAAATATCAATAGAATTTTAATTGATATTTTCTGAATTTCAATTGATGTTTTCTGAATATCAATTGATATTTTCTGAATTTCAATTGACATTTTCTGAATTTCAAATGATATTTTCTGAATTTCAAATGATATTTTCTGAATTTCAATTGACATTTTCTGAATTTCAAATGATATTTTCTGAATTTCAATTGATATTTTCTGAATTTCAAATGACGGTTTCTGAATTTCAATTGATATTTTCTGAATTTCAAATGACGATTTCTGAATTTCAATTGATATTTTCTGAATTTCAATTGATATTTTCTGAATTTCAATTGATGTTTTCTGAATAATAATTGATATTTTCTGAATTTCAAATGATATTTTCTGAATTTCAAATGATATTTTCTGAATTTCAATTGATATTTTCTGAATTTCAAATGATATTTTCTGAATTTCAATTGATATTTTCTGAATTTCAAATGGAAAATCTGAATTTCAATTGATGTTTTCTGAATTTCAAATGGAAATTCTGAATTTCAATTGATGTTTTCTGAATTTCAAATGGAAATTCTGAATTTCAATTGATATTTTCTGAATTTCAAATGGAAATTCTGAATTTCAATTGATATTTTCTGAATTACAGTTGCAAAAGGTGTAGTGTAAAAAAATAAAAAGTGTTGTTACGCCCTTTTGCATTTTAGGTGACGATATGTATATATTTTTGTGTATGTATAACTACTATATATCGTAATCTTACCTTTTTGTGTCATCTCTATCATCGTTATCATCCTCCATTTTAGAAAAAATTTCAGAAAAATCCAATCCGATAGATGGACTGTCAGCAGCAAAATAAATCGAATTTTGGTGGTAATTATTACAAATTTATATGTATTTTTTCTTAATTAACACGAATTAAAAACTTGTGCTTAAGGAATTTCTTTTCACAAATAATTAATTTAATATAATTTTTTCGGTTTTAGGTTATATTGACTTTAAAAAATGTTTCCAAATCATGAATGTTAAACATCATGAACATTATGATATATTTTTTGATAACCTTAAGCAATTTTGTTTTTAAATAATAAAATTTTCTGCAATATATAGAATTTTCACTTAAACATATTGACACCTTAAGCAATTTTGTTTTTAAATAATAAAATTTTCTGCAATATATAGAATTTTCACTTAAACATATTGACACATTTATAATTTAGCATTTTTTTTTGTAACTAAAATTTATTTATATTTTTTTGTTATTTTAAAAATAAATGTAAATTATATTTCTTTATATTTCATTAGTTAGAAAACTATCACTATTGTTTAATTTCTATGATATAATTAGTTAGTATTTAATATATATATTTTTATTTTTTTTCTTTAACATATGGGAATATTTGTTCTTTATTATAATTTTTTATTATTCGTTGAACGCGTCTGTATGCAACAAGTGTATTAAAAGTTCTAAAAAAGGATTTAATTTCGAATTTATACATGTATCAATTCAAACTAATAGCACTACAAAGGAATCCAAATGCTATTCTCTGTTTAAATGTATGGGTAAGTGCGTTAATACAATCATACTTGCCATGTGTGCAGGTGAGTGTATTAGTGTCGATAAGATTTTTCTGCTTTGCAATGGTTTTTGTGTGGGTATATCCGTTTCCGTGTTACATAGTATGTAGTATGAAGAATGTATAGCGCTACGTTTGTGCAAATTATGCAACACTTTTTATTATTGCGCACACTCACCACCGTTTTCATAAAGCAACAATTTCAATGGAATATTAACCCAGTAGAAAATCTTTACAATAGGATTGGTTGTTATGGTAAATAACTGCAGTATGCATACACAAAAACACACACAAACATACATAAATTTACTCCTCCATGTGTATATATTTATAAATGTGTTAGTGTATTATATACCATACCATCTATTTATAAGTCTGGAATGCAATTTCATCCCTTAAACATGATTCGCTTTTCACAATATGTATATTATATATGGAAAACTCTACTTTATGCCTGCCTAACTCTGTTGGTTATTGCGTAAATGCCAATAACAATGTCATAATACACTCACACATAAACAAACAATGTAATTGTATTATTCGTTTTGTTGTTGTTGTTGTTGTTGTTGTTGTGTAGTATTATATTTTTGCACAATACATACGTACGCCCATTGTTTGGATGAATTTATGTTCCAAAATTAACCATATACATATGTTGTTATAATTATACGTTACAAAATATTCTGAACAGCTGGTGTTCTGGACATTTGAACGATTTAAAAGTTAACTTTTTAATGCTTTTTCCATACAGTGAACAAAATAATACACACAGAAAATAAATTGGTTGGAATTCTATCGGAACCAACGAAATCTTTTCATTATTCAATAATTTTAATTGCGGTTATTTTAAATTCATCATCAGGAAAGTTATATTTATTTGTGAACAGAAAATATATATGATGAACCATAACACTGTCACATTATCCAAAATATTAGCTTTTCTAACCAATATTGAAAAAATACCAACTTCCACATTAACTTCAATACCAACAACCACAATTTATCGAAGATTTAGCCATTTGAATAAAATATCGGCTTCAAAAATCTAGTATCAGTTGTATTTCAATAAAATCGATCACGCTATCCAAAGTATTAGTTTTTCCAATCAATTTAATTTTTTTTAGTAGCTTTAACCATTAATTTCCATTATTTTGGTAATTGTAATAATATATTGAGACAAGGAACAGAAATTTTATTTATCATAATAAAATTTTGGAATCTATTTCATATTTAAATTCCAAGTTAGACAACAACTAAATGTAAGTATCTGTGGCGTAGAAGGTAGAGACACAGCCTTATAGCCTTAGAGATTTGAGTTCAAACCTCAACCAAGGCATTTTTAAAATAATTTTTTTATTGATTCAAATGGATTCAAATTAAAAGACACAATTGATTTTCTGTTGTGAATATAATTTTATTCAACAACAAAATATTTAAATTCTCAACCTGAAGAAATTCAAATTTGAAATTTGACAAAAAAAATTTATGTCGAGTTTAGCCTAGAGGAAAAGCAATGGGCTCACAAACGGAAGGTCGCCGGTTCTATCTCCACTGAACCAAAAACAGCTGTGAAATCAACTAAAATCCATATTAAATTGATGAATGGGTGATCACTATACAACTAACAAAACCTGTCCATCAATTTAACGCATTGTTTAGTAATTTATATTTTGACGTTTAACTATTTTATGTGGTATTATTTTGACAAAATATCGTCAAATGTATTAACAAAAATTAGTTGTCTTAACAATTATATTTAATTAAATTGCATAATGATTTTGTTGTTTTACCAATGCATTTTATTAAATTCAACAATGCATTTTATTTAATTAATTCATTTTTTATCGATTTATTATTAATTTTTAAATTTATATTTCATTATTTTTTATATTTCACCAATTACAAATTTTTTTAAGCAATTTACATACAATATCTTTTTGATAATGAATTTGATAAAATATAAAAAATAATGAAATATAAAATTGAAATTATAATATAGCACATACTAAAAATTCTTTATTCAAAACCAGAGACCCAAAATAACTGTTATATTTCTAAAAAAGTCACCACCCAAATTTATTTAATTATAATATTTCAATAATGCACTGTATTTTATAAATCATATTGCACAAAGAAATCACAAAGTTTGGCAAAGATTTTAATTTTTTCAATTTTTATATTTTACTCTATAAATTTCTGTTGTTTTTTGATTTTTATTTTAAAACTTTTTATAAAAGTTAGAGAATGATTTTTTTGAAAATATTAATCAATAACTTTTTTATTTGATAATAAAATAAAAATTAAAAATTGACCTAAATGGAATGCCGGAAAGGGCTGGAATATACATATTTACTCACTTTAAATCACTGTTCAATCTTTTATTAACACTAGTTGACATCATCGGGATATTATAATTGGTGAAGTCATTGGTTCTATGGCTTTTGATTTATATTCTTAATTGTTATTTTTTGATAAAGAAAAAAAAATTACAAAATAACTTTTATTATTTTTGAAAAAATAAAAATCGTGTTTGGATTGTTTTTGTTTGAATTAAAAATAAAAATCAAACAGAGCAAATAAACAGAAAATTAAAAATACTCAAACAAGAAATAATTGTAAAACAATCACTTTTTTGAATAAAAGTTATAACTGTTACGTCCCTGTTCAAAACACATGTACCATTTAATATACAAAAACATATAACTTCATTTAATTTCATAATTCAAATACATTATATAACTTTCATCAATAGTTTGCCTTAAACAAAATAACAAAAATATAGATAATATCAAAATTAATGACAGAAATTTAAATGTACGATTTAATTGAGAACGTTCAAAATTATATAAAATTTATTTAAATTAAAATTAGTAATTCACTTCAAGTCACTGAATTTGTTAAATATCTATACTTTGAAAAACAAAAACACTTAATGTCAATTTATTGATATTTCCAGCAATTACAAATACACATGCTAGCACGAGTAATGACGCGACAAAACTAACCTCACTAAACTTTTTTTCATAAAGGTTTTTGTAAATTTTTTTCCTTCCGTTTAATAAAAGTGTACATAAATTTCATAAATTAAAAAAATATATTTATATATCTAAGTAGAAAAGGAACGAAGTTCCTAAACTCTTTGCTTCTAAGTCAAATGTAAATAATATAAATATTATAAGAAATAAATTGAAATTGACTAAACTTTTTTCCACAGATTTAATACTTCAAATTGAAGAAAAATTATATCAAATTTACGTTACTGCCTTTTTACAAAATTTTTTAGAGTTAACAAATTAAATTTTGTTAAAAAATGGACAACAAATTATCAAAACAACAATTGTTTTGTAGAGTGTTATTGACGGAAATAAGTATGTTCATTTAAAAAAAAGTAGTTGATTTAAAAAAAAAAACACACATTAATTTGAATAAAAATATATTGTTTTAACAATTCGTTTCGTCAAAAACTAACAAAATTTTTATGTTGATTTCACCTACGACTTTTGGTTCAGTGTCGGTTCGCGATATAAATTTTTTTTTTTAAATTTTTTTTATTCAAATTAAAAGACACAACTGATTTTCTGTTCTTGATATAATTTTATTTATAGACAAAATATTCAAACCTGAAAAAAAAATGAAAATTGAAATTTAACTAAAAAAAATTAAATACAGCTTAGCTTAGAGGAAAAGCAATGGGCAATGTGGAACGTGTTTTTCTATTTATAGAATTTATAATCCACAAATATTAAAGTAATCTATTAACACAACAAAAATTCAAAAATTGTAAATAAATTTTGGTTATTACAATGGTATTAAAAATAAATAAAAGTGATTGTACCTGGAACTACAAAAATTCCGTTGGCGAAAAATTCGGTTGGAACTACAAATCTGTTTTTTGTGTGTAGGAGCATACAAATGCAAAAATTCAACTATAAAGCCAAGAAGGGTATAAGATTAGGAAATGCAATCCATATTGGACCGTACATCAAATACTCAAAAATAACGACATGGCGTCAAGGTGGCATAGATAACTTAAAAGCAATTTTTAGACAAAAAAGGTAAAATAAAAGTGAGAATAAAGAGGCGAAAAAAAATCTCAAAATTTTTAGAAAAAGTATTTGCATACCAGTAATTCAAAAAGTGCAATTACTTATGAAATATATGAGGCGTTTGCCTTATAAGCCGTTTGGCAGAGAAATTAATCTCTAAAAGTCCAATTAACTGCTTAATGGAGCACTAAAGAAGTCGATTAAAGCATATTTGAATCTTTTTAATTAACAACACTGTACAACACTTTCGATTTCACAAAAATTACGGGGTTCTGACAATGAATTCTGGTAGAGGAAACAAAAAAAAAAAAAAATATACGTGTGTCGGAGTTGTGAAAGATCACATTGGAATTTTATTTTAGGGGGGGGGGTGTTAAAATTTCCCCCCTTTGCATTTTGGGTAAGGATCGCCGTTTTTTGGCCAAAAATACAATTCAGATAAAGGGAAAATAAATACGTTTATACATACACTCAAAAAAAATAAGTTAGTAGAAAAATTAGTAAAACGTCTTGTATATCAAGTGTACTAGTTTTCAGCAATTTTTTTTTTGAAATTCCGTTTTAAGCAAAAATTTTAGTTATATTTTTTTAGCACTAAACGAATTTTGAACTATTGTTTTACTAATTTATTTTGCTACAAATATTGTGCTGATAACTGCATTCATAGCGTGGGCGACAACCAGATAGACAAGATGTAGATGTCGCAGCTTGTCTGGAAACGGAAATGACAAAAAAGAAAAACAACTCTACACATATTCTATATTTAAATTTTCAGCAAATAAATTAACTAAAGTAAAATTTCGCTACAAGTTTTTTGAGTTTTTTTCAGTCTACTAATATTCAGCAAAAAGTTTAGTGATTTTAGCAAGGATTTTTTTCATTTGCAGTTGACTAAGTGTTAGCAAAACTTTTGCTGAAGATTACTATTTTTTTGGTAAAAATCAGCTCGCTGATTTTCAGCAAACCTTTTGCTGAAATTACCAACTTTTTTGCAAGCCCGCTCCTGTCTAAAAATTTGCTGACACAGCAACATTTTTTGCTGACTTTACTGACTTTTTTTTTGAGTGTATATTCAATATCTAGGATTCTTGAATATTTTGTGAGTGAATTGTTCCCAGCCAGAAAAATACAAACGGGAAAGCGATGGCAAAGCACTTTAACAGGTGGTATAAGTACTGGCAAAAAGTGCTTTCCCATTCCCAAAATGATAACATCATTCGTCAAAAGGACCGGCTGTTCAAAAACGCCCGAAAAGCACTGGAGAAACAAAATTTTTCAACGTTGACAAAACGCTGAAAAAACCAATAAATTGGTGGCCTGGAAATATATTTTCCAAAACAAAATTTAAAAAAAGTTCATATGTATTTTTTTTGGTCCTGCCGTGATTTGAACCCAGGCCGTCATTGGCAGACGATTGCTCTACCCACTGAGCTAACGAGACATATAATATTTGATGGCTAAACACATAAATGAGTGATAATAGCTGGACAACTACTAGCTGTGCTAAAATGCTAGCACTGGCAAACAGTTTTTTGGAATTAATATGCCAGCGTTGGGAGAGTAAAAAAAGGTTGGTCTTAAAGGAGCTTCTCCAAAAACAAAAAAAATTGATTTTATAGAACAAAAAAATTTTTAAATTAAAACAAATGAAAAAAAAATGTGTTCCTTGCAACCGGATTTGAACTCGGAACCTCATGACTACAAACCTTTTTTAACGAAGCGTCAGCATTTTTATAAAATAATTGCTCTACCAGTAAATTGGTTTTTGTGCCACAGGTAGCATTGGCTAGGTAGCACTGGATAACCACTGGTTGCAAACCTTGGCATATCACTCTTAGACCATTCTTTGCCAGTGTTTTTTTTTATAAACCACCGAAAATTTTGAAAAACAAATACTGGAAAAACGCTCTTTGCAAACGCAGGCAAAGCGTCCCAAATAAGTGTTCTCCCAGTCATTTATTTTCAACACCGTGGTTACCCAGTGGTATGCCAGTGCTTGATTTTTTGTACCACTGGCGATTTCTGATTGGGTTGTATCATTATGGTGACTCGTTGTTAGTTGGCGAGAGTTTAATAATTTTGTGACATTTTTTTATTTTATAATGATACAATAAAAAAACCACAAATAAAAAATAATTTGTTCCAAAAACAATCTCAAACTATAAAACTGAAATTAGTTATAAAAAAAAATATAAACCTGTTAAATATTTACAAAAAAGTAACGAAATTATTAATTTTACCTCAAAAATATGTGTTTTTTTTTGAACAGCATAAATTAAAAAAAAAGCTTCAAAATGTTCCAAGATAAAAACTTGAATGTCAATGTGTTTCCTGTAATTTTGCGACCGTTCATAAACTTACGACATTTTGACTTTTAACTGAAAAAGTGCCTTTAGATCTCGCTGATTTCTAGCATTCCCGAGTTTTAGTAAGAAATAAAAAAACAGGACTAGAAATTAACTTAAATTAAGGTTTTGATTTTCTCATACAGACTAACCATCTAAAGTAAAGGTTTGTTGGACATTTGGGCGCCAAATCTGAATAAGTGCTAAATTAACACTTAAACACATTTTAAGTTTTGGCTTATTTCTGGCATTGAAGTTAAATTTTCAACTTTGATGTCCTTAGAGACTTATAGTAGAATTTCATGACAAATATTTTTGCGAAACATTTTAATTCTCTAACTCTTCAACTTACGGGTCTTTTTTGGCACTTTATAAAAAGGGTCCAAAAAGACCCGGTTTTTATTTAAATAAATAAAAAATAGAAAAATCGAACTAGAGGCTGAATAATATCTGCCCTCACCAATTTGTGAATAAAGTTCGAATAAATAAGTTTTGTTTTCTTTGAAAACAAAATAATCAATTAAAAAAACTTTGAGAATTAAAAAAAATTTGTGTTTTTTTAGCCTATTAATTAATTGGCATAATTTTTTTCTGACTTTACACTGATAGAATTTTCATTCCTACTATTAATAAATTGATTTCATTAATCTGAATTCATTGATTTAATGAACAATTTTCATTGAATGAATGAAAAATTCATTAATTTAACTTTTTCTTTATATATTTTCAATTAACCCGTAAGATATGCTACAATTTTATAAGGGTTTTGAATTTGCTATTCCAATAATGGACGCTAGGTTCGCATACTGAAATTATTTAAATATAAAAGTCAAAATAATCACATCATTTTTTTTTTTGGCTATTTAGATCAATCGGTAACGCGGTAATGTTTACATTATTGTGTTTGTGGGTTCAAATCGAGTTCAGGCAGATGTCAAAAACGTGACAAAAACAAAAAAGAAATAAATACATGTAAAAATAAAATATAAAAAAATAATAAATAAAAAGTAACATACCTAAAAGAAAACAATATTCTTGTTTAGGGCTTGCCTAAATTAAAACACGGTCCTTTTTTGTTTTTAGTTTAAAATTTAAGTTTAAGTTTTATTGTAATATTTATTTTAGTTTTAAGATTAAGTTTAATTTTGTTGTAATTTGTGTTTTGTAATTATTTGTAGTTATTGTAATGTACCACTGTTCACTGTTTTTGCTTGTTTTGTGTTCGATTGTTAAAGTTAGAGTGTTTTTAAAATAATTTGGTTTACGTATTGATGCTTTGCAATGCATCAATACGCATTCTTTTTAACAACAATAACAATATGTAAAAGCAAATTCAGCTAAACCGTTGATTACAGTGCAGTTGATTAGTTTAGTGGCACACTAATGGGCATTAGTTTAGGGGCATCTCTAAACATTCTCCCCCCCATGATTGGTGCAATGGTGATGTCATCTTTTGGGTTTACAAGTTGAAGCATTTGATTGTTCTGAGTTTCTTGGGGCTTCTTTTGTAGACATCATTCCTTTTAGATTTGTGATGAAGGCTTCGAAGAAGGTCATGTTAGTTTGTGTATAACACGACTATTTTTGTAATAGGTCTAGTGCATATTCCATTAGCTGTTCGTATGTCAACTACTCGACTGTTTTGATCGGGTCCTAAGTAGGTTTTAACAATACGGCCTAATTTCCATTCGTTGGGTGGAAGATTATTGTCTTTGATGACGACCAGATCATTGACTTTAACGTTTTCTCGTTGATTTTTCCATTTATATCTGCGATGAAGTTCAGTCAAATATTCAGATTTCCATCTTTGGCAAAAAGATTGATAGATGACCTTGATGCGTTTCCAGCGGTTGATTAACGTCAGACTTTCAGTGCATAATTCAGGTTCAGCTGGGGTCATTAATGGAGCGCCAATGAGAAAGTGTCCAGGGGTCAATGGAGATAGGTCATTAGGGTCATCGCTAGCAGGACTTAAAGGTCTAGAGTTTAAACAGGACTCGATTCGAGTCAAAATTGTAGACAGCTCTTCAAAGGTGAATTTCATATTTGGAATCATTTTTCTTAAATGGGTTTTAAAAGATTTTACGCCTGCCTCCCAAAGTCCGCCCATATGAGGGGCACCGGGAGGAATAAATTTCCAGTCAAGATTTTGATGGCTATAATGATGAATCATCTGGGTTTTCAGATTTTTTATAAACTCTAGGCGGTCCTTTTTGATAAGTTCTGCTGCACCAACGAAATTTGTTCCATTGTCGGAATAGACTAGAGCTGGGCATCCACGTCTTCCAATAAAACGTGCAAATGCGGCTAAAAACGCTTGAGAAGACAGATCACTTACTGCTTCGAGATGTACGGCTTTTGTAGTAAAACACACGAAAATGCAGACGTACCCCTTTGTGATGAGACATGCTCGGCCAGTGAAATTTCGTATGTCAAAGGGGCCTGCGTAATCGACTCCCGTAGTTTCGAAAGGTCGGGAGATATTCGTTCTTTCCGGCGGCAATGAAGCCATGATTTGATTTTGTGTCTGTTTTTTGTATAAGACACAAGTTTTGCAATTGTGTATCACACTTTTAACTAGGGGCCTCAATCTAAATATCCAAAATTCAGTTCGTAGAACTCGACTCATGAGTTGATTTCCACCATGTAACGTAATTTTATGGGTAAATTCGGTAATCAATCGAGTGAATTTAGAGTTATGAGGCAGCAAAATTGGATGACGTTCGTTATACGTTAGGGCTGGCGATTGAACAAGACGCCCATTTGCTCGAATGATACCTTGTCCATCTATGAAGGGATTTAGGGTCAAAAGGCTGCTGCTGGGTGAAATTTTGACTTTTTGTGATAACTTTTGATAGTCATCTGAAAAACAATGCTTCTGAGTCAAAATTATAAGGCGATTTTTGACCTCTCTAATTTCATCCGGTGTGATGTCTATCGAGGAAATTCGAAGATGAGACCGATTTGCGCCCGTATTTCGCCATAATCGTAAAACGTATGCGATTACCCTATAAGCACGGGGTAGTGATGAAAAGCGTACCAGTGGGTCTTCATAAACGGTGTTTATTAAAACTTTTGTAGGTTTTGCTTCAACTTTTGTATCTGTCGGAGAAATTGGTATGGGCCATTGATTTTTTTGTAATTTTAACCAGGGAGGTCCAAACCACCATAAGTTATGTGTTTCCAATTCTTTTGGTTTACACCCGCGGCTAGCGACATCTGCTGGATTTTCTTTGGATTCGACATGTTGCCAATTTTGAGTTCCAACTTTTTTCGATATTTCAGAAACTCGATTTCCCACAAATGTATTCCATGAGCATGGCGGTTTCTTTAACCAGGCTAGCACAATTGTAGAATCGGTCCAAAAATGGGTCTTCAAATTTCGTACCTGAAGATTTTGTAGAATTCCATAAGTTGAATTTGCTAACAAAACGGCTCCACATAGCTCTAGACGGGGCAATGACACTTTTTTGATGGGGGCCACACGGGTCTTAGCGGCCAAAAGAAAGGTGTGAACATAATCGTATTCATGCTGGATTCTAATGTATAGCGTCGCCGAATATGCCTTTTCTGAGGCGTCGCAAAATCCATGGATCTCCACGTCACAGGAGGGGTTATAATGAATCCAACGTGGTATCTTCAGTGTATTGATTGAAGGACAATTTTGTACGAATTTTTGCCATTTCATGTAGGTGAGAGTTTTCAAGATGTCATCCCAGTCGATTTTATCTAACCAAATTTGTTGCATGATTAATTTGGCATCGACAATGATTGGGGCCAGCCATCCGCATGGGTCAAAGAATTTTGCAATTGTCGATAAAACTTCGCGTTTAGTGTACGATTGTTTTATTTCGACTTCTGGAGCTGTGAAAGTGAAAGAGTCTGAAGAAATGTTCCACTTTATCCCAAGGGTCTTTGTTCCAGCATTTTCGGATAAGTTTAACCAATCAAGAGGTAATAGTGTCTCGTTTGGCAAATCCTGGATGACTCGTGGGTCGTTTGAAGTCCATTTCATCAGGTCAAAACCGGCAGATTTTAGAACACTAGATAGTTCTTTTCTTGATTCGATGGCAGCGTTTAAAGTGTGCCCTCCGGCTAAGACATCATCTTCGTACATATTTTGCTTTAAAATATGTGATGCTAAGGGGTGTGTATGTTTGAAATCTTCTGCTATTTGGAGCAGCGTTCTAATGGCCAGGAACGGGGCACAATTAACTCCAAACGTCACTGTTAGGAGTTCAAAATCTTCAATTGGATCATTTGGAGATTTTCTAAATAATATCCTTTGATATTTGGTTTGAGTGGGGTGTACTAATATTTGCCGATACATTTTTGTGATGTCGGCATTGAAGACAAATCGGAAGAATCTCCACTTCAGTATTTGGAGCACTAAGTCCTGGTGAAGTATGGGTCCTGGATGTAAAATGTCGTTCAAACTTCTTTTATTTGAAGACGCTGAGGCGCTGAAAACTACTCTAAGTTTTGTGGTTAGCCTATCAGGTTTTATTACTGCGTGATGCGGCAGGTAATAATTTGGGGTACTATTTATATCCAGGGGAGAAACTTTCCGCATATGTCCCAGCTCAAGGTATTCCAAAATTACCTGATCATACTGTTTCTTAATGTCAGGCTTTTGGCTAAGACTCCGTTCCATTCTTAAAAATTGGGCCATGGCAATATTTCTTGAATTCCCTAACTCTTTATCATTTTTAAAGGGCAGGGTAACTAGGTATCTTCCATTTTCGATTCTACGAGTTGTAGATTGGAAGTTGGTTTCACAAAATGTGTCCTCATCTGACCTCAAAATCTTTTTTGGGGTTTCCTCCACCTCCCAAAAGCGTGTAAGGATTTGGTCATGGGACGTTGTATTGAGTAGTGAAACAGCATTTTCTGTACGATTTGGTGTATTTGATGGTCCCCCCACTACCCAGCCAAATACGGTTTTTTGCGCTAAAAACGATCCTACAAGGCGCATAGGTGTTTTGCAACAAACTATTAATGGGCCTATATCGAGGCCGATTACTAAGTCGACAGGGCGACTCTGATAAAAATGAGGGTCTGCAAGTTCTAATTCTGCAGCCTCACTTAGATTTGGTTGATACAACGTTTGGCTTGGCAAAAGTAGCGACATGTCTTTTACCACTTGTGCCCAGACCTCTAACTTGAAATTAGGGTCAACTCTGGAGCAAAGATTAAACAAACAGGCTTTGGTAGAAGTACCCGAACCGTTAGTCATACCACTGTACTGAATTAGGTTTCGTGTTGAGGGTAGCTTCAACTTGTTTTTTAATTTTTCGGATATAAACGTTGTTTGTGATCCAGGGTCGATGATAGCTCTTGCCTGGAATCGTTCGCCTTTGTTTTCGATTTCTACGATGGCAGTGAACAGTAAACTTTCCTCGTTGTTTGGGGGTTTCGTTTGTAAGGTCAAGGTTGTCGTTGAGGGAATTGCAAAATGTGAATTTGAAGTGGACTGTATGTTTGATGCAAGGGCTGTGGTGCTTGTACTTGGCCGCACCGTATTGATTTCATGAGCTGAAGCTGTAGAATGGGATTCTGTCCCCTTGTGTAACATCGTGTTATGTTTTTGGTGACAGACTCTGCAACTATATTTACTTTTGCAATCCTTGACGCTATGATTAACACCGAGGCAGTTGTAGCATGTATTTGTGACTCTAACTATTTGAATTTTATCATTTACATTTTTTTCTAAAAATTTGGGGCAATTTCTTAATGGGTGGGCCTCTTTACAATGAGGGCAATTGTACTTAGAATTATTTTGAATGCCCCTGTTTGGTTGTGAGTGATTTCTCTGTTTTGACCTATTATTGATTTGTGAGGTATTTATTTGTAATGAATGGACTTTTTTCTCCCTATTTGAGGGGTTGTTTTCGGTTTGAGGTTGAACACTTGGTAATTTTGTTGCCTTTATGTTTACGCTGGACTGTAGAGTTTTAAATTTTTTTGTCAAAAAATTATCAAATTGCGTCCAATTTGGTATCTCTGCACAGTCCTCAAGTGTATTTTCGAATTCCTCTACAAATATTCGGGGAAGTTTTATCTGGCATATAAAAACCATGATTGGGTCCCAACAACAATAATTGATTCCTAAGGTATTAAGTGTTTCTAAAATACCGTTAGCTGCGCATTGTAGTATTTGAACTGAGGCAGGTGAATCAATAGAAACGTTTGGGAGATCAAAAAGAATCCTAAGTTGTGCATTTACTTGTTCCCTTTTATTGTCATAACGTTTTAATAACCTATTCCAAGCAAGGTCAAATCCCTCATTGGTCATAGGTACGTTTCCAAGTACAATGTTAGCGTCGCCTCCAATTTTTTGTTTCAAATAAATCAGCTTTTCGATTTTTCGCATTTTGTCGCTTCTTACACAGATGGCCGTGAAAAGATCCCGAAATGTGGGCCATTTTGTGGGTTCCCCGTAAAATGGATCCATATCACACTGTGGCAACCTCATATAAGAAACTGAATTATTGTCTAATGTTGGAGGACTAGAGGAAGATTGACGACCTAATTTATTTGCTGCTGACTCATTTGTTTCTGATAAAGCCTGAATTTCCGCATTTATAGAAGCAGCACAACTTTTATACGCTGTGAGGGCCTCTTTGTACCGATTCCGAAGTTTAGTTTTGTCAATTGGTTTTGCGTCTGGTCCTTGCTTTAAATCCCGGCATTCTTCATAAGTTCTTTTGACTTGGGTCCAAAGAGAGTCGAGTTCGACGCGAAGAATTTCTAGAGCGTGAATATTATCTTCGGCTCCGGTCTCAGAATGAAAACTTTCAAAATCCAGCAAGTCATTTGTGCAGTTAACGAATTTATCAAGAGGCATTTTGAATTCAATAGGACGAAAAACGTAAGGTCAAACGAAAAGGGATGTTAAACTTGGAACAAAAAGGTGAATACTTTCAATAAAATGATATTTTTTGTCAAAAAGAATGTTGATAAAAGTCGGCAAAATTTTAATTATCAGCAACTAATTAATTTATATGGGTCAAAAAAGTACCTGCTAGCGATAAAATGAGATCTTATAACAAATTGGGTCAAAATTTTAAATCCCGATTTGTTATTATAAATGTCCCCGGAAATTTTACAAAATGTCTACAAGCGGCAACTCTATTATTTTCTTTAACAATAGCAGCAGTAAAAAATAGAGTAAGTGGCTAATAACAACAAACACAGGACAGTTACAATATTGAAGTAAGTTTTTTTTGTTGTTGTTTGTCTCACTTCTGTTTGTCGATCTATTTTTTTGTATTTTAATTGTTTTGTTCTGTACTTACTCAAGTTGTTTTTTACTTATGTGGTTTCTGTGTGTGTTTGATATCGCTGCTTGTTTAATGTTGAGTTTTTTATGCTGCTACTGCACTTCAATATTGGTTTATGATGATGTTGCTGCAGATCTTGTTTTTGAAGAACTTTTTGTTGTTGTTGCTGTTAGGCAGTTATTTTTCACAATGTTTTTATATTTTGTTCTTATGTACGTACTTGTTTCTAAAGGATCTTTTTTAAGGGCAAATCAATGTCACCTCTGTAGGTCAACTTTGAAATATTTAATTTTGCAAATTTAATTTTGGATATTTATGTACAATGTATATTTTTAAGCCAAATTTACACTACAACAATAGGGGTTAGTTTTTGGCTTTTGAATCACTTTCAATATCTTTTTGAAACTTTAATTTTAAAATTTTTTATTTTTAAAGGGCAATTAAAGGTCGCCTCCTTAAGGCTTCATTAGTTTAATCGTAAAGTAAGAAAACACTGTATTAAGTTAGGTCAGCTTTTTTCTTAAATCACTTTTAAAATCACTACACTATATTTTAAACCAAACTTATTTTTATGTTTTCACAAAAAATCACATTTACACTTTTTTGTTTTTTATCCGGTTCGAAGGACCAAAATGTTTAGGGCTTGCCTAAATTAAAACACGGTCCTTTTTTGTTTTTAGTTTAAAATTTAAGTTTAAGTTTTATTGTAATATTTATTTTAGTTTTAAGATTAAGTTTAATTTTGTTGTAATTTGTGTTTTGTAATTATTTGTAGTTATTGTAATGTACCACTGTTCACTGTTTTTGCTTGTTTTGTGTTCGATTGTTAAAGTTAGAGTGTTTTTAAAATAATTTGGTTTACGTATTGATGCTTTGCAATGCATCAATACGCATTCTTTTTAACAACAATAACAATATGTAAAAGCAAATTCAGCTAAACCGTTGATTACAGTGCAGTTGATTAGTTTAGTGGCACACTAATGGGCATTAGTTTAGGGGCATCTCTAAACAATTCTTTTCAATTATTTTTCATTTAATGAATACGATCCATTAATTCAATAAACTCGTTCTTTGGGGACTTTCCAATGAAAAAAATCATTGGATGAATGAACAAATTCATTAATACTATGCACAAAATTCAATCAGTGTAGCAGTTTAAGTTGTTATTTTCTATTAACAAAAATTTAACTCAAATATAACTAAAATTCTGTATATTTAACAGTTTTGTTTTTGCTGTTCCTATCTTAAAATAATCTGCTATTGTAATTTCCCGATCAAAAAAATTTATATATAGTCATATACATATAGTAATATCTTGTTTTATCTTATAATATGTGACTGTTGATATTTAGACTTTTGAGCCATATAAATTGGTGCCTAGACCCTTCAACAAACATTTTTTTATCTTCACCAAAAAAATTCCGTTAGTGGAAAAATTTTAAATTAAAAAAATTTTTTTTTCCAAGAATGTTATTCATTTATTTTTTTTAAGTCGTCTATACATATATATAAATTTATATAATTATATATAACTCAGTAACACGAACAATTTTGTCTCATATAGTCAGTCAGTTTGTATAGCAGTGTTTGGCTGAGTGAGTCAAGTGGCCGACTACAACGCCAGCAATCTGGGTTCAAATCCTGCCGACGAAATTTTTTCTTTTTTAAATGAAATAAATATTTTATAAAAAAAAAAATTTTTTTTTCAATTTTTTGTGATATTTTTTAAATTTTTTTAAAATGTAAATAATTCCAAATATATCATAGGATTAATTTAGATCTCAAATTATCCAATTCGATCTGCAAAAATTGGCTTATCCGTTTGCATCTAATTAGATCTAAATTAATCCCATAGGATATTTTGGGATTTATCAGGATCTGAATTTTATATTATTGGATATTATTGGATCTCCCAATTTTGAGATCTATTTGGATCTAATTTAATCCTGCAATATATTTGAGGGATCTGATTGGATATTACTGGATACCCCAATTTTGAGATGAACTTGGATAAGATTAAATGTCGATCTATATCAAATGAGATATGACTACATATGCTAGATATAATGTTTTTTGATCGGCTTAAGAAGTTTATTCTCCAAGGTCATTATACCCTACACCACTACATGGCCAGGGTATAATAAGTTTGTGCTGATGTTTGTAACACCAAAAAATATTGGACCTAGACCCACCTTATAGTATACCGATCAACTCAGAACCACGTTTTATTTCGATTTAACGATATCCGTCTGTTCGTCCGTCCGTCGGTCTGTCTGTCCATGCATTCTTGGGCGCATTTTACAGGTCGGAAATATTAAGATATTTTGATGAAATTTGGTACACCGACTTATTTCGGCCCAAGGACGAAGCCTATTGATTTTAGTTAAAATCGGTCCATATTTAGACCTAGTGCCCATATAAGGGTCCCCCCAAAATTGGTTTGGTTACACGCTGCAGGTCCCAAATATTAAGATATTTTAATGAAATTTGGTTCGCTGACTTACATGGTAACGAGAACAAAGCCGATAGATTCTAGATAGAATCGGTCCATATTTGGACCTATCGCCCATATGAGCTATATTTACGATTTTCTCTTCTTTTATAATTTTAAAGAAAATTTTGACAAAAGTCCCATTTTAACCATTCGAATCCAAACATTAGTTGGCTTTTAACCAGACTGGTGTAGGGTATTGTATAGTCGGAATGCCCGCCTTTAACCTTTTTACTCGTTTTTCATTTCATTTCTTTATTTGTTTATTTATTTCATTTCTTTATTTTTTATAAAGTCTATGGATAACAAAGATCCTTACAGACTACTCGCTTAACTAAGTTTTAGTAGATTTAACTAAATTTTTTACAGACGGATTTCTATTAGTAAAGGTGTCAGTAGGACTTATGAAGAAGGCGAAAAATTTGTGGGATAATATTGCATTACGAGTAAGTTACTCGAAAGCCATATTAAGAGTTCAAACAAAGAAAGCGCATTTGGGGAGAAAATAGTTTTAATTATTATTCGATTCTCATTTATATTTTCATATAGAAAAAGAAAATTGTTTCGGAATCCTCCATTCGCGCCTGGTTGGTGTGAATCCTTTGTTAAATACATTTTTTATTTACCTTAAGTTACGCGTTTTACCACACTAAATTGTTGAATTAATGTTATTATTTAAAGGATATTTTTCTTCATAATTCATTTAAAATATTTAACGGTTAACCAAGCAACACTTAACTTAACCCCAAATAATTGTTGTCCAATCAAGTTAAATACATTTCATATGTGAAAATATAAATTTCTTTGATGTCTTACTAATTATAAAATAAATTCATATGTACATCTTTGGGGATTATAGAAACAGATTGTTAAATGCTTGACTTGTCGAAAGGATTAAATGGTCGGCAGGCAGATATGATGTCATATGTGCAGTTATGATTTTCTGACTGAAAATAGTATCAACTGAGGTGAGTATTTATAATCGGATTGATATTATCAGAGTGTATGGTTTGTTTTTAAAATAACTCTGCTGTGTATTTTTACTATTTTTAATTATTACCAATCAACAATTGATGTTTATAATTATGGTTATTGTTACGTTTAATTAGTTTGAATTAAAAATTTAAATCTGATTGTAAATTGTTTTTTAAATTAAGATATTGTTAATGCAAAAATTGTATCACATACTGATATACTAATTGCAAAAATTTTGTAGTAAGTATGTATCACATGTGGTCTAAAATCATGAAATACAAAAAATAAAACATTGGCTACAGGGAGTAAGTAGATATTTTAAAAAACCGTTCAAAGAACCATTAACTTATCTCGAGCAGTTAACTTTAACTTAACCATGGGTAACTAACCAATACTAAATATTTATTCCTAGGAAAATTTAACCATAATAACTTATCAATATTTTAATTCTGGGTAGTTAACGTTAGTATGAAATGTCAGAATAAAAACAAAAGGAAAAACAAAAATTAATAACAAAAAATGTTTTTTTCAATACGGGAAAATTAAAAGTTTTTCTCGAGGTTTTTTGTGTGTTTCTGGTCATAAAAAAATAATACACTTGACCACGTGGTTTTTTTTAAGATTCGCGGTCGGGAAATACTATAAAATGATTGTGTCTTTTTGCATACTACGCGACGTGATTTAATTAAATCCATTCAATAAGTATATAAAATGAAAGTGTATTATTTGAACTAATAATAAATATTTCGTGCTGATCGAGACAACCGCGGAAAGATTCGCGCATAAAATAAAAAAACAGTGTACATTTTGTGATAGATTATTAAATTAAGGCACATCATATATTGTGATCAGCACATCAAAGTGAGTAGAAAAATAATCGCTGTGCATGATTTTGTATATTTTTGTAATTGCGATTCAGGGGTTACTCACATACTTTTAAAATATTTAAAACATGATTGTTTCACATTTCATTAATTCGCATGTGATTTCTATAGCGCTTTTTTATATTTCAGAATTAAATTCAGTACACTGATAGAATTTTGTGCATAGTATTAATGAATTTGTTCATTAATCCAATGATTTTTTTCATTGAAAAGTCCCCAAAGAACGCGTTCATTAAATCAATGAAACGTATTCATTAAATGAAAACTAATTGAAAAAAATATATTTTTTTTCGTTACTTTTTTATTTATTATTTATTTTTATTTTATTAATTTTTATTTGTACATATATTTCTTTTTTGTTTTTATACCGTTTTTGATATCTCCCTGAACTCAACTTGAACCCGCAATCTCCAGAATGTAAACATTACCGCATTACCGATTGATCTAAAAAGCCAAAACAAAATGATGCCATTATTTGAACTATTATATTTAAATATTTTCAGTTTGCAACCCTACCCAGCAAAATATTGGTAATGACACCTCATTACTATCTGCATTACCAAAAATGATATATCATTACCTTTTGCATTATTTTATAATATAAAATAATGACTTCCTAATAACGGCCTATTGTATTCATTGTTTCTAAATATAAAATAATGACTTACACTTATTATTTTAAATAAGTACTTTTTACACAGTTAAATTTTTTTATCATATGTAAATATGTTTTATGTTTAAATTTTTATGACACACTAGAGAAAACTTAAATTTTTCTGAATGTATTTTCTTAGGCAATAGTATTTGCCTAACTCCTTATTTATAAGAATCAAGTAAGCAATCGGATAACCACTTATAATTAAACTTTTTGTAAGCATGTGTGTAACCACTTATTCAAAATCTCATAACTTATTGATGTAATAATTGTTTTTCTGAGAGTGGTTTTCAAAAGAATTTTTTCCTATAAAGGCACATCTACACGGGATAGAAATCTTGTAGAGTTTGTGCTAAATTTATCATCTCTAATATTGTTGGCACTAATTTTTATCGTAAAAATACCATTCCTACAATCAAAAAAAGTCAGTAAAGTCAGCAAAAAATGTTGCTGTGTCAGCAAATTTTTTGTCAGGAGCGTGCTTGCAAAAAAGTTGGTAATTTCAGCAAAAGGTTTGCTGAAAATCAGCGAGCTGATTTTACCAAAAAAAATAGTAAACTTCAGCAAAAGTTTTGCTAACACTTAGTCGAAGGCAAATGAAAAAAATCCTTACTAAAATCACTAAACTTTTTGCTGAATATTAGTAGACTGAAAAAAACTCAAAAAACTTGTAGCGAAATTTTACTTTAGTTAATTTATTTGCTGAAAATTTAAATATAGAATATGTGTAGATTTGTTTTTCTTTTTTATCATTTCCGTTGTCTGTACTTCATACAGACAAGCTGCGACATCTACATCTTATCTATCTGGTTGTCGTCTACGCTATAATTGCGGTTATCAGCACAATTTTTGTAGCAAAATAAATTAGTAAAACATTAGTTCAAAATTAGTTTAGTGCTAAAAAAATATAACTAAAACTTTTGCTGAAAACGGAATTTCAGCAAAAAATTGCTGAAAACTAGTAAACTTAATATACAAGACGTTTTACTAATTTTTCTACTTACTTATTTTTTTGAGTGTAGTTGTCACGTATTTATTTTTATTAAAATTGTTGTATTTCAAATAATAATATTTCTCTGGATACCAAAAGGTGTATTAAATAAACTAAAATGTTCAATAATATTACAAGACATTTTAAAAATTCTTGCTAATTAAAGAAACTGTGTATGACAGCAATTGTCAATGGCATTTTCATTAAGTCTCGCGATTTTTCTATCCCGTGTAGATGTGCCTTAACGGTACACAAATTTCCCTATGTATTTTAGGGAAAAAGATCATTCTTTACTACCATCGTAACAAAAAGTCTACAGCTATTTGGATGCGTTTTGTATAGTATTTCAAAATAGGTAAAAAAGCTTTAATCACGTTTTTTTCAAATTTGAGTGGTGAGAGCCGAATTCGGAATAGAGATTTGGAATCAGCAAGTAAAAGACTAAAAGTATGTATCAACCCAATCAGAAATCGCCAGTGGTACAAAAAATCAAGCATTGGCATACCACTGGGTAACCATGGTGTTGAAAATAAATGACTGGGAGAGCACTCATTTGGGACGCTTTGCCAGCGCTTGCAAAAAGCGTTTTTCCAGCATTTGTTTTACAAAAATTTCGGTGGTTTATAAAAAAAACCACTGGCAAAGAATGGTCTAAGAGTGATATGCCAAGGTTTGCAACCAGTGGTTATCCAGTGCTACCTAGCCAATGCTACCAGTGGTACAAAAACCAATTCACTGGTAGAACAACGATTTTATAAAAATGCTGACGCTTCATTAAAAAAGGTTTGTAGTCAGGAGGTTCCGAGTTCAAATCCGGTTGCAAGCAAAAAAATTTTTTTGTATTTTTTTTAATTTAAAATTTTGTTTGTTCTATAAAATCAATTTTTTGTTTTTGGAAAAGCTCCTTTAAGACCAACTTTTTTTTTGTTCTCCCAACGCTGGCATATTAGTTCCAAAACACTGTTTGTCAGTGCTAGCTTTTCCGCACAGCCAGTAGTTGTCCAGCGACTATCACTTATTTATGTGTTTAGCTATCAAATATTATATGTCTCGTTAGCTCAGTGGGTAGAGCAATCGTCTGCCAATCTGACGGCCTGGGTTGAAATCACGGCAGGACCATAAAAATGCATATGAACTTTTTTTAAATTTTATTTTGGAAAATATATTTCCAGACCACCAATTTATTGGTTTTGCCAGCGTTTTGCCAACGTTCAAACATTTTGTTTCTCCAGTGCTTTTTGAACAGCCGGTCCTTTTGTCTAATGATGTTATCATTTTGGGAATGGGAAAGCTCTTTTTGGCAGTACTTGTACCACCTGTTAAAGTGCTTTGCCATCGCTTTCCCGTTTGTATATTTCTGACTGGGAAGCTTCTAACAGCAGCGACTTATCATTTTGTAGAGGTGTGTAATACGTGTCAAGTTGTTCTAATATTGTTCACCATTTTTGGTTTTAATTTCTCAAGGCAGATTTTGGCTCCTTGAACCCATAAAAAATGTTTTCCCATTTTCCTACAGAAACCTAAATCCTAAATAGCAAAAATTTGTGCACGATTTTAAGTACTGGTGCAATTTTTGTAAGTTTTGGTAAAGTGGGGAAATGCACATCGAAAATACTTATTATATGTATTATAAACGATTCTTAGTCAAAGTTTGGTTAAAGCTGGGCTTTAGATTTTTTTTTTAATAATCATCATTAATTTATTAAAATATCTTATGTAGAATGAATTGTTCTAAAATAGCCTTGGTTAAGTTTTTTAACCACAGAAATTTCTATGGTTAAATTTTAGCATTGGTTAGAAGAAATACTTGGTTAAAATTTAGATAAGTTATTCAAAAAATATGTTTACCAGTGGTTAAGGCTAGTAGAGGTCTTAACCAAGGCATAAATTGAGATAAGTTA
Source organism: Leucophora obtusa (assembly GCA_949987735.1). Lineage (NCBI taxonomy): Eukaryota > Metazoa > Arthropoda > Insecta > Diptera > Anthomyiidae > Leucophora > Leucophora obtusa. The sequence goes on from OX465296.1 coordinate 158,207,398, forward strand.
ACGGGCCTTAATAATTTTAAATCAAATTAAAAAATAGAAGATATTGCTTTAATATCTTCTTGGAAGATTTCTTCAAAATGTTTGCTGGGTTGGTTTATACATATTTTCTAAGAACAAAATTGAGTCTGTATATGTAAAATACCCCTTTTAGACGTCAAAGAAATTCAATATTTTTTTTTTAATGCAAATAACAAGAAAGTGTTTTAAGAAAGTTATAATTTGTTTCCGAGGAAAATACTAAGAAACCTATCAAATGTGATGCAATTAAAGATTTTGTCTTAAGTTTTCAAATTCATATTTTACCACCTGTAAATGTTTCACACAGTTAAATAATTGCACACAAAACAATTTAGGTTTCTTTTTGTTCGTATTTTTCTTTGAAGTCAAAAGTTTCTAAAGTAAAAAAAATACATATTTCTTAAATAGTATATAAATTGATTAAAAAACTATGATTTTATTTCCGGTAATTTAAGGGAATCCTAACGGTGGTCATTGTACATCATAAAGTTTTCAAGGCTGTAATTTCAATACTAACAGAAAATAGAAAATGTTGAAATATCGTTTAAAATAAAAAATATGAATGTACTGATTGTGTATTTTTCAACATATCCGAATTTAATAGCAGTCGAAGTTCTTTATTGCACGAGTTCAACTTCCTAATAAAAAATAAAAAACACTCATATGCTTACCCAGTAGCAAATTGTCGAACTAGTTCTAAAAAGTACTAGATTTTTGACTAGTATTGCGAATCTAGTTCTCAAAATAATTGTTTTGAACCAGTTGTGTACTAGTTAAACCCTATCTATGTGGGACATGTTTAAAAAATTACATAAACTAAAATACGAGATTTGAAATTCTTTTTTATTTACATTTGTTTTTAATAAAAAAAATCAGAGTTTGGAAATAAATACTTCAAGTTTTAATACACTGAAAATATTATTACAGTAACTGACTGTAGTTTATTTAAAAAGTTATCCGTACATTTATTTTTAAATGATTATTCAGTTAAATTGAAAAGAAATATATTTTTCAACTGTTTTTGTCTTTTATTCAAAAAACAAATTACATAGAAATACGGATTTTCTGTTACAGTTAATATTTTCATTTAAAATGTTTTGCTAAAAAAGAAACCCTTTTAGATTTCTAGGTCACTTAAAAAAACGCAATAAACTAAATATCATTTATTCTTACGGATTTTGTCGTTAATTTTTTGAAAGTTATAAAAAAGAAATAAATGAAAAATTATTACCTTTTTAAGGATTTTGTAGTTAATTTATTAACATTTAAAAATAAATGAAAAGTTCTTTTGATTTAAATGAAAAGTTAGTAGACCGGTTTTCAAGTGATTTTTCATTTATTTTAAATTACATTTTCAGTTAATTTAAACTACAAACTATTTTGAGTGTAGTGAATTGAATTTAGGTGCAAATCAACTGGTACAGTACTGGTGCCAAAGAGTCACTTCAGAACTAGTTTGATAAATTTCTCATAAGTACCAATAAAGCTTTCTGTTTTTCTTCCTAAAACAATAATTTTGAACCATTTGTATATATACTATTTTTATTGAAAGTAGACTCTTTCAAAAGATTGAACTTAAATAAGATTTTTGAAATTCTAGTTGTGTTTACATTTGTTTTTAATAATATAGTCTGAGTTTTCAAATAAACACTAACATTTTTTATCGCGATTAGAAATCGTAAACATAAAATATTTTAAAATCCGTTAGATAAATGGACCTAATTATCTCAGTAAGAGGAAACTATCGGTCTAATCTACGTTTCATCACAGAAAAATCTTTCTATCTATATAATTCAGGTCTTAACCAACTAGTAAAGTACTATTTCCAAAGAGTCACTTCAGAACTGGTTCCGCGAGTGTTACATTAGCACCAGTTTTGTTCCCTATTTTTCGTCCTTAAATTGTAATTTTCAAACTAGTTCTACAACTAGTACCAAAGTGGGAGTTTGACGACAATTGCCCCGCATTCCTATGACATCTCCATGTTAAATTCTACAGTTGTTTGTATGGAGAGGCGGTAGAACTCGTACTAGTTGCCTGATTCAAATAAACTAGTACATAACTGGTTCTGAACTAGTATTTTTTGCTACTGCGTAGGTTATGGGAAGTGCGACATACTTGATTCCAAAGCAGTTTAAGCTGAATATCTTCTAAGCATTTCAATATTCATACCCTAGACCAGGGCTGGCAAAACTATGACATGCGTGTCAGAAATGGCACGCGAGTGGATTTTAGGTGGCACGCGACGTTTTGTTGGATATTTTTAAAAAATTTAAACTATTAAAAGACTAGCAAAAAATTCAGTTAAATGTTAAATTTCGCTCCAAAAATGTGTGATTTAACTCCATAATGGTGAAATTTTTCATAGAGCTTGTAAATTGTCTTTTCAAATGAATAAAACTCTGTATTGCCACCATTTTTTGTTAAAAAAAAATATGGTTAATACAGAGCTCGCTAATTCGATTATCAAAAAATTCTGGGAAATTTTCTAAAATTCTAGATTGAAAAAAGTTAAAATGTTTCGATGAGAAAATGCCTCATACTCGGAGAAAAAAAAGTACCAGAAAAAGGCACACAATTGGAAAACAACTTGTAATAAAATTGGATCTAAAAAATTAAGTTGTTTTTTAAAGGGAAAATGGGTGTTACGAAATAACCTCCAATGAAATAAAGGCTGTAAATAAGTTTCATAATGAAATAACCCCCTTTGTTGGAGTTTGAAATTGGGGTTTGATGTGTTTGACGTGTTTCGTAGAGCCATTTAATCTGAAATAGAAATTTCTCTGTTCGAGTCCATAATATTCGCTTTTTGTTTATTATTATGATGATAAAAACCACGCGATTTATTTTAACAAAATCAAATTTTTACCCGAAGCACATTTTTCAACTAATTTAATTTTTCAACTAAATAATTAATGGCGCCCAATAATTTAACTTTTTTAAACAATATGAAATAACTACCAAAAATGGAATAATCCCCCAGAAAAATGAAAAGGCAATAATGTTCAAACAGTTTTAATTTTCTTTCATTGGGGATTTTTTCATAATAAAATAGTCTCAATATTTAAAGATTAAATAAACCCCCAAAAATTAAAAAACCATCAAACAGTTTTACGTCATTTCTTGTATGTTATTCAATTTTTCCCTTTGGGGGTTATTTTACGGGGGCGCTGATAAATATGTACATATGCGATAATATTTTTAAGAGAAATTTTAAAAATTTTTAAAAAAGGACTTTTAAAAGACAACTAAAATTAAGGTTGCACACGAGAAATTTTTATAAAAAAAATTGTCCGTTTCTGGCACGCAGCGAAAAAAGTCTTGCCACCCCTGCCCTAGACCAATATGTGGAACAGGGTATATTGAGTTTGTGCTGATATTTGTTAATACCGAAATGACTGGGTGTATAAGAGGGTGTCCCAACTTTGTATGGAAAAAATTTCAGTTATTGACAGGGTCACCCCCAGAAATATTTATTTGGGTGTTAAATTACGTGTCCAAAAAAAAAAAAAATAATTGGATATCGGGAAGACGTTCTGCATCTGAAGATTAAAAATCGAATTACTTACAATGGGACAAAAATAAGTTTTTGTCAATTTTATCAAAAATTTTGAAATTTTATATCGCTTTTGAATCAAAAAGTCAACAAAAAAATTATATTTCTAATAAGGCAATAAAAACTTAAGTCGGTGAAAAAATACCCAAGTTATTACAATTTAATCAAGAAATTCGAGTCAAAATTTTAAAATTTGTTGAAATAATCTACTTCAAAAACATTTTTGTATTCTTATAATTCCAAGATACCCATGTTGTGTTTTGCCAACTGTGTTAAAATTAATGCCAAAAGGGTCGAGATTTTTAAACACTGTTTTCAAATCTCCAATTTTTAATTTTCAAACATTTTTTTAAAGAAATTTCAAAAAATCAATGAGTTTACTATAAGGTCTACGATTTTTGCCATTTATTTATATAGCTTATAGGCAAGAATGTTTTTTGTTTTTGTTTTTAATTCCATAAATTTTTAGCAAGAATATTACAGCATAATATCAAGTATTTCAATTCTATAAATTAGGGCAAAATGTAGACCCAATAGCCCCTTTTTAAATTCAAAGGTAAAATTTCAGAATATTATTTTTAGACCTAGAACACTAATATCAAGAAATTTGATCAATATCCGTACAGGAATATCTGTTATTTGACCTTAAACAGGGGCTATTTATTGGATCTCCATTTTGACCTTCACTGATAAAATTTTAGTGAATCGATTTCAGTAAATTGAATTCATTGATTTAATTAACGGGTTTCATTGAATGAATGAAACTTCATTAATTTAATGAAGTTTTTCATCATATATTTTCATTAACCAGTAATATGCTATGATTTTAAAAGGGTTTTGAATTTACTAATTACCCAGCAAAAAAACTTTTATGTAATGCTTTACAAACTACTTTCGCTCCTTCACAAGTATCCAGTAGCGTATTTTTACTACTTTTCTAGAAGTTATTCTGAACAACTTCAAAAAATCACTTCTTTCATTGCTTTCAAAGTATCCTTTAGTATATTTTTACAAGCTTTTTTAGAATTTCTTCTGAACAACATCCAAAAGATCACCTAAGTATTGCTTCTAAAGCACAACTGCTCTAAAAGTGATCCTAAAAAGTGATCTTGCTGTCATTTGGTATTTCTAAACAGATGATCGCGGGTTTCATTCCTGGAAGGACCAATATATTTTTAATTTGTTTTTTATTTATTTTTTTTATATTTATAATTAATTTGTTCAAATTCAATATTTTTAATTTTTAAATTTTTGAGAATATATTAAATAAAAATTATGGAAAAGAACTGAAAACAGTACTGAATTGCAGTGCACCTTTTGCAATTGTTTAAAAAGTACTTTTATTAAAGAGAATAAAGCACAATATCTCGCAGTGACAAAGTGGTGTTTTTATGCCAGTCAACTTTCATATCAAAGAATAGCGCAGCGGTAGAGCGCTAGAGTAGCAATCGTGAGGTCGCAAGTTCTATACCCGGTGGCGGCAATAAAAAACTTTTGTGAAATAAAAAATTTATTTTTTTTTTGCGAAGAATTTTATTTTAACTTTTAATTGGTGAAAAAGATCTTCCTTTGCACTTGTTCAAAATTTACTGGAAAAAAGTTGAAGTGGGAGTACTCCTCTCCTATGACAACTCATTGTTAAAATCATAAGTGTTTATGTTTAAAGAGAAATGAGAATGTATTAGTTATGTTACAAAAAAACTATTGCACCGTTGTCGTTCGGGTTGTGTATTTGTAAAAAGCGAATTAATCTTCGTCGTTCTAACAAGTGTTTGGGCGACACTGATCTAGATCATCAAGTGTAGTGCTCTTTCTACTGCTTCGGCATCTCTTTTTTTGCTGGGTACTGAAATACATGTATGTAATGCACGCTAGGGTCGCATACGGAAATTATTTAAATATAAAAGTCAATATAATCACATCATTTTGTTTTGGCTATTTAGATCAATCGGTAACGCGGTAATGTTTACATTCTGGTGATTGCGGGTTCAAGTCGAGTTCAGAGAGATGTCAAAAACGTGAGAACAACAAAAAAGAGATAAATACATGTAAAAATTGAAAAATAATGAATGAAAACGGAAAAGGAAAAAAAAATTTTTTTTCAATTATTTTTCATTTAATGAATACGTTTCATTGATTCAATTAACTCGTTCTTTGGGGATCCAATGAAAAAAAAAAATCATTGGATTAATGAACAAATTCATTAATACTATGCACAAAATTCTGTCAGTGTACGTTTAAGTTTAACTTAACAATTAAGCAGAAGAAAGTGTAAAAATTGTATACAAAACAACAAAAAAATTTTGGGTTTACATTAGTTAACGCTTAAACTTGCAGCATGAGACTCACTGTTAATTTTTTATGATTTTCCAATACTCTAGACAGAGAGAATTTCTTGGACGAGTTTTAATGATTTCTTTTCAGTAATCTAATGAAGTTTTCTTCACAACGTGAATGAAAAATTTCTTAATTTTAAGGAAAAAGCTTCATAGTTTTTATGAAACTAGCGTTTAATGAATGCATGAAATTTTTAATAAATAAAATGAAATTTTCTATATAATTTTATGAAAAACTTCATTAGTTTAATGAAAAGTTTCAATGGACGAGTTCCAGTGAAACTTCATTGATTTAATGCAGAAATTCGTTAGTATCAAGCAGATAATTCTCTCAGTGTAGGGCTATTTGGATTTTTAAACCTTTTTCCTATGAAAAATTATAATAATATTCTAAACAAATTTTCCAAAATTTCAGTTTAGGTTTTTATTATTAAAAAGTACTAAATTGGTCGCGTGGTACTGAAAGTACTGAATTTTTCATCCCTGGGCTGATGGTTATTTTCCGAAAAAGAGTAATGTTTTATTAGCACTCGAACTTTTTCCCCTCTTCTATGCTTTGAATAGCTGATAGACATAAAGTTAATAACGGAATTTGCTCAAAACTGACAGTAGCCTACTAACAGATGGTAGTTTAAGGATGCAGTTTTGATTTTTAATTAGCTATGAGGTAAGTTGAAAAAGTCAAGGACTTATTGATCCGCCCTTGTGTTTCGATATGTTACAAATGGCATGACAAAATTAAGATATTCCCTCTTTTTATAGTAGATGTACAATATTTTTTAAATATGAGTTACAAGGTGCCAACTTAGCAGTTTTTTTGAATTGCAACAGGATTTATAACATAAAAAGCTTTAGAAACTGGAATATCTGGCATAAAAGTGTGACTGATCGAAGAACGGAACTAATTACTGCAGATATTTTTTGTGTTAATATGTAAAACTCAACTGTAACTTACTTGTTAGTTGTACATTTAAATGTTTATAAAAAAGGTCATTCTGACATTCATGCACATTAGACCGTACCTCAAAAGAAAAGTTTGCCGTACACACTCCAATATGAAGTATATTTGGAAGGCGATTTCAAAAATACTTTTTTGAAATCGATTTTTTTTTTGCCGAGCGTAGGGGTCGCCTTTTTTAATTTTTTGTTATAGCTTTGGCATTTAAAATCGGATTTTAAAGTGTGATACATCGATTTTTTTGCCTCGAGCAGACCAGTGTTTTGCTATATAGTAAAAATCCAATTAAAAAAATTTAAAAAGGCGACCCCTACCTTCGGCAACCAATATATAAAAAAATTTCTACTGGGTTTAGCGAAAAACTTCCTTAGCAAAAGTTTAATGATTTTTTGCGAGCTTTAATTTTCTAACATTAGGGTGGTACATTAGGTTGTCAGCAACTGAGATCTGGTGGGTAACTACTATAACGGGATACTTGAGGTCAAAATGCCCTTAAAGCAAAATACTGGTCTCCTCGAGAGAAAAACATCGATGTATCATACTTTAAGATCCGACTGTAAATGCCAAAGATATAACGAAAAATGTAAAATGGCGATCCCTACGTTCGGCAAAAAAAAATATAAAAATTTTTTTTTAAACCTCCTTGCAAAAATACTTCATATTGGAGGGTGTACGGCCCACTTTTTTTTTTTGCCTGTAAGGTGGTACGCGCTAATGCACATGTGCATCAAGTCTTTATTAATTGTTTAACAATTGCTTATCGAAAAGAAGAAAAAATAAAAAAACGAAATCTAATCAAAATCAATAAGCTTAAAATAACATATACAAAGACTAGAGAAAATACTGGTTTAAAACAATCAATAAAGATTTAAATTGAGTCAAGTTTAGATGAAGGAAAATACATGTAATAAAATTTGCAACAAACAACCAGAAATGACAACAATAACAAAATCAACAAATAAATAGACTGTAAATAATCGTAGAATATGTAAGTTTAAGGTCAAATAAAATATTGTAAAAAACAAAAATTATAATGCACAAAACATTCTAAGAGCTTATTACTACATAGAAATTCTACTCGCAAATTGTTCTATGAGAAAAAAATAAACAATATTTGCAGCTTTCAAATAACAAAAAAAAAACCGAACTAGTGTTTAAATAAAAATAAAAAAAAAGCTTAAAATTAAAACGGTACTCATTACAACTTGCACACGGTATCGGACATTAGATTTGGTTCGGCGCTAGAACTTATTGCTTTATCAGTAGAATAATAAATAATTGCAATTGCACTAATACAAGTGTATTTGATACTGTCTCGCGATGTTGTAATAAAATACTTTAAATGAAACGTCAAATGCAACAATGCCAACAACAAAATAGAAAGAACGTAAAAGAAAATTAAATAATATTTGAAAGCTTTAGTTTTATAACGTAATAGTTTAGTGTGAAATAACAAAACAAATAAAATCAACAAACTCATTAATACACAGAGAAAATTTGCATTTTGGATTTATATTAAAAAAAATTAATATTAAATTATTAATTAGAAATTTATTAATTCAGTTCGAGGCCAATTTCCTTATTATGAATTAACATAATAAGTACTTTTTTCAAAAACTGCTATTTTTCTTCATCAGGATATTCTCCTAACAAATACTTAACAGAGTTTTTGCTTTCAAAAACCTCTAACACTTTCAGGAATGAAAAGACGATCGTTTCGGGGATTTTCCAAGTCCCCTTCTTCAGTTTTCTTTAGAAAGTGGTGGCAATAGTGCAATGCAAATTGAAACATCAAAATTTCATATTAAACGTAGTCTACTACATCAACGAAATCAGAATGGATTAAACAATAAAATATGTTTTCGAAGTCTCTGCAAAAACATAACCAACAATAGAAATATTATGAAAGTTTTTGTTTTTGTATTTCGTACCATCGGTACAAATAAAATACAAATTTTATTTTTACCACTTCTTTGTCAATTACAAGGAAGGGGCAAAAAACATTTCTCCGTACTGCGAGTGTTGTCAAAATGTTAGGTTTTAATTTTTATTCAAAAAAATAAAAATTGTTTTTTCAACCTTTTTATTAATTAATTAGAAATTTATTAATTCAGTTCGAGGCCAATTTCCTTATTATGAATTAACATAATAAGTACTTTTTTCAAAAACTGCTATTTTTCTTCATCAGGATATTCTCCTAACAAATACTTCACAGAGTTTTTGCTTTCAAAAACCTCTAACACTTTCAGGAATGAAAAGACGATCGAAAGGTCGAAAAAACAATTTTTATTTTTTTGAGTAAAAATTAAAACCCTAAATTATTAATATTAAAAAAAAATTAGTATTAAATGAATGTTATTTTAGTTTGACTCTAGATCATAAATTAATATCACTTTCTGTTTAAATTATCTTCAAATCAAAGAAAAGTGATAAAAATTAATACTGTTATTAACTGTATTTCTATGTGCACGATAGAATACGATTGCGACTCATTGAAATATGGGGCTGTCACTTATTCCACATGGAGTCGATCAGGCATTGTTTGCTCCCGATAAGAAAAGTTTAAGAAATTCTTGCACAACAATAATACAATTTCATACACATTTATGTAAAAAAAAATGTTTACAATATGTATATGAGATGTTTAATAAACATTTATTTAACAAACGTCACTTTGGACGAAAATAAAGGACTCTTTATCTCTAATTATATATTTAGACTTTTGGTTTTTAAGCTGAAAACTACAAAATTAATTTAGTTTTCCGATATAGTTTTCATACAAACCAAAAACCATGTAAAACCTGTAAATTTTTGATACACACGGTTTATTTTATAATTAATTTTCGATACACCCTGTTACAACGAATGTAAAAGTAAAGCAAGTGTCTTTTTTAAACTTACAAGCCTTTTTGGCTCCTTTTTAAAAGGTCCCTTTTAATTAAAGAGTTAGAGGTTTAAAATGTTCCACAAGAATGTTTCCAGTAGTGTTTTACATAAGTTCGCTGAACAAATCCTATACTTAAAATGGAAGAATCACACATTCAGGGAATTATGTAGGTAAAATCAACTGCAAATGACAGTTAAAATAACTGCATTTTCATTTAAAAAGGTGTAGACTACATTTGCATTTAAATCAACTGCAATGTGAAGTTATTTTTAACTGTTAAAAATCAACTGACAAATGTAGTAAAAACAACTACAAATGCAATTAAAATGACGTACATGCAAACTATAGTAAAACTGTACAAATAACTGCAAATGTAGTTAAAATAACATAAATAAAAATTATTTTAAAAATTATTAATTTAATAAAAACAAATTTTTATAAATACTCTTAACTTAATTTTATTCCATAATAAATTTAAAATTGAGAAATGAAAATTTACACTCAATATCACTTTTATTGTTCACTATATTGTTCTAGATGTCCGTCTGTGAGGGACGAAATATTGTTTGGCTTCCTTTTTTTCTCCAGGTAAAGGGTTCTTCAACAGGGACGCTACAAAAGTAGAAAGACAGGAACAGCAAACGACGCCATATTTCTTGCCGCTCTTTTGACATTTCTCTTCAGTAAGGTTTGCCATTTCATGATGGAAAGATATACGAGCCAACAACGAGTCGAAATTATTAAAATTCACTACCGAAATTCGGAGTCAGTGGCCTCAACGTTAAGAGCGCTACATCCAATTTATGGTCGTCATAATGAATGGCTTCGTCAATAAACAAAATATGCGTTATTGGTCAGACAGCAATCCACACGTACTCCATGAGTCATCATTGCATCCCGAAAAAATTACGGTTTGGTGCGGTTTATGGGCCGGCGGCGTCATTGGGCCGTACTTCTTCCGTGATGATCAAGACCGGCACGTTACTGTGAATAGGAATCGCTACCGTTCAATGATAATCGAATATTTTTGGCCCCAATTGGATGATAAGGACTTGGAGGACATGTGGTTCCAACAGGACGGCGCCAGAAGCGACACAGCGAATGTCACAATCAATTTATTGCAAACCAAGTTTGGAGAACGTGTTATCTCACGAAATGGTCCAGTCGATTGGCCGCCTCGGTCGTGCGATTTGACGCCGTTGGACTATTTCCTGTGGGGTTACGTCAAATCTATGGTCTATGGCAACAAGCCAGCGACGATTGATGAACTTCGTACGAATATCGGCCGATTTATGCTTGAAAACCGTCGAAAATTGGGTTCAGCGTCTGGACTTCTGCAAGCGTGCCCTTGGTGGTCATGCAAAAGAGATCGATTTCCATACATAATGGTATCGACCGTACTTTCACAGCAATAAAGAATTTCATTGATATCCAAAACCGTCTTTGTTTTATTTAAAAAAACTTTTGTAGCGCTCTTATTGAAGAACCCGATAGAATGGGATGAAAATATAAAAGAACTGAAAGAAAATAAATACAATATTTTTTAATATTCCCGTAAATAAATTTATACTTTATATTATAAAACGTACCTTATTATTTTAATAATTTAATAAAATATATAACCTTTTCTGTATAATTCGTCTTCACTCTTTAGCGTTGATTTATGACTAAGACAAGAGAAAACATGTTCTTCTCATATTCCTTCACTAGAAATTTCTAACCAAATGCTTCGTGCACAGATTCTTCTTTACTTCGTGCACATACACACTTGAAAATGTATGTATTTGTAACAAAATTCAAAATAACTGCATAAAATAAATGTTACTACAATGTAGTAGTTTTTGAAGTTTGTTTAAAAAAATAACTGTCAAAAACATTAAAAAATTTTGCTCTAAGTAAATTAACTGCAATTGTAGTTAAAATAACTACAACCGCATTACTACACAAATAACTGTCATGTAGTAACTGCAGAACTTTTCTGAGTGCATGGTTTCTCCCTAAACTCCAGGTTTGATGGACATTTGAGCGCCAATTCTGAATAAGTACCAGATTAACCCTTAAACACATTTTAAGTTTTGACTTATTTCTGGCATTGTAGTTTAATTTTCTAATATTTTTGCGGAATATTTTAATCCTCTAACTATTCAACGTGCGGGGCTTTTTGTCCCTTTCTTAATTAGGATCAAAAAAGTCCCTTTAATTGAAGAGAAAGAGGGTTAAATTTATTTATTTATTTATTGTGTAGCATATTATAGATAGTTGACAATAATAATAAAATGAATATATACAAAGTTTAGTCGATTTTGACTTTTGAGCTTAAACATGATGTTTTAAAATTATGATAGATTACTTAAATATTAACTAACAAATTAAGGAAAAAATTTACAAAAACCATAAGTAATAAGAAAGTAAGAGGGTTAAAATTTTCCGAAAAAATAAATAAAATATTTGTCATGAAATTCTACTATAATTCTGTGAAGACATCAAAGTTGAAAATTTAACTTCAGTGCCAGAAATAAGTTATAATTTAAAATGTGTTTAAGGGTTAATCTCGTACTTATTCAGAATTGGCGCTCATATGTCGAACAAACCTGGATTTTAAGAGGAAGCGATGTGAATCTTCCATTTTAGGTATAGGATGTGTTCAGCAAACTTATGTAAAACACTACGAGGAATATTTTAACCCTTTCTTCTTCTTTCTTTTTTGTCCCTTTTTAAAATGGGGCCAAAATTGTCCATTTAATTGAGAAGCTATAAGGTTAAAATGTTGCTGAAAAAATTTAGGTTTATCCTAAAACATGCTCAAGCATGCTTGTTTGTTTATGGCATAACACAAAGCATAAAAATTTTAGGTGGTTTTGTATGGGTTAAGGTTAGGGAATGCAAAATCCCGCACTTTTTAATTTCCCGGGAAAGCGGGAAATTCATCTGGAATTCCCGGGATCCCGCAAGGGAAATAAATTAGAAAATATTTTATAATAATTTTAAAATTTTTATAAATAAAATGTCTTAAAGACCTCAAATTTTCATGATCGCGAAAAAGCTCAAGTAGTTTTTCTTTTAATTTTCGCAGTGGGAAAAAATTAATTTTATATTATAAATTATATAAGTCTAATTATATATTTTTAAAAATTTAATAAACTAAAACTAATGTTTAGACTAAAAGACTTGTCCGCAGAAAAAAAAAATAAATAAAAAATTAAAACAGAAAATAATTTTAGAAAATTGTACAAAATTTTTAAAATTATGGGAACGAATTTTAACTTGCAAATTTTTAAAAATTAATGGAAAAATTTTCTTTAATTCTGTACAAAATAAATTCGATTCAAAATTTTTATACAAACGCCATTTGAGTGATTTTAAGAGGCACTGAAAGAAACTTAAAATGTTCGATCAAGTACACAAATTTATCAGTATGTTTTACTCGAAAATCTTACTACTTTTACTTAATCGCTATTTTGGTTACTTTGTGAATTTTTCAAGTTGTGGTAAAGGTAGCAAATTGTTGTAAGTGAGCGAACAAGCCTAATGTAAAACATTTATTATTTTTAAAAGGTTGGAAAATTTTGCATAAGAAAATTTTAAATAATTTACTTTATTATTTTAAATTGCAAGTTTTGAAATCCCGGGATTCCCGGTGCAAATTCCAGGGAATGCGGGAACTGAAAAATGCTTAATTTCCCGGGAATCCCGGGACGGGAAATCCCGGGATGCATTCACATTCACATATATTGTATTAACCTTCTAATGCTCTATCTGCCATGGATGGTAACCGAAACGAATGCGGTTATCGTTAGGGTAACGATATTTTAGGTTATTTCGGTAACGGTATTTTAAGTGTAACGCTATTTCATTTATTTCGGTATCGGTATTTTAAGGATAACGGTATTTGAGTTATTTCGGTAACGGTATTTTAAAGATAACGATATTTGGCTTATTTCGGTAACGGTATTTTGAGTTTAACGGTATTTTAGTTATATCGGTAACGGTATTTTAAGGGTATTTGTAGTCAGTTATTTCGATGCATCCCGAAATTTTTTTTACAAAAAACAAACGAGATTAAAAACAGAACCAATTTATCAACTTAATGTACAAAAAATACTCAATAACCACGTGAAATTACCAAAAGCAGAAAATTAAAAATAACGGTAACGGTATTTTAGGGATAACGGTATTTCATTTGTTTCGATAACGGTATTTTAAGGGTAGTGATATTTCATTTATTTCGCTATCAGTTAGTTGAGGATAACGGTATTTTAGTTATTTCGTTAACGGTATTTTAAGGCTAACGGTATTCCGGGTATTTCGGTAACGGTATTTTAGTGGTAACGGTAATACGTTGAAAGGGTTTTGAATCGATAACGGTATTTTAGCGGTATTGCCTGCCAACCCTGCTCAAATATAACTAAAATTCTGTATTTTTTACAGTTTTATTTTGGTTGTTCTTATCTTATTAATATATGTGACCTTCTCCGAGCAAAGGGACCTAGTGTGTCAAAAAACGGGTTTGGACTTAAGAGTGGATTCTGGTACCTAAAAGTGTGTAGAATAAGATGAAATTAGTTAGATTTCTGATAAAAATTTATTTACCCCATAAAACGGTACAAAACGAACTTGGGAAAATCGATAAAAATGAGAAAAACATTAAAAACATTAAACTTTAAATGCGTTCTTTTCAAAACTTCATTTTCACACACTAGGTCCCTTTTCTCGGAGAAGGTCACATATAGAAAAAATTATCTGCTACAATAATTTCGGCAGTTTTTTTTTTTGCAAGGTAATTTAAAAATTTAACTAATTTTTAGTGGTTTTAACTAAAATTTGTACAGTCTTTTTTATTAGTGTAAAGTTATGTATAAATGCAACACCATAATATATTAGACCTAGATCCACCTTTTAATATACCGATCGACTCAGAATCACTTTTTGTTTCGATTTACCGATGCCCTTATTTCCGTCCATGAATTGTTATTGTGCGCACTTACAGGTCGCAAATACTAAGATATTTTGAATTCGGCATACCGCTTAATGTCGGCCAAACGACGAAGCCTATGGATTTTAGTTAGAATCTGTCCATATTTATACCTAGTTGCCATATAAAGGTCGACCAAAAATTGGCTTGTTTGCACGCTGCTGGAAATTTGAGGAACATTAAAATCAATAAGTCAGGTTACTCCAGCCATCCCGTGTAAAATGGTCAGGACCTATCTATTCAGACATTTGCACTTTTTCAGTCTATTCTAATATCAATAATTATTTGTTTATAGACAAAGTATTTTGTAGACACGTTTTAACTTGGTAACCGGTTAAACTTTTAAAGCTTTTTATTAATGTGCTATTTTTATATTTATTTTTCAACTTTACTTGAATCATGAGTATTTTTTCATTTCCATTTTCTCATGTTAATGATCTTGCAAATACTCGGATGTAAATTTATGGTCGATATGTATATATCGAATAACATTATACCGATGCAAAAATTACTTAATACAATGAAGTAATATAAAACAATATGAATATACTAGAGGGGATCGAGTTACAGATTTTTAACTGAGCAGAAAAATTACACAGTTTTTACACTCTGATTTTTATGAAATTCGAAGATTTGATAGAGAAACAAAATTCAGGACGTTATTTTGTAAAACGCAGCGTCTTGCGTTGCGTTGTTTTCCATACGAATTATTTTTGTAACAATAACAATTTACACACAAATCAACGCAACGCAAGGCGATGAGTTTTACAAAATAACCCACTCAATGTTTTTCAGTTTTTAATGTTCCATCTCCGATTTTTCAGGCGAAAGAAAATGGTTAAAAAACTGAAATTTTTTTTTCTTTCTTAATTCCTTTAAGAAAACATTCAAAATAACTAAATAAAACAAGTAAGTTTTTGTGTCATACACTCAGATAAAAAAGTTAGTAAAAAAATTTGTAAACAGTTTCCAATCGAACTTTACTATTTTTATACTGATTTTTAGTACAATTTGTTTTTAGTAATCATTTTTGCTATTCTCTTATTACAAATTACGGATTTTTTTTTTACCAATTCTCGCTGCTGATTTTAGTAAAACATTTTACTAATTTTTCAAAACCGAGTGCTAAATTTAGCAGAAAAATATACTAATTTTTTTTTTTTTTTTTTTTTTTTGATTTTTTACAATTTTTGTTTAGTTTATATTTGTTACTATTGATATATTCTTAGTTTGAAAATAACACTCAGAAAATTTTATTTTATCTCCAATGCATAAAAAGGTCATAACTGGAGAACCGTTAGCAATTTTGACTCCAAATTTCAAGTACGATGAAGTAATTATACGCTTGTTACAATCGAAAGAAAAAATTTTATTTTTTAGATTTTACAGTTTTTGTTTTTTTGGAACAATTTTTTGCTAATTTCAGCATATTGATTTTAAATTACAGTTTACAACAATTTACTGAAATTTAGTAGCTGCAACTAATTGTTTATACTAATTTCATTGTACTAAAATTATGATATTTAGTAAGTTTTTTAACTGATTTTAGCAAATCGATTTTGAATTGCAGTTTACATAAATTTTACTAAAATTTAGTAGCGGCTACTAATTTTTTCTACTAATATTATTGTACTACAGATCAGCAGACATGTGTTGCTAGAATTATAAAAAAATAACGCTGGCCTCCAAACAGTTAAATTTCCCGTAATAATAGCAACATTTTCAGTAGCCATTACAGACTTTTTTGGTTGAGTGTACTCAGTATGATTTGGGTCCTATTCCGGGATGCGTATCAAATTCCGGAAAAGTAAATTCAATTAACGACGCCAAAATATCTCTTTATACATTTCTGTATAGATTTTTTTGTTTTTAGTCTTAAAGTAGATCGATTGCGATAACATTTGTATAAATATGTTAGTGTTATCCAATCTCACTTTAAGGGGTTAAACGTGTGGGGTAAATATTTACCCAATTTTTTAGAGAATTTCATATTTTTTATTATTTGATATAGAGAAACAAATGGAAATGGAGTTTATTTAATTCATTAAAGTAATTGTCAAGTTTGGACAATTTTGTGAATATGCGATGAAAATGCTCTAAGTAGACCGCAGATTTGTCGACCCTCACGAATAGTCATTAATTGTGATTAGAAATATATCAGATATGGAGACTAGATCTAACTTTACGGCCTTGATTACTTGTGAGATATCTCGAATCCTATGGGGGTTTCCTAACCCAATGAGAATTCTTCTGGGTATTGATAAGTGGACGATCAGCAGAAATTCTTATTGGACACTAGTGATAGATTGCATATCGGCGCGCTGGGGTTTCTCCGTGGTGATTACTTTACGCGGGGACAAATGGGAGAATGCATATACTCTGTGAATGCCCTAAATTAAGATAATGACAGCTTAGATATCTGGAAAACGAATTCTTCGAAGTTCAGCACAATCT
The DNA here is from genome assembly GCA_949987735.1 of Leucophora obtusa. Lineage (NCBI taxonomy): Eukaryota > Metazoa > Arthropoda > Insecta > Diptera > Anthomyiidae > Leucophora > Leucophora obtusa. The sequence continues at coordinate 158,224,579 of OX465296.1, forward strand.
GTAGCATAAATCTTTATTCCAATTCGCAGATTTTGTGAGGAAATCCTTATGGTCTAAGGTCGTAGTTTTCATGAGGTCCCCATGGTATTCGATTGTAATATGGCTTTTTGGCGGGCACCCATTCAACATAACACACCACTGAGTTTAGAGGTATAATAACTGATTTTTTTACCAATCGAATTGTTAGGTTGGTGCAGCCGAATTTTTGTTGAGCGCACTGAATTTTCTTCCAGCTGATTTAAACTGTTGTTTCTGCTAGTCTTGTATTGCCACAGCTTGAAACTATTATGAAAGACGTTCCAAATTTCATAGAAGTTTTTAGCAACAAACTCGTACAATTACTTCCGCACAATTTTATTTTTGTTATCCAAAGGTATAATTTTCGGCATAGTCGCTAATAAAAACGAACTCGAATGGTTGAAAAGTGTACTTCGTTGTCTTTAGGAATGCTGTTTGTTTCTTAGCGATAAAATTGTGCGGAAGTAATTGTACGAGTTTCTCGCTAAAAAATTCAAATCCAAATGAATCATTGAAAAAACTGGAGAGGCGTTGCAAAAAAGGGTGTTTTTTTAAGTCCGATAGAACTTACGAAAGGGTTACTATGATACTGCGCTCACTTTCTGACATTTATCATCATTACACTCTGGCAAACCATCATGAATAGATTGAGGTTTGAACAACGCTACCAAATTATCCAGATTTACTTTGAAAACCAGTCATCAATTCGCGCAACTTATAGACGCAAACTTGTCTGCAGCGATGAGGCTCAGTTTTGGCTTAACGAGTGTGTTAATAAACAAAATTGCCGCAAATGGGGTGAAACCAATCCACAAAAATCCACCATTACATCCAGAAAAATGCACCGTTTGGAGCTCGCGTTACTTTCAATGGAGATCGTTATCACACCATGATCAATGACTTTTTTTTTTGAAAATATAGATGACATTGATCCGGGCGAGATGTGGTTTCAATAAGATGGCGATGCGTCCCATACGGCGACCGCAAACATCGACTTATTGAAATCAAAATTTGGCCATAAGTTGATTTCGAGAAATGGACCTGTCAATCGGCCCCCAAGATCGTGCGATTTGACACCTCTCGATTATTTCCTGTGGGGCTGGATGTTGTTCAGAAGTAATTCTAAAAAAGCTGTAAAAATATACTAAAGGATACTTTGGAAGCAATGAAAGAAGTGATTTTTTAAAGTTGTTCAGAATAACTTCTAAAAAAGCAGTAAAAATACACTAATGGATACTTGTGAAGCAGTGAAAGAAGTAGTTTGTAAAGCATTACTTCCAATTTTTTTTGCTGGGTATATTGTAAAAATTAAAAAATTCAAAAATATTGAATTTAAACAAATTAATTATAAATATTAAAAAAAAAATTAATGAAATAAAAAAATTAATGTTTTTCGTTCGCTTTGAGATCATATACATATATTATATCTCTTTCTCTTTAAATTATTTTCAAATTAAAGAAAGATGATATAATTTTTGCAAGTAAATTAAAGAGAATAAAAATTTTAAAGATTTCGATAAGGCTAGCAGGACAGAATACGTATTTTTGGCTTTCGCTACAAAACCATCATCAGTGTCGTTTGCGTTGATGGATTAATAACACTGTTCAAGTTGTAAAATGGTACTAACGTGAAAACCATATGGTTGTGATTGGATGAGCCCCCTGACTACTACTCCCCCGATGAAAGTGCCAATTTGGCTCATTGGGAAAAATTTATGGCGTTTTTTTTTTAATTTCGGTCAATTCGTCAATTTTTGACCATTTTCAGCCCATTTAAGTCGCTTTTCCTGTATTCAAAATTTCTTGTGTTATCTTTATACGGCTCACAATTACTATTTCCACCATTAGAACGCACATTTCAACTGAAAAAAATCAAAATTTTTAGCCTATTTTCATGATTTTTGCCCATTTTTCATCGATTTTCCCCATTTTTGTGCTGTTTTTATGCGCTTTTTTGTAGTTCTTGCGCAAACTTATCGACATAATTCTTACCGTTTTTCCTTTTTACAATATATTATGCAATATTATTGCCATTTCAAGCAACTCAACACACTTTTTAAATACAAAAACCATCGTTTTTTAAGCTTTTTCGGTAATGTGCGTGGACAATTAAAAGGAAAAAAGGAAAGTGTACTTTTTTAATTATTTGGGTTTTTTCCGTTGGCTACCTGCATGATTTTTTTACACAAATTTTTTTTACACAAACGCACACGAATCAGGTATATAGTCACCCTTAAAAGATGCGCCAATTCATAAGTACCTCTCAGTAAAATATTGAAACTTACGTAGTATTTATAGATGTTCATTGATCGATTTTTGTCATTCAACAAGTGTCTCCGAACGCGTAAAGTACGATTTTTTTAAAGTGACCAAAAAGTAATAAAAGTATAAATAAAGTTTCCAGTTTGAAGTGATTAATTTTTACGGTAAAAAATGGATGAATGCCTGAAAAACTTCAATCATTACTGTTATATGTGCGGAAAGTGGACCATTATGTCGTCTAAGATAAAAATTACTGATGAAATTGCAACATTGTACGAGCAGTACTTCAATATTCCAGTGATTCGTAATGTTGACTGGGTGCCTAAAATAGCTTGTTCATCGTGTGTAGCACATTTGTATGATTGGCGAACAGGTCGACGGGAAAGCATGCCATATGGAATACCGATGATTTGGTCAGAGCCAGTCGACCACGAAAAAAACATGTGCTACGTATGTAAAAATAATGTTGTGGGTATGAACAGAAGAAAGGCGATGGAATATATTTACCAAAGTGTTCCGTCAGCTCAAACCACTCTTCCCCATTCTTCGCCAGTGCCAATCCCGAGAAAACCGAGTCCAACTGAAGAATACATCCCACCATCTTTTTTTTCGGAGCCAGAATCGAATTGTTCTTTGTATCAGCCATCAAATATTACGCCACCATGCAAACACATTGAAGTTACACAACAGCGCTTGAACATAATGTCAAGACAACTAAAGTTGTCACAAAATAAAACCATAATTCTTGCTCAACATATTAAAGCTGTGAACATCCTGTCACCAGAAGTTAAAGTGTTCGGTTCGCGTGGTCGACAGCATAAATTTCTACCGTTTTTTACTCGCAACGAAAACAATTCATTTACGTACTGTAATGATATCGATGGTTTGATGTCGGCCATGAATTACACGTACAATGCGGACCAATGGCGGTTGTTCATCGATGGATCGAAGAGCAGTCTCAAGGCTGTGCTGCTGTATTTCGATAATACAAAAAACTCTGTGCCAATTGCGCTTGCCGTGAAAACAAAGGAAACGTATGATTCCATGAAACTAATCTTGGATTCTGTGAAATACCATGAACATTGTTGGAAAATATGCGCTGATTTGAAAGTGGTTGCACTTATCTGTGCCCTTCAAACTGGTTATACTAAAAATATGTGCTACTTGTGTACGTGGGATTCGCGATATACACCACAGTACCAAAAACGAGATTGGTTACCGAGAACAAATCGTTTAATCGGGCAGCAGAACGTTATCCACGAGGAGTTGGTGCCGATGGATAAGGTATTGCTGCCACCATTGCACATTAAACTTAGGTTAATGAAGAATTTCATCAAAGCGTTACTGGTGCGTGGAAATAGATTGGCTTTTGGACGGTTGGAGTACATTTTTCCACGCTTGAGTGAAGCGAAAATTAAAGAAGATAAATAAATATTTGGAATTCTTTTTCCGCCAAACAAAGATGAAGTATTTTTGAAAGTTTTTATATAAAATCATATATTTATTTCAGGTGTGTTGAATGGCCCAGACATTCGCAAACTGATGAAGGATGAAGACTTCAACAATGTCCTTCAAGAGGAGGAACTCATCGCTTGGGATAGCCTGAAAGCAGTGATCGAAAAAGTTCTCGGCATTCATCGAGTGGACAATTGGCGTGCCATTGTTGATGATATGCTGCAATCTTTCGAAAACATCGGTGTTCGAATGTCGTTGAAAGTGCATTTCATGCATCACCACCAGGATCACTTCGAGCGTCAGTTGCCGTCTGAATCAGACGAGCATGGGGAACGTTTCCACCAGGTATCAGCACAGTTGGAACACTGTGGGAAAAAATTAGATTCACTTTTGGCAGATCTTTGCTGGAATTTGTTAATGGAATTGGAGGATAACGAATGATATTCCATTGCTTATTTCTCTATTTCAATTGCCAATTTAAATTGAATTACATTAATACGGAGAAACACGCATTTCCATTAATTTTTATACCGAAAAAATGTATTCAACCACAAAAAATTTATTTAAATCAATAAAAAACCCGAAAATCATCCGAAAAAGCGTAAAAAACGATGGTTTTTGTACTTAAAAAGTGTGTTGAGTTGCTTGAAATGGAAATAATATTGCATAATATATTGTAAAAAGGAAAAACGGTAAGAATTATGTCGATAAGTTTGCGCAAGAACTACAAAAAAGCGCATAAAAACAGCACAAAAATGGGGAAAATCGATGAAAAATGGGCAAAAATCATGAAAATATGCTAAAAATTTTGATTTTCTCAGTAGAAATGTGCGTTCTTATAGTGGAAATAGTAATTGTGAGCCGTATAAAGATAACACAAGAAATTTTGAATACAGGAAAAGCGACTTAAATGGGCTGAAAATGGTCAAAAATTTACGAATTGACCGAAATTAAAAAAAAAACGCCATAAAATTTTCCCAATGAGCCAAATTGGCACTTTCATCGGTGGAGTAGTAGTCAGGGGGCTCATCCAAACACAACCATATGGTTTTCACGTTAGTACCACAAATTTCGTGTTAAAAACTTGAACAGTGTAATTGATAATGGTCTACTTATGTTAATTGGGAAACATATAATAGTAAGGCATGTCACATACTTTAATTTCACTTGAAAGTGAAATGAAAGAAGTAATTCTAAAAACGCAGTAAAAATATACTAATGGATACCTTGGAAGCAATGCAAGAAGTGATGTTCTTGAAGTTGTTCAGAATTACATCTAAAAAAGCAGTAAAAATGCACTAACGGATACTTGTTAAGTAGTGAAAGAAGTAGTTCTTAAAGCATTACTTCTAATTTTTTTTGCTGGGGGTGCTCTAATATATATACACTGTTGGCTCAACACAAAATTTCTTACTTCAACAAAATGTATTCGTGTTTTTTGGCTTAAAATAAAATTTGTTACATTTAAGACATTTTCTGTCAAATTTATCAAATCTAAATTCAAATAAGTAATTAGGAATTATATTGAGTCATAAAATTTGTTCAAATTTAGGGTCACGGGACCCTCCCCGGGACTAGTCCACATTATCTAATGGTATGTAAGGGCACTCCAAAGGAGCAAACATTTTGTCCATTTTGCTCCATCCCGCTTAGTTTTCAAGATATGGGCCATTTTATGAAGTGGAAAATTTTTACTAAAAATTTCCGAGGGTCCAAGACATAACCCTTTTCGCGAGGGTATTATGTAGTTAAAGGTAGTCGAAATTTTCATCAATGTTACTCTATCTCTCTTAGTTTTAGAAACAAATAGCGCCATCTTGAAAACTTCGGATACTTTGGTGGCGCCATCTACCGGGTAATAACAATAACATGAAAATATTATATTTTAACAATAAATATTATAAAATTTAATGAATGGATTCTTAAAAATTAGTTTTAAATAATTTTGCAAATTAACACTCAAAAATAGATGAAAATAACTAAAATATTTGTTTCAATTAGTGTTTCAACTAAAAATTAGTCAAATCGATTTGAACCCCGTTTGACAATTTTTCTACTGACATATTATTTTAAGTGTAGTTATAAAATTCTAGGAAGTTTAAAAATGGAGTTTTACACTACTCTACACCAATTATGTTTTTCTAAAATGAGCAAGAGCCTGAGCAAACGTATTCCATAGCTATTTTTAAGTATTTTGTAATTTTTTTCAAGAAAAGTTAAATTATAGTTTATGCTACTAATTTAAAAAATTTACTATCAGAATTTTTTGTTTATATTTCCTTTAAACATAAAAGCACACAATGTCAAACATTTTCTATTTTTATTGTATGAACGTTGCACCGCATATTTCGTAATATTTATATTTTTTTTAATCATATTTGATGACGTTTCAAAAGTTTGACGGCAATAAACGTCTTTGACAATGAAGCATGAAAATTATAACAATTATTTAAACAGAGAAGACATTTGATACAATATGTAGATGTACTTTTATTACATTTTTTGTTATTGTATTTATTATTGTATTTAAAATATATACTAAATTAGCTTTTACAAGTTTTAATCTTACAATTTAAGTTTTTTTTTTTTATTTGCAAATAATTTTTTAATAAATAATTATTTCAACAATTATAGATAATTTTTAATTATTATATAAATGTTAACAGATTTGTTTAATTATTTTTTGTTTTATTATTAATTAATTAATTTTAATTTGTATTTTGTATTATTACATATTTTTAATTAATTACCTATTTTTGCCACATTTCGCTAATATTTGAAGGGGTTTGAAATTTATATTATAATTCTACTTTTAAATTTTTGAAATTTTTATATTAATTAAATTCTCTTTACACATGTTTTAACACCATTTTTTGATTACATTTTCATTTTTAACGTTTTATTCATATTATCCCGAATTTTACAACCGTCAGAAAAGCTATTACATTATATATTTTTTACAATTTTTTTCTTTTAATTTCCTAAATATTATACATATTTTCCATAGACTATCCCGTGAAATTCTTTTTTTTCGGTTAGTCGCGCCAAAGAATAAAATAACACTGAACTGAGCGCTAAGCTAGACAGACCTTTTTTTTTTGTTCTAAGCTTTACCGATTTTTGTTGATTCTATTCTAAAGTGGTAGTCTGTGCTCACTTTTACATACAAAGTTCCAATAGTATGGAAAACTACACTAATTGTGATTATTATAAGGGTGTTGAGAGTCTTTATTTGTATTAGTATAAAAAAAAGATTCGAATTTTATTCGATTTATTTTCATTTCGTTTTTCTTTTAATCTAAACAGAAATGCAACAAGTTGTTAAAAATTTAGCTTTTAGTTTACAATGTGATCAGTGCTTAACTTCAAATGCCGACAACTAATTACACGTATGAAAGTTAAAGTTCTCACTTGCAGTTTGTACTCTCTTGCTGAATGCAAAAACAAAGCTACTTATACAAATGCACCTTAAAAACTACACCAGATTCTAATTATTCGCGCTAATATTAGCAGTTTCACACCAGTAAAGTCTATTTATTCTGTCGTTTATCGGGGTTTTAGTTAAAATAGTGTTGCTTAATTATTTAGTTGCAATAGACCTCCCACTTAGTCCCAGACCTCTGTTGTGGACTGCATTGGCCAAACACTCACGTCTGCTTAAGATAGTAAGGCCTGATATAGAGAAACTGTGATATTTTCTCTCAAAAAAGAGCCACAGTTGTGGCCACCGAATTTGTTGCCAATCGAGTTTGGGCGGTTACGACAACTATGTCCGTGCATCAAATTTTATCAAAATATCTTAGACATATGAATATCAGTTTTTGTGTAATTTTATGCGGTTTTTGTGTAATTTTATGCGATTTTAAATAATTTTTAACCTACAGCTGTGTATTTTTGTTTGTTTTACTGTTGGCAACACTGTTCGCACACTACAGGTAGCAGAATAAAGTTATTTTATTAAAATTCGCTGCAGATATGTGGTTATGGAACTACATACCTGGTAATGGTAACTAGTTACTTTTCTTATTATTTCTGTATGGCTATATCGCGCAAAATAATAAGTTATAGTTGCACATCAGCATACGAAAAATCAAAAAAACATGTCGTTGCCTATGTTCTTACCAGTATTGACAAAAATAATGAGTCTAAAAACAGATTCTCCAAAAATAAGTTTTATAAAAAAAATATCTTTTTAGTATAATTTTTTATTTAATAATACACATTTGCTCGTGCTGCGAATCGAACCTGGGATTCCAGATTGCCAGTCGATAGCTCTACCATCTGCGCCATCTCGGCATGTTTATATCTGATAGATAAATACATATGTAATTGAACTGTTGCACACAAGTCGGCTTACTCGGCAACATACAAAAAATCAAACAATATATGCTAACATATATCCTTACCAGTGTTGAAAAAATATTGAGTCTAAAAATAGATTTAAAAAAATGTACAAAAAATCTAGATCACTACTTTATGTTTGCAATAATGATAAAAATAAGTCATTATTGGCAACGCATTATTTTTTATTTTGAAATAATGAAAAAAGTAACTTGTTATCAGTAACTCATTTTTATATGTTTTAAAATAATGCAGAAAGTAAGTCGGTGTCATTACTGGTAGTTCAAAAAATAATGATATGTCATTCCCGTTTTTGCACTAGGTTTTTAACAATTTATAGACAAATTTTCACATAAGTCATTTGAACCCATTAAAATTTCGGATTTAGGCATTAGTTGACTTTCATCCAGACTGGGACTGTATAAACCAGAAACCAAGCAACACTCAGCAGTGGGTATGTTTCAAAATGAACCAAGTAATGCGTTACGTTTCTGATTCTCTAAAGGCACTGTACTTATACTGAAAAAACACTGGACGGGACCAGGTTCTTAGTTGCGTTTCTACTACGAACAACTCTTTTTTAGACTTGGTTCATTTTGAAACACACCCTCTGCTGAGTGTTGCTTGGTTTCTGGTTTATACACTTTCAAAAATATTCCGTTATGACAACCGAATTGTCGACAAATTCGATCATTTATTGGTCCCATGAATAAATTAATTTTACACACATTTTTTTTTTTATTTTGACGGAAAGTTTGAGCCCATAAAAAGTAAGTGTTAATTAAAATTTGTCTCCTCTACAACATACACAAAATCTCCTAAAAGTAGCGGGAACTAGACCTTCCTTGTGATTGAAGATTTTGTGCATACATATCTTCTAAAGAACCATTGAAAATTAATTGCACTTACATTTGATGATGGCCTTCTCTTATATGATTTTTAATATCCATTGCCACGTCAAAAGAGTTATCAGTGTATTGTAAACAAAGTATGAGTATTAACATGTCGTCAACAGTTTTTCTTTACCTTCGTGTGTAAAGGGGTTGTAAAATTGGTTTTTTGTTTTTGTATTTTTTGTTTTGTTTCTAAAACTTGTATTAGATAATTTTTGTCTAGTATATGTTTTAATATGGGTTCAGGTAATTTCTTTAGTTTGTATTTATTGCTGTTATATTATTACTTTCAGATTCACTTAAATAACAATTGATGCATTTTATTAACCAGTTTTAAATGGCTATAATTGGGCTTAAATAAAAGGTGATAATAAGATGCATATAACCTTGACAAGAGACATTGTCAGTATGTTGCTAGCAACATTCTACGTTTTCCCAACTGAAGTAAGGAATTAGAAAAAATAATAAGAAATATATGAATGTTGTTTTAGTTTGACTCTAGATCATAAATTAATATCACTTTCTGTTTAAATTATTTTCAAATCAAAGAAAGATGATACAATTTTTACAAGTAAATTGCAAAGAATAAAAATTTTTGAAAGAATTCGATAAGACCAGCAAGGCAGAATGCGCATTTTCGGCTTTCGCTACAAAGCCATCATCAGTGCCTTTCGCCTTTGAGTAGGTTAATATTTTGATAATTCTAGTAAATCAAAACGTATTAATTAAACATTTTGTTAATTTTTGAAAACCCTTTACATTTTCTATTTAAAAATTAATTTTAACTAAGTTTATAAGTAAACCCTTTAGTTAGTGCCTAACATTAATGCGAAAATTTATTAAAAAAAATAAATAATTATATAAATTTGTAATATTTATTGTTACTACTATTGTTACAACTCGCTCAAACTTTGTTCCTTTTATTGTTCGAGAAGTCGTGCAAGACAAATGAAAACATGTTGGTAAAATTTAAAACGTTCAATTTATTTTATTTTTTTAATATTTTTTTAATAATATTTCAAAACATTTTTAGTGAACAAATAATTAAAATACAATAAAAAAATGTTAAATTGTAATAGAAAATAACACAATAAAAGCAAAATAAAGTTTGGTGTTGATAACAACAATTTATATTTAACATGTTGCAATGAAAGTTTTTTATGTAAAAAAATGTTTTAATTGTTTTCCAAGCAACACACATACCCAGCAAAAACAGACATTACCGACTAATTAAGCAAGTAACTAGCACACAAAGGGTTTCACTACTTACCGGGCTATTCACTCGCAACATTACTTTTGTTCGCGATGTCCAAAAATGCATGGGTGGTCATTACCCTCTCGCTTACAAAAAAAGTGCTAATAACTAGTTACCCATAGTGAAAGAATAAGTAGTTACTCACAAAGAAATATAAGTGGTTACTCAGAAATAAGGAATAAGTGGTTACCCTACATTGTAAAATAATTGGTTATATTGGCAAAAAAAAAAAAATTTTAACTTGGAAAATTTCCTATTTAGTTAAAAACAAATTTATAAATAAAATATTAATATAAAAAAGACTTAATCAGTACTTATTTAAGCAATTACCAGTAAGTGATTACTTTGAACGAATATATAAGTACTTCTATAACTTATTATCGGTAAGTCATTATTTTGTATTTTAAAGTTATGCAAAAGGTAATGACATATCATTACTTGGTAATCCGTATGGTAATGACCTGTCATTACCATGTTTTTGCTGGGTAACAACAAAAAACGGTGAGTAAGAAAAAATCTCTAGTAAAATTCTAGCTCACTCTTTGGCCACACAGCCAGCAACAAAAAACCGTAAAACAGTGTTGCCACCAGTGAAACAAAAAATTATGAAATTACACAAAAAATTATAATTTTTTATTTTATTTCAATTAATTGAAATCCCCAAGGTCTAGTATGTATATTATACATAAAATAAACTCTCCTGATGAAAGTGGGGAAGAATAAAAATATTTTGTACTCATTTGAAATTTCGCACTGTAAATTTCGACTCCAAAGTTTTGCCATCTTTCTATTTATACACTGTTTTTTAAAGACAGCATTTTTGTCACCTGTAAAGTGCAAAACCTATTTGCATTTTTGAACTAAAATTTTGCATTTTTGCAATACCCTGGTCTTGGTTTTTGCCGTCTACAAAAGCAAATCCAGGCCAATTTTTCTGAAAAATAAATGCAATAACTTTTTTAAGGCTAAAATGGCGTCCTTTTAAATTTTAATATAAAAAAAAAATGGTAAATAGTATTTATGTTTTTCATTCAGATGCATTGCATGCAAAAATATTACCTACTTGATAATTATTCTCTCCCATGCCCCTCAAATTTTAACCATTTTTATTTAAATTTAACCAATTTTTCTCTGAGTTCAAAGCTGGGATTTAATAACAAAAAGCTGGAGAAGATTGTCCAAGGCGTTCCTATTGTGATGACATAAGTCCTTTTTAATCCTAGATTTAAATGTCGGCTAGACAGCAAAAATTGTAAAAATTTCATCAAAGGAATTAAATATGCTAAAAATCCCAAACGTATTTAACAAATTGTGAAAAATAATCCGCTGCAGGCATGTCCCTATCCGGATTTCATTCTTGCCTAAGGAAATCGTCAGGGGACGACGTTTTTAGAATTTCTGTAAATATTTGTTAAGTTAAATTACAAACTCAATGAGAATTTTTTGTTCTCGTCTAGGAGCGTTATTAAACATTTAAAATATCAAAGAAAAAACAAAAACAACAACAGAAAATTTTCCACAATTTGCTTTGTCATCTTCCAATGTACTACTCTGTTGTTTTGACAGATCTAGCAATGTAGTGACATCCATTCATGTAGAAACAACAATAGAGAACAATGTTTTCTAAAGTGTCAGTAACATTTAAATTTGCACAAGCACTTGCATATTAGTTTTTTAATTTTATTTTATCGGGATATACATTAATTGCATCAAAGGAATTAAATATGCTAAAAATCCCAAACGTATTTAACAAATTGTGAAAAATAATCCGCTGCAGGCATGTTTGTAAATTTTTTTTTCATGTTTGTAAAATTTTGTTTGTTTTCTTCAATTTTTAAATTACTGATATCAACAAATTTTCTTTTTGAAAATAAAAATACATATAACATTTTCACAATAAATTCCCGATATTTTTTTTTTTAATTTCATACGATTCTGTTGAAGTCTAAAACATGTTGGATTTACAGAATTCTAAAATATTTTAATTTTGCTCCAACTTGCTGCGTTAATAAAATTTTTGTCTGGTCAAAGCCCAGTATCATATTAACTACAGCAAAAAAATCAGAGATTAGAAAATAACAATCATAATGAAGTAAAAATTTTCCACTCTTTCGCTGCATTTTTAAATGGTCTTGCAAATCAAGAGAATTTTTAAAAGAAGCTTGTCAGTATTTTCGCATAAAATAATCAAAAGACGATATTTTAAACAAAACAAAAAAAAGAATAAATAGCACTATTTTTATTTCTTCTAAATTGGGTTTAGTGTTGAAAAAACTTACAAAAGTAATTCACCAAAAACTGGAGATTTCTGGTAAAGGTTTCCTAGACAAACTCGTTTCGTCTAACTATCGACTAATTTTTATTACCTTTTAAAAATATACGGAAATTTCTGTTAAAAGTGAAATTACACAAAAACTACACAAAAATGTCAGTATTCAAAAATTATACAACGAATGTGTAAATAGTCCCGTTTTTGAATAATTATTCAAAAAGTGGCAATACTGCCGTAAACGCTCTAATTTCTTTAGGGTGAACCTTCGAAAAAAATGGCGAAAATATTTAAGTTATTGTAGTTTGTCCAGATCATTGTAGGGTTAAAATGGGATAAATTATGAAAATCTTAAAAAAATTACTCTTTTACTTTTACTCTAGTTTCATTTCTAAGATCTACAAATATTCAGATATAAATTTTTGTCTCTCTTAGATTATGCTATCCTAGTCCCAGGTATAGCCAAAGATGGGAGTTTTTTTTTAACTCTTATTTTGAGTTTTTAAATTTTGTTCAACGAAATATAAAAAAAGTGGTGAACACATAGAATTTTTTTTAACTACTCCTCGGAAAATAATTCTACTGAAAATTACACATATCCCTCTTTTAATTTAGTAGTGAGGCGTTTTAGTTTTGAAAATTTTAGACAAGTGTCATTTTGGCCAATAACTGATATAAGCTGTATACGTTGTATACACTCACAATATTTTATCCTTAAAAACAACCTAAAATACATATTAAATTAATTGAAAACACAATTAACTGATTTTTTATTATATTCAAACCATTTTGCTATTTATTTCCAAACATTGTTTAGACAACCCATAAAAGAAATAAAAATAATTGAAATGTCTATTAAAACAATTATCAATTTTTAACTGACAAAACGTAAAAAAAACGATTTTGTGGTTTGTTTTTTCATATTCGAAAGTTTCTGTTTTTGTTTGGATTTTCAAAACACTACACCATACACAACAGACACGTTCATATTTTTATTGGCTATGTTTGTGTGTATGAGTAAAGAATTTCTTGTAATTTGAATTGAAATAATTTTGTATATAAACAAACTATTTTAACAAAAAAGAAAACCGAAAAAATTTGAATTTTTTGTGTTAAAACAGAAAACAACGAAATTATTTAAATTATTTTTTCTAAAAATAGAATATTAGACTGAAAACAACAACTCGATACATATTTTTTTCTAGTTTGTTTTTTATTGGTTGACGAAAAAAGTTAAAGTATATGTTTCAATGTATTTTAATTGATTCTTCAATTGAAAACAAACTTTACCTATTACATTTTAAATAAACCTCAATCGGCTATGGAAAATATATTGTGAGTGAACGCATCAACGTTAAGTATTTAAAAAAAACTTATTTTAAAAATTATTAATTTAATAAAAACAAATTTATGTAAATACTCTTAACTTAATTTTATTAGTTCTAGATTAGATGTCCGTCTGTGAGGGATGAAATATTGTCTGGCTTCCATTTTCTCTCCAGGTAGAAAGGGATGAAAATATAAAGAACTGAAAGAAAATAAATACAATATATTTTAATATTCCCGTAAATAAATTTATATTTTATATTATAAAACTTACCTTATTATTTTAATAATTCAATTAAATATATAACCTTTTCCGTATTACGCGTCTTTACTCTTTAGCGTTGTTTTATGACTAAGACAAGAGAAACTATGTTCTTCTCATATTCTTTCACTAGAAATTTCTAAACAAATGCGTCGTACACACATTCTTCTTTACTTCGTACACATACACACTTGAAAATTGAAGTATTTGTAACAAAATTCAAAATAACTGCATAAAATAAATGTTACTACAATGTAGTAGTTTTTCAAGTTTGTTTAAAAAAATAACTGTCTAAAACATTAAAAAATTTTGCTCTAAGTAAATTAACTGCAATTGTAGTTAAAATAACTACAACCGCATTACTACACAAATAACTGTTTTGTAGTAACTGCAGAACTTTTCTGAGTGTATCCTCGAAAATAAACAATAATCAAGAGTGAATTTAAAGTGATTTCAGTTATAAATTTCAATTACATTTAGAATTAGAAAATGTTTTTTGTTAAAATTTTGCAAAAAAAAATTACCTGGGTTAATGTAGAGATACAACCTTGCGGTTTGTTCTGCGTTCAAACCAATCTTATGGGCTACAATGTATTCGATTATTGGTGACATGCCATAACCCCATAACCGTAACCGTAGATACCAATTGAATTTTGTTTTTCTGCTATGGCGATATGGTTACGGCTATGGCGATATGGCACGTCTAATTGAACCTTAAGGGAGTAATTCTTTGTGATGTAATGAAGGAAATGATTCATTAAGAAGTCATTCCATTTATTTTTGCTGGGATAGTATTTAAATTCAAACTGTAAAGGAAGTATTACTCTAAATTTTATAAAAAAATAAAAATAGTCAGCAAATTTAAAAATTGGTATAAACTAAAAAAGAAAGACTTTTCGATTTTCTCGAGTTACTCGATTAATCGGCCAAAATCCCTCGAGTTATTCTGTACCTACGCGAAATTGTCCATTTGAAATTAATCGAACAAGTTTCTGAAAGAAATTCATCGATTAATCGAGTAACGGTTAATCGATTGAAAACCCCAGTGAATACTCAACGAAGAGAAGATCAAAGAGATGACTTTGGATTTGTCTAAAACATTATGATTAGATTTGGCTGTATTGCGGCATTTGTGATCTAAATACATGGAATATAAGCCACACTTGAGGACATCCACAAACCGTTGTTCCTACAGGAGTAGACTGAAAAATTAGCCATGGTAGAAATCCAAAATCGTTCATAAAAGGCCCAAATCATGCGAAATTTTCCATCACATAGTGGATATGAAAGTATATTGGACCATCCCGTAACACCAGTTTTGGAAATCTTCCAGTACGCGCTCGAGAAGAAGGTGACAATTATGGACGAATATAGCACAAGGGAAATTGTTACCTATATCCCATAAAAAGACCAACACGGAAAGTCTGCAAAGAGTCAAAAGCGAGTTGTATGCAACACTCAATGTGATAGATACAGTATAAAAAATAATGCCAAATAAATAGAAAACTTATGATTTATAATAAAACAAAAATATTTTGCTTCATTTAGGTATAACCACCCAGCAAAATTGTCGAATGCAAAGAACCGGTTTTAGAACAACTTGTTCTTGCATGCAACCTGTTCTAATTTATGTTCTATCATCGGTGATTTTTGTTTGAGTTTGTCCCAAAAGCAATAGGTTATGTTCCTCCAAACTAGAACAGGTTGCTTTGGAACCGGTTCTAGAACCAATTATAGAACCGGTTCTGCGACAGTGAGGCCTTCCATTTTGACTTCTAGGAATCAGTTCTAGAACCTGTTCCACGTAACCGGTGGTAAAAACACCTATGCTAGAACAGATTCAAAGGCAACCAGTTCATAAAAATTTTGCTGGGTAACATTTTACATACATTTTTCTATTCATAGCCTGGTATATTGGCTGTAGATAAAAGGAGTAAATCACAAAACCAACTTATAAATTTGGTCCCAAAAAGAAAATTATTTAATTTTTTTTGTAGTATGATAGAAAACAATTTTTTGGGAGGCTACCCAAAATTTCAACTTTTGCAGCTGCAACTCAAAATATATCAATTTGAAAATAAAAAACCTACCCGGGTATGTGGGTGTAGACACAAGAGTAGTGCTGGTAAATTCGATTACTTTTGAATACTCGATACTACTCGATATTTTTGATTTGGATACTCGAAATTGAAATTTTTAAAAATTTGTTAGTAAAATACTTTGAAAATATTTACGTTAATTTAATACTTAACTTTATAAACATATTTTTAAACTTTTTCACTAACCATTAATTGCATTTTTCATAGTTTTTTTAACATATATTTTTAAAATTTTACTTCTGATTTTTTCTTTTAGCAGAGTTGTAGTTTTGTGATAAATATTTTAGCGGAGTCACATTTTTGTGGTAAATATATAAGCTGAGTCACATTTTTATATATTTTGTCTATCTGAAAATATCGAGTAGTAGTTTTGAGTATCGAGTACCCAAACAAAAAGACAAATACTCGATACCCACTACTCATGTTTTTACCAGCACTACACAAGAGTTAAAAGAGGGATAAAGTGTAATCAGTAGAATTATTCTTCGAGGTGTAGTTTAAAAAACTTCATGCGTTGCCTCCTTTTTTATATTTTGTTGAGCAAAATTAAAAAAAAACTCAAAATTAGTTTTGCAAATTTATAAAAAAAAGTCCCGTCTTTGGCCATACCTGGGACTAGATTAGCATATTCCAAGAGAGGCAAAAATTTATATCTGAAAATTTGTAGATCTTGAAAATGAAACTAAAGTATAACCCTGTAAGTTTTTGAATATAATATTTTATTTTTTTTAAGATTTTCATAATTTATCTCATTTTAACCCTACAATGGTCTGGGGTAATTACAATTACTTAAATATTTTCCACCCGATTTTGCATTTCTATGCATTACTAGAAAGGTAGTTCAGTCTAGATTATGGTTTTATTCAATTTTCTATAAATATTGCTATTGGGCCAGTATTTTTGAAAAAAGCCAAAAAAGCCTTAATTCGCAAGTTGAAAAATAAGGTCCAACCTAATGGACATAAATATATGGATGCATGTACGGAGATTAATACATCCATGCATAGAAAAGCATGCATGTTTATGAGAATGCACGAACATACATGAAACCTGTATAGATCCATATATGTAGATTTTTACTAGAGTTGTAAAAGTATTGAGTATTCCGGTACTGAGTACTCAATACTGACTGTTTTTTTGAGTACTCAATACTAAAACGGTACTACTCAATACTTTTAAAGATGCAATTTTCCGTAGAAATGTGTATTTTTCGTATAAAAATACAACTCTAAAAATATTACTCTAAAAATACAGCTCTGAAAATACAACTCTATTTGTTAAGCAAAGAAATTTGTAACGAATTTTTGTGAAAAATTATTTAATTAATTTATTTAAAATGTTTTAAACTAATTAAAATGTAAATAACAATAGTTATTTAACACGTGTATGTGAATTGTGATAATTTTTCCTAATAAATACGAATTCATAACATTTTTATATTAAAAAAACCGTTAAAAGTATTGAGTAGTATCGAGTACTCAATTGAAAAGTATTGAGTAGTATTGAGTACTCAAAAAATACCGAAATTTCACAACTCTAGTTTTTACCTACGAACAGGGATGATAAACTTGGTACTATATAGTACTTTTTATGGTACTATTTCTTTCTTTCTATTAGAATCCCAAAGGATTAAATTAAAATTAAAATTTTTTGAATAAAAAGTAAAATATTCACGGAAACGTAATTAATTCAAAGAAACTTGTTTTAAAATTCTACAAAAAATAATAAAAATTAGTTAATTAAAGAGGAAATCTTTAAATTGTTGTGATTTTTGTTTACCACACTTTTATCGAACTTAGTTCAGTTTACACTGAAAAATTGCCCACTTGTTTTACAACCTTATAAGCTTTTCCAAGGAAATTTAACCCAAAATAATTTTAGTTTGTTGATTATTTTTTTATTTGAGTCATTCGAGACATACCAGGGAGCTTTAACATGGCTTTAACCTCTGAAATACACGTATCAATATTTAGGGTTCGTTCCTTAAAATTTTTTTTTTACTTTTCTAAATCATTTTTATATAAATTTCTGGACCATTAAACTTCAACGACTCTTATATGTATTCGTCCAAAAAATTATAGTATGCTGATTTGACAAAAAAATTTCATACCTCAAAAAATATGTGTTCAAATTAAACCCTTTACAATCTTTAAATATCTAAAATCTAAAAAGCCCACAATTTCGAAGTTTGTTATGAATGATAATTTATATTTTCTTTTTTTTTTCAAATGTGGTTTTGTTTAAATTAAAATGTGGGGGTATGACCTAATACATTTTCAGCACCACTGATGTACATACACAAAATAAAGGAAATCATAAAGATAAGTATGAACAGATGGAATATTTATTCCATTATTTATATTATAGGATACCATTTTCCACAAATAGGTAGCGCTTTTCTTCGGTTAGCTGCGCCAATAACCAAACCCATTTGAAAACAATCAGCAAAACTATACAGTAACTAAAATTTAGTAGATTTAACAGTATTTTGTGCTGTTTAAATTTAACTAATATTTATTGCCTTGAGTGTATGTTTTATAATTTTGTTTTTAGTTTTAACTAAACATTTTTTTATTATTAGTAGTTCCAAATTTAGCTTATTTCTGTAATTAACACTTTTATTAGAAAAGGAGTAAAAAGGTTAAAGTCGGGCAAGCCGACTATACAATACCCTACACCAGTCTGGTTAAAAGCCAACTAATGTTTGGATCTGAAATTCGAATGGGTTAAAATGGGACTTGTGTCAAAATGTTCTATAATGTGAGTCAGCGAACCAAATTTCATTAAAATATCTTAATATTTGCGACCTGCAGTTTGTAACCAAGCCAATTTTTGGGGGACCCTTATATGGTCACTAGGTCTAAACATGGACCGGTATTAACCAAAATCAATAGGCTTCGTCCTTGGCCCAACATAAGTCGGTGTACCAAGTTTCATCAAAATATCTTTATATTTGCGACCTGTAGAGTGCACACAAGAATGCATGGACAGACAGACGGACGGACGGATGGACAGACGGACATCGCTAAATCGAAATAAAAAAAATTCTGAGCCCATCGGTATACTATAAGTTGGGTCTAGGACCAATATTTTTTTGTGTTACAAATATCAGCACAAACTTATAATACCCTGACCACGTAGTGGTGTAGGGTATAAATATTCACAGTTTCAATGCGTTTAGCATAGGTTTTGTAAATTTTTGTTTATTTTTATTTTCTTAGCTAACAAGATTATTTTAAAATAATTTTCACGAGAAAATCGATTGTTTATTATATTTGTATATTGTTAATCTAAACCTTTAATGGGATCATAGTTACCAGAAATTTGGAGGCATTCCCCGTTATACCAATTTTTTATATTTTACAAACGAAAAAACAAACGTATTATACCCTATACGACAAAGTATTTAGGGTACATATATTTTAAATTTGAATATATTTATTAGGCGATTGACTAACAACTTTATTTTGTGCATACAATTTGCAAAACAAATGAATGCAAACTCTATAAAAAATGTAGAAACCGAAATAGAACTCATTTCTAACAACAAATTTATTTTACACTGAAAGAATTTTTGTTTGAAGTCGGAGCACTCAAAAACTGGCCTTTTCAAAAAACCGGCCTCTTTAAAAAACCGGTTTTCGGTTTAATCGAAAAATAGGTTTTTCTAAAAACCGGTTCCAATTTTTGAATAAAAAAGCGGTTAATCAGCTTTTTTCGGTTTTTTATTAAGACTTAAGTTTTAGCTATTTTAATTAATTCTAATATGTATTACCAGTTGTATAAATAATGTTATGGCACAATTGAAACGGTTTTGGTACTTTTTTGCCATCATTTTGGCATGAAATACAATTTCCCAAATACCATCACTGATACCAAACATACTAAACCACAGTATACTGGATAGTAGGATAACATGGTTGCATTGATCATGCACTTGTATTATTGACAGCAAACGGTTTAACTTTTGATGTTTACAAAATACATAACTTGTAGTCTACACGAGACATCGATTTGTTCAACTAACGAACAATTTCTTGTTCGCCCATGAATTTGTCTCGTGTGGACCACTCTTGTTCATGTTTTGTTCTTGTTCAGACAACGTTGTCAGCACAATTGTTCTCACAACTATGTGCAACAACAACCACGATGCCAGATCTAATTTTTACTTAGTGGCATTACTAAAAAATAAAGAAAAAAAAGAAAATGAATAAAGTAAATAATTTGTATTATTATTGAATTTAATGCAATATACGTTTTATTATTGGAAAAAAATTAGTGAAAAACACATTGAAAACATGAAAATAAATAGTTTCGTTTGTGACCTACTCCAACAAAAAACAAAAAATAATGAATTGCCATTACGTATTCTCCACCCAAAACAAATGGACAAATTTTTTCCCGTTATTCTGCTGACTATTAGTTTTTGGGCAAACAAATCAATTTCTCGTCAAGACGCTAAGTAAGAAAGCAGTAACAAGACGATAGCATTTCTTTCTAACTATTGTCAAACAACAACAATGTAAAAAGAAGATGGATTTGACTTCCATATTGGAAAAACAACACACATAGTTAACTTACGATGTATGTTCTGTGATACTACAGACTCGTCCATACATACACCCAAAAAATAAACAGGGTGAAATCACATAAAATAAGTGCATAAGTTATCTAGTTTTAGTATGTATGTATATATTATAGCTCTACCCAAGTTTTTTGTATAACTTATATAATATGCTTGGTAAAACAATAAGGAAACAAAAACTAACAATAACTACAAAAAAAAACTTGCTAAATATTTCTTATTCTATTTTTGGAACTGTTAGCAATAGTTTATTAAAGTTATGGTGTATTTTATTTATTGATTTAAATTACATTATTTAGTTCTTTCCATCCTCTTATTAAAACAATTGATTACTTTAGTTATTTCTTTATTTTGTTTTATAATTATTACAAATATATTATATTGCACGCTTATTATATACAATATAATGATTCAAATAATCAGAAGCCTATATCAAGGGGCTTGCTGTCGGATTCTACACGATGGCCTGCTTTCTCGCAATATCGAGGTCGGCACAGGAGTTCGCCAAGGGTGTGTAATGTCACCACTACTGTTCAATATCATGCTAGATATTGTTATAAGTCAAGCAATGATCGAAAACAGAGGTATTGTTTGGGGGTTCCACGAAAGGTTAAAGGACCTCGAGTATGCAGATGATATCTGCCTCCTCTTCCACAGCTATTCTGATATGTCAATGAAGCTTCAGAAACTATCGGAAATATCAACAAAAGCTGGGCTAAAAATTAACATCAGCAAGACAAAGGTTATGAGAATTCGGTCAGAAAACACAAGTCCCTTTTTGATTAATAACGAAACTCTAGGGGAGGTAGACTCCTTTTGTTATCTTGGGGCTGTTATTAACAATACAGGAGGTTCAAGCGCAGACATCTCAAGTCGAATTAAAAAGGCAACTCAATATTTTGGACAGCTCACTAGGGTGTGGAAAACGTCTTCTATCTCGCGTCGTGTTAAATTGAACATATTCAACTCAAGTCAACATTGCTATACGGTTGTGAGTCCTGGAATGGTAACTCTAAAGATATGCAGTCACTACAAGTGTTTGCAAACAAATGTCTTCGTAGAATACTACGTGTTTTTTGGCCACAAACCATCTCGAATAAAAACTTGTGGCTTGAAACTCGACAAACACCAATAGCCGTAGAAATTCGAAAACGAAAGTGGAACTGGATTGGGCACACCATCCGTAAAGGAACATCAGATATTGCTAGAAATGCTATCGAATGGAACACACAGGGAAGCCGCAGACAAGGTCGACCAGCTCATACATGGCGCAGACAAATCCAAACCGAAGCTATTAAAATGCGAAAAACCTGGCCCGAAATCAAAAGCATTGCGATGGACAGATCCGAATGGAAGAAATTTGTTGAGGCCCTATGCTCCTTATAGGAACGATGGGAATATATATATATATATATGAATGTTAAAGAATGGTCTAAAATTTAAAAGTAAATAACTAGCATTGTATGAAGGGAAATTCCCAGTTACATTAAAATGAGTACCACGAAACGCAAATCTTAAAAATATCTTCTGAATTCGTTCAATTCGACCTGAATGGACTATACTATGGGGGTTTCAGACGAAAGTACAATACTCAATTTTTGATCTTACGAAAGATTTATATAAGGCTTTAACTATGAAAGGATCATTAAAATCCTTGCAGTTTCTTATTACAAAGGACCCCGCAGAGTAGGCTTTGAGAATAATGTAGTCGAGATGGGATAAGAAAGTAAGTTCAGTGTCCAGAACTACATCAATATCCAAAATCTCATTCACAAACTCCAGAACGACATAACATACATATATAGTAAGGATGTAAAATACGATTACGAATACTAGATCTACTGAAAGCCATTTTAAAGCATTTGTGAATATTCAAGGGTAGGTGATGGAGAACACGCCATGCTTTATATTATTTAGATCATATTGCAAAATAATAGTATCACTGACAGACCAAATATCTTCAAGTCATCCGCGTATAATAAAAATTTGGAACCAACCATGCAAAATCCAATATCATTTATATAAATTAAAAATAACAATGGGCCCAAGAAGCTACCCTGGGGGTACACTAGATGAAGCAATATAAGTCTAAGACACGTATTGATCAATAACCACAAAATATATTCTGTTTTCAAGATATTGTTACGAAATTGATTAGTCTAATATAGAAAATTCTATAATTTTGGAAGAAAAAAAAAAAAATGTCCCGGGAAACCTGTCAATCTGGCGGCACTATATTTAGGTATAATGTAAAGTGTTATAAAGCTAGTACTCTGGGTGTTTCCGGAACTCTCTACCAGCACGGAAGTAAAACTATTAAAAGGCTGCCACATTACAAGTAGATTCAGATACGTATTAGCGATTGTGGGGTTCAGACAGGTTTTAGTAAATAGCTGTATTAAAATCGTTGGTAAACTTGTGTGTGTATTATACAGTTGTATGTAAATAAAGCGTTTAATAGATAAGTATATAAGCTCTAAATCCAATAAAATGTGTGTGTTATTTTTCTTGCAATAGAAAAGAACCCGGTTTATTTAAAGGAAATAAACCAACGTTGTTGAAAGGTTTAAAACGTAACAATATGAAATAATGCAATTCACAAATATCTTCTGAAACCCCATTTGCCACAAAAGCCTTACATAAATCCGTAAAAACCACATCAATTTGACTATGCTCTTCAAAAGCAGAAATGAAAGCATTATTAAAAACTTTTAAGTTTGTAGTTGTAGAACGATCAGAGAAATACCCGTGTTATTCAGGGCATAAGAGACTTTTAACACAGAAAATAGATTATTTTTAATAATATGATCAAAAAATTTTGAAACAGTAGACAATTTAGAAATAGGTAGGCAATTGCAAATGTCAGATTTTTTACCACTTTTAAAAACAGGAGTAACATAAGCAGTTTTCAATCTGTCGAGAAAACAACCACTAATCAGAGATAAATTAAATATATACATATTTTAGTGGGTTAGATAAAAATAGCTCACAATTCTGAAAGAAAAATGCTGAAAACCCATCGATTTCTCTGCCACAAAAAGATTTTATTCCCTTTATACCATTTATAGCATCTTTTCTGATAACTGATTTAACCCAAAATCAACAATAGGCTGAATAGGATTAACCACACTAGGTGTTAGAGAACTATTAGAATTCATTTTAAAATTAGATTTAAAAAAGTTGGAAATATTAGAACCAGAATTTGCGACAGTATCTCTGAGAAACATTGTCGAAGGTTACGACGAATTCGATTTTTTTCAGAAATGCTTAGGATTACTTCTTTTGGACTTTCATAATTCAAGAAATACATATTGTTTGTATAGAAATTTATCAAGCAAATTAAACTCTCTCACATAATGCTCATATTTTACTTTATATTCATCATTACCATTAGATTACAACTTAATCCCTTGGTGTACCATGGAAGCTTATGAATCTGTCGCGGCACTTGAGGAGCAGAGTTTTTAATTTCATCATTAATACTAACAGTAAATAATTTATAACAATCTGAAGACACTTTTCCTCGAAAAGGGTATTCCAGTATTCCAATGAATAGCACGTATTACCACCTCCAACTCACTATAGCTACAAGCTTTAAAATTATAAAAATCATTGTCATAATCACTTTTAGACAAGTATTTATTGTCAGATAGTTTTTAAACCAAATTGACTTGATACATATCAGAGACCAGCAAAATCAACTTTTTTCTTGATTTAATCATGCACTAAAATTTTTATTCACATTTAATCGCTCAACAATATTCAATGTTGAATAAAATCACTATCATGAAAGCGTAGTTCGGATCAGTTTGAATCGTCTGTCGAACATGTTTTATTCACATTTAATCGCTCAAAAAACTCACTGTTGAATAAAATCAGACTGTTGAATAAAATCAGACTGTTGAATAAAATCAAACTTATCGAATATTTGAACTCACGTGAATAAATCAAAGTATTATGTAGTTTTTTATAAAATAAAAAAAACATTTTATTGTTTTATCTTTTTTTATTTGGTTGCAATCATGAATAAACACATACGCGATCATTTTTGTTTTTTCTGATTTTATTCTACATCAAAATAATCATCGTTGATCCGATCGAATATGAATGAAATGAATGGTATGAAAGTGAATGGTATGAAAGTGACAAATGATTAAATCAACGACGCATTGTTTGATTTAAAATCAGCAACGAATATGTGTATTTGAGTATATTCGGCGCTTGAACAAAAACAAATGTTTATTCTGGTGTTAATTATGTATGATGATTTTGCAATCAGCAGTTGCAGTTCTCTGATACATATCCGTAGTTACCATAGGAAATTGACAATGAAATAATTAAAATTTCATATGATCAGACAAAAAAATTAAATCAAAAATTCGATTTCATCTCTTTCTAAAATAATTTGCTTTTATTAAAACGAGACTTATATTTATATAAGCACCCAAACGTGCTGTATCGGAACCGACGTCTTAAAAGATCTGGTGTTCGAAATCTTCCTATATTCCTGAGATCCACATTGGTCATTCAGGGTTTATTGACACTTCTTATGTGGCAACAGAATTTCCTAAGTTTCGATGTTAAGGTTATACCGTCTAAGATCGGTTGACAGAGCTTCGTTAGCGAAAACAGGGAACACCAAGTCATCTCTGGACAGTGGGTGAGGTTCAAATTTGAAAAAGGATTGGCTTTGTGTACAAATGGATTTACTACTTGTACTCGCATCACTTTCTCTTGCTCCCCGAGACTTAAAAAATAATCAATTAGATTAATTTCGTGCAAATGATTAACATTGGTAAGGATGCAATTCATATCAAATCATAAAGACCAAAAAATTTTACAACGACACAAAGATTGTCCTCGCCATGAATCCTAGCTAGATGAACCACATTATCTACATGAGCTTTATAAGTTTCATAATCACTCCTTGGAGGAATATAAGATATACATACCAACAATTTCTGCGTACCATTTATGGAAACGCAAAGTTGGCCCTATGTTCCGTATAAGAACTACGGGAACTTATATATATATATAAGTTGGCCAAGAGCAAGATTCGAATCATATAAACTGATCACAGTACCTACAATTTTTTTCTTAACTGCTACATGTACACCACCAACTATATAGTCTCGTTAGTTAAATCTGGATCGCAATCTTTACGAAAGACTTGATATTGGTGAATATCGTAAACTTCTCCATCAAGAAAAGCAGATTTTAGCCAAGATTCTTCTATAAGAATTACATCATAATCAGCTTGAGCAGTCAATTTGAAAACATCATTGAGTTTAGTACGGATAACAGAAGCATTCATTGCAAATACAACCCCCTGGTAACAAATCATCATATAACCCGTCTCTTGATTGCAGCCGTTTTTGGGAAAAATCTTAAATGGGCGAACTCTTATATTGGTTTGCCGACGATATGGTTTCAACAGGTCATTATAGAAAGACGAAGAGATACCAAGCTGAAAGTTTACAAACTTTATTTGATCTAAAAGTGTCTAATTTTTTTTCACCAATTTGTAACAGAATACAGGCTTACTACTTATATCTAGATGTTTTTCAATATAAGATATTATACTTTCTTCAGTAACACTGGGCTTAAAGCATGAAATGTGAATCCATTTTTTATTTTATTTAAA
Source organism: Leucophora obtusa (assembly GCA_949987735.1). Lineage (NCBI taxonomy): Eukaryota > Metazoa > Arthropoda > Insecta > Diptera > Anthomyiidae > Leucophora > Leucophora obtusa. The sequence continues at coordinate 158,250,988 of OX465296.1, forward strand.
ACTTCAAGATCATAATATACTTATCACCATAAATAATTTTTGGTTTATTATACTTTTTTCGACCAACAGTAACCCACTCATCGGCATCCAGATTAAGTTTTGTATTTTGTTGGCACTATTCCGAACCCTGATTTACATCTAGATAGTACAAACTCTGCATTTGAGTATTTGATATAGAGGAAGACGAAGTACTGTAATCAGCAACAACAACAATATCAATAACTTTGTGTTTGTATTTGGGAAGCATCGTGTTTATGTTTTTGTTGTACATGACTAACATCAGCATTAGCTTTATTCTTTTGGCGGGAATTGTTTTTTTTTCACTAGACCATTCTTATTATTTTTGCATTTGCTTTTATCGACATTCGTAAACTTATTTATAATACATAGTTCTAAAACTTTGTTTAATAAAAAATTTATAGAATTTTGCATACTAGTTGCACCATTTAAACAAAAATTATAATTAAAAACAATATTGTGATTATTTTGTAAAACAGATGAAATATTAATTACATCTATGTATGTAGTTTAACACAAAGTTTATGAAATATTTCTTTTTTGCAAATATTGCAAGTAATATCTCCATTTATTTTAAAGCAAATTCCACAGCTCGAGATTTTGACGTCTAATCAATAGAACAAACAGAATAAAACTTATCGGATATTTTGAGTATTTAGATATTTGTATGCAAAAATGTGTTACGAAACGATCTCCTAATCGTCTAATATGTTATATTTGAACCATAAAAACGTATGTATTTTTTGTACTTTATTTACATGTACTATAATCTGGCTCATACAGGTTGGTATTTCTGTACATTCTACGATTACCGATCCTGCCTTTTCACATTGGTCCCGCACAATTACAACCTAAAAAATATCCGACCCTGCTGGCCAGGTCTCCTTTTATCTTATGCCCTAATTGGCAGCTTCGGAGTCCTTACCGTCTCATATACAGACCTGGGGGATGTCAATTACATTTCAATTACAATATTTTCCCAATAAAATTGGGAAAATTTAAAAGTGGCAAAAAATCTGATATTTGCAATTATCTACTTATTTCTAAATTGTCTACTATTTCAAAAGTTTTTGAGCACATCATAAAAGATAAATTTTTTTCTGTGTTAAGGCTCCATTAGCCTTTGCGTTCCGTGACGGTTCTGTAATGTGCCGTGCCGGATGGCTCTTTTGTGTAGTTAGTCTTTTCCGTAACAACGTATCAGCTGTTTAATGTTGTTTTTCTTAGCAGAGATCTGCGCCAACCAGATTAATTGGTTGCGGTGGATAATGAAAAAAATTGCAGCGGCGGCTTAAAGCTGGTTGTGAGCCAAAAGCTGATCGGCTAGCCAACTTTAAGTTGACACTTACAAAACATCGGCTTAAAGCCAGATTCACAATGATAGAGTACTCCACTCTACAGAGTGGATTTTGTTCCTTTCTTTTTCGCACTTACATATTTTTTGTAACATGCCATCTCTATTTTAGTACACTCCACTCTGCAGAGTGGAGTACTCTATCATTGTGAATGTAAAAAAAAAGAAAATTAAAAAAATAGATACTATTTTTAGATTTTTATCGTGTAAAACAAATTTTCGACGGCGGCGGTGACAAAAATTAGACGGCGGCTCGGCTTAGCCGGTTTAAGCCATTCGTCGTAGATCTCAAAACAGCAGCTGTCAACTCACTGTCACTTAACGGATAACAAAAATTCTGTTTTCAACAGGTTCATCCGGCACGGCACGTTACATTACAGACAAACTAACGACTCAAATGCTTTTTCATAGAACAAAAACAAATCAGCTGATTCGTCACGGCACGTTACGTACAAACTAATTATACCTTTACACGTCACTTATGCCCTGCATTTCTGCTTTTGAAGAGCATCGTCAAATTGATGTAGTTTTTCCGGATTTATATAAGGCTTTTGATAAAGTAGCACATGATATCCTATGCCATATGTTGTGGCAAATGGGGTTTCACAAGATATTTGTGAATTGGATTATTTCATATTAGAGGTTAATCACAACTGGGTCGATTGTCGACCGACGACAGCAAAAGTCGTCACGATTTACTTAAATTCAGCGACAATCGACCGTCGACATTTGTTGACGTTTAGAAAAAAAGGAGAGCAAAACAAGAATATGGTTGTATTTGTTTCACCACAATTCTTCACCAATTCAATTGGTCTTTCACTAATTCTTGTTGCTTTATATTTTATTGTATTTTAAATTTCAATTATATTTCTTCTGTCAAAAAAATAAATTTTTTGTAAACAAAATACGAATTTTTGCAGCTCTAATACGAATTTCTAACAACTCTGTTCTAATGGCAATCATTAATTAGTTAAAAATATGGCAATAATTTCACAAATATTTTAAGTGTGCATTAGTGTGTCGTCACGAAAATAGAATAGATTCTATTCCGACGACAAATCGCCGGACGACATTGCGACATTTTGCTTCCCATACCAAATAAATGAAAATCAACTCTCGTCGTCGTTGTCGACCCAGTTCTGATTAATCTCTTAGTCTGTTGTTATTGACTAATACGTTTCTCAGTCTTATATTGTCACACCTAGTGTAGCCCAGGTTAGAATCATGGACGCATTGTTATTTTTACTTTATATAAATGACATTGGATTTTGCATTGTTGGCTCCAAGTTTTTATTATATGCGGATGACTTGAAGATATTTAAAGAGATTGGGAATTGACATTTTTTCCTTACTGGCTCACTAAATCCACGGATTACATATTGACTTAGCTTAGGTACTGGTTTTTTATATCTACAATTAGCTCTAGGGTCACTACTACCTCTAATAGTTTTTAGTATATTTTAATATTTTGTAAACTTTTGTTACAAGAGCTGTGTTTGTGCGGCAAACTGTTAACGTTTTCTTGTGCCATTGCCATACAGATTTGACAATAGAGTTGTGAAATTTCGATACTTTTTGAGTACTCAATACTACTCAATACTTTTCAATTGAGTACTCGATACTACTCAATACTTTAAACGGTTTTTTAATTTAAAAATAAAAATGTTGTAAATACGTATTTATTTCGAAAAATAATAACAATATATATACACGTGTTAAATAACTATTGTTACTTACATTTTAATTAATTTAAAACGCTTTAAATAAATTAATTAAATAATTTCTTCCAAAAATGCATTACAAATTTCTTTGTTTCACAAATAGAGTTGTATTTTCAGAGTTATATTTTTAGAGTACTATCTTTAGAGTTGTATTTTGATACGAAAAATACACATTTCTACGGAAAATTGCATCTTTAAAAGTATTGAGTAGTACCGTTTTAGTATTGAGTACTCAAAAAAACAGTCAGTATCGAGTACTCAGTACCGGAATACTCAATACTTTTACAACTCTATTTGACATAAATAACGTCAAGAATTAAAACTAAACTTTGGCTTATGTCAAATTTGTATGGAAATGACATAAGCAAACACTGATAGCTTGCCGCACAAACACAGCTGGTAATGTTTAAGTACAAATGGTAAATTTATATGTGACAGCGCATAGAGAAAGGGACCTAAGGTTAAAAACATAATTTTTTTTTATGTGGACAATCTGAGCATCGAATGAGACCGATCCCATGCCCCAAAAGTGTTCCCTCCCAGAGATATGCGCGTTTTATGAAAGTGAAGTCGACGATTCTAAGCGCAAATAGAAAGGGACCTAACGGTTATTTATTTTCATTTTTTCCCTTACTAAATTAACAAAATAACTTGATTTTACGAAACTACAAAAAATTTATTTTTTTCCTTATGAACAGTTTAAAAAAATAGAAAAATCACTTTAATCGACGGTTCTTGCGAATTGGTTCCTTAGAACTTGACCGGTCCTTTATTTTTTTTCGATTTCTTCTTAACGTCTGCTGCCTTCACTTCTTGAGGATTGTCCACTTCCTCCGAATCCTCCTCTTCGTTTCTATTTCCAGAGACCAAAGGAAGAGGAGCAACCGAATCTTTTTTTGAATCGTCAAAACATAAACCCCGGATCTCTTTATACAAGTACCATTGACGCTTTATCGAAAACCCTAGTGACGGAATTATAATTGGTTTGTCATCGAAACTGGTATTGTTTGTTACTCAGATGTATGTTTTCATTTATGCTGGCTGACAGTTTACATTGCACTGGTGACTGAGCAATAAATACAAAGTGATGATACTTCGATATTCCAATTAAAGTTTTATATTTAGTGGAGAATTATTCGTCCCATTTTCTCCACTCAACAACAGGCTCAATTGAGTTTGGAAGTCGAATAGGTACAGGAACATTAAATCCATTACGAGATAATTTTCTAACACAATCAACTACATCCATGAAGCAGTCGACATTAGTTTGGGCATATTTTGATTTGAAAACTCCGAATAAACGATCAGGTGAAAACTTTGTATGTCCAGTTAACAAAAAGTTCAATTCAACTGACTCACATCTGGAAGTATCGACAAGGTGTTGTAAATATCGTATAATCGCATTGTTTTTATTTTGTGAAATACAGTTATCAGCGAATATCACTAATTTTTTAGTTGAATGCACTTCTCATAGGTAGTAATTCGGACCTTTTCCAATGGAATCGCTTTCGTCAATACAGAAGATGTGTTGAACATTTTGACGTTCGTTTGTAATTCCGAAAATTGCTGTTGTGCGACCTGATTTAAAGTATGCAGTTCCTATTTGCTGTGGACCCGACGGAAAGCTAACATTTTGAGCATAATCCATAGATATTACTAGATAATCATCCTCTGGAATACCTGGATACATGGCATTTGGATCAGGCTTGACTAATGTTCTAAAGTCGTTATAGTACTCTCGCTGAGTGCTGGCAGATTGCAAATGATCAGAATACACCTTCAATGCTGCTTCTTTTTCAACTTCAGTAACGTTTACTGTATTAACAGCATCTTTTGCAAGATTTCGACACAATTCGCACAAATCGTATGCCGGCTTCATAGTGACGATGTGGGGACAATATTTCTTTCACAGCGTTTGGAAAGTGCGAAGTTTTACGATTTTACCACCCGGTTCGACGCTGTTGGTGTATCTTGTGTAAACAGAAGTCTTACTTTCAGTAGTTGGAAGTTTCAATAAACGATAATCACGATGATTTGGTTGACGTCCAGGTAAAGTGATAGCAATAGTTTCAGCAAAACTGCAGATAAATGAAACAATTTCTTTTTTTTCCAAAGTAGTTAAAGCATCTGTACGATTAATTTTATTCGTCATGCCATGTTCGCGTGGATAAACACCATTTTTGTCGTAATGTTCGATTAGATTTTTGTAGCGTTTAATTCCCATTGTATACAGGAAGAAGTACATATATCGGCAAACTTCGAAAATAATATATCTGATTTTACCGTTTCTTCATAGCTCGCGATCGATCACCAACTTTTGACCTGAGCATTGCATCGTCACGGTGAGCTGCCAGATGTCCGAGAATAATTAAATCTTGGGATTCCTTATCTAAATTCATGAAAGACGTACGAAAATCCACAGCCATCTTCTTAGGGATCACTTTATTCCATTGATTTGAACAACACGGAGGTATTTTTGAACCATACAGTTGAGCAACTACCTTTTCTTCGCGTAAATCAAGATCAGATTTATGAAGGTACATATTATCGGTATCATCTTCAGAGTCACTATCCGATAATTCTGAGAAGTGATCGTCATCAGGGAAGCGATAAAGTAAATCTACTTCTTCGAATTCGTCCACCATTTCATCCTAAAACAAACAGTAAGAATGCTATCAGTTTTAAATTATTTTCGCGAATAACATAATAAGGTTATGTGAAAAAATGTTCGTACTAACAGAGTGATATTCACGATTTAAAAGAATTATAAATGAGTATTTATTATAATTCACAATTAATAATTTCAGAAAATAAAGCTGGATTCGAAAAACCGCGAGCAAAATTGATATCAAACTCATGGAAACAGCGCGCTAGGTAGAAAACAGTAAAAACCAACTACGCAAAACAAGAGGTAGGGACGACCTACGCGCGTTTTCAAGGTTGACCAACATGTTCCTGACGTCATGAGATGTGTTGCTTTCAAATGAGATCAATACCAACACGCTCAGTGATGGTACACCAAAGATACACGTATTTAAATCTTTAAAATTGCTCTCCTGAACAAAACCGGTTTTTACCCTTAGGTCCCTTTCTATTTTGCGCGTCACATATGCTTTATATTGTTTGTCATTCTGACAAACTGTGGTCCCCATTGGGTTAATGCTACATTATGATCTACTTTTGCTCCCCTATTTTACATCCTACTAAAGAGTATTTGCATAGATTATAACTAGTAAACGTCACTTAAGAGATCTTTTTCTCCAATTCAAATTGAAAAATATTGTTTTTTACTTTTTTTCATTATTTTGGCCTCACGCAAACATAGTTAACAAACCAATGTTAACTCAAGAGTGGAGCAAATCTGTGCTGCAGAGCAGGGATGATAAATGGGATTTTTAAAATAGTACTAACCAGCTTAAAAAATAGTACTTTTTTGACCTCTATAGTAGCATAAACTTTTTTTCATTTAATTTTTTTATCATTATAAATTAACAAATAAAAACTCATAACAAATTAAGAGTTCTGTTATATGTATCTAACTCACACATCAATAGAAAAATGTGACAATTTTAGTTAAAACTACTAAAAATTAGTTAAAAATTACGTTGCATCAGATGATTTTGGCAAATATTAGTAAGATAAGAACAGCAAAAACCAAACTGTTAAATATATACACAAAATTTTAGTTATATTTGAATAAATTTTAGTTAACAGAAAATAACAACTTAACCTGCTAAAATTAGTAATAAATAATAATTTGTAGACTAAAAATTACCACAAAATTTAAAATGTAGAAAGATATTTTTATATTTTTTTTTTTTAATACGAATAAAAATATAGTCTTCTGAAATCAGCAGTTTACTATTTTTAGCAACCATTTCCATTGATTTTAGCGGGATAGACTGCTCATTTTTGCTTAATTTTTAGTAGCTTTTTCTGCTATTTTTACAGGTATATATACAGGGTATACCCATTTCTATGGGTATATACATATATATATATATATATGTCCTTTATTTATTTAAATTACGTAGTAAAAAAAGAGTTTACACATAACACTTAAATAAAAAGTTCACGAAGAACATAGGGCGTCCGAAGAACATAGGGCGTCAAATCTATGGGTATAGGGTTCAGAATTTAAGGTCCCTGAATATCGTATTTGACTTCGTTTTAAAGCGAATATTATTTTAAAGTTATTTACAGGTCTATTCCACCTTGTAATGTCATAAGAATATTTTCAAATGAACAGATTGATTGACAATCGAATCAAATGAATTTAATGATTACATTAGGTGCATTAAGAATTCATTCGATTCTTCGAAATAGGTTTTAGGTATTTAATCATTCAGAAATTAATATCGAATGAGTGAATTCTTTAGGAGCTATGATGGGGAAAAACATTTTGCTTGTTTAAAAAAATACAAAAATTTCTAGATTTCTTAATTCTCCTAATTTTTAATATATTTTTTTATACATATTGCGAAAGAACATTTTTTATGTTTTTAACTTGAGTTTTCAATAGTAACATCTAACATTTAATATTTTAAATATTTTCAACATAAGTATTTTTTTTATTTAAAACTCCTATATTTGATGTGTTCGCTATAAACACAATAATATCTCTGAAAATTAAAAAAGCACAAAAAATCGAAAAATGTGTAAAAAGTACTCAATGAGTCAGAGGAGTACCATAGTACTTTTGAGGTTTCAATAGTACCACAAAAGTACTATAGTACTAACTTTATCATCCCTGCTGCAGAGTCAAACAAGTTTTACTCTGGAGTGGAATAAAAAGTTACAACAAAATATAAAAATGTACTGGTATGAAAGAGGAAAAAACAAAATTTGCTACAGATTGGAGTGCTCCAATGAAAATATTTCAGACTAACCATAAATTAAATTTTTAAACGCATTAAACTTTCATAACTCATGCCTAAATTAATAAAAATAAATTTTATAAATTTTACAAAATTTTTATGAGTTAAACACTGTTTTTTATTTGAATTCATTTTATGAAATATATTTCAATGATATTTTTCTCTGGCTAATTTCCAGTGAAAAAAAAACACTTGGCTAATTACAAAATTCCTTAATATTACGCAGATAATTCTATCAGTGTAGTCGAAGTTCTAAACAAATCAGAAGCCTAGGAGTTTAGCTCTAATAAAATTCATTAATTTTCGGTGATTCTGCCTTTTCCTTAGATTCATTACAATGGTCTGAACAAATGCATAAAAGATTTTAAGCATTCCAAAATATCGAAATACAAACTACAGAAATAAAAACAATAGTGTCACTTATTTACAATTGCAAAATAGGCATTACGTAAAAGTTGTTGCTTTTAACACTTACTTTTAAATATAAAGTTTTTCGTAGATAATATTTCAAAATATAAACTACAGCAAAATAATCAAATGCACTGTTATTGATTTAGCCTAATATTCAAATCAATTTAAGAGAATAATAGAAGTTTGACTAATCGCAATAGTGACACTAGTTTACGGCCATTTTGAGCACTAAGTTGCAAATATCGTAAGCTACGGCTGAAAAGGGGGCATGTCACATTTTATGAAAACGTAGTAGAAGCACGCCACGTCGGAATGAAATTTAACTGAAAGGTGCAGTCACCGGAAATTTCAAATATTTTTTTTTGTGTTTTTACAATTTAAAAAACAAAAATAAACACAGGGATTACACAATTTATTTTTTAAATTTCACAAAACTATTTTTTAACCCTTCTTGGTTTGGCCAAACGTTTCTGGTCTCCGCAACGCAAGGATTAACCCTTTCATACATAGGTGTAAAAGACAATATAGAGCCCAACGGAAAAATTTATTTCGAAAGTTCAACTTTAATATTTCATTCGTATTTGACGTCCAACAAATAACTTAGAAACTATCGGCAGAAAATATAAAAAATCAATAATTGAAATTTCCGCACTCTATTTGAATATTATCAAAGTTGGTATAACTTGGTATATCTAGTACAACTAAGATAGCCCTAAAAAATTAGACTACTAGCCCCAACGGTTCCCAAACGATTGCGTATTAAATTTGGGTAAAATTATTAAAATTGCTAAAAAAAAAAATCTTTAACTCTTCAACTTACGCGTCTTTTTTGTCCCTTTTAAAAAGGGGCCAAAAAATTCCTTTAATTAAAGAGTTAGAAGGTTAAAATATTCCACAAAAATTTTTCTCGTAGTGTTTTACATAAGTTCGCTGAACACATCCTAAATGGAAGATTCACATGGTTTTCTATGCAAATTCACAATTGCAAAAGTAGGAAATTTTAACACCCCAAAAAACATAGGGCCAGACGTAAACTTTTGAAACGCCGATACAAGTATATTTTTTTATCTCCTCTACCAGAATCAGTTGTCAGAACGTCGTTATTTTGGAAAAAAATTTATTTTATTGTTCAGTTTAATTTTGGATCTAACTTTTGTATTATTTTAGATATGTGACTGGTTGATATATCACTTCAAAGTATCTGAAATCGCGCTTAAAGTTGTTTCCCAACTCATTCTTTTAATTTGGTTTCTAATTTATCAATAAAAATTTATAAATTTTTGAGAATTTTTCTACAATCAATTAACACAATTGTTACACACTCAAAAAAATAAGTTAGTAGAAAAATTAGTAAAACATCTTGTATATCAAATGTACTAGTCTTCATCAATTTTTTTGCTGAAATTCCGCAAAAGTTTTAGTTATATTTTTAGTGCTAAAAAAAATGTTTGAACTAATGTTTTACTAATTTATTTTGCCACAAAAATTGTCCTGATAACCGCATTTATAACGTGGACGACAACCAGATAGACAAGAAGTCGCAGCTTGTCTGGATATAGTAGTACATACAACGGAAATGATAATTAAGAAAAAACAACTCTACACAATTTCTACATTTAAATTTTCAGCAAATAAATTACCTAAAGTCAAAATTTCTCTACAAATTTTTGGAGTTTTTTTAGTCTACTAATATTCAGCAAAAAGTTTTGTGATTTTAGCAAGGATTTTTCTCATTTACAATCGACTAAGTGTTAGCAAAATTTTTGCTGAAATTACTTGTACTATTTTTTTGGTGAAATTACCAGCTTTTTTGTAAACACGCTCCTGACAAAAAATTCGCTGACTTTACTTACCTTTTTTTTTAGTGTACCTTTAGACCACAGCATCAAGCCATTGTAGCAATTTCGGCAGATATGTTTTGGCCCCCATGGCTCATCTGGAAGAACTTATAATTGAAAATAAAATTTATCTATATCCTCCACTTTACTATTGAAAAATTAAATATTGTATCACTTAAGGGTATGATTGCCACAGACATAGGGAAAGCAGTCAAGTTTTTCTAAACATTTTTATTCTTACAAATTCCCTTGTGGTACAATTAAAAAAAGAAAAAGATTAAATTCCCTTATGGCAATTTTGAATGGCAAAAAGATAATGAATAAAAGAACGAAGAAGAATATAAGCAACAAAACTCAAGTCACAGTGACATAACACATCGGCTGAAAAATCCGTAGGATGACACACATGTGGCGCAACTAGTGAAAATCCATGATTTTTTGGAACTACCAACCTTCAGATGATATCTGTCAAAGTTTAATGACAATTCATTCATTAGTGAACAAGTTACAGCTGTTTTAGTGACGCTACTTTTGCGATTTTGAAAACAATGGATTCAAAGCAATTTCGTTTGTTGATCTATCATTGCTTTTTAATGGGAAAAACGCCGTTCAAGCCAAAGCTTTGCTTGATAAGTGTTATTCGAACTCTGCTCCTTCGAGACAAATGGTAGAAAAGTGGTTTGCTGATTTTAAAAGTGGTCGTATAAACACCGATGACGCCGAACGCTCTGGTCGCCCAAAAGAGTTTGTAATAGGGGAAAACATTTTATGGCCAACATTTTTGTGGAACATTTCATCCCCACCCTCCCCCTTTAGGGATATTTTTTACGATTTGTTAGAAGAGAGTCAAAAATTAACATTATGTGGAGGAGTTGGCAGATCCGAATTCGGTTATCAAAAATATTTCTATTACCGGATGGGGTTAAACAATTTAAATTATTCTTTTATTTTTTAAATAAGTAATAATATTTCTATCGGAAGCTTTTCACCTCTCACCACCATTTATATGCCCTCTATCTTCTTAATTAATGTGACGAATTTCTTGAGTTTTACAGCTAAATATCCTCTTTAAAACGAGCTAAGAACCATTTTTGTAGCTATTGTAGTTAATATCGTAACAAAGCAAAAAATTAGAAAAATTATGACATTTTTTGAAATTTTAAATATTGCATAGCTTTCGAAAAAAAAAATTGTAATTTTTTTTCTTCGGCAAAACTTTGTTATATGATGAAAGAAAAGTTCTGACCAAAATTCATCCAAATCGAAAGTGGTCGATTCCAACCATTGGTCGACTTGAGATGGAATGACCCTGATATTGGAAGAGTATCTTCCGAACAGTATATTACGATGTCTGTAATTTTAAGATTGTAGGGATTTATTTTTATGAAAAATATTTCGGATTCTAAGGACTGTTTCATAATAAAATCTTTTAAAATTTTTTTTTAATTCTTTTTGATTTCAACAACAATTTACTATGATAACTTTCAGATTTTGAGAAACTTATCCCTAACATGCAAAAGACTGTTTTGCATAAATATTCCTCGAACTGTGAAGACTCTTCTGTAGGAAACCACTTAGATTGCCAGAATGTTTAGTTTACAGAACTCGCTTAATTCTGGCAACTTTAGCGAATAGTTAAAACTCCTGATTTTTCAAACACCTTTTCCTATATAAAAACGCTCTAGATTTCTGGGAGTTTCTTTACTACACTAAGAGAATTAAATATACGCAAGGTATCTATGAATGTTTACATTGAATCAATAGAGTTTGACTGAAATTCATTCATTGAATTAATTTAAATTTCATAATATTTATTAAAAATTTTATGCACTCAATGAAAAAGTTTCATTAAAAAGAGTTTCATAAAAATTATGAAGCTATTCCATAAAATTTAAGAAATTTTTCATTCACTTTGTGAAAAACTTAGTTTAGTGAAAATTTTCATTAAAACTCGTCCAATAAAATGCTCTCTGTGTAGAACAAATATTATAATTAACGATTTTTTATTATAGGAAGGGCACAGCTTGTCAGAACTTCTCCGATTTCAAATGAATTAATTATTGAGAGATCTCATATGTAATTTTTTGAGACAAAACTGATTTAAGCACCAATTTCGAAGACCATGTAATTAAAGAGCTGAAATACATAATGTTAGGATTAACGGCATTCAGATTACCGAGTGTTTTCTGAATATAGAATTTTTTCGTAAAGTTGTTCGGTTTTGTGAGGAAAAACTGTTATGCTCCAGCAAAAGACAATAATTTTCACAATTATCAATTTTTTTTAAAAATTGGGTAGAATTTCTCAGAGACAATTAATTATAGAGATAGGAAATCAAAACTTTCACTACTCACCGGCAGGGGGCGCTGAAATTTAGTATCACCTGAGCAACTATTTAGTATCACTATAGTAAGAGCTTTAAAAACTCAAAAATTGCTAAAAACTGCGCAAAATAAGAAAAAATCAAGCAGAAAAAATTTATTCAAATAATAAAATTTGAGGATTCCTTTTTTTATTAGCTTTTTTGTTTTTTATTATTTCAGTTTAAATAAAAAAAGAAAATTGTCAATTTTTTTAACAAAGTGCCATCTAGTGATAACGATGTCGTTATAACTTTTGTTTTTGGTGATGCCATACCCCTGGAATTTCTTTTCGTTTTTGGCTCTTGCTAGATTTTAATTGTCAAAACGCATAAAAAATCAATCAACAAGCTAGTTTTGTACAAAACCTAGGTAGTTTTTTGGTAGTAATATTCAACATTATTACTTTTATGGGTTTATACATATATTGTCTTTTATGAACAATATTTTGTATCAATATTTAATTGGACATGTTCTAAAATATTTGAAAAACAAATCACAACTTCAACCTAAATTTTATAGATTCTTTTATATAAAAAACTGTTTTTGATTATTATTAAAAAACACAGTTTTTCATTTAAAAAAAAAAACTTAAAAACTTTGGTTGAAATTTGGATTGTTTTTAACATTTTGGGAATTTCCAGTGGTTTTACAATTTTGATACAAAATACTGTTCATTATAGAGTTCAGATTTGTAAATTATAAAATTGTAAGCTAAAAAATTATAATTTTTTGAATCCTGGAAAAATCCCCGAAAACAAAAACCGTTATTGTACTCAAATAGATTTCAAAACCATTTTTAACATTTTTTTTAAAGTTTAAAAATAAAATAATTATACGTCATTGATTTTTTTTAGCGGAAATAAAGTTTAAAAAACCGGAACTGGAAAATCCTTGAAACGACGATTTTTCATTCCTAAAGGTGTAGAATATTTTGCAAGCAAAAACTCTGTGAAATATTTGTTAGGAGAATATCCTGATGGCGAAAAATGGAAGAGTTATTGAAAAAGTACTTGTTATGTTCTTTCATAATAAGGAAATTGACCTTGAACAAGAATAAATAAATTTTTTATTGTACAAATAAAGGTCGAAAAGTGTTTTTATTTTTAAATTTAAAAATAACAATTAAACAAACATATGTTGAAATAATAGTGTATTTAATTTTTTTTAGAAAATTTTCAGATCATGGCCCAATTCTCATTAAATAATTTATCTATGAATGCCGAAGTAAAAAATTAAAAATTATGAAAAAACTTAGGAGTTTCAATACACCAGGTGTACCCATATGAAGTGAGCGTCAAGATACAAATGTCTCCATAGGGAACATTTATTGTGAACGAGCCTTAATTTTTTTTATGTTGGCAATGTTATCATATATTTAGTTAGAATATTCTTCTACCTCAAGTCCAAATTCTAATATGATATTGTCATATTAGATTTTTATTTGTTGTTTCAAAAAGGGTTGATCATTTTCATGATAGACAATACAATTGTTTCGTAGACATCACTCTACTCTTCAGTTGTCCGCTAAGAAAATTATAACTTTCCTACTCAAACCGAGACATTACATAAGGTACAAAAAACCAACGGGATGAGAATTTTGTACTTTCGTATATGAACTGTCTGATTTGGTAAAACCAGTTATAAATCAACTCCTTTTTGAAAGCAACAATTACATAAAAGTACCCTTTGGGTACTATTTATATGTATGTCTGTTGTCAATACATTTTGTAAAAACAACTAATTTTAAACTCAAAACAAAATAAATATTTGAATGAGATTTTAGCCGTGGTGTGCTTATTTTCAACAATTATTTTAATTTTTGCATTAAAAAATACAAAAATTGTTTTTTCAGACTTTCTATATTTTCATATATTTAGTTAGAATATTCTTCTACCTCAAGTCAAAATTCTAATATGATATTGTCATATTAGAATTTGTATTTTTTGTATTTTTTAATGCAAAAATTATAATAATTGTTGGCAATGTTATCTGTCAAACATATTCAATATACATCAAATCAGTGAACAAACAACATCATATTTTTCATCGTGCTAAAGATGGCGACTTTTGTACCAGAAAATGATGATTTGCGGAAAGTATTAATTTTTCGTTTTCATTTGAAGAAAAGTGCTGCAGAGTCGCATCGAGTACTTGTCAAGGAATATGGTGATCATGCTCTATCAGAAGCAACATGCAAAAGATGGTTTCGACGGTTCAGAGATAACGATTTTGATGTGAGAAATGAAGAAAGTGGAAGACCACCAAAAAGTTTGAAGACGCCGAATTGCAAACAGTGGAATGTGGAATGTGGCGTGGAATCCACAAATAGCCAGAAATTACCAATACTTTGAATAAAATGTTTTTTACTTTCCCATTAAAAATTACTGTTTTATTTTCACAAAAAAACGTTCACTTCATACAGGTACACCTGGTAGTTTCAAAATATACAGAGAGAAGTTTGCTGGACGAACTTTATCAAATTTGTCAGTTAACTAACGAAGTTTCCTTCACAAAGTAAATGAAAAATTTATAAATTTCATGAAAAGCATCATATATTTTATAAATCTAGTTTTAATTAAACTTTTTCATTCGAGTGTATGAAACTTTTAATAAATAAAATTAAAATTTTCACAATATTTTATCAAAAATTCCATTGGTTCATTGGACGAGTTCCAGTAAAACTTCATTTCTGTTATTCAAAAATTCGCTAATATCATGCTGATAATTCTCTCGGTCTTTCTTTAATAAATATTTAAAAATTTCTTGCTTTAATCGCAGAAAGTTGTTTCGATTTTATATATAATAAACAAAATGTTTTTACGATAAGGAGTTTCACGTGCAAACTGTGCATCATTTCTTTTTAAGCAGATTTAATATACAGGACTAAATTCTCTGCTGAAAATTTGATATCTTGTGTTTGTTGTAATTGTATCTTTCTTACAAAATAAAAAATGATTTCATTCACAATCTAAATAACCGTTTGAGGCCTTTAAAGTTCGAGTGAAATTTTTCAAAGGAAAGAGAAAAGGAGGAAAATTCTAAAGTTCCTGTACACATGTAGTTTCTAAGGAGTCCTCCTTAAATATACACAGAAAAAATTAATGACCTTAAATATCTAATTAAATATATATTAAAAATAAAAATTGTTTCTTAACAAGTGTTAAATTGAATCAATTAATATTTTAATTGACTTTTAAATATTTTTGCAAATATTTGTTACATAATTATGTGTTGTATAATTCCCAAACTTTTTTTTCTAAACTGTAAAAATTTTTAGTATAGAGTTTTCCAATAGATAATTGACAAATTTGAATTTAATTTGTGAACGCACTATTTCACTGATCATCTAACTCTTACTTTCCTTTTTTTTAGTAAACTTAACATTTTCATCATGGTAAAGTACACGAACGAAAAACGTATGCAAAATGTACTACCGAAATTCGGAGTCGGTGACCGCAACTTTAAGAGCGTTAACTCCAATTTTCGGTCGTTATTCTCGCCCTAGTAGTCAAGCAATAACAAGTTTAGTGCAAAAATTTGAGTCTACCAAAAATTTGAGTCGGTACCCATAGCCACCAGTGGCCGATCATAATCGGCTTTTCACACGTACGCAACACGAATGGCAACAAAACTCTCAACTAAGAGCCTAAAATTTATTCAGTAGCATGGTAGCTTTCAACAAAGCAGGTTGACGTCGCTTTGTTTAAGAAATTTTAGAAAAAAATTACACTCTTAAAATTTTACAAGAACAGGAAATTTATTATGAATTATTTTTATTTCTTTAGTTCATTAAAATTTACTAACTAATGGAATACTTTTTTAAGAATAAATAATTTATATACAAAAAAATAAATAGTTTTTAAATAATGTGTATAATTTATTATGAATTATTTAAAAAAATTAAATTACTATAAATTATTTTTTTTTTATTTCTTTAATTCTCTCATGCATTCATTCACTATTACATTTCTTCATTAATTCATGTTCTTAATATACAAATATAAATTTAAAAATGATAAAATAATTTCTCACAGTGTAGAAACACAATACATTCACATTCTCTCTTTGTGCCGACCACTGGTCTACATATTCACATTGTTATGCTGCCGTGCCAGTGAGACAACGGGTTGGTCGAAGTGCCGAAAATAACGCTGTCGTTCAGGCGTCCGTAGCAAATTATCTAAATCAGTCGTTTCCGCGGCGTTCTCAAGAACTAGGCAACGCCAAGACCACTTTAAGGCAAATTTTGTGTAAAGATCTTGGTTTACATCCATACAAGATCAAGTTGACTCAAAGAATTGAAGCCGATACGTACGCGACGTACGTTCTCACGTTGTCAATTTCTTATTGGAAAACCCTATATAATAACCAAAACCTTTGCAGTTCACAAACAAAATAAACACATATGCAGTATTAATCCAAATATATAAACATGACATAAACACTTTTTTACAATTTCATATTATTTTTTTTCCTTTTTATTTTCAATTAATGTTTTAATTGATATTATTACTACTTTAATCGAAATTTGTAATTAAAATTAAAACTTTAATTGATATAATCAATTTCGTTGTTAAAATTCATTTTTAGTTTTTTCTGTGTAGATTTTATAACTAAATAAATTTCTATTAAAAATATTCTTACGAAAAACCATATCACAATCCATTTTTGATTTAAGTTAATTCTTAGATTAAATGGTTATTTTTATAGCTAAAATTTTCATAAAAAAAGTTCTCAAACATAAATACCCAGGAAAAATTTTCTGTTCCTATGAATTGATTGTAGATTCTGACACCGATGATTTTGGTTTGAAATTGTCCCAAAAGCAACCACTTCTATAGCTTTAAAGTAGAAACGGTTGCCCTAGAATCAGTTCTGGAACTATTTCTAGACTTGATTCTACGTCAGTCATACCTTTCATATGAGATGCGTGTAATTGGTTTAGGAACCAGTTCCATGTAATCGGTTACAGTGGAACCTGTTGTATAATTTGTGTGGTTGGCTACCGATTGTAAAAAATTTTCTTGGGTAGCTCAAATTTTCTTTAGTAAAATTTACACAATCCTGTTCATTTGCGGAAGTTTTCTTAAATTGTCAGAAAAATATAATTTTGATTAAGTCCTTCCTCATTTTTGCATTCTTTTTCTCGTATTTGATAATTTTCAATTTTTTCAAATTTCAATTTTGTGAAACTATCCAGATAGAAAATTACAAAGGGGCCAGCACTGGCAAAGCACAGAAATGGGTGGTATGAGTGCTTTCCCAACGCCCAAATGATAACACCGTTCCACGGTGGTGCCAATGCTTTACAAAGCACCCAGAAACATAAAAATCAAATACTTTCCCAATTCCCAAAGAAAAAAAAAATAAAGTGCTTTTCCGACACCCAAATTATAACACCGTTCCATTTAATGCTTTGCAAAGTATTGAGCACCAACACAGAGAAAACAGTTTCGTGCTTACAACCGAATTTGTTGCCAATCGAATGGTTCGATTGTGGCAACCGAATTTTTCAGTTGTGACAACCAAATATCTGTAAAATTCATAGTCATTTGATAATGGCAATAGAATTTGTATTGTCTCAATAATAATTTGGTAATCACAACTAAAAAATTCTGTTGTCACAACCGAAGCATTCGATTGGCAATAAATTCGGTTGTAAGCACGAATCTCTTTTCTGGGTGAAGAAATAAAAAAAAAATCAAGTGTTTTCCCTGCCACCAAATTGAGCCTTCATCACTGAAGAATTTTAAATTACTCTAAAAATAGATGATTCTTGGAGTTATTGTATTGTGGAGTCAAAAATTATTTAAATATTCACTCTATTTTGGAGCTTCTTTTTCAATAATACTACGTCTACTTGTGCTTTACCAGTGCTTCTTTTTTGTTAGCACCCATAATTTCTACCTGGATACATTTGAGTATAGGGGGAAACTTTTGTTAATTTTTTTTTTTTTTTTTTTTACGATAGACTAACACTCAGAGTATGCCGCCTACTAATGCGAGTGCATTGAGTTAGAATTATGAAAATAGGTTATGGGAGGGAGGAAAGAGGGAGTAGTGTAGTGTTTGTCGACATTTGACTTAAATTTCTCTATATTATAAGTGATTGGGAAGACTTCAGCGGGGAGTTCATTCCACATACGGCTTGTACGACTGATAAAATAATTTTCCCTGTAAGAGAATAAGCACAATACAAATGGAAAAGGAATCCTAAATCGTGACGGAAAAAAAGTGAACAAAATAGCAACGGAAACGGAATCTCACTTTTACAACACAGAACACATAGAAAGTCAAGTTGGTTATATTTTATATTTTTCTTCTTAACACATTCCAACGTATTGTTGTTGTTTTATATTAGTTAGAATAAAAGGCTGTGAAAGTGTTATTGAGTTATTGCTGTTTTTTATATATTTTATAAATGTATAAAGTTAAATCCTTTGATATTATTATTTGACGAAATCAACCATGTAATCGTACTATACTTGTACTGTGATTGAAATTGTGTGAAAATCTGGCAACATTAGTAAAATAATCTGAGAGTAAAAACAGGAGAATAAGAAATTCCGTTGAGAAAATAAAATAAGTTTTATCTCTCACGGAAATCGTTGCACGATTTTAATTGTCAAATTGTATGGAAAAAAACGGGGACCTTTGCATTGTGCTTATACTCTAATGCATTGTGCGATTCACGGACAATCTACAACAAAGGGATGTGAATCGAGTTTTCCGAACAAAAATTCTGGGCCTAGGAACAAGTTCACTAATCTCGGCAGAACACCTCCCATGGTAATATCGATAGAACAGTAATGCACAACCCACATTCCGACGAAGCTCCAATGAGTCAGTAGAACTGGAGACCCTACTGTCATTGATGAGCGCTGACGCTCTGCTTTGAACACGGTCCAAAAGCTCCAAAATAGACTTTGAAGCTCCTGCCCATATATGGGGGTTGTATTCCATCTTCGGTCGGATAAAGGTGGTATAAATAGTAAGGAGGTCGGATGGAGTGAAATATCTCTTACACCGTTTCAAAAAACCAAGACAAAATGCAAAATCTTTGATACTACCTTATTTCCTGTTATTATTTTCATTTTCTTTCATCTTTCATCTTTTTTCTTTTCCCTTTTTTCTTTGCTTTTCTTTTTCCTTTTACTTTTCTTTTTCTTTTCTCTTTTTTTCTTTTTCAATTGCGGTTTGGGGGCATGATTGTCAGAAACCCGTAATTAAAAAAAAAAACTGAATTTGTTGTATGGTGTAATCAGCCACAATCTTATGGAAACGAGACAGTGTTTGCAATGTAAATACCCTATTACATTTGAGTAGCTGATATGCAAAACTCGTTCGTTACACATTAAATAAATTTTGAGAAGAATAAAAAAACTTGTTTCGCCTAATTAAATTAACCAAATTACTTGAATGCTTTTAATTCTTAAATGTTATGCCATTCTTTATTAAAAACTCAACAGTTGAAAAATCAAAAAATCTTCTCACAAAGCGCCAAAAGAACTGTCAGAATCAATTGTCATCTGATTTATTTTTTTAGCTTTGCATCTCAGCTACTCATTTGTTAAATAAATGAAACAAATCTTTTAAGGAGATATATATACTTAATTTTATTTTAAAATAAAGTAAAAAAGATTTATTGAGGAAACATTTAATTCAATTTAATTTGTTTTGTTTTTAATATTAAATTTAAAAAATACTCATAAAATATTTATAAAAAATAACTAAATTTAACAGTAACATTTTGATACGATGGTACAAACATAAATTTATTATAAACAAATATTATAACTAAAAATTTTTATTTATTATTTAAAAATTATGAAAAAAAATGTATAAATATTCTTAAAAACATAAAGTTACTTAAAATATTCACAGCATTTATACATATATTAGTTGAAATTTTTTAGACTTAAAAAAAAAATAATAAAATGAAATTAAAATAAAATTTCGAGTTAATGAAGATTTTATTTTAAATAAAAAAAAATATATAATAAAGGAATGGAAGAAATAATTATAGTTTATATACAACAGAACTTTAAAATTTATAAATCAAAGTATGTAAAATAGTTTTAATTTATTTGTTTACTAATTTAAATAGAATAATTTAGAAAGACATTGTTTTTTCATTTAATAAAATATTTAAAGAAAGAAAATTATAGTGAAAATATTTTAATTCAATTGTATAGTTAATAATTGTAATAATTAATTTTTAGATAGAGATATAGACAAAGAATTTAAATAATTAACAATAGTACGAACGTTTTATAAAAAAAACAGTAATTCCTAAGAAGAATTATTTAATATACACCAGTTACAATATGGGGGTTTTTTCAAATTTAATTTTATAATAAAATTATGCAGATTGTCATTTTGTTTCAGCATTTATGTACTTGAAGTAGTTGAATTTAAATTTAGTTTTAATTTTTATGTCATTTTACTATTTACATTTTTGGTTTATTTTTGATTTATTTCGATTTTGTTTTAATATTAAAAGATCTCACTGGAATAAGGACATTTAAACCATTTTCAAAAATTTGCAGGGGATGAGAAAACAGTGGAAAGCATTGAAAAAGTATATATTTAATTTATTTTATTTTAAAGTTGGAAAGTAACTAATAAATTTTATCTTTAGGGCAAAACTTCATAAAAGAGTTATTACACAAAATGTCTTATTAAAATTGTGACAAAAATTTACTTTTAATGGTAAAAGAGCATATTTAATAAATGTAGTTTTGATATTTTTCTTTAACATATGGAACATTTTTAATTTTATGAGTTTTGACTAAACTACATTTATGAATTTTCGCCAAAAACTCATAGTTAAATTAAATATTTTATCTTATTTGATTCAATATCTTAGTTTTTTTGTTAAACTAAATGTGCTTCTAGTTAAAATACACCTTTTCACTTTCAAACTAATATTTGAAAATTTTGGACTTTGTTTTTGCTTATTAATAAAGATTAGAATTTTATTTAAATTGAAAAGTTGGACTTAACGCCCTAATTCCAGTGAGTCATTCATTTGCTGTTTAATGGAAACCACTTTTTTAATTGAATTTATAGAAAATTAAGTTTTTTTTATGATATTTTTAATTTAATTAATTTAAGCTGTTAATTTGGCATATATTTATGATTTAAAAAATTTAAATTTTAAATTAATTTTATTTAAAAATTTATATGTTGATGTGGAATGTGTATTTAAAAATAATGTGAATTTGTATTAGGTTGTATTAGAAAAGTAATTTTAAGAAAAAAAAAATTTTTTTTTTAATCAAATTTTATAATTTTGTTTCAAAATCATAGAGTAATAAATAAATGTAGGGAAACAGACTTATTCTTTGCCAATTTACCTCTCTCTTAGAACTTAAGACATGTTGCAGTTGAACCTAAAGAAAATGGAATCTTAGATCGCGAAAATTTGAACAAAATGGCAAATGTAACGGAATCTGTAAAACTTGCCATTTTATTTTAATATATTTAGGGCGAGTAACTTATTTTCAACATAACCAAGGTTAAACGTTAACCACAGATGTTTCCATATAAAATTGACATTTATAACTATGGTTAAGCACTAAACTCAGTTTATTTATAGATAATTTAGCAGGTCTTATTATTTTTTCTTGGTACGTTCATACTTTTTTTTTGTCTGACATTACTTTGATTCTTGGCAAGATAACGATTATTTTGCCCAAGAACGAGTCGTTGACAGAATAACGGGGTGGGGTATATGTAATGGCAGAAATTTAAATTATGAAATATTTATACCCTACACCACTATGTGGTCAGGGTATTATAAGTTTGTGCTGATGTTTGTAACACCAAAAAATATTGGTCGTAGACCCACCTTATAGTATACCGATCGGTTCAGAATTTTTTTTATTTCGATTTAACGATGTCCGTCTGTCTGTCCGTCCGTCCGTCTGTCTGTCCATGCAATCTTGTGCGCACTCTACAGGTCGCAAATATTAAGATATTTTGATGAAATTTGTTACGCAGACCTATGTTGGCCCAAGGACGAACAAGTTTGATTTTGGTGAACATCGGTCCATGTTTAGACCTAGTGCCCATATAAGGGTCCTACCAAAATTATATTGTATATACGCTGCAGGTAGTAAATATTAAGATATTTTGACGAAATTTCGTACGCAGACCTATGTTGGCCCATTAACGCAGCCTATTGATTTTGGTGAACATCGATCCATGTTTAGACCTAGTGCCCATATAAGGGTCCTACCAAAATTATACTGTTTATACGCTGCAGGTCGTAAATATTAAGATATTTTGATGAGGTTTGGTACACAGACCTATATTGGCACAGTAACGCAGCCTATTGATTTTGGTGAACATCGGTCCATGTTTAGACCTAGTGCCCATATAAGGGTCCTACCAAAATTATACTGTTTATACGCTGCAGCTCGCAAATATTAAGATATTTTGATGAAATTTGGTACACAGACCTATGTTGGCCCAATAACGCAGCCTATTGATTTTGGTGAACATCGGTCCATGTTTAGACCTAGTGCCCATATAAGGGTCCCACCAAAATTATATTGTTTATACGCTACAGGTCGCAAATATTAAGATATTTTGATGAAATTTTGTACATAGACCTATGTTGGCCCAAGGACGAAGCCTATTGATTTTGGTGAACATCGGTCCATGTTTAGAACTAGTGCCCATATAAGGGTCCCCCCAAAATTGGCTTGGTTACAAACTGCAGGTCGCAAATATTAAGATATTTTAATGAAATTTGGTGCGCTGACTCACATTATAGAAAATTTTGACACAAGCCCCATTTTAACCCATTCGAACTTCGGATCCAAACAATACACCAGACTGGTGTAGGGTATTGTATAGTCGGCATGCCCGACTTTAACCTTTTTACTCGTTTTTGTTTATATTGGAGCAATTCGCAAATGAATACTGTTTACTTTCATGTTTTTAAGGTGTTTTTTCACAATTTTTTTTTCTTTTTTGAGTTATAAAAAGTAAATTGCATTAAATTTAATAATAATGCAAATAATTTAACATTTCATTAATTTTGTTATATTTTCTTTAGTTTCTAGTAATGCCACTAAAATTAGATCTGGCATCATGTTTGAAGTTGTCCATATGTAGTTGAGAGAACAATCGTGCAGCAACGTTGATTTTACTGAGTCAGTGTTGCCATAACGGCGATTTTCTCGTCAGATCTAGCGATTTTATTTCGCCCCTAGCGGTAAAAATTGTCCTGTAGCTATTAGCCAAAAATCTGGCGATTTTTTCTCAGCCGTAATATAATTTATGAAAATCAGTTTTATGTTGAAAAATATTGAAAAATTCGCATATTGATATTCTTTTATTATAATAAAACAACTTCTTAAACGGTAAAAAACTTTATAAAAAATACATATTTCGATAAAATATGGGTTTTTCACCGTAGAATGCACTCTTTTTAATATTTTCAATACTAATACTAATTCAATGAAAATCGGGATTTATTATTTGCACTTATTCGTAAAATTTTTTATTATTTAGAAGTTTATAACACTTCTTATGAACATATTAAATAAATTTTTGAGTAAGAACTCCTTAAAGTACCATTTTTCAACAATCTAGCGATAAAATCGCTAAATTCTTGCACTGTTTATAAATCTAGTGATTTTCTAGCGATTTTTGGGTCTGATCTAGCCATTTATTTTGTAAATTTGTTGGTAACACTGCTCTGAGTCTTGACGAGACATTGATTTGTTTGCCCAAAAACTAATCGTCGGCAGAATAAAATTTGTCCATTTGTTTTGGGTGGAGAATACGTAATGTCAGACAATTCATTATTTTTTGTTTTTTGTTGGAGTATGTCTCCATTAAGACCTTATTATTTTCATGTTTTCGATGTGTCTTTTACTAATTTTTTTACAATAATAAAAAGTAAATAGCATTAAATTTAATAGTAATGCAAATTATTTACTTTTTCTTAACATTTTATTAATTTTCTTTTATTTTCTTTAGTTTTTAGTAATGCCACTAAGTAAAAATTAGATCTGGCATCGTGGTTGATGTGCACATAATTGTGAAAACAATTGTACTGACAACGTTGTCTGAACAAGAACAAAACATGAACAAGAGTGGTCTTCACGAGACAAATTCATGAGTGAAATGTTCGTTGGTTGAACAAATCGATATCTCGTCAAGACACCAAGTAACAAGAACAAAACATGGACAAGAAGAGAACAATAAATTGTTCTCTGAATGAGCAAATCGATATCTCCTCAAGGCCAGGGCTGCCAGAATTGACGATTTTTTATTGAAAAATATGCAAAATGCCGATTTTTAGTTGAAAAAAGCCGATTTTTTTTAATTCAAAAACACGCAAATTTAATTTTTAGTGATTTATCATGCATATTAAAAAATAAGAAAATAATTCTATCTTTGAAATTCTTAAAGAATTTTCTATTTTACTAAATGAATCTGAAATTCAATAATTGGAAGCTAAAGGTACACCAAGAAATATTCTTGTGCAACTTTTGATATTGTGCAAAAATTCATTTGATTGTATGTCAAATTGCAAAATAGAGAGTAGTGTTTATGAACGTTTGACTTGAATTTCTCTAAATTGTAAGTATCAGGGAAGACATCTGCGGGGAGTTTATTCCACATAAGGGCGGTTCGACTAATGAACGAATTCTCTCTATAATGCGTTGTGCGACTAACTGGACAATCGACCACAAACGGATGAGATCTACTAGACAAGCGCGTGTTACGACCAAAAAACGGGACCTCGGGATAAATACACTTATATCAGCAGAATACTTTCCATGGTAGTAACGATAGAACAGTGTTGCACAACCCACATTCCGACGATGCTCCAATGAGTCAATAGAGCTGGATACCCTACTGTCATTAATGAGCGCCGACGCCCTCCTTTGTACACGGTCCAAAATCTCCAAAATAGACTTTGAAGCCCCTGCCCATATATGGGAGTTGTATTCCATCTTCGGCCGGATATAGGTGGTATAAATAGTGAGAAGATCAGAAGAAGTGAAGTAGTTCTTACACCGGTTAAGAAAGCCAAGTTACTTGAATGCCTCTTTCGACACTTGAATGACGTGATCTTTCCAACGGACATCACACTGTATTCTCATGCCCAGAACATTAAGAGCTTCAGATTCCTCAATACTGATACCACCCATGTATACAGATGACATTGATGGCTCAGCGGTCCTATGAGTCAGCAAACAACATTGGGTCTTGCGTGGATTAAAATCGACCCTATTCACGCGACCCCACCCGGAGATTGTAATTAGGTCCTGATTGAGTGTGTTATTCATAATCTGCCTCTTGCCGTCAACCCCCACAGGGCTTGGCCTATGATCAAAGGAATATGAATGGAAAATGTTGCTGTCATCTGCAAAAGAGTAGATAGGATTGGAAGTCTGACAAAGAAAGTCATTCAGAAAGATAAGAAAGAGAGAAGGAGAAAGAACAGAGCCTTGTGGTACCCCTGCATTCAACTGAAACTCATTAGATGAGACCCCATCTATAACAACTCTTATAGTGCGATCCCTGAGAAAACTCGATATGAATCGAGAGAAGTCATCACCGACACCAAAAGCAATAAGCTTTGATACGAGTGCTTTATGTCACACACGATCAAACGCCTTAGAAATATCCAGCGCAACCACTTTGCTTTCACCAAATCTGTGAATGGACCGACTCCAACGCTCCGAAAGGAATGCCATCAAATTGGGCTCAAGATAATTAACAAGATGGTAGTTAACCATGCTCTCCATGACCTTCGAGAGCGCAGAGCAGATTGCGATTGGACTGTAATTATCAGGGTTAGTAGCCGCACCCTTTTTGGGGATTGGCTGGACATTGGCAACCTTCCAATACGATGGAAAGATACCCATGCGGTACGACGTGCTAAAGAGGGTTGCCAATGGACGCGATAGCGTCGAAGAGCACTGTTTCAGTACCAGCGCTGGTATACCATCATTTGATTTATACAAATTATTTAATCGAATCAAAATTAATTCAATATAAATTGTACTAAATCATTATCTCACTTTATTCAATATCGAATCATTGATTTAAAGTAATTATAAATTATTCACTGTTACATAAAAACAAAACTTTTTTATGCGAATTGACTGAAAATAGAATTATCTTTTTCAATCTCTGGTTACTCATACACCAGAGTTCAAAGAAAAAAATATCTTTAAAAAGTGTGGACTTTATTTATGTAGTATTGACATAAGTTTATATCTGAATTAACATTTTTTTTTTATTATTTAATTTATCTCAAAAACCGTTATTTTACTTTGTTTAATTATTTTATTTAATTTCAGTGTAAATCATTTTATTTTACATTGAAGTGTCCTTTTTATATATATATTTTTTTTAAGAAAAGTAAATTAAGTATTACTTTTACTCATTAAAGTAATACTTAATTTTTAATTGTGCCGATTTTTTGCCGTTTTTTTTAAATCAAAGTTACGAAAATGCCGATTTTTTTGGGAAAAAATGCCTATTTCTCATAAAAATTATCTGGCAGCCCTGGTCAAGACACCAAGTTAGTTAGAATGAAATTTTGCGAGTGTTATTGTGTTGTTGCCAGTGTTGCCATTTCAGTGCTTTTCGGGTATTTTTTGGTGCTTTTTTCCTTCCTGTACCCGGTGATTTTTTACAAATACCCGTTTAAAAAAAGCGGGTATTTACGGTGCTTTTTCAGATTTTTAGCAGTGCTTTTAGTGCTGTTTTACAGTTTATATCTTTGGTATTTGCTCTCGTTTTTTTACATTTTTCTTGAATTTTCTGTCAAAATTTAAAAAATAATACGAACTATACAAGAACTACATTTTTGCACAATATTTGTAGTACAATTTTAAATAGCAACTTCGTTACATTTAAACTTCAAAATATTGAAATAATAGTTTGGTGCTTTTTTACCCCTTTTTAGGTAATTTTCTGAACCTTTTTTACACGATTTTTCAAAGTTAAAATGTGTTTTTGAATTCTTGATTTAAATTTTTCAAAAAATTAATATCGTGCTTTTTACCCCCTTTTTGGTAAATTTTTACCCTTTTTACCCGTTTTCATAATGCTCACGGTGCTTTCCTGCCTTCAGGAGTTAGCAACACTGGTTGTTCTGTTTTATTTTTTTACTGTGATTTAAATCATGTGTTTTTTGTTTACAAAATTGAAGTGGTTTTGTGATAATGTGGCAACATTAGTAAAATAATCTGAGTGTAAAAACAAGAGAATAAGAAAATCCATTGAGAAAATAAAATAAGTTTTATCAAAATGTATTCATTTACTAGAGAGACTATAGTGCTCACCGTTTTTTGTGTTTGTGTGTCAAACTTGGTAAAGCAAATGAAAACTTTTTTTATATGGAAAAAAATTCATTTCAAGATGTAAACTGAAAATTGTTGCTATCAACAAGAACATTTATTTTGCTTTTATTGCATTATTTTCTAATAAAATTTAAAATTTTTTTATTTTATTTTAATAACTTGTTAGTCAAAATACTGAATATTTTAAAAATGTGTTGAAATATTATTAAAAAATATGACAAAAAAAGTGAATTGAGAGAGTCATATTTTTCACTCAATGTTTTCATTTGCTTTGCCGGACTTCACGAACAAATAAAAAGAGTAAAGCTTAACAGTGGAGAGAGGTATAGAAGCAAGTTGGTTTTATCTCTCACGGAAATCGGTGAAGGGAATCAAATGGCAAATTGTAAGTATAAAAGCGAGGACCCTTGCATTGTGCTTATACTGTAATAGGAAGGTATTTCATGTGATAACATTCGATATTGATGAAGTTTGGATATGCTATAGAGAAGATAATTTTAAGGTTGGGATAACGAGCATATAATTAAAAGAGCTACCAACTTACACAACTTCTGTTAAATCACTATCTTCTTATTTTGTATCGAAAAATGTTACCATATGAATTACACATGTCTGTAAAGGCTAACATTTTTCGATACAAAATGTTAATGTTCGAAAGAGGCAATGAAAACCGCCTGGTTGGGGCATGCAGTATTTGTCGCTCTCTTTCGCAGATTGACATTTTGTATCGAAAAATGTTAGTCCTTGCAAACTTGTGTTCATTCATATGGTAACATTTTTCGATACAAAGATTTAACAGAGGTCGGGTGAGTTGTAATTATCGACCATCAGAGATTTAGGTGGTTAAAGGTGTTTTTGCAAGCTTTTGTAATTTATTTTACAGGAATTAAATAAATGTAATTTTTTCGGATGGAGATTTTTGAATGCCTATTATCGGTACCAGAG
Organism: Leucophora obtusa; assembly: GCA_949987735.1. Classification (NCBI taxonomy): domain Eukaryota; kingdom Metazoa; phylum Arthropoda; class Insecta; order Diptera; family Anthomyiidae; genus Leucophora; species Leucophora obtusa. Next base: position 158,279,859 of record OX465296.1, read on the forward strand.
ATGGGCCAAAATTATTACCATTACATTTTCATTACCATTTTATCTTAATTTTAAAAATAAAAATAATTTTTTCGACTTACAACGAAAAATCCCCGAAATGATCGTCTTTTTATTCCTAATGGTGTAGAATATTTTGAAAGCGACGATCTAGAATCAGTAGGCTTTATCCTTAGACACATCTGAGTCACCGTAACTGCGACCTGTAGCGGGCGAACAATCCAATTTTGGGGGCGAACAATACGAGCACAAGGTCTAAACATAGATTGATTTAACCAAAAGTAATAAGCTTCGTCCTTGGGCCGATATAATTCGGTGTGTCAAATTTCGTAGAAATATTGTATTTATAAATATGTAATCTCTAGCTTACGAAAATTCCCATTTTGGAGGGACCTTTATGCTGGAATCTAGGTAAAATATTTGTTGGTATTTTAAACACCAGCACAAATTTATTATAATACTCTGTCCACATAGTGCTGTAGGGTATATTTAATTCCAGATAAGGGGCTAATTTTATAGTGAACGCGAAACTTTTTCAAACTTAAGGATACTGTTTGATCTAGAGACTGGCCTGTGAGCAGAGTGTTGCTTGATTCAACGATTGGTGAGTCTGTGTGAGTTATAGTTAGTGTGCATGCGTCGGTATTTTAACTTTTTCCGTCTTTTAATAAATATTTTGCTGAATTTTTTATTTTTTTTTGTTTTTTGAAAATACGTAAGGGTGAGTAAAATTCGAATTAATTCGAGTGAACTTGAGTGAGTGTGAGTAGAAAAAAATTATTGTGCGTGATTGAATTTTTGTTTAGTGAGCTTAAGTCAAAATTTACTCACGTGTCCTAATTTAGGCCATTTCAATTATTTCAGCAATCTATTTAGCTTACAGGTCTACGGATGAGTAACTTAGTAGTTAATAATGCTCAAAACACTGTAAAAGTTTAGAGCATAAGAAATTTCTCTTCACTATGGGAAACAACAAAAAATGAGTTGGTTAAACTCCAAGTTAGCAGCTGACAGGACATTGTTATAATGGGGCTAAGCCGTGCATATTTCAGGTCCAAGTTTTGAGACTTTGGAATAAATAAAAATATTTTTTTTATTTATTTATGCCTTGTGAAATACCCCTACTAATAAAATTAAATATGCTGAATACTAATATGGAATTGCTTTTTAAAATATCATGATTTTTTTTTTTTTTAAAGTTGGCTAAGTTTATGGCAAATATCGAATTTAATTAGAATTTTTACGATATCTCTTAAACTGTTCGAGTGATTTCAAAAATGTTTTTATATTCGTGTTCAGCAAACATTAATCTTGTTAGATAACTTAAATATTTTTTGTATTTTTTTTAAATTCCGAAACTTTGAATTCAAAAACGTATGGCTACCACTTCGTTAAAATTATTAAAAAGTTATTTCTCCATATATATCATGCCACCCTAAAGTCTACATTTATTACTCTAAATTTGATATTATCTACATTTTGTTTATGTAAGAAAATCATGATTTTTTTTTTTGTTAAACTAGATTAGAAATTTCTATTAGTTAATAAAGTTTTTCAATTTAGAAAAATTTTCAATGTCAAATTTTGTAATTTTTGAGGGTAAAAAGATATTTTTTTTTATTTTTACAATATTAACGGAAATATTTAAATCTATATTCTTTTAAAAGAAAATTAAAATATTATTTTGTCAATTGTTTGAGTATTTTTAAAATTTTAATATTATACAGATTTGTTTTTTCATAGACATTAATTTGAATCAAATAAACTTTTTATAAATTTTTAGATTTTCTTAATAATCCAATTTTTTAGCTTTTATCATATAATTTTTAATTAGACTTAGTTACAATTAGTTACAGTGAGTTAAACTACTGGTTCAGCTACAGTATATTGGCCCCTAGATAATAATATTTTTTGACATTCACATTATTTTTTAGTTATGATCCATAGATAATTTGGTTTAGTTTATAAATAAGAAAACATTTTCTTGAAGGTTAATTTAATTAAAAAAGAAAAATATTTGAGAATATTTAAAAAAAATCTATAAGTTATGGGTTTCAGGTATTTACAGCCCCTAAGCTAGATAATATGATATTTAACTGTTGTTACAGATTCCAAAAACGAAATTATTTTTTTAGGCTACTCCTTTTTTGGACAGCCATATTAATTTATACTTAGCTTTTTATATAATAATGAAGCTAACAAAAGAATTCTTTATATATTACAAACTTCATTTTGTATATGTCTAAGATTTCAATATGAAGGAAGCTGAAATATTAATTTCAGGTACATTAACGAATAGTAGGTTGCCCCCATAAATAACGAAAATTCATTTAACGAATTCAGAAAATAGGTAAAATTAAAAATTAAATATTTTTTTCACCAAAATATATAATACCACATTAAAGAAAAAAGTCTGTAAAAATTTTAGTTAAAACTACTAAAAATTAGTTAAAATGACCTTAAAGAAAAAACTGCTGAAATTAGCAGATTATTTTTAATAAATACACTCACAATAACTTTACCGTAAAAGTTCAACAGTTGTTTAAAAAGTAAATCAGTAATGTGGTTTCAATTGAATAAGTAGTTAAATTGCAAAGAAATATATTTTATAACAAAATACACAAAATACGGACTTTCGGTAGAAATTAAAATATTCAATCAAAATTTTCTGTTAAAAACTATCAGTTATTATAATACGATTAATTTTAAAATAAACGAGAAATCTATTATTTTTACCGACTTTGCCAGTTAATAAATTAAATGTTAAAAATAAACGACAAAATACAATTGTTTTGAACGAAAAGTGGGTAGTCCTTTTTTTAACTTATTTTCAATTGTTTTAATGTACATTTTCGGTTGATTTTAAGGAAAAAATATTGTGAGTGTATTAGTAAGATACGAGTGTAACTATTTATATTGTGAGCCTTAGCAACTTTAACACTTCTTAGGCGCCAGCTCATATTTTCACTAGAAAGTTTAATAGTTTTGACAATAGCCGTGCTTAGAACTTTTCGTCATTTGAGCATTATTTGTTTTGTTTACAAAAAAGTGAAAGTTGTATGTCAACACACAATTGAAATAACACGTGAATATATTCGGGCAATGATTTGTTACGTTTTTCGATGTGTATTATCAGTGGCCTGCTATACTCCTCTTCTTCGCTCAACCTTCTCTCTTTTTATTTGTTTGTGAAGTCGGACAAAGCAAATTAAAACATATTGGTAAAATGTGAACTCTCTAAATTAGTTTTTTTCATATTTTTTAATAATATTTCAACACATTTTTTAAATATTCAGTATTTTAACGAACAAGTAATTTTAATAGAAAATAACACAATAAAATTAAAATAAAAGTTTGTGTTGTTTTAGTTAACATGTTGCAATGAAATTTTTTTTATGTAAAAAAATGTTTTCATCTGCTTCTGCAAGCAACACATATAACAACAAAAAACGGTGAGTACTGAAGTTGCTGTCAGTAGAGATACAATCTTGCGGATACGGCTGCGGATTCCGCTGTGGGGAGAAAAAACGAATTAAAGGTCTGCGGCTGCGGTGACGGTTGTTTTTATACATACCCTACGGGAAATTTTAACAAACTGTCACCGAACTGGCCCCTTTATATGAAATAGACTGGTCACTTTTACATGGCGTTGTCATAGGAGGTGGAAATTGACCCCTTGTGACATGTCACAAGACAAATTCTAGGACAGGTTACTGAACTCTCAATTTCAGGGACCTGTCCTGGGATTTGTCTTGTGACATGTCACAAGGGGTCAATTTCCACCTCCTATGACAACGCCATGTAAAAGTGACCAGTCTATTTCATATAAAGGGGCCAGTTCGGTGACAGTTTGTTAAAATTTCCCGTAGGGTACATTCACACTTTCTTTACATGAATGTATGTGTACATTTAGTGTATGTGTGGAGAGCACCAGCGATGGGAAATGAGGTTTATTAAATTAAATGATAGGCTAAATGAGTTGGAAACTAGTACTAAACATGAAAAACAATGATCTTTCAAAATAAAAGTTCAATCGTTTCAACTTTTCCATCTCTGAACATCATCAAATATCGGGATTATTTTTTGAAAATATGGGAACATTGAAGTGAGAGTGAGAATGAAAATATGCGAGTATGAGAGAAAATGCAGAAAAATTAAATTAAGTTTTAATTTAGAGAGAATCCGCAGTGCGTTTTTAATTATCAAAACTCCATATAACGCAGAACAAACCGCAAGGTTGTATCTCTACATTTAGTATTAATTAGGCAAGAGTGCATAGATAAACAAAATTTAACTTTTTATGATGAAGCTCCATCTATTGCTACTGTGAAACGATGGTACGACGAATTTAATCGCGGCCTCTTTCGAATTTCGAGGACGCCGAAAACACGTATGTTGTTCAAAAGCTGATAATGCAAAATCGTCGAGATTTAGGCTTCCCTAGGCATAAGTTCCACCAGCATACATAAAATATTGCATCAACATTTAGCCATAAGAAAGATTTGTTCTCGTAGGATTTCTCATAACTTCACAGCAGCTCAAAAAGGTGTTCGGGTCGTTTGGTGCAAACAAGTGATAAAGAAATACAATTGTAGCAAATGAAGCCACTGATGCATTAAAAAGCCATGTTTCGGAGGTGACTCAGGCGGATTGGAAAAAATGCTACTATATGACAAGTGGTTCGAATGCATGCAAACAACAAAAACATTTTCCATAACAAATTTCTGTTTTTTCGTCTTAGGTTCAAAATATAAATATTTACAATTCATATATTTAGTTAGAACATTGTTCTACCTCAAGTCCAAATTCTAATATGATAGACAATACAACTGTTTCGTGGGCATCATTCCAACTCAGCAGTTGTCCGCAATAAGAAAATGATGATTGGTTTGTATGTTCCAATCATCATTTTCCTATTGCGGACAACTGATGAGTTGGGGTGATGCCCACGAAACAATTTTATTGTCTAACATGAAAATGGTCAACCTTTTTGAAACAACAAATTAAATCTAACATGGCGGTATCATATTAGAATTTGGACTTGAGATAGAACAATGTTTTAACTAAATATATGAATATAATTATTTACCCTTGTAGGAACAGCAAAAATAAAATTGTTAAATATAGAGAATTTTAGTTATATTTGAGTTAAATTTTAGTTAAGAGAAAAAACCAACTTAACCTGCTAAAATCAGCAAAAAATTTTGCTAAATTATTAGTAGACTAAAAAAATCACAAAATATTATAAATTTTGAATGATCTTTTTTTCGATTTTGTTTTTTTTTAATGAAAATAAAAATCTAGTCTTCTGAAATCAGCAGATTTCTATTTGTTTACCAAATGTTTCTCTTGATTTCAGCAGGTTAGACTGCTATTTGCATTTAACAAAATTTAACTTAAAAATAAAAATTTTATAGATATAGCAGTGTGTTTTTGTTATTTTTAGACTACTAATATTTAACAAAATTTTCAGCAGATTTTACAGTATAATTTGTTATTTACAATTAACTAAAAGTTAACTGAAATGAAACTAAAATTCTGTAAATTTAACAGTCTTATTTTTGCCCTCCTTATTTTACTAGTATTTAGCAAAAAAAATCTGTTAATTTTAGCAGTTTTATCTGCAAGGTAATTTTTAACTAATATTTAGTAGTTTTTTCAGCTATTTTTACAAATTTATTTCAATGAGTGCACGGTACGGCAAAACACGATATTGCATCAATATTATTTGACGCAACATTTGTTAATGTTTCCAAAGTTTGTAATTAGAGTTTTCTGTTCGGTTTTATTCGAAAACGCGGTTTTTCCGGCCTCAAAACCGAAGTGATTTTGGTATCTTTTGCGATTTCGAAACAGGGGGCCGCGACTAATATTTTTTTATTTTTTTTTAAATCTTTTTTTGTTATATTTAATTTTTTTTTCATATATTTATAATTAATTTGTTTAAACTCAATATTTTTCTAATTTTTTTAAAAATATTTATATATAAAAAAATGGTTAGAAATTACTTTTTATGCACCTGTAAAAATAGATCTGAAAATAATATTGAATTGGAGTTCACCTTTTACACTTGTTTAATAAGTACTTTTATTGAAGAGAATAAGGAACAATATCTCGCAGTAACAAAGTAATGTTTTTATGCCACTCAACTTTCATATCAAAGAATAGGTCAGCGGTAGAGCGCTAGACTAGCAATCGTGAGGTCCCAAGTTCGATACCCGGTGCAGGCAATAAAAAAACTTTTGTAAAATAAAAAAAAATATTTTTTTTGCAAAGAATTTTTTTTTAACTTTTAATGGGTGAAAAAGAGCTTGCTTTGCACTCGTTCAAAAAGTACTGAAAAACTGTTGAAGTGGGAGTACTCCTCTCCTATGACAACTCTATGTTAAAATCATTAGCGTTTATGCTAAATCATTAGCGTTTATGTACATCTTGATAATCAATTGTAGTGCTTTTTCTAATTCTTTGGCATCTCTTTTTTATTGGTTATGAGTCATTTATTATTAATTTTTCAATAATGAAAAATTTTAATATGCTTCATTTATAACTCCAAAATTTGGGTCTTTTACGAGTCAAAATTTCTGTGCGCTCCCAGCTAAAAATCGACATATATGCATCCATGCAGGTTAAATGTATGTTCATGCATGGCCATAAACATGCATAAAAACTGCGTGATTTATTTTAACAAAATCAAATTTTTGCCCGGAGCACATTTTTCAACTAGTTTCTTACGTACTTAAGTAAATGTTGGCGCCCAATAATTTAACTTTTTTAACAAAATTAAATAACCACCAAAAGTGCAGTAACCCCCCAAAATAATGAAAAGGCAATAATGTTCAAACTGTTTTAATTTTATTTCATTGGGGATTTTTTTCATAATGAAATAATCTCAATAATTAAACTCCCAAAAATTAAATAACCGTCAAACATTTTTACGGCATTTCTTGGATGTTAATTAATTTTTCTCTTTGGGGCTATTTCATGGGGGTTATCCGTAGCGCTGATAAATAGGTACATCTGCGATGATATTTTTAACCCTAGAAGTGCATCGCTATTTTTCACGCTATTTGTAAAGCACGGTTGATGTTAGTCAAATCGACTAATAATGCACTTCTAGGGTTAAGAGAAATTTTGGATATTTTAAAAATTTTTAAAAAAGAACTTTTAAAAGACAACTAAAATTAAGGTGGCACGCGAGAAATTTTTACAAAAAAATTTGTCCGTTTTTGGCACGCAAAGGAAAAAGTCTTGCCATCCCTGGCTTAGAGGCTGCATAATACAAGATGTTACTAGCAACATTTTGACAAATTTTATATTTAGCAATACACATGTTTTATTAATTTTAATTATAACATGTTGCCAGCAACATGTTTATAATAGTGTTTATTGTTTTTTAAGATTATCAGTAGTTTCGATTATCCACTGTGTAGTATTTAGATATTTTAAGTTATTTGATTTTTTTTTTTGTTTTGTTAAATTATCACATTTAATACACATTACTATATTTCAATTAAATATTTCGTAGATTACTAACAATTATACATACATACAAAAATTTCTACACTTATACAGATATTATAGAAACTAAAATTACGATTTTAACAGTCATTAACTTTACAGTTTACAATATTTAGAAGTAATAATAATTGCTAATAAAAGTGTTGCCAATTTAGTGATTTTCGGCATTTTTTTAAGATAATTTATAAACTATTTTGTTTCTAGATTGACATCACTGTTATTATTTTATAACAACAAAGAATGTGTATGAGTTGCGTGATGATGATGATGATGACTGTGATGATGATCATTTGTTGATGCATCATCCGTAACTACTACTGCATGTTGTCCATGTAATGTTGTAGTTGTGCGTTGACAGCATTCATCAACAGTTGTGACATTATCACTCTGTTGTTGATGCAATTGTTGTTGTAATTCTAAATGTGTATGAGGTGAATGTTGTTGTTGCTGTTCAGGTGATTCATTTTGTATATGATGTTGTTGATGTTCATCCATAACATGTGCTAGATCGTCATCCTCTGCATCATTTTCATCATCTTCATCATCATCACCTGGTAGATGATTATTAAGATGATCATCGTCATCATCAACATCGTGATGTGTTAAATGCTGCTGACTATGTACTACAACAGCAACATCACAATTTTGTGATACACGTTGGTAGTGACAGTTGCCTGGCATTGAGTGTATTGTTTTTTCAATGGCACGCAAACGTTTCTCCAATGATGTTGTTGCCAAGATATCAACCTGAGAATGTATAAAAGACATTATTGTAAATAATTAGAAAATTGCTTTTAAACCTTATTAAATTAAATTTATTGTCATTAATTTGAAATTTATATTCACTTTGAATTCTGTATACATTATAAAATACATTTATGTAATAAATTTGCTGTAATTTTACAACAATTAAATTATAATATTTAAGATAAGTAACGTTTAAAATCTGAAACGTGTAATTTTATTCAGAGAGTTGTTAATATATATACATAAGGAAAATTCTCTCTCTGCAAGCTCCGCACTGTGGCACAAATTTAAATAAGGAGGACAAAAGTCAATTTTTAGAAACTATGTAGGTCATATGAAAGAGGATAATTAAGAACCTCAGGAGCAAAAAATTCAAATATCTGCATGAATTATTTAGCTAAAACAAGGGTGACTAAAAATATATATTTCTTCGTTTTTGGTGAAACTACAGAATTTATTGTAAATTTTGAAAGTTTAAGTGATCATATTTAGCGTTTTTTTAATCACCTGGATTTAGAATTTTTCATACGAAAAGGAGATTTATTAAATCCAAAAAAAGCTGGATTTAATAAATCCAAAACAAAAGCATAAATATACGAAACAGCCTATTAATTTAATGTCAGAAAAAAATACGAATGAAAATTAAAAGAGAAACAAAAAAATTGAAAAACTAACAAATAAAAGGTTTTTATTAAATTTTTTTATGAAATATGTTTAGAAAAAAAAACTACACCTCACCAAATACATATTTCCCATCTTGGACATGGAGAAATAGCTGAACTAGAAATGGCAATTTTTCACTCTACTGTAAGTAATTTAATTAAATCCAATTAGTGAATATTAAATATTGAAATTGAATTTTTCAATTGTTTAAAAATATAAATTGAAGTGATAAAACTGAAAAGGCAGACTGTCTATCGCTGTTTTATATAAAATATAATTAAAACTTAAAAGTTAAAGTAAAATCCTTCATCATCGAATTCGGTATAAAAAATTAGCGTGAAAGAAGTGTCGGTCAAAAAATTCTTTCTAAAATAGGGAGAATCTCACCCCATATGTTGAGCACTTTTAGAACTACTTTTTGAATTTATTAAATCCAAGTGATTAGAAAAAGCGGCTATTATCTTTGTTTTCAAACAGATTTAAATGAGGTAAATTTTGTTGGATTGTATGGTATATTAGCTACACTCAGATAAAAAAAGTTAGTAAACAAATTTGTAAACAGTTTTAGATTGCACTTTACTATTTTTGTACTGATTTTTAGTAAATTTTTTTTTTGTAATAATTTTTGCTATTCTCTTATCACAAATTACGGATTTTTTTAACTAATTTTCGATGCTGATTTCAGCAAAACATTTTCCTAATTTTTCAAAACCGAGTGCTAAACTTAGGAAAAAAATACACTAATTTGACAACAAGTGGATACTTTAAACAAATTTTATTTACAAGAATTCGTTGTTCTTTTAGAATTCTTGTTTATTTTATATTTGTTATTATTGATATATTTTTAGTTTGGAAATAAAACTCAGTAAATTTTATTGTGTCTCCAATGCAGAAAAAGGTAATAACTGCAGAAGCTTTTGCAATTGTTATTCCAAATTTCAAGTATGTTGAAGTAATAATACATTTTTTACAATCGTAAGAAAAATATATTTTTTTTTATTAAATTTGATTTTAATTTTTTTTTAGATTTTACAGTTTGTTTATTTTTTAGTACACTTTTTTGTTAATTTCAGCTGATTGATTTTAAATTGCAATTTACAACAATTTACTGAAATGTAGTACCTAATTTCGTAAAACACTTGGGTGAAGTGAAGGGAACTTTCAATGTAAATTGTTTTTGTAACAAAAACAAATTCTATAGAAATAATGCAACACTTCACCAAAGTATTTTATAAAATTACCCCCTTAGTAACGTCTACTAAGGGTCATATCGTCACCTAAAATGCAAAAGGGCGTAACAACACTTTTTATTTTTTTACACTAGAACCAAAAAAAAAACGTTGTAGAATTAAAGATATTCTGTATTTTCTTCTCTTGTTTAAAACATGACTATAGACTTATTTCGACATATAATTTTAAAATTTTGTAGGCAAATGTAATTTAGTCTAGTGCATCATAATCAATCAGAAAATCGGCTTAAATTTTTTTGTTGTTACGCCCTTTTGCATTTTAGGTGACGATATGCATAATCACTTTTTAAATTTATAAATGGTTATAAAATAAATTTTTCATACAAAATTAATTTTATAAACGTGTTATAAAGTCTTCAAATTATTATGCATACGCACTTTATTATTTATACTAATTTGATTGAACTAAAATTATTGATATTTAGAAATTTAACTGATTTTAGCAAATCGATTTTGAATTGCAGTTTACATCACAAATTGGAATATAAATCCCTTGCTTCAAAAGTCTTAAAAAAAAAATCTGGTTGCATAGCCTGGACATTTTGTTTTTATTCTGGCTGTGTTTGTGCGGCAAGTTATCAACTTTGACTTATGTTATTCCCATATAAATTTAACATTACCCAGTGTTCACTGTTACCTCTTATTAATGTGAAATTTATATGGGAATGACATACAAAAGTCAACGTTGACACTTTGCCGCACAAATGCAGCTTCCATACATAATTATGGGTGCGCTGGGATCTAGAACAATTTTTATTCTCAAAGATCCGAAAACTTGTATGAAAAATTTTACAGTTTCATGTAAGAACATAATTTATAAAAGCCGAATTTAATACTTAGCATTATCACCGATATTAACACGTGAAGAATTAAGCGTGATCACGCGTGAGTGTTTGAGAAAACTAACTTCCCTCACATGAGTAAATAAAAAAATGTTCGTGAGTAAAAACAGGCCTAGAACCTGAAACTTTTTCTAAAGGAACATCTGCTCAAAATTAAGGATTTTAATATAGGATAAATATAATATAATCTAAGGCTAATTCAATAGTTCAACATGGTCAGAAACTGACGTGGTCTCTACGGGCTTTAGAAAAAAATTATCTGAAAATCCCACGGATTTTGTAGAGTTTTTCCTATAGAAAATCTATTGGATTCTGAAAACTTTTTTTAAAGAAAAATCTTATAATTGTTATGAATACTTTCAAAAGAACCCTAAGATCTTGAAGACTTCTTTCAATAAAAAAATTCTTATATTTTGAGGACTTCAGATTCGCTGGACTTTTCCTGTTATAAATTCTTTTGACTGCAAAGACTTTCTACTATGGAAAACCCCCTGATTCTGAGGCATTATTCCTATAGAAAAATCCTTTAATTAATTAAAAAATCGTTTGGGGATTTCCTATAGAGAAACCACAAGTGTTGCAGGACTTTTTTCTATAGATATCCCTCCCATTTTGAGGGCTTCTTTCCACAGAAAAAACCCTAGCTTCTAAGAAATTTTTCCTATAGAAAAATTTTGCTGAATCTAAAAAAATTTTTATTGTAAAAAGCTTTTAAAAGTTTTTCCAAGGGAAAAATCCTCTGAATCTGATGTGTTTTCCACAGGAAAAGGGAGACAGAATCCACGGAATTTCATATAGAATGCTTATTTTTTCTATAGGAAAAAGTACCCAAAATCTACGGCTTTTCCTACTGAAAAAAGAACTGAGGCTTTTTTTATAAGAGGTTTTTTAATGGAGAAATCTTTCCAAAATCTGAGGCTTATATTTATTATCTATTGCCTTGGCATGCAATAAAATGATAGCAAGCAATTGTCATAATGCTTTCATCTCAAGGGAAGACACTTAATATCAATATATATTTTTATTTTTTTTTTTCATAAAGCAACGCTCAGGAAATTTTTCCTCTAAATTAACGTGTTGCTTTCTTAGGAAAGGGGATAGAAAAGAACTGAAAGATGAAGGGCTTCAAATATGGCAACAATGTAATTGCGCGAGATGTTGAATCTTAGAACAGTTGTTGCTCGCCATCTGATGAAGAGTTGGCAAACTATGCTGAAGCTTTTTTTTAGTTCAAAGCCCTGTTATATTATTTTACTTCGTTGGGGTTAAGTGCTATGGGAACCCGAAGGAGGTCGCTGCAATATGTATGAGGGATAGAGAAAGCTTATACATATTATTTTTCATAAATTGAATGTTGCCTTAACTGGGGATTGAACCCGCAACCTTATGTGTAACAGTTACACCACATTGCAATATCATGCTATTGTTGACATGCAAAGGGCTCTTGCCATTATGTCTGTCATCAAATGTCATTTTTAATATTACCCTTTTATTTTTGGGTGGTATTTATTTTGGTAAATTTAATCATAAAAAAATAGTAAAAGTTCATTTAAATTCAAATTTAACGGTTCGTTGTAATTCAGATAATCTGTAGTTATCATACACAGAGTTGAATAGAATCAGCTGAGATATCTTAAGAATTAAGGTTCAAACCAAAAAAAGAAAGGAATAATAATAACAAAGGATAAAAATAGCATTGTTAGATTTCGTTGATATTAGTCTAAGTTGAGTTGTTGATAACAAATTCGATTTGCTTTCAACTGTCACATAAGTAGACAATTATTAATTATTAACCCATTCAAGGCGCAAGGCACTGATGATGGCTTTGTAGCGAAAGCCGAAAATACGTATTTTGTCTTGCTCGTCTTATCGAATTCTTTCAAAAAATTTTATTCCTTGTAATTTTATTTGTAAAAATTCTATCATCTTTCTTTAATTTGAAAATAATTTAAACAGAAAGTGATATTAATTTATGATCTAGAGTCAAACTAAAGAACATTAATTTACCAAAATAAGAGATCAACTAAACATTCCCCTCATTTAATAGTAAAAATACTTATAATTTCTGAAAATTTTCTTTACGCATTTTCAATGTAAATTTACAAATTTTGTGTGTAATTAAATTGTGTAGTTTTTTTTATTTACTCACTGTGAGTAGACTTACCATATTTATGGAAGGAGTTCAGTTTTTTACTATAAGTTGGGTAAATTACAGAAAAATTACAGAAAATAAAGTGCGCACTACACTTTCGAATATAAAGTATTTTTGCAAGGCAATATCGATATTTTTTTGCCAAACGTAGGGGTCGCCTTTTTTAATTATTCGTTATAACTTCGGCATTTAAAGTGTGATATATTTATTGATCTTAAAGTGTGATATATTGATTTTTTGCCTCAAGGAGACCAATTATAAGGGAGGAGACCAATTATGAAGGAAAAAGCCAATGAAAAAAATTTAAAAAGGCGACCCCTACGTTCGGCAAAAAAAAAAGAATAAAAAAATTTTCTCCTCGAATTATCGAAAAACTTCCTAAGCAAAAGTTTAATGATTTTTTGCAAGCTTTAATTTTCTGTCATAGACTGCTACATTAGGGTGGTAGGAACTGAGATTTGGGGGTAAATACTAGAACTAAAAAAAACTGCCATGCAAATATAACACAGTACAACACTAAAAATGCATCGGGCATGCGACATATCAATTCTGATAGATTTAGGATTAACATCACGATTGTGAACACCAAATTTCAAAATTAGCTCTAGTTTTTGAAATATTTGCAAATTATAACTTTTAGCAAAAACATAGTTTTATTGTTAAAATTTCTTATTTATTCATACACCTGACTGAGCCATGGATAATTTTTAATATGGTTTCAAAATATAGACTTTGGGCTTTTGAAAACATATCAATTTATTTTGATTAGATAAAGGATCTAGGATATAACTGCAATTAAAGTGAAAACTTCACATATTTTCCTATTTTGCAAATCTAGTAAAATCCCTTAATCGGATTTGCAAAATTTTTACATATGACGTAAATTCATATTCCACTAAATTCTTTTTATCAAAAGAATCACAACTTCTGCATCAACATTTGCAGAAAATTCAATCTGAAATACACATTTCACATCTTTTTTATTTCAAATAAATTTTATATGAATTTACTATAGCAAAAGGAAATAAAATACATTTTTGAACATGCATATTTTAAAATCGTTATTTTTTTCAAAATTTGCACTCCAATTATCTAAAACGTTGTTGAAATTGACTGGAAAACATATGTTTAATATTTCTGAATGGTTTTATCTGGGTTTTATATTTTAAGATTATTTACAGACTCCTTAATTTTTAGGTATTAAAAAAGTCAGTCTTTTTCAGGTTTAGTCAATATTAACTTTAAATTGAAATAGAAAATGCGAATTTTTTTGATAAATTACGTAACATGAGATGTTTACTAAAGGTACAAATTCAAATATTAGATATTTCTTTCATCGCAGATTATTTATTAACGAAATCGTGAAAAAAGAGAAATTTCAATTTTAAATGCATATATGTGACGCGAAAAATAGAAAGGGATCTAAGGATAGAAAGGGACCTAAGGTCAGGAGAGCATGGGATCGGTCTCATTCGATGCTCAGATGTTGTCCACAAAAAAAAAAAATTGATTTTTTTACCCTTAGGTCCCTTTCTCTATGCGCTGTCACATATAGGGAATATTATCGCAGCTGTCAAAACGTGCAATATATCAAATTAAAGGGCATATTGCATCATTTTAAAATATTCCAAAAAAATAGCGTTATTACTTTTAATTTTATATTGTTTTGCAAAAAGTTTCTTAAAAAATTTAATTTTCCTACAAAAACGTTTTTGCAAATATTTCTTAAACTATAGCTAACTTTAAAATTCTAGTGCCATATTCGTGATCTGCGTCCCAAAGTGTATTAGAAATGATATGTCGCAATTCCGATGCATCAAATTTATCTTATTTTGTTGTACTGTGTAATTAAGATTAGGAGTACGGCGAACTTTTACTTTCTGATACGGTCTAATGCTCATTCGTGTTTTTTCTTCTTTTTTTGTGATATAAAATTGTTGAATGAACCGTACCAGTTCGGAAAATTGATCTCGGTACACTAACTTTTGGATGTCTGGCCCGGCGAGAAAGCCAAAATCTTAACGTGTGAAGTTTCAAGACCAAAAACAAAACCGAAAAAAACGAAAAATTCACCATTGCTACATATTTGGATTTTATCTCTTAACCTGCAAGGTTGCACTACTTAATTCGAAAAACTAAAATAACTGACCTAACAAACAGCATATATTCCAGAATCCAAGTCTGTTTCAGAATCGGTGCAATTGTTAATTGAATTTTTAAGCACGTTTTTCAGAACAGTACCTTACAGTATATGGTATTGGGTATAACGACTTTCTGCTGAAGTTTGTTGATACCAAAAATACAGCCTTAATTGAAATTCTCTTACCGGAAATTTAACCGCTTCTCGCAATATGATTTAATTTGTACTGTGATGAAGGGTATCATATATTTACTAATTTTTAAAATAATTTACTCACCTTTAATTGCGGCCTCAATGGCAACAGTGCAATAATCCACCAGGCCCATGCCGGACCATCGGCTATAGTTTCCCAATTTTCTTCAACCATCGGCATTTCACCATAACTCTGAAGAATTTCATGTTTTAAATCCTCTCCTAAACTTTCATACCACTGTATGGCTTTGGACAAAACAACATTATGCATATTACTAACATATGTTAAATGCTCATCTGGTATAGTCTCATCATGAATATATTCCACTTTAGCCGTTTCATAGCCATCCTTTTCGTTGCGTGCCAATATCTTAAAGCGTTTACAACCGATCGTACTCAGAATGGAGCAGCCATCTCCCAGTAATACACAATCTCGTATATCCAAAATACAACCATAATCATAATAACGCGATTTACCGCTATGGGGTTGAACAATACCAAATTGTTTTTCACCCGATTCAACAGCTCGTCGTACCATTAGCCTATAGCGGGGTTCATAGACAAACAAAGGGCATGGTACATAGGGAAAGCCTGTGGTACAAATGAAAATAGGTACTGATGGTTCCATAACCATTTCCTGACGAAAACGTTTATTATAACTATCTGGAATGAAACGTTTCATGGCGGCCTCTAGAAATCTTGTAACTGGTCTTTTGGTTAACATTAAAGGTTGTGGCGTTGAGGCACCTTGATACATATTAAGACTAGGTTCCACTAAGGGTGACATACATAACGGACATGAAGATGTATAATCCATACAGCGATCTAAGCATACCAAACAATAAGTATGACCACAAGGTGTTACTACAGGTTTCCAGAAAGTACGACAACATAAAACACAATCAAAATCACTGGCATCTATTAGTGCAGGCACTACAGCTACTAATTGTTTAACTAAATATTCTGGTGATGATTCTACTTCTGGAAAAAATTAAACAAATTACAGGACTTAAACAAATTATTTAAATTTCTTAATATCTACAACTCACTTTTCAGTCTCACAATTTCCTGTTGCATACGTTCCAGAACATTACGAAATTGACTGCTACATCTGGCACTTTCCACACCAATTGGCGGTGGCAATAGCTCGGTTTCTTTTTGCATCCATTTTCGTCGAAAATGTTTCCGCGATGTTTGCCGCTTCAATTCAAGTTCATATTTCTTGGCAATACTGGCATATGTTGTACGTTTATCGCTACAATTTAGAAAATCCGTACACGCCAAGACATCTTCATCAGCTAATATATCACAGTCTTTGCCATAATTGGCCGATAAGAAATCATCGTCTTCATAGGGATTTAAAGATTCTTCTTCTTCGTGTTGTACTGTGTTACTTAGCAAAGCAATATTTTTGCGGCGTAATCTATGTTCAGTGTAAACGCTATATGGTGCTTTTGAACGCAAAGACGATAAATCCAATTTGATGCATTTTGGTGTTTGCGATAAAAGTTTTTGCAGAATCTGTGTAAATGTAAAGAAATAAAGATATATTTCAATTTAAAGAATTTGTGATGTTCTGTAAAACAATCCCACATAAAATTATGCGTTTTTCATAACAACATCCATACATAATTTCATGTGAGTATGTGGTTTCGGTCATAGTTTAAGCTGTATTTGCGTACTTTTTGGATAAAATTCGGTAAAATGAGAGTTAACAAAAATACTCTCACGAAAAGCAAACATGTACAACAGTACGAAAACGTGAAAAACCATATTTCAAGCCCAAAAAAATATCAATAGACTTGGGCATTATAGTTCGTTTTGGTGAGCACTTTTTTTCAAAAAAAAATTTTTTGTTTAACTTTCCCTTTTTTTTTGCTTACTGGGGAATCTTATAAAACTTAAAACAAAACTCGTTATTTTAAGTTAAGTGTGCTCCTTTACTTTTTGTGTACACTTCAATAAAATGAGAGTAAGCACAAAATCCTCTATCTAAATGACAAAAGTACGGGAACGCACAAAATCACTTTTCTAACCCAAAACTATTTAAAGAAAAAAAAAAAAATATAATGCGTTAGTTTAGTCTCAAAAATCGCACAGAAACACATATTTTTTGCATTTAAAAGTTTTTTTAACTTCGTGCAGTTAATTTTTATATATTGAAGTTTTATTTTGTGTATTTCTTTGCTTAATTAAAATTTAGAATTTTCACAATGGTGTTATTTGTTTATCATTGCACCAGCTCTCCCTTTTACATTTTTTTTTAATAGTAAAAGAGAAGTTAATAGTAGACAGAGGCAGAAAATTTTATATAAATATCTGCAAGAACGCAAAAATATGTGTAAGGGCCTAAAGGTTTTTGAAAAATTGTTTAATATTACAACTAAGAGTGACTAATTAATTTCTAACGCATTTTCTAAGTTCTAAACTAAATTATATATTTCAAGTGCAATTTGATTTCTAGGTGATTTCAATTTTCAAAAATTTCAGTTTTTTGTCAATATTTAAAATTTTCTGCAATCCGTTTGTGATATGGAGTATATTGTTTTACCCATTTTCTGTGAAGCATGGATTCCGTGCGAATTTTCTGACAAAACTTCGTAGAAGAATAGGTAGCCGTGTCTTTCGAGATATGTTGGTAAAAAATGGGTTAAACAATTTAAATACTGTATCTCATAGTTTTGTTACTTGATTTTAACAGTGAAATTATATTTTAATAATTTTTGGACAAATTTTTAATTTATTTGTGCGGTTTCCTTGTTCTATATTAGTTTTAAAAGGTCCCAGCAAAAAAATTGAATGTAATGCTCTACAAACTACTTCTTTCAGTACTTCACAAGTATCCATTAGTGTATTTTTGCTGCTTTTCTAGAAGTTATTCTGAACAACATAAAAAGAATCAGTCAATTCAATGCTTCCAAAGTAGCATAACTTCCAATTTTTTTTGCTGGGTGTTTCGGGTTTTTTCGATAGGTCCGAAGGTCTGTATTTTGGTTCCGTTGTGGCGGTGGACCAGTCATTGTGGTGTATCTATACAACATCTACACTTCAGAGGTATGCCCCGTGGCTCTTGAAAGTTGTGTGGCAACATTTGCGAAAAAGGCGACACGGAGGAGATTGGAAGGTAAACAAAAATCAAAAAGTAGAATGTTTGTATGTGTCTGTGTTTGATCACTTCTGAGTAAAAAACAATAACAGAAAGCTGAATAGGAAAGAAACTATGAATTAGTTACATTGCATTCAAGGCCTTGCTTGGGTGAGATGGCTAAGCTGTCGCACCTTAGTACAGTTACGTTTGTTTGGTTGTTGAAAAATCATCATATCTGACAATAAAATATAAACAATAATACAATTTAATGGAAAATCACTGATGAAGCCTGTCCATAGAAAAAGACAGAAACTAGATCTAGTCTGATTTGCAAATTAATGTGTTTATACTTTTTAGGGAAAAAGGTTTATTCTTCTTCTTAACCTCAAACCTCCTGTATATATAAAATTAATTATATTTATCTTTAAAATATTTCGATTGACATAATTTTCTTCTTTCCTGGCTTGTAAAGTTTTACTTTGGGGAATCAGTAAAGTTCATTCTTAGTACATTGGTGCAAGGAAAATGAAAAAGTGCTCAAAATATTAGGGTTTTTTAATAGGAAAAAGTGGTCAGAAAGTAAAGAATTCTTAATGGACACATATCATCAAAAAACTTGACTATTCTGACAAATTTTGCAGATTCTCCATATTTCGAGAACTTTTTCTTCCAGAGAAACCTTTGAATTGTAAGGACTATCCCTCACCTTCTAAGAACTTTTTTCTATGGCGAAAAGTTAGCAGAATCTGACATATTGACATACAAGAAAGTTTTCAAAGCCTGAGGTTTTTTCTATAAGAAAAATCTTATAATCTAATGATTTTCTGTAGAAGAAAAGAAATAGAGGATGTAAGGCTTTTCCTAAGGTTATAGTTTTTTATATAGGAAAAAGTTTTCATAATGTTGATGTTCGGGGAAGGGAAATGTGCTCAGAATTTAAGGCTTTATCCACACGAAAAAGTACTCAGAACAAGAGGCTTTTACATTGGGAAAAAGAAAAATGTCCGCAGAATATAAAGCCCGTATTAGGCTTAAATATGATTATAGCAATTATTGTTAATAAAATATTTTAAAAACAATAGTATGCTTTAATTTTTGGGCGGTATTACGTATTCTATTTGGTAAATTTTAAGCACAAAATGGTAAAATTACATACCTTTTTGAAAT
Source organism: Leucophora obtusa (assembly GCA_949987735.1). Lineage (NCBI taxonomy): Eukaryota > Metazoa > Arthropoda > Insecta > Diptera > Anthomyiidae > Leucophora > Leucophora obtusa. Next base: position 158,299,615 of record OX465296.1, read on the forward strand.
TTCTTTACGCATTTTCAATGTAAATTTACATATTTTTTCTGTAATTAACTTAAGCAACATGTCATCATTTGTTATCATTTACACACTGGAAGTAAGTTTATCATATTTATAGGACTGCAATTTCCTACACTTAAAATAATACGTCAGTAGACAAATCTAACAAACCTGTTTCAAATCGATTTGACTAATTTTTAACAAATTTTTAATTGAAACACTAATTTAGGCAAAGATTTTAGTTATCTTCGTTTATCAATATACTAAAACTCCTAAGTACTTTAACTAACTTTGAGTGTTAATTTTCAAAATTATTTAAAACTTATTTTTAGGAATTAATTTTACAAAATTTATTGTTAAAATATAATATTTTCATGTTACTGTTATTACCCGGTAAATGGCGCCACCAATGTAGCCGAAGTTTTAAAGATGGCGCTATTTCGTTCCCTCCCGATTTTTCAAAATGGTCCTATCTCGAAAACTAAGCGAGATAGAGCAAAATTGATGAAAATTTAGACTACTCCTAACCATATAATACCCCAGCGAAGGGGGTTATCTCTATACAAAAATGGCGTAGCCTTGGATCCTCGAAAATTTTTAATAAATCTTTTCCACTTCATAAAATGGCCCATATCTCAAAAACTAAGCGAGATAATGCAAAATGGACAAAATGTTTGCTCCACTGGAGTGCCCTTATATGCCCTCACATGATATGGACTAGGCCCGGGGAGATTCCCGAGACCCTAAATTTGAATAAATTCTACGACTTATTATAATTACAGAAAAACTATAGTTTTGCAAATTTTTTACTTAAATTTAGATTTGTTAAATTTAACAAATAAAAGTGTTAAAATCAACAAATTTCATTTTAAGCCAAAAAACAATAATAAATTTGTTAAAGTAACAAATTTTTCTGTTCAGCTGACAGACTTATTATTTTGAGTGTACTAAAAATTGTGTAAATTTAAAAAAAATTAAATGGAGTGTTCAAAAGCCAATTACTACATGCATATTACTTACTTTTGTGAGATCATGTTGAAATAATTCGGTACTACTGAGATTTGATGATTTATCCATACCAATGGCCAAACATATTTCATATAAAGCTTCTTCATAACGACTTAAATCACTTAAAGCCAAAGCACGTAAATAATGAGCCTGTTATAAATAATTGAAAATCAATTAATTATTTATATTTAAATTAAAAACACATTTTAAATAAAATACCTTTGCCGATGTATAACGAGTCTTCAATGCATTATCCACATCTGCCAATGAGCTTTGATAATGATTCATTTTCCTTAAAACTTCAGCACGTAGCAATAGACTTTTAAAATTTGAAGATGCTAAAATGACAAAAAGAACACAAAAAGAAAAATGATTAAATAGTCTTAAAAACATTTCAAAAAAACTTAACACTACATTAATCTTAAAAAAAAAAATCTCAAAAGAAAAAAATCTTAGAAAATATTTAAACAAAACATACGAAAAATTATGTGTTTTTGTCACAAAAACTGTCAAATTGTTAGTAATGATTGACAGCCACACGCTTATATAATTTTTTGTCTGCTTTTGTATTAAATTAAATTATTAGAAAACTTAAATTTCCATCTATTTTCACACTGACAATATATTATGACTAGAGTGTAATATATTTGCTGATATGTTCATAACACAGTACAACAGCCAACCTGGGGGGTGAGAAATTCCAAGTCAGGGTGATGGTACTAGGTCAGTATAGTAAAACCCTCAAAGGGTTTGGCGTTCGTGTCATTTTTTTTATGACCTTTTAAATTTTTTCCTTATCTTGATGTTTTTTCGCTTAGTTGTAACTCGAGAACCACTTGTCCGATTTTGATGAAGCAAATTTAGAAAAATTTAGAATTACAATTTCTTTAATCCGTTCATATAACATTTTTCTTTATAATCAACAGTTTTGCCGGTAAAAATAAATTTGTGGAGAAAAAAAAATATTTTTTTGCCTAAAAATTAAAAATTTTTTTTTAAATTCATAAAAAATTTTAATTTTTAGGCAAAAAAATATTTTTTTTTCTCCACAAATTTATTTTTACCGGCAAAACTGTTGATTATAAAGAAAAATGTTATATGAACGGATTAAAGAAATTGTAATTCTAAATTTTTCTAAATTTGTTTCATCAAAATCGGACAAGTGGTTCTCGAGTTACAACTAAGCGAAAAAATATCAAGATAAGGAAAAAATTTAAAAGGTCATAAAAAAAAATTACACATACGAACGCCAAACCCTTTGAGGGTTTTACTATACTGACCTAGTACCATCACCCTGACTTAGAATTTCTCACCCCCCAGACAATATTCCCAAAAATGTTCCATAGTGTAATAGAAACTTATAGGTTTTTCTAGAATACACTTATATGTGTAAAGCATTTAAATAGCCTCCTACACTGCCACCTGTACTTCAAATGATAATAATTTTATGACTAATTTATTCGTCTTCTTACGATTTTATATCTAAACTTTTGTAGCAAATTTTATGATTTTGTTGTATGTACAATGTTTCTTATACAATATATAGTATTAATTATTTTATTTATGATTTTAAAAATTTATGTTAATTTTTGAACAAGTGCCAATAGAAATTTCTTTAAAAAAAACTAAATATTTAAAATATGTAAAAAATATACAAAAATTTTGTTTTGATTTTCAAAAAGACTCTAATATATTCTTAGATAATTTTTTAGTTAAATTATTTTTTGTTTAGCAGTGCATTTTTAGGTTCAATGTACCGTATTAAGTCTACATTAATAACATTAATAATCTCTTTTTTTAGGCGGCGCCATAACCACCTCAAATGACGGTGGATCGTTAGCGCCTATGAGATTATAAAACTATTATAATTTTGTGGGTTATGGATTTGTAGATTTTAAGGGTCGTTCGGTTTGAGCATTATGGGTATTTCTGAATTGTTCTGTTGTTTCACTGTGTCAGCATAAACCAGTGGTCGGCACCTATAGCCACCAGTGGCCGATCATAATCGGCTTTTAAAACGTACACAACACGAATGGCAACAAAATTCTCAACTAAGAGCGTAAAATTTATTCATTAGCATGGTAGCTTTCAACGAAGTAGGTTCACGTCGCTTTGTTTAAGAAATTTTAGAAAAATATTACACTCTTAAAATTTTACAAGAACAGGAAATTTATTATAAATTATTTTTATTTCTTTAGTTCATTAAAATTTACTAACTAATGGAATATTTTTTTAAGAATAAATAATTTATATACAAAAAAATAAATATTTTTTAAATAATGTGTATAATTTATTATGAATTATTTAAAAAAAAATAAATTACTATAACTTATTTTTTTTTATGTCTTTAATTCATTCATGCATTCATTCAGTATTTTCATGTTCATGTTCTTAATATACAAATATAAATTTAAAAATGATAAACTAATTTCTCACAGTGTAGAAACACAATACATTCACATTCTCTCTTTGTGCCGACCACTGGCATAAACTATATTAAGAGACGAAGCTTTTCCCTAACCCATTCACTATCCTTGAGTTATTTTTTGCGTGTGGAAAAGGGCAAACATGTTGTATATTTTATTTTTACTAATTTAAAGACCGATAACGAAAATCTGTGGTCAAAATAATCAGTGTTGCCAACTCTTGAAGGCAGGAAAGCACCATGAGCATTGTGAAAACGGGTAAAAAGGGTAAAAATTTACCAAAAATGGGGTAAAAAAGCACGATGTTAATTTTATGTATGAAGAAAAAAATATTTTTTGCCTAAAATATTAAAAAAAAGTAATAAACAAAAGGTTATTGATTTTTATGGTAGCGGTAACAAACATTTATTTTTACCGGCAAAACTGTTGAGTATATAGAAAAACGTTATATGAACAGATTAAAGGAATTGTAATTTTTAATTTTTTTAAAATTGTTTGAGCAAAATCGGACGAGTGGTTCTCGAATTATGTCAAAAAAATATAATTCTCGATTCCTAGGGGTGACCCAGCGAAACGCCGGGACACGTATAACTTGTTTTTGACTGCACTCAGAAAAGTTCTGCAGTTACTACATGACAGTTATTTGTATAGTAATGCGGTTGTAGTTATTTTAACTACAATTGTAGTTAATTTACTTAGAGCAAAATATTTCAATGTTTTTGACAGTTATTTTTTCAAACTAACTACAAAAACTACCACATTGTAGTAACATTTATTTTATTCAGTTATTTTGAATTTTTTTTACAAATACTTATATTTTCAAGTGTGTGTGCACACACACGAAGCAATCAGGAGCATGTGTATGACGCGCTTGTTTAGAAATTTCTAGTGAAAGAATATGAGTAGAACATGTTTTCTCTTGTCTTAGTCAACAACGCCAAAGAGTGAGGTCGCGTAATACGGAAAAGTTTATATATTTTTTATTAAGTTATTAAAATAATAAGGTAAGTTTTATAATATAAATTTATTTACGGGAGTATTAAATATTATTGTATTTATTTTCTTTCAGTTCTTTTATATTCTCATCTCTTTCTACCTGGAGAAAAAAAAGGAAGCCAAACAACGCCATATTTCATCCCTCACAGACGGACATCTACAACAATGTCTTACTAGTGAAAAATAAAATTGACATTAGTGTAAATTTTGATTTCTCAATTTTAAATAGAATAAAATTAAGTTAGGAGTGTTTACATAAATTTGTTTTTTATTAAATCAATAATTTTTAAAATAATTATACCCTACACCACTATGTGGTCAGGGTATTATAAGTTTGTGCTGATGTTTGTAACACCAAAAAATATTGGTCGTAGACCCACCTTATAGTATACCGATCGGTTCAGAATTTTTTTTTTATTTCGATTTAACGATGTCCGTCTGTCCGTCCGTCCGTCCGTCCGTCCCTCCGTCTGTCTGCCTGTCCATGCAATCTTGTACGCACTCTACAGGTCGCACCTATTAAGATATTTCGATGAAATTTGGTACATAGACCTATGTTGGCCCAAGGACGAACAAGTTTGATTTTTTTGAACATCGGTCCATGTTTAGACCTAGTGCCCATATAAGGGTCCTACCAAAATTATATTGTTTATACGCTGCAGGTCGTAAATATTAAGATATTTTGATGAAATTTGGTACACAGACCTATATTGGCCCAATAACGCAGCCTATTGATTTTGGTGAACATCGGTCCATGTTTAGACCTAGTGCCCATATAAGGGTCCTACCAAAATTATACTGTTTATACGCTGCAGGTCGTAAATATTAAGATATTTTGATGAAATTTGGTACACAGACCTATATTGGCCCAATAACGCAGCCTATTGATTTTGGTGAACATCGGTCCATGTTTAGACCTAGTACCCATATAAGGGTCCTACCAAAATTATATTGTTTATACGCTGCAGGTCGCAAATATTAAGATATTTTGATGAAATTTGGTACACCGACTTATGGCAGCCGAAGGACGAAGCCTATTGATTTTGGTGAACATCGGTCTATGTTTAGACCTAGTGCCCATATAAGGGTCCCCCCAAAATTATATTGTTTATACGATGCACGTCGTAAATATTAAGATATTTTGATAAAATTTGGTATACAGACCTACATTGGCCCAGTAACGCAGCCTATTGATTTTGGTGAACATCGGTCCATGTTTAGACCTAGTGCCCATATAAGGGTCCTACTAAAATTATATGGTTTATACGCTGCAGGTCGCAAATATTAAGATATTTTGATAAAATTTGGTACACAGACCTACGTTGGCCCAAGGACAAAGCCTATTGATTTTGGTGAACATCGGTCCATGTTTAGACCTAGTGCCCATATAAGGGTCCCACCAAAATTATATTGTTTATACGCTGCAGGTCGCAAATATTAAGATATTTTGATGAAATTTGGTACACCGACTTATGGCAGCCGAAGGACGAAGCCTATTGATTTTGGTGAACATCGGTCTATGTTTAGACCTAGTGCCCATATAAGGGTCCCCCCAAAATTATATTGTTTATAGGATGCACGTCGTAAATATTAAGATATTTTGACGAAATTTGGTACACAGACCTATTTTGGCCCACGGACGAAGCCTATTGATTTTGATGAACATCGGTCCATGTTTAGACCTAGTGCCCATATAAGGGTCCTACCAAAATTATACTGTTTATACGCTGCAGGTCGCAAATATTAAGATATTTTGATGAAATTTGGTACACAGACCTATATTGGCCCAATAACGCAGCCTATTGATTTTGGTGACATTAGTTGGCTTTTACCCAGACTGGTGTAGGGTATTCTATAGTCGGCATGCCCGACTTTAACCTTTTTACTCGTTTTTATTTATGTTTTTAACTACATTTGCAGTTGTTTGTACAGTTTTACAATAATTTGCATGTATGTTGTTTCAATTGCATTTGTAGTTGTTTTTACTACATTTGTCAGTTGATTTTTAACAGTTAAAAATAACTTCATATTGCAGTTAATTTAACTGCAAATGTAGTCTACACCTTTTTAAGTGCAAATTCAGTTATTTTAACTGTCATTTGCAGTTGATTTTACCTACATAATTCCCTGAGTACGATATAACATTTCCCGTTGGTTTCATCCCATCCCGATTTTGACTGTCGCATAGTGTAATTTTACGACATTGTTAGTTAATTTTAATGCATTAGTAAGTTATTTTTAAACAGTTAAAAATAACAAAAGTTTTAGTTATTTTAATGGTAAGTACCTTTGTTGCCTTTTCAACTGCATATAACTTTGTTTTAACTGTCAGTTAGTTGATTCTACGGACAAACTTTTTTAAGTGTACGAGTATGAAATCGAAGTTGATAAAATTCAAAAATTATCTTATTTGCCTTCTTATTTAGATAAGCTTACATATAATATTAAGTTGAAACTCCTAATGACGTCTAACAGCTGGATTTATGTAATCGAAAAATATACATTATATTTTACTTTCGACTAAGGAAAAGAATCCCGTACAAATAGTTGAAAATTCTGCTAAGATATCAGAAACTAGTAGCTGTATTTGCGCCTGCAGAAATTGAAATTCGTATTATACTAAAGCTAAATTTAAGTAAGCTACTAAACACATAGATAACTCAATTTATCTATAAAACTCGTCAAATTTTGAAGTATTTTTTTTTATAAAAAAAATTTTTTTTTTAACGGTTTACATAAATTTAGCTTGAAAAAACAGGAAAAATCAAAATTGGGTGAGTTTTATCCCAACCTTTTAATTCCTAAAAGTGAGTTTGGGCAGCTAAAAAGTAAAAACTATTTTTTATTTTTTTTTATCCTTTATAAAATATCCAAATTCTATCGAAATCAATCTTCTTTAAGATTAAAAAAAAAAAAAATTTAAACGCTTTCTCTTGTAAAATGTTATTTTTGTCACTTAAGGGGGGACATGACATTGAGCATTTTTTAAAATCGACTTTTTTATAATTTTGTATTTTAGTAAACATTCTTAAGATTCTAAGAAACATTTCATGTAAAAAGTCCCACGGGTTCAAAAGTTACAGCCCGATTAGTGAGAGCGCATTTTTAATTTTACGTACGGCAGCTGGTATATACACAAACTTTGAACGCGTTTATCTCGAAACCATGTTTTTCGTACTGGTTGCGGCACTAGCGGGTTTTTTGTATTTTTTTAAACTTGATTCGCTATCGTATGACACGAGCTTTTTTTAAATTTTTTGTCGATTTTTTATGAATTTTTAAAGTCAATATTTTTTTTCGAAAAAACACACTTTCAAATTTGGAACATCACCAAAAATTGAAAAAAAATTTTAAAAAAAAGCTCATGTCATACGATAACCAATTTTGTTAAGATTTAAAAAGTCATTTTTTTCCAGATCGGACAATTTTTGCAACTCCCAGCGCTGCAACCACGAGGCCTCGTTTTTATCTCTGCCGCCAGTTTGGAGCTCTATAAAACCATGTTGGAGTGAAAAATATTTTGGAAAAATGTTTGTTTTTGACTGAGTTATGAATTTTTAAAAAAAGGTCTGTTTTCTCTGCCGCGGATGTCATGTCCCTCCTTAAGCTTTTTTGGCGGTTATGGCTTGATTTGTTCTTTTATCAGCTAGGGAACATCATTACGTATAATCGATATGATAAAACTATGTTGATCATACGCAATGCTGCCCTAACTGATTATATTACCCCATTCACAAGCAAATTTTGTAGGCGATTTAGCAATTAGATTTGGAAACTAATCAAAACTGTTCACATAAGGTTGAAGCGGTTTTTATTATCTTGTTAGTCCAACCAAAAATTTAACAAAATATTTATTTCACAAAACACAATTATTATTAACATTTGCTAAGATACAATGGTATTATTGATATGGAAAAAACTTTTTGAATAGGGATGAACAGTTTAAAGATGCAAATTTTAATTTTTTGTTAAAGGCAAGTATGGAGATTTTGAAAATCTGTTTGTACAAAATTTCTTTGCCGGAAGCAATAATGATGCTACATTTAACACAACTGTATTGAAGTACACATTTTAAATGATCTACCTTTTAGTTTAATTAATTTTTATAAGAAATTAAAATTAATTACTATTTAGATTTTTTTGTTTACATTTACGCAATTACGGTGTATGTTCACTGCAAGCAAAAGAGGAAAAATCAACTCTGAGCACAAGAAAAACTGTTTCGATCCCGACATTGAAGGGATAATTGAAGGGGGTTTATAAATTAAATATCACATCAAATTGAAGTGATAATTAACAGAATATTTGTATGGAAAATCTCAAGATAATACATGAGATAATGCAAAAATCTTCAATATAGCTGAAACCCCGTTCATGTGAATGGTATATAAAACAAATACACTGAACATTCTATAAATGTCACCTATAGGAATCATTTTTTTTTTTTAATGTAAAATATAAAATATATGGGCACTTCTAAAATATCGGAATAGCTATATTTGGCCTTAGATTTTTGCAGAGATTCACAAAAAATATAATTAAAATTTTGGATTTAAAGTTCCGACGTTTTTCGAGGGTGTGCATATAATACAATTATAGAACTTTTAGTGTATTTGAATTTTTAATGAAGACTAGTTTAAAAGCCCGATACTGCGTTATCGGTAAAAAATTTCAAACTTCCAAACGAAGGCAGTAACGTTGAAAAAATGGTGGTACAAGAGAGATTAAAAGTCTCGCCCTTAATGGTCTGCGCAAACCGCTTTGACTGGAAACCTGAAATTTAAAGAATAAGAGGAATTGGAACAATAAAATTGCGAAATAGGAAGAATTGAAACACTGCACAAGTGGAACGATATAGCAAGGAAGGGAACGAAATGGAGTGGAACGATTTGAATGGGAACAATGAAATTGGGAAACGAAATAGGAGGAAAAAGTGGAATTGAAATACAGCCAAGTGGAAAGAAATGTAATGAAACGGGGATAAATTGACATTGAAACAAACACCGGGAAATGGGAACGAAATGAAACGGAACGGGGAACGAGTGGAAATGAAACACTAAAATTGAGAAACGAAAAGAAATGGAATGGGAAATGGACGGAATTAAAACGCTAGACAAGTGGGAAGAACTGGGATGGAAAGGGGAACGAGTGACATTTAATCACTGGAAAATGGAACGAATGGAATAGGGAATGAGTGAAATTGAAACACTAAAAATGTGAAACGAAATGGATTGAAACACTAGGCAAGTGGCATGGAACGGGAAATGATTAAAATTATATAACTAGCAAATGGGAACGAAATGGAATGGAACAGGGACGAAGTAAATTAAAGGGGGAACGAGTTAAATCAAAACACTAAAATTCGGAAACAAAATGGAACGAGATGGGGTGCGAGTTGAATTGAAACACTGGACAAAAGGAATGAAATTAATTAAAACGGGGAACGAGTTGAATTAAAACAATAAAAATGTGAAATAAACTGGAATGGGTGATCTTTCAAAAAGGTTTTTCAACTTCAATATAATGTTTTGTATTGCAGTGATCTTTCGAAAAAAAATTTTAAATCATTGTCAATGACCAATGATATAAAATTCATAAATCATTATCATTATATTGAAATTTATAATCAGATCAATAAGTTGACTTAATGATTAACAAAATGATTGAAAACTACCAGTAGCGAACTAAGGGGCTTTTACACTGAAAATATTATTACAGTAACTGACTGTAGTTTATTTATAAAGTTATCCGTAAATTTATTTTTAAATGATTAAACAGTTAAATTAAAAAGAAATATATTTTTCAACTGTTTCTGTCGTTTATTTAAAAAACAAACTACATATAAATACGGATTTTCTGTTGCAGTTAATATTTTCATTTAAAATTTTTTGTTAAAAAAAGAAACCCTTTTAGATTTCTAGGTCCGTTAAAAAAACCAAATAAACTAAATATCATTTAGTCTTACGGATTTTGTGGTTAATTTTTTGAAAGTTAAAAAAAACTAGGGATGTGCGATTAATCGATTAATCAAACAGTATGATTAATCAGAACTTTGATTAATCAATTAATTGATTAATTGAAAATTTGATTAATCAGAATTATGATTAATCGATTAATTTGAATTTTGATTAATCAAAATTTGAATAATTTTGATTAATATTGAAAAAATGTTAAAAAATAAAAAAATATGGAAATTTTATCTGTGTTTTATGGCGATACTTTATACAGCTCCAAATAAAGAGAATTACAAAGATTATTTGCTCACTGGTCAGACTTGACCAACTCCATTCCTAAATTTAATGTTTCTATATTGAACTGCCGCTAAAAGGCGTCGTCAATGGAGAAAAACAAGACATTATTCAATTGTTCATAAATCTGATTAATCAAAATCATGATTAATCAATTAATCATTATTTTGAATAATCGAAATAACTGATTAATCGATTAATCATGTTTTTGATTAATCAAAATTGTTGAATAATCGATTAATTGATTAATCAGGAAGTTTGATTAATCGATTAATCGCACATCCCTAAAAAAAACCAAATAAATGAAAAATCATTATTTTTTAAGGATTTTGTAGTTAATTTATTAACATTTAAAAATAAATGAAAAGTTCTTTTGATTTAAATGAAAAGTTTTAAGCCGGTTTTCAAGTGATTTTTCATTTATTTTAAACTACATTTTCAGTTAATTTAAACTACAAACTATTTTGAGTGTATATACGAGTATATCCAGTGTAGAAACGGTAATGGCATGTCAATATTTTTTCGACTAAAATTAATGAAACTGACTTACTTTCTGCATTAATTTAAAACATATAATAAAGAGTTACTAATAACTAGTTATTTCTTTCATTATTTAAAAATAATGCGTTACCAATAACAATTTATTTTTATCACTATTTGAAATACAAAGTATTGCTCTGGATTTTTTTATAATTGTTTTTTGAAATCTATTTTTAGACCCAATATTTTTTTCAATACTGGTAAGGATATATGTAACCACATATTTTTTGACTTTTTGTTGGTTGGAGAGTAAGCTGACTTGTGCGCAACGGGTCAATTATGTTTTTATCTATCAGATATTGTATGTTGAGATAGTTCAGATGGTAAAGCTATTGACTGGCAATCTGGAGTCCCAGGTTCGATTAACGCACTAGAAAATTTTATAAAAAAAAAAATTCAAATAAGAAAGTATTTTTTTATAAAACTTAGTTTTTTGAAAATCTATTTCCAGACTCATTATTTTTAGCAATACTGGTAAGTTCATAGGTAACGGTATATTTTTTGTTTTGTTTTTAGTTAAGTGTTTGTAACCGTCGCATAGGACAATCGTATTAATATTATAATTCATTACTAAAGAATTTTTTCTAGAGCTGATTTATAGGAAGAAGAAGAAGAAAAAATTGTTATTGAAAAATTTAACAGACACACGGGAATCACCAGACTGCCGCAGTTTCGTGTCACCCAAAGAATAGTCAGTGGTTAGTTTATGTGTCAACTGATGAAAGTAATTTTTAATCAAAATGTTGGGTTTCAATTTTTATTCAAAAAAATAAAAATTATTTTTCTTAAATTTCTGAGTAATTTTTAATCTTTAATTTGTCTCTATATGAAAAACTTTTTGTGTATTGCTATGACCGGGAATCGAACCGGTAGCCCTCTGAATAGGCTATGACTCGTAGTATCACATCTTAACAAGATACACCAAGGTCGGCATAGTGGCGAGTGTGGCTAACTGAAGTTTTTTTCAATCACAGCCTATACAATGTAATACAAGGTATGTTTTGTAATCAGAACAGGCAGAATTAAGTAATACTTGAGCAATTTATTTTTCAATTAGAATGTTTCCTCCCTTTTTGATTTCTCGTATGCTGGTGTATTGCCATAACTCATTATTTTGCATCGCCATAAAAAAGTAATAAGAATTGAAATAATAAAAGCAACTAGTTACCATTACCAAGTATATAGTTACATAACCACATATCTGGTAATGCTTTTTTATACTGGAATCTATATTATAGGAAAAATATATGAATATTATTTTAAAAAGCTTTTAGGCTCATTATAATTTTTTTTTTAAATATAGTTACAAATAGTAACAATCCGATTCTGAGAACTTTAACAAACCCATTTTTTTTAGATCAAACCATTGTTTTCGAATTTGAACCCATTCCATTTTGTATAATGTTATAGGCAAGGTGCTTCGAAAGTTAGGTAAGTTTGTGGGTAAAATAAACATTTCAGCACTAGTTTGTTTATATTATGGGTTAATTATACAAGTTTTCATAGCTATATGTTATTTTTTTAATTTTCGAAAAACTTTAAGAGAAATTTGTTTATATTTTACTTACTGAATTAATCTCTGTTTATGTTTAAAAAAAAATGTTTAAATCTCTTTCACCGTTAAATACTCTTTCAATTCTCGAAGTTTAAGAGTATTTTATAAATTAAAATTCGAGTTTTGTGCCCAATCATGCTCTTGAAATGTTACATGATTATAAACAAATCATAAATACATAAGAATTTTGTTGTTTCACATAAAAGAAATAACATTACGCAACACGTCAAAAGCCTAAGATATTTTTTTCATAAATTTTATAATTTGTTAATGAGAAATTGTAAAACAATTTGTAGTAATAATTGTATTGTGGTTATTTGCAAAATAAATAGCAATAAAAAAACTGGAAAACCTTGATTATGCCACAAATGAATTTGTGCGGTTGTTTTTTTTTTTTTTTTAAATAGGAATTAACATTGAAACAAGTAATGATTAATTATAAAATTATATTATATCAACTATTAAATTTTGTAGAGTCGACAAAAAAAAAACAAGGTTGGTGAACATTTTTGTTTTAAAATAACAGCTATTATTTAATATGCCAATACCATACCAGACCACACCATTAGTGGTAAAATATTTAACCGTCATATTTTGAACCTGTACCACTCTGTGGAACAGGGTATATCGAGTATATGCTGATGTTTGTTACAACCAAAAATAACGGGTGTAGTTCCATCCTAAAGTAGAACAGCTGATTCAGACTCACTTGTTAAGTGGGCAATTTACCCACTTGTGGATTTAGCCATGTCCGTCCGTCCGTTTGCCCATACAATTTTGCAGGTAATTGGACGAAATTAGAATAAAGGTTTGTATTACCCCCAACAAAGAACATCGGTCAATGTTTTGACCAGATAGCCGTGGAAAGGTCCTATCATCGCTTGAATATATGTTTTACACTAACAGAAAAAAATTCTGTAAAAATTTTATTAAATCTACTAAAAAAATAGTTAAAAATTACCATACAGGGGAAAAACTGTTTAAATTAGCACATTATTTACGCTAAATGTTACTAAAACAGGAACAGCGAATATAAAACTGTTAAATATACAAAATTTTAGAGTAAAGTGTTGTTTTTTCAAACGCGTCGTAATATTGTAAATAATATGTATTTTTATTAATTCTAATTTAGTAGGTTTGAGGTTAAGAAATTTTATTTTTATCGGGATAAACAAATGTGCTAAAATTTATTTGGAAATTTGTGAAAAATAATCTGTTGCAGGCATGTCCCTATCCGGATTTCCTTCTTGCCTAAGGAAATCGTCAGGGGACGACGTTTTAGAATTTCTAGAAATAACTTTATTTAAATAATTCTTCAAGCTAGAGGTTAAAGTTACAATAAAAAGGTCGACAAAACTCAACATATTGATTTCCAAAAATATTTATTAGGTTAAATCACAAAACTCAATTTCTTGTTTTTGTCTAGGAGCGTCATTTAACATTTAAAATAACAAAAAAAAAACAAAAACAACAATAAAATTAACAAAACAAATTTTAGTTACATTTGAGTTAAATTTCAGTTAATAACCACGAAAAATTTTTACAATCGGTAGCCAACCATACCCATTCTACAACTGGTTCCACTGCAACCGATTCCATGGAACTGGTTCCGGAAGCAGTTCCTGGGATCCTATATGGAAGGTGTGGGTGACGTAGAATCAGTTCTATAACTAGTCCCAGAACTGATTCTAGAGGAACCGGTTCCACTTTGGAGCTATAGAAGGGGTTGCTTTTGGGACAATTTCAAACAAAAAGAATCGGTGTTAGAATCGACAGTAGAAGGGGTTGTGAATGAAAAGTAGCCATTCTACAACCGATTCTTTGGAACGGAAAATTTTCCTGGGTAGAAAATAACAAAGTTAATGAGCAAAAAAATTTTTTTAATGCAAATAAAAATCTGGCTTTCTGAAATCAGCAGTTTACTATTCCCAGGAAAATTTTTTGCAATAGGTAGCCAACCACACCCATTCTACAACTGGATCCACTGCAACCGATTTCATGGAACTGGTTCCGGAACCAGTTCCTGGGATGCTATTTGGAAGGTGTGGGTGATGTAGAATCAGTTCCAGCACTAGTTCCAGAACTGATTCTAGAGCAACCGGTTCCACTTTGGAGCTATAGAAGGGGTTGCTTTTGGGACAATTTCAAACAAAAGAATCGGTGTTAGAATCGACAGTAGAAGGGGTTGTGAATGAAAAATAGCTATTGTACAACCGATTCTTTGGAACAGAAAATTTTATTGGGTTGTTTTAGAAACTATTTCTGTTAATTTTAGCAGGATAGACTGCTATTTGAATTCAACTGAATGTAGTTTAAAAATAACAACAGGTTTTCAGGTCTAACAGTTTGTTTTTGCTATTTTTAGCCTACTAATATTTAGCAAAATTTTTACAGTATGATCTGTCATTTTCAAGTAACTAAAAGTTAACTCAAATATAGCTAAAATTCTGTAAATTTAACAGTTGAATGTTTGCTCTTCTTATACTACTAGTATTTAGTAAAAATATCTGCTGATTTCAGCAGGTTTTTATGCAGGGTAGTTTTTAACTAATTTTAGTAGATTTTTTTTACTAATTTTTCAGTTTTATTTCTATGAGTGTACCAAACCAAATCGGTTTTAAGCGATTTCTTGCACGGGACCAATACAATTAGATATCCCAGCAAAAAACCTGCTTCGCTGGATACAGCTTTGTAAGGGAATAAATAAAATTAATCCCTTACAAAGCTGCTTACGGAAGGCATGATTTTTCCTTACAAAGGGCCCGCTTGGAAGCACGTTGTTTTGTGAGAAAAAGCGCATTATTCGCTGCTGAAAAATTGCAGTAAATTCATGTTTTTCGTAAGTGCATTTAACTGCAAATAAATTCGTGCACTTTTTTTTTGGAAAAAGTGCTTTTTTTGCTGCTGAAAAGATGCAGTAAATTCATTGAGCGCATTTAAACGCGACTTCTTATGAAAATAAATGCATTCATTTGCCGACTTCATATTGCAGACTGACTCATGTTTATGTGGCGTCTATACATTACTAAAGAAGGGTAAAACACGATTGAGATGACTCAGATTTCGTGCGCATTAATGTTTGGATAACTTACATTTTATTTTACTCCCTTACGACGAAGCAGGTAGCACTATAATTTTTTAAATAACTGGCTTACAATTTGCTTCGTTTAAGGCAGTTTTGCAGGGTATACAATCAAAATTCCAAAATTTTTTGTGTATTGTATACGCATAAAGTGGCGCAACTCTGTAAAGCAGAATTTGTAGCGCGTTTTTAAGCGCTTCGTATTTTTACTGCTTCCAAAATACTAAAAATTTTTTGCTGGGATTGTAATAAGTGAAATTTGGAGAAAACTTTTTCAAAGATAATTGATAAGAACAAGGCTTTTATTTAATTAAATTTAGTTTAAATTTAACTAACTTATAGTAGGAAACTGAACTCCTACTAAAAACGTAGCAAATTTACTGCGAGTGCGTAATTGAAAAAATTTTACCACATGTTGGTTAAGTTAATTACAAAAGATTTGTAAATTTGCATTGAAAATAAAGTACATAAAAACACTTAAAAAATTATGTGTAATTTTACCATATTTGTGCGTAAATTTACTAAATAAAATATGTTATACTGACCAAATTAAAAAAAAAAACTAAAATTGTTTATAAAATATTTTTATAATAAAAAATGTTATAATTTTATTTAAGCCTACTCCAAGCCTCAGATTCCGAACAGCTGATGGCAAAACGTCAGAAAATGTATAGAAAATGCCTTCCCAGCAAAAAAAGATACGCCGAAGCAGTATAAAAAAACACTACAATTGATGATCAGGATATACTTCTTTTTTAACATAAGCACTAATGATTTTAACATTGAGTTGTCATAGGAGAGGAGTACTCTCTCTTCAACATTTGTTCATTACTATTTGAATGAGTGCAAAGGAAGATCTTTTACACCAATTAAAATTAAAAAAAAATTCTTCGACTGCTAGTCTAGCTCTGTACCGCTGAGCTATTCTTTGATATGAAAGTTGACTGGCATAAAAATACCACTTTGTCAATGCGAGATAAAAATTCTCAGATTTTGAGGACACGAAAGTCAGGAAAAAACCCTTAGAAGCTTGTGGATTTTTTATGGGCAGAAGTTTGCGGAATCTGTGGGGTTTCTGTAGGAAAAATTTCTAGATGTATACTCTTGGAGTTTCCTATAGGAAGTGTTTATAATATAAGCGTTTCTGGATTGGAAAAAACGCTCAAAATTGGAGGATTATTCTATGACAAATCGGAGGGGTTTTCCATATAAAGATTTTGCTTTTGGAAGTTTGTCGGAATCTGGGGGCTTTAATTCCTTAAAATCTAAGACATTTTGTATTGGAAAATGTCGTAAAAATTTCAGGCGCAAAAGTTATGAATATCTGATTCTCAAAATTCATCAGTTTTTTTTTTATAAAAATTACTCTACATAATCCGCGGTTTAGATCCCAGACTCTTTAATAGAAGAAGGTTATCAGAACCAGACCACTTTCCTGATAGAAAAATTGACAGATAATAAGCACTTTATGCTATTGAAAATCCTTAGATTCAAAGCAAGAATAGATTCGAAAAAGACTTCTGCCTCTGAAAGCCTTCTTCTATTAAAAGGTCTAAAATCTGAAACATTTTCTAAAGGACAAATCAGCAGAATCAGAGGCTTTTTCTATAGAAACTGTGGCTCAAAATCGAATGCTATTTCAATAGCAAAAAGTGGCTGCAAACTGTGAATTCTCTATGGAGAAAATCCCGCAGATTGTGAAGAATTTTTCCTACAGAAAAACTGTGGCATTCTGAGAACTTTTTCTACAGAAAAAGCCTAAGACTGAAATAACTTTTTCCTGCAAAAAACCATCAAAATCCTGAGGACTTCTTCCTATATAAAAATTCTGGGATTCCCAAGACTTTTTCCTAAACAAAATTCCTCGGAACAGATTCCTACGGAAAACTATCAGGTTCTGATAACTTTTGTCGCAGAGATTTTGACAACTTTTTTTCGTATAGAAAAACTATTAGAATTTAATAATTTTTTCTAAATATTTAAAAGCTCTTAGATTCCGACAAATTTTCCTAAAGCGAAATCAGATTTTGACAATCTTGTCCTGTAAACGCCATACAATACTGTAGATTTCTGGCACTTTTCCTTTGGAAAATCCCTTTGACTTCGCTGAATTTCTTTTATGAAAAGAACCTCTGATTTGATGACCTTTTCCCAAAGAAAAACTCTCCAAGTGTACCTAAGCATTATTTCCAATAGAGAAACTCTTAGATTCTGAGGACTTCCTATTGAGAAACCCTCAGTTTTCTAGAAGTTTTTCTTACAAAAAACTATCAGATTCCAAGGACTTCGTGCCATAGGAAGTCCAAACTTTTTTCTGAGGACTTTTTCCTATAGAAAAACTTTGCTGAGTCTGAGACATTTCTGTAGTAAGAAGTCCTCAAAATCTGAAATTTCCTTCTAAAGGAAAGCTCTTTGAATCTGATGTTTTTCCATGAGAAAAAGTACACTGGCTCTAAGGTATTCCCTAAAGGTCATCATAACCCATGTTTTCTTACGAAAAAGGGCCCGGAATCTAAGGCTTTTCCTATTGGTTAACTGCTGAGGGTTTTTATATAAGGAAGAGTGCTCAGAAACTGAGGTTTATCCATGGGGAAAGTTTCTCGGAATCTCAACCTTGTATTTATAAATCTTTTTATTAATAAAACAATTTTAAAATAATTTTATTTTTTGGTAAATTTACGCACAAAAATGGTAAAATTACACAAAAATTATGAAATTTTTTTTACGCGTTTTCAATGTAAATTTACAAATTTTGTATGTAATTAACATAAACATAATGTGCTCATTTTTTTTTTGATTTAAAAAATTATATGGATTTTTCAAAAAATAAATATGGATTTTTCATTAGTAGCACATGTGTCATCCTACGGATTTATCAACCGATATATTAACCTACTTATTTCCTACTATAAGTTGGGTAAATTTAGCAAAAAAAATTATTATACTTTAGCTTAAATCTTTTTTTTTTTTTTGAAATTAAACACAGCTAATATACTAAATTAGTAGCAAGCCAAACTAATTTTGTCAGAATTTATCGGTTCTTACTGTCAATGTTGCTAAATTTTGCAGTTTTCAAAAACTGAAAATTGACCGAAGTGCTAAAATAACAAATTAGATTAACAATTTTTTATATGTAATTTTATTTTTTTTATATACATTCACAGCTAAATCCGAAATTATTCGATTATTGAATTTCTTGATTCGTCGCCAACCATTACTGTGTTATATCGCCCTAATAAAGCGATTAATGAAAAAATTAATATTGCTGCCATAGTAAGTTTTCAAAGCTTCAAAGCTAAAGTGTTAATATTATCGCTAGCAGAAGAAACAGCATTAAAGGGTTAAGGGACACCTTATAGTGTTGCATCATTTTAAGTGCATTTTAATTAAATTTTTTTTTTTTCAGTGGACATAAATCACTTTCAAAATGAACTATTTTAATATTATTAATATACTTAAAACACTTCCTATTTTCTTCATATTATTTAAATCTATTTTTCAAGCAAACATTTTTTTCAGAAAAATTATTCTTTGCAACAATATATTCATTGAAACATTTTAGCATTGAAGCATTTTATTGTTCATTACATAATCATAATAAGAAATGTTTATTATATTTAATTATTTATTTTATAACACAAAATTTAAATAATATATATATAAATAAGTTGTTGATTTATAAATTTTGATGTCTGCTTGTCACTGAAATGCAAAACAAAAGTGCTAATTTCTTGTATAAAATTTAAAATAAAATAGAATATATTTCGACAAATTGTCATTTTGTTAGATTAAATTGTTTTAATAAATTAAATTGTTTATATGAATTAGGATATAAAAATTTGTTTTTAAATATTATAGGGGTATATTTATTATATGTATGTTCAATTCTAAATTTTTTTAATCCCTCGATCGTTGTTGCTCGAGGTGGAACTGTTAAGAAAACTATAAATATTTAAAGCAAAAATCCATTACACCACCTATCTGTTGTGTAGGTAATAAAACATATTTTCAAAATCTTTTAAATTGTCAACTTATTATTTATAATTAATTTAAATTACATCTAATTGTGAAAAGATTTAAAGAGATTCTTAAATATTAAATGTAATTAAATTTTATTCTGCACACATTTTCCCCATTTAGATTTAGTATCGTATTTTGCGATTATACTGCTGTTTATTATTTATGTAAAACATTAAAATTTTTGAAAATTTATTATAGTATCAGTCACAGTTATACAAAAATTTAGCATAACCATACCATAAATGTAAAAAATATGACAGCTCATAAATTTTAAAGAAAATTATAATAAAGAGATTTATTATATAGTACAAACAAAAATATAAAATTATACTATAAACTGTTGATGGTCGTGCTTTATGGTCTGATTTTTCATTTAGTATAGTTTAAAATAAAACAATTCTTTTTAATATTACACATCCCAGCGAAATTGTCGGATGCAAAGAATCGGTTGCAAAACAACTTGTACTTGCATGCAACCTGTTCTAATTTATGTTCTATCATCGATGTTTTTGGTTTGAATTTGTCCCAAAAGCAACAGGTTCCTTCCCTCCAAACTAGAACAGGTTGCTTTGGAACCGGTTCTAGAAACAATTATAGAACTGGTTCTGCGACAGTAAAACTTTCAATTTTGACTCCCAGGAATCAGTTCTAGAACCTGTTCCACGGAACCGGTGGTAAATACACCTGTTCTAGAACAGATTATTAAGTAACCAGTTAAAAAAAAAAATTTGCTGGGATATTAAAAAACAACAAAACAAAAAAAAAAAGGAAAAAGTGTTATATTCGCTTGGTCGAACTTTAATTAGCCTTTTTTAAAAGTTTTCTCAACAAATATGTATAGAGTTTAAAATAAAAATCTATAGGATACACTCATAAAAAAAAGTTAGTGCAAAAGTCTGTTAGACGCGTTCTGATTAAATTGAACTAATTTTTCTGTTAAATTCTCTAAAAAAGCCCGTACAAATAGGTAAAAATTCTGCTAAAATAACAGGAAATAGTACATGTATTTGCGCCAGCACAATTTTGACCCATTTTTACGGGATTTTTCTTACTAGTGTACCGATGGTCATATGTTGCGAACTATCTTTTCTTTGAGATATGATTGCCCAATGAATTTTTGCGAACGCATACAAAGTTTTTTTTTCACGGGTAAAGTTGTGGTATTCTATATCAAAATTTCACACTGTTCAAACCGATTTTCAGCAGAATTTCAATTTCATTATACAGACATAGAAATAAAACTAAAAAAAAGGTAAAATTACCTTGCAGAAAAACTGCTAAAATTAACAAATTTTTTTGCTAAATAATAGTAAAATAAGAACAGCAAATAAATCCATTAATTTTGCAGAATTTTAGTTATATTTGAGTTAACTTTTAGTTAATTGAAATTAACAAATTATACTGTAAAATCTGCAGAAAATTTTGCTAAATATTAGTAGACTAAAAATAGCAAACGCGAGCTTTTATATCTACAAAATTTTTGTTATTTTAAAGTTAAATATAGAAGAATGCAAATAGCAATCTATCCTGATAAAATTAACAGGTCTAAACATAGACCGATTTTAATCAAAATCAATAGGCCTTCTTGGCGTCAAAAAAATGATCAGTTTTTTGGCGCGGTATCCATATGTTGCAAGAAAGATGGGAAAAGGTCATAGCAAACGATGGCCAACACTTTGAATAAATTCATATTATCCCGCATTGTTAATCCAGCAAAAAAAGAGATGCCGAAGCAGTAAAAAAGCACTACAATTGATGATCTAGATGTAATTTTTTTTTACATAAACACTAATGATTTTAACATTGAGTTGTCATAGGAGAGGATTACTTCCACTTCAACATTTTTTCAGTACTTTTTGAACGAGTGCAAAGGAAGCTCTTTTCACCAATTAAAGGTTAAAAAAATTCTTCATAAAAAAATTATATTTTTTTATTGCCGATATTGTTCCTTATTCTCTTCAATTAAAGTACTTATTAAACAAGTGTAAAAGGTGCACTCCAATTCAATATTGGTTTCAGTACTATTTTTAAAGGTGCATAAAAAGCAATTTCTCACCATTTTTTTTATATACATATTTTTAAAAATTAAAAAATATTGAATTTAATCAAATTAAGTAAAAATATATAAAAAAAATTAATAGAATAAAAAAAAGTAAAAAAAAAAAATAAAAAAAATCTTGGTCCCGCCGGGAATCGAACCCGGGACCCTCTGTTTGGAAATGCTAAATGATACCAAAATCACTTTTTACGATCACTTTTAGAGCAATTACTCTTTAGAAGCAATACTTAAGTGGTTTTTTGGAAGTTGTTCAGAAGTAATTCTATAAAACCTTTAAAAATGTACTAACGGATACTTTGGAAGCAATGAAAAAGTGATTTTTTGAAGTTGTTCAGAATAACTTTAAAAAAAGCTGTAAAAATACACTAACGCATACTTGTGAAGTATTGAAAGAAGTAGTTTATAAAACATTACTTGCAATTTTTTTTGCTGGTAAGTTATACACCCAATAGATAAAAATTTTGTAAAATTATTTTTTCACAATATTTTCACTACCATAGGTTTTTTTTTCAAAGAACTTTAAACGAAACGGTGTTACTTAGCGTAAAGAAAAATTGTACTTCTGTGTATTTAATTCCCCAAAAAAAAATTTTTAAGAGATGCTTTGCACATCACTTCTTTCATTGCTTCAAAAGTATCCCTAAGTATATTTTTATTGCTTTTTAAGAAGTAATTTTGAACAGCTTCAAAAAATCACTTCTTTATTATTCACCATTCACCATTATTCCATATTCATAATTCTGAACAACATCCACAAATCACTTAAGTATTATTTCTAAAGAACTATTTCTCTAAAAGTAGTACTAAAAAGTGATTTTGTACAGTTTATTTCCAAAAGGATTATAGCGGTTTCGATTCCTGGCGGGAAGAATATTTAATATTTATGAAAAAGGAGACACGGAGGAGATTAGAAGATAAACCAAAATCAAAAAATTGAATGTTTCTATGTGTCTGTGTTTTTGATCACTTCCGAGTAAAAACAATAACAGAAAGTGGAATAGGAAAGAAAATTATGAATTAGTTACATTGCATTCAAGGCCTTACTTGGGTGAGATAGCTAAACGGTCGCCCTTTAGTATAGCTTCGTTTGTAATGTAGGAATAGGCACATGTTCGATTCCTACAGCCGACGGGTTGTTGAAAAATTATCATATACTTAGAGAAAATCTGACAATAAAATATAAACAATAATACAATTTAATGGAAAATCACTGATGAAGACAGTCCATAGAAAAAGGCAGAAACTAGATATAGTCTGATTTGGAAATTAATGTTTTTTTTTAATTTTTAGAGAAAATTGCCTATCCTTCTTCTTAACCTCAAAGCCTATTTTTTTATTTTTATTTTAATTTTTTTTTTATTTTTTTCTTTTTTAATATTTATAATTAATTTTTTTAAATGCAATATTTTTTATATTTTAAATTTTTAATAGTAGATCATTTTTAAAAATATATAAAATAAAAATTATGAAAATTCGCTTTTTTTGCACCTATAAAAATAGTATTGCAAAAAATACTGAATTAAAGTACAGCTTTTGCAATTGCTTAATAAGTGCTTTTATTGAAGAGAATAAGACTCGATATCTCGCAATGACAAAGCGGTGTTTTCACGCCAGTCAACTTTTATATAAAAAATAAGTCAGCGGTAGACAGCCATACTAGCAATCTTGGGGTCGCAAGTTCGATACCCGTTCGCGGCAATAAAAAAATATATTTTTTTTGTGCATTTGCTTTTTATCTTTCAATTGATGAAAAAGAGCACTAGCTCAAAAAGTACTGAAAAAATGTTAAAGTTGGAGTACTCCTCTCCTTTAGCAACTCAGTATTAAAATCAGTGTTGTCATTTCAGTGCTCTTCGGGTATTTTTTGGTGTTTTTTCCTTCCGGTACCCGGTAATTTTTTACAAATACCCTTTTAAAAAAAGCGGGTATTTACAGTGCTTTTTCAGATTTCTGGCAGTGCTTTTAGTGCTTTCTGTACAGTTTATATTTTTGGTATTTGTTCTCGTTTTTTTTTTAATTTTTCTTGAATTTTCTGTAAAAGTTGAAAAAATAATACGAACCATACAAAAAGTACATTTTTTCAGGGTTTAAAAAACTACGATTCAAAAAATATTTTTGCTTTTTACTACTGCTACTACTACAAACAATTCATGTAGCTTTAGTAAAAGCATCTGCCTGCTACTTAGTTTATACAAAGTAGGTAGTCATTGTTTTTGATCAACTCTATTTTTGTTCTTGTGCTACTGCTACCACTACAAACAAAACACGGAGCATTTGTAAACTGTAAGAGCAGAAAAACGAAATGAACAACTACTACTGCTACTGCTACAAATACTGCTGCTACAGAAAAAAAAAACAGCAAGAGCAGAAAACGAAAAAACAAAGTAGTAAAACATAGAAAAACGAAATATGACTCCTTTCATGCTGAGTAGTTTTTTTTAGCGAAAGAATAAATGATTTTGGTTTATATGATGTGTATTGGGCGCATACAAAATTACATAATAAACTTGAAATGTTTTAATTAAAAAAGCGGCTTATAAATTAATAAAGGTTTATGAGTTCATATTTGAATATGTTTGACCCTTTGTATGCAATATGATTATAATCAGCACCAGTACACTCACAAAAAAAGCCCGTACAAATAGTTTAAAATTCTACTAAAATAACAGAATATACTCGTATTTTCGATGAAATTGAGCATCACGGCCTGCTAAATTTATAAAAATACAATAATTTAAAAGAAACGTTGTTTAATGGAAATTAAATTATTCAGTTGAAATCAGCATATCGTTGCTGCGACTAAGAAAATAGCTATTTGTTTTCAAAAATTATTTGTGGAACACCTAAATTAGGTCTATGTTGTGTGTCTTGGCCATTTTTTTTGGAAGTAATTCTTTTATAAATGAAAAGCTTGAAGTTTGGTTTATATGTGTGTAAAAAAATAATTTCCAAGAAGTTCCGAAAAACGTTTAAATAAAGCAGATTTGTATGTCTCCTCACAAAAAAGTTTATCGACAAATATGTAGGTATTTTCTTAGGAGCAGCGACGAATATGTTTGTTGATTAAAACCAAGTAAAAATTCAGTTTTATGTTTGATGTTCCTATCTTACGGATATATAACAAAAATAATCTGCTACTGTCAGTAGTATTTTCTACAAGGTCATTTTAAAGTACAGATGGGCATCGATTATCCGTGATTCAATTAACCGGGAACATCAATTATCCGGGATCTATAAGGAAAGGAAGATTTTTTTATTTCAATCGATTAACCGTGATTACATCAATTATCCGGGATTGAAAAACATCTACTATTTATTTTGACGAAATTTGGTTTCAACATGTTAGCAACACTAAAATTAATATGTGTCTAAAACGAAATAAGGTTATTCCCTTGTTTGCATGTTTTTCCTCTGGTGTTTAGTTGCAATTGAAATTTACGTAGTAAGGAGTGTTGATGTGTAATTTTAGAATCGAGTAAAAAGCGAAGAAAAGTATTAACTATTCAATAAAAATTTGATATAGTCAACGACCATTTAAAAAAAACATGTTTCTGTTCAAACACTATCACAAATATATGGAGTGGGCAAACAAACAGTTTATGACTGAATAAAAAATAAAGATAAAATATTAAAATATTGTGCAGAAAGTGATTTAGTTACTCGCTTCCAAAATCAAAAAACTTTAAAAAGTGCATTAGAGCGAAATACGAATGGTTCCGACAAAAACGTTTTAAAGGGATCCCAATTTCCAGTTTAATGATAATGGAAAAGGCTAAGTTCTTCCATTAAAAATTAAATATAAGCTTAGCATGTCAATATTCTCGAGGCTAGTTACAGAACTTTAAAAAACAACATGGAATTCACAAAGCATCTGCCGAATATGTATCTGCCACAATTTTTGTAAATCAGTTGGAAGAATACACATCAAAGGAAAATCTTATAAATAAGAAAATCTACAATGGAGAGGAAACAAGCCTTTTTTGGAAGTGTTTCCCTGAAAGCAGTTTTAGTTGCCATTATGAACATTTCTTATATGGCCATAAAAACTCAAAGGACATATTATAGAAAGATTAATATTATAGAATATTAGAGAACAAGATAAAATACAAGTCTACCGTATCTAAGAGAAGCTCTTAGCGGAAAATATGAAAGTTAAGGAAAAGAAACAAAACACAATAAATGAATTTTTTTAAGTAATTACATATGTAGCAATTAAAAACTTATTAACGTTATATTTTGTAAGTTTGTATATTGATTAAATAAAACAAACATTTATATTAAAAAGCGTAAAAAATTTTACATCAGTTAACCGGAAAAATCGATTATCCAGAATGCGTCCGATCCCGACCATTCCGGATAATCGATGCCCAACTGTAGTTTTTAGTACACTCATATAAAAAAGTTAGTGCAAAATTTAAACCCGTTCTGATTCAATTAAACTAATTTTTCCGTTATTTTGTCTTTAAATTTAACTCAGTTTTAGCGTTCTTAAGCCTAAACCAGATAAACGCACTGTCAACAGTATTTTATTTTAGGACTTCGGTTAACGATTTTTGTCGAAACTTTATAAAAAGTATATTTAATAATCTGGCTAATTATGGGATAATCTTCAATGTAAAAAATAAAAAACGCTAAATCTGACGTGACTAAATTGTTTTCATTAGCACCAAATAATTATAAAAATATTATCTTTTCAATCAAAGATAGGGATTATATAAAAGGTTAAAATCATAACCTGTGAGATTAGATACTGAGTGTAAAAAATATCCATAAAAATCTCCAACCACTTCCTAAATCAGCGTAAAAACCGTCCGTCGCCATTTCAAGAACAAAATCTCCAAATGTGTTTGTAAATCGCCACGTTTGGCAAGAAAGCGCTATATCTGACAACCCTAACAACAAATACTGATCTACTTATGTATTTTGTGTGTATCCTTATTTTGCGACAACCCTAACAACAAATACTGATCTACGTATGAATTTTGTGTGTATCCTTATTTTGCTCTCGCCCACCACTTGTTAACAATTTACCGTTGAAACAGTGCTGTCTTATTGTGACGTAAATTTATGTACCCTAATTCTATCATTATGTGTCTTACAACTGTTAATTTTTAAAACAATAAATAAAATATTGAAAAGTGAATTGGTACCACGGGTGGGTGGGTGCGGCAATTTTTAAAGAAATTTTAAACCCTTTTCTCTATTTGTATTTAGTTTAGAAAAAATTTAGCCACCTCGCACAGGGCCTACGTAATGAAAAGAAATTGCAAATTATTCATAATTAGTGGTGAGTTAAAAAATATATAATATAGTATAAAATAAAAAATTTAAAATACAAAATATAAATCATAAAATCAATCGAATATTCCAAAACGGCAAATTAGCATCTTCATGCTCTGTTCTGTTTAACAAAAACAATATAAAATACATACACACACACACAGTACTGGAAAAACCAAACAAATAATTCATTTTTAAACAACCAAAAATATTTCTATGACTACTCTGCTGAGTAGTAATTTGGGAGTCATGTATGTTTGGCTGCTACTGCTCTTGCTTAATTTGTAAGTAGACGATTGGTGCTGCGGTAGTTTTCAATTTCAAAACAAAGATGTGTGCTACTGCTTAGCTAATAAAATTTTTGTGTAGTGGTAGTAGTAGCTGAGTAGTAATTTGGGAGTCTTGTCTATCTGGCTGCTACTGCTACTTGTTGAATTTAGTAGCAGACACATCGATTGATGCTGTGGTGGTTTTCAATTTCAAAACAAAGCTATGTGCTACTGCTGAGCTACAGAAAAGTTTGCATAGTGGTAGTAGTAGCGATGTGATGACTTTTAATTTTGTTGTTTTTTTTACTACAATAATCGTCATTTTTAGTTACTACTGCTACTTTAGTCGTAGCTTTTTCAACCCTGCATTTTTTACAATGTTTGTAGTACAATTTTAAATAGCAACTTCGTTATATTAAATCTTTAAAATGTTAGTTTGGTGCTTTTTTACCCCTTTTTTGGTTATTTTTTTAACCTTTTTTATACGATTTTACAAAGCTAAAATGTGTTTTTAAATTCTTGACTTAAATTTTTCAAAAATTAATATCGTGCTTTTTTACCCCATTTTTGGTTAATTTTTACCCTTTTTACCCGTTTTCACAATGCTCACGGTGCTTTCCTGCCTTCAAGAGTTGGCAACACTGATTAAAATCATTAGTGTTTCTGTTTAAAAAGAAGTACATCTAGATCAATAATTGTAGTGCTTTTTCTACATACATATATTTGCAATTTCTATTTACAAAATTCGTGTTTTTATATTACCCCGCTTGTATCGCGTAAAAATCTTTTAATATATTTTAATACAAATGTAAATTTGAGTTATTATTTATTGAATGAAAATCATCCCTGAAGATGCTGGAAATTCCCCAGCGAAATATGGGATAGAAAAAAAAAATTAAAAAAATATTCTTTTATTTAAAGATTTATTTCTTTTTTCGCCCTTAATATCTAATTTAGATATATCGTATTTGGGTCTTGTTTTATTTTTCTTTTAATTTTTGTTACCAATTTGTAATGTGGCATGAATTGAAATTTATAGTCCATTATGAAACAAAATAGCTTTTATTATATTTTTTCATTCAATATAATTTTAGTTTAGTACATTGCAATGTGTAAACATGAAATATTAAATTTTTTATTGCATCATAAATTTTAATTTATGCTTCTAAACATTTCACTGTTCAACATACGACGCACTAAGAGGAAAAGTCAATTAAAGCAAGTACAAAAACAATATAGTCGGTCATGCCTACTAAGTAGTTCGCTACCCGCGTTTAAAATTGGACTTCGTTGTGTATGTTTTTGAAATTTATATAATTCTTTAATTTCAAATGTTATTTCTGAACTTCAATTGATACTTACTAAATTTCAAATAATATTTTCTAAATTTCAATTGATATTTTCTAAATTTTAAATGATATTTTCTGAACTTCAAAGGGAAAATCTGAATTCCAATTGATGTTTTCTGAATTTCAAATGGAAATTGTGTATTTCAAATGTTTTTTTACTGAATTTAAAATTATTTTTCTGAATTTCATTGGCTCTAAAAATGGGCCGGTTCTAATGAAAGTCAATAGACTTTCTCCTCGGGCCAATATAAGTCAATATTCTAATTATCATCTAAATATCTTAATACTTGCGATTTGTAGCGTGCCCTTAAGAATGCATAGACTGACGGACATCGCTAAACCGAATCAAAAAGGGTACGAAAAGCTCCAATATTTTTTGGTGTTACAATCATCAGTCCAAACTTATTATACCCTGTCCGTGTAGCGTTGCTGAGTATAAAAAGTAAGAAGAAAATGCGTAGTCTCTTGACAAAATACCAAATAAGTGAGAGAAAATATGCTGAGTCACAAAAAAGCTTACACATTGATTACAAATTTGTTTTAATTGCTCATCTTTTGTAATTAAACAAATGACCAAAGAAGAAAGAATATTTTGATTGTTCACAAGGTGGGTGCTGAGTGTATGTCCCATAAAAATAGTGTTGTTGAAGATTTGAAAAAAAAAGATATTTGGAAAACTTTAAGCCATGCCAAATAGCATTAAAAATTCCGAAAATTTTAAATAACTTTTCATTTATTATGCGACAAAAGTATTTCATTCATGTATTAAATATTTATTTACCACATTTTCAGGGTCAATAATATAGAATTTACAACAAATTAAGCCACACAAAATAATTTCATACCAGAACGTACAACAAATGTATAAACTGAAACACAAATACAAAAAATAATACAAATAATAAGAAAAAGAAGTCAAGGTTATAAAAAAGTTGTATATGGGTTGTATACTTGTATGGTGGATGGATGTACAGTTTTTTTTTTTTTTTTTTTTGTTGTAAAACATTTTATATTGGAAATATAAAAAAATGCAGACAAAGAAATGTATACAAAGTCATAAAATTCAATAAAAAGTTGGGTTTTGAATATAAAAAAACAAAAAACCACTGGTTGTTTAGATACCACATTATGATAATTGCTAAACGCGTACGTATACGTAATATATGCTAAACAGTTACTTATGTAATTGATTTAATAAAAATTTTGTTAATATTACAACTTTGGAAAATGAATTTCAATTAATCATATTTAGGATAGTTTTTGAATTTTGTAATGCTTAAAAAAGTAGTTCATATAACACTGTACAACAATTTTGAACTTTTCTTAAAATTACGGGGTTCTGAAAATAGATTCTGGGAGAGGAGATAGAAAAAATATACGTGTGTCGGTGTTTTGAAAGATCACATCGGAATTTTATTTTAGGGGGCGTTAAAGTTTTCCCCCTTTTTTCAAATGTATTTTGTGAATCGGCATAGGAAACCATATGAAATTTTCATTTGGTATAGGATGTGTTCAGCGAACTTATGTAAAACACTACGAGGAACAGTTTTGTGGAACATTTTAACCATCTAACCCTTCAAATTAAGGATCTTTTTTGTCCCTTTTTAAATGGGGCTAAAAAAAGTCCCTTTAATTGAAGAGTAAGAGGGTCAAAATATTCCACAAAAAGTTCCTCGTAGTGTTTTACATAAGTTTTCTGAACTCATTCTGTACCAAAAATGGAAGATCACATGTTTTCCTATGCCGATTCACACAATAAACATTTGAAAAATGGGGAAAATTTTAAACGCCCCTAAAATAAAATTCCCATGTGATCTTTCAAAACGCCGAAAACAGGAAATTCTCGTTGAGTTTGGAATTTAACCTAACAAATATTGCCGTTGATTTTTAACAATTAAAAATAACTACATATTGCGGTAGTTTTAGGCAAATGAAATTTTTCAACTGAAATCGCAGTTATTTTAACTGTCATTAGCAACTGAGTCTACCTACATAATTTCCTGAGTGTGCGGTGATGACAATGTGCGTTCAAATGTGAGAGTAACTTTTAGTTTTCTATATAAAAAAATATAAACCAGTGGGCAGAATAAATTAAAAAATAGGAGTTTTTGACAAAATTGCCTTCAAAATAATAAAAAGTCAGCATTTGTTAAATGTACCACCCCCACTAAAAAAAAGCGGGTAAATTAGCTTCAGTCGATTGATGTCTTCAGCGAGAATTTTTGCTTTAAAGTTTTGAAATTTCTATTTAAACAGAATTAATGGCCTTAAAAAATATTGAATTTAAAAACTTACTTATAAATATACAATAAAAAAATAAATAAATAAAATTAAAAAATACTGGTCCTGCCAGGATTTCAAAACCGCGATCACCTGTTTGGAAATAAACTGTATTCAGGAGCACTTTTAAAGCAATAATGCTTCAGAAGCAATGATTAAGTAACCTTGTAGATGTTCTTCAGAATTAATTTTAAAAAAGCTGTTTAATTATACTAACGGATACTCTGGAAGCAATGATAGGAGCGGTATTTTGAGGATGTTTAAAATTACTTTTAAAAAAAGCAGTAAAACTACACTAATGGATGCTTTGGCAGCAATGCAAGAAGACGTTTGTAAAGCATGATATACAGTTTTTATTGGCTGGGGATTTTTTAATTCAAAGTTAATAGTGTCCGACCGAGTATTCGGCTTCGGCTTCGGAATTCGGCCAAAAAGTAATGTTCGGCCAAGTTCGGTGTTCGGCTAAATTTTGGCCGAATACCGAACTTTTCTATAAATCAATATTTTGCAAAATTTAGCTCTTTAATTTTGTATAGTAACTTATAAATATGCACATATTTAACTTAATTTTTACTTAAAGAGCGAAAAATACAACTTTTTTTATGTTTTTACAATTTAGAAATATTTAGTAATTGGTTTCCGCATTTTTGAATTTGAAAAAGTTGCATGAAATTGTATTTTTATTCAAACACAAAAGTATTCGGCTTCGGCTTCGGTTTCGGCCGAACTTAGTAATTTTGGCCGAAGTTCGGCTTCGGCTTCGGTTCGGCCTTAAAAAAGTGAGTTCGGTCGGACACTAAAAGTTAATACTAACGAACAACGGTAAATGTACACTTATACTAAAATGAAAAAGTAACAAAAATTTTGATTGTAATCATTTTATTAAAATAAACATTTATACAAAGAAATTAATTAACAAAACACGCAATTTAAGTAATGAATAAATGCTAAAAATTCGTATGCACATGCTAAAAGTAAGTGAACCTATATATGAAGCTTTCCATGCCAATTGTCCTGCTATAGAAAAAGTATGACGGATTAATATTAAACTTACAGCAGTTATTGTTCGAAAAATGCGCCATGAAGACGTGGGTAAAAATCGAGAAATTTATATTTCTTTTATTATATTATTTATTATAATTTAATGGAATTTGGAAAATGCTACAAATTTTACTAAATTAATGGAGGTCTAAGTGAATAACTAAAAAAAAATAAGAATTTTTGAAAAATTTAGTACTAGTTTTGTTTTTATTATTTTATTATAAATAATTTCCCCATGTGCTCATTTACAGAAAGAAGAAGAAAACATTCTTCACTTTACTCTTTATTTTATAGTACCAATATCACGCCATTCATTTAATGACATCATCATCATTATCGCTGCATGACATAAACCCTGATAATACCATTCAATGAGTAACGAAATATCGATTTAAGTAACGTTTTTTTCTAAAAAAAACTACAAACATCTCAAGCTCGATTACCACTATGCGACAGTCAAAATCGGGATGGGATGAAACCAATGGGAAATGTTATATCGGTCAAAAACAAGTTATACGTGTCCCGGCGTTTCGCTGGGTCACCCCTAGGAATCGAGATATATCTTTTTTTTGACATAACTCGACAACAACTAGTCCGATTTTGCTCAAACAATTTTAAAAAAATTACAATTTCTTTAATCTGTTCATATAACGTTTTTCTATATACTCAACAGTTTTGCCGGTAAAAATAAATGTTTGTTACCGCTACCATAAAAATCAATAACCTTTTGTTTATTACTTTTTTTTAATATTTTAGGCAAAAAATATTTTTTTCTTCATACATTTATTTTTACCGGCAAAACTGTTGAGTATATAGAAAAACGTTATATGAACAGATTAAAGGAATTGTAATTTTTAATTTTTTTAAAATTGTTTGAGCAAAATCGGACTAGTGGTTCTCGAGTTATGTCAAAAAAAGACCACCAAAGGTCAAATCGATATATCTCGATTCCTAGGGGTGATCCAGCTAAACGCCGGGACACGTATAACTTCTTTTTTACCGATATAACTTTCCCCGGTAGTTTGAACCCTTCCCGATTACTGACCCCTACCATTTGTCTCACAGTGTTACTTAATAATTATAATGACATCATCATGGTCATCATTGAACAACAAAAACTCTGATAATGTCAATCAACAACTCGCGAAATATCGAAATTCAGAACAATATTTAATAAAAAAAACTATAAAGATCTCAAGCTCTATTATTTAATAATTATAATAAAAGCAGCACTTTGCTGCACATAAAACTCGAAAATATGCGTTTAAAATATGCTGAAAAATTTGCACTTAAACGGAACTACCCAGGTAGAAATTGCCGACGTTACAACAAAAATTGTCCTGGGAGAGCACTGTTTTTTCGAATTGCCGGTACTACTTAAAACGTGCTTTGCCAGTACTGTTTTATGAAAATTAACGAAATTTTTTTAATTTACTAAAATTAACAATTTATAATTTTTACGTATTTTTACATATATTACACAATTATTTATGTAAGAGAGACATCGCGATTCTTTTCTTGTGAAGTTTCGAAATAATACATTAAAAATCTGTGATGTATACTAAGAAGACAGTAAAGTACTAGCTAACTACTAAATGTGTTATTAAATGTACAGGGATAATACCAAAAAAATAAAATCCCAAGCCTGCGCCAACATTAGGAAATAACTACGGTCAAGCGTTTATTGGTGTTATCATTTCGACAACATGCCAGTACAGTGAAAGTTGAAAATCCGACGCATTGCCAGTACATGTACTACCGTCTCCAATACCGGGCCGACATTGTGCCGTTTGTATTTTTCTACCTGGGTATGCATTAAAAGTCACAAAAATATGCACTAAAAATCCAAAAATTCTTAAAACAAAAAAAAACATGCACATTAAATTTTTCAATTTTTAAAAATTATATTTGTTACTCGAGAGTGTTTGATTAATAATTAAATTCCATATAAATGTCTAAGTAGATGACAACATGATGTCTCTCCTTAGATAGTTAAGTGCTGTGTTAATAAATTAAAAAAAAAAATATTAAATTTAATGCAAAATATGCAAATATATGCAATAAAAAACAAAAAATATGCACTTAAGAGAAAGATATGCAAAAATATTTATAACAAAATATGCAACAATAAATCAAAGTTAATTTGTTGCAAATTCTTTGATTCGGAAAAGTATTTGGTCAAAATCGTTTTTCGGTTACTGCTTATAAATTGCATGAAAATCGTTGCCCTGATTATAATTAATTTCAAATATTAAATAATACTACAAAATTTATTGATAAATTGTTTCTATATGAAAAACTATTCAATAAAAAATGTATTCCGAGACCGGGAATCGAACCGGAAACTCTGTAGATGTTTTGACCCGTAGCATTACCTCTTGACGAAGTACATCATGTTCGGCACAGCGATAAGTGTGACATATTGAGTTTCGTGAATCGTTATAAATAATATATTTAAAAAAATTCTAAATTTCTAAATATTTAATCACGCCTTTTTCGCTCCCTTTTAGACAAACTATAAAAAGTTGTTCCGTGTTTTGTTCGTATCATACGAAACACTAAATACTGTGAGTTTGACATTCATAAGATATACTTTTTTATTCGAGATGGATAATTGGAATGGAAAGCCCCTTATATATTATTATTTAGAAAATGTATTTCAAATATTTAAATTAAATATAGTACAACACCATTTTTAACGTTCCTAACTAGCAATTTGTTGGAATTTTTTTGGGTGCATGTATTTAACCCTTTGTAGGATAAAATGCATAAAAATGTAAATATACCCTGTGTGAAAGGTACCGATCAACGGGCATGACAAGTGACTTGTCCTTGCGGACACGAACTGGTACTTTCATATGAAAAGGAGCGACAACCCCTTGTGATGTGTCACCGGATCGATGAAAAAGAACCAGTCCTGGCATTGGAGCAAAAGACCCTGTTACAGGACTGACACAAATGAACCTGTCAACACAACTAACGGAAAAGCACCTACCACGGAACTGGCGCAAAATAACTTGTAATAGATCGCAAACATACTTGAGACAAAACTATTGATTCATTATTTTTTCCTGTAAATGGTAACATTATGATAATATTATGACAGGAAAAAATGAATTGAATAAAATAAGATATAGAACTAAATAAAAAATTAAATAACTCATAACTGAAATCTATGGGAAATCACAGAGGAATCACATGATCAGAAATTACAACAATACATGTTTCTATTGCAACAGATGGCACTGATTGCTGTTTTGTTTTTTCTGGCAATACTGCTATGTTTATTAGCGAGCAGTGTTACCCAATAATTTTAGCTAATTCCCATTTTGAATCCCCAATTTTATACCCAATAGAAGCTAAGCTAAGTTTCCCCCTTTTTTCAAATGTTTATTGTGAATCAGCATAGGAAACCATGTCAATCTTCCATTTTAGGTATAGGATGAGTTCAGCGAACTTATGTAAAACACTACGAGGAACATTTTTGTGGAACAATTTCACAACTTAGCTCTTCAATCAAAGGCACTTTTGGCCTTTTATTTTTAAAAGGGACAAAAAGGACCCATAATTTGAAGAGTTAGTGGGTTAAAATGTTCCACAAAAATGTTCCCCGTGGTGGTTTTCATAAGTTCCCCAGTGCAGAAATGGTAATGACATATCATTATTTTTTGGACTACCAGTAATGACACCCACTTACCTTCTGCATTATTTTAAAACATATAATAATGAGTTACTGATAATGACTTATATTTATCGTTATTTCAAATGAAAATTTTTTGAAATCTATTTTTAGACTCAATATTTTTTAATCACTGGTAAGGATATATGTAACCACATATTTTTTAATTTTTTGTATGTTGGCGAGTAAGCTTACTTGTTTGCAGCAGGTCAATTATGTTTTTATCTATTAAATATTACATGTCGATATAGCTCAGATGGTAGAGCTGTTGACTGGAAATCTGTAGACCCAGGTTCGATTCCCGCACCAGCAAATTTTATTTAAAAAAAAAATACAATAAAAAATATTTTTTTTTATATAATTAATTTTTTTGAAAATATAAGTTTAGACTCATTATTTTTGTCAGTACTGGTAAGCACATAGGTAACGATATATTTTTTGATTTTTCGTATGCTGGTGTGTAACGACAACTCATTATTTTTCGCGACATCGCCATATAAAGGTAATAAGAAATGTAATAACAAAAGTAAGTAGTTACCATTACCAAGTATGTAGCTACATAACCACATATCTGGTAATGATTTCGCTAAACAAAAATTCACATAGTTTCTCCCTAAATCCAGGTTTATTGGAAGAGTTTTGTGCAACATTTTAACCCTGCAATTCTTGAACTTTCGGGTCCTTTTTGTCCTTTTAAAGTCTCTTTAATTGAAGAGTTAGAGGGTTAAAATGTTCCATAAAAATATTCCTCGTAGTGTTTTAGGTAACAGTTGGGCTGAAAAGTTCGTAGACTAACACAAAGATGGCGCTACTAGTATGAAATCCATATGATTTTTCGTTAGTCCTAACCTTCGAAAGACACGAGTATAAATTTGACAACTGTCGGACTATTAGTTTGTGAGATATAGTATTTTGGGTGAAGCAACTTTTGTTAGTTTGAAAACAATGGATAAAAAGGAATTTCGTGTGCTTTCTAGCGAAAAAAAATGCTGTTGAAGCCAAGGCTTGGTTTGATAAACATTATTCAGACTACGTATCAGGAAAATCAACCTTTGAGAAGTGGTTTGCTGAGTTTAAAAGAGGTGAAATGAGCACCGAGGACGATTCAGGTAGTGGAAAAAAGCCCACAAAATAATTTTGAATGACCATAAAATGAAGTTTAGCGAGATATCTAAGACTCTCACGACATAAAAGGAACGTGTTGGACATATCGTGAATGAATATTTGGCTATGCGAAAGCCCTGTGCAAAGTGGGTGCCGCGCGAGCTCACAATCAACCAAAAACAACAATGAATTGATGATTCTGAGCTGTGTTTGAAGCTGTTTAATCGTAATAAACCCGAATTTATGCGTCGATATCTGGCCTTGAGAGACTTTTTCCTGTTCTCAGACCTCAAGAGAATGCTCGCTGGAAAGAAATTTAGCGCCGATGAAGAAGTAATCGCCGAAACTGAGGCCTATTTTCAGGCTAAAGACAAATCGTACAATAAAAATGGTATCGAGAAATTGTATGACCACCATAATCATTGTATCGCCCTTGAAGGCAACTAATTAATATATTGAATAATAAAATCAAATTTAATCAAAAAAAATTTTTATTCTATGTTAGCCTACGAACTTTTCAGGTTAACTGTTAAGTTCGCTGAACACATCCAATGGCTAAAATGGTTTCCTATGCCGATTCACGATAAACAGTTGAAAAAGGGGGGAAATTTTAACGCCCCTAAAATAAAATTCAAATGTAATCTTTCAAAATGCCGCCACACGTTATTTTTTTTTCGTCTCCTCTACCAGAATCCATTGTCAGAACACCGCAATTTGTTTTCGTGTTGTACTGTGTTATTGAGCTTGGTTGCTTATCGGGATTTCAAGACTTATAAAAAGATTTAGACAACATTTCTTCAATAAAAATTTAAAGAAATTTTGAAATACTTTAGCAGACCCAATTTGAGCGAATTTAATTTAAAATAATACGCATATAATTTATCCGAAAATTCTTTTTTTTCGGCCCAAAACTAAGTGTTCAAAATTTACAGTTTCTTAGTTACAAATTAGTGATTATCAAAAATTAAAAAAAAAAAAAAAATACCGAAAAATACTTAAAAATACCACCATATTTTGTTAAATGCCCAAATCCTACTCTTCAAAAATCTGTCCCCAAACCGAAGTCGAAATCCCTAATCTTGGAACAAATCCCCTTACATACCTGACAACACTGTCTGAGAATATAAAATCCTCCCTTAACAAAATTTCCCAAAATTTGCGACATCTACAGTTTGTTTAAATATTTACCGATGTCACATCCTTATATTATACATCTCTGTAAAAACCAATCAGTTAAAATAATTTTTTCTTTAGTTTTAAATTTAATCAGAAAATAAAGAACAAAATTTAAATTTCATGTCCTAAAAGCAGGACTACAGGTTCAATATTATTGATCAAATACTCTGTTTTGGTTTTGGTTGATTTTAAAGTCATTAATCAATAATATTGAACGTGTATGGTTGCCTTAACTCCATGGTAACCACTTATTTTTTCACTATGTGCAACCATGTTGGTAACTTATTATTCTCAATTTTTTGTAAGCATGAGGGGACATGAATTTTGGGACATCGTGAACAGAAGTATTTAAATGAGTAAATAGTCTGGTAAGTAGTGCAATCAAATGTGTGCTACTTACTCACTGAATTATTTTGTAATGTCTGTTTTTGTTGGGAAGCTAAATTGTGGCTCGAATTTAAAAATTTATTCCAATATTTTGTATAATTTTATATAAAAATCAAGTTTGGGTTAATATTTATTATTTTATTTTATATGCATGCAATTATTTGTATTGTTGTTCAAGGTCACAGTGTGCATTCACCGTTTTAGCTATTAATTCATTTTGTAATCGAATAACAACAAAGGCATAAAGTATATACAGTATATACTACATTAATATTTATCAATAAAGAAAACAATTTACTTTTTATTTTATATTTGTTTTAATTTTGGCGAAAGGTATAAAAGCATTCGTTTTTATAAAAAAAATATTGATTATTTGTGAATGAATGCAACAAAAATTATCATATAAAAACATCTACAAAAGTGCGATTTTAGAGTCTATCAAAATGTATGGTTGAGCTTAAACAAGCGTTTTCTTAAATATTAACGAAATTTTATTACATGAAAAGAAAATAAATCTTAACTTTTATAGTCAATCGCCTTTATAATATAAAAATTTTCAAATGTATATTTTAG
This sequence comes from Leucophora obtusa, assembly GCA_949987735.1. Lineage (NCBI taxonomy): Eukaryota > Metazoa > Arthropoda > Insecta > Diptera > Anthomyiidae > Leucophora > Leucophora obtusa. The sequence goes on from OX465296.1 coordinate 158,338,681, forward strand.
TTAAAGTCGACTTTAGTTAAAATATTGGGCAATATGCCTTGACTTGATTTATTTTTGGAGATTTCTGATTGGTTAATTTATTTTCAACCAATCAAAATGTTTGCAAATGTGAATATCTTTACAGCGTTTTCATACACAAAATGAACAAAACAGTATGATTAAAAATAAAGTCGACTTTAAATTTATAATACTCTTTTACAGTAAGGACCAATAATTTTAGAACTGTTGAATATTTTTGTTATAAAATTAAAAAAAAAAATTAAAAACTTAAATTTATGTAAGCTTAATAAATATTTCTTTTATCTACATGGTTGACCATTGCACATATACATAATTCATAACTAAACGTAATAGTTTAATATTTAATTTTAGTTCAAAAACTTTCAACCGCATTTCCATTTATTTTTTTACCGCCTATGATTTTAAACACATCCATTATGTATTTAAGTGCGGTTAAAATAAGTTGAGCATTAAAAAAAATTAAAATTTTATCATTTATAACACTTTATGTATAAATATTATTAACTACATACCGACAACATTTAGGGACATGTGTGTAATTCGGTTAAATTTGTTAAAGTTAGAAAATTACACCACAACTTAGATTCATACAAATCTAAATGCATATCCCAGCAACAAATTTTATGACAGTTTCGATACAAGGAAAAACGAAACACAATTTACGATTTTTCAGCTTAATATCAAAAATTTAATTACGGTAAAACTCGGTTAAGAGGAACTCCGGGGGACCTAAGAATTAGTTCGTCGTAACTGAAGTTCATATCAATAGAGGTCTCACATATTTTTTTATTCAGAAAATAGTTTTATAATTTTAATTTAATAAGTTATTTTATTTATTTTATAAGTGATTTTAGCAGTTTTTTCTGCAACATCATTTTTAACTAAATTTTTTACAAACTTTTTTTCTATTAGTGTAGAGATTATTATTTGGAAATATTTACGTATGTTGTTGCTGTTGTTTACAAACCTAAATAGGCTTAGGTCATTGGTAGGTATGTAAGAACATTAACCAATATCGATTTGTAGTTTTTGTAACTAAATACCCCCATCAATAATAGCCATGACATTACATAGATAAGTACATACGAACTAAACAACAGTTGTGCTTAAACAAGTAGTGAATATTCCCTGAAACTGGTAGAACTTATACTAAAATAAACACCTAATTTAATAGTTGCGATTGGGTTATAAGAAAAAATAACACAAAAAAAAGCTCATCTTGAAAAAGTATTTAAATATTTGAATAATAAAAAATTTAGCACTTATTTAGTTTGAAATCTTAAAAGGCTTGTATTCGTAATCAGTGTTAAATTATTATTAGATTTTATATAAGAAATTAATATTTTTTTTACATCTATTTAAAAACTTGTTCACTTATCAATATTCTCTGCTAATTTTAGTATTTAAAAAAAAATCTTGACGTTAATACATAAGAGTAATACGACATAGAAATGAAAGCTGATTTGTTGTCAATATTTTAACAGAAAATAAATGAAAGTGTTTGTTTTTAAATATAAATTGTTTTTATTTACATAGTGAAGTCTATTTGTCGGATCTGCATTAATTTTATGTGAGATATTCTTTGCAGAGCTGTGAATGAATCATTCTTTTTTGATTTGAATTCATTACGAATTAGTTAAATTTTAAATTAATTCTTTTCACCAAGGAAAGGAATTGAATGAAATTTGAATCAACTCAAATGAATTTGAAAAAAATTAATAGCAATTGATTTCCAATTCAAATGTATTGCAATTCATTTCCAGTTTAAATGAATTTGGCAAAATGAAATGCAATTCATTTCCAATTCAAATAATTTGAATTAACTGAAATGTATTAAAAATGAATTGAAATTCATATTAATGAAATTAAAAATGAATTGCAATCAATCAAAGTAAACATGGTGTTTGGCACTTGGTATGTCAACGACAAAAACACATTTAATATTCAAGAAGCAATTAATAATTTCATTTCAATTAATTTTTCTAATTAATTTCAATTAATTCAAAATCAATTCAATTCAAATGAATTGGAAATGAATTGCAATTCATTTTTGCCAAATTCACGTGAATTGATTCAAATTTCATTCAATTCCTGATTTTTGTGAAAAGAATTAATTCAAAAAGTTTTCTTTTTTGGCTGACCGTGTCAAACCACCTCTCGCACGTTAAAATCGCTGAAACATGTTCAGGAGAAGATTTGGTGATTAATCGATGTGCTTCATCTGCACCGTTTTCATATTGAAGAAGTAAAGAAAAATTTCGCTCAAATGATGCTTTGTTGGCACAATACTCGACATTTTCGAAGCAAAAAAAAAAACTTTGTTATTTACACTATTTCGTTCAATTTCTAAGTGAGAATAAATGACAGATATTAACACTCCACAATGCCCTATAAGTTATTAAAGACACAAACCACGTACAAAAGACAGGCCATCTGTTGTGAATCCCGCATTTTTAAGTTATACATCCAATATTTAATTACAAATAAAATTAAAATTAATTAAAGATTCTTAATAAAACAATAAAATTTATACATAGTTGGTTTAGAGTATAAGACAAAGTAAAAGTGTTGAGATCCGCTAAATAATGAAAAAGTTAAAAAAAAAATAAGAAATTTACTAATATTGAATAATAATTTTTAAAACGTTTTTTTGTTCTGTACTAAATTTTCTGAAATCTGGCCTAATTTTTGCCAAATTATTTTAAAAATTAAAAAAAAAACTATAATAAATTTACATTGTTTTTATCTTTATTTTTTATTGTTAAACACAAATAAAAACAATTTACAAAACATAATAAAATATCTTCCACTAAATAAATTCAATGTTGTGCGTCACAAAGTAGAAAATAACAACATGAATAATAGCAAAAAACTCACAACAAACAACAGTGGCAGCGAAAAATCCCATATTTGTAAAACATCCCAGCAAAAAAAAAAAAAAACAAAAAATGTTTAACAAACTACCTACTTCTTTCATTGTTTTGGAAACAAGTATTCATTAGTGTTTTTTTTTAACTGATTTTGTAGAAGTGTTTCTAAACAACTTGAAGAAAATCACTTTAGTATATTTTTACAGATACTTTAGAAGTAAATCTAAACAACAGCTAAAAAATCACTTAATTATTGCTTCTAAAGCATTGCAGCTCTAAAGGCACATCTACACGGGATAGAAATCGCGTAGAGTTTGCGTTAAATTTGTCATCTCTAATATTGTTGGCACTAATTTTTATCGTAAAAGTACCACCTCTGGTGGTCAAGTATTTGTTTTTATTAAAATTTTTGTATTTCAAAGAATAATTTTTTTCTCCAAATACCAAAAAGTGCATTGTTACAAGACATTTTAAAAATTGTTACTAATTAAAAAAACTTGTGTACGACAGCAATTGTCAATGTTCTTAAGATTACATTTCGTAGACTTATACAGAGCTGCATTTTCATAAAATCTCGCGAGTTTTCTATCCCGTGTAGATGTGCCTTAAAAGTGATCCTAGGAAGTGATTCGGATACAGTTTATTTTAAAACAAATACTGCCGAGATTAAATATTTTTTCAATGCTGTTTATTTTTGTATTTTTAATATTTATAATTAATTCGTTTAAATCCAAAAAAAAGTTTTGTTATGTAGGTACTTGTGAAACCAACTTTTGAAAAAAATATTAAACTGCAGTGTACCTTTTGCACTTGTCAACATTCGTGTTAAAAAATAGCTCAGTGGTAGAGGGTAGACTGTCCCTTAAAATAGCCATTTGTCGATTTTCGTTCATTATACCCCCCAGTTTTATTGGAAATGGTCCCAAATGGAAGAAATCGATTTTTTTTTTGGAAAACGTTAACCCGTGCCGAAAGTTGGAAGAAAATGGTCTATTGAAAAAAAGTGTATTAATATTAATAAAAATTCCCAAAATTCTAAATTTCGAAAAAAAAATTATTTTTTATTTCATTTATTCATTTAATATAGCAAAAATGGTCCAGATATTGAATTTTGACTTCATCGGATATCATTAACCCACTTTAGCCTGGAATACAAGATGACCCACAAATTTGACAGAAGTGCAAAAACGCGTTTTTTTTTAAACTAATTTTAAAGATTTTTTAAAATGCCTAATTTGGAGATGCCGATTGCTATTTGTACCACATAATAGTTCATATTAAAGAAAAAAAAAAAAAAAAAATAAATTGGAAAAATGATAATTCCAGTTTGTGTTTGGAGCAACTACTTTCCAGGAAATTTTACAAAAATTGCTTATTTTGTCAAAAATTTAACAAAATTTTAATGTTTTCATCAAAGTTTACATAGTTTTCGCAAAAGTATGACTTAAATTTGGTAACACTATAATTATCTTTACACTTGTTATAAAAGTCGTTAACCCTCGGTGGCCCTGGGTCAGAAAAGTCCCATGAAACTTAATATTAATTATTACAATCTCGTATGTAATGCCATTAAATTGACAAAAACAAATCTCAACTGGATAAAAATATTTATTTTATGTAACATGATCCATATAGGGTTAATTTTTAAACTTTTTGCCAAACACGACCCCCTAGGAAATTTACAGAATAACACCTTTCATGATTTTCGAAAAAATATCACTTTAAATGAATCGAAAAAAATTTTTTAAATTAATAAAAATAATTATTTTGTGTAACTTGATCCATATAAGGTTAATGTTTTCATGTAAAAGTGTTTTATTTTTCAAATCGTTACTTACTTGGAAGTTTACATATATAAAAACACTTAAATCTACATTATAACCTAGAAAGAACCCCATAGAGACAATTTGATGATAGTGCTTGGTAGTACTTGAAAATGCATTAATTATCAACCATTGGTTATTGGAAAGTTTTTTTTTTACAAGTTTTGTTCTCTATTTGCTGTATAATAAACTGTGAATTCTATTTGGAATTTGTTATATTTGATCTTAAAACTGAACAAAAATAACACAAAAATTAAAAAAAATATTATTTTTGATGAAAGAGAGTTTCCTTTGCACTCGTTCAAAAAGTACTGAAAAAATATAGATGTGAGATTACTGACCTCCTACTACAACTCCATTTTAAAATCATTAGTGTTTCTGTTAAAAAAAATAGAAGTACATCTAGATCAGTATTTGCAGTGATTTTTCTACTGCTGTTTCATCTCTTTATTCGCTGGGATTGTGTTTTTTTTTTTTCATTTTATATCTTTATTTAGCAACAAAAAAACCTAAAATAATGCAGCACAAAAGATTAAACCAAACCAACGAGCTAGAAAAAAAATATTCTAACAAAAGAGGAAAGAAAACTGAATATTAAAATGCACACAACAGAACTACACACACTCGTACGCATTTACGATTAACCAACACATACTAGACAACACTAACTCATATAAGGCAGAGCATGAAGAGAATTAATCCTTTATATAGAATTTTCGAAAATTTTTAAAAAATATTTCAATTTAAAAAAACCCCGCAAAAATAGAGATGCCGCTGCAATAGAAAAAGCACTACAATTGATGATCTAGATCAACGGTTTCCAAATGGGGTGGGGGCGCGCCCCCCAGGGGTCTGTAGCGGAATTCCAGTGGGTCCGCGAAGAGTTCCGACAAAAAACATAAAACAAGTTATTACAAAAAAAACAATTTTTTTTTTAATTTTTAAATTATTTAACAAAATATTGATTTGAAAAATGTTTTTTTTCCTTATTCCTGCTTAAAATTGGCCATCATTTAAAGTAGGCATGTCCTTTTATTAATTTTGCCCCATAATTTATAAAGTACCTCTCTCTCGGGGGTCCCTGAGCTAGTACAAATGTCTCAAGGGGTCCATGAAGCAAAACTTAGTGGGAACCGCTGATCTAGATGTGCTTCTTTTTTAACATAAACACTAACGATTTTAACACTAAGTTGTCATAGGAGAGGAGTACTCCCACTTCAACTTTTCTGCAGTACTTTTTGAACGACTGCAAAGCAAGCTCTTTTTACCAATTAAAAATAAATTCTTCGCAAAAAAAATTATATTTTTTATACCCTACACCACTATGTGGTCAGGGTATTATAAGTTTGTGCTGATGTTTGTAACACCAAAAAATATTGGTCCTAGACCCACCTTATAGTATACCGATCGGCTCAGAATTTTTTTTATTTCGATTTAATGATGTCCGTCTGTCCGTCCATCCGTTCGTCTGTCTGTCTGTCCATGCATCTTTGTCCGCACTCTACAGGTCGCAAATATAAAGATATTTTGATGAAACTTGGTACACCGACCTATGGCAGCCCAAGGACGAAGCCTATTGATTTTGGTTAACACCGGTCCATGTTTAGACCTAGTATCCATATAAGGGTCCCCCCAAAATTGGCTTGGTTACAAACTGCAGGTCGCAAATATTGAGAAATTTTAATGAAATTTGGTTCGCTGACTCACATTATAGAAAATTTTGACACAAGTTCCATTTTAACTCATTCGAATTTCGGATCCAAACATTAGTTGGCTTTTAACCAGACTGGTGTAGGGTATTGTATAGTCGGCATGCCCGACTTTAACCTCTTTACTCGTTTTATTCTACAAAAGTTTTTTTATTGCCGCTACCAGGTATCGAACTTGCGACCTCGTGATTGTTGGTCTAGCTCTCTACCGCTGAGTTATATGAAATTTGATATGAAATTTGACTGGTATAAAAACACCACTTTGTTATTGCTAGATATTGGGCTTTATTCCCTTCAATAAAAGAACTTGTTAAACGAGTGCAAAAGGTGCCTGCAATTCTGCATTGTTTTCAGTACTTTTTTCGCTGGTGCATAAAAAGCAATTTTTCATCATTTTTATTTTATATATTTTAAAAAATGGAAAAATTTTAAAAAATATTGAATTTAAACCAATTCATTAAAACTATTAAAAAAAAATAAAAAAAATATTGGTTGCTCCATGAACTGAACCCGCGGTCATTTGTTTAGAATACCAAATGATACCAAAATTACTTTTTAGGATCACCTTTAGAGTAATTATGCTTTAGAAGCAATACTTAAGTGATTTTTTGGATGTTCTTCAGAAGTAATTCTAAAAAGGCTGTAAAAATCTATTAACGGATAATTTGGAAGCAATGAAAAAAGTGATTTTTTGAAGTTGTTCAGAATTCCTCCTAAAAAAACAGTAAAAATACACTAACGGATACTTGTGTAGCAGTGAGAGAAGTAGTTTGTAAAGCAATACTTCCAATTTTTTTTTTTTGCTGGGATGATCAATAACTTGTACATAAGATAAGCGCGATTGAACACAATAAACAAAATTTTGGTATTCCGAAAAACTAATCAGATCTTTGTACAATATCACCAGTTTTAACGATTTATCGTAAATTTTTTGACGACTTTTGCTTTCATAAATACCCATTTTTTATTTTTTTTTTTTTTTTGGAAGAGAAGCAACACTTCGGATTTTCTTCCTATTAATTACTTTCTTTGGAAAGAGGATAGAGAAGAGATGAAATGTGGTGAAAGACGGGGGCTTCAAATATGACTTTGAACAGTTGTTGCGCGCCATCTGACAGAGAGTTGGCGAACTTTGTTGAAGTATTTTGGTTCATAGCCCTAGTATTTATACTGTCTTGCTTCAGTGGAGTTTAGTGTTATGGGAACACCATAGCGCTGCGATATGTATGAGGGATAGAAAACTCTTGCATATAAACAATAACACAATTTAATGGATAATCACTGATGGAGCCTGTCCATAGAAAAAGGCAGAAACCAGATCTAGTCTAATTTGAAAATTAACGTGCTTATAATTTTTAGAGAAAAAGGTTTATTCTTGTTTTTATCCTCAAACCTACTAAACTAAAAATGCATGTTTTTTGCTCTTAAATTTATACTTAACGGCAGAAAATTTATGTGGAAGCAAACTAAGAAACCGTATCCAAATCAAATAATTCTTTTCGACAACATTTGGGGAAATATTTTAGAACTTGTAAATTTTTTTGTCTAAGTGTCTGGTATACTTTGAGGAATAGTAGAATCTATTTAAGACATTCAAATTCCGATTTCTCGCATATTAACATATGGTAGTTTTCAAATTAGTACGTTGCGCATATATCTGCTAGAGAGTTTCTGAGATAAATCCAAAATCGATCGTAAATTTTCCGGGGTTTTCGGGTTTGTATCCAGTTCTGTTTTCCGAAATGGTACAAAAAAAAATATTGAACAAAGAATGAAACAACTACGAAAGAGCAGAAATATTTTTTTCTTATCTTTTTTAAGTATCGGCCCTTAAAGCGTTGTTAAGAGCAGGATGGAACTGAGTCACTGTTAGACCAGCTTTTTTTTCCAGAAGGAGCAATATCTGATTCATGAATAAAATTATATTAGTCTCGTGAAAGATATTACTTAAAATCGCTTTGGTTTGATAACAGGATTTATGCTTAACAAATTTAAGCACAGAGGGGATTTTGTTTGTTAGAAAGATCGTTCCGTTTACATTGACAGATAGGCGGCACCGTTTAGCTAACGCGATTAGCAAATTTGTAAGTAATCGGGACACCCTAACTTCTATATTACCTTTCAAGTGATACCACCTTTGCCTATAGTTTATTCGAAATATTATAAAAAAAAAAAAAACCAAAAAGGCGGTAATAGTTAATTTCATCCAAATCGGATTATTTTGTAAACTACACTAAGAGAATTATCATCACTTCAGTAATGAATTTCTTCATAGTTTCAATGAAAATTGTCACTGGAACTCGTCCACTGAAACTTTTCATAGAATCTATGAAACAGGTTTCATTAAAGTCAATGCTTATGAAAAGTTCATAAAATGAATGAAACTCTTCATAAAATTAATAGGCCACTCGTCCAATCAATAAATCATTCAGCCAATGAAGAGCTTCATAAAATCCATGAAGCAATTTCATTTACTATTATTTATTATAGTTGGTTGTTGTCGTTGCTAAGCTGGAGTGGATAATTAAAAAGTACTTAGCAAATGCAAAAGGTGTAATAAAATCGTAGCATATTTTACGGATGTACAAAATATATCTAAAGAAAGAATTCATTAAATAAAAAAGGGTCATAAAAAAATTTCGAAAGAATTAATATGTATTATAAAAAAATTTCGTAGTCCAAAATTAATATAAAAAAATTAATTAAAAAAAAAAATAAAAATTATAAAAGATTATTCTCTCAGGAAATGACGATATTTTATAAAAAATTAAGAAAAAGTAAATACTATTGAACAATTTCATATGGGCATTTCCACCGAAAGGTCCACCGAGACTAAAATATTAAAAGTTCTTGAAAACACTTTGTTTTATCATATTTTCATAGGGAAACAATCAAATTTAAATAACGTAAAAAGATTTCGCATTTATTCATAACCCATTTCGAGGTATTCGAATGCAAAGTCGCACAAGCGCCTTTTTTCTTATTTGGATATTTCTATTGCACATTTTGTTTTGATAAAAGTTTTTAAACAGAGACGTTATGCATTGACTTTTGCTTTCTAAAATATTTCTAAAGAAACAAAGAGTCATAAAAGAATGCATAATAAACAATGCGATTGAAAATAACTGTAAGTTTTTGATTTGCATTGTCGCATATTTAGATGTCCCGTGCGACATTGAAAAACAACATTTGTTATCAGTGCGTCGAAAGTACACGCAGAAAGCTCATCAAATATTGATTACAAACAGAGATTTTTTATACAATTAAAATAAAAAAACCTACCTGAAAAATAAGAAGAATTGTGATCTTGGTACTTATACACAGTTGGTCACGTGCGACATCGTAAGGGTGAAATTTAAAAATTAAAAATTTTTTTTTCTTATGTAAATGATTTATTTATATAAATACATACTTTTAAATTTTTTTAAAATTGGCATGCACCATGGTCAAGAAGTAAAAGCAGCTAGGACTGCCTATTCTAAAAAAAAACTGTGTTTTATATTTTCATATAAATAAATACTTCCCAGCAAAAGTTTTTTGAACTGGTTTCCTCTGAATGTGTTCTAGAACAGGTGTTTTTACCACCAGTTACGTGGAACTGGTTCTAGAACTGATTCCTGGGAGTCAAAATGGAAGGTTTCACTGTCGCGGAACCAGTTCTATAACTGGTTCTAGAACCGGTTCCAAAGTAACCTGTTCTAGTTTGGAGGAAAAGAACCTGTTGCTTTTGGGACAAACTCAAACAAAAATCACCGATGATAGAACATAAATTATAACAGGTTGCATGCACGTACAAGTTGTTCTACAATGGGTTCTTTCCATCCCACAATTTTGCTGGGTTAATTCATACTACATATTTCTTTTAAGTTTGTTTTTGGTTATTATATTAAAATAAATACCTTGAATACTTCTGTCGATTTAAAAACAATTTTACTAAGCTTGTTTATATATAATTTCGTAAAAAGAGCAACAGAAACAACATAAATCTCATGATGGAAAAAAATGTCCCGTGCGACATGTCATGTGCGACAGTGAATAAAATTAAATTAAAAAAATAATATGAATCGTTTTTGGGTAAAATTACAACCATTTTTAAAGGACATCAATGCACAACAGTGTAAAATTAGTCACATTGAAATATTGCTTCAGGTTTCGCTGAAATCGGCATTTTAATTGTTAGCCGCGAAAACCACTTCTGTTTTTGTCCCGTGCGAATGCCTTGTTTTTTTACAATTATCTTGAAAACGAAAAATTGCTAAAAATCAACCTCAGCACCAATTGTAGGGCTAATAAAAAGATATAAGTAAAGCCTATTGTCAAAAAAAAAAATCCGTTTTATTTTGACTTTTTTTCACTTTAAAAGTGTACGACGGTCCCGTTCGACATGATGGAAATGCCCATATATATAAAGAACATTTTCATTAAATTTATGGAGATCTAATTTATGAAATTCAATGAATTTTTTTAATGAAATTATGAAATTTTATGAAAGAAAAGTTATGAAAAATTTCATAATATTAATTAAATATCATATAGGATAATTCTCTCAGTGTAGTATTACTTTATCCTTTTACTAAATACTTACACTGAATTCAAGACCAAAAATGTCTTTTGTTAAAAGAATACATTCTTATAATGACTGATAAAAACATTTTTGAACACATGTATGCTCATATCAGTTTAGTATATGTATGTGTACGGATTTAAGTATATGTAGTTTGTTATTGTTAACAATGTTGTTGCGCGTTTAGGTCGATCACCTTATAGCTTTGCTTTGTTATGTGCTTCCCTTGCCTTTGTGACTGCCTGCTTGCCTGTTGTTTTTAATTTTGCTAAATATGTTTCTTTATTTGTATTATAATCAGGGCAGCGACTTTCATGAAAATGCATGTTTGTAGTCACCCATCTGGCATTTGGAAGATTGTTTTGTCCAAAATCACCTAACTGAGTCTTCTTCAGTACTTTTGATGACCAAATACTGATTAAGTACTTTCGCGCTGGAAAAAAGATTCGAAAATGGTTCACACTTATGCTTAAAAAGTGATTTATTGAAAATACAATAACAAAACTTACAATAATCGCTACCCTACAGGGAATGAGGAGTCCATTGCCCTCCAAGTACCTATACCGTGACCGGTCAACCGAAGGCATATTACTAAATTAGTACAAATATGAACCAGAGAGAATGAATTAATTTTCTAAGTATTTTCTGATTCGTTACTTTCACTGTTGCTTTTAAAAAACTTGACCGATACCGAAATAAAAATAAAATTCCCAGCATATTTTTAAAAATATTTTTTTATTTGTTTTACTCTTTTATTTATTTTGAATTTTATTTTTTTTTACGATTTACTTATTTTTTTTTCGACGTTTTTTAATGTTAAAGCTGTTTTAGTTTTAACAATTGGTATTTCATTTAATTTTCTTTTTAACTTAAGGGAAATTTTTTTAAATTTTTATTTATATTATCAGTGTTTTTGAGGTAATTTTCTAATTTTTAATTGGTTTTTTAATTTAATTATGGCCAACGCAAAAAACGAGTCAACTGCCATTAAAGGACCTAAGTATTTATCCCATCACCGGTTAATCGGGGGCATATTCAAGGCACTTCCACTGCATTTTGTGTGTGTTAATGTTGTTTTATTTTCTATTTTTTTCCATTTTTTTTTATTTGCTTGTAGTGTTTGTTTTTTCATTTTCTTTTTTTATATGAACAGAAACGAAAAATATAAAACTCTACCATCAGCGAGGCATCATGCACAAGCAGCATTGGCTCAGACGGTAGAGCGTTTGCCTTACAAGCAGAAGGTTGTGTTATCGAGCCCTGCTTCGACGCGAAGTAGATTTTATCTTAATTTTTTATTAGTTTTTTTTTAAAGCTATTTTTAGACACACCACCTTACTGTCACAAGGTGTCTAAACTATGGCAATTGGTCCTTTCCAATGACAACGCCATGTTCAATTGACGTGTCTCTTTCAAACAAAAAGGCCGATCAAAACCGGTCCCTGCCCCCTTAGGACCTATCCTGCATAACACTTTGGACCGGTGCCTTTCCCCGTAGGGTATTTATTGTTTGCTTTACATACTGTCGATGTGGCAGACTATATTTAATATGAGATTTTGATGACTTAATTTGCAATAATTGCCACCATTTTCTAAATAAAATTAATGAAGGCTAACTGGGAAATCCACGAAACGATCGTCTTTTCATTCCAGAAAGTGTAGAGATTTTTGAAAGCAAAAACTCTGTGAAGTATTTGTCAGGAAAATATACTGATGAAGAAAAATAGCAGTTCCTGGAAAAGACTGCTTATTATGTTAATTCATAATAAGGAAAGTGGCCTCGAACAAGAATTCATAAATTTATGAATTAAAAAGTTCGAAAAAATATTTTTTATTTTATAAATAAAAATTAAACCAACATTTATGAATTATTTTAATTTTTGCTTAAAAAAAAAAAAATACAAAATACAATATGTTCATGAATTTATATTAAAATCCCTAATGTGTATTTTTTTGGATTTTATTGTTTATTTTTGGATTTTTAGTACATACTTTTAGTTTTCTTTTTTTTTTTAGCATATTTTGTATTAAAGTGAATGTTTGATTTTCGATTGGTGTATGAAAGTAGGTGCCCTGATGATAACTAAGTATAGTATAAAAGCTATTTATTTGCTTTATTTGCCATTGGTTTTGTTTATATCATTATTTTCATATATTCTTGTTTTTTTTTTCATTTTAATACATCAAAGTTAAACTGAAACTGAAATTCAAACCAACAAGCAATAAAAAGAATTCTTAAACCCAAAACTGAATAATGTAGATAGTATATAATAAGTCTTTTATGAAGTTAGAAAAAAACCTTTTGATTTGTTTTTTAATATGAATTATAAAATATTACGTATACGTCTTGGTGTACAAATTAGAAATTCTCCCTAGGGGCTTTTTTCGTTTTGAAAAGAAAAGTGTTTATATATTTAAAGCATAATAAATTGTTTTTCTCATGAAAATATTTCACACTAACTTTAGAGACCTCAAATCGTTATTTAAATAATGAAAGTAATTTTTTTTTATTTTAGCAAAATCATAATCACAAGAAACCCAAAAATGAAACTTTTTTCAATAAAAATACCATATTAAATTTTGCTAGCAAATAAATTAGACACAATTTTTTATGTTAAATTCATGATCGCTAAAAATCATTATTTTATATGAAGTTTCGCAAAACCGAACAACTTACTATGCCCAAATATAAACTAATAGCAAAATGTTCATTGTCATCGAAGCGTTTCAGGTACCTTACCCAGCAAGAAAACGAGCTAAACAATTAACAAAACGAGTAAAAAGGTTAAAGTCGGGCATGCCGACTATACAATACCCTACACCAGTCTGGTGTATTGTTTGGATCCGAAATTCGAATGGGTTAAAATGGGGCTTGTGTCAAAATTTTCTATAATGTGAGTCAGCGCACCAAATTTCATTAAAATATTTTAATATTTGCGACCTGCAGTTTGTAACCAAGCCAATTTTGGGGGGACCCTTATATGGGCACTAGTTCTAAACATGGACCGATGTTCACCAAAATCAATAGGCTTGGTCCTTGGGCCAACATAGGTCTATGTACCAAATTTCATCAAAATATCTTAATATTTGCGACCTGTAGAGTGCGCACAAGATTGCATGGACAGACAGACAGACGGACGGACGGACGGACAGACGGACATCTCTAAATCGAAATAAAAAAAAATTCTGAACCGATCGGTATACTATAAGGTGGGTCTACGACCAATATTTTTTGGTGTTACAAACATCAGCACAAACTTATAATACCCTGACCACATAGTGGTGTAGGGTATAAAAAGGGGCCGAAATATACTGGCAAAAGTTTAAATTATTCTATGAAAGTGATTTATGCAAAAGAGCGTTTTTTATTCGAAAAGTACTCGAAAAAATATAAGAAATTCTACAGGCTCAAAAATTTATCTTTTTTTTTTAAGGGTTGACAAAATATTTGCGTGATGTTTCTAGGTCACATTTTGCGCAAGACAAACGAAAGTACAATAACAAAATGCATGCAATATAAAAACAAAATACATGCAGTCACTCGTTTGTCAAAGGACAAATAGATTGTGTAGATTCCACATTATTTAATTTATTTATTTTTTTTTTATTTAAAGACAAGAATATGCGTTCAATATTATTTCAAAAATTAACCAATCAGAAAATTTTGTTTCTAAATACTTTGATTTTATGGGTTGATTTTTAAAAAAAATTGATCAATATTATTCAACATATATTCTTGTCTTAAAGTAGGGCATACACCTTCAATATTATTGACAAATTTTTCAAAAATCAACCAATCAGAATATTTTATTTTTAAATACTTTGTTCTGATTGGTTGTTTTTAAAAACATTGATCAATAATATTTAACGTGTATGTTTGCCTTAATAATTTCCCTCAAATTTTTAGGTTTTTTTAAAATTATTTTTAATAGATTTACATTTTCGTTCAAAAGTGAGACATTTTTGGGAAAAGGAAACATAATGTATGTGCTTTATTTGAATAATATTCGACTCCTAGAATAAGAACCTGTAGAAAGACGTGCACATTTTGCTGGCTTTAAAGGGGGTATCGACTATAGAAAAAATTTTGTTAAGGGTTAATTTTCTGAAATTGAATTAAGAATATTATTTTTACATCTAGAAAAATATTAATAAGAAGTTTCATAAATATCCGCTCAGGAATATCTGTTATATTAATGTGTTTAAAAAAAATTAAAATCTCCTTAAATTTGACAGGGGCAATTTAATGTATTTATATTTTGCCCTAATTTTCAGGATTGAAGCATTTAATTTAATTTTGTGTTGTTGCCAAAATCATGTGGAATTAAAAGAAGAAAAACGAAAAACTTGCCTAAAATCTAAATAAATGTCTCAAATCGCAGTTTTCTCGAAATCTTCTGAAAGGAAATGTCTGCCCCAGACAAACGAAAAAAGGAATTCCTACAATTTTTGTGGTTTTTAATCGCCAATATGTTCTTAATAAAACCCTAAAGTCCAATCGTTGATTTTTTAAAATTTCTTTAAAAAATATTTTAAAAATTTAAAATAGTTGATTTGAAAACAATGTTTAAAAATTCTGACCTTTTGGCAGTAATTTAAAACAAGTTATTAAACACAACAGAAAAAAATAATATTTATCTGAGTTCTTGGAACTTATAGAATAAAAAAATGTTTCTGTAGTAGATTATTTCAATAAATTTTAAAATTTCGACCCGAGTTTCTTGTTTAAGTGGTCTGCGACACATCAGTTGCCTGGGGAAATTGTAATAACTCGGCTGTTTTTAACCGATTTAAGTTTTTATTGCTTTATTACAAACAGAATTCACTCCAAATTACGATTATATAATGTTTTTAATTCGAATTAGTTTTAAAATATCAATGTTTTCGAGAAAATGCACAAAAAGTCATATTTTCCCCTTGTAATCCGTGTTCCAAACTTCAGAGCCGATGTGGCACATCTTCCCGATGTCCGATTATCCTAATTTTTTGGCGGACGTAGTTTTACGCCCAAATAAACATTTTCAGGGGGTAGTCCGGTTAAAAACTCGAAAAAAAAATTTTTCCATCACCCTAATGCTGCTAATGTTACAGTATTTATCCCCTTAAGAAAATGCCTCATAACAATTTGGAACACTAACGTATACGTAATCTTTTTAAATTATATATCACTCATACGTAACGTGATACACAAGCTATTTCCACTACAACTGTTTTTCATCAAAAAATACAGCGTGTCATTGTAAAACTTAAAATTTTTATTGTCAGACTATACGAATACAAAATAGAACAACTTAAAAAAAAATTCAAAAAGGGTCAAAGTAGTAGTTGATGTAGTAAAATTCTAGTAATTTTAACAAATTATTCCAGACAAATTATTCGGCTGAGTTATGGAGAAAATATTCTTTGAAGATTTTATTAAGAAATATTTAATATCCAGGCAGCAATTTCGGAGCGCTTACAAAGAACATTTTTAAATGACTCATAAATTATTATTTTTTTTTTTTTTAAAACACTCTTCTTTTTGTACAAATTATAAAACCTCAGAAAACAATCCAAAGAGTTGCCTCTGCAATCCAAAAAAGCTGTCTTAAAATGAGTGTTAATTTTTCCTACTCATAAGAGATTACAGAATTATTTTAATTTTTGAGGACAATTTCGAATTTATATGTTCTTTTTTCTTAGTCATTTCTGAATACAGAATATAGGAAAAAGTGCAAAATTTTTATGGTTTTGAAGCTTATTTCTGATTTATTAATTATTTTGTATTGATCAAATATTTGGGAATAGTGCAAAAATTACATAATTGGAAAAATTACAATCATACTTACATATCAGGGAATTTAGTGAAAAACTGTCAAAAACAAATGTAAAAATTTTTAACTATAAAACGACATTTTGTCAAGTTTTTCTCTGTTTCTAGCGGTTTTTCTGTATTTGTAACTATTTTTAATAATTTTTAGCGATTTTCCGTTCGAATAAAATGTGCATCACTGTTTATTTATTTACAGATTGTGTTCCTTAAGGGTGAGTTACCCAACCGTAAACGTAACCCAGTGTAGAAAATCATTACCAGATATGTGGTTATGAAACTACATACTTGGTAATGGTAACTAGTTACTTTTGTTATGACATTTTTTATTACCTTTATATGGCGATGTCGCGAAAAATAATGAGTTGTCGTTACACACCAGCATACGAAAAATCAAAAAATATATCGTTACCTATGTGCTTACCAGTACTGACAAAAATAATGAGTCTAAAAATAGATTTTCTAAAAAATAAATTATATAAAAAAAAATATTTTTTATTGTATTTTTTTTTTTAAATTAAATTTACTGGTACGGGAATCGAACCTGGGTCTACAGATTCCCAGTCAACAGCTCTACCATCTGAGCTATATCGAATATTTAATAGATAAAAACACAATTGACCTGCTGCACACAAGTAAGCTTACTCGCCAACATACGAAAAATCAAAAAATATGTGGTTACATGTATCCTTACCAGTGTTTAAAAAATATTGAGTCTAAAAATAGATTTCAAAAAATTTTCAAAAAAATCTAAAATATTATTTTCTATTTGAAATAATGATAAAAATAAGTCATTATCAGTAACTCATTATTATATGTTTTAAAAAATTACAGAAGGTAAGTGGGTGTCATTACTGGTAGTCCAAAAAATAATGATATGTCATTACCGTTTCTACACTGGGAACTGTAACGAATCAGCTGTTTCGAAACCACAAGGAGAAGTGTATACAAATGGTTACTAACGCATAAATGCAAACGCACTTGCCGGATCATTCTGTTGAAATCAGAATTTTCTATCCGGCATCGAAACAGCTGAATGATTTTAGTCGGAAAATATATAAAATGAATAGAGAAAATAGATTCAAACAACAAAAATAAGAAATAAAAATTAACAAATAAATAGAATGGAATTTTAGAATACAATATAAAACCACATGAAATATATGCTAAATTTTGAGTCTCAATATTTCTTCAAGACTACACTAATAGAAAAAAGTCCGTAAAAAGTTTATTTTTGCTATATATTAGTAATATAGGAGCAGCAAAAATGAAACTGTTAAATATACAGAATTTTAGTTATATTTGAGCTAAATTTTTGTAAATGGAGAATAGGAAATTAACCTGCTAAAATCAGCAAAAAATTTTGTTGACTAATTTGTAGCCTAAAAAGTCACCAAAAAATTTAATATTTTCGAAGTTTTTTTTCGATTTTTTTTAAATGCAAATAAAAATCGAGCCTTTTAAAAGCAGCAGTTTACAATTTTTTAGCAAATATTTCTGCTGATTTTAGCAGAATAGACTGCTATTTGCATTCAAATAAATTTAGCTTAAAAATAGCAAAAATTTTGTAGATTCAACAGTTTATTTTTGCTATTTTTAGTCTACAAATATTTAGCAAAATTTTCTCCAGATTTTACAGTAAAATTTGCTATTTTCAATTAACTAAATGTTAGCCTAAATATAACCAAAATTCTGTAAATTTAACATTTTTAATTTTGCAGTTCTCATTTTACTAGTATTTAGTAAAAAAATCAGCTAATTTTAGCAGTTTTTTCTGCAGCATCATTTTTAACTAATTTTTAGTAACTTTTTCTGCTATTTTTACAGATTTATTTCTATGAGTGTAGTAAGATATATGTAACTAAATATTTTTTTGCTTTTTGTATGTTGGTGAGTGAGCTGACTTGTGCGCAATAGGTTGACATGATCAGCTGACATATAAAGCAATAGCACCCAAGCGCTATCTTATTAGAAAATTTTATAATAATACATGTCACCATATACAGAAAAAACTAAAAGCGAGTTTTAATTACGAAATTGATTATATTAATTAAAATTTTAATTGATTTTGCACCTATCACGCAAATGAAACTATTAATTACTTTCAAATTGTTTATAATTTGTTAATTTAATTGTTATTTCGTGAAGATGCTACACAATGGAGTAGCGAAATATTGAAAATAAAAAACTTTTTGTATATAAAAAACAAACTTTAAGCTCAAGGAAATTGTAAAGTTAAAAATATAATAAACGACAAGAAATTACTAAAAATGTATACGATTAATTAAAACAATTAAAATATTAATTGATTTGATTAAATATCTGATTAAAAACAGTTTTTATTTTTATCACATGTTCAATTCGATATTTTAGGTTCATTATTTTTTCTGTGTACAAACTTTCAGCCTTATTATAATAAAAAAAATTTTTTTTCTTAATATATTGTTACGAAATTCGATTAGCCTAGTATAGAAAATTCAGGAATTTTACAAGAAAAATATCCCAAGAAAAGGGATTTATAAAACCCGTTAATCTGACAACACTACATTTACGTATACACTACAGCATATGCTATGATATTAAGTGATAAGGGGCTCTACTATTAACAACATAACAATTTGAGAACCACTGGAATCTTCTAGTATGTTCTACAACCACTGCCATTAAACTATGTAAGCCTGCATTTGGCGAAGGAAGATGGAGTTGATTATTAGCGATTGTGTAATTCAGTCGGGATTTAGTAAATCGTTGTATTAAAACTCGTTGGTAAACTTGTGTGTGTGTATTATAAAATTGTATGTAATAAAGTGTTTAATAAATAAGTTTTTAAGCACAATATCAAACAAAAGAGTGTGCGTGTATTTTGATTGCAACAGAAAGGAACCCGGTTTATTTAAAGGAAATTAACCGCTATTTTATGGATTTTTTTTAATAACATACATATTTCCTTAATATCATAATGTACGCGACAACTAAGATCGATGTTATGTTTTTTTTTTTTTGTTTTGTTATATAAATAATAAATTTTCAAATAAAACTGAAAAACTCATGATATATTATATTCATATATATATTCAAATTTTGTAAACCTTTTGTAGTTGCATATTATTTCCATTTGAATAAAATTCAATGGGTTCTATTATCTAACCATGTATAAAAAATATAAAACCATTTTAATACATAAGTTGTACGTTCGCGTCATTGATGTCATATTGTAGTCAAAGCAGCACATTTGTCTCGGGCACTTATGTAATTGTAAAACAAAATATGAAGAGAAAATAAAACCGGCTTTCAATAAAGTGCTCTCATTTTTTGTTAATTTACTCACGTCAAGCGTGTATTCAGTCAATTTTAAAGCAGCGCCTGCGTTTAAAACTTTTAAAACTCTTCATTTTTTTTTAAACCGCTCTTAAATTTTAAACTTAACTCTTTAATTTTATCTTAACGAGTTTTTATGTAAAAAAAAATTTTTTTATTTTAAAAAAGTATGTCAAAGTCAAATAAAAAATGATGACGTTATAGTTGTTGCTGTTGGTTTGAACTACATAAAAGTTGTCCAAAAAAAAGAAAAAAAAAAAAACTGTCTAAGAAAGCTGTTGCAGCTGTTGGTGCTGCTGCTAAGTATTGCTAAACAGAAGCATGATTTTTTGTAATGTCTTACGATATAAAGAAATAAATAAAAAAAAAACGCGTCATCATACTGTTGCCTTTACAGAGAGGGAATATAAGCAGTAGTTACATAATTTTCAGATGGTTAAACATAAGATAATATAAAGATCAGAGTTTCTCAAATGAAAAGCTGTAAAGATTTATAACACACTATACACAGATGTGTTACCGGTGACAGCTGCCATAAAAGTATTCTCGAACCATATGGTTTTGTTTACATGGAAGTCAGGTCAAGAGGGAGATAGCAATATATAATCACCGATAAAAATTGCATTGCACAGTTTTTGTATACACAATATCTGTCTCTTTTTAGACTTTTGTGCTTTTTATTTTGTGTTTTTCTCAAATTTTTGCATTTCATTTTGCTTATTTTCTATAATCCAAAAAGACCCCATTGTAGAACAAGTTGTACGTGCATGCAACCTGTTATAATATATGTTCTATCATCGGTGATTTTTGTTTGAGTTTGTCCCAAAGTTTCTTTTCCTCCAAACTAGAACAGGTTACTTTGGAACCGGTTCTAGAACCAGTTATAGAACTGATTCCGCGACAGTGAAACCCATTTTGACTCCCAGGAATCAGTTCTAGAACCTGTTCCACGTAACTGGTGGTAAAAACACCTGTTCTAGAACATATTCAGAGGCAACCAGTTCAAAAAACTTTTGCTGGGTAAAAAAGGTTTAAAATTATGTAGAGCCAAGAATATTTTCATTAAATAATTGAAGTGTTTCGTAGGTATGAAAATTTAATTTTAATTTTTGTAAACATTTTTAACATATTTTTTAAAACTCTTCATATATAAATTGAAAGCTTTCATGCAATTAAAAAAAAAACACCTTTCTCAATTCAAGAAAAGTTTCATTGGTTGAATTATAAAACAACTTCATCAATTTAATGAAACAATTCATTGATATCCTGGAATTAGTTATCCAAATTTTTTAGTCATTTAAGTAAGATTCCTTAAATACATGAACTTGTTTCACATTATGAAGAGAAATTCCCTTAAAATTTTTTTATCAAATTCTTATAAATATGTAAAAGCTGTTTTATTTGAAAACTTTTCATTAAATGTGTGAATTTTATTTAATATAAAAGACTAGTTTCACAAAATTTTCATTTCACGACCAAAAATAATATAAATAAAACTCTAGCTGATAAATAATGTAAACAATAAAATACGCTTTCAACTCAGATTATTAAATGTGTGTAATCATTGTTATGTATTTAATTTATTTTTCCCGAAAATAAATAGCAAAGTTATTTATATGTACACACATAATAATCCATGCATAAAAATACGAAATAAATGTCAAAACAACAAAAACTTTCGTAAAATAAACCATTTTTCGTATATTTTACAAATTTTTTTGTTATGACATTTTTTCGTTTTCTTATGCATGGATTATTATGTGTGTATATAATATCACTTAATTGCAATATGTTAGTCATTTATACGGCATGTTGGGTTAGGGTGTAACACACAAAAAATATATCAATGTTAAAGTTCTTTGCTTTCGTTCTAATGACTATACATATAATTAAAAAGCTTGAATAATAAAAAGCACTACATACATTGCTTTGCTATTGAAGGAGCTTCAGTCAAAACAACAAATAAATATAACATATAGAAAAATAATAAATTTGTTAAAAACGTATGATTTTCGTTGTAATATGAAACAAATAAGTAAAACTGTTTGAGTTTACTTCTCCAAATGTTTTCACTTTTAAAGTTAACATACATATATACAAAAAAAATAAAATCTACATTATAACCTAGCGAAACCCCCATAAAGACAATCTGATGAAAGTGCTTGGTTGCACTTGAAAATGCATTAATTGTCCACCATTGGTTCTTGGAAAGTTTTTTCATAAGTTTTTTCTCTACTTGTTGTAAAATCAATTGTGAATTCTATTTGGAATTTGTCATATTTGATCTTAAAACCGAACAAAAATAACACTCATTGTAACAATCTACAGATCAACTAAAATCTACGATAAAATTAATGCAGTTTTTCATAAAATTTTACGGAAAATTTCATATTATTTGTTAATAAGATTTTCAATAAACATAGTTTCATAAAAATTATGAAGGTTTTTCATAAAATCCAGGAAATTTTGAATTCACTTTGTAAAGAATACTTCATTAGTTTAATGAAATTCTTTACTCGTCCAAGAAAATCCTCTCTGTGTATAGAAAAAACCCCCCTTTATATAGGAAATTCCTAAGATTCTGTGTTGTTTTTCCTGTCATATTCCGAGTACTTTTCCCTTAGCAAGAACCAGAGATTTTGAGGAGTTTTTACTATAGAAATATCTTAGATTCAGCGGATTTTTTTCTCTAAGAAAAATTCTATGATAACAAGCCCTCGGAATATAATTCCTCAGGTTTTTTTATATTAAAAAAAGTTATTAGAATTGGAGGCTTTTTCGATAAGAAAAAATTAGTAGAATTGGAAGAATTTTCCATGGGAAATAGTCCTGGGAGTCAAAGGGATTTTGCATAGGGGAACACCCAGGAATCGTATGTGATTCTATTGGAAAACATCCGCAAAATTGAATAGATTTCACAGGAAAAATTCATCAGAATCTGAGGATTTTTCTTTATGAAAATTTGTCGTAATCTGAAGGCTTTTGTTTAAGAAATAGTCTTCACGGAATTATCAAAGTATGCTTCTAATGATAATAAAAGTGATTCCAGCTAATCATATTCTGATCTCTGAAGACGATATTATCATCACTTAGGAACATATTATGATCATTATTATCGCTAGGGGTATTTTATGATAATTATGTAATGCAATCATAACATGATGCTCTTTTTTCTGAGAGTTTTTATATAAAAAGATGTCGTCAAGATCTCTGGGAGAAAATTCCACAGAATCTAACCGTTTTCTGTGGGAATGTAATCAGAGTTTGAGCGGTTTTCTTTCGCTAAAAGTCTTCAGAGTTTAAGAATTTTTCTGTAGGAAGAAGTTCTTAGGATCTTAGGGTTTTATAGAAAAAACTCATCACAATATTAGGTTTTGTTCTTGAGAAAAAAATTCTGAGATTCCTTGGGATTTTCTTATGATTTTTTTTTTATAAATCCCATAGAGAATTTGTTATTTTCTGATTTTTGCCTTTTGAAAAGCCCTAAGTTTTATTTTTTTACTCTATATAAAAAGCAACCTATTCCGGGCTCATATTAATTTAGAAAAGGTTTCAGATTCCAGCCCTTTGGATAGAAGAACGTTTTCACAAACAGAGGCTTCTTTCGATAATAAAAGTCAAGTTGGAAAAGCGGTAGATATTAAGCAATTTTAGTTAATGAAAATTTTTAAATTCTATGCACTTAAAAAACAATACTTGTAGTTTGCACACGTTTTCTTCTATAAGACTTAGATTCTTAGAATTTTTTTACAATTTCAGAGAAAAAATTCTAAGAACTCTTCGAAATCGTTGGGATTTTTTGATAAATTTTTTAAACCCCATAGAAAATACGTTATTTTGTGACCATTTTTACCTTTAGAATAAACCTTAAATTATGAGTTTTTTTCTACAGAAAAAGCATCAGATTCTGAGCACATGTTGCTCTAGAAAAGGTATCACTTTCAAGACCTTTTGATAGAAAAATTTTTTCAGAACGAGAGTCCTTTTTCGTTAGGAAAAATGCAGTGGGAAAAGCGAGAAATGTTAAGCCGTTTTTGCTATTGAAAATCTTTAGATTCTAAGCACTTTTGGAAAGAAGCTCATATTATGGACATGTTTTCTTCTAAAGGGTTCTTCAATAAGAGCGCTACAAAAGTTTTTTTAAATAAAACAAAAACGGTTTTGGATATCAATGAAATTCTTTATTCCTGTGAAAAATCGATCTCTTTTGCATGGCCACCACGGGCACGCTTGCAGAAGTCCAGACGCTGAACCCAATTTTTGACGGTTTTCAAGCATAAATCGGCAGATATTCGTACGAAGTTCATCAATCGTCGTTGGCTTGTTGGCATAGACCATAGATTTGACGTAACCCCGCAGGAAATAGTCCAACGGCATCAAATCGCACGACTGAGGCGGCCAATCGACTGGACCATTTCGGGAGATAACACGTTCTCCAAACTTGGTTTGCAATAAATTGATTGTGACATTCGCTGTGTGGCTTGTGGCGCCATCCTGTTGGAACCACATGTTCTCCAAGTCCATATCATCCAATTGGGGCCAAAAATATTCGGTTATCATTGAACGGTAGCAATTCTCATTCACAGTAACGTGCCGGTCTTGATCATCACGGAAGAAGTACTGCCCAATGACGCCGCCGGCCCATAAACCGCACCAAACCGTAATTTTTTCGGGATGCAATGATGACTCATGGAGTACGTGTGGATTGCTGTCTGACCAATAACGCATATTTTGTTTATTGACGAAGCCATTCGTTATGACGACCATAAATTGAACGTGGCGCTCTTAACGTTGAGGCCACTGACTCCGAATTTCGGTAGTAAATTTTAATAATTTCGACTCGTTGTTGGCTCGTATATCTTTCCATCATGAAATGGCAAACCTTACTGATGAGAAATGTCAAAAGAGCGGCAAGAAATATGGCGTCATTTGCTGTCCCTGTCTTTCTACTTTTGTAGCGTCCCTGTTGAAGAAACCTTTATAAACATTATATTCTGAGTGTTTTTCATTTAGAAAACTCCTTAGGAAGAAGTATTTGTCTAATAGAAAAAATGATTTTTGTAGTTATCATAAAATGCCAATATATTTTCTTACTTTTATATCAAATGAATACGAAACTGTTCGTATCATTTAAAAGGTGTAAATTGGATGCACTAACTATGAGACTATCTGTCTGTTTCGAAGGACTTAAATTCCACAAGCCTATAATGTGAAACGAAATCTTTGGCAGATAACATTAGTGGAAGTTTTTATAAAAATTTATTATAAAAAAATTTATTTTTAGAACATTGTATTTTTATTTATGAATTTTCTATGATTACAAATAACTGAGACTGAGGGCTTTATAGTTTTTTATAAAATATCCATCTTTATTTCATAATACCGTTCTTTCGCCATCCTTTGAATGACATAATCAGGGTTTATGTAAATAACAAAACTTAAAAATATAACCGCTGCTCACGACTCATGATAACATTACATTTAAAACTGTCTTTTAAATGTTAAAATTGACTTTTAAAAGTAATGTAATTAATAAGCGTGGTGCGCAGCGGCATTATTTTTAAGTATTTTTAATATATGTTGTTGTTTACATAACCCCTGATTATGTCATTGAAAGGATGGCGAAATATCGGTATTAGGAAAAAAAGATGGATATTTTATAAAACAACTACAAAGGCTTCAAGCTCAATTATTTTATAACCATATTTAATTTCATAGCTCGAATAATACTTCAACATTTATTTAAAAATTTTTTTTTTTTTTTTTTCAAATGTCAATCTGTATGTATTTTTATTGCTATTATTACCAATTAAAAAACACTATTAAGCCCATATGACACTTGCTAGTTTCAGTATTAATAATCCAAAATAGAAAAGAGCACAAATTTTCTTATGTGAGAATAATGTGTGCGAAGAGCATAACTATATCGAAAAACTATCAAACTATGAAATGGATGTTGGAAATTTATATTATTTATATGATTTGCATTGATGGTGCAAAAAACTAGAGTCTAGAAACTAACCAGCGTCAGTGCTTTAATAAAGTATATTTCTTATTATTGTAGATTGTCTTTATATTGTTGCTATCTGTGAATAAAATAATTGATATTTCATGCAAAATTAAATTTATAGTATTTGCAAAAACAAAACAAAAAAAAATAACTTGAGAAGCTCTGCTTAAGACAGACAGTCCAGCATGCAATACGACTATATGTATATATTTTGTAATACAGTTTTTGTTTGTTTGTAAATATCTTACAAAATTGTAGAGATTTTGTATTGGCCTGGCTTGTATAATAAAGCGTGGGTTCCATGCTTATTTATTCAGTTTCATTTTATAATTTTCAACATTATTACAAACAAAATGTTTTTAAAATCTCAATTAAATGAATGTCTTTCTTTCAATTTATGTATATATATATATTTTTTTTAGTTTTGTGGTTAGACATTACTTCATCCATTATAACAGATTGTTTTTGTATTCCAGGTGAAAAATGTTCGTATATGTTCATATATGGTTTACACATATATGAAGAAATTCAAAAAATGAGGTAACACCTAAGTATATGTTCATATATGGACATATATGAACAAATACATTTATTAAATATATGCGAATACATGCGAATTTTAAATTTATGTATGATATTTAAATTAGGCGCTACATATGTTCCTTTTTTTATTCATGGCATTAAATATAATTCCATATTTATCCAAATATGAGTTCCTTTTACATATATGGAAAAATGTATTCTTCGAAATATGTTCATATACAAGTCCCTTTTGCATAAATTGAATAACATATATTTTCATATTTGTCCATATATGAGTGCCATTTCCATATATGAAATAACAGATGCTTCCATATATGTCTGTATATGAAATTTTTTCCATATATGGAATCACATATACTTCCATATATGTTCATATAAAATCCATATATGTTCATAAAAAATCCATATTTGTTCATATGTGTCCATACATAAACCATATATGAACATGTTTGAGCGTATATGAACATTTTTCACCGGGTTGTTTATTTATTTAAAAAATGAATTAAATTGTAATTTGTAATTTAATTTTCGTGTTTTGTGTTATTGCAATCTGAAAATAGTGCTCTGTATAAGGAATTTTAATTATTTTTTTCTTTACGTTAGTTAATCAATAAATATTTGTGTAAAACAATTAAATGTTTGTTAAAGATATTTGTAGAAAAGATCGGTAAATATTTGTTTTTTAATAAAGTAATTAAAATTTGTTAAGATAATTTTTAGGAAGTGAAACTAATTATCTAATAACTCATTCACACTGAACCAAAATCAAATAATTTTTACTTTAGTAGGTTTGAGGTTACCCATGTGAAAATCGAAATATATATGAACATTAGGGCGGGTCGATTTAATAATCGCCCATGCCTCAGTGAAAATCGTATTCTAGGGATCAAAATAAGAAACTTTGCCGAAGGAACCATACCTCTAAAACGAATTCTACTACCCCCAACTGTTGACTTTTGTCCCGTAGGGTCAAGTTTTGAAAAATCCCACTTTGACCCATTTAGAGTGCCCCAATCGAGTCCAAATGTATGACCGACCCCCACTAACTTTGGAGGGCCGATCCACCCATGCCAGTGGCACACCCCCTGGAACTCCCCTGGGGGGTTCCCCATACAAACATTTTAAAAAATCACCATTTTTGGCACTTTATTTTATTATTTTTTATTTATTTTATTTATTTTTATTATTTTATTTATTTTTTCTCCTTAGAAATTTATTTAGTCAGAACATATGTAAATGAAAAAATTAATTTAACTTAGTAATAGAAAAGAAAATAAAAAAATTACTGTTTGAAGTCTTTTTTGCTTTCAAGTCTGGGCATTTTTTCTTTTCTATTACTAAGTTAAATTAATTTTTTCATTTACATATGTTCTGACTAAATAAATTTCTAAGGAGAAAAAATAAATAAAATAATAAAAATAAATAAAATAAATAAAAAATAATAAAATAAAGTGCCAAAAATGGTGATTTTTTAAAATGTTTGTATGGGGAACCCCCCAGGGGAGTTCCAAGGGGTGTACCACTGGCATGGGTGGATCGGCCCTCCAAAGTTAGTGGGGGTCGGTCATACATTTGGACTCGATTGGGGCACTCTAAATGGGTCAAAGTGGGATTTTTCAAAACTTGACCCTACGGGACAAAAGTCAACAGTTAGGGGTAGTAGAATTCGTTTTAGAGGTATGGTTCCTTCGGCAAAGTTTCTTATTTTGATCCCTAGAATACGATTTTCCCTGAGCCATGGGCGATTTTTTTGCCTCCCCACAAATCGACCCAGCCTAATGAACATACATGATCATACGTGATCATATATGTCCATGCATTGTTCAATGTATGACCATATATGATCTCATATATTTCCATATATCTTTGGATCTGAAATTTGAGGGTATCTGCCCGGAAATGTTCTTATATGACCATATATGCTCACATATGATTCATGTATGCTCATATATGATCATATATGGCCATATATCTCCATATACCCTCAAATTTCGGATCCAAAGATATATGGATATATATGAGATCATGTATGGTCATACACTGAACTATGAATGGACGTATATGATCGCGTATGGCCATGCATGATCATATACAAGTGAATGTATGATCATGTATGTTCATATATATTTCGATTTTCACATGGGTAAGAAGAAGAATACACCTTTTTCTCTAAAAATTATAAACACATTAATTTGCAAATTAGACTAGATCTAGTTTCTGTCTTTTTCTATGGACAGTAGAGCGTACCACCTTACAGGCAAAAAAAAAAAAAAAGTTCGCCGTACACCATCCAATATGAAGTATTTTTGCAAGGAGGTTTCAAAAAAAATGTTTTATTTTTTTTGCCGAACGTAGGGGTCGCCATTTTACATTTTTCGTTATATCTTTGGCATTTACAGTCGGATCTTAAAGTATGATACATCGATGTTTTTCTCTCGAGGAGACCAGTGTTTTTCTCTCGAGGGCCATTGACCTCAAATATCCCGTTCTAGTAGTTAGCCACCAGATCTCAGTTGCTACCACCCTAATGTACCACCCTAATGTCAGAAAATTAAAGCTCGCAAAAAATCATTAAACTTTTGCTAAGGAAGTTTTTCGATAAACCCAGTAGAATTTTTTTTATATATTGGTTGCCGAACGTAGGGGTCGCCTTTTTAAATTTTTTCTATTGGATTTTTCCTTTCTAGCAAAACACTGGTCTCCTCGAGGCAAAAAAATCGATATATCACACTTTAAAATCCAACTTTAAATGCCGAAGCTATAACGAAAAATTGAAAAAGGCGACCCCTACGTTCGGCAAAAAAAATTTTTTTTTTTTTGAAATTGCCTTGCAAAAGTATTTCATATTGGAGGGTGTACGGCGAACTTTTTTTTTTTGAGGTACGGTCTAATGGACAGGATTCATCAGTGATTTTCCATTAAATTGTATTATTGTTTATATTTTATTGTCATATTGTCTCTATATGATAATTTTTCAACAACCCGTCGGCTGTAGGAATCGAACCTGTGCCTATTCCTACATTACAAACGTACCTATACTAAAATGCGACAGCTTGCTTTGAATGCAGCGTAGCTAATTCATAGTTTTTCTTTCCTATTCAGCTTTCTGTTATTATTTTTTACTTTCAGAAGTGATCAAACAGACACATACAAACCTTCTACTTTTAGATTTTTGTTTATCTTCCAATCTCCTCCGTGTCTCCTTTTTCGCAAATATTGCCACACTTACGTATGGTTTACATTTGTTTAGTTTTTCATTATTAAATTCCAAATAAATTTTAAATCAAAAACTTGTAAACAAAGGAACAAAACTAGCTATGAGTTCAGTGTGAATGAGGTATAACAAAAATTACTGAGAATCAGCTGAAGTTAAATATTTTTTTTTTTCAATTCAAATTAGTAAGTCCACAAAATTATATTAAAATTTTGTTAAAAATTTAACTGCACTTAAAAAAATGTTGATAATGGTTATAGAAATATTTGCTGTTAGTACTAAAAAGCATCATAATTCAGTATAGCCAATAAACCAGCTAATATTAGCACAATGTGTCTGCTAAATTAAACTAAATTTTGCCTGCTTTATATCGACTCCTGGAAACTTTAGTATAAGAACATAAACATTTTTATAGCTCACTTCCCTTTAAAATAACGTTAACAAGATTAAATTCAAACCCATTATATTTAGTACTTAAAATACCATTTATTGACATTTAAACATAATAATATTAAGTGTTTTTTTTTTTTTTTGCATTGAGAAATGCATCACTGCAGTAATAAAAATAATAACAATAAAAGCAAATATGGGGAAACAGTATAGTAGAAGCTTAAATGTCACTCATTGACTGCTTTTTTATTTTATTTTTATGATAGTCTATTAAAATACAACTCAGAAAAGGTGTGGCGTAAAATTGCAATATCATGGGGTAGTTTAATCATCTAACATTTCAAAACAGTTAACATGCATTAAAATCACACTCAATTAACAGAGATGGCCAAGAAAAGGTGCATCCAAAACATTAAAAAAAAATTAAAGTCGAGCATGACGACTATATGCAACTCTACACTCTAAAAGATGCCATGTAATTTCACTGCTCTAGTGAGTAAATACAAACACAAAATGTGTAAAATTATTTTGTACACACTTTCATATTTAAAATAATACACATAAAATGTAATTATAGGGATTACTTATTTATAATTAAATATGTTGTGCGTACATTTTTTAATTTTTTTCAAAGATTTAAATTTTATGCACAAATTTTGTAAATTTACTAACTTATAATCGCAATGAAAATAAATAGAGATTGAGAGTTAAAAAAATTCAAGAAATTTTAAAATATAAATAAAATATTACATAGAAATGTTGATATTTTTCGACCTTCATATATTTATTTAAAATTATTTTTTATAATTAAGCTCGAGGTCAGTTTTGTTTAATAAATTTTTTATTTATTTAACCTTTTTTCTTTTTCAATCAATATTTCGGCAGCCTTTGGCTGGCATTCTCAGGAATCTTAACATAATACAATAATAAAATTATATTTTTAATTGTTATTTCTATTCAATTAAAGGGACTTTTTGGTCACTTTTTAAAAAGACTCGTAAGTTGAAGAGCTAGAGGGTTAAAATGTATATCCAACAAACCTGGATTTTAGAGGGAAACCATATGAGTATTTCAGTTTAAGTATAGGATGTGTTCAGAGAACTTATGTAAAACACTACGAGGAACATTTTTTTTGGAACATTTTAACCCACTAAGGCCCAATTACTGAATGTTCTGAAACATTTAACTGACACATTTGTTGTTGTTTCTCATATAAAATTTGAATTTATCTGTCAGTTAAATTTTAACTAGACATTAAGTAACCGGGCCTAACTCTTCGACTTACGCGCCTTTTTTGTCCCTTTGTAAAAAGTGGCCAAAAAAGTGCCTTTAATTGAGAAGCTAGAGGGTTAAAATGTTCCGATTCACAATAAACTTTTGAAAAAGGGGGGAAACTGTAACCCCTCCTAAAATAAAATTCCGATGTGAGTTTTCAAAACGCCGACGCATGTTTATTTGCTTTTTGTCTCCTCTACCAGAATCGATTGCCAGAACCCCGTAATTTCGGAAAAGGTTCGAAATTGTTGTACAGTGACATCTGCATATATTCCTATCGCCTAGGCCTCTGATTCCGAAAGCCTTCTTCTATTAAAGGTACAGAATCTGACGTATCAATATTGCTGCTTCAACCCTGCCCCTGCCAACAACCCTGTTCAATTTTTTTTTTTTTTTGGATTTTGTGACCAAGCTTTGTTTTAAAAAATTCTGCATTTGAAAAGAGTTTGGTTAACTCAGCTCTTCACTTATATTTATTGCATTGAGTGCAAACACTTCCCACACGAATAACAAATAACGCTTGCAGTTAAATATCTCTAGACAACAATTCATATAACTCTGATTGTACTAAATGTCATATTATTGCTGTTAAAAAAAAGATGTAAAAAAAATAGATTTTGCAATAGAAATATTTAAAACAAAGTAATTACATTTACTCATGATATTCATTATTGTATTACTTAATACAATATAATATTTTGTTACATACTGTAAAAAAGATTACAGAAAAATATGGAAAAACAAAAACATTAAGGTTGTTCACAAGGGGTGTGCTATTTATTGTATCGTCGTATCGTCCTAACAAAAAACAGAGTTGTTAGAATTTAAATTGAAAAAATACAACATTTGAGAATAGCACGATACAACATTTTTACATATGTTTAGTGTCCTATGTTTGAGTGTGCTAATAGATAGAAAACCCAAAAGAAAATCGTTGTTAAAGCCAAATAAAAATTTTAACAACTCTGTTTTTTGTTAGGACGATACAACAGATAGCACACCCCTTGTGAATAACCTAATTATATATTATATAATATCATTAATTGTAAAAAATATTAATTTGTTTACGTAAAAAAAACCTTATCAATTCTAATAAATTATGCAATATTTGCAAATTGCGCTGTAT
Source organism: Leucophora obtusa (assembly GCA_949987735.1). NCBI lineage: Eukaryota > Metazoa > Arthropoda > Insecta > Diptera > Anthomyiidae > Leucophora > Leucophora obtusa. Next base: position 158,371,353 of record OX465296.1, read on the forward strand.
TTTCAGAAAATATTACAAAATTAAGTTGTAATAATAAATACACACGATGTTATTGCATATAAATGCAAAATTTCAAATTTACATTAAATAATTGCTTAACTTGTTTGAAATAAGATTTTTATAACTTTTCCATAAATTAGGCCGTTTTTTTTTTTTGGTTTTATCTAATGAATTCTGCTCTTATTGCAGTTGGTTTTGTTGGTTTCTTTTTGTATCTTTTCTACTCATAACTTGTATTAAAGAAAATGAGGACAAAAGTTTACAGCTTGCTTTCATGCTTAGAGTATAGCACCATTGGCAGCTGTAGCGCAATAGGCTGTTGCAAAAAGTTGTACATTTTGCAATTGCTTTGAAGTTTTGCAAGTAGTACATATCTGGTTTAATTTGGGTCATTCATTTGAAATTTTGAATTTTCAACGTTCTCTTGGTTGAAAAAAAAAAAAACCTACGGTTATTGAAAATATTAAATAGCAAAACAGAATTGATACTGCAAAGCGGGAAATGGAAAATTTTGAGATAGAAATAATACATGTAAAAATCGGAAGGAACATACATGATCATGATACGCATGGGCATACATGGTCATATAATAACTTGTACAGTTCAATGTATGACCATACATGATGTCATATATTTCCATATATCTTCAGATCCGAAATTTGACGGTATATAACTTTACGTGTTCATATGACCATATATGCTTATACATTATCATATATGGTCATATACCTAAGTATAACCTCAAATATCGGATCCAAAGATATGAGATCATGTCATACATTAAACTATGCATGCACGTATATATTCACGTATGTCCATGCATGATCATTTATAAGTCAATGTATTATCATGTGTGTTTATTAGACTGTCCCTTACAATAGCGATTTGTCGATTTTCGTTCATTACACCCCCCAGTTTCATTGGAAATGGTCCCAAATGGAAGAAATCGATTTTTATTTTTTGGAAAACGTTAACCCGTGCCGAAAGTTGGGCGAAAATGGCCCCTTTGGAAAAAAAGTGTATTCCCATGTGAAAATCGAAATATATATGAACACACATGATTACACATTGACTTGTATATGATCATGCATGGGCATACATTGTCATATACGTACATGCATAGTTCAATGTATGACCATACATGATCTCATATATTTCCATATATCTTTGGATCCGAAATTTAAGGGTATATGACCCTACATGTTCATATATGACCATATATGCTCACATATGATTCATGTATGCTCATATATGATCATATATGGCCATATACCTCCATATACCCTCAAATTTCGGATCCAAAGGTATATGGAAATATATGAGATCATGTATGGTCATACATTGAACTAATGTATGATCATACGAGCCAATGTATGATCATGTATGCTCATATATATTTCGCTTTTCACATGGGTTATTATTAAAAATTCCCAAAATTCTAAATTTCGAAAAAAAAATGATTTGTTATTCGATTTGTTCATTTAAAATAGTCAAAATGATTCATACATGGAATTTTGACTTCATTGTATATCATTAACCCACTTTAGCCTGGAATCCAAAATGACCCACGAATTTGATAAAAATGCAAAAAACGTGTTTTTTTAAATTAATTTTAAAGATTTTTTAAAATGGCTAATTTGGAGATGTCGATTGCTATTTGTACCACATAATAGCTGATATTAAAGAAAAAAAAAAAAATAAACTGGAAAAATGATAATTCGAGTTTGTGTTTGGAGCGACTGCTTTTCAGAACATTTTACAAAAATTGCTCATTTATTCAAAAATTTTTAAAAATTTGAATGCTTTCATCAAATTTTACACGGTTTTCGGAAAAACACCACTCAAATTTGGTTAGATTATACTTATCTTTTCATTTCTTTAAAAGAAATTTAACCCTAAGTGGCCTGGGGTCAGAAAAGGCCCATTGGACTTAATATTAATTATGACTACGAGATTGTCAAGCCATTAAATTGATAAAAAAAAATCTCAACTGGATAAAAATAATTATTTTATGTAACGTGATCCATATGGGGTTAATTTTAATACTTTTGTCCAAAAACGCCCCTCTAGGAAATTTAAAGAATCACACCAGAGTATTAGCTAAAAAAGCTTAAAGTAGTAAAACAAATACACCCCTAAAAAGATTTTAAAATCAAGCAGAAACGACATTAAATTAAATACCCAGCAAAATTATTTGTTCCAAAAAACCGCCCAGTAGCAAATGTTCGAACTTATTCAAAAGCTTGGCAAATCTCGTAGAGTGGGAGCTAAATTGTCATCTCTAATATTCAAATATAATTTTAAATTTTACAATCGGTTGAAAAAATATTCAAATATATATAAAAATATTTTATAAAATATATATTATAAAATTTAACTATTCGGAAAAACCGATAGTCGGTTTTCAAAAATGTTGAATAATTGATCACCCTAGTAGTTACAGAACTAGTTCTCAAACTAATCATTTTGAACCAGTGGTATACTACATAGTTTAATATTGTAATATCTAAGTCGGGACTGTTTAAAAAAATTACCTAAATTAAAATACGAGGATTGAAATTCTCATTATGTTTACATTTCTTTTTCATAAAAAAAAAACAGAATTTGCAAAAAAATACTTAAGAAATCTTTTTATTGTGAATTAAATTGCGGTACAGTGAATCAACTCGTACAGTATTGGTGCTGAAGAGTCACTACATAACTAGTTTGGTAAATTTCTCATAAATACCATTACAGCTTCCTGTTTTTTTTCAAAAAAGAATAATTTCGAATCATATTTTAAGAGAAAAGTTAGTAGCTTTTTAATTAGAATGTCTGCTCAAAAAAGTTTGATAGTTACTATATGACAGTTCCTTGTGTAGTTACCAGTAGGTGTTGTTTCTAACTGTAATTATAGTTGTTTTTCCAGGTGAAAATAAAAACAACTATTATGACAGTTATTTAAGAACACAACTAACGAAAAGTATTATAATTTTGTTACCGTCGTTTTAAGAAATTATTTTTAATTTCACAATAAACAACTACCCAAACAGTATTTTTACAGTAAACAGTTATTTTTGTTAGTTATGTGAAAATAAAAAATTTCGTTGATATTTAAAGAGTATGAAAAAACCGCCTTTTAAAAAACCTATTTTCGGTTTATTCGAAAAATCGATTTGTATTCTTCAAAAAACCGGGTTTGGCTTCGGTTTTTGCAGAAAAAACCGGTTAAAATTTTTTGAGTGGCAGTAAAAAAATCAAAAAAAAAAGATAGCTGTTCGACTTAACTATACCCATTATAGCGAAAATGAAGAAGCATGACTTTTTTGCGATATCCCACTTAGAAGCAATAAGTGACAACATAAATACAAGAATATCACAAACTTTACCTTCTTTTATTGCATTTTTGGAATGGAAAAAAATAGAATAGCGCCTAAAAATATGCCTCTTGTTCTGCAATGCTAATAAAATCATGTATATTATTTACTGGGTTAGCGGTTGTAAGAAGAAAATATATTTTGTTCTGGTGGTTTACCTTAATTCGGTTTTATTGCATTCTCTTTTCTACTTCTTGTCATTGTATTTCTTTTTGAATTGGGACCTTGAACTTTTGAATGTAAATCAGCCAAAACGTCACAATAAATTTGTTTTTTTTTTTATGCAAATAAATTTATATTTGAGTTTTTTTCTAAATATAAGCAAACTGCACTACACACACCTGTTTGAAGTCTGTACAATTTTGAGTTAAAACTACTTAAAATTAGCTAAAAACTATCTTGCAGAAAAAAACTGCTAATATTAACAGATTATTTTTGCTAAATATTAGTAAGTTAGGAACGTGAAAAATAAAATTGTTAAATATACAAAAATATTGGTAAAATTTCCAAAGATTTCTTTCCGTTTTTTTTTTAATGCGAGTAAAAATCTAGCATTCTGAAATCAGCAGTTTACTTCCCAAGTAAAAAAGTTTTGATATAGTCATATATTATCATATAAAAGTTTGTATAATTATGTATTGGAACATATATACCAAGATATATTTGTATAAAATTTTACAAAATTATATCCCAAATATATAACTATATCTTGTTATATATTGCACAATATATAGCGCATCATATTACAATATCCAATTATATATAGACCGATATATAGTTACATATGCCTCATATAATTATGCATAATTGTATCAAATTATATACCATTATATCTTGTTGGATATGATTATATTATATTTGATACATTTGGATGAAGACAAAATTCAGATAAAATTGTATCAAACCATATCTTATTACATCAAATTAGATCTAATTTTGTCAAATTAGATCTAATATGATCATAATACGATCTAATTTGATATAATGAGATGTTTTCATTTTTCGGATATTATTATATATAGTATCAAAAGACATATAATTTTTTTTAGTAGGGTTCATTTTTTAGCAGCAGTTTACTTCGATTTTTTAGGAGGACTGATTGCTGTTTGTATTTAACTTAAATACAACAAAAATTTTGTAGATATAACACTTTATTTTTGCTATTTTTAGTTTACTAATATTAAGCAAGATTTTCTGTAGATTTTACAGTATACCTTGTCATTTTTAGTTAGCTAAAAGTTAACACAAGTATAACTAAAATTTCGTTAGCAGTGTATGAGAACAAAATTCGTATAAAATTTTATCGAACTATATCTTACTCCATCATCTAATTTCTTTCTAATTGTATCAAAAAAAAAAAAAAAAAAAAAAAAAAAAAAAAAGTATACTAATATGATGTAATACGATCTAATTGAATACAATTAGATGTTCTCGTTGTTGGATATAAATATAAGTTTTTTTTTTTGTTTAAAGAGGAGCAACACTCTGGAAATTCTTCCTATTAATTAACGTGTTGCTTCCTTTGGAAAGGGGATAGAGAAGAAGTGAAAGGTGGTGAAAGATTCATCTTTCACCTTCAGGTCTTCAAATATGGCAACAATGTAATTGCGCGAGATGTTGAATTTTTAGAACAGTTGTTGCGCGCCATCTGACGGTGAGTTGGCGAACTTTGTTGAAGCTTTTTGGTTCATAGCCCTGGTATATTATTTTACTTCGGTGGAGTTAAGTGCTATGGGAACACCGAAGGAGGACGCTGCGATATGTATGAGGGATAGAAAAAACTCATACATATTACTATTTTTCATAAATTGATGTTGCCTTGGTTGGGGCTCGAACCCGCAACCATAGTATATTATAGTAGCCCCACTCATTAAAAAATTGAGAGCTTGTCCCTATCTCATGTAGTTGTAGTGGTATTAAGAACCATATGTACAAGTAAAATTACAAACACTACTTAATTTTTTCAAATGACAGAAAATGAGTAAAGCTACTATATTATACTATGCCCGCAACCTCACGTGTAACAGTCCAACGCGCTAACCATTACACCACAGCGGATTTATGACTGAAACACATTCTCTCATAATCACCAAATCGAAAACGGTGATAATGTTTGGTTACAATATATCACCATAGAGTTTTGGCTAAAAAAAAATTTTAATTTTAAATGGTCAATCAATTTTTGTTGTACAGTCTAATTAAAATACATTTTATCTTTGGCATTTATTTTGAAACTTTCTCTGAGTGGTTTATTTCAAAAGAAATTAGATTTAAATCTAATTTTTTGGAAAAACCTATAATAAATTCCAATTACCCACATATTTATTTATAAGTATTTATATATTTCAAAGAAAACGTTCATGGTCAAACAAAGCATGTAATATAATATAATTCATAAAACTCATCTCTTTGTCACTGTTATTATAATTTCCCTTTTGGCTTTCAGTAAAATTTGATTTTCCTTTCTGAGAAATTTTATAAAATTAAGTCTTGTTGGAAATTTTTGGGCATAAAAACAAAAATTCATCTCAAGTTTGTACACTAAAAGAATTTAGTTAAAAATACTAAAAATTGCAGAAAAAAGGTAGGTAGGAACAGGAAAAATTAGACTATTAAATATACAGAATTTTACATATATTTGAGTTAAATTTTTGTTAATAGAAAATAGCAACATTAAAGAATATAAAAATTGCTTTTTCTGACTTTCTATATTTTCATACATTTAGTAAAAATATCGTTCTACCTCAAGACCAAATTCTAATATAATATTGTAATATTAGTTTTGATTTTTTGTTTCAAAAAGGATGATCATTTTCTTGATAGACAATGCGATTGTTTCGTGGGCATCATGCGCGGTTCCAGCAATTAATATAAGGGGAAAATCATACGCCACCGTAGACAAATACATTGAGATGGCCACTGAGGCATTTGATTTTTCCCCTTATATTAATTACTGGAACCGCGCATGGTGGGCATCACCCCAACTTTTCAGTTAGCCGCAATAAAAAATTATGACTTGAATACACGAACCGAGACATTATATAATATATAAAAATTCGACGGGATGAGAATTTCGTACACGAACTGTCTGATTTGGTAAAACCAGCCATAAATCAACATTTTTTGAAAGCAACGATTATATAAAAGTGCCCTTTGGGTACTATCTATATGTACACTGAGAGAATTATCTTCACTTCAGTAATGAATTTCTTCATAGTTGTAATGTAAATTGTCACTGGAACTCGTCCATTGAAACTTTTCATAGAATCTATGAAACAAGCTTCATTAAAGTCAATGTTTATGAAAAGTTCATAAAATTAATGAAACTCTTCATATAATTAATAGGCCTCTCGTCCAATGAATAAATCATTCAGCCAATGAAGAGCTTCATAAAATCTATGAAGCAATTTCATTTACTATTTTTTTTTTTTTTTTATAAAGAGAAGCAACACTCAGGAAATTCTTCCTATTAATTAACGTGTTGCTTCCTTTGGAAAGGGGATAGCTGGTGAAAGATAAAGGGCTTCAAATATGGCAACACTGTAATTGCGCGAGATGTTGAATTTTAGAACAGTTGTTGCGCGCCATCTGATGGTAAGTTGGCGAACTTTGTTGAAGCTTTTTAGTTCATAGCCCTGTTATATTATTTTACTTCGGTGGGGTTAAGTGCTATGGGAACACCGAAGGAGGACGCTGCGATATGTATGAGGGATTGAAAAAACTTATACATATGTATTACTATTTTTCATAAATTGATGTTGCCTTGGTTGGGGCTCGAACCCGCAAGCTCACGTGTAACAGTCCAACGCGCTTACCATTACACCACATTATTTATTATAGTTGGTTGTTGTCGTTGCTAAGCTGGAGTGCATAAATAAAAAGTATTTAGCAAATGCGCAACAGCGTAATAAAATCGTTGCATATTTTACGGATGTACCAAATATATCTAAAGAAAGAATTCATTAAATTAAAAAGTTTCATAAAAAAAAAAGTTTCGAAAAACTTAATATGAATTATAAAAAAAATTTCAAAGACCGAAATTAATAATAAAAAATTTATGTAAAAAAAAAACAAAAATTATAAAAGATTATTCTCTCAGGAAATGAAGATATTTTATAAAAAATTAAAAAAAAAATAAATACTATTGAACAATTTCATATATATAAAGAACATTTTCATTAAATTTATGGAGATCTAATTTATGAAATTCAATGAATTTTTTTAATGAAATTATGAAATTTTTTGAAAAATTTCATAATATTAATTAAATATTATATACATAATGAAATTCTTCATTGGTTCTACGAAAAAAATTCTATGAAATTATATCATTAATATCATGAAGGATAATTCTCTCAGTGTACGAGCCGATTCCAGTTTTTTTTTTGTTTTACAGCGAGTTTTTTGGGAAAAGCCTTTGAATATCAAAAAAAGTGCTTAAATAATGGTATGATTTATTTTCACATAATTGCGTCTTAGATTAACTTTTGCTTTTAACCCTTAAGCCCGGTATTTTGTTCATACATTTGCGAAAAAAGCTTTCAAACTCCATATAAAAAAATGATTTTTCACTTGCTTGGAATTGTTGCGAAATTGCGGTGGAATTTTTTCACATCAATTTAATAGACAGTACCATTTGAAATTGTAGCGAAAAGTGACATTTGGGTTAATTATGATTATAACTTTTTATAGACCATAAAAAATTTGTACATTTTAATATTTTTATTATAGTTTTTGAGCTCCAAACACAAAGCGATATTTTTTCGCTCTTTTGAACAAAATTCATAATATTAATGAAAATTTTTATTACACATTGTAAATAAAAACAAACGAATGCAATAATTAAAAACAAATGCAAATTTTCAAAAACGTTTAATGTATTTTACAAATTTTCATTATTTTAATGAATTATTCTTATAAAATCTATAAAACGCTTCATTAAAAATATGAACAAATCATTATACTAATAATAACTACATGTCTCATTGAAATAATTTCATTAAGTCTATGCTAAAATGAAAAATATTAATGAAATTATTTCATAAAAGTAATGAATTTAATTCAATAAACACATGAAACTTTCATAATGTTTATCTTAAGATTAATGAAAAAAATTCATATATTCAATGAAATTTTCATTAGATCAATGAATCCATTCATTAAAATTGATTTAATGAAACATGTTTCATTAATTCAATGAAACCGTTCTTTGGGGACTTTTCAATGAAAAAATTCTATCAGTGTAGACCCAACTTTAAGTATACCGATCAACTCAGAGCAGCTTTTTGATTGGATTAAATGGTGTCCGCTATCAATCAGTGGGGCGGTCTTTCCATCTATCGATAATATTGTTGTATTGCACTACAGTTCACAAATCTGAATATATTTTGATAAAATTTAGTACTTGCTATGAAGCCTACTGTTTTTTGTTAAAAACGGTGCATGTTTAGACCTAGTGCCTACATAAAGGTACCACAAAAATTGTATATTAAGCTTGTTCACACTCTAGAGGTTGTAAGTATGAAGGTGTTGCAATGACATTAAAATCGAACCATGTTTAGAACTAGTGATACAAATGTTGTCTAATATGCTTATTCGCACGCTACAGTTCGCCAATACAAAAATATGTTAATGAAATTTGGTACTGACTTACATGGGCCCATAGACAAATCATATTGAATTTCCCACCTTGTCTTAAATACAACTAACATTAGACAAAATCAAAATTTCTTTCTTGACACAAGTCCGTTGCCACCCATTTAAATTTTGGATCCAAACATTGCGTGTATTTCAATCAGACTGGTGTATGGTGTGATACAGTCGGCTTGCCAGGCTTAAATTTTTTATACTAGTTTGACATTGTTTTCCAACAAAATTTTTATTAGGAGTATGTTAATTTAAGAAATAAACATTTTTTGTGTGTCTAAGAAATGTCTAAAGTGTATTAGTTTCTTATTAGCTCGGAATCTTTTAAAGTGTATTAGTTCCCTATTTGATCGAAGCACTTTTTTTATAAGTCTGATGTTTAAATGTGCTACACAAACTTTAATTTGGCGACAATTTCTTCCCTTAAAACTCAGTAGTTAAAAGATTTGATTTGGATATACTTCTCTTTCTTTTTTATGACCTACTTTTAATATTTATAACCTGTTAGCATGTTTTGCAGATATAGTTGTATACAACTATGCACACATAATTATAAGAATAAAAAATAATGTTGAATAATAAAAAATATACAAAAGCAATTAAGTATATCAGGCAATGCTCAGCAAAATTCTCAAAAATTCAGTAGTATTGTTTTAAACACAAATTCCAGTTTCACTCTAAATAATAATTTGAAATTTCCCAATATGAAATCGGATCAGAAATTTAAGGGTCTTTGGCCGTATATAATCGTATATGAGTATATATTAATCATATATGGGCACATATGAACATATATGATCATATACGATCAAATACCCTCAAATTTCAGATCCTAACATATATGATTATACATGAGACCATATATGGTCCTTTACTGTACTTTATATGAACAGATATAACCATATGTGATCATATACGAGCCCATGTATGAACATATATATTCATATACGATCACATTTTTACCTGGGAAGAAACTATTTGTATACTAAAAGTTTCGGTAAATTTATGAAAAATTAATTAGAGTGTATATTTAAATTTAGACACCAATCAATTTCTTGAGCAGTTAATACTCTTACAGAAATTAGTTTTGAATACGAAATCAGATTTTATTTAAAACCACTTCATAATAAATATTGTTTTCGATAATTTAATTTTTAGATCATTTGCATTTTTGTACATCCCATTAAAAAGAAAAACTAACACAGGTCAATGAACTAAAAATGTGTTTATAGTTATAATAAAACAAAATAAAATCTTACAAATTTATTATTATTAAAGTTATTACCACTTTTATATGAAAAAAAGTAATTGAAGTGAAACAAAAACGAACATTTTTAGCTTGAAGCACTACATTTATGATTAAACGTTTTTCCCATGTTATATTGAATGTTAAATAATTTCCTTCTTCCCCTCATTGCCATATAAATCCTTTATCAAAAAAATTACCATAAAATATTCAAAATGTCTACCGCAAAAAAACAGAAACGCCAGAATCCTGTATACACAACAATAGTCAAATATTGGCACAGTGGTTGCAAATCCTTAATATGTTGAGAAAATTATATATGAAATTTTCAAGAGTTTATTTAGAAAAAGTCAATACACTAGTAATTTTTACCAATTTTGTCAGTTGTTTTAAAATTTTTATAGTAAATATTTTTCAGTTAATTTTACGACATTGTTAGTTATTTTGAATGCATTCATTAGTTATTTTTCAACAGTTAAAAATAACTACATTTCTAGCTATTTTAAAGGTAAATAAACTTGTCGCCAGATTCATTGTCTGTAGATTTGTAAATTCATCCGCTTTTATAGAGTTTTTCATTGGAATTACGTTAGTGCTGCTACTGCCTATTTTTAATCAATTTAAAGCTAAGTTTTTGCTGAAATCTGCAAGGCTTTTGTATTTTTTTATAATCACTAAAATCTTATAAAAAAAATTCTATATTTCTATTTACATTTCCTACCACTGTATTGTGTAGTTTGATTGCATGAGCTAGCAAAGTAAAGTCAATTTGAAAAGAACATGGTAAAATATAATTTACCAGAACAAATCCTGTGGGCGCATAAAAGCTCTATTATTCATATTACTTGTTATAAAAAGCAGTGCACAAAAAACACCAGAAACAAATCTTAATAAAAAAAACTTAACTGGTTTTAATGGCTTTATAAAAAGTATATTAATATGGTTAAATTTTTTCTGTAGGTGTTTATATCAAAAACACTTTTAAACAGTCTTTTAGCATGAATTTAATTGACTTAGTACAATTTTATTATCATGTAGACAAATTTTTTTGAATTACTTTTTGTTTTTCGTTTAAACAAAAACATTTTTTAAATAAATTTGTAAAATTGAAAATTTGTCTTTGTTTGTTTGAAAATTCTTTCATTCAACTTCATTTAATGCATATTTTTTATTTTATTTCTTAGTAAGCTAGAAATATTTAAGATCATTTTTGTCTGCATTTTCATCGTAAAATGCCTAAAATATTTGAAATACCAATCAAGTCTATTTATATTTTGATAATGTAAAATAAAAACTAAAGAAAAATAGAAAACTTTTTTTTGTACGCAAAGCATTTTGTATTTTAAATTGAATAAATTTGTTGTTTTTTTTATATAAATATTTAAGTTATTCAAAAATTGTATTGTCAGAAGATGCAATGTTGATATTAAAATTTCACCTAAAGACTAAAGTTCCCAGTGTAGAAAATCATTACCAGATATGTGGTTTTGTGACTATATACTTGGTAATGGTAACTAGTTACTTTTGTTATTACATTTCTTATTACCTTTATAGGGCGATGGCGCGAAAAATAATGAGTTATGGTTACACACCAGCATACGAAAAATCAAAAAATATATCGTTACCTATGTGCTTACCAGTACTGACAAAAATAATGAGTCTTAAAATAGATTTTCAAAAAAATAAATTATATAAAAAAAAATATTTTTTATTGTATTTTTTTTTAAATAAAATTTTCTGGTGCGGGAATCGAACCTGGGTCTACAGATTGCTAGTCAATAGCTCTATCATCTGAGCTATGCCGACATGTAAATTTAATAGATAAAAACCTAATTGACCTGCTGCACACAAGTAAGCTTACTCGCTAAAATACAAAAAATCAAAAAATATGTGGTTACATACATATATCCTTACCAGTGTTTAAAAAATATTGAGTCTAAAAATAGATTTAAAAAAATTTTCAAAAAAATCTATAAAATTATTTTCTATTTGAATTAATGATAAAAATAAGTCATTATCAGTAACTCATTATTATACGATTTAAAATAATGCAGAAGGTAAGTGGGTGTCATTACTGGTAGTCCAAAAAATAATAATATGTCATTACCCTTTCTACACTGGGTTCATATGCATAATCACTTTTTGAATTTATAAATGGCTTAGAAAATGATATAAAATTCGTTTTCAAATTATTATGCACAAGTACTTAACTAATTTACGTTCTAAATTTGTTTTCTTGATTACTGCTGAATTTTGTTTTCCTGATTACAAAAGGACAGAGTCCTCGTAGTGTTTTACATAAGTTCGCTGAACACATCCTATATCTAAAATGTAAGATTCACATGGTTTCCCCCTAAAATCCAGGTTTGATGGACATTTGAGCGCCAATTCTGAATAAGTACGAGATTAACCCTTAAACACATTTTAAGTTTTGATTTATTTCTGGAATTGAAGTTAAATTTTCAACTTTAATGTCTTTAGACACTTCCCAGTGTAGAAAATTATTACTACATATGTGGTTGTGTAACTGCATACTTGGTAATGGTAACTAGTTACTTTTGTTATTACATTTCTTATTACCTTTATATGGCGATGTCGCGAAAAATAATGAGTTATGGTTACACAACAGCATACGAAAAATCAGAAAATATATCGTTACCTATGTGCTTACCAGTACTGACAAAAATAATGAATCTAAAAATAGATTTTCAAAAAAAAAATGATATAAAAAAAATATTTTTTATTGTATTTTTTTTTTTTTTTAATAAAATTTGCTGGTGCGGGAATCGAACCTGGGTCTACAGATTGCCAGTCAATAGCTTTACCATCTGAGCTATATCGACATGTAATATTTAATAGATAAAAACATAATTGACCTGCTGCACACAAGTAAGCTTACTCGCCAACATACTAAAAATCAAAAAATATGTGGTTACATATATCCTTACCAGTGTTTAAAAAATATTGAGTCTAAAAATAGATTTCAAAAAATTTTCAAAAAAATCTAGAAAATTATTTTCTATTTGAAATAATGATAAAAAATAAGTCATTATCAGTGACTCATTATTATATGTTTTAAAATAATGCAGAAGGTAAGTAGGTGTCATTACTGGTAGTCCAAAAAATAATGATATGACATTACCGTTTCTACACTGGGTTATAGTAGAATTTCATGACAAATATTTCTGCTGAACATTTTAACCCTCCTGCTCTTCAATTAAAGGGACTTTTTTTAGCCCTATTTAGAAAGGGACAAAAAAGTCCCTTTAATTGAAGAGTTAGAGAGTTAAAATGTTCCCCGAAAATATTTACCATTAAATTCTACGATAAGTCTCTGAAGACATCAAAGTTGAAAATTTAACTTGAATGTCAGAAATAAGTCAAAACTTGAAATAAATTTAAGGGTTAATCTCGTACTTATGAAGATTTGGTGTTAAAATGTCCAACAATCCTGGATTTTAGGGGGAAACCATGTGAATATTTCATTTTAGGTATACGATGTGTTCAGCGAACTTCTGTTAAACACTACGAAGAACATTTTTGTAGAACATTTTAACCCTCTAACTCTTCAACTTACGGATCTTTTTTAAAATTTTCCACAAAAATGTTCTACACAAGTTCGCTGAACACATCGTATACCTAAAATGGAAGATTCACAGGCCGATTCACAATAAACTTTTGTTAAAAAGGGGTAAACTTTAACACACACCCCCCCCCCCCTCCTAAAAAAAATTAATTTAAAATGCCGACACACGTGTATTTTTTTTGGTCTCCTCTACCAGAATCCATTGTCACATCCCCGTAATTTTGTAAAAAGTTCCAAATTGTTGTGCAGTGTTATCAAGACCTTTCATTACCACATAAGTGATAATATAAAGAAACTAAAACTTTCTACTAAAGCTCATTTACAGGAAGAAGAAAACATGCTTTTTTATTTAACAGACACAAGGGAATCACCAGGGGATTAATTCATTAGTTTTGGAAATGATGATCGTACAAACGCTTTCTACACACTCATCACTTTCGTATCGTTTCAAAGATGATAGTTAAACAGCTGATAGGCACTGTTGCCAGTTTTTTTCTGAAAAAATCGCAAAATCTATCTAAACAAAATCGCTAGAAAATAGCTAAATTACAAAAAACTTAAGAACTTAATTTAATACAATAATAATAGTTTAAAAATTATGACAAGAAAATAAATGCAAAAAATTCTAAGAAAACCTCAAGGCTAATTTTAAAAAATCGCTATCATGTTTTATCCCGTTAAGTGCGATTGAAATATCGCTAGATTTGACGAGAACATATCGAAATTGCCAACAGTGTTCGCTTATAATCAATTTTGCAGAAAAAGGTGTAGAAACAAACATTTTGAATTATGTGATTTTTAATATTTTTTTATATGAACCCTACGAGAAATTTTAACAAACTGTCACCAAACTGGCCCTTTTATATGAAATAGAGTGGTCACTTTTACATGGTGTTGTCATAAGAGGGGGAAATTGACCCCTTGTGACATGTCACAAGACAAATCCTAGGACAGGTTACTGAACTCTCATAAAATACAAAGTTCAGTGTTTTTTATGAGAGTTCAGTAACCTGTCCTAGGATTTGTCTTGTGACATGTCACAAGGGGTCAATTTCCCCCTGCTATGACAACGCCATGTAAAAATGACCAGTCTATTTCATATAAAGGGTGACAGTTTGTTAAAATTTCCCATAGGGAATTTATAACTTTAATGATTCAGGGTCATATGCATAATCACTTTTTAAATTTATAAGCGATTTATAAAATAATTTTTTCATACGAAATTCATTTTATAAACGTGTTATAAGGCTTTCAAATTATTAGCATCATGAGCACTTGAGAATGGAAATAAAGCAAAAATATATATTTGTTTTTTGTTTTAAGAAAGAATATATGCAAAACGATTGCTGGTTTGCTATCGTGCATTTTCGATTGTTTTCACGATATTGTTCAGATGATTTTGTGCTTTTGACAACCAAATTAGCTGTCAAAATAACAATTTTGAAAAAACGATTACAAAAATTCAACTTAACAAATATTTGCAGAAATTCTAAAAACATCGTCCGCTGACAATTTCCTTAGGCAAGAATGAAATCCGGATAGGGACATGCCTTCAACAGATCATTTTTCACAATTTGCAAAATCAGTTTTGGGATTTTAGCACATTTAATTGCTTTGATTACAAAAACTGCCGCCGCTACGTGAAGCAACAACATCGTCAAAACGTTATCGTCAGACGATAATCGTACTATGGAATTCGGGTACAGACTGCCGCAGTTTCGTCTCATCCAAAGACTAGCCAGTGGTTAGTTTATGTGTCAATGATCAAAGTAATTTTTAATTGTTAATTTGTCTCTGTATGAAAAATTTTTTGCTTTTGTATGCCATGACCAGGAATCGGTAGACCTTTTGAAAAAATACAAATTTTTTAAAATTATTTTTACTATATTTTTCTGCATATATGTATATGGGCTGTTCCTAAACTCCTTTAATCAAAAATATATTTTATTTTGATAGACTTAACCTCAACTATTCATGTGCTTCTTTTTTTTCTTTGTTCATTTGCAAATATTTAACAAGGCCTTACCATTTGTAGCGTAAACTAAAAGATAAATTAAATTTATTCAACTAAAACAAAACCATATATAAATATTCATCCTTGAACTATGATATAACAAGATGAAACAAGAAGTGTGCAAAGAACGTTGTGAATGTACACAAATGCACAGTCATTTTGCGCACTGTATAAAAATATATTTTTTGCACTTAGAAAATGGATGCGTCCATCGAATGGATCAGTCGCATTTTTTGTTTATGGCTACCATAAAATAAATAATATAAATATAATAAAAATAAAACCCCACTGTCCTAATTAAATTACTCTTGTCTCAACCGATTTGCTGTGATTACAAACGAAAAGCGACATCTGCGATCAGCGCTTGGCATCCATCTATTGCATGCGAATAAAGCGAATCATAATGTGATAATTAACATACTTGTGGAAAGGAGATAACAATAGGATTAGAAGGAGGAAACATTCCAATTGAAAAATAAATTGCTCATGTGTTAGTTAATTCTGGCTCTTCTGATTACAAAACATCGCTGTGCCAACCAGGGTGTATCTTGTGATGCTACGAGTCATAGTCTGTGTTGAGAGTTGCCGGTTCAATTCCCGTTCTAGGCATACACAAAAAAGTCTTTCATATAGAGACAATTTAACAATAAAAAATACTTTGATCAACTGACATATAAACCAACCACTAACGGTTCTTTCGGTGAGACGAAACTACGGCTAAACTCTAAATGTGATTTTGGGGTTGAACTGTCCAAAATACAATAAAAAGAAAAATAGTCGCACTTTGTGCGTTGAGAAATGTAATTATTTTGTAAGCCAGTGTTATAGAACACTATGCGTAAATATTCAAATAAAAATTCAAATGAATATATTTAGCAATAAACGGCCATATGGATGTAAAATACTTTTGCTCTCTTTAATATATTCTTTGACACAAACTTTTACAACAGTGAAAATTATTCATAGCGGACTACCTTAGAATGTATTTATCTGATTTGCCATTTAGTACTGGTAAATTGTTATTTTATACGAGGTTTTACTGTTTATGTTTCGGTATTTAATACACATTGCGGTATACCATGTTTTTGTTTGGTATGTTTTCTATGGAAATTAATTTTCTCTTCTTCTATATTTGCAGTATAATTTCATACGTATGTATACCGAAGTTCATTAAAATTCTTTTACAAATATTGCCCTTAGTAACTAGACTCACACAATTTCATATACAGCATATGGTGAATTTTTATAGATTGAAAATAAAGGACATTGAAGAATGTCAAAAGATTTTTATTAGGTATAAATTTATTTGTTTTATATAGGAAATTATAAATATATATATATATCTTCGCTTTTAGAAACTAAAAAAAAATATTATTCAATATTAATCAAATTTATTCAATTAGATGAAGTTTTATAATACTTCTAATATTGCTTTTAAAGTATTAGATAATTTATTGTTCATCCTTCTTAAAAGTAATTGTGAACAACTAACTGAAAAGCCTATTAAAAAAAATACGTTTTTCATTGCTTTCAAAATATCCTTTGATATATTTTTACAGCTTTTTTTGTATTAATTCTGAACAACATTCAAAAAATCACTTAATTATTGATCCTAAAGCATTACTGCGTTAAAAGCAAGGTTGGCAACCGATACCGTTATAATACCGTTATCCGTTTCAAAACCCTTTCAAATTGACAACCGATACCGATACCAATACCGAAATTCTTGATTTCAAAAAATATCGGTATTCAAAAACCTTTTCCCTTAATACCGGTATCGTACCGGTATGGAATCGGTTTTAAAAAATTGTTTTTTTTTTCAAGTTTTTAGCAAAAATACAAATTTTTTTAATACAAAATTGTTAAACAATTAAACTTTTTTATCCATTGTTAATAGAAAATCGTGTTGTAAATTTAAAGTGCGGTTATCAGCCTTTAGTTTGCATTGGCAACATTGTTTTTAATTTATTTAACTTCATAAATATTCTCTAACTTGTGACAGATTTAGTAAATATAATTTAATATATAAACTGGTTTCTTAAGCCTTTAATTGAATTTACAGTTTCTTTTAGAGAATATTTTTATTAATTTTATAAACTTTTTTTTTTTTTTTATTATATGATCTCAATACAAATATAAAATATTTGTAGTGAATCAACTTGTGTTCCGAAAATCAAAAACAAACAAAAAAAACACTCTAATATAGGGCCTATATTCTGCAAAATAACCATTGGTACTTTTTTGTAAGAGAGCATAACTTAAATGCCTTTATTCCCTTATTTTATTTAACGACGGTTATATATATATATCATGTTATACATCACTGGAAAGCTTATAAAAAAATAAATGATCTAATGTGGAAATAAGTATAACGTTTTATATAAAAAAGACTGAGTATGTAAAAAACGCATGTTTTTTCAAACTTTTTGTATGGGAGCACATTTCAAATTTACGAAATTAAAAAAGAGTATATCACAGGATTAATATATCCATCAAAACATGAAGTTTGATGTACATATTTCCTATGTTTAGCACAGAAAGAGGCCTAAATTCTTTAAAAATGTACCAAAAAAGGTGTTTGGGGGAAAATTTTGGCAAACCTGATGTAGTGCGAATATCGAAAAACGCAAAAACACGTGTCCGCTTAAATTTAATAAGGAATAATATATATGAATTCAGCAGCCATAGCAATATAGTTCTCCATATAAAGTACCCAAAATTTTTGAAAATTTTAAAACAGCAAATTCGAAAGAGCAAAAAAGTACCAAAAAAGCTACCAGTGAAAAGCCCTCAAAAATTGCTTTCCAACAATACCACACTTGCACATGGTTCCTTTGGTCGAAATATCTTAAAAAGCAAAAAAACCTAAAAAGGACCCATTTTTGAACCCCTTATTGGACCCTTAAAATTCCGAGGTGGCCGATAAGCTGAGACAGATCGATCTTAAATTTTTTTCTCAATCACATATCCAAATTTCATCAAACTCGGAGTGTTTAGGCTGAAGTACTTCCGTTGTTAGAAATTTTTAATAACTTAAATACTTATCCTTTATAAAAATTTAATAAAATTGAGTTTTTTATAATTAAGAACGTTTTTTTTATATTTTTGTAAATTTTTTCAATAATACCGGTATATACCGGTATTAATGTTTCGGTATCGGTTATACCGATACCGAAATCATTAAAATACCGATACCGAAACAAATAAAAAATCGATACCAATACCGATACCTATACCGTTATTCGTATCGGTCGCCAACCTTGGTTAAAAGTGATCCTTGTCCCTGGAGGGACAAATATTTTTTTAAACTTATTTATTTCACTGATACACTGTACGGTTGATCATACAAACATCAGCACTAACTTATTGAACTTGACCATTTAATGACGTATCATATGTTGGTAAAATAAGAGCCACCCTTTTATATAGTTTATACACGCATACATATGTAGTCTAAAAGGATATTTATAAATTTATATTTGTACAGGGTTTTACTTGTTGCATAAACTCGTTGTATGTACAGTAGAACGTACCACCTTACAGGCAAACAAAAAAAAGTGCGCCGTACACCCTCCAATATAAAGTATTTTTGCAAGGAGGTTTCAAAACAATTTTTTTTCCGAACGTAGGGTCGCCATTTTACATTTTTCGTTATATCTTTGGCATTTACAGTCGGATCTTAACATATGTGACCTTCTCCGAGAAAAGGGACCTAGTGTGTCAAAAAACCTAGTGTGTCAAAAACTTGGGAAAATCGATATTTTCTCATTTTTATCGATTTTCCCAAGTTTTTGACACACTA
This sequence comes from Leucophora obtusa, assembly GCA_949987735.1. Taxonomy (NCBI): domain Eukaryota; kingdom Metazoa; phylum Arthropoda; class Insecta; order Diptera; family Anthomyiidae; genus Leucophora; species Leucophora obtusa. Next base: position 158,391,003 of record OX465296.1, read on the forward strand.
GGTTTTTTGCCCCCTTTTCTCGGAGAAGGTCACATATGATACATCGATGTTTTCCTCTCGAGGAGACGAGTGTTTCGCTCTAATGGCCATTGACCTCAAGTATCCCGTTCTAGTAGTTACCCACGAGATCTCAGTTGATGCCACCCTAATGTGCAACCCTGATGTCAGAAAATTAAACTCGCAAAAAATCATTAAACTTTTGCTAAGGAAGTTTTTCGATAAACCCAGTAGAAATTTTTTTTTATATTTTGGTTGCCGAACGTAGGGGTCGCCTTTTTAAATTATTTTCATTGGATTTTTCCTTTACAGCAAAACGTTGGTCTCCTCCAGGCAAAAAAATCAATATATCACACTTTAAAATCCGACTTTAAATGCCGAAGCTATAACGAAAAGTTGACAAAGGCGACCCCTATGTTCGGGAAAAAAATTTTTTTTTTTAATTGCCTTGCAAAAATACTTCATATTGGTGGATGTACGGCGAACTTTTTTTTTTGCGGTACGGTCTAATGTACAGTGACGGACAATACAATAGACTCAATTAAAGTTTTTTTTCTAATTTTATCGCCGTTGCTTTATTAAAATTGCAGTGTGGTAAACTTTATTTAAAAATCGCTAAAAACAAAGAAAAATTTGCTCATATTTAAATTGCTGTCATGTTAAATCTGCAGGATTTAAGATAAATTTATAAAATTCCCAACAATATTCAGTTTGTATAGATCCGATCAGTACTCGCTAAATTTTACTATGAAATTTGATAAAAGGTAGATATCGGTAATTTTTCATTACTTAGAACGGGTAGCAAAATTAAAAAACAAATGCTACACTAAAAATTTCTTGATTTTTTTTTTTTTTTTTTTTTTTTATAGAGAAGCAACACTCAGGAAATTCTTCCTATTAATTAACGTGTTGCTTCCTTTGTAAGGGGGATAGAGAAGAAGTGAAAGGTGGTGAAAGATGAAGGGCTTCAAAAAAAATATGGCAACACTGTAATTGCGAGAGATGTTGAATTTTTAGAACAGTTGTTGCGCGCCATCTGATGTTGAGTTGGCGAACTTTGTTGAATCTTGTAGTTCATAGCCCTGTTATATTATTTTACTTCGGTGGAGTTAAGTGCTATGGGAACACCGAAGGAGGACGATTCTATTGTATTTTCCGTCACTGTATATAATGATTATAAATAGTTATTACAAAACATGATGGTAGTATGTGTGTGTGTGTTTTTTTTATCAATATGAATATAATAAATATAGGACGAGTTATTAATACCAAATCCTTATATCACTAGGACATTCCAAAATGATAATAAGGTAATACGTGAAAGAATATAATACATATATACATATTAGGGTTCGTCTAAAAAAAAAAAAAATTTATTTGATTTTCGGATATCATCACTTTTTTTTTAAGTTTTTGCATAGAAAAAAAGAATGGTGTTTTTTTTTCTTTTTTATTTCAACTCCTTCCACTGGCGCAAGTCGGCCAAAAACGCTGATTTGGAGACCCATTTTCTGCAGAGCAAAAACGCCTACATTTCTAGGAAATCTGACTTTACCTTTCGATTCGACAGCAAAAATTAATACAAAAAACATTTTTTTTGCGTTTTCTGAATACAGCAGATAGTCATTAGAGTTGTCCAAAAATCCACTTTTTTCAAAAATTTAAAAAAACTTACTTTTTTATTACACACAATGAAAATGTATTCCCTGCTGAGAATATTGGTACAAAATTTTTTAATATACCGCGACCCGTTAAAAAGTTATTTAGTAAGCAAATATGTTTAGTATAAAAAAATCTTTTTAATAAACATTACAAAACTTACAAATTATTTTGTCATTACTAAAAAATAAATTTATAATGCGGCAGCGAGTATTGAAAGCTGCATTTTAATTAGCTCAAATAATTTTTCATTGAATTAAAAAAAAATCTAAATTTGATTAGCTAATAACTTTTTACCGGTTCGCGGTATATCCAAAATTTTTTTATATATGTGTTGTATTTCCTTTTTATTGATTTATGTAGGAAATAAATGAGTAAACTTTTTGTGGACAAGAAAAAAATAATTAATAGAACCTCCTAACAAATATGAGAAAGCATGCATTAGGGTAGCTCAAATTATAGACAAGGTTGTCCAACCATAACGCACGATGTTAATTGTGAGTCACATTTTAACGTCAAGTTTTTTGCCCAACTTAATTTGACATTTCTTTGTTTCAGTGTTTGACAAATTCAACCATGGAGAGGTACACAATTGAACAGCGCCTTATGATTGTTGAATGCATTTCGTGCACTTCTTTAGTCAGCATAATCGACCAAATGTGTTCATAATCGAGAGAATTGTACGCAAATTTCAGCAAACCGGGTCTGTAGGAAATATGAAAACACCTCTGCATGCTCGTCCAGTTCGTTCTGCGTGGCAGAATAGCCATAAACCTCGACTCGTTGTCGGTGTTCGCTATCTCGAGATGATAACGGACTTCTTTGGAGCCAGAAATTGAGGACATGCACCTGGACGATATGTGCTTCCAACAGGATGGTGCCATTTGCCACACAGCCAACCAAACATTGGCTCTTTTGCGCGAGAAATTCAGTGGCCGTGTTATCTCACATCGTGGCGATGTTAATTGGCCGCCACGATCATGTGATTTGACACTGTTGAACTTCTTTCTTTGGGGATATTTAAAAGAAAAAGTGTACGTCAATAAACCAAGAACAATTCAAGAGCTAAAGGATGAGATAATTCGGCACATTCGGCACGACATCCCAGCAAAAAACCTGCTTCGCTGGATGCAGCTTTGTAAGGGAATACATAAAATTAATCCCTTATAAAGCTGCTTATGGAAGGCATGATTTTTTCATACAAAGGGCCCGCTTGGAAGCACGTTTTTTGTGAGAAAAAGCGCATTATTCGCTGCTGAATTCATGTTTCTAGTAAGTGCAGTAAATTCATGTTTTTAGTAAGTGCTTTATTTGCTGCTGGAAAAATACAATAAATTAATGTATTCATTGAGCGCATTTAAACGCGACTTCTTATGAAAAGAAATGCATTCATTTGCCGACTTCAAAATGCAGACTGACTCATGCACTCAAAATAATAAGTCTGTTTGCTGAACAGAAAAATTTGTTACTTTAACAAATAAAATAGCAAATTTAAACGTAACTGCCAATTATAGAAAACATACGATTATTTTTATTTATTTATTTATTATTCAAATAAACCAACTGAGCCCTTAGGGCCATATATAGTTGGTAGACTAACAAAAACAGGTTATTTTATAATATCTCTTAAAACTATAATCTTAAAAGTAATTAAATTTGTATATAAGAGCATTTGAAAGAGACTACAAGACAAAACAATTTGTAATAAAAATTAGTTTTACCTATCATTGATTGGTTATTCATAAATAGATGTTACTACATTGCTAGATCTGTCAAAACAACAGAGTGGTATTTTGGAAGATGACAAAGCAAATTGTGGTAAAAATTATTCGTTGTTTTTGTTTTTTCTTTGATATTTTAAATGACGCTCCTGGACGAGAACAAGAAATTCTCATTGAGTTTGTGATTTAATTTAATAAATATTTCTAGAAATTCTAAAACCCTGACCATTTCCTTAGGCAAGAATGAAATCCGGATAGGGACATGCCTGCACAATTTGCCAAATAAGTTTTGGGATTTTAGCACATTTAATTCATTTAATAAAATTTGTTGATTTCAACAAATTCTTTTGTTATATTTAACAAATCTAAATTTAAGTAAGAAATTAGTAAAACTACAGTTTATTTATAATTATACTGAATCGACAATTTTGTTCAAATTTAGGGTCCCGGGACCCTCCCCGGTCCCAGTCCATATCATCTAAGGGCATGTAAGGTCACTTCAAAGGAGCAAAGATTTTGTCCGTTTTGCTCTATCTCGCTTAGTTTTCGAGATATTGGCCATTTTATGAAGTGTAACATTTTTATTAAAAATTTCCGACGGGCCAAGTCCCCACCATAGTCCATTTTTGGATAGAGATAACCCCTTTCGTTGGAGTATTATATGGTTAGGAGTAGTCGAAATTTCATTCAATTTTATTCAAATTTTATTCTATCTGTCTTAGTTTTCGAAATGGTCCATTTAAAATAAACGGCAAAAGAAATAGCGCCATCTTTAATACTTCGGATGATTTGCTACCGGGTAAATAACAGAAACATGAAAATATTATATTTTAACAAAAAATTGTGTAAAATTTGACGAATGGGTTCTTAAAAATAAGTTGTAAATAGTTTTTAAAATTAACACTCAAAATTAGTTAAAGTATTTCATAAAAATCTTTAGTTAAATCAGTAATTCAACTAAAAATTTGTTAAAAATTAGTCAAATCGATTTGAAACCCGTTTTACAGATTTTTCTACTGACGTATTATTTTAAGTGTAGTAAGGCAATCCTACTAAAGAAAAGTTAAACACGATTGAAATGATTTAGATTTCATGCGCACTAATCGTTAGATAACTTAGATTTTATTTTACTCCCTTACAACCTGCTTTGTCGTAAGGGAATAGCGTAGCACTATAATTTTTTAAATAACTTGCTTACGATTTGCTTCGTTTAAGACAGTTTTGCAGGGTATACAATCAAATTGCAAAAATTTTTTGTGTATTACATACGCATTAAGTGGCACAACTCTGTAAAGCAGAATTTGTAGCGCTCTTTTAAGCGCTTCATATTTTACTGCTTCCAAAATACTAAAATTTTTTTATTAGGTTTGAACCTCAATTATGTCTCAGAGTCATTGAAAATATGGACCATCGGATAGAGATATGCCACCGAAGCCGCGGCGAGCATTTGGCCGATAATTTGTTCCACACATAATTTTCACAGATCCTTCAATCATAATAAAAAATATTAAGATAATTCTCTGAAAACTTTTTGTTTTATTTACAATTAACATCGTGGGTTTTAATTGGACCACCCTTTATTATCATTATGTGTGAAAAATGTGACAAAGAGGAGATAAGAAGATAAACAAAAAAATCTAAAGTAGAATGTTTGTATGCCTGTTTGATCACTTCTGAAAGTAAATTATCATATAGAGACAATCTCACAATAAAATATAAACAATAATACAATTTAATGGAAAATCACTGATGAAGCCTGTCCATAAAAAAAGGCAGAAACTAGATCTAGTCTGATTTGCAAATTAATAATGTGTCTATAACTTTGAAAAAATGTTTATTCTTCTTCTTAACCTCAAACCTACTTAAAAAAATTATAGTTTTTATAAAAGCTTTATTGGGAAATTTATACATTTTATTGAAAGTTTATTTATCGATAGATTTTGTTGAAATATAAATTGTTTTCTTTGTAGAAATATAAGTTCTTATAAAAAATATGTTAATCTTTTTTGGTACTAATACGAGTATTTATATTACATTGTCGATTTTTTCGTATTTGAAAATTTTTAATTTTGTTAAACAAAATTTTTTCTATTTTCCATTTTATTTTGAAACCACTGCAACTTTTCGAAAGCATTTTCTTATTAGTGCCATTTTTAAAAATCTCTTAAAAGTTTATTTAGTTTTTTTTTTGTTAGCTAAACGCAAATTGAACATTGAACGAGTAATTAAAAACAAATACGTTAAGTATTTATTTCAATCACACTTGTATTCACACATAATAATTAGATCATATTATCATCATTTAGTTGTCATTATAGTTGACAGTTTTTAAAATGTTTTCATTTAGTTTTTTTAATATTTAGTTTCATGGTGTTATTATTATGTCAAATTTTGATGGTTTACACATCGTCGGCTTATTATTGGTTTTACCCATATACCAAAAAGTCGTTACTGATAAAAATGATAATTTTTGTAAGCAAGATTGCCAGGTAGATCAAATTCGATACTGTATATCTCAGATATGATACAAGATATGGAGAAACGATATCTATATTATATGTAATCCACTCCTAACTCAATTTTTTCAAAAATGGTCAGTAGGTCAAACCAATAATAATTCAGTCAGTCAGTCAGTCAAACCAATAAATATTTTAGTGTTCACTGTTAACTTAATAAAATATGACACTTGATATAAGTATGTATAATAAATTATTAAAACAAATTATTTAAAGTGTTGTGATTAGATAACAATTAAAAGTTCATTATGGTTTAAAAAAAAATATATAAACTTATTTTTACAGCTATGTCTATAAATAAAAATCGATTGTCTGCCAGATTCTTATACAAAATTTTATTTCGACAGGTTGAAAAAAAAAATCTTTTAAACTTAACATCTGCTTTTTGTTCCGGTAAAGACTGTTTAAATTTTAACACATGCTTGTTTCGGAATTTTCCTCTAATGTAATTAATGTTAATATTCTTAGCGCCTCCTATTTTGTTATTAAGTATTATTCAAAGATTTAAATAAACAATAAGTAAAACTTTTTAATGGCAACGTCAAAGATTAAATGACTTACATAATCAATCAATTTACCCAGAAGGCATGTATGCAGGCACGTACACAAAAACATATTTTTTTTATTAAAAAAAAGAGGGAAGTGGGGTTAATGGAGCTATTGGTTATTACTCTTGCAGCCACACATGTAGCACACACTTTTGTAGGTAGGGTAGACTGGGGTGAATTCGCCACTTTTTTCGAAGCATTATAGCTAGCAAAGGAATATTTTTTTTTAGGAAAATTCTTCTTCAGATAAATATTTATGTTGTATACATATATTAGCTTTGATTTTAAAGGTGCGTTTACAATGATGAAGTACTCCAGTCTGTAGCAAATTTAGTTCTTTTCCTTTTCTTATTAATGCATTTTTGTATTTTTCTATCTTTTTTTATTCCACTCCAGAGTCAAACTTGTTCTACTCTGGAGTGCCGTTTTGTTTCACTCTAGAGTTAACATTGATCTGTTAACTGTTTAACATGACAAATACAGCTTAAAAAACACATCACTAATTTGTTCACATCCCAAATTGTCAACAAATTAGAAAAAATATATATAGAAACGTAAAACCAACACAAAATATTTGTGTTGGGAATTTTAATATAAAATAAAAAATTATTTCAAAATATAAGCAGTCTTAATAAAGCCTGGAAATTCGCGAAACAAAATGTAAGTATTTAAGTGTCAAATATTTTTTGAAGTAACTCTACTCTGCATTGTGAACAGTTAACATTTCAATCTGTGCTGCAGAGTAGAGTCACTCTACCATTGTGAAAGCGCCTTAAGACTTTAAAGTTTCGATTTTCCTACATAAAGGGGGTTTTGCTGATCGAGTTTGAATGAAAATTTACAGTAAACTAATGAAGTTTTCTTCACAAAATAAATTAAAAATTTCTTCAATTTGATGAATAAGCTTCATATATTTTACGAAACTAGTTTTAATAAAAATTAACAGAAAACACTGCTGAAATTAGAAGAATAAATTTGTTAAATATTATTAATATAAGAACAGCAAAAATAAAAATGTTGAATATACGGAATTTTAATTATATTTCAGTTAAATTTTAGTTAATTAAAAACGGCAAATTATACTGTAAAATCTGGAGAAAATTTTGTTAAATAGTTGGACAGTAGAGAGTACCACCTTACAGGCAAAAAAAAAAAAGTTCGCCGCACACCCTCCAATATGAAGTATTTTTGCAAGGAGGTTTCAAAAAAAAATTTTTATTTCTTTTTTGCCGAACGTAGGGGTCGCCATTTTACATTTTTCGTTATATCTTTGGCATTTACAGTCGGATCTTATAGTATGATACATCGATGTTTTTGTCAGAATGTCAGAAAATTAAAGCTCGCAAAAAATCATTAAACTTTTGCTAAGGAAGTTTTTCGCTAAACCCAGTAGAATTTTTTTTTTATATATTGGTTGCCGAACGTAGGGGTCGCCTTTTTAAATTTTTTTTCATTGGATTTTTCCTTTATAGCAAAACACTGGTCTCCTCGAGGCAAAAAAATCGATATATCACACTTTAAAATCCGATTTTAAATGCCGAAGCTATAACGAAAAATTGAAAAAGGCGACCCCTACGGTCGACAAAAAAAAATTATTTTTGAATTCGCCTTCCAAAAATACATCATATTGGAGGGTGTATGGCAAACTTTTTTTTTGAGGTACGGTCTAGTGGACAGCTTCTCCGTTACTTTGAAAGACACTAAACAAAATATAAATCATTATACTAAGAGAATGGTCTGCATGATATTAATGAATTTCTGCATAAAGCCAATGAAGTTTCACTGGAACTAGTCCACTGAAACTTTTTATTGAATTAATGGAATTGTTCATAAAATGTTGTGAAAATTTTAATTTTATTTATTATTAAAAGTTTTCTACACTCAATGAAAAAGTTTCATTAAAACTAAATTCATGAAATATATGAAGCAAAAATAATCTTTTAATTTCAGCAGTTTTTTGTGCAAGGTCGTTTTTAACTAATTTTTAGAAGTTTTAACTAAAACTGTTACCGACTTTTTCTGTAAGTATAGCATTGGTGACCCACAGTTTAAAGCTCCCTCTTCTACCCTACACACCCATGCTCGTTTGTAGAAACTCAGTTGTGTATCTTGAGGTTTTTCATTATTATTTTTTCTGTATCTTTTGAAATGGAGCATAAATATTAATTTATGTTCACTTATGTTTATTTAGCTGCCACTTATTTGCATAAAATATATTTTTTTTTAAATTTCTATTTATTTAAGCATTAACAATTTTTAATATATAACTCTTGTTCGCTGTCTCAGCTTTAAATTTAATTTTTTTTCTTTTTAACAGTTTCGAAATACATGAATAAGTTCTAGTCTATTACACAATAACATAATGTTTTTTAACATGTTATAAAGCATGTGTGTAAATTATTTTTATATCAATTGCAAAAAAACAAGCGGCAACATATGTTTTTGTGGATACTTATGTGGAAGCTCACTAAAAATGTATTGTATTTAAAATGATTCGAATAAGTTGTATAATTTCAATTTAAATTGTTGAGATTTGAGGCGCTCAAGTGTACGATCAATTAGGTATGTATGCTCATTACTAGCACAAATGACAGTTGGTTACGAAATACTAAAAATTACTTTCAGGGACTTACAATTGCCAGCCGAAATAATCTGCTAATAATGTACATAAATTCCATTCTGTAAAAGTTAGAGCGATGTCTATCTACACTTTAAAAAGAACAATGTGAATAAAACAAGTACATAAAAGCATAAAATTTGGTGTTAAGTAATATAATTTTTTTTTGTTTTTTTGTATAGAAGAGAATCAACACTCAGGAAGTTCTTGATATTAATTAACATGTTGCTTTCTTTGGTAAGGGGATAGAGCAGAGATGAAAAGTGATGAAAGATGAAGGGCTTGAAATATGGCAACACTGTAATTGCACGAGACGTTGAATCTTAGAACAGTTGTTGCGCGCCAAACAGTGTGTCGAAAAGCTTTTTTTTGAGCAAATAACATTTCAGGCCAAAAATCTTAACCGATTTTCAAAAATTTTTTTTTATTTAATTAAATTAAAGATATTTTAATCCTTCACTCATAGTATGGAGAAAAAACGTTTTGCCTCTTCTTGTATTAGCAAAGAAGTAAGGTAAAAATAAAATTTGTATTTATTTATACCGATGGTATAAAATACAAAAACAAAAAACTTTCATTATATTTCTATTGTTATTTATGCTTGCGGAAGATATATTTTATTTTTTGCTTCATTCGCATTTTGTTGATGAAGCATACTACATTTAATATGAGATTTTGATGCTTTAATTTGCAGTAATGCCAAACACTATCTAAAGAAAACTGATGAAGGGGGCCTGGAAAATCTCCGAAACGATCATCTTTTCATTCCTGAAATTGTAGAGGTTTTTTGAAAGCAACAACTCTGTAAAGTATTTGTCAGGAGAGTATCCTGATGAAGAAAAATATCAGTTTTTGGGAAAAAGTACTTATTATGTTAATTCATAACAAAGAAATTGGGCTCGAACTAAATTAATAAATTTATAATAAATGCAAGTATTTTATGATAAAATGGTTCATCGCTTTTTGAAAAAAATTAAAAAAATATATAAGAAATATAAAAAATATTTAAAACAATATGACGAAGGAGTAGTCGTCATATAAAAAAATATTGAGTGAAATATGGTGCCAAATAAGAAAGAAAAAAGGAAATTAAAATGACAATTTTTGAAAATTAGATTAATCATAAGAGACGTGGGCGCTGTGGTGTAATGGTTAGCGCGTTGGACTGTTACACGTGAGGTTGCGGGTTCGAGCCCCAACTAAGGCAACATCAATTTATGAAAAATAATATGTATGAGTTTTTTCTATCCATAGCACTTAACCCCACCGAAGTAAAATAATATAACAGGGCTATAACTAAAAAGCTTCAACAAAGTTCGCCAACTCACCATCAGATCGCGCGCAACAACTGTTCTAAAAATCAACATCTCGCGCAATTACAGTGTTGCCATATTTGAAGCCCTTCATCTTTCACCACCTTTCACTTCTTCTCTATCCCCTTTCCAAAGGAAGCAACACTTTAATTAATACGAAGAATTTCCTGAGTGTTGCTTCTCTTTATAAAAAAAAAAAAAAATATTTTTTTATTTTTTGCTCGGGATGCCGATAGAGGTTTAAAATACCTTTAACTAAAGGTACATATCTTTTATTTGGTTTTCTGAGAAAAAATAATAAGAATTGTGGTCGGAAATAAGTGCTTTTGGACACACTGTGCGCCATCTGGTAAAGAGTTGGCGAACTTTATTGTAGGTTTCTAATTATTAACCCTGTTATGTTACCCAGTCTAGAAACGGTAATGACATATCATTATTTTTTGAACTACCAGTAATGACACCGACTTACATTCTGCATTATTTTAAAATATATAATAATGAGTTAATTTTTTGTATGTACATGCGTAAGCATGCCCTAATCAGCAGGTAAATTATGTTTTCATCTATCAAATATACCATGTCGAGATAGCTCAGTTAGTAGAGCGTTCGTATGTGTCATTTTTTTTTATGACCTTTTAAATTTTTTCCTTATCTTGATGTTTTTTCGCTTAGTTGTAACTCGAGAACCACTTGTCCGATTTTGATGAAACAAATTTATAAAAATTTAGAATTACAATTTCTTTAATCCGTTCATATAACAATTTTCTTTATAATTAACAGTTTTGCCGGTAAAAATAAATTTGTGGAGAAAAAAAAATATTTTTTTGCCTAAAAATTAAATTTTTTTTTTTTAAATTCATAAAAAATTTTAATTTTTAGGCAAAAAAATATTTTTTTTCTCCACAAATTTATTTTTACCGGCAAAACTGTTGATTATAAAGAAAAATGTTATATGAACGGATTAAAGAAATTGTAATTCTAAATTTTTCTAAATTTGTTTCATCAAAATCGGACAAGTGGTTCTCGAGTTACAACTAAGCGAAAAAACATCAAGATAAGGAAAAAATTTAAAAGGTCATAAAAAAAAATGACACATACGAACGCCAAACCCTTTGAGGGTTTTACTATACTGACCTAGTACCATCACCCTGACTTGGAATTTCTCACCCCCCAGACAATAATCCCAAAAATGTTCCATAGTGTAATTAATTGGTATTTTCAATGCTTTAAAAAGAACGTGGTCACTCTAAAATATGTTTTTTTATCTTTCAGTAACAAATTTTTGTATTTAGCTTAGGGATATATCCTGTCATTAGTGCTAGGGATCTGCGATAAATAATTTAAATTGCCTTGGTTACATGAAGCTTAAGGTAATAAAATACTTTTCATGTTTTAATTATAATTGACCAAAACAGCTGCAAAAACAAAGTTACTATTTCCTTACATATAAATTAAGGATATTCACAGTGGTGCTCAAGGTATAATTGAAATTTTGAAGAAATTACGATTAGCAATAAATTTTTTAATATCATGAAGAGTGCAAAAATATTTTAAGGCCTCAACTAAACTAAATGGATATTAAAGTATTTGGGTATGATAGTAAAACCTCCGCTAGATTTTGCTCTACCTCATGGCAATTTTTATTTATAGCCAAAGAAAAATTCAAAATCTACTGTGTTTTTTTAAGAATTCTCGTTGGTTGATTTGTTTTTAACAAATCAGAATGTTTTAAAAAGATGTTGTTTGTTTTACTGGCATTTTTATTTAAACATAAGAAATTCGTGCAACTGAGATGAAGTTCTTTTTTATATTTTCGACTAATCTACCAAAAGGAATTGAGAGTTAGACTTTACTGCTGATATTTACATAAATTTCTCAACCTTTCAACTTCAAAACATCGATCCAATACGGGAAGGTATTTAATTGAATAAAAAAAAAGTATAATCAGGTACAGCGAAACCCAGCGCGAGTTTTACTACCATACATTAGTACTTTCATTTCCATTCCATTTGATTGAGGTTCTAAGGATCGTCTAATTGTTGCAGTGTATTCTATCAGTATATCTTTTTAGTGATATTTTGATTTCAGCAGAAATTTAGATTATAATAAAATCGCAAATAATGATAGTGAGAAGTAATTTCCATCTAATAACATTTTCCATAAAATTGTATTATGAAACAATCAAAATCATATTGAAAGATGTGTATAGTACATATTTTACTATCGTAAGTTATAACTTTTTAAATTGCACTGACTTCCCTTATTGTTAGTAATATAATCTGTCAAAGAAAGTCATTTAATATTCTTGTACGATAGAGTATAAGATATACTTGTTACTTTTCTTTGGTAAACGCTTCCGTTTCCTATTTCCCTATTGTAACCTTAAAATAAATAAGCTCATTTTGCTTAATATATATTTTTATTTTATATTCTGTTTCTTCCTTTACTCCATTATTTGCTAAACAATTGAGAATGATAAAAGTAACAGAAAGCAACAGCAACCAACAACAACAACAACAACAAACACAAGTTTCCATAGCTTTTACAACTAACTAGCTGTCTGTCGTTGTAAATGTTACAATACAATGACAGAAAACAGTTACAAGAACAAAACAAAGAATTGCTCTACAAAACTATGGGTCAGAAATCCAAAGATATGAAATTCAATAGAGAACTGGTCATAACAGCAACATTTTGTGGGGGTTTAAGTAAACATTGTAATTTCTTAAAATTAATTTCATACACTAAGAGAATTATGTCGGTAAAATTAACAGAAATTGCAGTTAGAAAAGTGTATACTGCCAAGGCATTTAAAATTTACTGGTATTGCAGTTATTTTAACTACATGTGTAGATAAAAACAATTACAATTGTAGTTCATTCAAACACACTTTTTTTAATTGCAAATGCAGTTAATGAAGGAAATAAGCATACAGTATAACACAGCCGATTGGCCCATTTTTATTGACTCTTCAAAGAAAAGTCTTAAAAGTCTATTTTATAACAAATCATCCAATCCAATTTGGTGTCACCATGAAAGAATCTTCACTCTCAAAACAATTCCGTTGTATTATTACAACAACTGATTGTTTTTAACAGAAAATTTTCATTAAATATTTTAACTTCTACCGAAAGTCCGTATTTTGTGTATTTTGTTTATTGAAAGAAGGATAGAAAAAGTTAAAAAATATATTTCTTTGAAATTTAACTTCTTTCTTTCTATATATACGTTATTAAGAGCTTTGTTTGTTTCTAGATCTATAGTGAAATTTAATTTAAAATAATTTGTTCAGACTTTTTTGTACTAACTCTAAATAATAAATATATCATTAATGGTCAATCTTGAATTTGACTGGTTTTTGCTTTTTGTGTGTTACTGCGTTCACAGTGCAATTCTTAAACACGTTTATGTAAAAGTTCACACATAAAAATTAATGTGCTAATACATAAAAAAAAAATTATTTGGTATTTGAAGCTTGCTATAGTTAAAGTACATATTTCGCTTAATAAAGAGTTATTAGACATCTTGATTCATAATCGTATTTTAACTATAAACTAGTTTTTCGATTTGATACTGGCAACACTATTGTTTATTTTCTCTCTTCTCCCAAATAAGTCGTAAGCAGTGTTGCCACCAGTAAAGCAAAAAAATACACAGCCGTAGGTCAAAAATTATCCAAAACTGTATGAAATTACACAAAAAATTAATATTATTTTTAGTAGTTTAAAATAATCGTTATTTTTATAAAAAAAAATAATACATGCACATATGTATGTGGCCCTTTGGACTCTTCTGCGCACAGTGGGCCAAATACAATAATTTGGAAATAATACCGGCTGGCTACGTTGCTGTGAAATTTCACACTGTCAGAGAGCTTAAGTTTTGAGGCTTGAAACCATATACCGAACGGGCTGTGCCACTCAGCTGCAAAGAAAGGCACCACTAAAATGTGAACATTTTTAAAGCTTGCAATTTTTCAATTTATCAACATATTTTAAAGATGTAAAAAAAAACTATCATTGGCCACCCAAGACAAAAATATTTATTTATTTTGCATTCAGTTTAACAAATATTTTCCAAAATATTAACATAATATTGAGTTTATATACAAATAATATAAAAAACTACTCTTTTGACTTCCCCCAACTAAATTGGGTTTCGCGTAGAACAAATTTACAAAAATAATTAACCAGAAATTTAAAATTTGTGCAAGATGTTATAAAAATAAACTTATTTTATCAACTGTGGCACTTGAAAGTATGGAATTAAGTAAACTTTTTAGTAAACAGCGAAATTACACAAAAACTACACAAAAATGTCATTATTCAAAAATTATCCAAGGATTGTGTAAACAGTCCCATTTTTGAATAATTATTCAAAAAGTGGCAACACTGGTCGTAAGTGATTTATAAATTTAGTAAACGATTGACTCGGTAATCGGAAGTGAAAATGTATTTTCTTAAATTAAAATATTATTTTATTTATAAAGCAAATCAATGGAAATGTATGTAAAAAAGTATCTTTTTAGAACATATTATTCGAAGCATACAAAAGTAATCGAAGCTCGAATAATGTTTTGACAGTCTGTACATCACTATTGTTTTGTTTTTCTTTTTAATTTTATTTTTTACAATTTTTTTTTAAATTTTTTCGAAAAAGGTCATTGGCTAATCAATTGTTGTAGTTTTTTTCAGTTTGATGGATGCAAGTTGTTGGAAGCCACACATTCTGGGGATGGGATGGCTTTAATAAAACATTTCATGCCTGAAAACGAAGTAATTACCAATTAAATGGTGGCTTCCTCACTCCAAACTTTATAAAAGGTTTAACCCTCTAACCGGCAAGCCCGCCTCCAGGCGGGGTATATTAAATTGACCAGAAAAGCTCCAAAGGGGTATTTTATAATAAGAAATTATGCTTTTTCAACAGAAAACTAAATTTATAAAACCTTTTGTGAAGAATTTTTTTGTATAAAATGCACGGTTTGGAAGCGAGAAAGTGTCAAAGATAAAGTTTCGTAAAATTTCAAAAATTAAATATTTTAAAACAACCAAAAGTTTCAAAAATCTTAAAAACATATTTAAATTGACTAAAACAATTGATAGTGCCCATGAAGTAAGATTGGAGCTTAAGCTATTCAAAAAGTTCCTTACTTTGGTCCAATGACGCACAGGATTCCATAAGGACACCTTTAAAGGACATCGCCTTAACTTCAAAGCGAATGGACTGATTTTTCTGAAATTTGGTAAAAAGAATATATTTGGTATAGTTAGCAAAGCTTATAAGTTTGAATAATATATATTGAAGTTTTGGTGCGTTTTCGCTCAATTTCGCATTTTTCGAAAAACGAAATTCGCTACAACCTCTTAAGTAACAGCACAAAAAATGTAATTTTTTTATTGCAATTACATCTTGGTAAGAGAAATAATTTGTGCCTAAACCTAGTAATTTTTATGCGCTAGTTTTCGAGATTCACCCTTAAATTATTTTGGCCCATATCGCCTAAAGTAGGCAAAGAAAAAAAATTTTGTAGAAGAACTTATTGTTTATTTTTCGTGAAGAACACATGGTATAAATTTCATTGCAAAAAAGCTTAGGCCGGTTAGAGGGTTAAAGTTAATGAGTATCGACTATAAACCTATATTATTTTTTTCGTTATTAAGCAAATATGAATACTGTTTTTTCACAAATTAGCTTAAAATTCTGCAATAAGACTGTTGTAAAAGTTTATGAATTAGACCATAAGTGTTTAAGCTTATGGTCTAATTCATAAAGCTTATGGTCTAATTCGAACAGCTGTTCTTTAACAATTGTAAAAAAAAAACAAAATTTTCCAAAAAGTTATTTTTGCTTCGGCCGGAGGCAATAATTAATAATTTTTGGCTATAAAAAGTGAAATAATATTATCCGCCCCAGTCGGAAACAAGATTTTTCAATTTCTAGTTAAGGGACAACTTCATGGCTATTTTTGGATTTTCTGTTCACCGAAAGAAAATTTTAAGTAATTGCTTTGTTCGTCTATCATGTTATTAAGAATACAAAAATACATTTTAACTGGTTTTTATTTAAAGTTAGTTTATTTTATTCAATTTTAATTTTTTTATTTTTTCTTATTGTGTCTTTGTCTGATTCAAACTGATATGAAACTTATCGTATTTAACAACGTGTTCAGAAATTAAACATGATAATTTAGCGTGTTTAAGGGCAGAAAAATATACTGTAAAACATCTCACTTAAACATGTTTAACGCTTAAACACGTAAAATCAAGTTAAACACGTATGTGTGAACGCCGCATTAAGTTTTGGGCTTTGCCGTGTTCTGACATATATAGTAAAATTTTATGGCCAACATTTTTGTAGAACATTTTATCCCCACCCTCACCCTTTTTAGGAGTGTTTTTTACGATTTGTTAGAATACAGCCAAAAATTACTGTTATGTGGGGGAGTTAGAGGGTTAATATGTTCCACAAAAATATTTGCCTTAATATTTTCTACAAAATTGCTGAACATATCCTACAGTTTCATATACCGATATGCTGCACGAACAGGCCAAAGGAGGGCGTTTTGTGATGTTTCAAAACACCGACACAAGTATATTCCTTTTTTGTCTGCTCTATCAGAACCCATTGTCAGAACACCGTAATTATTTTTGATTCAGAAAGTAAATCAAATTTTATGCGGGTTGATTTAAAACATAATTATCTTTTTTAAGCTCTGGTAAAATATATCATCAAATATTTAAAATTAAACACAATACAATAACGTACAGAATATTGTTGTTGCTTTATGAGTAATTTTCAAATTTCTTGGCAGGTTTTATTGAATTTACGGAAATCTTGTATTATGTTGAGGCTGATTTTGGTGGAATTGGCAAAGTATGGAGCTTATTAAATATATATATTATTAAATTTCAAACTGTAAATTCTATACAAAAATAATTTAAAGCAAAATCAAAAAATAAGTGTAAACTAAAACAAATAATTTTTTCGGTTTTTTTTTGAGTTACTTGGTTAATTGACCAAAATTACCCGAGTTATTTGTTACTCGGAATTGTCCATTTGAAATTACTCGAACTATTTTTGAAAGAAATTAACCGATTGAATACCCTAGTTCACACGAAAATTCTTATTTTCCAATTTTACGGATAAATTTTCTAATTTGTCTTTCCATAAAAACCATATTCGGATTATTAGTAACATTTAAAGCAAAGGTATTCAAATCGGTCCAGACATTAAGGCCGTATGATACTTGCTTAATATTGTATTGACTTGATATTGAATTGAGCAAATATTAGAGAGAGTAAAAAATATAATTTGTAAACAAATTTGTTAAAAATCTATATAAACACGGAAAAAATGCTAGAAACGGAAAAACACTTAGGAAATTCACAACATTCCAGACAATCAATCACTAAATGCCATTTTAAAGTTGAAAATTTTTATGACTATAGATTTGCACTGTTCTCAAAAAATTTATCAATACAAAATCAAGCTATTGCAATACGGGCTTAAATAAGTGATGCGGCTACCAACAAATAGCATTTCATTTTTAATTACAAACAAAAAAATTCTATCTAGAGAATAGATATATTAAAAATGATTCCCAAATTGTTCAATATTTAACCTGGCCTAAATCACCAAATTTTTATAAAAATTTAGTTAAAAAAAGTTCCGCTTTTATGTTCGTATCATACAAGACAATAAATGCTGTAGTAAGCTTTAAATTGATACATTATATTTTTTCCTGCGGCCGATATAAAAAGTCTGCTGATGGTCGTTCAGGAGAACGTGAAAGCATAATATGAAACACCACCTAACATAACGTTTTAATAACATAAATTTTCGTTACTGCTAAAAAAAATTTATATGGGTGATATCAAAAAATGTGATAAAAACCGTGTAACCACCGAATTTCTAATGCATGGATTACATTTGAGTTACATATTTCGATATATATCAGCGCATTGTCACCTGTTTTACAAAATTTGTAACAATCTGACCAATTTTTGGTTAATACATAAAATTTGTGACCAATTTTATAGGCCAAATGTAAACTCCGTAACAAGTAACTCATAAGGTTTTTTAACTTTAATAGCTTATATTTTAATAACCAATAAAGCTAAACACTAACTGTAAGAAGTTTTAGGAAGAGGAAAAGTGCCATTTTTAATAAAAATTAATACATTTTACAAACTTTTTCGTATATCTTAGCTATCACGACTTCAACTCTGTAACGATTTTTCGTCATAATTTTAGATAAAAATGCATATACCAGAATTTTGGAGTTATCTATTATTTATATTGCGAAAAGTATAATGTTATTTATACTCAAATGATCGTTGGACTGTAAGTAATCATCTAGTATAACAGACTTGAAGCTTTTCTGCAGCATGTAACATTCTCGAGATGAAAAAGGATGTCTTTAATAAGATTTGAAAAAATGTTGTAAACTCCGTTCCTAATTTTTACACCAAACTATTTAACGAGTAAGAAAAACAATGTCATATTTGGATCCACCTTGTAGGCATCATGCGATTTTGTTTCGGAAAAAAAATTCTGACAAAGCGTTTCTGAAAGAAAATGAAAAAAGTAACCAAATGTAAACTCCGTAACTGTAAACTCCGTAACCACAATTGTTTGCATCAGATTTCATTCAAATAAATGTAGATAAATGTTTAAAATAACCATAAACAGAGGTGATTCAACTAATATTTATGCGTCAAAAGACGATTCAACTAATAATTTTGCGTCAAATCAAAAAAAGTTATCAGTTTTTTACCCTAACCTATTGGAGCGAAGAACGATTGATTTTGCATTTCGTTGGTTTTGAATCGATATTTCGAGTCATTACTGACATTAGTTTGACAAATTAAATTTGTTTCACACAATTTAAGAATTTTTTGATCGCGAAATATTATGTTTTTAATATATTATTTTGTAACTGCGCAACCGCTGTTTGGATTTTAAAAAATTTTATATTTTTGAAAAGCATTGAAAAGGACCAAAAATACAAAATTAAAAAAAAAAAATTTTTTCGCGGAATGAATTGTATTTTTATTCGCGAAACAGCCAATTTGATAAACACAAATTATATATCATTGGAAAGCAAGTTGAAAACCCAAATACGAAAAACTAATAAATTGAAGAAAATTCGTACGCAATTTTTTTTGTTATATCTTTTGCTTGCAGAAATGTAAACTCCGTTACAACAAAAAAAATTAAAATTGTGCAAAAAAAGTTATGGCGACAACTTGTAGAAGACATTTTTTGCAATTAGGTTTATAATGACTAAACTTACTGATTCCATTAAGAAAAAACCGAAATATTAACACTTTTTGCTTCACACAAATTTGGCCTAAAAATGTATCACATTTTTTGATTTCACCCATTATATATATAAAAAAATAAATGAACAAATGTAATTCATATATATACCGAAGAAGCATTGGATAAAATTAACAATCATTTCATGAAAATTTATTCGTACTCAAAAAAATTAAAGATTTACAGCCCATAGTGCAAGTAGTTAACTATGATGATGATGATGTTGCTGATGATATTGTTGAAGATGTTGTTGAGTTGAGGGGTTTTTGAGAGAGAAAAAAACAACAACAACAGCAGTAACATAAAAATGCTTTTGGCATTTATGCATAAATTACACACAAAAATAGTTGTGTTTATGTATACAACAATATTGTGCAACAAAAAAAAAATCAGAATATAAAAAAATATGGAAATAATTTTAAAAAAGGACAATTTATAAATACATATTTTTTTTACACCCAAAAGGCAAAAGTGTAAATTGTTGCACTTATGGTTTGTAAGTTTTACAAACTATTAGGGCCATGACATTATATAAAATAAACTGTATCATATACTTGACTTATAAATATACAAGTAAAGATACAGTTACTTTATGTAAATTATAAATTATTCAGTTGGATAGATTTATAAGCACTTTGGGATTTTATGCAAAAAACTGTAAATACTATTTACAGAAGATATACATATATTTAAAAGGTTATAAAAGAAACTAGTTTTTGCTTAAATTTTAAACACACTCAAAAAAGTTTGATGAGTATTACAAGACTGACGTTTGTGTAGTAATCAGTAGTTGTTGTTTTTAATTGCAATTATGGTTGTTGTTTTAGGGAAAACTATAAAATAACAGTTATGATAGTTATTTTATGTGCTTATTAACAGTTTTTTAAAGCAGTTAATTGTAACTTTTGCTTTTTTTAATTGTTGTTATTAATGATTTATTATTAGTTAGCAAATAAAAAACCACTCTAACTCCAATGCACAAAAATATATGTATAATGGATAATCGTTTGGAATTTTCACTTCAAATTTTAAATAAAATAAGGTAATTACAAAATATCTTGTAATCGAACAAAAGGAAAAAAAAATTCTAAGGATACATATATTTTATTAATAACTACAAAGCATTAGTTTCTCCCAACTTTGTTAGTTGTTTTAAAAATTTTGTACTAAAAATTTGTTAGTTGTTTTTATAACATTGTTAATGCTTTAAAATGCATTTGTTAGTTATTTTTCAACAGTTAAAAATATAACTTTGTTTTAAAATAATTAAAATACTTTGTTAAAAATATAACTATGCTTCATTTTCAGTTTATTTTACTGACAAACTTTTTTAAAATTGTCCATAATATTTTATTAACAATTTGGTAAACTTTTTAATCCACGTATACACTTATAAAATAATATAATTAGCCTTTATACAATAAAAAAAAAAACAAAAACGCTTAAAAACTATTAAATGCTCAATTATATGAAAAAGTTCTTAATCATGCTCCATTAATTTTATTGTTATTGTAAATTATTGTTTAAAAACAATTTATAAAATCATTTTAGTTTTGTATTTTTAACAAACCTCTTGACATGATTTTAAAGTAAAAAGTTCAATTATATAAAACTATAAAATAGCTTTTTACATTAATTTTATTTACCAAAGAATGAATATGGGTTTGTATAAGAAAAAATCATATTAAATTAAAAAGTACGGGTACTGATAGAAATTGTAACAATTAGTATTTCAATTATACGAGAAAGTACTAATTATAACTCACCCATACTTTTGAAAAAAAATTTTGACTAATCAAATATTTAAATTAAATGTAAATATAAACAGAAAGAAAATAAATTAAAAATAAACTTGTTTACTTGACAAACAGATAATAATAAAAAAAAAAATAATGATATGTGGACTATAAACATAAAAAAAAAAAATTAAATACACCAATCCCTCGTTTTGAAATACAGTGCAATTAGGGATTTGCTGTACTATTATTAAAAATCACTAGAATGGTAAAAATCTTAAGAAACTATAGTTTTGAATCAAAGAAAATTACAAATTTTACTGAGCACTTTTCCCCAAAATGCATGACTATTTTTTATATACACTAATAGAAAAAATTCCGTAAAAAATTTAGTTAAAACTACTAAAAATTAGTTAAAAATTATGCTGCAGAAAAAAATTAACTAAATTAACAGATTATTTTTGCTATATATTAGTTATATAGGAACAGCAAAAATAAAACTGTTAAATATACAGAATTTTAGTTATATTTGAGCTAAATTTTTGTAAACGGAGAATAGCAAATTAAATTTTGCTAAATAATTAGTAGCCAAAAAAATCACAAAAAAATTAAAATTTTCGAGGTTTTTTTTTTTGATTATTTGTTTTTTAATTTAAGCCTTTTGAAAACAGCAGTTTAAAATTTTTTAACAAATATTTCTGCTGATTTTAGCAGAATGGACTGCTATTTGCATTCAACTAAATTTAGCTTAAAAACAGCTAAAAGTTTGTTTATTTTTGCTATTTTTAGTCTACAAATAGTTAACAAAATTTTCTGCAGATTTTACAGTACAATTTGCTATATTCAATTAACTAAAAGTTAGCCTAAATATAACTAAAATTCTGTAAATTTAACAGTTTTAATTTTGCTGTTCTCATTTTACTAGTATTTAGTAAAAAAGTCTGCTAATTTTAGCAGTTTTTTCTGCAGCATCATATTTAACTAATTTTTAGTAACTCTTTCTGCTATTTTTACAGATTTATTTCTATGAGTGTATCCAACAAAAGAACATGCTAAAATAAAATTATACAACTAGAACAACATAAAGAAATTTGACGCACACCCCAGCAAAAAAGAAGTTGAAGTCATGTTTAATAACCACTTCTTTCATTGTAATTGTATTTTTAATGTTTTTTTTTTTTTGAATAATTCTGAACAACTTCAAATGAATTACTTCCTTCATTACTTCCAATGCATCCATTAGTATATTTTTAAAGCTTTTTGAGAAGTAATTCTGAACAACATCATAAATTCACTAAAGTATTGCTTCTAAAGCATTATTACTCTAAAAGTGGTCTTAAAAAGAGATTTAGATAAAATTTTTTTTCCAAACAGATATTCGCGGCTTCAATTCCTTTTAAAATTTTTGTTTATAATTAGTTTCTTTGAATTCAATATTTTTATAATTTTTAAAAATATACGATGAAAAATCGCTTTTTATGCAACTGTGAAAATATTACCGGAAAAAACTGAATTGAAGAGCACCTTTTACCGTTGTTTAGTAATTACTTTTATTGAAGAGAAAAAGACACAATATATCGCAATAGTTTTTTGCTGGCACGTTGTTAAATTTGCAACATTATCGGATCTTTCCTATGGCACACACATGTTAAATTTATTGATGGAAGTGCTGAATTGGAACTACTTGAGAATGACAGTTTAAACTAAGGCATGCGCAGCTAAAAAGGTGATAACTCTATTTACCTTAAAAATAACCAAAATCGTAGTTATTTTTAACTGTTAAAAAAATAAATAACGTAGTTACTTTTAACGGTTAAAAAAATAAATAACTAACAAACAAAAATAAATAACTAATAACCACAAAATAGTAAAAATAACAAAAACAAAATAATCCTAAAATTAACCGACAAATGTTTACTACAAAAATTTTAAAACAACTAGAGAAATTGTAAAAACTGCTGTGTTCTCAGTTGGTTTTTTCTTTCTTTTTTTTGGTATTCTAAGAAAAATTGTTTTTTCTTTCGATTACAAAACAGTATGTAGTAACTTCATCCTCCTTAAAAGTTAAAGTCAAAATTACCAACGATACTCCAGTTAATCAATGTTATAGATTACACAGGCCAACGATGAAAAAAAAATTTCAATAACTTTAGCTAATTTCTGTGTTATTTGGTGTGCTGATTCAGAAAAAAATTACAAAAAGTCGTATAACCCACCAATTTCCCACATTTAAATAAAAATAAATTTTATTAACCGAAATGTGTAAAAAAATATTTTTACAGCTTAAATATTTTTAAGTTGGCAATATATTCTAGTGTTATAAGGTTAGTAATAATATTGTTAAGAATTTGGATTGGTGTGGTATAGAAAACTATGGAATTTTCTAGAAGAAAATGTCCCGAGATATGGGATATACTGAACACGTCAATCTGGTAACACTACACTCAGAAAAGTTCTGCAATTACTATATAACAGTTATTTGTGAAGTAATGCGGTTGAAGTTATTAAACTACAATTGCAGTTAATTTACTTAAAACAATGCTTTTGACAGTTATTTAAAAAAAAATTACAAAAAATACTACATTTTATTTTATGCAGTTGTTTTGAATTTTGTTACAAATACTTCAATTCTCAAGTGTGTGTGTACGAAGCAAACAAGAGTGTGTGTGCGAAGCGCTTGTTTAAAAATTTCTAGTGATATGATATGAGAAGAAAATGTTTTCTCTTGTACCTTTGGTCATAAAACAATGCCATATTTGAAGCCCTTCATCTTTCACCACCTTTCACTTCTTCTCTATCCCCTTTCCAAAGGAAGCAACACGTTAATTAATAGGAAGAATTTACTGAGTGTTGCTTCTCGTTTAAGAAAAAGAAACAAAAAAATAATAATACGGAAAATGTTATATATAATGTTATAAATAACTAAAATAATAAGGTAAGTTTTGTAATATAAAGTATAAATTTATTTACGGGAATATTAAGAAATATTGTATTTGTTTTCTTTCAGTTCTTTTATATTTTCATCCCTTTCTATCTGGAGAAAAAAAGGAAGCCTCACAGACGGACATCTAGAAAAATATCTTAATGATGAACAACGAAAGTGATATTAAGTGTAAATTTTGATTTCTTAATTTTAAATTTATTCGAGAACAAAATTAAGAGTATTTACATAAATTTGCTTCTATTAAATTAATAAATAAAAAAAAAACCATTTTGTTTATGTTATTTTAACATATTTTCAGTTTTTTGTACAGTTTTACAATAATTTGCATGCATGTAGTTAGTTGGTTTTACTACATTTTTCAGTTGATTTGTAACAGTTAAAAATCACTTCACATTGCAGTTGATTTAAATGCAAATGTAGTGTACACCTTTTTGACTGCAAATGAAGTCATTTCAACTGTCATTTGCAGTTGATTTTACCTACATAATTCCCTGAGTGTACATTTAAGTATACACCACAGCCTATAATGTTAAATGCCATACATAATGTTAAGTGTTATAATCAAAGACATTGGAAGCTTCTAGCATATTCTAAAACCACAACCATTAGACTATAAAACACCGAACATTACGAAGTAAATGGAAGTTGCGCATTACCATTTTTGCTGTTAAGTTGCGTATTAGAGTTGGTATAGTTAATAGCTCTTTAGACTTTGTATAGTGAGTTGCGCATAGAGTTTCGTGTGTGTGTTATATTGTTGTATAAAAAGTAATATTGTGTTAAATAAACTAGAGTATAAACTCAAAATTTAATTAAGAGGGGGTGTTATTTTATTTGCACAGATCACCAAACCGGTTTATCTAAACCAGATAAACGTACGTTTTAGAAGGTAAACGTAAAAGTTGATGTCATAGGTGGGATTGGTTATTTTGCTTGCAACAGAAAAGAGCCCGATTTTTTTTTGATGCCTACAATGGAATTTTAATAGAATTTTTTAAAAAAAAATTTTAACCCAATATCTGTATTTTTATAGTCCATTTAATATATTTTTCAGAAAATACCAAAAAAGACAACAAATATTACTAATAAAATTCATGGGTGGTAACCGAAATGATGCACAAATTAAAATATCACTAAATTTTAAGTGACAAAATGAATTGTTAAAATTCAATTTCTATTTCAACAACATTTTTGATTAAATCAATTAAATATTTTGTTGATATAACAAATTTCCAAGTTTTTTCCATTAAGCTTGTTTGTTAAAACTCAACAAGTTCTTTGCTGACTCAGTCATTATCGACAATTCGTTCAAATCGTTATAGTTAAGTCGAAAACACAGCTAATGATGACTTAGTTGATATCATCAAAGAATTGAACTACCCAGTGTAAACTGTAATGACATATCATTATTTTTTGGACTACCAGTAATGACACCGACTTAATTTCTGCATTATTTTAAAAGATATAATAATTAGTTACTAATAAATACTTACTTTTTTCATTATTTCAAAATAAAAGTAATGTATTACCAATAATGACTTATTTTTATCATTATTTCAAAAATAAAGTAATGTTCTAGATTTTTTTTAACATTTTTTAAATCTATTTTTAGACTCAATATTTTTTCAACACTGGCAATGATATATGTAACCACATATTATTTGATTTTTTGTATGTTGGCGAGTAAGTTGACTTGTGCGCAGCAAGTCAATTATGTTTTTATCTATCAAATATTACATGTCGAGATAGCTCAGAAGGTATAGCTACAGCCTGGCAGTCTGGAGTCCCAGGTTCGATTCCCGCACGAGAAAATTTTATTAAAAAAAATTTTACATTAAAAAAGGATTTTTTTTATAAAACTTATTTTTTTGAAAATCTATTTTTAGAATCATTATATTAGTCAATACTGGTAACGACATAGTTTTTGATTTTTTGTATGCTGGTGTGTAACTCATTATTTTTCGCGACATCGCCATACAAAGGTAATAAGAAATGTAATAATAAAAGTAACTAGTTACCATTACCAGGTACGGAGTTACATAACCACATATCTGGTAATGATTTTCTACACTGGGTAGTTCATTCATGAACAACATAACTGTCTTATAAACACCATAAACGCTTAGAAAAAACACTAATAGTGCCTAAATTATACAAAAAAAAATTTTTTTAATAAAAAGTCTTTTACATATTTAGATAAAAATATAATTTAAATTCATATGATTTTATTTAAATAAAATTTTTTATGTTTGAAATTTTGAAAAATATGTATTTTTTAGTCAAGTGGTGTTTTTTAATTCAAAAGCAAATAAGAACCAACAAATGCGATTTTAAATTTTGCTTTGAATTTCGGCAAACTCGTTTGTTAATACGACAATATCGTTTGTTAAAATTTGTTTTGAATTTTAACAAATGTGTTTAATTAAAATAAATTGAACAACCAACTAACAAATATGTTGCTTGTATTTACAAAATCAGTTATAGGCTCAATTTCAATTAAAAGTTTAATTGTGTATACAAACAGTGTAATTGTATTTACAAACTACTTTTTGTCTGTACAAGGTTATCGATTGAATCGTATTTTAGCTACACTGCTTGCCAAGCCTTGGTAAAATTTCATTGTAAATATTCAAACTAATAACTAAACCATTCGGTAGTCTTATGCCTGTTTAAAACTTAAGCTGTTTTTTTTAATTTCTTAGGGCCAGTTCTGAAGGCAGGCTTTAGTTAAAAATTTTGTTTGAAAAATTCTAACTTCCCAGTAGCAAAAAATACTAGTTCAAAACCAGTTATGTACTAGTTTATTCGAACCAGGCAACTAGTACGAGTTCTCTTCATACAAACAACTGTAGAATTTAACATGGAGATGTCATAGGGCTGGGAACAATTGTCGTCAAACTCCCACTTTGGGACTAGTTGTTGAACTAGTTTGAAAATTACAATTTAAGGACGAAAAATAGAGAGCAAAACTGATACTAATGTGACACTCGGGGGACTAGTTTCGAAGTGACTCTTTGGAAATAGTACTGTATGAGTTGGTAAAGACCTTTTTCTTTGATGAAACGTAGATTAGACCGATAGTTTCCTTACTGAGATAATTAGATCCATTTACCAAATGAAATCTAAAATATTTTGTGGTTATGATTTCCAATCACAATAAAAACTTTTAGTGTTTATTTGCAAACTCAGACAAAACAAATGTAAACAAAACTAGAATTTCAAAACTTTTATTTAAATTTAATCTTTCGAAATAGTCTGGCATTGTTTCAATAAAAATAATAGCTACACAAATGGTTCAAAATTATTGTTTTAAGTGTAAAAACAGGGAGCTGTACTGGTACTTATGAGAAATTTGCCAGACTAGTTCCGCAGTGACTCTTTGTTACCAGTACTGTACCAGTTGATTTGCACCTCAAGTTAATTCACAGCAAAAATTTAATTTTTTTTTTGCAAACTGATGTTTTATTAAATACAATTGTAAAGAAAATGAGAATTTCTAATCTCGCATTTTAATTTAGTTAATTTGTTTTACATGGATCGTATTAAACTAGTACACAACTGGTTCAAAATGGTTATTTTAAGAACTAGTTTTGTAGTTACTAGTCAAAAAACTAGTACTTTTTAGAACTAGTTCGACCATTTGCTACTGGGTTAAAACTGATTTTTGCTCTTTAAATATTTTTTAAATAAGAAATTTTGTTTAAAAATCTAATTCTTTTATGGTACTTACATTTTTCCAAACTAGCATTGCAAAATTTCAAAGCATCATCGAGTAAATTCAAATGCATATAACTGGTAGCAGTCTCATTAATTTTTTTCGCCTGCAAATCTGAACCCCACCATTTTTCCACCAAACGTCGAACCAAAACATCCGGCATAAATTTCATAGTGTCATTAGAGGTTAAACCACGCAAACCAACAGCTACACTACTTGTAGAGGAAGTAGAAGCCATAGTTGTGGTAGCCGTATCTGTGGTACAGGCAATAGTGGTAGTGGTAACGGTAGTAGGTGAGGCCAAAGGTGTCGGTGTCATATTACCAGGTGAAGATGACGACGAAGATGCTGAGGATGATGATGTTATAACACATAGGCGTGGCATATCTGTTATAGTGGTAGATGTTGTTAAAAAGGGGGCCACCGAGGTGGAGGAATATGTAAATAATTGTTGATTATTACTGGCCATATGATTAAGAGGATTTAGAGTTAATCCCTGGCCACTACTGGTAGTAGTTGTTGTAGCTGTCGATAGTGAAGCTATAGCGGACGGTATTGCTAAAGCAGTTTTCAATTCGCTGGTTGGAGACTCATTCAGAAATTCCTCTTTTTGCCAACGTGGAAATTTAACATGACATATATTGCACATTGTTATAGTTTCACAACATTGTCGACAAAACGTATGACCACAGTTGGTGGTTACCGGACAACGTAATACATCACGACATAGAGGACACAATAAAGGATCATATTCTTCTTGTGAAGAGGGATTCTCTAAACGTGTTAGTTCTCTTGAAGGAGCATGTAAATCCAAATTACCTCCTACCGCCGAGTTTAGAAATTCAGCATTTATTAAACTCGACGAGGATGTTGTCAATGAAGAAGAATTTGTCAATTGCCAATTATATCCAGCTGCTGCTGTAGATGAACTATATTTATTTCTTAAAGGTGTTATTAGTTTATTGTGATCATTTTTGTGTGGTTTCGAGAGGCCATTTGTGGTAACAGTAGCTGTTGTTAGTTGTTCCATGTCAGGTTCTTGAATTAAATCATTTGATTTTTTTGAATTTGAGCTTAAAATGCGTATATGTTCTAATAAGGACGTAGCTAATATATTTAGCTTTTCCAAGGGTATAAAACCCTCAGGCTGTTCACTGGCTATTAGAGCGTAAATATCAAAAGCTTCTTGTAAACGACCATGTCTAGCCAAGGACTCTCCTAGTAAATAGGAAAGTTGTAAATTGTTGGTTGTTTGTCCCAGCGAAAGAGTTGGAGGGCGTATTTTAATATTTTCACTACCACTGGTACGAGGTCTTTTTGATTGTTCATGACTAGCCATAGATGAAGAACCGGAGGGAGCAGCATTGTTAGTCCTAATAGACTTTAGTCCCCGTTTGCTAGCCAAAGCTCCTTTAACATAAAATCCTTGTGATAACGGCATGATGTCAGGTGATTTGACAAATGATACTTGTGTTTGGTCACGTAAACAATTTTTAAAATTTATTGTTGAATACTTGCTGATATCGTTTGCTGCTGCCGTTAATATGCAGTTAGATTCAATAAATTCTTTTGCGGCAGCTGTTGCTGCAGCTATAGATTTATATTGTTTTAGTTGTTGTTGTCGTTTTTTTATAGAATTTTTTGAATCTTTATCATCAAATTGAAATTCTGAGTAATTTTCTTTGATTATTAAGTCTGTTGTAGAATGTACAAATTTTTTTGTATTATTAATGCAATTGTTAAGGGAAGTATTTGATATTTTATTTGAATTTAATGGATGTTTTCTTTTCTTTTTAATTTGAAATTGCTCAGTGGAACTTTTAGACATTATATTTAGAACAACTTCTAAGAAATTTTTATTATTTTTATAATTTTTTTTTTCAAGAAAAAAAAAACGATTTTTTTGCAAAACACTTTTTTTAACACATTTTTTTATAACTTTTAAATTTCAATTATTATTATTTATTTTTTTTTTAATTATATAAAACTTTTTTTTAATGAATTTTCAACTTTTGTATCACTATTTGTTTTTATTTTAATATTTTATAAATTTTCACTCTCTTTTATCCGTTAAATATTTTAAGGTTCCCTGACCATTCCGTATCCGCTATACGACTGCACTTATTTACAACCGTATTTGCTTTCGTTTTGGTGTTATATGTTGATTATCTGAAAAAATGTACAAACAGAAAAGAATAAATTGAAAAAAAAAAATTTGTTTGGAAAAAATATATTGTACAACAAAACACTTTACGTAACATTAGAATGAAAAAATAATATAAACGTAAGAGTACTTCTTGGTGTTATAATTTCTATACAGTTTTTATAGAAAGAGTGTTAAGAGAATGGTGATGCCAGTTAGGGGGTATTTATGCAAAAAATGGGAATTTAATACTTGAGTAACGGGCAAGATTTGTTAAAAGTGTCAAAAAAATTCTTATACTCAGGGTATTACATAGACAGAAACGACTAAAAATACATTTACAGTGACTAAAAATTGAAATTATAAAAGCGATTTCTACAATAAAAAATAACTGCGATTTTAGTAAAAATAACTATTAAAATAAATAAAAAACAACTAAACTAAAGTATAACTGCATATTTTAATTAATTTTTGTAGTTTATTTAACCTCCTTTTTCAATTTTAATACCACAATTTTCTTGAGCTTAAGGTTTTGTTTTTTATATATAAAAAGTTTTTTATTTCAATATTTCGCTAATCCAATGTGTAGCATCTTCAGGAAATAACAATTAAAATAAAAAATTATAAAGAATTTGAAAGTTTGAAAAAATTTGAAAACGTTTGTCAAATATAAATTATTTGTATGTATACATTTATACCAGCAAACAAAGTTTTTTGTTATAAAATTGTAATAAACAAAAATATAAATATAATAATAATTAACAATACAAAAATGTATTAATATTATATATGTTATAAATTAATGTAATATGTGCTAATTCTATACTCAACAGTTTTGCCGGTAAAAATAAATGTATGAAGAAAAAAATATTTTTTGCCTAAAATATTAAAAAAAAGTAATAAACAAAAGGTTATTGATTTTTATGGTAGCGATAACAAACATTTATTTTTACCGGCAAAACTGTTGAGTATATAGAAAAACGTTATATGAACAGATTAAAGGAATTGTAATTTTTAATTTTTTTAAAATTGTTTGAGCAAAATCGGACTAGTGGTTCTCGAGTTATGTCAAAAAAAAGATATATCTCGATTCCTAGGGGTGACCCAGCGAAACGTCGGGACACGTATAACTTGTTTTTGACCGATATAACATTTCCCGTTGGTTTCATCCCATCCCGATTTTGACTGTCGCATAGTGTTATCTGTAACATTTCTAACGGCGTTTATAATTATGTTCTGTATTTAAAACTGATACATTTTCAAAGTCAGGATAGTGATTAAAACCTGAACAATGATAATGCTGTCTTTTGTGAATTAATGTACCTATATTTCTGATCTGGTCTATGTCCAGCTATTCTAGTTCTCAATTTATTCTTCGTTGTACCTAAATATACCTTATCACAATTCTGTTCATCATTTCCACAACATGGTATTTCATATACTATATTTGACATGTCCAATTTCTGTATCGTATCCTTTGTCTTACTGTATAATTTATTTACTGTATTGTATGATTTAAAAGCTATTCTATATCTATTAGTATCGATTATCTTAGATTTCTCTAAACGTTCTGATATTCCCGGTACATAGACCAAAGACTTGTAAATCTTTTGTTCAATTAAATTCTCTGTGTTATTGTTCTTCCTAAATTTATATTGATTTATTAATGAACAAATTAATCCCATCGGAAAATCATTATCCCTTAATAAATTCTTAATTATTTCCTCATTCTTTCTATGAAATTCCCTATCACTAATAGTCAATACTTTTTCTACTATTGTCAAATTATCACCTCTCCTTATTACTAAAGTATCTAAATAAGAAAGTTTAGAATCACATTCCTTTTCCATGGTAAACTTAATATCAGGACTAAATTCATTTACTGATATTAACATATTATCAATTGCATTTTCAGAAATTTCATTTCTCCGGTTTAACATTAAGGTTTCCAATACACGTGTCCAATAATTCCTCCATAACTATATCAGCCACAATTGGAGAAGCAGGGGGTCCCTTCTATTGTATTATTATTAATATTATATTAGACGGTCTTACATGGGGTTTCTAGAAGACGTTCGTCTTCACACGAATGAGTGACTACATGTATTTTGTTTTTGCATTGCATGTATTTTGTTATTGTATTTTCGTTCGTGTGAAGCAAAAGGTCATCTAGAAACACCATCTTAAAGTCGCTAAAGAAAATAATAACACAGTGGAGTTCGGTTATAGTGAACTCGCAGGGACCGGACAATTTAGTTCATTATACATGTACTTTTTTTATTATTACATATATTATAGACCAACATTCAAGGGATGCCCCCTACTAATGCAATGCATTGTGTTGATATCAGGAAAATAGGTTATGGGATGGAGGAAATAGGGAATAGTGTTTGTGAACGTTTCACTTGAATTTTTCTAAATTGTATCAGGAAAGATATCTGCGGGGAGTTTATTCCACATACGGGCTGTACGACTAATGAACGAAATCTCTCTGTAATGCGATGTGCAACTAACTGGAAAATCAACCACAAACGGATGCGATCTACTAGAGAGGCGTGTGTTACGGACAAAAACACCAGACCTTGGAATAAGTTCACTTATCTCAGCAAACACCTCCCATGGTAGTAACGATACAACAGTGGCACACAACCCACATTTCGACGATGCTCTAACGAGTCAATAGAGCTGGATACCGTACTGTCATTAATGAGCGCCGAAGCCCTCCTTTGTGCACTGTCCAAAAGCCCCAAAGTAGACTTTGAAGCCCCTGCCAATACATTGTGGGAGTTGTATTCCATCTTCGTCCGTATACAGGTTGTATAAATAGTGAGGAAATCAGAAGAAGTGAAGTAGTTCGTACACCGGTTAAGAAAGCCAAGACACTTGAAAGCCTCTTTCGATACTTGAATGACGTGATTCCTCCAACGGATATCACACTGTATTCTCATTCCCAGAGCTTCAGATTCCTCAATATAGATACCAACCATGTGTACAGATGACAGTGATGGCCATATGCGTCAGCAAACAATATTGGGTCTTGCGACCTATTCATGCGACCCAATTCAGAGATTGTCATTATATCCTGATTGAGTGTTGTCATTCATAATCTGCCTCTTGTCCCCAACCACCACAAGGCTTGGCCTATGATCGATGGAATATGAATGACAAATGTTGCTGTCATCTGCAAAATAGTAGAAAGGATTGGAAGTCTGACAGAGTAAATTGTTCAGAAAATAAAAAAGACGAGAAGGCGAAAGAACGGAACCTTGCGGTACCCATGCAATGAACTGAAACACATTAGATTAGACCCCATCTATAACAACGCTTATAATGGGCGGTAATTATCGGTGTTGGTAGCCGTACACTTTTTGGGGATTGGCTGGACATTAGCAACCTTCCAACACGACAAATGGATACCCATGTGGTACGACGGGTTCCCAAGGGACGCGATAGCATCGAAGAGCACTATTTCAGTACCAGTGCTGGTATATTATCCAGGCCCGTTGTGTTATTTACGTCAAGGTTCGCAAGAACCCTTTTGACAGCTCGAGGACGAAAGAATATCTTGGGCATAGTATTTAATGCTCTTTTAAGCACTGGCAGTGGTTGATCGCTTTCCGATAAAAACTAATTTTTCGCAAACAGTTCAGCCAGCAAGTTGGCTTTATCAGTGAATATTATGTCATCCTTTATAAGAGTTGCGATAGAACCACTAATATTATCATTTTCCCTTTTAACGAATCACCAAAAGGCATTACTGCCACGCCGAGCAGTAAGCAACCGACAGGTTGTTGAAAAAATTATCATATAGAGACAATCTGACAATAAAATATAAACAATAATACAATTTAACGGAAAATCACTGATGAAGCCTGACCATAATAAAAGGCAGAAACTAGATCTAGTCTAATTTGCAGATTAACAATGTGTTTAATATTTAATTATATATAACTATATTAGCCAGATCCACTATTTTTCGGATCAAATAATATATTTTTATATATAATTAAATTAACCTATAAACATGATACTCGACAATATATAATTGTATAAAATCATAAAGGATTATATAAAAATCATAAATGATTATATAAAAATCAATTTTAGTAGTGCTGTTGCATGAAATAATCATAATATTTTTCTAATGATCTTAATATAATCCAAAATGACCACAATATGTTCTATATTACCATCACATGATCATTGGGTAAATATTATGATCATTAGGAAAGTATTATGATCATAAGGAACATAAATATTGTAAACATTTCGAATGTATTGTAAAATTGTATTCTTAACAATATTTTTCTACTTGCTGTTATCACATAATTTCATAATTTTATTTATTTATGTTTAGTTAATGTACTGCATGCAATGCGGATTCCTGTATCTAATTACATATTTTACTATTTTACTAAACATAATGCATCTACAGTTATAAAATTTACAAAACCTTAAAGATTAACCTTTACAATTCTAATCAATTTTATCATCCCATAACTGACCATGTATAAAGCAGGATGACCATGCAGTTCTCTATACGCATTATATATAAGTAGAAAAGGAGTGCAGTACTGTAGTCATCACTACTTTGGGTTGTTTACTTAAATTTTACTTACATAAGTGAGAAATTATTCAAACAAACTTTTTCAGTTAAGTAAAATATGAGTAAAAATTAGTATTAAATTTTGAATATTATACTGGCACTTAAAAATTTCATTTAAATGTTAGACATTACTACAATGTTCACGGCAATAATGGTAATAAAAAATAATAATGAAATTTTAATATACATCTGGCAACGCTGTTTTAGAATGTTTATGATTTCATTAACAGCAGCAGTTATTTTGGAGAATTTTATTTGCTCTACACTTGGCTCTAAAAATGATTTTATTTGTACAATAACTACTAAAAATACTGCTTCTATAGAGACCATATTTGATTCCCTTTAATTTCCCAAAACGAAGTGTAACACTCTGAGGTACTTTTAAAATACTCACCAAATAAAACATTTCTTTTAATAGTAATTTATTCTCTGTATACATTTGAAAAACTACTCGTTCTATTTTACGCTTTTTGCTTGTTTTTGGTTTTTGCAGATAATATACAAATATTTTTCTCGAGATTTCTCTTAAGAAAAATTCCTAGTTGCTTTTTTGTTGTTGCTTTCCTTGTTTATTCTATTTTATATACGGTCTTAATAGTGTATTTGATTTTTGTCACATTTCTGACATGAATGTGTTACTTCTGTTTTTTTTTTTTTTTTGGCGCGTTCTTTAAGATAGTCGTTATGTATTTATCTTGAAGCCGCTAAAGCACTGTTCACATTATCAAACAATTGTTAATGCTTTACTTCACACAAAGCATTAAAGAAAATCTCTTTTCGCTTTTAAAATCTGACTCGGTTTTGAAAGAATCGATTCGTAAAGGTCATTTTATGGATTGAATTATTTCCTGCCTTATTCAAACAATAGCTTACGCAAAGAACCAATTTCGTTTTTGTTGATTCTTTTCATATAATCAACGAGCCTAGAATTTCAAGAGTATGCATGTATCTCTCATTCTCTGTTAACTGGCTCTGTCGGACATTCCAAGAATTTTCATAAGTAGGTAATAGGTTAAGTTCTATGATAAAATTTTAATAAGTTTTAAAAATTGTTTTAATAAATGTAGAAAATATGAAAAATCTATTATTAAAAAGCTACAATAAATCCATTAATAGCAATTTAGCTTCTTGGAAGGACAGACGGAGCCAGTAACACAACACTTAGCGGAACGACTTGCATAGAGCCTGATAGAATCAAACGAATTGATTCAATTTTAACAAATAAATTTAACCAAAATATACTTGCCTTCATTTATCGTTCGCGAATCAAATCATAAAATAAATAATTCAATGGAATCAAAAACGAATAAATATAAATTTTAATAAATTACAATAGCTTTAGCTAATTTCTGTGTAATTTGGTACGCTGATTACGAAAAAAATTACAACAAAGTCGTATCAACCATCAATTTCTCACATTAGATTAAATAAAAATATAGAAATAATCTGACCATAAAAATATAAACATTAATACAATTTAATGGAAAATCACTGATGAAGCCTGTCCATAGAGAAAGGCAGAAACTGGATCTAGTCTGATTTGCAAATTTAATGTGAAGGAAATGTTTATTCTTCTTCTTAATATCAAACCTACTAAATTAGAATTAATAAAAATACATATTAATTACAATATTAATTGTATTTGGTATATACGACGTGTTTGGAAAAACAACACTTTACTAAAAATAAATTTTATTTTTTGAACACGTCAATCTGGTGACACTACATTTAAGTATACACCACAGTCTATAATGTTAAATTCCATAATTAATGTTAAGTGTTATAATCAATAACATTCGAAGCTTCTAGGATGTTCTACAATCACCTCCATTAGACTATAAAAGGCCGAACGTTACGAAGGAATAGGAAGTTGCGCATTAACATTTGTGAAGTGAAGTTGTACTTTAACATTTGTGCTGTTAAGTTGCACATTAGAGTTGGTCTAGTTAATTGCGCTTTAGACTGTGTATAGTGAGTTGCGCATAGAGTTTGTGTGTGTGTGTGTGTGTTATATTATTGTATTTAAAGTAATACTGTGTTAAGTAAACAAGTGTATAAAATCAAAATGTATCTAAGAGATGGTGTTATTTTATTTGCAAAGAGCACCAACCCGGTTTATCTAAATGAGATAAACGTACGTCTTAGAAAGTAAATGTAACAATTGGTGTCAGTGGTGGGATTGGTTATTTTGCTTGCCATAGAAAAGAACCCGGTTTTCTTAAAGAAATAAACCAACGTTTTTAAAAGGCAAAACATCGGAGCAAAAGCTATACAAGAAACTTTACAGAGAAAATAGAGAGAAAACACAAAAAATAAGCATCTAATATTTAGTAATTTTAGTAATATATATAATATTTTTGTAAGTGAAAATTGTAACCATATAGAAAACTTAAATTTTATTTAACAAATTTTCATATTGTGAGAGAATTGTGGGTGGTAAAAAAAAATCTAATATCGAATATGGTTTTAGCATCCAAAAATACATAAGGTTAAGGTAAATTAGTTTAAAAAGTTTTTACAAAAATTTTTTTCGTTGGCCTGTGTTATATTTATTCAATTTCAAATTATTGATTTAAATTGATAATGTATCAATTTTAATACGAGTTTAAGCAAAAAGAAATTATCTTTTTCAACTCACGACAACAAATTAATGAAAACAGCTGTTTTCTTTTAATTATAAATTTGTTTTCTCAATTAGTTGCTTTTATTTTTGTTTACTGTGAACATGACTGGTATTGAGATACGTGACAACTTTATGAAATATGTTGAAAACTAGTAGCTTGTAAAAGATGTGTTAACACTTCCTAAAATGTGCGCACACATGATAGGTGTGTTTATTAATTGTGCTCGCACTTTTATGCATTTTCTTCATACAACTCATATCTGACATGTGGTAATACTTGTGGGATAAAGTGAACGGGACTTAAATGTGTATGAAGTTATACACCAATTAAAAGTTAATAAAAATTCTTCGAAAAAAAAATTATATTTTTTATTTATTTTACAAAAGTTTTTTTATTGCCGCCACCGGTTATCGAACTTCGGATCTCACGATTGCTGACCTAGCTCTCTACATCTGAGCTATTCTTTGATATGAAAGTTGACTGGCATAAAAACAGCACTTTGTCATTTCGAGATATTGTGATTTATTCTCTTCAATAAAAGTACTTTTTAAACAAATGAAAAGGTCCACTGCAATTCAGTATTGTTTTAGTACTATTTTCATAAGCGTATAAAAAGCAAGTTTTCATCATTTTTATTTTATATATTTTAAAATTGAAAAATTAAAAAAATATCCAATTTAAACAAATTAGTTATAAATATTAAAAAAAAAATATTGGTCCCTTCAGGAATTTAACCCGCTGCCATCTGTTTAGAAATACCAAATGATACCAGAATCACTTTTCAGGATCTCTTTTAGAGCAATAATGCTTTAGTGATTTTTTGCATGTTGTTCAGAAGTGATTCCAAGAAAGCTGTAAAAATATACTAACGGATACTTTGGAAACAAGGAAAGAAGTGATATTTGGACTTAGAATTACTTCTAAAAAAGCAGTAAAAATACACCAACGCATACTTGTGAAGCAGTGAATATAGTAGTTTGTAAAGCTTTATTACCATTTTTTTTTGCTGGGTACACCAAAAAAAAAAAAAAATAATTGGAAGTCATGCTTAACACACAACTTCTTTCACTACTTCAAAAGTATTCGTTAGTGTGCTTTTACTGCTTTATTAGAAGTAGTTTTGAACAGCTTTAAAAACACTTATGTGTGGATTCTAAAGCATATATGCTCCAAAAGAAATCCTAAAAAGTGATTTTGATACAGTTTATTTCCAATTAATTTTTTTTTATTTAATTTTTCTTTTTTTAATATTTACAATTAATTTGTTCAATATCAATATTATTTTAATTTTCCAATTTTTAAAAATATAAAGTGGTGTTTTTGCCATTCAACTTTCATATCAAAGAATAGCGCAGCGGTAGAGAACTAGACTAGCAATCTTGAGGTCACAAGTTCGATACCCGGTGGCAATAATAAAAAAAATTGTAATTTTTGCCTGACCATTTCCTTAGGCAAGAATTAAATACGGATAGGAACATGCCTTCAACAGATTATTTTTCACATTTTGTTAAATACGTTTGGGATTTTAGCACAATCGATGCCTTTAATGCAATTGATGTATATCCCCTTAAAAATAAATTTAAAAAAATAAAATAATTTTTTTGCGAAAAATTTTTTTTAACATTCCGTTGATGGAAAAGACTTTTCTTTGCACTCCTTCAAATGGTACGTTGTAGTGGAAGTACTTCTCTCCTATGACAACTCAAATAACACATTTGTGTTTCTGTTAAAGAAGAAGTACATCTAAATTATTAATTGTGGTGCTTTTTCTACTGCTTTGGCACCTCTTTTTTTGCTGGGTAATGCATCAGTGGCTGTCTATATTAAAGGTAGACTCACAAACAAAATTTAAAGTAAAAATTCCAGCGGTTTGAGTTATTCCAATTCCATCCCAAAACATTCCAGCAGTCAAGTGTTTTAATTCCACTCGTTACCCTTTCCATTCCTTTTCGTTTCCTAATTTTAGTTTTAGAATTTCCATTCCCCGTCTAATTATTCTGAGTTCTGAGCAATTAACTGAATTTTTTGAAAGAAATTTAAGAATTTAAATCCATTCAAAATCTACTTTTAAACATCCTAATAATCCGACTACGCTGAATATTTTGTACACATAATCTGACTACTTTTTAAAACAGAACTACATCAATAAAAAATCGTATTTTCGGCTAAAATGTGTGTGGACCTTTTTTCTTATAATACATTCTGAAAATGGGATCAGACCAGAATTAAAATTGGGAAATTTTGGCGATGACAAATCTAAAATTGGGGATAATGTTTGCGAAAAAAAAATGGCAGCACTGTATATGCCACGTACTTCTTGGACCACCTTAGCGTATGATTTATAATTATAATATATATCAATCATACGTCACATAT
This sequence comes from Leucophora obtusa, assembly GCA_949987735.1. NCBI lineage: Eukaryota > Metazoa > Arthropoda > Insecta > Diptera > Anthomyiidae > Leucophora > Leucophora obtusa. Next base: position 158,430,842 of record OX465296.1, read on the forward strand.
TTATTATATAAATAATGAATAATGGTTAAATTATAGAAATTTTTATTAGTATATCAGCAAATTAATTATATAGCCAGGAACATTGCTAACAGTTCATATTAATAATTATAAAATTTGATCAACTTTTTTATTATGCTTTTAATAGATTATTTAATAATGTCTAAAAATAAAACTTCAACTTAAAACCATATAAGCTTCAACGTATAAACACAACTACAAACAATCCATATCACATTTAAATTAGTATTGTCATTTTTATACATTTAAAAATAAATTTGATTACGTAAAATTCATTTTATTAGTGTTATATGCCAACAATCCTATACACATTTTATTCAGTCTGTTGTTTCGTAACCATTCCAGGAAAAATAGAACTCTAAGCACAATTAAATGCAAATAAGGAATTGGCTACAAATTTCGAATAAACAATACAATTTCGACATTTTAAGATATGAGGAAACACTACTTTAAATAAAATATTCCTTAAGTTCTAGAAAAAATAACGTCGACACGAATAAATTCACAGAAAAGGTGAATAAAATCAGTCATATAATCACATATTCGATTGCATAATATTTTTTAATATGAAAACTAACACTGACTGAATCACGTAGACATCAAATCAACAATTAAATATAAAAAAAACAAAAACAAAATAAAAAACAGAATAACAGAATTTTTTTATATTATTTAATTTTTGTTTTGATATCAAACAACAATTCAACCAAATTCAAACCATAAACACCCAGCGAATGAGATTTTTATTTTTTATAAATTTTATTTGATCTCGAGATTCTAGAGTGTATGTGCTTATTAACCTGGTTCATATGAGTCTGTTTAAATAAAATCTCTCTTTGCTTTAGCAATTATTAACTAAATTATAGTTACTCTTAACTAGAACAGAAAAATTCTTATATCTCTTAATACCAAAAAAAAAAAAAAAATATTTTTTTCCCACCAGTGCTCACGTTTTTCGTTCAATAGTACTTTTTTCATATTTTTTTTTTTTTTGTTTTCATTTTTTTTTTTTTTTTTTTTTGCTTTTTAGAAGATAAAATATTTTTGTTATGCCGGCATTAGCAGCTATTTGTCACCTTTATAACAGGCGATAGTTTTGCTTTTGTTATTATTTAGTTTGCTTTTTTTTTTTTTTTTTTAACAATGTTTGTTATGTAAACAATATTTGATCGTTGAAACGTGCCAAATTCGAAGAATAAAAAATATCTAAAATTGATTATTTATAACAATTTTTGTTGGAAAATATTATTTTTATTCATAGTTTAAATAGAAACAACAAATCGATAGTCATAAGCTGACAAATACCCCAAAAAGGATGTTAATTTAAATTTGAAAAAAAAAACAATTGCAACAGGAGTTTTAGCTACACAGAATAAATATTCATACACAGGAAGAATTTACAAAATTCTTATTAAATTATTATATGTCTTTCTCATACCGTTTTTGCACATACAAAAAACAAAATTCTAAAAAGGCACCAACAACGGATTTTGTACAATAAATCCAAGAAAATAATTTTTTAACTGGGAATTTTTAAACTATTTTTATATGAAAAATAATAAATAACAAACATTTCAACCAAAAAAAAAATTGTTGGAAATAAAATTTCAATTAAAAAAAAAATATTTGTTTGTTTTTACAAATTCAATTGTGAGTGCCTATTCCACCCCCTCCCCCGTCCCCCGTCACCCAATAATCATAAAAATTTACCAGTCTGAACCAAAATATGGTAGTCCCACCAGAAAATTCGGTTGTTGCAACCGCACCATTCGATTGGCAACAAATTCGGCTGCCAGCACGTATCTGTTTTCTGGATGTACTAAATAGATTTAATTTTATGCACATATACTATACGTATACGTATTCATATTGTCAATGTATGACCATCATTATATATATTTTGCAACACACTTATGCCAAAGTGTCAAGGTAATGCAGTTGTTTAGCTATTTTAGCTGAACTAACACTCAATCCAATATAATTGCTATTGAGGTAAGCAGTTGACAAATATTCGCATTTAATTGCTTTGACCCATTTATTGATATTCTGTGATGACAAAAACCCAATGCTCATCTTTCTATAATTATTGGCTGAATTTCGTAAATGCAAATATATAAATCTCTACACTTAAAATAATACGTCAGTAGAAAAATCTGTCAAACCGGTTTTAAATCGATTTGACTAATTTTTAACAAATTTTTAGTTGAAACACTGATTTAAGCAACGATTTTAGTTGTCTTTATTTAACACAATACTAAAAATCTTCAGTACATTAACTAATTTTGAGTATTAATTTTCAAATTTGTTTAAAACTCATGTTTAAGAACCCATTCGTTAAATTTTACAAAATTTATTGTTAAAATATAATATTTTCATGTTACTGTTATTACCCGGTAGATGGCACCACCAATGTATACGAAGTTTTGAAGATGGCGCTATTTTTTAAAATGGCCCACACCTCAAAACCTAAGAGAGAAATTTGATGAAAATTTCGACTGCCCCTAACCACCGAAATGAGTTATCTCTATCCAAAAATGGACCTTGGCAGGGCCTTGAACCCTCGGAAATTTTTAATAAAAATTTTCGACTTCATAAAATGGCCCAAATCTCGAAAACTAAGCGAGATAGAGCAAAAAGGACAAAATATTTGCTCCATTGGAGTGCCCTTGTATGCCCTCACAGGATATGGACTAGGACCGGGGAGGGTTCCGAGACCCTAAATTTTAATAAATTCTACGACTCAGTATAATTACAGATAAAACTGTAGTTTTACAAATTTTTTACATAAATTTAGATTTGTTAAATTTAACAGAAAAAAAGTGTTAAAATTAACTAATATTATTTTAAGCCAAAAAACAGGAATAAATTTTGTTAAAGTAACAATTTTTTCTGTTCAGCCAACAGACTTATTACTGGGAGTGCACGTCTTCATAATGGATTTTATTTTAGACCAACATTAAGGGTATGGGCCCTACTAACGCAGTGCATTGAGTTGATACTAGAAAAATATATTATGGGGAGGAGGAAAGAGGGATTAGTATTTTGATTAGAATTTCTCTACATTGCTAGTAACAGGGCAAACTTTTGCAGGAAATTTACTCCACAAACGTCTAATGCGACTGATAAAAGAATTCTCTCTGTAATGCGCTGTACGAGCCAGTGAGCAATCGACTCTACTTGATAAGCGAGTATTAAAAATAAAAACTCGGGCTCTGGGGACAAGTTCACTAAGCAGAACACTTGCCATAATAATATCGATAGAACAGAGTCACACATCCTACATTCCTACATTCGATGAATTTCGAAACCATCCAACAGATTTCAACGAAATTTTCTGAGTGGGTGTGGTTGGTTTCAGCTTAAGAGATAGGATACCGGAAATTCCTACAGGGAGTGCCAAAAAAGAGAAAAGTCTCCCCTTTATTTTATAGGATTTCCAAAAATATAGTTTGTACAGAACCGATCAGTACTCTCTAAATTTTACTATGTAATTTGATAAAAGGTCGATATCGTTAATTTTCCGTTAAAAGCCACGCCTACTTAAAACAAGTGACAAAAAACAAAAGAAATATTACGTTTAAATTCTGTACAATTTTGTGAACCATCTTCTCGCCTTGCGGTGAGAATTTTACCACTATTTTTGATCACTAAAAATAAAGGCAATGAGAATAAAATAAATTATAAAAAATTTGAAGCGTTTCTATTATATTTTCCACCACTGACAGAATAAAATTTCCCCAGTGAAATAGTTCCATGATACTGGAAGCTAAACTGAAAAAAATTTTGGAAAAAAAAATATTTACATTGGAAAATATTTAGTCAGCGATATCGCGAAAACCGTTCCTCTATCTGAAATTTAGACTTCATATTCGTAATTACCCAAAAAATATTTAGTAGATTTGATGTATCGATAAAAACTTTTTTAACTTTTTTCGATAGCATAATCTTTAGAAAGGTAGTCACATTGATGGGGCCTTGAGGAGCTAGAAAATTCGAACGACTTACAATTTAAAGAACCCTAATGTTCATAGTAAACGCTTAGACATATTAAATTATATTGCTCACTATATCTAGTGTATTAAGATGAATGAAGGTATATATAGTTAATCTTTTAATTGGTAAAATTTAAACAAAATAAAAATTTCAAATCTCAAATTTCAGTGTAGGTATTATTTTTAAAGCAGTCCCTATATAGATCATATTAAACTAGTACTCAGCCGGTTCAAAATGACTAGTTTCACTCATTGCACGTTTCATTCACACTGTAAACCATGCGCGGCTTCAGCAATTAACATAAGGGGAAATTCATACACCACTGTGCCCAAGACAATGTGTTTGTTGTATATTGTCTCGGTGGCGTATGATTTTTTTCCCTTATATTAATTTCTGAAGCCGCGCATGCTGTAAACTACATTGATCTATGCATTGCTGTTATTTAATTTGCATCTGCTTTCTAATAGTCATCGGCTATGCTACTTATTTTATATATCACCACCTATTTTGCAAATTTATTTGTCATTAAGTATTTTTTTAATATTTTATTATTCAACCGCGCCCACCTTGCGAAAATAAAACAAAAAATATGTTTGCCAACACGCGTATTTAGAATTCTTAATATTATACATTTGTTAAGCTTTTAAATTAAGAGCAATTAAAAAGAAAAGAAAAATAGTTCAAAAATGTGTTAGGAGAAAAAGAAATAATTTTGAAATTTAGCAGATAAATAAAAAAACCGATTTAGCGAACCATAAATTGGCAGACCCAAAACTGAAGTCATTGACTTTTAGGCTTAATTCCAAAAATATTCCATTCTGAATTACGACGTTAAGACAGCAATAAATAGGTGCAGCAAAGACACAAAATATATTTTCAAAAGGAATATTCTTAATATATATTTATAACAATCACAAAGCCTTTAAAAATTTCCATTTGTAAAGAAGTTTTTAAATTGTTGCATTTTTATTTACAACTTTTAAATCGCTAATTTTTGAATATTATTAAACTGCACAGGAAAATAAATATTTTCAAATAACTGCATTGTGATCGATAACTCAGGAGACAACTATATTTAAATCGCCTGAGAGTTGCATTAAGACAAGCAACATGTATTATTTATGAGGTTTACAACCAGATTTCGATTTGTCACAAAATCAGTGAAAAACTTAACCATTAACCGAGCTTTAAAAAAACTTCATAATACTAGCTATGTATCATTTTTGATACACACTATAGTACGTGGAAATAACTGATTTATTAATACGTTTTGTTCAGAAGTTTGAATATACAGATGCGGTTAAAAAAATAGCACCAAGCTAAACAAAAATATTCTTCGTTATATATTTTTAGTTAGGTTGAATCCGATTTCATTGAAAATGTGTCATAAGAAATACAAAATACTGTGTAACAATATGAAATAAAAAAGGATGCATTTGGCTTTTTCTTTTATTATAAGTTTTAAACATTTTAAAAAAAAGGAAATTAAAAAACACTCAGTCAAAAAAATAGCTCTACTGGACAATTTGTATGAAAATTAAATATCACTGTGAGACAAATGGTAGGGGTCAGTGATCGGGAAGGGTTCAAACTACCGGGGAAAGTTATATCGGTAAAAAAGAAGTTATACGTGTCCCGGCGTTTCGCTGGGTCAACCCTAGATATATCGATTTGACCTTTGGTGGTCTTTTTTTTGACATAACTCGAGAACCACTAGTCCGATTTTGCTCAAACAATTTTAAAAAAATTAAAAATTACAATTCCTTTAATCTGTTCATATAACGTTTTTCTATATACTCAACAGTTTTGCCGGTAAAAATAAATGTATGAAGAAAAAAATATTTTTTGCCTAAAATATTAAAAAAAAGTAATAAACAAAAGGTTATTGATTTTTATGGTAGCGGTAACAAACATTTATTTTTACCGGCAAAACTGTTGAGTATATAGAAAAACGTTATATGAACAGATTATAGGAATTGTAATTTTTAATTTTTTTAAAATTGTTTGAGCAAAATCGGACTAGTGGTTCTCGAGTTATGTCAAAAAAAAGATATATCTCGATTCCTAGGGGTGACCCAGCGAAACGCCGGGACACGTATAACTTGTTTTTGACCGATATAACATTTCCCGTTGGTTTCATCCCATCCCGATTTTGACTGTCGCATAGTGTATTTAATCAATGAATAAATTGCTAATTGTGAATTCATTATTTATATGTCATCTAAAAATAATAAAGTTAATATTCTGTTGCATGCCTATTATTGGCAATAACCTCTTCTCAACGTTTTGGCATCGAATTCGCTATATTTTGGCATCTTTTCTTCGAAATTGAGTTCCAGAATTGCTGAACAGCTGTCCAAAGTGCTCCATTACTGGTTACGTGTATTTAAGACTCTCCCTTCCTTATATCTGCCCATGAGTTTTCGATTGAATTGAAATCTGAGGACTGAGCGTCCCAATTCAATAGGTAACTTTGTTATCTTAAAACCAATTTTTTACAACTTTACTAGTGTGCCTCGAGTAATTGTCTTGCTGGAAGACCCACGCCAGCGGGATTTCCTCAGAAGTACACGGTGTGATTACTTTCGGAGGGATATTAACGTAAATGGGCTTATTCATGATACCATAGTACGAAAATCATCGCCATACCATAATGCTAGAACCGCCATGTTTAATAGTTTTTGTAGGCGATTTTTGGATTAATTTCTGCATTATGGGGTCTTCTGCCTTGCCTCCAAATAAAACAATTTTGGACTCGTTCGTCCTAAGAATATTTCTCCACTTTTTAGCTGGATATTCCAAATGTGCTTTAGCGAACTACAAACGATTTGCAACATGCTTACGTGAGAGCAGTAGAACTTTTCGGAGACTACATGCATTTAATTTGTTATCTCGCATTCTCTAAAGATTAATTTCAACACTTACTGTTACATTTAGTTCCTTCTTAAGCTCTGCAGCTAGCATAAATGATGTCCTTTGCATAGAACATGTTATATTGCTTGGAATGAAATCTTTCATTCCTTCGAAGCAAATTTCGGTTAAACCAAAAGATAAATGTTGGTTTAACCAGACTTGCAGAAACGCAGTCAGATCCAGCGAGTTAGCGTTCAAAAATTGGCGTGATAATAAGAACGACAATACTGATTTGCTTCGCAAACGGGCGAGATATGAATGTTCCAAAGTACTTAGTCGTGAAAAGTTTCTTTACGAAAAGCGTCTTCGTACTAAAGTTCTTTCTGCTCCTCGGGGTAGCAAGAGCTTTTGGTCATTCGTTAAAAGAGTAAAGGATAATTCCAGTTCAGCTATCCCAACTCTTATAAAGGATGATCAAATATTCACTGAACCGGTTGATAAGGCAAACCTTTTAGCTGAGATGTTTGCAGGTAATTCATTCCTGCCGGAAAGCGATCAACCACTGCCAGAACTTGAAAGAGTATCCAGTACTATGCCTAAGATATTCTTCCGAGCTCGTGCAGTTAAAAGGGTTCTTGTTGACCTCAACATAAATAAGTCATCGGGGCCGGATGGCATACCCGCACTGGTGCTGAAACAGTGCTCTTCGACGCTAGCTCGTCCATTGGCTAACCTTTTTAGCGTTTCTTACCATACGGGAATTTTCCCCTCTTGCTGGAAGGTTGCCAATGTCCAGCCAATCCCTAAAAACGGTGCGGCTAATAACCCTGAAAATTACCGCCCAATCGCAATATGCTCTGCGCTCTCAAAGGTGATGGAGAGTATGCTTAACTACCATCTCGTGAATTATCTAGAGTCCAACTCACTTCTTAATGACCAACAATATGGCTTCAGTAGGAATCGTTCTACGGGAGACCTGTTAGCGTTCCTCTCGGAACGTTGGAGTCGGTCCATCCACCGTTTTGGTGAGAGCAAAGTGGTTGCTCTGGATATTTCAAAGGCCTTTGATCGTGTATGGCACGGGGCGCTTGTATCTAAGCTTATTGCCCTTGGTGTGGGTAATGACTTCGCTCATTTTATTTCGAGCTCTCTCAGAGATCGCACTATTCGTGTTGTTATAGATCATCCGACGAGTTTCAGCTTAATTCAGGGGTACCGCAGGGTTCTGTTCTTTCTCCTTCCCTATTTCTTATCTTTCTTAATGGTCTTCTTGGTCAAACTTTCAACCCTATCTACTCTTTCGCAGATGACAGCAACATTTGTCATTCATTTTCCTTCAATCGTAGACCAAGCCCTGAGGAGATTGGGGGCAAAAGGCAGATTATGAATGACACGCTAAATCGTGACCTCTCTGCAATCTCTGAGTGGGGTCATGCGAACAAGGTGGATTTTAATGCGCGTAAGACCCAATGTTGTATGTTGACCCATAGGGCTGCGGGGTCAACACTGCCATCTGTACATATGGGTGATATCGATATTGAGGAATCGGATACTCTTGATGTTCTGGGCATGAAAATTCAATGTGATGTCCGTTGGAATAAGCATGTTTTCCAAGTGGCGAAAGAAGCATTCAAGTGTCTAGGTTTTTTACGTCGGTGCAAGAAGTACTTCACTCCATCCGATTTACTCACTATTTATACCACCTATATCCGACCGAAGATGGAATACAACTCCCATATATGGGCAGGAGCTTCGAAGTCTATTTTGGAGCTTCTGGACCGTGGGCAAAGGAGGGCGTCGGCGCTTATCAATGACAGTAGAGTATCCAGCTCTATTGACTCATTGGAGCATCGTCGGAATGTGGGTTGTGTAACCCTGTTCTATCGATATTACCATGGGAAGTGCTCTGCTGAGATAAGTGAACTTATCCCCAAAGCCCAGGATTTTATTCGTAATACTCGATTATCAAGTAGAGTCCATCCGTTTGTTGTCGATTGTCCAGCGGATCGCACGACGCATTACAGAGAGAATTCGTTTATCAGTCGCACCAGCCGTATGTGGAATAAACTCCTCGTAGAGGTCTTCCCTGTTACTTACAATGTTGAGAAATTTAAATCAAATATTCACAAAGACTACTCCCTCTTTCCTCCTCCCCATAACCTCTTTTCCTAATACCAACACAATGCACTGCGTTAGTAGGGGGCATCCCCTGAGTGTTGGTCTAACACATAAAAAAAAAAAAAAATTGCCTGAACAAACGCTTAACCGTTAATGGCGACAAAACGCTCTTGCGAGCACATTTCATAGTTTAAAGTAAATTTTGAATTTTGTTGCATTTACATTCATTCTCTTACAAAATCAAACCAAATTTTTATTATTTATGCTCAAAAACCATATTTTTTATAAGAGCGCATTTTTCAGGCATGCAATGCTTTTCATATTAAATTACTTGCAAAATAAATAATAAAATATTTAACGAAATTTATTAATAACAATAATAAATTATTTTACCTTAAAATTTTTTTACTTTTATTTCAATTTCTAAATCAATATTTAGTTTTTTAAGAATTTTTGCATGTTGGTGCTATTTTAATGACAGCCCTGATGCAGAGTCTTTTCTCTAAGATCGGTCATGAGTAAAGAACCGTTGACATTTTGTTTTGGAAAAAAAGTACTATCAGAGAGAATACACTTAGTATAACGATATCGCTTAGTTATGTCTAAATAATAACCGTATAATTTTTGTTTTGTTCGAATGAAGAATAATTTTGTCATTGGTGCTATTTTTTTGACCGGCACTGTATTTAATTATCTATTTATTTATAAAAGCTATATTATACTCTCTTAAGCATTACTATTTTTTTATTTAAGCAATCTGTTCAAGTATTTCTGAAATGTTTTTCTTTACAACATGGATGGAGAAAATCAACAAGTATCATTTTTGATACAAAGCTCGATTAACGGTTAACAATCTAAAAGGTTTTAAAAAATGCAAAACAACAAACTTTATTTTTCGTGCAAATACATCAATATTTTCCGGGGAATAACGGCAATTGGAATTTTCATTTTCCAACAATTTGTACTAAGTGAAATAAAAAAAAATTATTATATCATTCAATCTAATAGGTATTGTATAATATTATTCAATGTCACATGCAGTTGTTTCCTTTCTTGTCTAATATAGTATTCACAAAGAAATCCGATGCTAATATAATATTCCACTTGAAATTATTTCATAATCGTAAGTTACTTATAATATTCGTTGTGGAGATTACATAATTGATATTTCTTTTCTTTAAGTTGATAAATTTGTCATAATTCATATTTATTTTAGTAAATGATGTGTTTTTTTTTATTTTATATGATTTCATAACACGTTTAATTGCGAATATACGCAGCAAATAATATTCTTAATTTAAATCAATTTCTCAACTTAACGCCATAATGATTTTGTGTATGGAAATATACAAAAAAAAAAAAATATAAACAAAATATAAATATCTTTATATTCAAATTAATTTTATTTTAATGCATTGTGTTTTATGATACGATATCAAACAGAAAAGTGTTATTACCAGGGACGTAACAGTTATAACTTTTATTCAAAAAAGTGATTGTTTTACAATTATTTCTTGTTTGATTATTTTTAATTTTCTGTTTATTTGCTCTGTTTGATTTTTATTTTTAATTCAAACAAAAACAATCCAAACACGATTTTTATTTTTTCAAAAATAATAAAAGTTATTTTGTGATTTTTTTTTCTTTTTCAAAAAATAACAATTAAGAATATAAATAAAAAGCCATAGAACCAATGACTTCACCAATTATAATATCCTGATGATGTCAACTAGTGTTAATAAAAGATTGAACAGTGATTTAAAGTGAGTAAATATGTATATTCCAGCAACTTCCGGCATTCAATTTAGGTCAATTTTTAATTTTTATTTTATTATCAAATAAAAAAGTTATTGCTTAATTTTTTCAAAAAAATCATTCTGTAACTTTTATAAAAAGTTTTAAAATAAAAATCAAAAAACAACAGAAATTTATAGAGTGAAATATAAAAATTGAAAAATTAAAATCTTTGCCAAACTTTGTGATTTTTTTGTGCAATATGATTTATAAAATATAGTGCATTATAGAAATATTATAATTAAATAAATTTGGGCGGTGACTTTTTTAGAAATATAACAGTTATTTTGGGTCTCTGGTTATTACTCTTTAGTTTAGCTTTCTAAAATTTTTCATTGAGGTAATTCACAGTTTAGAACTGTGGTAGAACTGTTGACTATTAAAGTGTATCTGCCGAACGCACCCAATCTTAATGAGAAAATGGTTAATTATACCATTCCTGTGACAAGTCCTGCTTTAAGAAGTCACGAAATAGGCACCTGGAGCGCATTGAGTGGTATGTCCTCGTATCACCAGCCACGGGATAGGTACTTTGAGGGCAATTGAGTGGTATGTCATCATTTCACCAGTAACGGGGCTAGTTATTTAAGTATAATTGACAATGCTGAACCCACAGCAATGGCAAATTATACCAATCCTCTGAGTCTTGCTTTAACCCGTTACGGGATATGTACTTGTGTGTGATGATGATATGGGTAAATTATTTTTTCAAATTGATGTTGTCATCGCTGGGAATAGAACCCGTAACCTTATGTGCAACAATCCAAAGCACTAACACACATTTGTCATTACACCCACCAGTAGTTTTATTGGAAATGGTCCCAAATGCCAGAAATCGATTTTTTTTTGGAAAACGTTAACCCAACTTTCGGCACGTTGGACGAAAATGGCCCATTTTGGAAAAAAAGTCTATTACTATTAAAAATTCCCAAAATTTGAAATTTCGAAAAAAAATTAATTTTTATTCCATTTATTCATTTAATATAGTAAAAATGATTCCGATATGAAATTTTAACTTCATCAGATATCATTAACCCACTTTAGCCTGGAATCCAAAATGACCCACGAATTTGATAAAAATGCAAAAACGTGTTTTTTTAAATTATTTTTAAAGATTTTTTCAAACGCCTAATTTGGAGATGTCTATTGCTATTTCCAACACACAATAGTTGATATTAAAGAAAAAAAAAATAATAAATTGGAAATATGATAATTCGAATTTGTGCTTGGAGCGACTGCTTTCCAGGACCTTTTACAAAAATTGCTCATTTGACAAAAATTTTAATGTTGTCATCAAAGTTTACATAGTTTTCGGAAAAGTATTACTTAGATTTGTTAAGACTATAATTATCTTTACATTTGTTTAAAAGCCCGTTAATCCTTAGTGGCCTGGATTTGTGGCCTCTTATGACTACGAGATTGTAAAGCCTTTAAATTTGACAAAAAAAAAAATCTCAACTGGATAAAAATATTTATTTTATGTAACATGGGATTAATTTTTATACTTTTGGCCAAAAACGACCCTATAGGAAATTTACAGAATAACATCTTTCATAAATTTCGGAAAATTATCACTTTTTTCCATTTGATAAAAATTATTATGTTGTGTAACTTGATCCATATAGGGTTAATGTTTTCACTTTTCGGCAAAAAAAAAACCCACTTGGAAATTTTCAGAATAACGTCTTTCCAAATAGAAAACAATAAATGCATAATAAACAAAAGATTTTAATTAGAATCTAATACGATTGCACCACTAAAATTTGCTATTAAAATACGGACACTTTTGACTCCACCTTTTTAACCCTTAAAAGTAAGATTGGGGCTATAGAGAATTGCGCTTGTTCGTTAGTTTTGTACCTTCTATCGCATATCCCAATTTAAGAAAAATCTGATAAATGTTATTCTGTAAATTTCCTAGGGGGTCTTTTTTTGTGAAAAGTGAGAACATTAACCCTATATGGATCAAGTTACTCAAAATAATAATTTTATCAAGTAGAAAAACTTTTTTTTTATTCATTCAAAGTGATATTTTTCCGAAAATTATGAAAGGTGTTATTCTGTAAATTTCCTAGTGGGGAGTTTTTGGCCAAAAGTATAAAAATTAACCCCATCTGGATCAGGTTACATCAAATAATTATTTTTATCCAGTTGAGATTTTTTTTTATCAATTTAATGGCTTTAAAATCTCGTATTCACAATTAATATTAAGTTTTATGGGTCTTTTCTGACCCCAGGCCACTAAGGGTTAAAGAGGTTTTAAACAAATGTAAAGATAATTATAATCTAACCAAATTTAAGTGATGTTTTTCCGAAAACTGGAAAATTTTATGAAAACATTCAAATTTTGTTTAATTTTTGACAATATGAGCAATTTTTGTAAAATGTCCTGGAAAGCAGTCGCTCCAAACACAACCTCGAATTATCATTTTTACAATTTATTTTTTTTCTTTAATATCAACTATTATGTGGTACAAATAGTATCATCTCCAAATTAGGCATTTTAAAGAATCTTTAAAATTAATTTAAAAAAACACCTTTTTGCATTTTTATCAAATTCGTGGCCATTTTGGAATCCAGGCTAAAGTGCTAAAGTAAAATGATATCCGATGAAGTCAAAATTCCAGTCTGAATCATTTTGACTATATTAAATGAATAAATGGAATAAAAAATAATTTTTTTTCGAAATTTTGAATTTTGGGAATTTTTAATAATAATACACTTTTTTTCCAAAATGGGCCATTTTCGTCCAACTTTCGACATGGGTTAACGTTTTCCAAAAAAAATAATTGATTTCTTCCGTTTGGGACCATTTCCAATAAAACTGGAGGTATAATGACGAAGCTATTTTTAAGGGACACCCTAATATACATACATACTTGATAGGGAATATCATACGTATGTAATTCAAAGGCAAAAAAACAAAACAACTTATTTTAATGTAAAATTAAAAATAAATTAATAAAATTATAAACAAATTTATGTGTCTTTGTTCAGAGACACATTTTTAGACACAGGCAAGACACAGTACAGGGAAATCCCTTCATATAGTACAGGACAAATTCTAAAGATGCATACTGGTAACTTAAATAAAAAAATTAGTAAATTCATTCTTTCATACACTTATAGAAATGAATCTGTAAAAATAAAAATAAATAACTAAAATTCTGTATATTTCACAGTTTTATTTTTGTTATTCATACCTTACTACTATATAGCAAAAATAATCTGCTAATTTAGCAGTTTTGTTTTTTGCAGCATCATTTTGAACTAATCTTTAGTAGTTTTAACTATTATTTAGTGAATTTTTTCTATTAGTGTATTTAAACATTTGTTTTTATTTTTGTACGTTATGTAAAGATTCTACTGCAGTATTTTTTATTTTTCAATTGTTTTTTTTTTAAGTTGGCAATTGTTGTATTATGTTCTATATACCAAAAATAACCTTGATGTAATTCATATGTGGGACTAATTAATTGATTGTTGATGTTGTAAAGATGCGCTGTAATTATAGTTCATAGCTCACGTCGTTTACTTTCATTATTGATATAGTTTTTCCTTCTAGTTCACTGATTTTTTCACAAATTTGTTTTAATTGTTCATAAGTAATTCTGCATCTACACTGAGCAAAAACTACCTAGTTTTTGGCTCTTCGTAGTTTTTAATTATCAAAACGCATATATAAAAAATAAGCAAAAATTAGTTTTCTACGAAAACTAGGTAGTTTTTGCTCAGTCTAAATTTAGTATAAGATTAATGCTGGTAAATGGTTTGTTTAACAATTCTGAATATACTGAAAGAAAATCAGAAAAGATCATATGAAATTGAATTAATTTGTAAACAAATTGAACTTTAATGGCCAACACTAGTGGAATGAAATTATTTCCATCGCCATTCTTTAATTGATGATAAGGATTTTATGGGCCTGAATGATATTTGAATGGTAGAGAAAAATTCCCAAGTATGTCGAAAGTAAAATATGTAATAGATATATTTAGATTTATTATGCGTTGAAGAAATCATATAAGGTTTTATATCATGTTATTGTCAAAAAAATATAACAATAGAAAAATGCAAAAAAATATAAAAAATTAAGAAATACACTCACAGTATTTTTACCTTTAATTACACTGTGAGACAAATGGTAGGGGTCAGTGATCGGGAAGGGTTCAAACTACCGGGGAAAGTTATATCGGTAAAAAATAAGTTATACGTGTCCCGGCGTTTCGCTGGGTCAACCCTAGGAATCGAGATATATCGATTTGACCTTTGGTGGTCTTTTTTTTTGACATAACTCGAGAACCACTAGTCCGATTTTGCTCAAACAATTTAAAAAAAATAAAAAATTACAATTCCTTTAATCTGTTCATATAACGTTTTTCTATATACTCAACAGTTTTGCCGGTAAAAATAAATGTATGAAGAAAAAAATATTTTTTGCCTAAAATATTAAAAAAAAGTAATAAACAAAAGGTTATTGATTTTTATGGTAGCGGTAACAAACATTTATTTTTACCGGCAAAACTTTTGAGTATATAGAAAAACGTTATATGAACAGATTAAAGGAATTGTAATTTTTATTTTTTTTTTTAATTGTTTGAGCAAAATCGGACTAGTGGTTCTCGAGTTATGTCAAAAAAAAGATATATTTTGATTCCTAGGGGTGACCCAGCGAAACGCCGGGACAAGTATAACTTGTTTTTGACCGATATAACATTTCCCGTTGGTTTCATCCCATCCCGATTTTGACTGTCGCATAGTGTTATTCTTGAATATGCAATCAAAACAATTGAAAATCAGTTAAAAAGAGAACTACTTACTTTTCGTTTAAAACAATTGCATTTTGTCGTTTATTTTTAATTGCTAATTAATTAACTAACTAAATCGGTACACTTATGGAACTTTTGCAGTCAAAATATGTTAGTTATTCAAGTAGTATTTCAGTGAAGTTATTTTAAATAAAAATAACATTCATTTGTAGAAAAAATGTAAATTTTAACTACATTCGTAAGTTATTAAAAAAAACAAACAAAAAATAAACCAAATAAAATGTAAGTAAATTTTTTTAATTGTTTTGACTAATTTGTTGTTCATTTTATTAACAGTCAAAAACCAAAGTAAATGTAAGTGGAATTTAATGAAATGTTAACAGTCCTGTTTTCAAGTGAAATTTCATTTGTTTTAAATTATGTTTACAGCGGTCTTTATGAAAACAATAATTTATTGTAATAATAGCTAGGATTTTCATCTAAATACATGTTTGTTGTCGTTATTTTAATGCATATTTTGAATATTTCCACAATTTTTGAATATTTTACCAAAACTGCATTTAAATAAATTTGTATGTATTTTTTAATTACCTAGTGTCTACAAATGAAAAGAAAATTGTTATGACAAATTTCAGTGTTGTTAACTTTATTTTAAAATCGCTAAAAACAAAGAAAAATTAAATTTTTTATGTTTAAGACACTGTCATTTCAAGTCTGTCGACCATTTCGAGATAAAAAATACTGCAAGACTTAAGTCAAATTTATAGGATTTCCAAAAGTATACAGTTTGTATAGATGCGATTAGTACTTGCTAAATTTTACTATATAATTTGATAAAAGGTCGATATAGCTAATTTTTTATTGAAAAAAAACAGACATGACGCTAAAATTCTGCACAATATTCTAGATTACTTAAGTATTCGCCTTTCGGAACGAATTTAGCCACTATTTTGATCTATAAAAATAAAGGCAACGAGAATAAAATTAGAAAAAACTTAAACTTTACCACAGTATGTCGGTGAAAAAAATCTTTCGAACGGTTTGCAAATAAATTTTATTAATTTTTAAAAAATATTTAGTTCAAACACTGATTTTAACTAAGCTAATTCTGAAAATTTCCAAGTGGGCATTTTTTTACCGAAAAGTGAGAACACTAATGCTATATGGATCAAGTTACTCAAAATAATAATTTTTATCACATGGAAAAATTTTTTTTTATTCATTCAAAGTGATATTTTTCCGAAAATTATGAAAGGTGTTATTCTGTAAATTTCCTAGTGGGGCGTTTTTGGCCAAAAGTATAAAAATTAACCCGATATGGATCACGTTACATAAAATAATTATTTTTATCCAGTTGAGATTTTTTTTTTATCAATTTAATGGCTTTACAATCTCGTAGTAATAATTAATATTAAGTTTCATGGGACTTTTCTGATCCCAGGCTTAAAGATTTTTTAAACAAATGTAAAGACATATATAGTCTAACCAAATTTAAGTGATCTTTTTCTGAAAACTGTGTAAAATTTGATGAAAACTTTCAAATTTTGTTTTATTTTTGACTAAATGAGCAATTTTTGTAAAATGTTCTGGAAAGCAGTCGCTCCAAACACAAACTCGAATTATCATTTTTCCAATTTATTTTTTTTTTTCTTTAATATCAACTATATGTGGTACAAATAGCAATCGACATCTCCAAATTAGGCATTTTAAAAAATCTTTAAAATTTATTAAAAAACGAGTAAAAAGGTTAAAGTCGGGCATGCCGACTATACAATACCCTACACCAGTTTGGTGTATTGTTTGGATCCGAAATTCGAATGGGTTAAAATGGGGCTTATGTCAAAATTTTCTATAATGTGAGTCAGCGCACCAAATTTCATTAAAATATCTTAATATTTGCGACCTGCAGTTTGTAACCAAGCCAATTTTGGGGGGACCCTTATATGGGCACTAGTTCTAAACATGGACCGATGTTCACCAAAATCAATAGGCTTCGTCCTTGGGCCAACATAGGTCTATGTACCAAATTTCATCAAAATATCATAATATTTGCGACCTGCAGCGTATAAACAGTATAATTTTGGTAGGACCCTTATATGGGCACTAGGTCTAAACATAGACCGATGTTCACCAAAATCAATAGGCTGCCTTATTGGGCCAATATAGGTTTGTGTATCAAATTTCATCAAAATATCTTAATATTTGCGACCTGCAGCGTATAAACATTATAATTTTGGTAGGACCCTTATATGGGCACTAGGTCTAAACATGGACCGATGTTTACCAAAATCAATAGGCTGCGTTATTGGCCCAATGTAGGTCTGTGTACCAAATTTCGTCAAAATATCTTAATATTTACGACCTGCAGCGTATAAACAGTATAATTTTGGTAGGACCCTTATATGGGCACTAGGTCTAAACATGGACCGATGTTCACCAAAATCAATAGGCTGCATTATTGGGCCAATATAGGTCTGTGTACCAAATTTCATCAAAATATCTTAATATTTACGACCTGCAGCATATAAACAGTATAATTTCGGTAGGACCCTTATATGGGCACTAGGTCTAAACATGGACCGATGTTCAAAAAAATCAAACTTGTTCGTCCTTGGGCCAACATAGGTCTGCGTACCAAATTTCATCAAAATATCTTAATAGGTGCGACCTGTAGAGTGCGCACAAGATTGCATGGACAGACAGACAGACAGACGGACGGACGGACGGACGGACGGACAGACGGACATCGTTAAATCGAAATAAAAAAAAATTCTGAACCGATCGGTATACTATAAGGTGGGTCTACGACCAATATTTTTTGGTGTTACAAACATCAGCACAAACTTATAATACCCTGACCACATAGTGGTGTAGGGTATAAAAAACACGTTTTTGCATTTTTATCAAATTCGTGGGTCATTTTGGATTCTAGGCTAAAGTAGGTTAATGATATCCGATGAAGTCAAAATTCCATGTCTGAATCATTTTGACTATATTTAGTGAAAAAATGGAATAAAAAATAATTGTTTTTCGAAATTTCGAATTTTGGGAATTTTTAATAGTAATACACTTTTTTCCAAAATGGGCCATTTTCGTCGAACTTTCGGCACAGGTTAACGTTTTCCAAAAAAAATCGATTTCTTCCATTTGGGACCATTTCCAATAAAACTGGGGGGTGTAATGACAAATCTATTTTTAAGGGAATATCTAATGATCATATATGAGCTTATATTGATCATATATGCGCATTAGGGCGGGTCGATTTAATAATCGCCCATGGCTCAGTGAAAATCGTATTCTAGGGATCAAAATAAGAAACTTTGCCGAAGGAACCATACCTCTAAAACGAATTCTACTACCCCCAACTGTTGACTTTTGTCCCGTAGGGTCAAGTTTTGAAAAATCCCACTTTGACCCATTTAGAGTGCCCCAATCGAGTCCAAATGTATGACCGACCCCCACTAACTTTGGAGGGCCGATCCACCCATGCCAGTGGCACACCCCCTGGAACTCCCCTGGGGGGTTCCCCATACAAACATTTTAAAAAATCACCATTTTTGGCACTTTATTTTATTATTTTTTATTTATTTTATTTATTTTTATTATTTTATTTATTTTTTCTCTTTAGAAATTTATTTAGTCAGAACATATGTAAATGAAAAAATTAATTTAACTTAGTAATAGAAAAGAAAATAAAAAAAATTACTGTTTGAAGTCTTTTTTGCTTTCAAGTCTGGGCATTTTTTCTTTTCTATTACTAAGTTAAATTAATTTTTTCATTTACATATGTTCTGACTAAATAAATTTCTAAGGAGAAAAAATAAATAAAATAATAAAAATAAATAAAATAAATAAAAAATAATAAAATAAAGTGCCAAAAATGGTGATTTTTTAAAATGTTTGTATGGGGAACCCCCCAGGGGAGTTCCAGGGGGTGTACCACTGGCATGGGTGGATCGGCCCTCCAAAGTTAGTGGGGGTCGGTCATACATTTGGACTCGATTGGGGCACTCTAAATGGGTCAAAGTGGGATTTTTCAAAACTTGACCCTACGGGACAAAAGTCAACAGTTAGGGGTAGTAGAATTCGTTTTAGAGGTATGGTTCCTTCGGCAAAGTTTCTTATTTTGATCCCTAGAATACGATTTTCCCTGAGCCATGGGCGATTTTTTTGCCTCCCCACAAATCGACCCAGCCTAATGCGCATATATGGGTAAATTTTTTTCGTCAACAGGCGTATAGCAAAAACGTAGTCTACGAAGAATTCTAAGAAAATTTCCCCAAGAAACTAAGGATCTAAAATCAAAACCTAGTTTCCGCTGAGACACATCAAAATTCGTATTCAAAAAAAATTTTTAAAACAGCAAGGGTTTATTAAGAAATACTATTTTATGTAAAAAATACCTTATATTTCATTAATGTTGGGCTTATTTCTGCTTCATATTTTCAAGCTAAGTTTTAGAAACCTATATTTAGAAAATTAACTTAAAAACTTAAGTTCGGAATGTCATTTAACAATCGGTAAAAAACAATTGTTTTATTAAAATTAATATTTTATTTCGTACTTCAAACAACAGAACCTTAGTCTTTTTTACAATCCATTCGAGCTGTTCGGGTACGACTTTCTGAAGTCACTGCCATAGCATCGTCTCGATTTTTTGCAATTACGCATCGTGAGACATGCGTTATCAACAGCACACATCGCTCGGTTCCCTCTACTACTACTACTTCATCAGATTTTATGTACTCCAACAGGTGCTCGTGTGGGATGCTTGCAAGAAACGGAGGCTCTGATAATATATTGCCATGATCTAAGTTGACTAAATCCATATAATCTGTGCAATTAGAATTAATGGGATGCTTTTTATAAGTCATGAGTATAGTTGAGTCATACAATTGTTCACGACAATACAAAATTTTGTTAATGGCTCTTTGACGAACAGGTTTCCTCTCGTCGAAACGCATTGTTAACAATGTATTTTCTGGATGGGCGAAAAATGCATTGTTTTGTATCGTTTTGTTTACAATTTCTTGAAGATTTTGTGGTAAAACTTGCGTTGAGTTTATAAATTTATATAAAAGTGCACTCCATGTACTGCTGATTTATAAAATTTCGGTACATAAACTTTCATAATAAAATTGCCAATATTTTTAAATTTGTTGAAGGCAAACTAGTTGCAACATATAGGGCTGCTGTCTTTTGTTAACCAACAGTTGTTTAGTCAACTTTTATGTGACCTAAAAACTTGCTTCCCGACTCTTTAACAATCACTATATGAGACTCCTTTTCCGCTCTCGGATGGTATTTTTCACTAATTTCTTTCCGTGTCAGTGCGTTATTTTTTCTGCCATCAAAAGAAAAGGCTACACTCAAATCATTCCTTAGTTGATTATAATGAATATTTCAACTATCTTATAGGTGAAATACCCCTAACTAATATATAGTTGAATTGATTTAGTTGATGATAACTACGTTTTTCTATATAAAAAAATTAATTGAAATCAACTACTTGACATTAACAAATGGTTAATCGGCACTATAGATATCGTATTTTGTTTCGAATGAAATTAAAAACATTTGAAAAAATTATTGACAATTTTTTTTATTAAAAATTACACATCAAAACAACAATGAATTACCAACCACAGACACAAACATACTTGCAATTCTTTACAGCCTTTCTTCTCTTTGCATTCGAAGTTTTGAATAAGGACGTTTTCTGGATTTTAAATTTGGAAACCCAAAGATGTGTCTGCAAGAAATTAAAATGCGTTTAATATAAATTTTAAATGGTTTACGACACCAATAAATTAAATCTTACCAAATTAATTATACTTCAATATTTTCTTCTTTGATTTTTATTGAAAATATATTAGACAACTTTGAATTAATTGAAATATCTATTAACAGGGTACCTAAAATATTATTAATTTTAGCAAAAACAATAGTTATTTCTGATTATCATAGTTATTAATATATTTCTTAAATTCAACTATAGATTTTGTTAACTATCTAACTAAGGAATTTTATCGGTGTAGTAAATACCGATAACCTTAAATAACATTATCAACTATAACCTTATGAATCGGTTGCCAACCCTGTTTTAAACACTCTGTTCCATTTTCAACGCAATAAATGGCCTTTTTACTGGATAAAGATAATTCAGTGGTTTAAAAACCATAAAATGGCTTTGTATTTTGATTGCAATACTGAATAAAAAAATTTGTTTGACCATTTTTGATGGGGCTTTACTCAAAAATTGTCTAAAAATATAAAAAAGACTAAGTTGAGAAAAAACCAAACTTTATTTCTGAGCTAAAAATCAGTTTGTCAATTGTATGTAGTTTATGAAAATCTGGCCGATCGGAACATGCATTTTTCAAATCTACAATATTGAAAATATGGTAAAACGTAAATTTTCACCCCAAACATAAGTAATGGTTATAATCACCATATTTTCTCAAAAAAGAAAATTTTTTTAATCTGTTAAAAAAAAATAAATAGTCCGATTGGATCGGTTGTAGTGAAACCAATTAAAGAATTGGTGTGGATGACAACCGATTGCAAAAAAAAATTCCAAAGTTCTTATTAACTTCTGTTTAAATTTACCCAACTTTCATTAGGAAACTCTTCTCCTACTATAAGTATGGTGGATTTAATTGGAGTATGTAAATGAAGTAATCAGAGTCAGAAGGTTTTTGCCAAGAATTTGATGTGCTTTTTTATAGGAAAACCTCTTCAGAATCAGAGGGCTTATACAGAAAAATTAATCAGAATCTAAGGCGTTTTTGGTAAAGTTGTTTTTTCAGGAAAAGGCACTTCATGAAACAAAAGTCTCGGAATCTAATCCACGAGTCTATTGTCACTTAGTTTTTGTTTTATTTTAGAAAAAAAAATTTTAAATTTGTTAACATTTTCGAATTATTTTTTTACTTAATTTTTCATGATTTCTTAAAATATCAAACACAATAAAGTTATTGTATTACATACATATGTACTGCATATGTGACGCGCAAAATAGAAAGGGACCTAAGGATAGAAAGGGACCTAAGGTCAGGAGAGCATGGGATCGGTCTCAATCGATGCTCAGATGTTGTCCACAAAAAAAAAAAAAAAATTGATTTTTTTACCCTTAGGTCCCTTTCTCTGTCACATCCCTACGGGAAATGAAGGGTCGATTGATCCAAAGTGACAATCTGTGACAGGTGCATAGGGGACAGGTTACAAAACCGATGTAAACCCAAATTTCGGTGTATCAAAAAGTGGTAATTGCAGCAAAATATTCAACATCGTGACTATTGAAATGGAGGCCAAACATTAACTAGTTCATTTTGGATATATCCTATAACTGGAGAAAAAGTATCATAACATCAAATTGACAAAAGTAACTAGTACCTTTGCAGTTGAAGTAGTGATATAACACAGAACAGGTGCAGTATAATTAGATACGTATGAAAAAATGGCGATCGGTACCGTAATACCCTATCCCGTGACCGTTACAAAGTTTACATAATACTTAACTTTGTGGCCACAGAAATGATGACATAATAATAAACTACGAGTAGTTCAAAAATATTGTTCGGATACGATTATGCATAATAGATTGTCAATGACAAGCAAAACAATTTATTCACAAACACTGGGGATGTTATATCCAAAAAGTCAGAATTTTTTATTGGATATTTTGATTACCGGTTCTTTTCTCTAATCGTTGGTGAAAATGTTTTGTAATACCGATATTACCATTATGAAATAGAGGAAAGTATTCCAAAAAAAATCACTAGGGGAGCTTAAATCACTAAGGGGTCGAAATGACCCATTGGACTAAAATAGGTACATCACATCTGTATTTTAATTAAAGAGAAGATTAAATTTATGTTAATAACTGAAAACTAGCTCAAAAAGCCCAAAATGACCCGAAAACCAGTTTAGTGTTGAATTCAGGAATGGACTTTGTAAATTGCGCACATATTTTTTTATATGCAAACTTAACAGGGTTTTACTTAAAATATGTGCCCAGATTCTATAATACGATAGACGATTATCGTACACTTTTCGAAGTTTAATAACTATTATATTACATAAAATTTTTAATTGACTTATTGGCATAGACAAGCAACTTGATGGAACCTCACAAGAACAAGTAAGTCGCTTCTGTGTGGGATAACCATGCCCTCAAATCGGTCGTGCAGAATGTCCAGGTCGCTTCAGCTATGTGGCACGTAGCGCCGCCTGTTAGAGCCACATGTCGTTCACATCCATTTCATCCAATTTTGGCCAAAGAAATCATCATAATGTGATAATTACCTGTGAAAAGGAAATAACGATAGAAATTTTCTTCCGATTACAAAACATTCATTGTCTAGGTTATGATTGACAAGACTTCAATTAGCCAAACTCATCGATGTGTCGACCATGGTTTGTCTCGTTAAGAGATGATGCTACGGGTCGTAGCCTGTGTAGAGGGTTGGTAGTTTGATTCCCGGTCATGGAATACACAAAAGTTTTTCAATTTAACGATAAAAAATATTTTGATCAATTCACACATAAACTTCTTTTTGTAAATGAATTTTAAAAAATTGTAGTTCATATTCGTAACGTATATAAAATTATTCAGAATTTATGCAGAAATCCTGAAAAGAAACTTGAAATTTTTAGGGACCTATAAACGTCATTCCATTTTGCCGAAATTTGGTCCGTACGTATATACGACTTGTTGCGTGCACACAAGGGTACATGGACAGTAGAGCCTACCACCTTACAGGCAAAAAAAAAAGTGCGCCATTTTACATTTTTCGTTATATCTTTGGCATTTACAGTCGGATCTTAAAGTATGATACATCGATGTAGACCAGTATTTTGCTCCAAGGGCATTTTGACCTCAAGTTTCCCGTTATAGTAGTTACCCACCAGATCTCAGTTGCTACCACCCTAATGTTAGAAATTTAAAGCTCGCAAAACACCATTCAACTTTTGCTAAGGAAGTTTTTCGCTAAACCCAGTAGACATTTTTTTTATATATTGGTTGCCGAACGTAGGGGTCGCCTTTTTAAATTTTTTTTAATTGGATTTTTACTATGTAGCAAAACACTGGTCTCCTCGAGGCAAAAAAATCGATATATCACACTTTAAAATCCGATTTTAAATGCCAAAGCTATAACAAAAACTTAAAAAAGGCGACCACTACGTTCAGCAAAAAAAAAATAAATTTTTTTTGAAATCGCCTTCCAAAAATACTTCATATTGGAGGGTGTACGGCAAACTTTTTTTTTGAGGTACGGTCTAATGGACAGATAGATAGACCGACGGACGGACATCGCCAAATCGACTCAACGCGATTCTGAGTAAATCGGTGCACTAATAGGTTGGTCTAGGTCCAATATTTTTTGGTGTTACAAACAGCAGTATAAACTTATTTTACCCTGTCGAAGTAGTGGTGTATGGTGTAGCTAGTATTTCTTAACTTACGTTAAAATTTATATGTATACTTTCATATATGTATTTGTTATAATATTGTTCTACCTCAAGTCCAAATTCGAATATGACATTTTGAAGCAACAAATAAAATCTAATATTACTTATTCGAATTTGGACTTGATGTAGAACGATATTCTAAGTAAATGTATGAAAATCTATTTAGAAAGTCCGAAAAAACTATTTTTGAATTTTTAATGCAAAAATTAAAATAATTTATATGTATAGCTTATATTGAATTGTAATCATGAGTTAATAGGGGTTTTCATATAAATGCGTATTATACTCGTAAACAGTGTAAAGTTGGTATGTTTATGAGTTTAATATCAATCTCCATACATGAAAAATATGTTTATATTTATACAAGATTTACATGGAATTTACGAGTTTATATGAAAACCCCTAATATTTATGTTTTTGGAATTTGGAATAAACTGTTTTTTTTTTTATAATTTTTGTGAGTTTGTGATGTTTTAAAAACAGATTCGGTGACTTGTCGTTTTACGTAAGTTCAGTGACTGGATCCTTCTGGGTTCTTCCAGCACCCATACTTATTATGACACATGGTGAATAATAAGTGACATGTTACACGTCAATTAGTTTCAGTTAGTCCTGTGACTTGTTAACTTAGAGCAGTATAGTGGTATGTCACGAAACTATTATTTTGTACTAGTTCAGCAACAACACGCATATTGACTAATGTGTGACCAGTTTTTTAACAAATATTTTTCTTTAGTTCTGTGATATGTGCGCTTAAACCAGTCACCTGATATTTTATTTCTCACTAGTTTCGGTACATATCACATAATGTCTAACATGAGACTACTTCCGTATTAGATAATTTTAACTTGTTCTATTGCATACTCTCTTAAACCAGTAGTGTGATATGTTATAAACGACAAGCTTTGCGACAAGTTACAAGTAGCTCAAAAGGAGGAAATTGCCACCTCCTATGACAAGCCCATGTTAAAGTTGCCGGTTACTTTCATATAAAAAAACCGAATCGAGGACCGGTGACTCCCACAAAGTTCCAGTCACGTGACCAGCTCTGTGACTGATCCATTTCCCGTAGGGATATTGTAGTTTTATGTACATATTCGTCATTTGTTAATAATTATTTGTGTAGCAACAGTTATACAACAATAAGAAAAACTGTTAATTTACATGACACTAAATTGCTGTTGTTGTTTTCTTGGTAGTTTTATTTTGTTATTTTGTTAGTAATATTTATAAAAATACAGCAACACGTAAGCAAATGAGTGGTTGAAAAGTGAGCGATTGTTTTTTATTTATTTTTCACACAATCATTATCAACATCATTATTATCGTTATGATAATCATCATAATTATCACTCTTGCCATATGCCACCACAAACAAAACAAATAGGATTTTCTGAATGAAAACGTAAAATCTTTGGGAAAACATATTTTGAGTATCTCAAAGATACTATTGCTCATACACTTACAAAATGTTTAGAGAGTTGCTCCAAATTGTTTCATAACAGCTTTTTGTTATAAAGAAATTTACTCTTAATGTATTTGAAAATTTTACTCATTTGTACATTTTATTTAGGTTTATTTGTCGTTTGTTAATACTCAATTTGATTTGGTAACAGTATTAAAAAATGAAAAAAAAACCCAACCATGTTATGTACTCGTACTTGTATAGGGAGAGTAGAAAAATTTAACAGTACTTATTTTAATGGGGCAAGTACTTATTTATGGGTACTTTTTCAATAAAATTTGGAGCTAGATTATAGTTTATTTGCAATTTCAATTACTTTTTTAAGAAATCAAACTGGAGCTGATAAAGGAATTCGTGGCCAAACTCATGGAAGTAAACCTGTGAAAATAGCGGATAATGATACTCAAATTAGTTAAAAATCGATCTGCAGGAAAATTGCTGATATCATCAAAAAATGTTTGTTGAATATTAGTAAGATAAAAACAGATGCGAAAATCAGTTAAATTTATAAAATTTAATGTAGCCAACTACCAAACAATCATAATATGATCAAAATATGATCCTAAATGTTCATATAGTTAATACCACTGATCAATTAAAATCTTAATATCATTTATTCTGCGTGCAGACATTCCATGTGCTGACTTCTGAAATATTAATCGGCCAGCATGTTGTTCACCACAGCGAAAACAATTCGCGATATGCTTGCAGTACTAAAAGTAGAATAAACTATTTGAAAATATTCGTAGAATAATCATTTTGAAAACCTTGAAGGCAAAATAATCCACCGTAATTCCGCAACAATCCCACGCCAGTAATAAATCGTTTTTTTACAAGTAGTTTGACAGCCGTTCATAATATTTTAAGTATGTACTGTGGTATATTATCCCCGTGAGAAAACTGGGGTCAGTTGCAATGCGAGCAGCTGTTCAGTGTCCCAGCCAAAACAAGACCAGACTGAAAGAACCTATCCTGTGACTTGTCTCATGACTGTTTAAATACAATTTTAAAATCAAAGAAAATTTATTTTAATTTAAAGATTATCAGCCTTACTGTCAATATTTTTCAAAGGTATATTTTTGTTAAAGTCAACTTTATTTTAAAGCAAAGGTTTTGTTTTAACCGTACTATACAAAATATTTAAAATAGAACTTTTAAAATAATGCCAAACATATACATTAAAAAATTTTGTTAATTTTTATTGAAAATCAAAACAAAATTTGAAAACAATAAAAACGAAGTACACAGAAAAAACAGTAGGCACCAACAATGGGAATTTGTAAAAGCAATCACATTTCTTTTAAATTGAAATTTTATTTCCAACAACTTTTTTGTTTCAAATATTTGTAACTTGTTTGTAAATTGTTATCTTTCATATAAAAATTGTTTAAAAATAAAAATTCAAATTTACAAAATAAAAAAGAAAATTTTTTTTGGATTTACAAATTTCTTTGTTGGTGCCTTTTTAAAAAGTTTTTTTTTTTGTATTTATAAATTTGGTATGAGAAAATGTTTAAAAATTTAATTAGAATTTTGTAAATTCTTTCTGTGTAAGTAAATATAAAATGAAAACAAACAAAAACTTCAAATTTGAAACTGAATTTTAAGGAATATTTTAAATATTTTGTATGGTACGAAAATTAAAATAATAGTCGACTTTTGTGATTTAAAATCGACTATTCCTATTTTATAGTAAAGGTGTATAATTTTATTTTAATCTACCGCTTTTAAAAATTTGTTTTAATACTTTTTTTTTATTGAGAGTATTTACAGTTCATGCTATTTCAAGTAGTAAATTAGCAGTTATTGTAAATTTGACAACTTTTTATGGGTTAAACTTCAAAAAGAATGCTATTTTAGAACGATAATAGATTAGCACTTAACTCTTTCAATACCCTTGTACACTACAGTGCACAAATAGTGCAAAAAAAACTTTAAACTTTCTGTAAATAAGTTTATTAGGATCTTAGACTTCAAATAAGAATCATTATATGTATAAGCAGTTCAACATGGCAATATGGTCGCGATATTTGTTAATGAAGTCAAATTTTTTTAATATATCATAATCTCCGTGAAAAGGGGGTTTTGGTATTTCTCCTAAACTAACGAAGATAGAAATTGACATTTGGCATATAGCTTCGTTTTATGACGAGAAGAAAACCAACTAAAGGATTTTTGGCAACTTGAATGTTTAAGGGGTAAAACGGCGCTCAGAAATTTGAAAAAATCTATTTTCGAACGTCATTTTTCGTGGCTAGGAGGGGAGGGGGCAAAATATGTTACATATTTTTTTCTAATTTAGGACTCTTAACAAGAATCAGAAGTCAAAATAACGATACATCCGTTAATTGTGAATTCCTTCATTGAATTATAATAAAATCTAACTAATTTGATTTTTTCTTTCAATTTTCCATAATGACTACAAAATTGCATAACAAATACTAAATAGTTAGTATTAGTTTTAATCATTACACAAAAGCTAAAAATATAATTAAAATAAAAAGCCGATAAAATAGAACAATTAAATTTTTTCCATGTAAAGATCGCTGCAAATATATTTCAAAATAAATGAAATTTCAGTTGAAAACAGGACCACATTCCATTAAATTTTAAATTCAACTTACATTTTATTTTTATTCAAAACAACTAACGGTGGGTCTCATACTGTAGGTTTAACTTAAACTTAACTATAAACAAAAGAAAATGTCAAAAAAATTTACACAAAACAACAACAAATTTTTGGGTTAACTATTAACTAAAGTTTAAACCTGCAGTATGAGACCCACCGTAAGAAAATTACTTATATACCGTTAGCTGAAATGCAAAACCACGTAACTAACATTTTTACTATTTTACAGGAGAAACAATTTTTTACAATTTTCAAGCAACAAGTATGTAGTTACGTGCTTTCGATTTTCGCTAATAATATGTCTAATTTTTATTATATGACAGTGAAAATTGGAGAAGACGTGGACCTCGTTGATATGCATCATAATCGATCAAAAAACCGATTTTGTATTTTTTGTTAGTTACGTGGTTTTGCATTTCAGCTAACGATACATGTTTTTTTTGGGTTTTTTTTAACAAAATGTTTGAATAAAATGAATGCTACAAATTCTCAGTATTTTATGTTGTTTGTTTTTTAATGACGAATGTAATTAAAATACTACTTAAACAACTAACAAATTCTGACCGCAGAAGTTCCCTGATTGTAATTAATATCAGAAATTTTATTGTAGATTTTTAGTTGATCTGGAGATTGTTACAATGAGTTTTATTATTGTTCGATTTAAGATCAAATATTACAAATTCCAAATAGAATTTACAATTTTATTTTACAACCAATAGAGAAAAAACTTTACTAGAACCAATAGTTGGCAATTAATGCATTTTCAAGTATTTCCAAAATCCACTATCATTCTATTTGGAATTTGTAATATTTGATCTTAAACCGAACAAAAATAACACTCATAACATCATAAATTTTATATTTTGTTCTTCACTTTCTGATTACAGTTAAGTTGAAATATTTACCCGTATTTTTTAATTAATTCCATAATTTATTTCATTCTACTCGTTTTATTCCTATTTTTAATGTAATAAAAAAAAGTCCTAATAATAAAAGCTTTTTCATTTTAATAACTTTTTCGGAAACCTGGTTCTTTGAGATAAGTCTATTACAAGTTCTTTTGCGTCAGTTTTATGACATGTTCCTTTGCGTCTATTTTGTAACAAGTTCTTACACATCAGGTCTGTGTCAGATTATTTTGCTTCATATCTGTAATAGGCTCTTTTGTGTTAGTCCTACGACAGGTTCATTTGCGTCAGTCCTGTGGCGACCCCTACGTTCGGCAAAAAAAAATTTTTATGAAACCTCCTTGCAAAAATACTTCATATTGGAGGGTGTACGGCGCACTTTTTTTTTGCTTGTAAGGTGGTACGCTCTACTGTACATACTAGTCCCACGACATGTAACGCGATCAATTACCCTTTCGATACGTCCTAGGTCAGTTCTGTAAGATGTCGAATTGTGACAATTAACCAGCTTCAAGGACAACATCATCCTAAAATGAAGGGTCCTGAGAACGATCTCCGGACCATTTCGTTAAATAATTGCTCCGAAAAAATCTATAATTATGACCACCATTTCAACACCAAACTACGAATTATATCAATTTCGAGTCTTGTAACTAAGAATTACCTCTGGATTCGTTAGGTCCCACTGTGACATAACGAATCCAGGACCGCAGACCTCTACATATTTATATCAGAATCACTTAAATATTTCGTCCTTCTTTAGACATAAAGAAGTGAGAAAAAGAAGCCTGATAAAAGCCGCATAAATGCCCATATTTTCTTTTAAATAAAAGGGATTATTTAATAGATAGTGTTTGCTAGACGGATGCACACGTTTCATGGCCTAGGGTGTCAAAGAAATTTTAACATTTTAAAAATAATTATGCCGGATTAGATTAGATAAGAAGGCACTACGCAGTGCGACCAATATAGATCTTTTGTACTGCCTACAGTTCCCTAGAGATTCACGCCAATAATCTTATTCAATAAAGCCAATAATCATATTAGGAGAATTTTTCCAAATGTCAGAAGATGATAAGAAACGGTTACCCAGAAACCTGAGTCTCCTGTCACATAGCCTCCGACATTCGCAGAGAAAATGATCCGATGTTTCACTTTCCAGCTCACAAAACCTGCAAATATCATTGTCCGACCGACCATGTTTGTGAAGCTGGTACCTGAGACCACAGTGTCCAGTTAAGTATCATGTCAGGGTCCTTAGGTTACGGCTGTCGAGTGACAATATTCGCACTAATATTCCACCGGACAAGGTAATAAATTTTTTGACCAGTGGAAGTTTCTCAATACCTAGCAAACTCAGTCTCTCTCCATAAACTGAGTTTCTCCCTAACGTACCCCCGGGTATTCCACAAAGTGGTACTCGGCCGATGAAGGGTAGACGGGCTCCTCAATTGGTTAAACAGTTATCCCCTTCGGTGCACTCGTGCCCCTCATGGCCAGGAATCCACCCCAGTATAAGAGAATTACTCCTATCGAGTTGATAGAGAATCCCTATGCACCCCATGACCAGCCCAGATGATACCCCGTAGGCTTCTAGAGCCTCTAGCGCGTGCCCCTCCGCAGGCTTTCCCTCAAACATACACAATTTACGAAAATATCCGCCTGAAATATGGAGGAGTAATTGCCCAATGGCAGAGCACGTTGGAACCCGGGTCTAAAGACCCAGGATCAGCTGGTCCACATGGTAACTTTTCCATTTTAAAAAAATTAAGGAGTTTCTGCGAAATCGATTCATCAATTTTAATTTACCAGCAATAGTTTTAATTAAAAGCCTCACGAGTTTTGCAAAATCAATTTATCACTGCAGTTTTGCGCCATTAGCCAGCCACCCTCCAATTGTCAAAATTATTAATCGTACACTCAAAATAGTTTGTAGTTTAAATTAACTGAAAATGTAATTTAAAATAAATGAAAAATCACTTTTCGTTTAAATCAAAAGAACTTTTCATTTATTTTTAAATGTTAATAAATTAACTACAAAATCCTTAAAAAATAAAAATGATTTTTCATTTATTTTGCTTTTTTAACTTTTTAATCCAGTTTCAAAAACAGTTTATTTTTTTTAACAAAATATTTTAAATGAAAATATTAACTGTAACAGAAAATTCATATTTATGTGTAATTTATTTTTTAAATAAACGACAAAAAAAGTAGAAAATATATCTCTTTTCATTTTAACTGTATAATCATTTAAAAATAAATGTACGGATAACTTTTTAAATAAACCACAGTAATAATATTTTCAGTGTACATATTTTTATATATTTGCACTTCAGCTGACTTCTTTTCGCCATTTTTTGACGTTAGAAAAAAATTAAAGAAAAATAAGAATTTGGTGACATTCGGTTTGTCATGTTTTTTTTACAAATTTAATTAGTTTTCCAATAATTTTTTCCATTATTTTTCCATTTTTTTCGACAATTGTAGCTGTCGTTGTCGACGCAGCTGTGATTAATTCCCAAACTTAAACCAAATAAGGGCCCGTTCGGAAATGCACCACTGCTCCGCATTTGTGATTAGTTTGCGATGCCGATGCAAATCAGCATCAGACATTTTTGTGATGCGTGTTTGATATTAATTTGCGCATCATCTGTTTGATGATGCATTTTCGAGCATCTGACAGTTGCAGTGTATAATTGCCGAAATACTGCGTTAAAATGTATCTTCAAAAGTTTTCTGCACAATCCTTTAGTTAAAATATAATATTTTCTAACATAAGTTACAAAAGACAAAACTTAGGTAACTTAACATGCTAAACAAATTAAAAATTGATAAATCTACGTGTATTTTTTTATTAACTTACACAAAATACTTTTGAAGTTGTATATTACCTAACTACTTCGATAATTATACACTTTTTATTTTTTCCGTGTATGTATCTCTAAAAGATTCTCTAAGGCCGCGGTACATTTTTTATATATTTAAAAAAATGTTCTCACAAAAAAGTACTTTAGTAGCTACAACAACATCCCTGACTTGTTATTGTATCTACAGAGCAAGCTTGCTAGATACTTTTTTTCGTTATCCCCAAACAAATCGTGAAATATCTTCAAAAAATCCCCAATAAGAAAAAATGTTAAAAAGGTACTCGAGTTTTTTTAAATTCCTCAAACTTTTAAGATTTTGAATTAATTTTTTAAAGAATTCGTAAATTTGAATTTTTAAAGTTTGCCTCCACAATAAAAATATAATTCTTTAATTTGACTTTTCAATTTTTAACAAATCGATCCGCAAAATTCATTTTATTGATTGAATTATTCCCTGCTTCATAAAACGAAAAATTTAATCGAATCAAAATTGATTCAATTCAAATTTGAGTAAATCTTTTCCTAACTTTATTGAATTTAAATCATCGATGAAGTGATAATCAATTATTAACTAATTCATAAAATTAATAAATTTTAATGCCAGTTTATTTAAAAAGAAATTATTTTTTCAATATATTTTTCATTGAATTGTTACCGGAAATGTATAAAATGAACTTTTCGTTGAAATTAGGTAAACAAAGCTGGCTAATGTTTTCTGAAAATTAGTCAAAATTAATATAATCTCCAATATTTACGAAATGTAGTAAATATTCCCAAAAAATTCCCGAAAAAATTTTAAACCCCCAAAAATTCCCCAGTCCCCAAATGCAAATTTTTGTCCCCAAGACCAACAAAATATCCCCAAATTTGGGGACAAAATCCCAAGTCTGGCCAGCCTGCTACAGAGGCCTGTTATTTAAACACAAAAAACAAAATATTTGCCTCTTACTCTCGCCTGTTTAATGGTTGGGTCTTTTGTGTTTGTCTAACATTGCTTCACTTCACCTCTCACCTCATGTTTGTTGTATGAGCGCGTAGTGATTTTGTAACTGTTTTTTTTTTTTTCATTAGTTTTTTTCACGCAATCCTATCAGAATTTTTATAACACCAAAACACTTGCATAATTGTTTCATTTCAATTTTGAGTGAACTTATATATATTTTTTTTTGTAAATTACCTTGTTTTTTGCAGTAATTTTTTAACAATATTTATCTTTTTAATAATTTCTTTCAGAAACAGGCCATTTTGTTCAAAACATTTATGTGATTCTAATTAAAACACTTTTGGGCGTAACTTGTTTTGTAATATACTTTTTTACGTAACTACTTTGAATTTTTTTATGTTTTAAATTTTGCGACAATTATTTTATAACAATTCATTAACCATTGATGTCGTACGATTGTAGGAATATTATTGAAGTAACATTTTTTACAATTATTAAATATTTAGCAAAAAACATGAATTTTTTTGCAATTTTTTTCTTTCTTACAAAATACAATATATTTTGTGTTTTTTTTTTTTTTTTCTTTTTTAATTTAGCACAATACACTACGCGTTTGAGATATTGTATCTCCACATTTACAAAATCAACGGCGAGACGTGTTTTTTTTTTAATTTTTCTTCTTATTTTTTTTGTATTTTTGTTCAAAGTTAGACGCGCGAGGACAAAGGCAAAATTTTTTCCTTCAAGTCACCGCCGCTGTTAAAAAGCGAATGAATTGTTTCGTTTGAATTTTAAATTGAGTAAGTACAGTGTGAATGGCGTGGCCTGGCATGTTTATTCATGCCCGCGTTCTCTTTTCTATTTTAAATACTCTTAGTTTCGTATCTGTTTGCCTGTGTTGTGCACATTATGGGCTTGTTTACATTGCACAGTGATTGTTGATTACTGATTATGTCACTACTAACAAAATGAGTTTCGAAAGAGCTGTGTGTACTTAACAGTAAAGAGTGTGCTTATAACACATTTTATTTAGTTTGAGCACAAATGCTGCCAGACTAAATTTACCAGTGTATAAAAATATTACCAATTATGGGGTTATATAAAACATTATCTGGGAATGGTAACGCTGTGCTAGTTCAAAAATACGCTAAGCGGGGAACTCGGTACACTAAGAGAATTATCTGCATGATATTAATGATTTTTTGCTTAAAACCAATGAAATTTCACTAGAACCCTTTCATTGAAACAGTTCATTGAATTAATGAAATTTTTCATAAAATGTTGTACAAAACTTCATTTTGTCGGCTTGTCTGCAGGTAGTGCTATTAAATATTTTATTTTGTCTATAATTTAAATAATATTTTGTTATATTTTCATGTATATTCACGTTCTCTGCGTATGTCTGAGGCTGTGTGACAGAAGACTCAGGTTTCTGGCTAACCGTTTCTTATAATCTTCTGGCATTTGGTAAAATTCTCCTAATAGGATGATAGCCTGAATCTCTATTGTACTCTAGTCAGTTCAAAAGATTTATACTGGTCGCGATGCGTAGTGCCTTCTTATCTAATCTAACCTTGTGCCACAGGTTTTCAGGAGAGCGAAAAAACTGATTTATATTATTCTTTTAAGATATTTTATTGACATCATATGCCTTAATGATGATTTTAGTAAATAAGGTCGTGAATCATTAATGCATATGATGTCAATAAAATATCTTAAAAAGATAATATAAATTAGTTTTTTCGCTCTCCTGAAAACCTGCTAAAAAACACATAGCACCACTTGCAGGCAATCCGACGGTTTTACTTCTTAAAAGTTTCATACACTCAATGAAAAAGTTTTATTGAAACTAGATTCATAAAATATACATATACACTCACAATATGTGACAGCGCATGGAGAAAGGGACCTAAGGGTAAAAAAATCAATTTTTTTTTGTGGACAACATCTGAGCATCGAATGAGACCGATCCCATGCTCTCCTGACCTTAGGTCCCTTTCTATCCTTAGGTCCCTTTCTATTTTGCGCGTCACATATATTTTCCATAACCGATTGAGGTTTATTCAAAAAGTAATAGGTAAAGTTTGTTTTCAATTGAAGAATCAATTAAAATAACTTTTTTATCAATCAATAAAAAACAACCTAGAATCGTCTGTAGGAATTGTTATTTTCAGTCAAATATTCTATGTTTAGATTCCTATTTTAAAAAAAAATAATTTAAGCTGTGTTTTCGACTTAATTAATCAAAGTGCATAAAAACTTGTTTAAGACGAAAACTAACACATTACTTTTCGTATGCACGTTAACTTTCAACACGGATAATTATCAACGTTGAAAACTCAACGTTTATACATTTTCAGATCTAATGTAACTTATTCGCGTTACTGCCTAAAAACTTTTACTGACGTACGTTCGATCACAATGGAACAATTATAAACATAACCTGTTTAAAAAATTTTTAAAATACAATCGGTTTAACGTAGATTTGATATAAATACTTAACGTTGATAGGCATGAGACAAAATACAGCTTTAAATAATTTCGTTGTTTTCTGTTTTAAAACAAAAAATTCAAATATTCTCGGTTTTCTTTTCTGTTAAAATAGTTTATTTATATACAAAATTACTTTAATTCAAATTACATTAAATTCTTTACTCATACACAGTGTTACCATATATTTTTTTAGAAAAACTGTAAAAAAAAACTGTTTCTTTGTAGAAAAACTGTTTTTCGAAAAAAATTTAAAAAATCATAAGAAATTCTGGAATTCTGAAGTATCCTGTCACTAAAATATTATCCCAGGGTCTCAATTTTCAAAATATCGAGATTTGAATAATTTAATTGCCTTTTGGTCTCCTAGGCCGGAATATGAAGTTAAAAAAGTTCATCGAATCATCCTTCCGAGATGTGAACCATTTTTTATTAACCCCTGACTTAGGATAGAATACTTTAATGGTCAGTGTTGTACTTCAAAATATTTTTTATGGATTTGCATTCCACATGAAATTACCTTTCATTTTATTGAGTATTGTTATGTCGGGAATTTTTCAATGGTGTGTAAAACCCCTTAAAAAAATACGTTTTTTCAAATTGTCCTTGATCATAATTGCAAAAATAGTAGTAAATTTTTATCCAGAATTGGCAAATATTTATTAAAAAAAATAAAAAATCAATTTCGGACTTTTTTGATGAGACATTGTTTCAAAAATTTTTTTAAAAAAAAATAAATTTATAAATTATCCTTCATTTAGAAATGATCTGAAAAGTTCGGCTAAAAAATCTCCGTCATATCTATGCCGTGTCAGATATGGTTTAGCCAATTTTATTCCGTGCTAATTTTTGATGAAATTTGTTATCAAAATGTTTCGTTTCTCCAGTAAGCATATTTTGTAGTATTATATTGGCAATTTTAAGTTTATTTACATATGTTTCGATTTGTACCTAATTTTTTACAATATGAAAGTTTTATTGTAATTTTTGGATCATATGCATAATCACTTTCTAAGTTTATAAATGTCTTATACAAAATGCATTTTAAAAACTTTTTATAAGATTTTCAAATTAATATGCAAAAGCACTTTTATATTTTAATTCTTAAATTTTAGTTAAAAAAATAAAAAAAATTGTAAATGAAACAAATTTGGATAGAAAATATTAGCCTTTGCAGACGTGTGTAATTCTTATGGCTGAATTTTCGGTACAAATTAAGAAGAGAGTGATTTAACAGAGGAAGGGAGTGTTGGATAGTCTTTTAATTATATAGTCGTTGACAAATGTGCCGATTTAATATGAAAAAACTATAAAAAATCCATGAATTTAAAAAAAACTGTTTTTTACATGAGAAAACTGGAACACTGTTAGGCATCCCAAAAAACTGTAAAAAACAGTTAAAACTGGCTATATGGCAACACTGCTCATGCACACAAACATAGCCAATAAAAATATGAACGTATGTGTTGTGTATTAAAAAAAAAAACTTTTAAATGTGAAAAAACAAACCACAAAATCATTTTTTTACATTTTGTCAGTTAAAAATTGATGATTGTTTTAATAGACTTTTCAATTATTTTTATTTCTTTTATGGATTGTTTAAACAATGTTTGAAAATAAATAGCAAAATGGATATTCAAACCAGCAAACCATGGATATTCAATCAGTAGTCCTTTTTATAATTGTGTTTTCAATTAATTTAATATGTATTTTAGGTTGTTTTTAAGGATAAAATATTGTGAGTGTATAAGTACTTTTCATCAAATTTAAGAAATATTACATTAATTTTCTGAAGAAAACTACATTAGTTTACAAAATTCTCTCTGTGTAGGTTAACCTGCAATATCTAATTCGAGTGCGCTGAATTCAGTGGTGCTAGCTGTTTTTCTATGTTAGCTCTTTGGAAAAAAAAATACTTGAATTTTAAAATTATGGTTTCAAGGAACCAAAATATACTATTTATAGTTCTCTTGAGGTTCTATGCTCGTTAGACCATCTCAGCTATCTTAAGTTTATTTAACCCTCTAATTCCCAAGGCCGCCAAAAAGCAGTCTACAGATCTTAAATAGTTTTTGTCTAAATAATAATTTTTTTATTAAACCAGTCATATTACATCGATAGAAAATATAATTATGTACTTTTTTGCCTTCAATGTTTTTTTTTTTTTGTATAAGGAACGACTTTCAAGCGAGAAGGATGTAATTTGAAAATTTCGTAAATTTGAAAAAAAAAAATTTTTAGAACAGAAAAAAATATTTGAAAAATTGTAAAAAATACATCTACGATCTACCATACATTATCGATAAGTACAAAGCTAGTTTGGAGTCTCTGCTTGTAAATTAAGTTAAAATTTTTGCTCCAGGACGCACAGGATAACGGCAGGATACGTCTTATAGATATCTCTCTAACTCAAAAGCTCGCTAAAAGATGTTTTTTAAATTAAGCACAAATTATATTATCAGATTTAGCAGTAACAAAAAATTTCGTCAAATTTTATTGATGTTTAGCTCCAAATTCGCCAAATTTCGTGATTTTCAAAAAGCCAATACCGCCATAACTTCGGAAATAACAACACTAAATCAGCAATTTTAGGTATGTAATTTTATTGCACTGGTAGTGTTGCTTATAGCAAAAACTGAAATTATTTGACTATTGGATTTCTTGATTCGTCTGCAAAGTTTATTGTCCCATATCGCCTAAATAAAGCAATGAATTAAAATTTCAATATTTGTTCCATAGTAGGTTTTCAATTCCAAATAGATACCCTAGTAAAAAAAATTGTATGACTTTTGATATGATATATAATTATATCCGAAAAATTAAAACATCTAATTGTAACAAATTAGATCGTATTAGATCTAATTTGATACAATTAGATCTTATTTGATGGAATAAGATATGGTTTGATACAATTTGATCCGGGTTTTGTCCTCATCCAAATGTATTAAATATAATATAATCATATCCAACTAGATATAATAGAATATAATTTGATAAAATTATACTTAATTGTTTGAGGCATATGTAACTATATATAGGTCTATATATAATTGGATATTGTAATATGTTGCACTATATACAGTGCTATATATAACAAGATATAGTTATATATTTAAGATATAATTTCATAAAATTTTATATAATTATATCTCGTTACATATGTTCCAATATATAATTATAGAAACTTTTATATGATAATATATGACTATATCAAAACTTTTTTACTTGGGTAGTATAAATATTATCGCAAACAGAAGAAAGAGCATTAGAAGTGTAATGGATAAAATAATAAATGGTTTGCTGTACACAAGTCTGCTTATACACCAGCATACAAGACATAAAAATATATGGTTAGACGTTAACGTGCTTTAAAGTTTATTTAATTCTAATTTGTGTGGACTTAGATCTTGCTATTCAAGTGAGTTTAAAAATTCTGCTGCAAAGTTAAAAGCATCGGCTTCTCTCACAAATTTATTACTAGATAACTTAAAAGCCGGATATTTCGTTAACGGTAGTTTTAAATATCGAAAAATATTTAGAGGAATATTGCATTCTCTCTTTAAGGTTTTTCTCTTTTAGAAAATTTGTTTACCGTTTTTTTAGAGTATGTTTTAATGCTAAATTTTAGATTTCTATCTTCAAGGCTTTACACAGTTAATTAAAGGATGTGGACGTCTACGCTTAAGCTAGAATCACATGGAAAACTTCAAGTATTAAGCTCCAGCTGTGTAGCTGGGTAAATTATTCACTAGGTCTAGTTTCTGAGGACCTAACTAAAAATCAATGGTAAACAAATTAAAAAAGTCAAGGGTTTTCGGGTCCCTGGAGCCATAATTTTCAAATTGAAAAATCTTTTTTTAAGAGCTAATCTAGAAAAACGGCTAGCACCACTGGATTCAGCGTACTCGAATTAGGTTTACCCACAGGGTGCCCCGCTTGCAGATTTTTCAACTAGCACAGTGTTATTATTTAATATTAACCCTTTGACGACCAATGGTTGATATATGTCCCATTTTTACTTTTTGATATTTTAGGAAATCTTGTGAGACGATTTTATCTAAACTATTGTGGCTGATATGGAGAAGTGTAGCTTTGTAAGGATATCCATAACTTGTAGCCAGATAGTCTCAGAGCAGTACAAGGTCAGCTTAAAATCGAAAACTAAAATTTTTGTTTTTTTAAGATTTTTTTCGGGTTTTTTTTAGATTTTTTTTTAATTTTAAAAATTCAATTTGAAATACACAGAGAATTTTTTTTTAGTATTGGCCATAATAGATGAAAATATAAAATTTTAATTTTTTTAAAGTGTAAACCCATTCAGAAGCGATGGTCCAATAATGTTATAGCTTTATAATAATAATAATAATAATAATAATAATAATAATAATAATAATAATATAATAATAATTCTAAGGCATAGGTACATGTGCTCAAAAAGTTTCGTTAGAAAATCTACAGCTGTTCAAGTTTGGTGGTGAAAGGGTTAATTCTGTGGAGATTGTAATCACCATTGGCTTAATATGTATACACGACTAATATTTTTTATGTGTAAATAAAAAAGCATTTTTATATTGAGTATACCATAAAAGAAACAGGTGACAAAGAGGAGATAAGAGATAAACAAAAGAATCTAAAGTAGAATGTTTGTATGTCTGTTTGATCACTTCTGAGAGTAAAAACAATAACAGAAAGCTGAATAGGAAAGAAAAACTCTCAATTACCCACACTATGATCAAGGCCTTACGTGGGTGAGATAGCTAAGCTGCCGAACTCTGGTTTATGTAGTTACGTTTGTAATGTGGGAGTGCATGGGTTCGATTCCTACAGCAGACAGGTTGCTGAAAAAATTATCATATAGAGACAATCTGACAATAAAATGTAAACAATAATACAATTTAATGGAAAATCACTGAAAAAGGCACAAACTAGATCCAGTCTGATTTGCAAATTGATAATGTGTTTATAACTTTGAAAAAAATATTTATTCTTCTTATTAACCTCAAACCTACTTAATTAAAATTAATTA
This sequence comes from Leucophora obtusa, assembly GCA_949987735.1. Lineage (NCBI taxonomy): Eukaryota > Metazoa > Arthropoda > Insecta > Diptera > Anthomyiidae > Leucophora > Leucophora obtusa. Next base: position 158,472,189 of record OX465296.1, read on the forward strand.
AAATGGATATTATTAATTGTATTTGGTCTATATGACGCGTTTGAAAAAAACAACACTTTGCTAGGACCCATAATAATTGATACAAAAAATAAATTAAATAAAAAAACATTTCATTAGCAAGTTATGAATAGCAAAAGTGCTGGTGATTATAATTACCGGTCGGCGAAAAATAGGTTGAGAAAAACAGTTATAAAACCCCTGATTTTGAGTGAATTGAGTTTAAATTATCTCGTCAAACTGAAGTGATTATTAACAGAACATTTTTAAAGATAATCCGAGGTTGGTTACCGAAACGAATAACGGTAAGGGTAACGGTAACGGTATCAGATTTTATTTGTTTAGGTAACGGTAAAGGTAACGGTATTTAAGACTGTTTCGGTAACGGTATACCGTTATCGAAACAGCAATACCGGTACGTACCGATATTAAAAATTATGTTAAAAACATATAAAAACAAGTAAAAACATGGCATATTTTTAATTTTAAGTACTGAAAATACAGATTTTAAGCTATAAATTCAATACTGGTAGTTTTAATAAGTAAAATTATTATCTATAAATTTTTTGTAAAAAAAAACACTCAAGATTATAAAATAAAAAATAAAATAATTGTAATTTTTATATAAAATAATAAATACTGGTAAAATACCGGTAACTACCCATAAAAATAACGGTATCGGTAACGATAACGGTATTTAGAAAATTTTTTAGAGGTATCGATAACGGTAACGGTATTCAATTTGAAACGGTATTTTAGCGATAACGGTATTATAACGATAACGGTAACCAACCTTGAGATAATCTGAAAATAATACAAGGCATCAAAATATTTCAGAGAAATAAAATCTCGTCCATATGAATGACATATTAAGGCGTTAAATCCTAATACAATATGAAATAGCTTATTATGTACATCTGGTAACATTGTTTTTAAGTATTGTTTTTAAAGTTTTTTGTTACGTCACAATAAAACCGCTCGCTTTTGTACAATTTTTGTTTAGTTAATATTATCATTTGTTGTGTAAAGAGTGTTGTGAAATTCAAAAAAAAAAGATACAACTTTTTTTAACTCTCCCTAAAGTTATGAATTATCTTCTGAACAAAAGAGTAGTCTCTTTGGAACCACCAATTAAATACCCGCATTCTCTGTTTCTGTTGATTTCTTTGTTGATATTTTAGCTCTTTTAAATATTTATCTGTTGTTAGTTTAACCGGCAAAATTGTTGGTATTACCAACAATTTCATATGTGGTTGTTATTGGCTTTTTGGCCAAGAAAATAAACTAAATTTTAAATTTTTGTCAAAAAAAATACACCAAATAGAAAGAAAATTGACACATTTCTGTTAACTCAACAAAAAAATTATTGAGACTGCGAATCTTTTAGATAAATACATACATACACGATAATGTCTGTGTAATTTGACAACATAGTTCCCTAACTTTTCACCCACAAGCCGATTTGTCATAGTTTATTATAACGATTGTATAATGAAATTAAACAATTTGGCAAATGATATAAATTTGCTTTAGATATGAACAGAAAAAAACTTTTTATTTGGGTAATTTAATGATATTTTCGAGACAAAAAGGAGACATAAAATTACCTACATACTTTAAAATAACTTAAATTTTTGTTGTTTCTATTAAAAAAAAAAACAACTAACAAATGTAGTAAACAATTAAAAATGTCGTTAAAGCGTCACTCCATGTCAAATCAATCAAAAATATTGTAATTAAAAATTATCTTGACCCACTTCGATTTTGACGATTTCCTTAGGCAAGAATAAAATCCGGATAGGGACATGCCTTCAACAGATAATTTTTCACAATTTGTGAAATAAGTTTTGCGATATTAGCACATTTGATTCCTTTAATGAAATTTGGTTTAGTTGTTGTACTAAGTGAAAAACTGACAAATACAAATTTTTAGCCCCTAGTCAATAGGGGTCGAAAATACGAATGTTCAAATTGGGTTCTAATGTAGCTACAAAGACCAATTTTTAAAGCCCTTAGTATGCTCTACAAGACTACCATAACCAAAGAAATTTTCAAAAAAGTTAAGGGTGCCTCCCTTATTTAGAAGTTATGATAAAGGGCGGGGAAAATGGGGGGAATGTATCCCCCGGTTTTTTTAGATTGGGATTCTGAAAGGGTAATTCAAAGAATATATCCTAAAATTTTTATTCTTGGGACAACAATGGGATCAATGGGCAAAAGTGTTATTTTTTGGGTTGGAAAAGAGTCAAAAATAAAACAATTTGATGTGTTTGATGTAAAATTTTATTATTGAAAAATCAGTAAAACGTACAGTTTCATTTAAAAAAAGCCACTACGGTACAATTTGAAATTTTTTAAATATTTCAGAACATCTTAAGATATTGTAATGCCTGAGGAAACTTTGCCTCTTGTTTTGAGTACTTCCTTGGTTGTTTGTTCTACTTCCTCACAGTTTAATGACTAAGTTGTACATCGAACATTTTCAAGCTTCGAAATAGAATCTTCCGATTATACTTTTCACAGATTAATACACAGATGTGTTACCAATGACAGGTGTCAAGAAAGTATTCTCGAACCGTATGGTTTTGTTTACATGGAAGTCATGTCAAGAGGGAGATAACAATATAAATTCTCCATGCGCATTTTTTGTATATATCTCTCTCTTTTTAGACTTTTGTGATTTATCTTTTGTGTTTTTCTTGCCCAAATCAGCTCATTCATATCTGTGCATAATCTGTGATACTTTTTCTCCAATAATTAAAACTTTTATATTGTCTTGAGATCCAGAAAAAGTTTGGGCTTTCCAAATTATGGTTGAAGTTGAAAGTGGCATAAAAGCATGAAACTTTCTGGTTCCAGGAATCCTTTGGCACAGGCTGAATCTCTCGCTTAATAAATCTTTTTTAATTTCATACTCAGCAGCAGTTACAAAATTAAAATGTAGATATGTTACGTATATTTTCTACGCTCCAATCAATCAACTGGCGAGAAGTCATTATTTGATTTTGGTAGGGTCGCCTTAAACTCGTAGTAAGGTTAAAAATAATTAGAATATGCATTAAAAAAAAATAAAAATTAACGGTTCGTTGTCGTTCAATAAATCTGTGATTCAGACTTCAATAAGAATTAAACTTCAAAGCAAAAATAGAGGATAAAAATAGCATTGTTAAATTGATCTAATTGAGTTGTGTTTACAATAGCTTTTTTGTTCAATATAAGTAGACCATCATCAATTATTAACATACAAAGGCATGGATGCTAAAGATGGGTCCGTAGCGTAAACCGAAAATACGTATTCCATTCTGCTGGCCTTATAGAATTTTTTAAATTTTTATTCTCTGTAGTTTACTTGTATGATCTAAATTCTAACAAGGAACATTCATTTACCTCTAAAAGTGTATCTTTAATAAAAAAGTATAGACTAAAATAAAATTTCAAAAACTCAACGTAATGTCAGTGATTTTAACCAAACTCCAGGGAATAAATACATAGTTTTAACTTCAGGTTCCTAACAGAAAATTCCGACATGTCGGATGTCTAATAACAAATTTTATGTTCTTATGTGGGCGATATAAATCCTAATCTAAATAATTTATGGATTAAGTGGACTAATTAGTTGATGTCATTACAATTAGATTCACATCAACTATAATAAAATTATTTTCAATGTAATTTTTTAATTTAATGATAATGACTGGATTTCATTGATCAATGATAATGGTTTCAAATTCCGTTTCGAAAAAACGTTAAAATAGAGCAAAATCGCTAAGATAAAAAAAAAATCAAATCGATGAATATCACTTAAATCCAGGCTATCATCATTCCATTTCGATCCTTATGCTTAGTATTTTATTTCCACTCGTTCTACGTTTCTTTTAATTTCCTTCCACTCGTCTAGTGTTTAAATTTTAATCGTTCCTCGTTCCATTTCATTTCGTTCCCCGCTTCATTCCATTTTGTTCCGCTCGTCCAGTGTTTCAATTACACTCTTTCGTCATTTCAATTCGGTCTACTTGCCTAGTGTTTCAACTCCACTCGTTCCATATTCCATTCCATTTTCTAACTCAAATTTCGCGAAATTTGCTACTCCGATTTTAATTCGGTTTTCATATTCGTAATATATACCCAAAAATATATTAGATTTGATTCGTGGCGATCATAGTAATTATAATTAATTTTTCTATTTTTTTATACTAATTCTTTAATTAATTTAAAGTTATAGAATACCCAGGAAAATTTTTTACAATCGGTAGCCAACCACACCCATTCTACAACTGGTTCCACTGCAACTGATTCCATGGAACTGGTTCCGGAACCAGTTCCTGGGATCCTATATGGAAGGTGTGGGTGACGTAGAATCAGTTCCAGAACTAGTTCCAGCACCGATTCTAGAGCAACCGGTTACACTTTGGAGCCATAGAAGGGGTTGCGTTTGGGACAATTTCAAACAAAAAGAATCGGTGTTAGAATCGACAGTAGAAGGGGTTGTGAATGAAAAGTACCCAGGAAAATTTTTTACAATCGGTAGCCAACCACACCCATTCTACAACTGGTTCCACTGCAACAGATCCCATGGAACTGGTTCCGGAACCAGTTCCTGGGATCCTATATGGAAGGTGTGGTTGATGTAGAATCAGTTCCAGAACTAGTTGCAGAACTGATTCTAGAGCAACCGGTTCCACTTTGGAGCTATAGAAGGGGTTGCTTTTGGGACAATTTCAAATAAAAAGAATCGGTGTTAGAATCGACAGTAGAAGGGGTTGTGAACGAAAAGTAGCTATTCTACAACCGATTCTTTGGAACAGAAAATTTTCCTGGGTAGCTATTGCACAACCGATTCTTTGGAACAGAAAATTTTCCTGGGTAAGAACAACTTTGAAACATCAAATGCAATCTGCGATCTCTAAAGAAAACTCTTTTGGACATTTTTTTTTTTTGCAGACCAGATTTTTTTTTGCGACCTTAATATATATTTATATGTATTTACAAACTACTTCCAATTGTTATGTTTTTATCCTAATTATACATAAATATATATGAAAGAAGTGATTTTTTTTAAGTTATTCAGAGTTACTTCTAAAAAAGCAGTAAACATACACTACTGGATACTTTGGAAGCAATACAAAAAGGAACACATGGACAATGTTGTTAGCACTTCTCTATCATAAAAGATATATTTATAAGTATTATATAAAAAACTTTGATACATATGAATATTCAAATATATCTTAAATAATCAAATCAACATATGTACTTTTAATAGCTCTAGGAAATAATAAAACATGTAAGAATTTGAATTATGAAATGTCACTATAGTACCTACATATATTTGGAATTGATATAGTTACAAATGTAGATTTATTCGTCTACGTATAAGTTAGAATTATATTTACCTACTTGTTATACAAATGATTGCGACAAATATGTATTGTATTACAACCAGGGTTTGTGATTCGGGAATTGCCGAGATTTCACGGTAAACGTGTGATGGGAGTTTTTGTGCAAATTTAGCTTAATTAAAACCAATTTTCGATACTTTGGCATTTTTTTCCTAAGACTACACTGAGCGAATTATCATCACTTCAGTAATGAATTTCTTCATAGTTTCAATGAAAATTGTCACTGGAACTCGTCCATTGAAACTTTTCATAGAATCTATGAAACATGTTTCATTAAAGTCAATGTTTATGAAAAGTTCATAAAATTAATGAAATTCTTCATAAAATTAATAGGCCCCTCGTCCAATGAATAAATCATTCAGCCAATGAAGAGCTGCATAAAATCTATGAAGCAATTTAATTTATTATTTTTTATTACAGTTGGTTGTTGTCGTTGCTAAGCTGGAGTGCAGAAATAAAAAGTATTTAGCAAATGCACAAAAGCGTAATATTTTACGGATGTATAAAATATATCTAATGAAAGAATTCATTGAATTAAAAATTTTCATAAAATTTTATAATATGCTTAATTCAATTTATGAAATTCCTTATTAATGTTTCAAAAAATTAATGTGATTCATAAATAAATTTCAAAGACCAAAATTAATAACAAAAAATTAATTTAAAAAAAATAAAAATTATAAAAGATAATTCTCTCAGTATGAAAATTAATGCACATCACTAAAACTCGGCCTTATGGTTACAAAAAACTATTGTATTTGAGAACTAAATATTTAATATAAAATTCTAATTGTATGAAAATTTTTAAAAATTAATGTAATGACAATATTTTATAAAAAAATTAAAAAAAGTAAATACTATTGACCAATTTCCCACATATAAAAAACATTTTCATTAAATTTATGAAAATCTAATTTATGAAATTCAATGAATTTTTTTTACGAAATTATGAAATTTTATGAAAGAAAAGTTATGAAAAATTTCATAATATTAACTAAATTTTATATACATAATGAAATTCTGCATTGATTCTACGAAAAAAATTCTATGAAATTATGTATATCATTAATATTATTAAGGATAATTTTTTCAGTGTACTATATTTTTGGATATTTCTGTACCCATTATTAATTAAAGAGCCCAAGAAACATTTTTACGGATACTACGGCACATACGGAATCATGAATCCGGCTTTTACGGCACATTAACGGTCCGTAATACACATATCCGTCAAAGCTTGTACGTATACGGAACACTAACGGACCGTGTAATCGGATTTTCGAACATAATACGTTTTAACTCCGTTTCCGTACCGTAAAATACGGACTTAATAGATTTTAATTTGTGTTCAAAATAAAAACAATTAATTTCTTTTAAAAACTTTTTGTGGCGATAAATTGGTGGCGGTAGCTAGAATATATCCAACACAACACAATCAACACATCATCAAGTCGCATACATATATTATATGGTAAGATTAATAAAATTTAGTGCGTGTTTTACAATGGTTTGTGGTTTATGTAAGATCGTTTGTTTTTATAACAAAAGCTCTGATCCACGTACGATAACGCGGCTACGCAATTTTTCCCAAATTGTGTGTAAATTGTTGTTGTTTCGAGTAAAACGCCATCGTAAATACAATCAATTAAACCATAACTAATTTATTTTTTCTTTTGCATGTAGATGATCGATTCTATTATGGGTGACGGTCGTGAATTGATGCGCTAGATAAAGAGGTAAACTGAGGTACTAAATATAGTGTAAATGTAAATAATATCGTTACTAATAAATCTATTAAAAACGAGTAAAAAGGTTAAAGTCGGGCATGCCGACTATACAATACCCTACACCAGTCTGGTGTATTGTTTGGATCCGAAATTCGAATGGGTTAAAATGGGGCTTGTGTCAAAATTTTCTATAATGTGAGTCAGCGCACCAAATTTCATTAAAATATCTTAATATTTGCGACCTGCAGTTTGTAACCAAGCCAATTTTGGGGGGACCCTTATATGGGCACTAGGCCTAAACATGGACCGATGATCACCAAAATAAATAGGCTTCGTCCTTGGGCAAACACAGATCTATGTACCAAATTTCATCAAAATATCTTAACATTTGCGATCTGCAGCGTATAAACAGTATAATTTTGGTAGGACCCTTATATGGGCACTAGGTCTAAACATGGACCGATGTTCACCAAAATCAATAGGCTGCGTTATTGGGCCAATGTAGGTCTGTGTACCAAATTTCATCAAAATATCTTAATATTTACGACCTGCAGCGTATAAACATTATAATTTTGGTAGGACCCTTATATGGGCACTAGGTCTAAACATGGACCGATGTTTACCAAAATCAATAGGCTGCGTTATTGGCCCAATGTAGGTCTGTGTACCAAATTTCATCAAAATATCTTAATATTTACGACCTGCAGCGTATAAACAGTATAATTTTGGTAGGACCCTTATATGGGCACTAGGTCTAAACATGGACCGATGTTCACCAAAATCAATAGGCTGCGTTATTGGGCTAACATAGGTGTGTGTACCAAATTTCGTGAAAATATCTCATTATTTACGACCTGCAGCGTATAAACAATATAATTTTGGTAGGACCCTTATATGGGCACTAGGTCTAAACATGGACCGATGTTCACCAAAATCAAACTTGCTCGTCCTTGGGCCAACATAGGTCTGCATACGAAATTTCATCAAAATATCTTAATAGTTGCGACCTGTAGAGTGCGCACGAGATTGCATGGACAGACAGACAGACGGACGGACAGACGGACATCGTTAAATCGAAATAAAAAAAAATTCTGAACCGATCGGTATACTATAAGGTGGGTCTACGACCAATATATTTTGGTGTTACAAACATCAGCACAAACTTATAATACCCTGACCACATAGTGGTGTAGGGTATAAAAAAAAAATTACTCAAAATTAGTCAATTTAGATAGATATACAAGTCCGTTTTTGATCCGGAGTCACTCCGGTTATACACGACATAACGGTCCGTAAATGGTCCGTCATTGACGGACTTTCAACGGACTTGTCCGTTTTTTACACGATGCAACGGTCCGTAAACGGTCCGTCAATGACGGACTTTCAACGGACTTGTCAGTTTTTAACACGACATAACGGTCCGTAAACGGTCCGTCATTGACGGACTTTCAACGGATTCGAATCAGTTTCGATGTTCCTTAAAATCCGTTTTCTGGTCCGTATACGGATCCGGAAAACGGTACGTAAACGGAGTTAGATTCCGTTTATGACGGACCGAAAACGGAACGTAAACTGAACGATTTGTTTGTTGGGAGCTATTCAAAAGCGCATTCAAAATGATTAAACAATTTAACTTAAATAGACAGTTTGTGGTTTTTAAAGGGACATATCCTTTTCTCTTTTGATAATTTGAACGTATCCCATTTTAACATCACTGCATAATAGACCGTACCGCAAAAAAAAGTTCCCCATACACCCTCCAATATGAAGTATTTTTGCAAGGCAATTTAAAAAAAAAAATTTTTTGCCGAACGTAGGGGTTGCCTTTTTCAATTTTTCGTTATAGCTTCGGCATTTAAAGTCGGATTTTAAAGTGTGATATATCGATTTTTTGCCTCGAGGAGACCAGTGATTATTCCCGTTTTTGGCTTACAATAAAATTTGTTGATTTTAGCACTTTTTTTGTTAAATTTAACAAATCAATTTAAGTAAAAAATTTGTAAAACTACAGTTTTATCTGTTATTATACTAAGTCGTAGAATTTATCCAAATTTAGGGTTCCGGGACCCTCCCCGGGACTAGTCCATATCATGTGAGGACATATAAGGGAACACCGTTTTGCTGTATCTCGCTTAGTTTCGAGATATGGGCCATTTATGAAGTCCGTTTTTGGATAGAGATAACCCCTTTCGCTGGGGTATTGCGCGATTAGGTGTAGTCGAAATTTTTGTCAATTTTGCTCTATCTCTCTTAGTTTTCGAGATATGGGCCATTTTAAAAAATAGGGAGGGAAAGAAAAAGCGCAATCTATAAAACTTTGGATACATTGGTGGGGCCATCTACCTGTTAATAACAGTAACATGAAAATATTATATTTTAACAATAAATTTTGTAAAATTTAACGAATGGGTTCTTAAAAATTAGTTTTAAATAATTTTGAAAATTAACACTCAAAATTAGTTAGATTTCTGAGGATTTTTAATATTGTGTTAAGTGAAGATAACTAAAATCTTTGCTTAAATCAGTGTTTCAACTAAAAATTTGTTAAAAAATAAGTCAAGTCGATTTGAAACCGGTTTGACAGAGTTTTCTACTGACGTATTATTTTAAGTGTAGTATTTAGGCTAATAGCAATAAAATATCTTTAGCAAAAAAAATGCATATTTATTGATATTCCTAGACTTTTCTATGCATAGAAAATTTCCGCTGAATCCCGGAAAGTTGACATTTTTATGAAAAAGTCTGTGATATTGCAAACTCTTACTACAATAATATGATGCCGGACTGGCATAATATAAAATTATAAAAAATACAATATTACCTTAACAACATCATCATAATATCGCATCATTGTCATCATATAATAATTTTATACAAAATATATTTTGATGTTTATTGCAAAAAATGTGAAAAACACAAAATAATGAGTATTAGGGTGGCAGATATTTGGCGATATATTAAGTTTTAAGATGAGCACAACTCTATTTTTTACATTTGATAAAAAAAATAAAAATTTTGTTCACGTTACAATTCCTACAAAGTTTAGGATGTTCAAAAATAATCAAATTTATTTAAAGTTTTCAAATTAGTTTCATTCTGCTAATCATGAATATATTCAAAATCAAACAGTTTTCGGCTTTAACCAACTTTATCTGTGTTCCGCATAATAACTTAGAATGCATTTATTATTTTTAATCGAATTCGTACTTTTTTCTACAGTTATTAATTTTTTCCATTAGCAGCCGCCCTAATAAGTATATTTTACTCTTACGCATATAATGGCAGTAAATCATGTTATAAAGCACTTAAGTTATTTAATGAGTATTTTTATGCTCGTACTCAATAATGTACTATACATAAAAAACATAATTTATGCATGACTTATACACTCAAAATAATGCATCAGTAGAAATACAAATTCAGAGTTGCTAACTGTTACTTCTTCATAATAATAAACTTTTCCGTAAGAAATAAAGGCGGGCAGCAAATTTATACTCCTAATGAAAATTTTGCATAGCTTTAATATAAGTTTCGTTCATAATACAGTTTTTAAACTAATTCTAGTATTCTTGCTAAAGTGCTGCCAAATGCTTCAAAATTCATCAATTGAAATTTAGTAATCACTAGGACAAGGAATTTCATGCAAATGCATGTATTTTCTCGATAGTCCAAAACTAATATGCACTCAATATTTATTAAAATCATCAAGTTTAGAATAAAATCGCATCGATTTTTTATTGCATATTTTGACTTTTTAATGCATATTCTGTGCATTTTAATGCATATTTTGTGTTTTTAATGTACATTTTTAGTAACATTTTTTAAATTGTAAAACAGTATGAAATCTTAAGCTATAATTATGTAATTTTTGATAATTTTGATAATTTGAGAGCATTTTTCCAATAATTGTTACTACCGTAGGTACACTCATAAAAAAAGTTAGTTCAAAAGTCTGTTAAACGCGTTCTGATTAAATTGAACTAATTTTTCTGTTATTTTCTCTAAAAAAAGCCCGTTGAAATAGGTAAAAATTCTGATAAAATAACAGGAAATAGTACATGTATTTGCGCCAGCACAATTTTGACCTATTTTTACGGGATTTGTTTTATTAGTGTAGATTTAAAGATATCATATTTTTATTTAATCGTTAATTATATCATATTTTCTTGGAATAACGATAAAAAAACGATAAATACCCAAGAAAATATTATCGAGCTGTCGTATATTTTGGATATCATAACGATATCGTTATTTTATAGAAAAACGATATCATTAACGAATGTACATTTTTCTCCAGAGTACATATTACTTATGCAGTTTTAAATATCGGGAATATATTTAGAAGAAAAATGCATTCAGCTTCTCAGCATAATATTTCACTACCAAATAAGTGGTTATAGAATGAAACTCAGTTCGATTGGATAAAAACCGTGGAATTTTCATAAAAATGTAGTATAATTGTAATAATGGTTCATCTTTTTACAGAATGTTGTTTCAAAATTTAAAAGAAATCGATGTGTGCGAAAAATGGCTTAACTAATCTACAACAAATTGTTAATAACATATTTTCCTACCAAACTGGAAATGTTGAACTTGAGCTTGAAACTTCAACGTAATTTTAAGAAAAGCATAGCTAAGAAAACAAGAAATATAAAATCTCTAAAATAAAATAGGGGTATAACAAAAATTCGGTCATATCAGCACGAGTTAGCCAATGGTGTGGTAATGCAAAAACAGATCATAAATTTTTTATATCCAACGCCACTCGGTGGAATAGGGTTCATTAAGTTTATGCTGATCAAAAATAAGTGGGTATGGTATACCAAACGAATTAGAAACTCTTTGTGGGTCGATTTGGCAATGTCCAGCTATCGATCTTTCCATACAAAATAAAGGACACTTGTAAATGAACTAAAGGCAACAATACGGCAGACACTTGACAAAATTTGGTTCATAAGTTTGTAGGGCCCCAAAAACGAACTCAATTGCCAATTGTTGAAATCGGTTCATATTTTAATATAGTTGCCATAGAACGAGTATAATATGAAAATAAATGTATGGTCTACCAAACCAAAGGAGATTTGTTTTACCTGATCTACATAACTTTATTCTTGTACCAGATAGTGCTCATTCCGCGCAAAAAATCCACGTTCAGTTTTGGCTCAGGTCCCCCCCCCCCCCGGGTTTGAAGGCCCAAAATTTTCAAAAATACCAAAATGTTATTAGTCTTCCGTGGTATGGTACGTTGGTATAAATTTTCGTTAAGTAATGGACCAAACTTTGAAGGCCTAACTTGCCTAGAAATCCAAGGTAAGACCTCAAAAAAACTCGAAAGTATTCACTATTGTCATTTCGGATTTATTCCTAAACTGTGTACCGGATATTTACCCAACATACCGAGTCGGCATCAGGAATAACGAACAGACATTGGTATTTGCGCTTTTTAAACGCGCTTTTATAGAATTAAACCTAGAGTTTGCTAAAAACCGAAAAATTTGAAAACCGCGGTTTCGGTTTTTCAAAATTATAAAAACCGCGGTTTCGGTTATTTTTCGGTTTTCTTCTGATAAGAATTGTTTTAAAATAATTTAATATGTATGTATAACAATTAAATATTTTCCCTACGGGAAATTTTAACAAACTGTCACCGAACTGGTCCCTTTATATGAAATCGACTGGTCACTTTTACATGGCGTTGTCATAGGAGGGGGAAATTGACCCTTTGTGACATGTCACAAGGCAAATCCTACGACAGATTACTGAACTCTCATAAAAAGCAAAGTTCAGGGACCTGTCCTGGGATTTGTCTTGTGACATGTCACAAGGGGTCAATTTCCCCCTCCTATGACAACGCCATGTAAAAGTGACCAGTCTATTTCATATAAAGGGGCCAGTTTGTTAAAATTTCCCGTAGGGTTAATACATTCAAGATATTTCTCACTCGAATAAAGGCAATAACACCATTGCCGGAGAAAAAAACTCGGAAACCGTTATAAATTAAAATTTGTATTATTTTTTCGGCAGATTAAACTGTATTTAAAGAGTTTAAATTTTGAATTTAGCAATTTGTTTTTAAACAATATAAAGTTAAATTTTATACTTTAAATTTCGCGAACTACGAAATAAAACTTTTTGAAAAATAAGCAGTGAAAATCTGAACTGAAAACGTGAAACTCAATATCTCTTAAATTACATGACTTTTGGGGCAATTTTTTTCTAAAATTATAATACTCAGCTTATATTATCCGTAGTATTTAGTAAAAACAAAAAATCTTTAAAGTAATATTTAATGGAGAAATTGTTCATTACAATTAAATACAGAATTTTGTAAAATAGGAGCTGAACCCTTTTCGAATTTCTAGGCTCAATAATATGTAATTAAATTAATTATTTTAATTGCTTTAAGTATTTACTAAAAACCGACTTATTTTTGTCGGTTTTCGGTTTCGTTTTTGAGGCATCAAAAACCGCAGTTTCGGTTTAAACTGAACAGCAAACTCTAATTATACCCTACACTACACACAAACAAAAATTAGCTTAAATCATCTAATTAAAGATTTGTTTAAAATAAAATTGTTTTTAAATAAATATTTAATTGAATCAGTTTAACCTTTGAATTCTTTAATTGATTCAATTAATCGTACACAATTTTTAGTAATTGATAGTATCATTTTCGTGGTAGGTGCAAAAACAGAGAAAACAATAATTGTCTGGAACAATTTGATAATTAAACCTGGTTGTTACTTTTTTGTCTGTATATGCGTAAAGCATATAATTTTGTGCTAAAATTTATTACTACCAAAAATACTTGACCGCGACCAACTTTTTATTATAACTAATTATAGACTTCACGATGTTTATTGCGCCGTTATTTGAAATTCCCTTCCCGGAAAAATACCCAAATCGTACAGTGGTGTTTAAAAGTTTTACATAATTTTCTTTGGGGTTTTTATGACGGAACTGATTTGATATTTTCCATAACATTATACCCCTAATAAACAAACAGAGGCAACAGAAAAAATGGCAAAATGAAAAAGTGCCATCATATGTGTCTATATCCAAGATAAACTTTGGACAACAAATTTTTTTAATACATAGAGTAGTGTTTTAAAAGTAACAAAATATGTGTTAAGTAAAACAACCCAGCAAAGTCTTAGTAATGGGTGCCCATTACTAATAAATAATAAGTACAATATTTGGGTCTACTGCATATAATTTGGTGTACAAATTTATTCTTCTTATTCGACAGGATTATGTTTGTATTTTGGAAGACCACTGCAGAATTTATAATTCAGTTGTTTGTTTTGCCAACGTATGTACCACCATCTCCAACTCTTTGCCAACGTTCTGTTATTTTATTTTCCTCTACATTAAAAAACAAAAAATTTGTGCACCCGCTTAGCCTCTGTATAGCAAAAATATAATAAATAAGTACAGTGAAAGCTCCAATAACCCGAAACATTTCGCCGACCACAGCATTTAATTTTTTTTTTTCTATACAAAAGGCATTTCCATTACCTGACGCTCCAATAACCGGACGCGGACATTACATTAAAAAAAATTGTTACAAACATCTCTCATAAGCGGACAGGAGTGATGAAACATACAAACAAAATTTGTATTAAATCTGTAGATCCTCTTTTTACCAACTCTGACTCATATTTGTGTAGATGCTAATGAAATTTGTGATTCTCCTGTTAAGATATATTTTAGAGATGGGCGCGTGATTCACGCGTGAGTGTAAGTTAAAATGACAGTACTCACGTAAGTCGTGCATGAGCGTGTGTCAAAAAAAATGTTAGTGGGTCGTGCGTTAGTAAATTTTTGTGCGTGAGTTTGCGTGATTATATTAAATCAAATTGCGATATTTTACAAGAGAGCTTCCCCTCCTTGAACAACGTGCTACGCAACACTCAAAATAGTTTGTAGTTCAAATTAACTGAAAATGTAATTTAAAATAAATGAAAAATCACTTGAAAACCGGTCTGCCGACTTTTCATTTAAATCAAAAGAACTTATCATTTATTTTTAAATGTTAATAAATAAACTACAAAATCCTTAAAAATATAATGATTTTTCATTTATGTCGTTTTTTTAAATTTCAAAAAATTAACTACAAAATCCGAAAGAATAAATGATATTTAGTTTATTTCGTGTTTTTAACTGACCTAGAAATGGAAAGGGAATTCTTTTTTTAACAAAACATTTTAAATGAAAATATTAACTGTAACAGAAAATCCGTATTTATATGTAATTTATTTTTTAAATAAACGACAAAAACAGTTAAAAACGAGTAAAAAGGTTAAAGTCGGGCATGCCGACTATACAATACCCTACACCAGTTTGGTGTATTGTTTGGATCCGAAATTCGAATGGGTTAAATGGGACTTGTGTCAAAATTTTCTATAATGTGAGTCAGCGAACCAAATTTTATTAAAATATCTGAATATTTGCGACCTGCAGTTTGTAACCAAGCCAATTTTGGGGGGGCCCTTATATGGGCACTAGGTCTAAACATGGACCGGTGTTAACCAAAATCAATGGGCTTCGTCCTTGGGCTGACATAGGTCGGTGTACCAAATTTCATCAAAATATCTTAATATTTGCGACCTGCAGTTTGTAACTAAGCCAATTTTGGGGGGACCCTTATATGGGCACTAGGTCTAAACATGGACCAGTGTTAACCAAAATCAATAGACTTCGTCATTGGGCTGATATAAATCGATGTACCCAATTTCATCAATATATCTTAATATTTGCGACCTGCAGCGTTTAAAAAATATAATTTTGGTAGGACCCTTATATGGGCACTAGGTCTAAACATGGACCGATGTTCACCAAAATCAATAGGCTTCGTCCTTGGGCCAACATAGGTCTGTGTACCAAATTTCATCAAAATATCTTAATATTTGCGACCTGCAGCGTATAAACAATATAATTTTGGGGGGACCCTTATATGGGCACTAGGCCTAAACATGGACCGATGTTCACCAAAATCAATAGGCTTCGTCCTTGGGCCAACATAGGTCTGTGTACCAAATTTGATCAAAATATCTTAATATTTTCGACCTGCAGCGTATAAACAATATAATTTTGGTAGGACCCTTATATGGGCACTAGGTCTAAACATGGACCGATTTCAACCAAAATCAATAGGCTTCGTCCTTGGGCCGACTTAAGTCGGTGTACCAAGTTTCATCAAAATATCTTAATAATTGCGACCTGTAGAGTGCGCACAAGAATGCATGGACAGACAGACAGACGGACGGACGGACAGACGGATATCGTTAAATCGAAATAAAAAAAAAATTCTGAGTCGATCGGTATACTATAAGGTGGGTCTGGGACCAATATTTTTTGGTGTTACAAACATCAGCACAAACTTATAATACCCCGACCACATAGTGGTGTAGGGTATAAATATATTTCTTTGTATCTTAACTGTATAATCATTTAAAAATAAATGTACGGATAACTTTTTAAATAAACTACATTCAGTTACTGTAATAATATTTTCAGTGAAATAATGTGTATTCCTGTCAGTTCAGTTACTAGCGAAGGGGTGTTTCTTACTTCTGCCAGAATTCTTGAGGAAAGAAAAAATCGACTTCTTGGACAATAAGTTGACAAAATTTTGTTCATCCACAAAAATTTGGAATAATATTTAAAGATTTTCAGTGAATTTTTTTAAATTATTTAAAAATTTTATAAAATTAAATTTTCAACAATTTTTTTTTAGTTTAGTTTAACTAATTTTAATTCTGTTTATTTACTTAAGTTTATAAATAAATAAAAGTAACATTCTATAGAGAAAGTTTCATTAAAAAATTTAAATAAAAACAAATTTCGTATTTTTCGTGAGTATTTCGTGAGCGTGATTCCAATTAAAATTAATCACGTGAGCGTGATTATAGAAAACATTTCACGCGTGAGTCGTCCGTGATTATTATTTTTGTTCGTGAGCATGAGTCAAAACTCACTCACGCGCCCATCTCTAATATACATATGTACATTAGACCCACCACGAAAAAAACTAAAAAAAGTGCCCACTCAAAATATTCGTTGTTTTGTTTTATGATGATTCCCAAAATATTTCTGTTCTAGCTATGGGATCTCATGAGCTGCACCGTTTTCAAAAAAGGAAGAATTTTGCATTTTTCTTAAGAAATCCTACACAATATGGGTGTCATATGAAAGGTTTTTTGAGATGCGTCCAACGGTGTACATAACATGTTCAAGGATATCCAGACATGTCCCAATTTTAAGGATATTCTATAAAAAATAACTTTTAACTCTTTTTTACGGAGAAGTTAGTGATTTAAATGTCAAATTTAAATATTATATTTTAGTAGGTTTGAGGTTAAGAAGAAGAATAAACCTTTTTCTCTAAAAATTATAAACACATTAATTTACAAATCAGACTAGATCTACCCTACGGGAAATTTTAACAAACTGTCACCGAACTGGGCCCTTTATATGAAATAGACTGGTCACTTTTACATGGCGTTGTCATAGGAGGGGGAAATTGACCCCTTGTGACATGTCACAAGACAAATCCCAGGACATGTCCCTGAACTTTGTTTTTTATGAGAGTTCAGTAACCTGTCCTAGGATTTGTCTTGTGACATGTCACAAGGGCTCAATTTCCCCCTCCTATGACAACGCCATGTAAAAGTGACCAGTCTATTTCATATAAAGGGGCCAGTTCGGTGACAGTTTGTTAAAATTTCCCGTAGGGTAAATATACAAAGGTGCGACAGCTTAGCCATATCACCTAAGCAAGACCTTGATTGCAATGTAGTTAATTCATAGTTTTCTTTCCTATTCAGCTTTCTGTAATGCTTTTTTTTTCTCAGAAGTAATCAAACTCAGACACATACAAACATTCTACTTTTAGATTTTTATTCATCTTCCAATCTCCTCTCCCAGAGAGACAAAATTTTACATCTGAATATTTAGAGATCCTAGAAATGAAACTAGAGTATAACATTTTAAGTTCCAAATAAACCAAACCATATCGTCACGATATCGAAACGATATCACCTAGGTGATATTTATTATCATATATGATAATCAATTGTGATACGAAAACGATAGATTTTTTGTTCTAAAATGTACCTTTCCTAACGATATCGTTTTTCCAAGGAATTATGATACCGTTTTCGCTATCGAAATTCGCTGAAATAACGATAGTAAAATCGCCAAAAATCTGGTCCAGCATCGAAACGCTATCGTTATTCGAGGCGATTTCGATATCGAAAATGATATGAGATATGATAATAAAAACGGAATTCTTTAATATGAGCTGAAATGAAGTTATAATGGAAAATTGATAATGAGATTGTTATATTAAGAAGAAAAGCCGAACTCACCTAGATTTTACAACTAATTTTCCAATAAAAAAAGGATAAATAGCCAAACGAAGAAAAAATTGCAAAATTTTATAAATTTTATTTATTTCTGAAAACAGCTTGAATTTTTGTAAATAATGAATATTTTGAAGTATACTTTATCATTAAACCTTATCGAAAACGATATTATAATCTTGTTGGAATATGATATCGTTTTCGGATATTTAAGGTGATAGCGATTTCGCTATCGTATCGTTCTTTGGTTTATTGGGTTTTCGAAAAAAATATTTAATTTTTTACGATTTTCGTAATTTATCCCATTTTGACCCTATAATGGTCTAGGCGATAGATTATGATTCTATTGATATTTTCAAGAAATACCTTTATTTACGAGCCAGTATTTAAAAAAAAAAAAACAAAAAAACAAAATGTAATTTTTTCTCCTTGAAAATTATATTGTATGGGGCAGGGATAGCTCAAAAATTTTTCAATTGAACTGAAATTTTTTTCTGGATTGGTTTTTCCAGTAACCTCACTTTTCAAGCATTTATTAAAATAAAATTATTATTATTCGAAAGCTTAGTGTCAGATATATATATAAGAGTGTCCCTTAAAATACCGATTTGGCGTTTATTACACCCCCCAGTTTTATTGGAAATGGTCCCAAATGGATGAAATCGATTTTTTTTTTTTTTTGGAAAACGTTAACCCGTGCCGAAAGTTGGATAAAAATGGAACATTTTGGACAAAAGTGCATTACTATTAAAAATTCCCAATATTCAAAATTTCGAAAAAAAATTTTTTATTCCATTTACTCATTTAATATAGTCAAAATAATTAAGACGTGGAATTTTGACTTCAACGGATATCATTAACCCACTTTAGCCTGAAATCTAAAATGACCCACGAATTTGATAAAAATGCAAAAACGTGTTTTTTTTTAAATTAATTTTTAAGATTTTTTAAGATGCCTAATTTGGAGATCTCGATTGCTATTTGTACCACATAATTGTTGATATTAAAGAAAAAAAATAAATTGGAAAAATTATAATTCTAGTTTGTGTTTGGAGAGACTGCTTTCAAGGACATTTTACAAAAATTGCTCATTTTGTCAAAAATTAAAAAAAATTTTAATGTTTTCAAATTTTCCACAGTTTTCGGAAAAACATCACTTAAATGTGGTTAGACTATAATTATCTTCACATTTGTTTAAAAAATATTTAACCCTTAGTGGCATGTGGTCAGAAAAGGCCCATGAAACTTAATATAAATTATGACTACGAGTAAAGCCATTATTGTAAAGCCATTAAATTGATTAAAAAAAATCTCAACTGGATAAAAATAATTATTTTACGTAACCTGATCCAGATGGGGTTAATTTTTATACTTTTGGCCAAAAACGCCCCACTAGGAAATTTACAGAATAACATCTTTCATAATTTTCGGAAAAATATCACTTCAAATGAATCAAAAAAATCTTTTTTCCATTTGATAAGAATTATTATTTTGTGTTTTCACTTTTCGACAAAAAAAGAGCCTACTTGGGAATTTTCAGTATAACGTCTTTCCAAATAGAAAGCAATAAATGCATAATAAACAAAAGCTTTTAATTAGAATTTAATATGATTACAAAACCAAACTTGCTATTAACATACAGACACTTTTGACCCCTCCTTTTTAACCTTTAAAAATAAAATTGGGGCTATAGAGAATTGCGCTTGTTCGTTAGTTTTGTACACTCTCAGAACAATTCCGTTGTGGAAACCGAATTTTTTGCCAACCGAATTGATTCGGTTGCTGCAACCTCGTAATTCGGTTGCCCCAACCGAATTCAGTTGTGGCAACCGAATTCGATTTCAATTCGGTTGCGGCAACCGATTTATCGGCTGTCACAACTAAATTCGGTTGAGGCAACTGAATTACGAGATTGCAGCAACCGAACGAATTCGGTTGGAAAAAATTCGGTTGTCACAACGAAATTGTTTTGAGGTTGTACCCTCTATCGCATATCCCAATTTAATAAAAATCTGATAAATGTTATTCTGTAAATTTTCTAGTGGGTCTTTTTGTGTGAAAAGTGAGAAAATTAACCCTATATGGATTAAGTTACTCAAAATAATAATTTTTATCAAGTGGAAAAAAAAATTTTTTATTCATTCAAACTGATATTTTTCCGAAAATTATGAAAGGCTTTATTCTGTAAATTTCCTAGTGGGGAGTTTTTGGTCAAAAGTATAAAAATTAACCCCATCTGGATCAGGTTACATAAAATAATTATTTTTATCCAGTTGATATTTTTTTTAACAATTTAATGGCTTTAAAATCTCGTAGTCATAATTTATATTAAGTTTCATGGGTCTTTTCTGACCCCAGGCCACTAAGGGTTAAAGCTTTTTTAAACAAATGTAAAGATAATTATACTCTAACCAAATGTAAGTGATGTTTTTCCGAAAACTGTGATGAAAACATTCAAATTTTGTTTAATTTTTGACAAAATGAGCAATTTTTGTAAAATGTCCTGGAAAGCAGTCTCTCCAAACACAAAGTCGAATTATCATATTTCCAATTTATTTTTTTTCTTCTATATCAACTATTATGTGGTACAAATAGCAACTGACATCTCCAAATTAGGCATTTTAAAAAATCTTTAAAATAAATTTAATAAAAACACGTTTTTGCATTTATCAAATTCGTGGGTCATTTTGGATTCCAGGCTAAAGTGGGTTAATGATATCCGATGAAGTCAAAATTCCATGTCTGAATCATTTTGACTATTTTAAATGAATAAATGAAATAAAAAATAATTTTTTTTCGAAATTTCGAATTTTGGGAATTTTTAATAGGAATACACTTTTTTCCAAAATGGGCCATTTTCGTCCAACTTTCGGCACGGGTTAAGGTTTTCCAAAAAAAAAATCGATTTCTTCCATTTGGGACCATTTCCAACAAAACTGGGGGGTGTAATGACAAATCTATTTTTAAGGGACACTCTAATATATACATATGTATGTATATATTCCTTTAACTCCCACTGGAGCACAGGACGCCTTAGAGATTCGTTAGCAGGGTAAGTTCAGAAAAGTAGGTTGCTAGCCCTCCTTTCTTAGATTGGTTGTAGGGCTGCTATCCTTGTGTCCAATCCCACGTTGCAGTCATGCTTCAGCAAACGTGCATTCATCATTTACCTACTTTCCTGAGACGCCAAGTTGTCCGTGGCCATTCAGGCTACATGACTGAGCGCCTTCTCATTCTAGCTAGCTTTCAGCGGGTGCTGGAAAGTTACTGCCCCGGAATACTTGGTTTAGTATCGGAAGTAGTGAGCTGCTTGAACAGTCATACAAGGAATCATCTTTGGTCACTCCCAAGTGAATGACAGTCAGAAACTTTCCGCACTACATGCACTTCTGATGAAAGTCCCAATTCCCAGTGTATCACGATTTGAGAAAGTTATTACAAAATGTAGTTGATTCATATTATTTTTTTGCCACCCCAAACATCACAAAAACACGTCGGTCTGCTTTCACATGTGATATAAATTCGTCAAAGTGGATGTCAAGGAAAGGTAATTGAAAAATGCACAATATATAATTTTTCCAATTTTTTTATTTTCCTCAACATCGGAGAAAAATGGGTTTAGTATATGTGTCCCACTGGCAAAGGATCGCCCTCTACCCTATATGGTAGAGGCTATAATAAGCAGTAATAAATATCACATTATTTGTTGCAATTAAATAAGAAGTAAGCTAGATAAAGATGAGGAGAATTTACTTCCCTTATATAATCAAATTTTTTATATAAAGTTTTGCTGGGAATAATAAAAAAAATAATTTAAAAAAAAAACATTGATATAACAACCTAATAATACATACATACTTGATGTAGTAATGTTGTTATATACATATGTATGTAAGGTTTGTTAAATGAGCATCTTAAAATTGTTACTTTTATGGCTTAAAGAGTGAAACAGGAAATGTTAAATTCAAATGTTACTGTACTTAATGTTTTAACAAGTATGAGTCAATAAACACCCAACACAGACACACTTTTATGTAAATAGTTAAAGTTCAGCTTAAGCTTGTAAAACAAGACGTTAGTTATGAATTTACATACATAAGACTTATGCGTTAAATAACGTCACCGTTTGTTATGCTGTCAATTTGTTTATGCATAAAAGTAGGTCAGCGTATAAAGAGTAAGTTATACGTAACACATTTAAAGGTAACGAATATCTACGACAAACATTTGTTTTACTTTAACCCTTAAATGCATGGTGAGCCATTTGGCAACATACCAGTTTTTTAATAAAAAAATCCACTTGATGCACAAAACTGCATTTTTGGGCACTAGGGCCCTTTCTGTACAAAGTGTTCTTATAGTTTAGCTCAGATATTTTAAACAGTTATAAGAAAAATCTTGGTCTTGCTTCGTATGTTTGTGAACAATCTAAAACACACGTTTTTTTTTTACAAAAAGTAAAGTGTAATATTCAAAAATGTTTGTTTAAATATTTAAAGTGGTATTCTCGCAATAAAATTCATTTTGGCGACAATAAATGTTTATAGATTTTGTTCCTTTTGTTTCATACACGTTAAAATAATCACAATTTAGCTATTTGGCAAAAAACCATATTTTTCAATAAAAATCATCTTTTTAAATAATTTTTTTTTGGTATTTTTCCAATATCAAATTCCAATACTAGCGGATACCTACTCCGGACTAGGGACCCACATACCCAATTTCAGTCAATTAAGTTATTCTTTTCGATATTTTACGGCTGACGCAAATAAACTCCTTAAACTGGCACTTCACCAGACAAATAAAAACATAATTTCTTAATTCGAACCTTTAACCTGATTCAATTTTGTACGAATCGATTCACAAAACTCATTTTATTGATTTAATCATTGCCTTCTTTGTTCAATCAATATCTTATTGAAAGAATCAGTTTGATTGTTGTTGATTCTTTTCATCAAACGAATGAACTGAAAAAATTAACCATTTTTAGTTGAAATGAAAAAAATTATTTCAACTAAAAATGGTTCATTTGATTTAGACCTTCAAAAAAAAAAACAGTTCATCAGTAATAATTTAATTTAAAAAAAGAATAAAAACAATTATTTTTGATTCCCGTATTATACTATTGTTGATTATTTTGATTCGCGAGAATTATAAATTTTTTTCTGATTCGTGAATTCAAATTGTTTTCTGTATGATTTGCGAATTACTTTTGGTCAATAACATACATGTCTGTAAAGTAATTTTAAATACCAAATTAAATTTGCTCGTAATAAATCAATCTTTTAAATTGAAATACGATAAAGTTCTACAAACGAAATAAAAATTGACATCAGGAGTTATTTTTTTTTTTCTATACACGAATTTATAAACCAAATCTTTTAAAATAATAATTTTTAACTCAATTCTTTAAAGCCCTGATATGATGTTTACTTCGCGAATTATCCCTGAAAACAAATTATTCAATCGATTCAAATTTGAATCAATTTAGGGCCTGTTTATCTATTACGAAAATAGTTTAAACGAAAGAAATTGACAATCACTTTCATCAGAAACACATGGGAAACAAAAACAAATTTTCGTTACTCTGCTATCGTTTAGAGTATTTTCGTAATACATAAACAAGGGCTTAGATTAACTCAATCATTATCTTACTCAGAGCTTTGAAGAATTAATTGGTTTTTGAATGAATTCACTACCAATCGAATTCAATTTTCTTTACAATTGAAAGTATTGCTTTTCTTAAGTAATTCGTTCAACTGAACGCGTTCAACAAAAAGGAAATTCAAAGAATTAATTCAATTGCTATAGTTTTTTTTTTTTAATCAAATGAGTTAATACTTTGATGAATTAATTCACTAAAATTACGTTCAGTGAATTGAAAAAAAATTACGTTCACTGAATTAGAAAACCGAAAATTATGTTCACTCACCTAGAAAACCAATTCAGTAGTGACACCCGCATTTGTAGACAATCGAATGGTTCGGTAGTGGTAGCCGAGTTTTTCAGTTGGGACAACAGAAAACCAATTTAGACAGGACTAATTTGACTGTGACAACGGAATTTCAGTTGCATCAAGAATAATTCGGTAGTCGCAACCGAAAAATTCATTTGATGCAACTAAACCACTCGATTGGCAGCAAATTGGATTATAAGCAAAGAATATGTTCTCTAAATTCTGAGTTAAAAAATTAAAAATTACGTTCACTGCATTAAAAAGCTGTTTTCTGCGGTTCAGTACACAGTGAAGTGTTTTCAAAATATTTTGGCAATAATTCAGACACTTCTTATTGGCTACTTTTCTTTATATATAAATAGAAAAAGAATTTGAAATGAAAAAAAGTCCCACAACTCCCAAAACACTATGAAAATTTAAAAAAAATGGGATTTTTTGCTCTAATTCGGAATGGTTTGGGGGAATAAAAATTGAGAAGTGGAGAATATTTTTTCCATTAGGCCCATCTGAAAGAAGTATGTTTTCAGAAAAATATAAATACTATAGGTCACGTGCGTAAATAATCATTTTTTTTAATTTTTAAATGCCTTATAAAACAAATTTTTCATACAAAATTCATTTTATAAACGTGTTATAAGGTTTTCAAATAATTATGCATATGCACTTATATTTTCCTTTTGCTCCTGCAAGGAGCATAGGGCCGCGAACTTATATGTGTTCTTAAAGAATCATTTGATTTGGAGGCAAAAGAGTCTTGCTATGGGCGTGTAAAGTTTCATCTCATACCGACCAACCAATAATGGCTGAATTATTTCCAAAAATTTTGAAAATACTTCACTGTGTACTTAACGGCAGAAAACAGCTTTTGAATTCGGTGAACATAATTTTTTAGTTTTCAATTCAGTGAACGTATTTTTTTTTTACTTCACTGAACATATTTTTTTTAATTCACTGAACGAAAATGTAATTGAACGAATTCAGTGGTGTATTAATTCAGCAAGGAAGTAGAACGCGTTCACCAGTGAATTAATTTATTTGATTTAATAAAAATTACTACAGCAATTGAATTAATTCCTAACAAAAGAAATCGAACGAAAACAAATATGAATTAATTCCGTACAATATATAGTCTCTTGTGAATTACCTCGTTGAATTTTTATACCCTACACCACTATGTGGTCAGGGTATTATAAGTTAGTGCTGATGTTTGTAACACCAAAAAATATTGGTGTTACAAATAGTATACCGATCGGTTCAGAATTTTTTTTTATTTCGATTTAACGATGTCCGTCTGTCCGTCCGTCCGTCTGTCTGTCTGTCCATGCAATCTTGTGCGCACTCTACAGGTCGCAAATATTAAGATATTTTGATGAAATTTGGTACGCAGACCTATGTTGGCCCAAGGACGAACAAGTTTGATTTTAGTGAACATCGGTCCATGTTTAGCCCTAGTGCCCATATAAGGGTCCTACCAAAATTATACTGTTTATACGCTGCAGGTCGTAAATATTAAGATATTTTGATGAAATTTGGTACAAAGACCTATATTGGCCCAATAACGCAGCCTATTGATTTTGGTGAACATCGGTCCATGTTTAGACCTAGTGCCCATATAAGGGTCCTACCAAAATTATACTGTTTATACGCTGCAGGTCGTAAATATTAAGATATTTTGATGAAATTTGGTACACAGACCTATATTGGCCCAATAACGCAGCCTATTGATTTTGGTGAACATCGGTCCATGTTTAGACCTAGTGCCCATATAAGGGTCCTACCAAAATTATAATATTTATACGCTGCAGGTCGCAAATATTAAGATATTTGGATGAAATTTGGTACACAGACCTATATTGGCCCAATAACGCAGCCTATTGATTTTGGTGAACATCGGTCCATGTTTAGACCTAGTGCCCATATAAGGGTCCCACCAAAATTATATTGTTTATACGCTGCAGGTCGCAAATATTAAGATATTTTGATGAAATTTTGTACATAGACCTATGTTGGCCCAAGGACGAAGCCTATTGATTTTGGTGAACATCGGTCCATGTTTAGAACTAGTGCCCATATAAGGGTCCCCCCAAAATTGGCTTGGTTACAAACTGCAGGTCGCAAATATTAAGATATTTTAATGAAATTTGGTGCGCTGACTCACATTATAGAAAATTTTGACACAAGCCCCATTTTAACCCATTCGAATTTCGGATCCAAACAATACACCAGACTGGTGTAGGGTATTGTATAGTCGGCATGCCCGACTTTAACCTTTTTACTCGTTAATTCAGAGTTCAAAAATTGAATTAAAGAATTAATTAAAAAACTCTAATGTTACTTTAGTCAATATCAAATCATTAATTTAATATTGAAGGATTATAAATTATTCACTGATTCGTAAAATTAATAAATTTGTATGCGAATTTATTCAAAAAAGTATTATCTTTTTCAAGCTCTGTCCATATTATCTAAATACCGACTAATTTTTATTTATTTATTAAAAAGCTCTGGGGCATGAAGTTATGAAAATTTCTGTAAAAAACATGGTTGGCAAACGAAACGAATTAAGGTAGATTTTTCGTTCATACTTAAATACACTTAGCACAACAGTATTAAAATTGAAGCCGAATTGAATGGATGAAGAGTATGTAGGTGCTGTAGGGTAGAGGGGGGATCCTTCGCCAGTGGGACTCATAACTAATCGCATTTTTCTCCGATTTTAAGGGAGACAAAAAACTGGAAAAAATATATTTTGTGCATTTTTCAATTACCTTTCCTTGACATGTCCACAAAGTTTGGTCACTTTCGCCGATTTGGGTTACTTTGAAAATCATTAAAAAAATAATAGAAGTTATGCAAATAATTAGAATAGGACCC
This sequence comes from Leucophora obtusa, assembly GCA_949987735.1. Classification (NCBI taxonomy): domain Eukaryota; kingdom Metazoa; phylum Arthropoda; class Insecta; order Diptera; family Anthomyiidae; genus Leucophora; species Leucophora obtusa. The sequence goes on from OX465296.1 coordinate 158,499,508, forward strand.
ATAAAAATTAAAGCTAAGATATGTTGATCTTCAATTTGAAAGCAATTTTTGGAAAATAATTAGTGGTTAACAAATGACAGTGCTTTAAAAAAAGTGGCGAAGGATCCCCCCTTTACCATATATTCTTATGCTGTGCGAATTAGTCCTAATAGTTAACCAAATATTCTTAAATATGTAGAAACTCTATCTCCAAAAGGTTGATGTAAACCATACATGAGACTAATTAATTATTTGGACAAATTAATTGGTGATTTCATTACCATTAAATTGAAACTAATGCTAATGAAATTTTTGGCATTATTATTACTTGGACTAATGCTAATGCTTTGAAATACATCGATTTCATTACTAATGCCAATTGTATAGTAAATTCATTACGATTACTAATATCTCAATTATAAGAAAGAATTGGCATTTGTAAACGTCATTTTATAGATTTCAAATTCATTTCTGAGCTTGCAAATGCGGAATGTGAAAAGGATTTTGTGGTATAAAAAATTAATTAAAATACTTAATCAGCGATTTACATTGTGCAAAGGAATATATTGATGCAAGAATTTTACTTTTTGCAAAATTATTTTCGCAAACTTTTTTTTTCAAACTAACCAGTCCAGTCTTTGGTATGAGTTATGGGTATTATAGTAACCATATTCTAATTTTACAAAAACCACACTTAAAACAACGCAAAATAATGGCGGAACGCGAAAAAAAAGCTTTATGGTACAAAAACTTTATCAGCGATTTTCATTCTGCAAATAAATATTTATACTGATGTAAGAATTTTCCTTTTTGCATTTTTTTTCCGCGACATTTTTTCGCAAATTTTTTTTTCAACTAGCCACCGAACTTTGTTCTATGAAATGGGTCTCTAGATTATAAATTTAAAAAAATCGCACTTAAAAAATTGCAAAATAATCGCGGAACGCGAAAAAAGACTTTATGGTACAAAAGTTGAATTAAAAAACTAAATCAGCGATTTTTATTCTGCAAACAAACATACTGATGTAAAAATCTTCCTTTTAGAAAATTTTTTTTCCGCGACTTTTTTCGCGATTTCTTTTTTCAATTAATCACAGAACTTTGTTCTATGAATTGGGTATTATAGTCCCTAGATTATATATTTAACAAAACCGCACTTAAAAAATTGTTAAATAATCGTGAAACGCTGATGTAAGAATTTTCTTTTGCAAAATTTCTTTTGCGCGTAAAGTCTTTTTTCGCGTCCCGCGATTATTTTGCAATTTTTTTAGTGGGTTTTTTATAATTTATAATCTAAGGACTATAATACCCAATTCATAGAACAAAGTTCGGTAATTAATTGAAAAAATAAATCGCGAAAAAAGTCGCGGAAAAAAAATTTACAAAAGGAAAATTCTTACATCAGTATGTTTGTTTGCAGAATGAAAATCGCTGATTAAGTTTTTTAATTAAATTTTTGTACCATAAAGACTTTTTTCGCGTACCGCGATTATTTTGCAATTTTTTAAGTGCGGTTTTTTAAAATTTATAATCTAGGGACTATAACACCCATTTCATAGAACAAAGTTCGGTGGCTAGTTGAAGAAAAAGCAATCTATCCATCCCCCTTTTTTTTGTAAACAAATGCTTTTTTTTACTCAATTGTTCATAGTTTTTAAGGCATTAGTGCGATTTCATTAGCATTAGTATTACAAATTCTAATGCCTGAAAATTTCAGTACCATTAAATGGTAATGAAATTTTTTTGCCATTATCATTAGTCAACTAATGATAATGAAATTTCAATGCCAATGAAAAAGTCCCAAGTATGATGTAAACTAATAAATTGCCCCTTATTCATTTCGGTTGCCAACCATGATAAAAAGTGAAATTACACAAAAACTACATGAAAATATCATTATTCCACAATTATCCAACGAATGTGTAAACAGTCCCCTTTTTGAATAACTATTCATAAAGTTGCAACACTAGTGCACAAAAATGGAGGCTTCCAACTTAATACAGAACACCTAAAAGTATGCTTTAATTTATAAAATACAAACTTTTACATGTGAACTAGAGATGAGCGATATTTTCATACCGGTGATTTAATCACAGTTATTGATCAATCACTGGTAACGGCAGTGATCAGATATTTCAAGTCGCAGTTACTCGGAATGTCGTTCTTTTAATATTTGTGTACTATACTTTCTTGCAAACTTCATTGTGCACAGTAATACATGTTTTTCAATAACAGTGAATTGCTTTCACACTCTTCTGAATAAAATGTCTCCTTCAATCATGTCTTTGTTACCGGTCGCAACTATTCTTCTTTTAAGGCCCAGTTTTTAGGAAGTGGATTATTTTTAAACTTAGTTTAACGCAGTTTGTAACTGGAATACTGCTTTTAGCACGTGGTTTATTTGTTTTATTTCAATAAAGAAATAAATTATACTCGAGAAAAAGTTTTTCCGTCAAATTTTTGTTAATAAACTTTGAAATGGCTGACAAAATTCGTTTTCGGTTTAACTAAACCAGGTTTAACTGACATCTTAAAAACTCGCCATAAATATTATTTCGTTTATTTATCAGAAAATCGCAGTCTTTTCCATAGAAAAACCGTGATCACGATCACAGTTTAAAAGAACAGCGATTTGCAAATCACATTCACTGGAAACAATGTTGATGAAAAATCGCCGGATCGCCCATATCTATTACAAACCCGTGATCACGGTCACTGTTTAAAAGAACGGTGATTTGAAAATCACGATCACTGGTAGCAGCGTTATTCAAAAATCACCGGATCGCTCATCCCTAATGTGAACAGTCCCCTTTTTGAATAACTATTCTAAAGTGGCAACACTGGTGCAAAAAAACGGAGGCTTCCAACTTATTACAGAACACCTAAAAGTATGCTTTAATTTGGAAAATCCAAACTTTTACATGTACTTCTTAACCCTTTGACGACCAATGGTTGATATATGTCCCATTTTTACCATTTTCTATTTTAGGAAATCTTGTAAGTCGATTTTAACAAAACTATTGTAGCTTTGTAAAGGTATTCATAATTTGTAGTCAGATAGTCAGGCATGTTACAGGTGTTTTTCGGAATTAATTTGATTTCGCAATTTCACTGCCGCAATTTTTTCCTAAAGTGATCGAAAACAATTTTTTTCCTTCTGAATTTGCAGGTTAGGGTACTACATATAATTTTGTATTGAAAATAAAACGTTCTGGTAAGTATCGAGTATGCTATAGGCTTTATAGTGGTACTTAAAACGTTAAAAGTTTCTCCAGAACACGTAAAACGAAAAAAAAAGTTTTCATTCCACTTTCAAAAACCAAAGTGGAATTGGTATTTAGAGAAGCTTAAACTCATACAGGCATGTCACAGACTTCAATTTCACTTACAAGTGGCACTGAAAACGCAAATTGCTTCTCCAGAAGTAAATGGTATTTTTGCATATTTAGACCAAATATAACAGATAAAAATAATTAGTTATAAGTTAAGAATGGTGTATTTAATAATTTCACTTAAAAAAGTTTTTGTTAGAGAGCATATTTAAAGTTTTCTAAAAAACCACCGAAATTTTTGCAAAACAAATACTGGCAAAACGCTTTTTGCAAACGCCAGCAAAGCATCCCAAATGATTGTTCTGCCAGTCATTTATTTTTAACACCGCGGTTACCCCATTGGCAGTGCTTGAATTTTTGTACCACTGGCAATTTCTTACTGGCTAGTTTTTCACCGTACAACGCCCACTATTGAATATTTTCAATACTATTAGTAATTCAATGAAAATCGGGATTAATTATTTGGAGCTTAGTCGAAAAATGTTTCATTATTTAAAAGTTTGTAACACTTCTTATGAACATAATAAAGAAATTTTTGAGTAAAAAATTCCTTTAAGTACCATTTTTCAACAACCTAGCGATAAAATTGCAAAATTTTTGCAATGTTTTCAAATGTAGTGATTTTCTAGCGGTTTTGGTCTGATCTAGCAATTTGTTGTGAACATTTGTTGTAGAGAAGTTATCGTAGAAGAATGAAATTGGGTGTGCTGGTTCAAAACATATAAATTAAGAAAAATTTGAAGTTTCAGCAAAATCGGTGCAAGGACATGACTACCTCTCATATATCCTTAATCTAAAATTTTTAATTTTAGCTACAATTATAAACAGAATAAGGCGAAAATTGGTTACTGCCGGTCAAATTGTGTCCCTTAACTCAGTGGTTAATTTTGTTTCATTCGGGGCAAGGACATGACTACCTCCCATATATCCTTTTTCTAAAAAACTATATTCTGGCTTAATTTATGATCAGAATGCACCAAAAGCTTAAAATAGTTTGTAAAATAATACTTTTTAGCTCTGTGGCAAATTTCCTTTCATTCGCTGCAAGGACATGACTATCTCCCATATATCCTTTTTCTCAAAAACTATGTTTTGGCCAGATTTAAGATCAGAATGCACTAGGAACTTACAATAGTTTATAAAATTATACTTTTTATCTCTGTGGAAAAGTTTGTTTCATTCGGTGCAAGGATATGACTATCTCCCGTATATCCTTTTTCTCATTCATTATCAATTTTAAGGGCGCCACACACGAGCAGTATTATTGCTCAATTTTTACAAGTTTTTTTATGGTGCAATATTATTTTATTTTAGCAAAACCTTCAATATGACACATGGTCAAAAATATTGGGAACTTGCTAAAATTTAGTGAAAACAATTTTTGACAAAATAATCAATTTTCATAAAATGTCCTGGAAAGGAGTTGCTCCCCACACAAAACCCGAATTATAATTTTTTCAATTTTTTATTTTTATTTAATAATAACTATTATGTTACAAAAATAGCTTTTGACATTTCCAAATTATGTATTTTAAAAAAAATTTGAAAAATAAATAAAAAAGCCGTTTTTTCACTTCTATTAAATTTATGAGCATTTCGGTTCTCGGTTAAAGTGGGTTAATGATATCCAGCGAAACCAAAATTCAGTATCTGAATAATTTTAAGTATATTTAATGAACAAGTTAAATAAAAAACTAGTGCTTGCAATGAAAATCAATCCTAGCTTCAAGTAAAGGCAACAGCTAATAACACTGTGAGACAAATGATAGGGGTCAGTGATCGGGAAGGGTTCAAACTACCGGGGAAAGTTATATCGGTAAAAAAAGAAGTTATACGTGTCCCGGCGTTTCGCTGGGTCACACCCCTAGGAATCGAGATATATCGATTTGACCTTTGATGGTATTTTTTTTGACATAAAAATTACAATTCCTTTAATCTGTTGATATAACGTTTTTCTATATACTCAACAGTTTTGCCGGTAAAAATAAATGTATGAAGAAAAAAATATTTTTTGCCTAAAATATTAAAAAAAAGTAATAAACAAAAGGTTATTATACCCTACACCACTATGTGGTCAGGGTATTATAAGTTTGTGCTGATGTTTGTAACACCAAAAAATATTGGTCGTAGACCCACTTTATAGTATACCGATCGGTTCAGAATTTTTTTTTATTTCGATTTAACGATGTCCGTCTGTCCGTCCGTCTGTCCGTCCGTCTGTCTGTCTGTCTGTCCATGCAATCTTGTGCGCACTCTACAGGTCGCAACTATTAAGATATTTTGATGAAATTTGGTATACAGACCTATGTTGGCCCAAGGACGAACAAGTTTGATTTTGGTGAACATCGGTCCATGTTTAGACCTAGTGCCCATATAAGGGTCCTACCAAAATTATACTGTTTATACGCTGCAGGTCGTAAATATTAAGATATTTTGATGAAATTTGGTACACAGACCTATATTGGCCCAATAACGCAGCCTATTGATTTTGGTGAACATCGGTCTATGTTTAGACCTAGTGCCCATATAAGGGTCCTACCAAAATTATACTGTTTATACGCTGCAGGTCGCAAATATTAAGATATTTTGATGAAATTTGGTACATAGACCTATATTGGCCCAAGGACGAAGCTTATTGATTTTGGTGAACATCGGTCCATGTTTAGAACTAGTGCCCATATAAGGGTCCCCCCAAAATTGGTTTGGTTACAAACTGCAGGTCGCAAATATTAAGATATTTTAATGAAATTTGGTGCGCTGACTCACATTATAGAAAATTTTGACACAAGCCCCATTTTAACCCATTCGAATTTCGGATCCACATAAAACTGAAGGTTGTGTTTTAAAGTTCTTTTTTTTTAAAAAAAACGTTATTATTTTAATTTTTGGTGGTACCTTAAAATTTTGGTCTTTCTACCTTTGTTAAAACTAAGGTAAAAGGGTTTGGAAAATGTATAAAATTTTTAAATTTGCGGTTAAAAAAACATTTTTTTTTCCAAATTCTATTAAAGAGCTTCAAAGTGTCATAAAATCATAAATAAAAAAAGACGTTTTTCCATTTTTTTTTACTCTACCAAACTTAAGCAACTTTGGGATTTCCATTCAAAAAATGTCTAAAGTTTTCGATGCCACCAAATATTATTCTATAAAAAATTTCACTTAAAATAATTTTTGCTTATTGCGAATATAGTGAATAACAAAACCACCGTGTTTCAAAGAATTATCTTTAAAAATGAATTTTTGCCAATTTTTTTTGTAAAGCAGTTAAAATTAGATTTTCGTTTAACTATTTTAGCTCAAAATTTTTTTTACTTTAGCGACCTCTGTTGTTGTTAAGAGAAGGTACTGAATTCCGCTTTCATATTTATTTATGGTATTATGTCACCTCTTCAAAAATGTATAAGTCACTAACGTTCCGCACACATTTTTTTTTAATTTTGCCTATGGGACAAAGCACTGTGCGTCGACTATGCCTATCTCTTATTAGGCATAGTCGACGTGTGAATTGCCCTTAACGAGTGAAATTGGAACAATCAACAAATATAACGAACACAGGAAGAACGAAATGGAATGGGAGACGAGTGCAATTGAAACACTAAATACACAAAATCGATTATATCCTGGGGTTTAGACAATTTTTGAGCGGCAACTGTTTAAAATTTTGTTTTAGGGGTGGTAAAGAAAAATAAATGTTCACACAAAGAAATTTTTTTAACATTTTATTATTTTTATTTTTTCATATAATGCTGTTTATTTTTGTTTGTAAACACTAATAACAATTAACTATGTATAATTCTATATCATTTACATTTGTTTTTATTTTTAATTCATTTTTTTATTTCTTACAAATATTGATATTTTACTACAATTGCTTGTAATTGTAAAACGGTTATTAATTTTTTGTTGTTCATTTTTGCATAGTTTTTTTTTTTTTTGTTTTCAACATATTCCGTTTATTAAATTAACAACCAAAGCTCAAACATTGACAGACTCTATTGTTTAAAAGTTAGTAAATTATTTTCATTCTAGTAGGTGGTCTATTTTTTTGTTTTTGGTTTTCTTTGCAGTGTATTTTATGTTTTTGGGAAGCGAAAATGATTTTATACTAAATAAATGTAATTCGTTGTAATTTTTTTATATATATTTTGACCAGATTTTTACTTTGGGTGGATGTTTAAACTAAATCGTGAGATCATGTTTTAAATGTATCTTTTAAATGTTGTTAGTTTGCAAGCAGAACAGTGGAATGAAGAACAAAATAATATTAACAATTAATGAAATAAAATATTTGTAATAAACAAATAATAAATTAATATTAACCCAAATGAAAATACATCTCTAAATAACCCAGTGTATAAACGGTAATGACATATCATTATTTTTTGGAGTACCAGTAATGACACCCACTTACCTTCTGCATTATTTTAAAACATATAATAATGAGTTACGGAAAATGACTTATTTTTATCATTATTTCAAATACAAAATAATTTTTTAGATATTTTTGAAAATTTTTTGAAATCTATTTTTAGACTCAATATTTTTTAAACACTGGTGAGGATATATGTAACCACATATTTTTTGATTTTTTGTATTTTGGCGAGTAAGCTTACTTGTGTGCAGCAGGTCAATTATGTTTTTACCTATTAAATATTACATGTCGATATAGCTCAGATGGTAGAGCTGTTGACTGGCAATCTGTAGACCCAGATTCGATTCCCGCACCAGCAAATTTTATTAAAAAAAAAAAAATACAATAAAAAATATTTTTTTTTATATAATTTATTTTTTGGAAAATCTATTTTTAGACTCATTATTTTTGTCAGTTCTGGTAAGCACATAGGTAACGATATATTTTTGATTTTTCGTATGCTGGTGTGTAACGACAACTCATTGTTTTTCGCGACATGCCCACATAAAGGTAATAAGAAATGTAATAAGAAAAGTAAGTAGTTACCATTACCAAGTATGTAGTTACATAACCACATATCTGGTAATGATTTTCTACACTGGGAAGTGTTGATTATAAAAACCCACATTATGTTTTCTGCTTCTGGTGACGAAGGTAAAACCAAGAAGATAATTCTAGTCGGATCGGATATTATGCAAAACAGTGAAAGTACTATCACTTGCAAGGGATGTCTTTCGACGCGGACCCCCAGATCTTAATGAACCTTGGATATATTGTAGAGGAGATGAAAATTAGAGACACGTATTTTTTTCAGTATCACGAACTAAAAATGACAACGTAAATAATGGAAAGTATTAATTTTAAACAATGTAAATAATGTAATGTGTCTAATCAACGAGCATAGAATCTCAGGAGGATGCATGCTTCTCTTCCTCTGTTAACTGGCTCTGGCCGACATTTGGAGAAATTTTATTAGAAGGTGATAGGTTAAGTTTTATGGTTCAGTTTTATTAAATATTAAAAATTGTTTCAATAAATATGCATAATATGAAAAAATATACTAAAAAAACTAAACCCGTTAACTTCAATTTAACTTCTTGAAATCTCAGCCAGAGCCAGTGAGAGAGCGCGTAACAGTACACGAGCGACTTGCATAAAAAAAATATGTTACTACAGTTCAATGTTAATGAATTTTTATTAATTGACATTGATTAAACCAAATGTAATGAAATGTCATCAATGCTTAAAATAGCCAGTTATAATTGACAATATGCATTGTTTACAAAAAAGTTCCCAGTCAGAAAAATACCAACGGGAAAGCGATGGCAGAGCACTTTAACAGGTGGTACAAGTACTGGCAAAGAGTGCTTTCCCATTCCCCAAAATGATAATGATCATTAGACAAAAGGACGGGATGTTCAAAATGCACCGGAAAAGCACTGGAGAAACAAAATTTTTGAACGTTGTTAAAACGTTGGCAAAACCAATAAATAGGTGGTCTGGAAATATATTTTCCAAACTAAAATTTAAAAAAAGTTCATATGTATTTTTTTTGGTCCTGCCGTGTTTTGAACCCGGGCCGTCAGATTGGCAGACGATTTCTCTACCCACTGAGCTAACGAAACATATAATATTTGATGGCTAAACACATAAATAAGTGATAACAGCTGTACAACTACTGGCTGTGCTAACATGCTAGCACTGGCAAACAGTTTTTGGGAACTAATATGCAGGGTTGGGAGAGCAAAAAAAAGTGGGTCTTAAAGGAGCTTGTCCACAAACAAAAAAGTTATTTTATAGAACAAAAAAAAATTTTAAATTAAAAAAATACAAAAAAAATTAGCTTGCAACCGGATATTAACTCAGAACTTTCTGACAACAAACCTTTTTTAACGAAGCGTCAGCGTTTTTAAAAAATCATTGCTCTACTAAAGAATTGGTTTTTGTACCACTGGTAGCATTGTCTAGGTAGCACTGGATAACCACCACTGGTTGCAAACCTTGGCATATCACTCTAAGCACATTCTTTGCCAGTGGTTTTTTTTTTATAAACGACCGAAATTTTTGTAAAACAAATACTAGAAAAACGCTTTTTGCAAACGCTGGCAAAGCGTCCCAAATGAGTGTTCTCCCAGTCATTATTTTCAACACCGTGGTTACCCAGTGATATGCCAGTGTTTGATTTTTTGTACCACTATCGATTTCTGACTGGGTTACTTCACAACAATTTAGTTAGTGATACTTACTATTCAATCTTGTTGAATCACTACAAAATGGTATCGGAGACAACTTTTCTTGTTCAAAATTCAATTTTAATCACATTTTCTTTTCGGCTTGTTTGTTATTGCATTCTCAGATTTTGTTTTTGCATTCTCAAAGGCTAATTAACTGAGTTTACTAATTAATGGATAATTTCATTAGCATTGCATTCGAGTGTCCGAAAAATCTGTACTCCACAGTATCTATCAAAAGGCTTTAGTCGCTTCTCCAAGCACTCTTTGATATAAATTTACGAGTTTATTCTACCCGTAGTCATGAAAGACTTCCTCCTCTCACCACAAGTGCAGATAGCTTGACATACCAGGAATTTTCGAGGAAATTTCTATTGCCTTTTTATCTTAAATTTATTGTCCCAGTGAGTCTGCAATTTAGAATTCCTCTCCTGGAAGGTATGAGAAGTCGGCTAAAACATACATCTCGTCGTCCATGATGCAGCAATTGAATTAAAAAAAAACCTTTTTAATTTCACAATTTTCTTGAGCGTAAGGTTTGTTTTTTTTTATATAAAAAAGTTTTTTATTTTCGATATTTCGCTACTCCATTGCGTAGCATCTTCAGGAAATAAGAAATTAACAATTTATGAACACAATGGAGTAGCGAAATATCGAAAATAAAAAACTTTTTTATATATAAAAAACAAACCTTACGCTCAAGAAAATTGTGAAATTAATAATATAAAAAAAGGTTAAATAAACGACAAGAATTTAAAAAAACCTTTTTTTTAATTTTTTTATCACACTGTTTTGCTACCGTGTTCTTTATAGCATTCCTATCTGGAATTTTTTGTACTTTAAAAATTTTCAGGCCAAAGTCCTTTTCTCCGAACAATCCAGTTTTTGAGCGACTTTTCTCCCTGAAGTGTTGGGTTTCTTCTTCACCATGGCACTGATTTTGTTCACCTTATTCTGGTCTCAGATGCCCTTTTTTCTGTCAGAACCTGCCTTTCGAGTAATCTCCAAGTCGTCATAAACTTCTTTAAAACTCTAGAAACCGTTTTCGGGCCAACTTTAAGTTCCCAACCTATTAGGTAAAGTTTGTTTTCAATTGAAGAATCAATTAAAATACATGGAAACATATTGTTTAACTTTTTGTATCAGTCAATAAAAAACAAAGTAAAAAAATTTCCGGGTTGATATTTTCCGTCAAATGTTCTATTTTTAGTTTTCTACTTTAAAAAAAAAATAATTTCAAAAATTTCGTTGTTTTCTGTTTTAAAACAAAAAATTCAAATATTTTCCTTTTTCTTTTTTGTTAAAATAGTTTGTTAATATACAAAATTATTTCAATTCAAATTACAAGAAATTCTTTACTTCCACACACAAGCATAGCCAATCAAAATATGAACATGTGTGTAGTGTTTTGAAAATGCAAACAAACAAAAAAACTTTCAAATATGAAAAAACAAACCACAAAATCGTTTTTTTTCTAACCTTTTTTCAGATTGTTTTAATAGACTTTTCAGTTATTTTTATTCCTTTTATGGATTGTCTAAACAATGTTTGAAAATAGATGGCAAAATGGTTTGAATATAATGAAAAATCAGTAGTCCTTTTTTTAGTTGTGTTTTCAATTAATTTAATATGTATTTTGGGTTGTTTTTAACGATAAAATATTATGAGTGTATGTCCACTAGACCGTACCACAAAAAAAGTTCACCGTACACCGTCAAATCTAAATTATTTTTGCAAGAAGGTAGGGGCGCTTTTTTAAAATTTCGTTATATCTTTGGCATTTACAATCGGATCTTAAAGTATGATACATCGATGTTTTTGTCTCGAGGGGACCAATGTTTTACTTCAAGGGTCATTACCCTCAAGTATCCCATTCTAGTATTTACCCACCCAGATCTCAGTTCCTTCCACTCTAATAAACAACCCTAATGTCAGAAAATTAAAGCTCGCAAAAAATCATTAAACTTTTGATAAGGAAATTTTTCGATAATTCCAGGAGAAAATTTTTTTTATTTTTTTTTATTGCCGAATGTAGGGGTCGCCTTTTTAATTTTTTTTTATTTATTGGATTTTTCCTTTATAGCAAGACTCTGGTCCATGAGGCAAAAAATGGATATATCACACTTAAAAATCCGACTGTAAATGCCGAAGCTATAACGAAAAATTAAAAAAGGCGGCCCCTAAGTTCGGCAAAAAAAAAATAAAAATTTTCTAAATTGCCTTCGTTTTTATTGTTTATAAGGTTTCACAATATTTTTTCGCACTTCAAATTCGCTTGACATTTTGAATCAAACAAAAGCTTCTAGCAAAAAAATTTTAAATGACATTTTATTACATTCATTTCAAAGCCTAAATACTAAAAAAAATTTTCAATTCGAGTGATTTTTAAAAAAAGTTATTGCAAAAATTTGGTGGACAATTTTTTCGAACATAGTCTTTACTATCATGAAATGCGTTCTGCCGAGATTAGTGAACTGATTCCTAGGCCCAGGGTTTTTGTTGTGTTGGGAATACTCGATTCTCTAGTAGATCACATCCGTTTGCAGTAGAGATGAGCGATATTTTCATACCGGTGATTTAATCACAGTTATTGATAAATCACTGGTAACGGCAGTGATCAAATATTTCAAGTCGCAGTTACTCGGAATGTCGTTCTTTTAATATTTTTGTACTATTCTTTCTTGCAAACTTCATTGTGCACAGTAATACATGTTTTTTTTTAATAATAGTGACTTGCTTTCACACTCTTCTGAATAAAATGTCTCCTTCTATCATGTCTCTGTTACCGGTCGCAACTATTCTTCTCTTAAGGCCCAGTTTTTAGGAAGTGGATTATTTTTAAACTTAGTTTAACGCAGTTTGTAACTGGAATACTGCTTTTAAAATGTGGTTTATTTTGTTTTATTTCAATAAAGAAATAAATTATACTCGAAAAAAGTTTTTCTGGCAAATTTTTGTTAATAAACTTTGAAATGGCTGACAAAATTCGTGTTCGGTTTAACTAAACCAAGTTTAACTGACATCTTAAAAACTCGCCATAAATATTATTTCGTTTATTTATCAGAAAATCGCAGTCTTTTCCATAGCAAAACCGTGATCACGATCACAGTTTAAAAGAACAACGATTTGCAAATCACATTCACTGAGAATAATATTACTGAAAAATCGCCGGATCGCCCATCTCTATTACAAACCCGTGATCACGGTCACTGTTTAAAAGAACGGTGATTTGAAAATCACGATCACTGGTAGCAGCGTTATTCAAAAATCACCGGATCGCTCATCTCTAGTTTGCAGTCGATTGTCCCATCGTAATTACAAGGAAAATTCGTTTATCAGTCGTACAAACCTTATGTGTAATAAACTCTCTGCAGAAGTCTTCGCAATCACTTACTCTTTCCTCCCTCATATAACATATTTTCCTAATTGTAACACAATGCACTCGCATTAGTAGGGAGCATCCCCTGGGTGTTAGTATATCGAAAGAAGTCCGCAAGTATAAAATTAGAAAAAAAACTTAATTGATTCCATTGTATTGTCCTTCACTGTATATACACTCATAGAAATAAATCTGTAAGAATAGCAGAACCAGCTACTAAAAATTAGTTAAAAATTACCTAGAAGAAAAAACTGCTGAAATTAGCAGATTTTCTTCCTAAATACTAGTAAAATAAAACAGAATTTTGGATGTATTTGAGTTAACTATTAGTTAATTGAGTTAATTAAAATTTGCAGTAAATTTTCCAAAATATTAGTAGACTAGAAATAGTAAAAACAAATTGTTATATCTATAACATTTTTGTTATTTTTAAGTTAAATTTAGTTGAATGCAAATAGCAGTCTATCCTGCTAAAATCTATAGCAATTTTTGGTATAAAAATAGTGAACTGCTGATTTCAAAAAGAAAGAAATTAAAAATAAAACTAAAAATTTTTAATTTTTTATATTTTTTGTGATTTTTTTTGTTTACTAAATATTTAGCAAAATTTTTTGCTGAGTTCAGCAGGTTAAGTTGTTTTCTATTAAATAAAATTTAAATCAAATATGAATAAAATTCTGATTGGAAGATAAACAAAAATCTAAAAGTAAAAATTGTATCATATTTCTTTGATTTGAAAATAATTTAACAGAAAGTGATATTAATTTATGATCTTGAGTCAAACTAAAATAGCATTCATTTATTTAAATAACAGATCAACTAAAAACATTTCCCCATTCGTAAAAAACAATAACAGAAAGCTGAATAGGAAAGAAAACTATGAATTAGCTACACTGCATTTAGGGCCTTACTTAGGTGAGATGGCTAAGCAGTCGCACTTTAGTATATTAACGTTTGTAATGTAGGAATAGGCACAGTTTCGATTCCTACAGCCGACGGGTTGTTGAAAAATTATCATATAGAGACAATCTGACAATAAAATATAAACAATAATACAATTTAATAGAAAATGACTGATGAAGCCTGCCCATAGAGAAAGGCAGAAACTAGATCTAGTCTGATTTGCAATTTAATGTGTATATAGTTTTTAGGGAAAAAGATTTAGTTTTCTTCCTAACTCCAAGCATACTAAACTAAAATTCTGTATATTCAACAGTTTTATTTTTGCTGTTCCTATCTTACTAACACTTAGCAAATATAATCTACTAATTTCAGCAGCTTTTTCTGCAAGATCATTTTTAACTAATTTTTAGTAATTTTAACTAAAATGTTTGCAGAAATTTTTATTAGTTTACTTACCCTTTAGTGTGGCTACTCGAATTTTTTCAAAATAAATTTTGTTGCGTTATTTTCACGCAATAGGGATCCCCAGCAAAAAAAATTGCAAGTAATACTTTACAAACTACTTCTTTCAATGCTTCACAAGTATCCGTTAGTATATTTTTACAGCTTTTTTAGAAATACTTCTGAACAACTTCCAAAAAGTCACTTAAGTATTGCTTCTAAAAAGTAATTGCTCTAAAAGTGATCGTAAAAAATGATTTTGGTATCATTTAGCATTTCCAAACAGAGGGTCCCGGGTTCGATTCCCGGCGGGACCAATATATTTTTATTTTTTTTTTTATTCTATTAATTTTTTTTTTAATATTAATAATTAATTTGTTTAAATTCAATATTTTTTTAATTTTTAAAAATATGTATATATAGAAAAAATAAAGAGAAATAGCTTTTTATGCACCTGTAAAAATAGTACTGAAAACAATATTGAATTGGAGTGCAACTTTTACACTTGTTTAATAAATACTTTTATTGAAGAGAATAAGGAACAATATCTCGCAGTAACAAAGTGGTGTTTTTATGCCAGTCAACTTTCATATCAAAGAATAGCTCAGTGGTAGAGCGCTAGACAAGCAATCGTGAGGTCGCAAGATTGATACCCGGTGGCGGCAATAAAAGTCTTTTGTAAAATAAAAAAAATGTTGAAGTGGGAGTACTCCTCTCCTATGACAATTCAATGTTAAAATCATTAGTGTTTATGTTAAAAAAGAAGTACATCTAGATCATCAATTCTACTGCTTCGGCGTCTCTTTTATTGCTGGGGAGGATCACGAAAATAACTTCATTCAAAACAATTCCTAATTATTAACTCTTGTCAGAATTTCAATATAAAAATGTATACGAAAATCTCCAACGATATTTACCTTCCACAATTTTTACCACAAAAAAAAATATTTTTTTTACCCATCATTTTACGTACACCAAAAACTCATTTTTCTCCTTAAAAAATACAACATAGCATCTATTAAACACCATAAATTAGGTCTAAAATGGACACAAAGGGAGCTACAGTTCCCGGATTTTCAAATAAATTTATATAAATAAGTGATTCGGGGCCCCGGCTTCCTTTAGCCAAAATAGAAAAAAAATCTTTTTTAATTCCCCTGGTACGGATGGTATTTTTTTAGTTATGCCCAATAAAGTATGCAGGTTTGCTCCGATTTTTAATTATAACAATATTTTGTTTTAGGTTTAACAAATCTAAATTGAGCAAACATCCCAGGAAAAAGTTCTGTTCCAAAGAATCAGTTGTAGAATAGCTGAATTTCCTCTGTAATCCTTCTGCGGTCAATTCTTACAACGACGATTTTTTTTTGGAATTGTCCCAAAAGCAGCCGCTTTTATGGCACCAAAGTGAACACGGTTGCCTTTAAATCATATCTGGAACTAGTTCTTAAACAGATTCTCCGTCAATTTTAGCTTATATATAAGA
The DNA here is from genome assembly GCA_949987735.1 of Leucophora obtusa. NCBI lineage: Eukaryota > Metazoa > Arthropoda > Insecta > Diptera > Anthomyiidae > Leucophora > Leucophora obtusa. Next base: position 158,515,670 of record OX465296.1, read on the forward strand.
TCGTTGGAATGGGTTCCTAAACTAATTTAGTGGAATCGGTTCTAGTGGAACCAGTTGCAGAATTGGTGAGATTGGCTACCGTTTGTGAACTATTTTCCTGGGAGCTATTATTTAAAATTTAACTGATACAACAGCAAATCGATGCCATTAGGTCAAAATCATTTTTTAGCTACCTTTTTTAGCAAACATACATACATTCTATAAAAATCGTTTTCCTGATCATATGTGCAAATAATGAATTTATGGTGTCATTCATGGTAAAATCCCAACTTTTTTTGATAGTGTTATTTGCAAAATTGAAAATTGTCCGGATGGGTCCAGAAATAAAAATTGTTTGCATGCCCGAGGTGCCGTACTTTGTGACCTCCTCTAGGCAAAGTTTATAGTAGGTCTGTGGGTTCCGTGGTAAAGAAATTACCTTGTCTGTGGGTGTTTTGAAATATCACGGCAATGCTGACCAGCCACTAAGAAATTACTGAATTATTGCCCCAGTGTGTAGAACAGATTCGTTAGCAACAGCAGCTGTTCTTTAACCGGTTCTTTAATGAAAGAAAAATAAAAGAAAATAAGACAATTTCCAGGTTTTGTTCAAATTACAATAATATTTTTTTTTATTATTTTCCGTTCGGTTTTTCTAATTAACAAAAAAGAAATAATAATTACTTAATATTATTTAAACAAAATAATAATTGTTTTAAAGGCAAACAAAAACTGATTTTTCTTCAACTAAATAAAAGTTAATAAAATAAAAATAAAAACAATTAATTGAAAAATTAAACTTTTCTAAATACAAACTAACAACAAACACTTGCACTACTACACACTACTTTGATAGGCTTATTTTTAAAAATTATTAACTTTTAGTTTTGTTTTTTTTTCATCTAGTTTTAATTAATATAGTTTTGTTTTTGTTTTTTGTTTTTATATAAGGAAATTTATTAAAAGTTAAAAATAATATAGTTATGAAGATAAAAAATAAATTTTGAAATACGGTTAATAACTAATTTCAATTCTATAACAATTCTAACTACTAAAAAAAGGTTGTTTTTTAATAAAAGTTAAATAATAGAGGTAAACTAAGTTAAAAAAGAAAAAAACGGCAACATTTTATGTTTCATGTATTGTTTTTGTATGTATGCGTAATAACTAAGGTACATAATTAATATTGTATTATTTTTTTTAATTAATTGTTTTTATTTTGTTTTTCAAAATGTTGCTAAACATTTCTGTTGCATGTTTAGTAATGAGGTCTACACTGCTAGGCGGTGTTTTTAGTTAATTTTTTGTTTTGTTTAATTTTGTTTTAATAAAAGTAAATTGTATATAAGCTTTTGTTTTTCTGTAACATTTTTTTTTAAGTATGTATTTACTTTTTTTCTTATCAACAATTGTTGCAGCAACATGTTTCCAAGGGGTATAGCTTTTCTAATGCAATACTTTACTAATATTAATCAGTTTCTTGCATCATTTTCGAAAAAAAAAAACATATGAAATATCGCAATTTTTACCGATTTCTAAAATATTCTCACACAAATACAAAAAATATTGTACTCAAATGAAAGGGTAATTTATGTAAACATCAAAAATATTCAACAATTTTAAGATTAAATTATCTAAATTCCAGAAATTGGGCGAAAATAATAAAAAAAAATCAGAATCCAAAGAAATATAGAAAATCCTGTGTAAGACGAACACCGGGGAACCAAAAAAATTAGTTCGTCATAAGCTTGGGAATAATATATGAAATTTTGTTTGTGGGACTATCAGAAACGGTTCTTTTTAACCGAGGGTTAGTCTTAAGGGAGTTAGTATTATCTAGAGTTTGCATTTAACAACAATTTTGCTTAACCGCGCTTACGGTAAAAATTGCTGCGCTTAATCTCACTCACAATTAAACACATTTTAACACAATTATTTCGCACAAAATTAGTTTTAACTAACAAAGCTAAGTTAAATTAAAATTTAAAACAAAAATTAAAAAAAAAAACTGATTTCAATTAAAAATTTGTTGAATGAAAATTGAAAAATATGATTACATGAATTAATTTTTTTTAATTCTTGGCGCATCACTTAAAATCTATGCAAATACACTGCATTGCGTATGTATTTGTCATAAAGCGAAGTTTATATTATCAGATTTTGTATCTGATTTTACGTCTGACAAATCAAATTAAAAATCCTACAAAATGACGCGATTGTCAAAAAAATCTTGTATATTTGTTTACACTATCAAATGCAACCAGATAAAAACAGCTGTTATTATCGGGTTCTCATAATTTTACGAAATATTTCAAAAACAATCTGACTCAACATTTCAATCGGATTTTCTGTATGTATCAGACAAAATGTGTTTAAACTGTAGGATTTTGGCTATCTGACTGAGTTTTTTGGCAGATCCTATGACTTATGGTATAATGTTAACCCCGCTTAAGAAAGAGTTGGCAACTATAGTATTTTTGGGAAAAATTGGCCAGGGTTACCAGATTTCTAAATACCGTTTTCTGACTATTTTTAGTTTGTGGATATATTCTTCAAAGGCGTTGCAGCGTAACTCTGTGTAAGAAATTTTGTTTTTTGAAAATTTCTGTAAACAACACTACCCAATAAAACTTTGGTAATATAGTCATGCGTTACCTTTAATGTTAACTCATTACCTTCTGCATTAATTTAAAACAAAAAGTAATGACTTACCGATCACTAATTACGTATTGCATTATATATAAACGTAATGTAATGATACAAAAAATATGTAAGTGCGATAAAGAAAGGAACAAAATCCACTCTGCAGAGTAGAGTACTCTATCATTGTGAATGTGGCTTTAAAGTTTAAATTTATTAGTTTAAATTACCAAAGTTGCGCCGTTAGTGATTGGGCATAAGAAGAATGTTGACAGCGCCAAAATATTTTTGCGGTACCGTTTTAATGTAAATTTTTATTTCACTTTGTGTGGTTTGTTTTTTAGTCTTGTAAAGCGTTATTATTGCAAAGTACAGTGTTACACACAATTAGTCTATGACTACAGAGCTCCTAAGAAACAGCAATAGCCCGTTTAGACAGCGAAATTAATCTACTTGATTAAAATTAATCGATTATTTAGCTTCATCGTTTAAACATACTTTTATGACTGTTGAAAGTTTAAAATGACAAGGTGGCGCCAATAGCAATTCGGCATAATATGAACATGGAAAATTTCCGAAAATTTTAGCAACCAGCAAATGGTTGGATTTACAACAGATCGCCCAGATTTACTGATCGATTAAGCAATTAATCTGACATTTACTATAATTAACCTGACATTTACTTTCTGTCTAAATTGGTTATACACCCAAAAAAATAAGTTAGTATAAAAATTAGTAAAACGTCTTGTATATGAAGTGTACTAGTTTTCAGCAATTTTTTTGCTGAATTTCCGTTTTCAGCAAAAGTTTTAGTTATATTCTTTTAGCACTAAACTAATTTTGAACTAATGTTTTACTAATTTATTTTGCTACAAAAATTGTGCTGATAACCACATTTACAGCGTGGACGACAACCAGATAGATCTGAGACATCTGTCTGGATGTAGTAAAGACAACGGAAATGATAAAAAAAACAACTCTACACAATATCTATATTTAAATTTTCAGCAAATAAATTAACTAAAGTAAAATTTCGCTACAAGTTTTTTGAGTTTTTTTCAGTCTACTAATATTCAGCAAAAAGTTTAGTGATTTTAGCAAGGATTTTTTCATTTGCAATCGACTAAGTGTTAGCAAATCTTTTGCTGAAGGTTACTATTTTTTTTTGGTAAAAATCAGCTCGCTGATTTTCAGCAAACCTTTTGCTGAAATTACCAACTGACTAAAAATTTGCTGACAATGAGCTTGCAGAAAAATCTGCAGAGACTAGTCAGCTGTTTTTGCTAAATATTAGTAAGATAGGAGCAGCAAAATTAAAACTGTTAAATATAAGGAATTGTAGTTATACTTGAGTTAAATTTAATAAATAGAAAATAACAAATTAATTTCCTAAAATCAGCTAAAAAAAATGTTGCAAAATATTTAGTAGATTAAAACAAAGTTTCAAAAATTTTTTAGAGTTTTTTAATGCGAATAAATTCTAGCCTTCTGCAATCAGCAGTTTACTATTTTTTTAAGCAAATATTTCTGTTTATTTTAGTACGATGTATTCAAATAAATTTAACTTAAAAATATAACAAACAGTTTGTTTTCGCTATTTTTAATCTACTAATATTTAACAAAATTTTCTGCAGATTTTAACTGTATAATTTGCTCCTTTCAATTAACTATATTGTAAATTTAAAAGTTTTCTTTTTTTCTGTTCTTATCTTACTAGTATTTTGCAAAAATAATCTGCTAATTTCAGCAGTTTTTTCTGCAAGTTAACTTTTAACTAATATTTAGTGGTTTTTCTGCTATTTTTATAGGTTTATTTCTATGAGGGTGCTTTGAATGCGCAGCGAGTTTGTAAAAGCATGTCACAAGTTCGAAAATTCATCACTAAAGCAAATGATGCGTAAGCAAATGTCAAACACTAATTAGTAAAATGGCTAATAAAATAACATAAGCTAATTTGCATCAGTATTGCAAACAAATCACAGATGCTCATTAAATGTATATAGTTGCCACATGGCCAGCAATGCCCCTGATTGTCAAGGTATTTTAGGTCTTGTCAAGCTTCAAGCTAAAATTTTACTTGTCAAGTTAAACATATTTTTATTATTTTTAAGGAATTGCCATGACAAAATTTTATATTCTTCCGCAAAAATCCTTATTGATCCTTTTAGTTTTACAAAAATAAACTTAAAATGTGTAAAATTTTATATTTCCTTGGAATTTTAATTTTTAAAGATTTTGCGGATCCTCATTTTAATATATAAGCAGTGTCCTTTTATACCCCTCTCCCTCGCTCAACCTTTTCTCTTTTTACTTCTTCGTGAGGTCGGGCAAAGCAAATTAAAACATTAAGTTTAAGATATCACTCTCTCAATTCACTTTTTTCATATTTTTAATAACATTTCAACACATTTTTTAAATATTCAATATTTTAACGAACAAATAATTAAAACAAAATAAAAATATACTAAACTTTAATAGAAAATAACACAATAAAAGCAAAATAAAAGTTCTTGTTGATAGCAACAATTTTTAGTTAACATGTTGAAAGAAATTTTTTCTATGTATACAAATGTTTTTTTTTCTTTTCGAAGCAACATACACAACAACAAAAAATGGTGAGGACTGTAGTTTCTCTAGTAGGTATATACATTTTTCTACAGTCCACACCGTTTTTTGTTGTTGTGTGTGTTGCTTGGAAAAGCAATTGAAATATTTTTTTTTTACATAGAAAAAATTTCTTGCAACATCTTAATTAAAAATTGTTGCTATCAACACGAACTTTTATTTTGCCTTTATTGTGTTATTTTTTTTATTAAATTTAATACTTTTTAATTTTAGTTTAATTATTTGTTCGTTAAAATACTGAATATTTAAAAAGTGTGTTGAAATATTATTAAAAAAATATGAACAAAAAGTGTCATATTTTGATAGATGTTTATAGAAGAAGAGACGTATAGAAGTAGGCTTGCCAGACGTTCTGTTTTCAGCAGTACGCGTACTTTTATTTACTGATTGTACTGCTTCCTGCATAACCCCCAAAGAAGTACGCAAATTTACTTTTTTTTTAACCTGTATACTTCTTTTTCTACTTTTTTTTTTTGTTAAAAACATTAAATAATACTATTTATTAGGAAAATTTATATTTTTCGAAATTCCTGCACCTTATGTTTATAATATTGTCGTGTCAAACACAAATTGGCAAAAAAAAATGTAATGGGGCGAGCAGTTTTTGAGATTTTTCGAATTTTAGATTTCATTGAAACCCTGTTTTTCAGCAGTTTTGGTTAAATTTTTTACGTTTTTGAAATCAACAGAAGTTAAGCTTGATTACGGATGTTTCCTGAATTTTGTAAGAATTATGAATATTCTAGTTTTTTGGTTTAATCCTTATAGTACACCAGTTAATTGATTTCGTTGTTTTGTATTAATATAAAGTTAGACACTTTAATGTACTATGTTTATTTTGTATCAAAGTTGCAAAAACATGAGATATGTAATTAAATATTTCAAAAGCAAATCAAAATATCAACTTTAGTTTTACTATTGTTTTTTTTATTTATATAAAAATTTATTTTATTTGTTAAAAAATTAACTGACAAACATTAACATAAACTCCATTTTTTGATATAAAAAATGTTTAAATTTGGTTGAAATTCCGAATTGTTTTTGAAATATTTTTGAACGTATACAAAATATTGATAACGAATATTTCTAGTTTACGTAATATCCTAAAACAACGAAATCCACTAACTTTAGTAAAAATGATGCGGACAACAAAATGGCGTTAAAGAATTGCTTTAAAAACATGGTTTTTAATGAGAATATAAGAAAAATATCGAAAAATCTTGAAAGTTGCGATTTTATGTTAAGTAGAGTCTTGGCCATTTAAAAAAATCATATGGATAAACTGCTTAGCAAATCAATACAGCCTCGATATTTGTCAACGAAGTTAAATATTAATAAAATAGAAATACAGCCATAATAAAACGTGATTGACATATTTTGTTATGAATTCTAAATATATAAATTGTTACTTTTATGTACTGAATTTTATGATATTTTTAATGAAAAAAGTCTACTTCTTTTTCACTACCCTACGGGAAATTTTAACAAACTGTCACCGAACTGGCCCCTTTATATGAAATAGACTGGTCACTTTTACATGGCGTTGTCGTAGGAGGGGGAAATTGACCACTTGTAACATGTCACAAGACAAATCCCAGGACAGGTCCCTGAACTTTGTTTTTTATGTGAGTTCAGTAACCTGTCCTAGGATTTGTCTTGTGACATGTCACAAGGGGTCAATTTCCCCCTCCTACGACAACGCCATGTAAAAGTGACTAGTCTATTTCATATAAAGGGGCCAGTTCGGTGACAGTTTGTTAAAATTTCCCGTAGGATAATTGTACTGCCTTTTTTCCTCAATGTACTTTTTTCGTCGATTTCGTATCTGGCAACCCTATATAGAAGGCCACTGTCTGTAGTTTCTCTAGTAGGTATATACATTTTGGTTTTAATTTAGTATAGAAAGCCACTGTGAAAACTTAATTGCTTTGCATTCTTCTTCCACATACTCACATTTTTCATTTCCATACTCCCTTCAATGTTGCCATATTTTCAAAAAAGTAATCCCATTATTTGGTGATGTTCAGATATAAAAAGTTAATACTCGTACAATCGTACTTTTTTTGAAAAATCCCTTTATTCTTTATTAAAATTACAAATAAAAAAATTTTATATACCGGAATAAAACTCTCATTTCAATCTCTGTTGGTATTAATACACCTTGGATGTCCCGACATTTCGCGAATCGCGTTAACTATTAGCACTCAAGCGATGAGTAATTTTATGCTGATTACGCGAAAAATTAACAATCATTTTTTGGAAGTTACTTATAGACCTCTACAAATGTTTGAAGTTTGATGTTTCGCGGAATAAAATTTGTTTGTTTTTCAAAATGGGTCTTAGTTGCGACTCGTTGTGACTATCATAAGACTATTTTTAAGACTGAAAGTCACAATTATCCATACAAGACAACAATGAAATTGAAGAAATTCTAATTTTATTTGCTGAACAGGAACATTCCAAAGCTTTTGAAATCGATCTAACGGTTTTTGAGATATTGCGACTTAATTTTTATTTAAAACTCCCGTTTTTCCATTGTTTAGAATTTTTAGATAAATAATCTAAGAATTTTTCCCTTTGCATTTAAAAAGAACACAAAATGAGCATTTGGAGATAATAATGGAAGTCATGCTTAAATATCATGTCATGGAAGTCATGTAAAAATTTTCGAAGTCATGCTTTACGAAATACTTCTTTCACTGCTTTCAAAGTATCGGTTAGTATATTTTTATCGCTTTTTAGTATTAATTCGGAACAACTTCAAAAATTTCTTCCTTCATTGCTTCCAAAGTATCCGTCAGTATATTTATACACTTATTTTATAAGTAATTTAAACAGCATCCAAAAAATCACTTACAAAGACAGTCTGTTTCTGGGTTGCTCCAGATTTCGATGAAATTTGGATATGTGATATGGGCGACAAAATTAAATAACTTTCAATTGAAAACATATCGGCCTAAATTGATATTTAGAGGGTAAAAATGAGTTTGAAAGTTGTTTAAAAAATTTTTGTTTGAAAACTTTTTAATAGATCTTCAAAATTCCTTTAATTTGATATGCAATTTGCACACATTTTTAAATATGAAAAAAACACAAAAACGGGTTAATTTTTGGCGCCATTTCTTAACACTCAAATATGTGATTGGGGCGCTAAAAAGGTGCACTTGCTTATTTCTTTGGTCTTCTGTATCACACATCCAAATTTTATCAAAATCTGAGGAAACCACACACACATTTTCCCTTGTTAGTTATTGCTTCTAAACAAGGACCCAAAATAACTATTATAAAAATTTTTGAAATCGTAAAAAAGTTGTCTCGCAATGACAAAGTGGTGTTTTATACCAATTAACATCTATATTAAAGAATGGCTCAACGGTAGAGGAGGGATAGACAAGCAATCTTAAGGTCGCAAATTCGGTAGACGGTGGAGACAATAAAAAAATTAAAAGAAAATCTTTTTTTAAAAATTTTTTTTATTTCAAATGGGAAAAAATGTTGAAGTGGGAGTACCAACTCACCTCCTACGACAACTCAATGTTAAAATCATTAGTGTTTTCTTTTTCTTAAATTAGTACTTTCTGATCATTTATTATACCTATTTCCAATAATCTACAAAAGTTACTAATTTTTGAAAAATTTTCAAAATTGTAAAATTGGCTACAGTTGTTAAGATTTTTTCTATCTCACTTGTTACTTTCTTCCTTAAAAACCCGAGTTGTTGGCAACATGTTGCTTAGCACTTTAAAGAATTGTTTTATTTTTATAATCATTTTTTTATTTCAACAATTGTTTTGATATATCAAATGTTGCTGCAACATTTGTTTAAATAGTTTTTAATAATATTTTTCAATGTTTTTTTAGCTTTATCCTATTTTTAATATGTTTTGTTTAGTTTGTTTTGATTTCTAAATAAACTAATAATGTGGCTGTATGTAGTTGTCTCTTAAGTAATAATTTTGTTTATTTTTACTTTTGTTTTGTCAATAATTTCTTATTTTAAATATATTTCATATTTAATGTCAATCTTTTGTTTTTTTTCAGTTTCAAATCAATCAATCAATCAATTATAATTTAAACTCCAATAACGCTTAATATGCAAGTCAAATTTTTTAAAATAAAATTTAAACTCTATAAAATTATTATAATTTCAATAATATTACTATGCTTTTAAGTTTGTTAGTTTTTTTCTTGTATGTATATTTTATAATATTTTTAGAATTCATTAATCAAACTTCCCATGTAAAAAAGATTAGATCTGATCAGATATGTTTAAGTTAAAAAAGATACGAATGAATTGAATTTGATCCTGTACCCGATCAGATAATATATAATCAGATATGGCTTATGTGATAAACTTAATGGCCATATTTGATCAGATATATACTGAGAGAATTATCTGCATGATGGTAATTAATTTTTGCATAAAACCAATGAAGTTTCACAGGAAGTTGTCGTCCATTGAAACTTTTCATTAATTAATAGCTTTTTCATTAAATGTGGTGAAAAATAACATTTTATTTATTAAAAGTTTCATACATTCAATAAAAAAGTTTCATTAAAACAAGATTCATAAAATATATGAAACTTGTTCGTCAAACTTAAGAAATTTTTTATTTATTTTGTGAAGAAAACTTCATTAGTTTAGTGAAAAATTTCATTAAAACTCGTTCAGCAACATTCTCTGTGTTTAGTGCCGGATATATTGATATCTAAAGAAAATTGGGGGATTTCTAGTGTTAGATATGACCAGATCTGACCAGGTTTGGTATCAAATTGGAGCTGTTTTAAAGGCAATAAAATGTATAAATAAATTTTGTTTAGAGAATTACCCGATAAAAAGATGACTCTATAAGTTCCCGGTTGAAAATAATTTTTTAATCAGATCCAATTAGATACTGAAATTGGTACTGTATAATTGGATAAAATCAACTAAAATGATATAAAATCAGATATAAAAATACAGACTTTGATTGCATTATATCGCGGTTTTGATTTCACCTAATTAATCCAATTTTATAAGCGTAAATATAATTTGATATTGTCAAATATATTTAGATGTTGATCCATATAAGTAGGGCAAGGAATTTCATGCACTTAAAAATGGAAAATATGCGCCTAAGATATGCGGTTAAAATAGAAAAATATGCATTAAAAATATAAGAAATATGCACTAAAAACTATTATTTTGCACTTTAAAATTTAAAAATATGTATATTTAAGTTAGTGATTTTGCAAACAGATACAGAACTCGAAGATTTCCCATAGGTCAATAAGGTTTTAAGAATGTTTATTTTGATTGAATCAAAATATAACAATGTATCAATTTTTTATATTTTTTTACAAAATAAAAAATGCTCCTAAAAATGAAAAATATGCACGAATATGCATTAAAAAGCACAAAATATGCATTAAAAAGGCACCAATATGCATTTAAAGTCAAAATATGCAAAAGCATGCATTTATGTCAAAATATGCAAAAATATGCATTTGACGATTCGAATAAATATTTATTCCATATTAGTTTTGGACTATCGAGAAAAAACATGCACTTGCATGAAATTCCTTGCCCTACATATAAGCAATATTAAATAATACAAGCTGCCTTCTTAGACTATATATAATACATACATAATTATATAAAATTGTATCGGTCGAGATTTTATTACAAAAAATTAATTTTCAATCAGGTTCTTTAATTTTATTTTCAAGTTTTTGTTTTATCGATAAGTCCAGATGAAATTGTATCTGTTTATATATGAAAGCGCCAGAGCTGTCTAGAACTGATCAGATTTAAATAGATCTTAAAGTTGTCCCCAATATTCTGCTACAATCAGTTCTAATGAGATCTGTTCAGATCTGATCTTTTTTAAACGGAATGCTTAAATTTAGTTTTTATTTTCTATTTTTGTTTAAGTAATTGAATGAGACTACAATTGAAATTATTTACTTTTAATGTTTTTAAAAGTAAGTCAAATAATATTGAATTATTGTTTAATAATGTTTAACAAATTTGAATTTGTTGTAGTTTCTGTTTTCTATATTACAAAATTATTTAATGTTTACTGAAGTTAAATGTAGGTAAGTGTATTAGGAGTTTTTAAAAATTAAAATAATAAATGTGTGGGTGTGTTTAAAAGTAATAACAATTTAAAATAAAAAATATATGTTCTTTTTGTTTTTCTTTGTATTAACAAACGCAGGAGGAGTTTTTTTCTAGTTTTCTTTTTTTTTTTTAATCCAAAATTATTAATAGTAACAACGAAAAAATCAGCATTACACATCTTGGAATTTTGAGAGACGTGCACGTAAGTCCATGTTCTCCTGTTTAAGCTGCTCTACTTCTTGGTGTAATGTAGCATTCTTAAAAGAAATGAAAAGCAAAAGATTAAGAAAGTTCAATATTTTTCAATTTAATTTTAGAAAAAAACCTACTTCTTTTTCCAAATATCGCGCCCTCATGGCAATTTGATTCTCTTTTTGTCGTCTTGCATCCCTTGAACGTTTGGCAGCAATGTTGTTCTTTCGTCGACGGGCCCAGTATTTGTCATCCTTAAGTTCATCTGGAACAAATTGTTTGCGTGATTTTTTTATCATGGGTTGCGGTTTGAGCTCTTCATCGGAAAATGCTCTAGTGCGCGGATCGAAATCCCGCCCCGATGATGCAAAGGAAAATGCTGGAATATCAAATACTAAATGTTAACAATGTTTCACAAACTGTCCATTTAAAAACTAAAATAATTTAAAAAAAAAAACAGGAAATGAATAGCGGAAAACCCAAATTAGAGAGAAGAAAAAATTAAGAAAACCCAAGAAAAGCCATATGAAAGCAAAGGAAAAAATGGAGATTAAAATGTTAAAGAAATTGGTAAGAAATGAGAACTTTTTTGTTTGAGTGCAAAAGAAAAAAAGCTTTATGAAATGTTAATGCAACATGTTGCTATAGAAATTTGAATGAAAGCATAAATATGAAAGAAGTTTTGTGTTTAAATGACAGCCAAGTTGTTTTTTTCAAACCATTTTGTTAGATATTTTAAATTTAGCTAAATTTTAATTTTCAATTATAAATGGACAGTGTATGTTTTTAGTTCGTTCCGATATTTAAAAAGTATATAAAATATGAGATTTTCTTAAGAACGTATAATCTCATAATTTTCAATAAAACCGTTTATTTTAAATTTGGAAAATTTAATTTTAAATTCAATTGAACTTAATTTTTTTCTCAAAATGTTTCAGCAACATGTTGATAAACATAAATTATATATGATATGGACACAAAATTGTATATATCCAAAAATTAAAAAATAAAAACTTTCTTATTATTTTTTAAACAGTTCTTTTTTATTTTATTTTAACATTTAGCATTTGATTAATTCAGTATGATTCTTCTAAAAATATGGTTAGAACTTAGAACACAAAAAAACAAATCTAAACATAATATGATTACTAAAATTATAAATAATAATTCAAATGTTATTACCACCACTCTTATTATTATTATTGTTATTTTTAAAGAAAATCTAATTTACAAAAACTTAAAATACAAATTTGTATTATTGTGTCCATACCAATTATGTTTCAAATGTATAAATGTGGGTTAATAATAATAAATAATTTAATGAATTAAAATTAAAATCTATAAAAAAAAACTAATGAAATAATATGAATTGATGAGAAACCATAGTACTCTGTATTATAACGGGAAAATTTTTTTTTTTAATATTTTAACAAAATGATTTATAATTTGAGATTTGATTGATTTTTCCCCTGTTAAAAATCCATTCATGTGCATTCGGCTAAGATTAAAATATGTATATGGGGAAATATTTTGTTTTGAATTTTAATGCACCTCTTGTGATAATTTCCGATATTGATGAAATTCGAATATTTTGTAGAGAAAATAATTCTAAAGTTTCGGGAGTCTGAGATTATCGACTACCTCTTTGATTTAGGTGGTAAAAGTGCGGTCAAAAATAAATTGTTTTGTGTTTCTTTTTTTTCAAAGGAACTTTACATCAATGTTATATTTTCGGATACATAAGGTATTAGTATTAATGTATTACGACATAAACGATATACATATACGATTGTCAAACAATATACAGTAAAACTCAGTTAAGACGAACTCCGGGGGAGCAAAGAAATTAGCGAGTTCGTATTAACAGATATTTTTTGTACGAAAAATTATTGCAAAACGTCGGGACTTTCAAATTGGTTCATATTAACCGAGAATTCGTCTTAACCGAGTTCGTATTAAGCGAGTTTTACTGTATATTAATCCTTATTCATTTTGGGCTCACACACGCAGAGAAAAGAGCATCATGATATGAAAGTTGAAGAGCATCATGTTATGGTTGAAACATGTTGTGATCACAATGTTATCTTAATGATCATAATATGTTGCTGAATGATGATAGAATTTTCATGAGTGATCATAATATAATCGGTAAGAATCATATTTATGATAACTAAAATCATACTATGAAAATTTATTTTCCCCTATCATGTTCAACTATCCTTTTTCTCTGTGTGCACGCATTTTTTCTTTTTCGATGTTCGTGCTACTTCGGATCTTATCAAATATTTCCCGAAGTACTAATTTGGTGCTTTTTGGAACAACATGGCAATAATGTGAAAAAACTTAGGCACATTCCTCATTTGACGAATATATTATTTTTATCTAGTTCTTATATCGAATTACGAAAGATTTTGAAATGCTTTCTTTCGCCAAAATAATGAAACAGATTGTTCTCAGATTTTCATTCTATATAACATATTCGAAGTTCTCAAAAATCGGAAACTCACATGAGATACTTTCCTTATTAGTAAAAAATACATGTGAAAATTTGAGCCAAATCTCACAACTTTAAGCCGTATACTTTTGAGAACAAAATTTCTGAATTTTAGATTAAATCCAAGAAAAAAAAAATAAGTATGCTATGGCGAACACGAATGTCGAAGTGCTTCTGAAATCGCTCTAACAATATCGTGAAAATTTCACTGAAAATAAAGTTTTTTTTTATTAAATTCAGCAACCTTTCAGCATAAGGGGAACCCACGGATGACAAGCTAAACAAGTTAACCCACACCATCCGGCCCCGCTGACTTGTTTACATTGAGCTCTGCAGGAACCCGTTTAACTACATGAGCTCGAAGGTATACTTTAGTGATACTCTTGTGAGCTAGAGCAGAACGAGTTTATTGCAAACATTTTAGCCCCAAGATTAGCCTTATCAACCGGGTCAGTGAATGTTTAGTCGTTCATTACACAGTACAACACGAAAAAAAAGATGTTCTGACAATAAATAGCTTCTGCTAGATGAGACCAAAAAAAAAACTACACGTGTGCCCGAGTTTTGAAAGATCACATCGGAATTTTATTTTAGGGAGGATTAAAATTCTCCCCTTTTTCAAATGTTTATTGGGAATCGGCATAGGAAACCATGTGAATATTCCATTTTAGGTATAGTATGTGTTCAGCGAACTTATGTAAAACACTAAGAGGAACATTTTAACCCTCTAACTCTTTAACTAAAGGGACTTTTTTGGCCCTTTTTAAAAAATGGGTTAAAATGTTCCACACAAATGTTTCTCGTAGTGTTTTATATAAGTTCGCTGAACATATCCTATACCTCAAATAGAAGATTCACATGGTTTAACCCAAAATCCAGGTTTATTGGGCGATTGAGCGCCAATTTGTAATAAGTACGATATTAACCTTTAAACACATTTTAAGTTTTGACTTATTTCAATTTGATGTCTTCAGAGACTTATAGTAGAATTTCATGGCAAATATTTTTGATGAACATTTTAACCCTCTTACTCTTTAATTAAAGGGACTTTTTTGGCCCCTTTTTGAAAAGGGACTTTAAAAAAAGACCCAAAAGTTGAAGAGTTAGAGTGTTAAAATATTCCGCAAAAATATTCGCCATAAGATTCTATAGAATCTTATAGTATACTATAAGTCTCTGCAGACATCAAAGTTTAAAATTTAATTTCAGTGCCAGCAATAAGCCAAATCATAGCACCGGTTTATGTATTACGAAAACGGTCTAAACGAAAAATTTGTTTTTGTTTCCCATATATTTTTGACGAAAGTAATTGTCAATTTCTATCGCTTAGAGTATTTTCGTAATAGCTAAATAGGCGCTTAAAATGTGTTTAAGGGTGATCTCGTACTTATTTAGATTTGGCGCTCTAATGTCCAACAAACCTGAATTTTAGGGGGAAACCATGTGAATATTCCATTTTAGGCATCTGATGTATTCAGCGAACTTATGTAAAATACTACGAGAAATATTTTTGTGTAAAATTTTAACCCTCAAACTCTCCAACTTACAGGTCTTTTATGTACCTTTTTAAAATGGGGCCAAAAAAGTCACTTTAATTCTAGAGTTAGAGTGTTATAATGTTACAAAAAAATGTTCCCCGTAGTGTTCCACATAAGTTCACTGAATACATCCTATACCTAAAATGGAAGAGTCGCATGGTTTTCTATGCCAATTCACAATAAACATTTAAAAAAGGGGGAAACTTTAACCGCTCCTAAAATAACGTTCCGATGTTATTTCAAAACGTATAAAAAACACACGTATATTAGAAATGTATAATAAAACACGTATATTCTTTTTTTGGTCTCGTCTCCCAGAACCCCGTAATTTTGGAAAAAGTCGAAATTGTTGTACAGTGTTATCAAAGTGGAGGTAGACGAACTAAAATTACCATTTACTCTTTTAGCGAACGACCAAAAGCTTATAATGTCCCTACAGTCATAGAAATGAACCTATTAAAGAAGCAGAAAAAGCTACTAAAAATTAATAAAAAATTACCTCCCAGAAAACTGCTAAAATTAGCAGATTTTTTTGCTAAATACTGGTGAAATAAGAACAGCAAAAATAAAACTAAATAAAACTGTTAAATTTAAAGAATTCAAGTTATATTTGAGTTAACTGTTAGTCAAATGAAAATAACAAATTATACTGTAAAATTTACAGATAATTTTGCTAAATATTATTAGACTAAACATACCATTAAAAACCTGTTCTATCTAAAAAATTTTTATTATTTTTAAGTTAAATTTAGTTGAATTCAAATAACAGTTTATAATGCAAAGATCAACAGATATTTTTGCTAAAAAATAGGAAGATTCTGATTTCAGAAGGATCGAATTTTATTTTTATTTATTTTATTAAAAAAAATATAGAAAAAAAACTATTAAATACTATTAAATAAATAATCAAGCTTAAGGTCTGTTTTAGCAATAAATTGTATTTATTTCTTTTCTATATTTCGCCTTCAAACATTGGAGGGCATCTTCAGGAAATTCTTAAAAATATAAAATATACAAAAATAAGTAATTTTTTTTTTTCTAAAATTTATTTATGATTTTTTAGTCTACTAATTATTTAGCAAAACTTTTTCTGATTTTAGTATAGTAGGTTAAGTTGTTATTTTCTATTAACTAATATTCTATATATTTAACAGTTTTATATTTGCTGTTGCTATCTTACTAATATTTTAGCAAAAAAAATCTGCAAAGTTCAGCAGTTATTCCTGCAAGGAAAATTTTAACTAATTTTAATAGTTTTAAGCAAAATTTTTAAAGACTTTTTTTCTATTAGTGTAGGAGCAGAAAAAACTTTGGTTCGAAGACGTTGTTCGTAAAAAAATTTTCACGTCTAAGTACCTCGGAACCCTCGATTTTCATCTGTTTGTTTTAGCAGATAAGAATTAGGGTTTTTGTTATTACGACAATTTCTGAACATTTTATCTCTGGATCGGACTGAACAAAGCGCAAAGGGCATCAACGTTGTCATCTCGGAAACAAAGTTTCCACTTGAAGAGACGAAAAAAATAGTGGAGCTCAGCCCAACGTGACATTTTATAAATAAAAACAGAATGCTTCGTAGATGAAGTCGAAACGTTTTGAAGTCCGAAGCACAAAAAAGAAGCGGAAATGGTGCAATGGTTCGAATAACCGAGAGATGCGAGTGTTCTCACTTCATATTTATCAGGATGAGAACTGAGGAAGAGCTCGATAGTATTTCGGTTTTCCCCATCAACGGTCGTAATAGTTGAGCCAAGAGGTGGTACCAATGGGAGTTGAGTGTCTGCATCGATCCCTAAAAATGGTGGGGTTAGTAACGCTGAATATTACACCCAATTTCAATATGGCTGCGATCGCGAAGGTGATGGAGAGCATGGTTAATTACAATTTTGTTAATTATCGAGAGTCCAATTCACTTCTTTATGATCGCTAATTATGGCTTTCGCAGAACTCGTTCTACGAAATATTGGATTCGTTCTATTTACAGATTTCTTGAGAGCAAAGTGGTTGATCTGGACATTTCCAAGGCATTTGATTGCGTGTGGCACGACGCAGTTATATCAAAGCTTATCGCTTTTGGTGTTAGTGATGAATTCTCTTTTTTTATTTCGAGCTTTCTAGAAATACGTGTTGTTATAGATGGTATTCTCATCAAAGAAGTTTCATTTCAGGAATGCCGCAAGGCTCGGTTCTCGCCCTCTCTTTTCCTTGTCTTTCTAAATGACCTTCTAGGTCAAATTTTCAACCTATATCTACGCTTTTGCAGATGACAGCAGCATTTATCATTCATTTTCCGACGATTGTAAGTCAGGCCTTAAGCCTGATATACCCTGACGTAAACGTTAAGTGCTTCTGCATAGCTGTGTTAGTGAATTAAATAAGAATAGAAGATGTGCTGCAATTTTTTTCATTCTTATGCATTCAACACAACAAAAATCTGTTGTGAATGAGTAATTTAATTATTAAAAACCCAACAGAGTACTATGCTTAAACTATGTATAACAACATTTAAATATTAATTTTTTTTTCTTATTTTTTCATTTTAACTTACTTGATTCAGCTGGTGATGGTGGATTTAAGGTATCCGGACTAATACAATCTGACGGTGATGGTGATCGTTCTCGTTTTGTTGTTATGTGTCCGAGTCCCAGCGACAGACCAGCTGCATGGCTCAGGGAATCTGAACGATGACCCAGACTACTTGAATGACCCAAATGAGTACCAGGCAAGCCATCAGGTATATTATTTTCCGATAAAAATTCATCTAGATCGGCATACTGTATAATAAAATGTTTAAATTGTATTTTTATATGCTTAAATTTTAGGAAATAAATAAATTATATCAAATGTAGTTGAGTGTAAAAAGCTTCTTGTATCGTGTGTGTGAAAATTATTTAGAAAAAATATTTAGATTGATTTACTTTAATTTCAAACAGATAATATCAAAATACATAAGATTATGCCTCCTCACTGTATCAAATAGGACTTTTTTTTAACCACCCGCTTTCTATCGAAGCGATTATATATATATATATATATATATTTTTTTTTTTTTGGGGATTGTAAGTCCACACAATTTTATCGATTCCGTGTATTTCACATTGTGTGTACTTATATATGAGTTACTTGTGTATAACAATTGTATATGAAACTAAAAACATTTGAAATTTTCCAAAAATTTTGTCTAACTTACATGCCACTATACTTGTGTGTACTTACGAAGTATATTGGCTTGTGGGCAATTACAATGCGGCCATACCCTGGGTAAAGTAAGCCAGTTTGTGTGTACAGTTTGAAAGCACTCGGCGATTCTAGTAAGTACACACAAGTATCTCCGAGTACTTTCAAACCTTACATTTTTTTTATAAAATAACAAGCAAGAACTTTCATAAAAATTCATTGTGGATTATATTTTATCCCTGAAAATCGGATTCAATTTTATTTTAAATCGAAAATAATTTGTAGTCAATTTAGCTCATTTGATTGTTTGA